>CM051830.1:109211499-110489415 GCA_028451465.1 Erethizon dorsatum
TGATCCCAGCTGGGCACATTCTCGTATCTATGTTCTGCTACAGGTTGGGTAGGCAGCCCACCTGATTCTGGCTGACTCTCACATGTTTGAGGCTTTAGTAAGGAGAGCTATTCCAAGCCGAGTCGGGTCCATGTGTCTCTCATCCTTCTCTAGATTTTCCCAGCACATGTGGCAACCAGGAAGGTTTTCTAGAGAGGATGAAAGTGCACACAGCCTCTTGAGGCCTTGGCCTAGAACTGACATGAAATCAAGTCCCAAGGCCAAGTCCAGGTTCAGGGATGGAGGGAACAGGCTGCACTCCTTGACGGGCACAGGAACAGAGCCTCGTTGCAAGGGGCATGGGGAGAGGAAGAATTTCGGTAATTTGACAATAAACCTCAAAGATTCATCTACTTCTGTTTTTTATCAGATATAAAAATAATCACAAAAGAGAGCTTTATGGAGAGGATGATGACAGTGGTCCCAATTCTTATCTTTCAAGCCTGAAGGGAGTTCTAGCGAACCTGCTGTTTCTCATGAGATAATTTACTGTGTCCCTTTCAGCTGCTGGGTCAGTCAACTTTTTCTATTTTAGCTTTCTGACTGTGGGCATCCTCTCTTTTACGTTCCCCAGGACAACAGCATGGGATTCTCTGCACAAATGTCAAAAAAATGAAATGTCAGCGAAGTTCACTGTGACCCTGGAGGCTGCTGTCTTCCCCCTCGCTCTCCCACCTCCTCACAGTCGCCTTTGGCAGGGCTGGTCTGCACTATTAATAAAGCTCCCCTTCAGCACTTTCGCTCAAGGGAGTGGTATCAGATAGGCTCCATCTATCTCCCAGCTTCACTCCCGCCAGGCTGGAGAGAAGGTCTTCTGACGTGGAGATAAGAAATCTCAGATATCACTGCCGCGGAGGGGAGGCTCGAGGTTCCATTTGCCTCATGAAAGGTCAAGTGGCTCCCTTTGCAGTGTTTGGAAAGAAAAGAGCTAACACACTGTGCTTTCTAAATGCCAACAGTCTTGACGTCCTGATAAGGAGAAGTCAGTGAAGGAGGAGAATGGCCAGGAGGGAAGATGATTGCTAAGTGCCAGCAGGAAAAGTAAAGCATTTTTTAACAGGGCACGTTAAAGGCTGTGGTTAATTCCATCCGGGGCTGGAGTAATGCAATTATTGCTGCTTAAAAAGATTTCTGCCTTGTTGCGTTGTATAAGCAACAGTAATAGTCCTACCACCTAAGAGGCTTAGGAGGCAGGGCAGGCCAGTAACAAACTGGCTTTACCGACTTGTGATTCATTCTTGCTAATCTATTGAGTGGCAAGTCTGCCAGAAACTGTGCTTTGTGTTGGGGCTGCAGAAGAGGCAACTAGCACAGGCTTACACTCTTAAGGAACTCCCAGTCTAGCCAGAGAGTGGGACAAGTCAACTGATAACAGCTGCAGAGAGAGATATGTGCTACCCATGAAGCGCAAGGTGTTATGGGAGTATGGCCATGGAGGGTCTGAGGGACATCATCTACTGAAGTTCCTTTCTCAGGCAGTAGAAGCTCCAAAAAGTTTAAGCCAGGTCTGATGTGTTCTCTACTGTATGCCAGTACCTGGCACTTATTGAGGGCTCATTTATATTTGTTAATTGATTTACTAGAATGGATCCTATATTTTTGTCCCGTCCGACATCAGTCCTGCAAATATTCCATGCATTCTTACAACAATGTGCCTTGGGAAATACTGTTCTGTCTGGTCTGGGACCTCGTTCTCACTCTTTAGCACCTGGAAACTCTTATGCACCTGTCAAGACCCAGACAAATTCCTGGCAAAAGATTTTTTTTTTTTTTTGCAAAGCCTTTTCAGAGCTATAGAGTTGAGCTTATTCTCTCTTCAAAATGCCTCAAACAACTAGTTTGTATATCAAACTAGTACAACAAGTTTGGTCTTGACCAGATGGCTATTTTATTGTACTTATTTTTTTAAATATGTTTCCATCTCTTCTACCAGACCATGACATTCTTTGGGGCAGTGTCTGTATGTTAGGAATCTGCATTATCTGCCTGCAGCTCAATAAATTAACTGAATAAAAGAAAGTGTTATGATTAGGGTGCCGAAAGGTTAGTGGCTACCATCAGAAGGCTCATGTTTTCTAACTCATGGGGACGGTGGGGCAGAAAATGGTCCTCAGCAAGGAGTATTGGGAGAAAGACAAAGGTTCAGTTTCCTTTCTGCTGTATGGTTGGCATCTCCTGTCCTCTTCTTGGAGGCAGATGGGAGGCTATGGCTGCTGTCTTAGTGCTATGACCTATGTTCAAGAACAGATGAAACACTGCTCTCTGAAGAGACGATAGGGGATCCTTGCTCAAAACATGCCACACTTCCACTCCTTAGCCAGGCTCACTGGTGGGTGGGTGTTTTATGTGCACAATTCTTACAGTGCACATTAGAAGTTCCTGCAAACTCTACTTGCAAAATATTTCCACATTGCTGATGCTTCTCATTGCCTCTGCTGATAATGCCATCATGTCTTGCTTTTGTGACTGCAATAGCCCCATACCTATCTTTACTTCTGCCCAGGTTCCCACCTCCACCTTGCCCCTTCAGTCTAATCTAAACCTGGCAGCTAGAACGATCTTGTGAAAATCGCAGCTTTCCTCTGCTCAGAATCATCCCATGCTTTCCATCTTACCCAGAGGAAAAATCGAAGTCTTATGGTGGCACTCAGAGCCCTAGAGGATCAACGCTTCTCCCCACCTCAACTCTGCCAGTCCCCTCTTTCTTGTATTTTGTTCCATGGGCCTTTACAGTGTTCTATTATGCCAAACCTGCTCCTGCTTCAGGCTCTTTGCACTTGCTGTTCCTTCCACAAAGATGATTCTCTCCCAGATGAGCACATAGCTTCTTCCCTTACCTCCTTCACGTTTTTGCTCAAATACCGCCTTACCAGAAATGCATTTCCCAAGCATCCTATGTAAAACAGCATGCACCACAACCCCAGGAATTGCTTAACATCTTATTCTACCTGATTTTTCTTCATTACACTTATAATCTCTGATATATATTTTTATTTTATTTTTATTTTTTATTTTTTTTGTGGGTACTGGGGGGTCGACCTCAGGACCTCGCGCGCCAGCAGGCGCCCGTGCCGCTGAGCGATATCACCGGCCCCTTTTTCGTATGTGGGTTCCGGGAGTCAAACTCGGGCCCTTGCGCTTGCGGGGCAGGCGCTTAAGCCACTGAGCCATCTCACTGGCCCTCTGATATATATTTTTAAATGTGTTCTGCTTGTCTTGTCCTGTTAGGGATAAGGTTTATGACAAGAGTAACTTGGCTGTGTCTGCCCACTGATATCTTCCAGTGCCTGAAAAGCAGCTGACTTTTAGTATGGACTCAGCAATTGCTGAATGGATACACTCCAAATGTCTCTGGAAAGGAGAAATCAGTTTGGTTATCCCCTTCCTGGGATGAATTTGTGGAGGGGCTGGGCAGGGAGAGGCTTGTTGAAGCTGCCAGGAGACTATTGGGCTGCCAGGATTGTAGAGAACTGGGTTTTCATACTGGCTGAAGCAAACAGTAGGATTTTACAGGGGGGTGCTGTGTACTTTATAAAGCTTCTAGTAGGATGGAAATCTGGAAAGGGAAAGCTGGCAGGAATTGCTGGACTGGGCTGTCACTGGGGTATGTGGATTACAGGACAAATGCTTACTGTGACTTTCCCATCTGTAAACAATGTGAGTTGGCCTAAAGCAACGTTCAGCACCATTCTGTGGACCAATTGCTCACAGTGCAACTAAAGAAAAAACATCCAGGAGGTGAAAAGAATCAGCTCACTAGGATAAAGGCCCAGTACCAGCCCAACCTTTGGGACATCTGGTTGACCTGACTCATGGGGTAAAGGATCAGAGAGAACCCTGCAGGGGTAAAAGAGACTGGAATTCATATGGGTGCTGCTCTAGGTTTTAGGGTTCCCTACATGCTGGCATTTCCAGCCCCAGCAGTTTCCAGGCCCTAGAGAGGGGACCTAGGAAGTTTTTAGGAAGGCAAACGGTACTTCAAATTATAAATTCCCCCGAGCTGTGGGGTCTGAGGAGGATCACTGATATCCAAGATTTAAGGGTTGGATCTCTCTGTCTCTGCCTCTATCTCAGCATCATTCTTCCTGGGCCTCAACTCTCCTTTCTATTGTATTCTTTTCTCTCTTTACCTGTCTGCAAAGTGACTGGCCTGAGAAAGAAAACCATGTTTCTCTGCAGTAGTCTCTGCTGCCCTGTTTATACCATTGCCAACACACAGCAGAGACTGACTGGGATCTCTCAGTCCTAATTTCATCTTCTGGAAGGATGGTCTGATCAGTTGTACATCGCTGACCCAATCACCAGGGGCAGGGGGCAGCCTCAGTGCAGAGCAACACAGCACAGTGTAGCTACAGTTTCAGAGGAGAATGTGATGAGTGGAGGAAATGGCCTCAAAGCATTGACTGAGCAGAGGAAAGCAAGGCTTCAGCCTGGATTTGCAACATCAGAAGTCTGTATATAAACCAGCAATGGTACCTCTGAACTCCACCCTTCTTAGACTCACCTGAGGGATGGAAGGGACCGCTGGATGCTGGTGATAGCAGTGAAGCTTCAGGAAGGGAGGCCCACACACGTAGTTGTAAATCTTCTGTTCTTTTTCCATGTGGGTCAGGATGCAGGCTTCAGAGAACGTGGAGCCTTCTGTGTGCAGACAAGTTGACATGAGAAGCAGCTTTCCTCTGGACTCTCAGATGCATACTAATAAAAAACTAGGAAATTACACTGTGATAAAATCAGGTTAATTGAGTTATTTGACCCCCTGGGCATCTTCTTGCAGCCTGCAGCAGGGAAGGACTTGGGAATGCTTGAAAAGGAGCATCCAGATGTTGTCACTAGTCCAGACTTCCATGTCAGCATTTCCCTCTCCATCTCTCTAGCCCACTTGTTGCTCAGCCAAGATGTGCTGATGCAGTACAGAATGAGTCCCAGGGAAAACTGAAGAGTGGCTGAGTGAGCCGGTGGAGAAAGGAGGACCTGGGTGTAGATGACAGTGGACTTTTACAGTCTGAACTAAAGTTTAATTGTCATCTGGGAGAGGCAGCTGAATTGGAAATAAATGGTGATGAATGCAAGAGAGAAGACAGTCTGGCACAGAAATATTATCCAAAACTGATATTTGTATAGCAGGGGGAGCTAGATGATATTACAAGGTGATAAGCCTTTGACACTTGTAAGTATGGCACTGGAATGATGCAGGACAGATAATTCTATTTGTCACACAACTGTGAAAAATACCAAATTGTTCATCAATAAAACAACTATAACAAAAAGATAACCCTTGAGTACATTGGTATAAACTATCCAACAGTCAAGCTGAGTTCCTTTCACCTTTAGCAGGCTGTGATCCCACATGCCTATCTCAAATGCCTTTTTTATTCACTGTTTTTTCCTTCTTTATCTGCACATCTCTTTCTGCATCTGAATTTGATGTCCTGGGTCAGTTTGGAGGAGATCACCAGTGTACCAATGCTTAGGAGGAAAAAAATCCAAAAATCTGTGCTCTGGAATCGCTTAGCACCATGGACAGCGACCCAAAGCAGCGACATTCCCAGAGACTCAGCTGTGCCCAGTATCCAGGTGGTCAGGGGCCATATTTACGCAGAAGTTGTATGGCCACCTGCCAAAGGTGACACTTTCAGATTCCTACATATCCATTCGTTCCATTCATTTATCCATTCTGCCATACGGGTCCAGAATGGGGAAGAAAGAGAAGAAGGGATGGAGAACATGATTATTTGGTGACTTCTGACTTTCGCAGAGAAAAGTCATTAAGATTTATAAGATTCTTCTTTCTCCATCCATCTATCCACCTCCTTTTACCTGGTTCAGGCTAAGGAGGTTTCTGTTCTTTGCAACAAAATTGTTCCTGATAAAGAGCATCATTGAATTAAGAGCCCTCATCCAAAAAGTGATGACTCTTTCCTTTGTGCCCTTCACTGGGCTGCTTTGGGCACAGCAGGTTCTATGGTCCATGCTGATAGCATGGGTGAAGAACAGAGATGGGAGCAGGCCCTTATGGAACATGTGTCCTGTCCATAGCCAGAAATGAGTTCGCTTTCTCTGCCCACTTGTGGGCACTTCTGGGAGGCAGATGTCAAACAGCATGAATAAATTAGACCCTGATGGTGCCCGCTTTACTGAAACACTCAGTTTAATGAATCTTTCTTTAACACACACAATTCTACTTACTCCATCAGCAAATGTGACCTGTTCAGTGTGAATAATTCAGTGTTTTGCAGGGGTTCTGACTTCTATTGAGAATGCAGTACTGTCAGAGATTGTTAACTAATTCTATGGAGCAGAACTGAGCTCCAGTTCACCTCTGAGCTAGAATACACTTGGGAAAGCAGTAAAAAGAGAATAAAAAAGGAAAACACATCCTCTTTCAACAGGAACTACCCTCCCTCAAACTCTCCCATCTCGTACACACCAGTGTGCAGCTCTTCTCTCCTCAAAGCTTCAGACCTCGTCTGGGGAGATTTTGGTACAAAAGAAATTTCTGAACACACAGTTGCAAGAAAAAAAAAGAATTTTAAATGGTAAAGTCCAGCTCTGGATAAATGTGCTGGCAGACTCTGCCCCCAAAAATGTGAGGGGTGTGGGAAGATGAGAAAGATCTGACTATTCATGGTTCATAGAAGGGGTTCTTTCCCTTCTTGTTTTCCACTTATGGGCACATTTGTAAACCCAGAATATTAAATTAGAGATGAGAAATTCTTTTTAAATTTTTAGTTGTACAAATTTGTGGAGTACAGTGTCATAATTTGATACATGACTACAGTGTGTAATAATCAAATTGGGGTAGTTAACATTTATCTTTCCTTAAACTTAAAAAAATTTTATTAACATGTAATAATTGCACATATTTATTTTATAGAGTGTAATATTTTAATATATGTATAAATTATGTGCTAATCCAATCAGGATAATTTAACACTTTTATCTCCTTATTACTTTGGTTTGGAGCCTTCAAGCTTGTCTCTTTGAGTTATTTATAAAATAGATTGTGGACTATAGTGATACCACTGTTCTAAATCCTAGAAGTTTTTATTCATATTTAACTGTGTTTTAGTACATGTTATCCATCCTTGTCCTATTCCTCCTTTCCACCATTCACAGTCTCTAGTAATCACAATTATATATTATGGTCAACATTTTAAAACATCCTTATGCAAGAGAGCATGCAGCATTTATCTGTGTCTGGCTTATTTCATTTAACACAATGACCTCCAGTCCCATTCATTTAGCTGAAAATGATATCATTTTTATGCCTGAATAATATTCCATTGTACATATATACCTCATTTTATTTGTCCTTTTTTCTGTTGGGCAACTGGGTTAATTCTATATCTTAGCTATTGTGAATAGTGCAGCAATGAACATGGGCATATATGTGTCTCTTCAGTATGCTAATATTATGTGTCTCTTCAGTATGCTGATATTATGTACTTCAAATAAATACCCAGAAGTGGGATTGCTGGGTCAGATGGTAGAGCTATCATTACTTTTTTGAGGAACTTTGGACTGTTCTTTGTAAATGCTGTACTAATCTGCATTCCCACCAACAGTATGTGAGAATTACCTTTTCTTCACGTCATCCCAGCATTTGCTTATTTTTGACCTTTGGACAATAGCCATTCTTACTGACGTGAGATGGTAGCTTATTGCGTTTTGACTTGTATTTCCCCATAGCTGATGAAGTTGAGCCTTTCTTCATAAATGTGTTGGCCTTTTGAATTTCTTCTTTTGAAGAGTGTCTATTCATAACTATACCAATTTTTAATTAGATTGGGTTTTTGTTATTGAATTTTAAAATTTCCTTATATATGTCAATATTAACCTCTTGCCGGATGAGTAATTTGCAAATTTTTTTCCATTCTTTGGGCTTTGGTCTATGTGTGCTCAGTGAAGTCTTTGAAATACTGTGCAGGATACAGAATACTGTTCAGGTCTGTACTAGGGGAAGAGGAGAGAGGCTCTGAAGTTCCCATCAGACTCTCAAAAGTGTCCATGATCTCCAAAGCTGGAGGGCTCCTGGGCTAGACAACTACTACATCTCAGTACAGCTTGAAACCAGGCCGTGACTCTGTCTTTGGGAGTCTGGACACTTGTGTTTCTGTGCCTGGACCATTCACAGTGTGGCTAAGGATCATGGGGAGGACTTGCAGCTTTCAAGATCAAGAGCCAAATCAGGGAGCTCAACCAATAGAGGCAGTGGGTGCATGTGTGTGTGTGTGTGTGTGTGTGTGTATTTCTATCAGGACACAGCATGTTCATGCATTCATTTTTCACTCTATAAATAGTGGTTTACGCTTTCCATCTCCTCTGCTACCCACAGCTGTCCTTGAGTGCACAGTCTAGGAGACAGACAGTGGGAAAAGAATCACAAATGACGGTGATTACAAAGCATGGCAAGGACTCTGAAGGGTCACTAAGTGTTTTGGTGTCATTGTAAGAGCGGCCTTTTTCTTCACTGCCACACCCTATATACATCGAATGAGTAGTGAACTCCAGAACTATTCCACATTGCCAATCCCTACCACATGACCTGGTGCCAGTCCCCATGACCCTGCACCTAAACCTGCGTCATGCTCTTCCCTTTGCATTCTTCCCATTGCCTGCAGTAGGGAGGATGGGGAGGGAGGGTGGATGGAGTAAGATCACACTGTGTACTTTGGGGAAGGGTACAGAATCAAGCCAGCACAATCCCCACTATGGAGAAAGTGTCAGGGAAGGCAGTGGAAGGAAGTCATGCTGCAGGGTGGCTCCAGGTACTCAAAGCAGAGGTTGGCAGGGAGCATTTGCTGTCTCACGTTGAGAACATTGAAGGACATTGCTCTATTACATGTATAACCTACAGTGTTGGGAGAAAAATAGGATCACATTTGGTACTGCACAGAATACAACAGTAGATAGAGCCTGCACAGTTATAGCTGAGTGTTTTTGATTCTCAGCCCACAACAGGATCCAAAACAGTCTAAATAAAGCAGGCAACCAAATCCAAACCCACAACCAAGCAAATTAGGGAGTGATCACACTCATTTGTGCTTCAGAAGCACTCTTAAGGACTGTCTTTAAATAGCATCTTTGCAGTGTTTACAGATCTGTAACTGCTTGCTTGAAGGGGTATGGCTAAGGAGGAAAACCTAGAACACAAGTTGTGGAGTCCCCGGTCAACAGAATGCCATTCTGAGGATTTTGTGGCCCTGATTTAGAGCTAGGGAGAGGAATCTATTTGTGCTGTAATGAGATGTACCCTGCAGTAGCTGAGGAATAGATGGGAGCCTAGGCTTTTTCTGAGAAAATACACATAAAAGATTTGTATGTCCATGATGCAAAGCAAGTGCACACTTAATGCCAGTCATCATCATCATCGTCAGTCCTTAAGTCCCTAGAGTTAGGACAGACCCCATAGTTTAAGGGACTCATCCCTATTGGGCTGTCCCCACTTCAGACAGCAACTACAAATCCCAGGTGTCCCCAACTTGCTCACACTTCTTCCAGGCAGCAATTAATTTAGGGATTTCAACAATTTTCTTTCAGTTTCCATAATGCATGAGAAAGACCCACAGAACTCACTGGAAGCATTAGAGTTAACATCAGTTTTATTGTAAAATGATGCAACTCAGAAATAGCCAAATAGAAGAGATGTGTAGGTCAAGATAGGAGGGAGGCTGGGCATGGTGGTGCACACCTGTAATCCCAGCACTCGGGAGGCTGAGGCAGGAGGATTTCTCTGAGTTCGAGGCTAGCCTGGCCTACACAGTGAGTTCAAGGCCAGCCTGGACTACATAGCAAGCCTCTGTCCCCCCCACCACACACACACACACAAAAAAAGATATGAGGGAGAAGAAGGGGAACCAAAACTTGCATACCTTCTTCCATAGGATCGGGCCACAGGATCAGTATGCATTACCTGCTAGTTCATCAAACTAGAAGCCCCCACTCACAAGTCTTGGTGTCCAAGCATTTTAAGAAAATTTTATTATGTAGGTAAGAATGGTTAAATCATTGGCCATGTGATGGAACTCAATCTCCAGCCCATCTCCCCCAGAGGCAGCTGTAGAGCTGAAAGTCTCAACCCTGTAGTTAATGGTTGGTTTTTCCAGCAACTCACCCCCATCCTGAAGCTACCCAGGTCACCACCTCCCAAATAAACTTATCTCACTAACTGAAGTCAAGTATGACTGAAAAGCATTCTGTATGAGTAACAAGGGATATTTCTATCATTCATGAAAACACCAAGCATTTTTGAAACACCACTCCTGGAACCGGGGACAGAGCAGATATATTATGTCACAATCACTCAGCCACACTGTCTTCTCTCAGAGGTCAAATAGTCTACTCCCTGCCTCATTGCAGACAGCTGGTTATCACACACACACACACACACACACACACACACACACACACACACACACACACGAAGATCTTGCAGCTGGAGTTTCCACTCAGTCCATCGTCATGACCATGAATTTCAGATTCTGAGAGATCCCCTAGTGGGGATGATTTCCATGGAGACTGCAGATGTCACTCCTCCAACTGTTTCCATTTGCTTTGTTGCACCCTCTCAATCTTCCCTTGTACCCAGAAAGGGACTGACCCCTGAAGAGTTAACTCTTTGGACCAACCCAAGGAAAAGAGTTCCAAGGTTCCACCGCATTTGGATGCACCTCTCATGGTTAGTGGTTTTGGCCTTTCCTAAGATACCTGTCACCCATAAAGGTCTGCATCTGGAAGGATTTGAGATTTGCTCCTTTGCTGAAGGTGTCTCTCCATACTTGAATGCACTTCGTTTTCTTTCCCTGTAATTATCCGGAAGTTACGCAGTCACTAGTGTATATAATCACAGGTACTGCCACCCATGGACTTCCTTTGACATTCTTAAAGATCTTACCCATTAGGGACTCACAACGAGAACGTGCCATCTCTCATTGGGTTTGCTTTTCCTTGAAGAATTTTCTCCTGCTGTGTTATTCATTCATGCATGCATGCATTCCTTCATTTACTCATTCACTCCTGTCTTTCCATGGATGCTCGCTTCACATTGTCTGATGAATTCCTCCTCAGTCTTCTAGATCTAGATCACCTTCTTTGAGAAGCCTTCTATAATTCCCTTCAAATCTCTCTTTCACATTGCATGTATAATTTAGATGTTAATCTGTGCTCATCAAAATCTATTAGGATTAAGGATATCCATTGTATTGCACAGGGAATTTATTAGAATATCCACTGTATCTAACTCCTCTTGGCATCTGGCACTGAGTGGTCACTCATGAAACACTTACTGAGTATACAGATGAGTTCTGACCCCCAACTGCCTTTGCCTATTGGATCTGCTGAAGATTGCTGATTTCCCACTCAACATCCCCTTCTCTTTTATTTTTTACTAATGGAACCAACTGGATTAGGTACTGGGTACTCATGTCCTTCAAGGTCCTTTGTTTAAATCCAGGGTATTTCCCCAGCTACAGGGTGATGAGTGTCGTTGATTTCAATACAATCCTGGTAATTTTATAACTCTGTCCAGCTACTGGTTCAAGTGTATGGATAAGTGCAATCCTGGCCAGTGAGATGTAAAGTAAATGTGCCAGGTGGGGAGCTCTTGGGGAAAGATGTCCTTTCTTGATTAAAGGAGTTACACCATGAAAATGCCTCTTCCTGTCTTTGGGTGAAATTCTGGGAAGCTACAATGTCTTGAACATGACTAGTCATTCTGAGGCCATGTATAGGGTGGCGACGTAAAAGGCAAGACCACCTGGGGCCAGGATGATGCTCTCATGCCCTTGGGTTAACCAGCCTAGGACTGTCTTAGTGTGGGGATTTGTGGTCTGAATTTAGTCACTCCCTGGATGGGGAGATCTGAATGTCTGTGAAAGGAGGGCGGGAAGGGGTTGTCAAGAGCTTCCCAGGGCCTGGCAAATCATATTCTTATTTTCCAAAAGCCAGTGATTTCATGTGTATGGATTCCCTGCAAAACATTACACAGAATTCCGTCTTAGATTAATTCTAACGTGACAGAATTCCTCACCCTAATGAGTGCTTTAAAAATAGAGTCCATTACAAAGAATGGTCAGGAATACTACATTCCCCGTATGTGGTCGAGTTGAACTTCTGGTATGTGGGAAGTACGGTATATGTAACAGTCTTTCCCTTATCCTTGGGGGATGCATGCAAAGACCCACAGTGAGTGCCTGATACTGCAGATAGTACTGAACCCTATACATACGATGCTTTGTTCCCAAACAGACACACTTAGGATAAAGTTAATTTATAAAATAGGCACAGTAAGAGATTGACAACAATAACTAGTACTGTAATAACAAAGTAATTATAACAATATGCTATAATAAATGTTGTGTAAATATTTTCTCTCTCTGTCTCTCTGTCTCTCTCTGTGTCTCTGTCTCTGTCTCTGTCTCTCTCAAAATATCTTATTGTATTGTGCTAAGGACAAAGGGCTGATTCACTTCCCAGGCGGGATGGAATGGGACTGCTTGACATTTCATCATACTACTCAGAGTGGTATACAATTTAAAACCTATACAATGTTTATTTTTAGAATTTTCCATTAAATATTTTTAGACTGTAGTTGGTTGTGGGTAACTGAAATCTCAGAGAAAGTGGAACCATGGGTGGGAGAGGGATTACTATATTCCCAGTGCCTTGCTGTGGGTCTAATTCTAGCCACTGAACCATAAGCAGACATGATTCATATCCCTTCTATTCTAAAGTATTTAAGGGCCAGTGTGCCACATTCACACTCGCTCTTTCCCTGCTGCCTCAAATGTAGAAATGAAATTGTGCTGCTCATCCAGTCTACATGTTCTAAGTGGCACAGTCAACGAATGGGGAAAACCTGCATCAGACTTTTAGTTAGCAAAAAGAAAAGCTCTTGTGTTAATCTACTGATTTAGGGTTCTTTCCAACGCAGCTTGCCATAACTAATACACAGAGTAATATTTGGGTTAAGCATCACTTATCAGAGTTGCCTGGGAACAGGATGTTTTGGATTTTGTGGGTTTTTATTTGTGTGTGTGCGTGATTTTGCATACACATAAGGAATCTTGAGGATGGGACCCAAGTCAGAAAAGAAAATTCCTTTGTGTTTCACATATACCTTATACACGGAGCCTGCAGGTAATTTTATACAATATTTTAGTAACTTTGTGCATGCGACCAAGTTTCAGGGTGTGGAATTTTTTACTTGTGGTATCATGTCACCACTCAAAAAATTTCAGATTTTGAGATGTTTGAGAGGTTTTGATTTTAAGATTAGGGGTCTTCAATTTGTACTTGGAAAATAGAAAAAAAGCACCAAAAAAAAAGGGGGGGATAGGAAAAGTCTCTATTTCACACCTGCATTATCAGAGTTCAGACAGCCAGGATGCTCAGTGCAATGGTCTCTTTGGAGCCAACTTTCCTCAGCTTTGTGGTGAACTCTCAGGAATGTTCTGGGCTTTTAAAGGGCATCAGTTACATTAAGCTGATGTCAAGCAGATAGGTATCCAGGGTCTCCAGAAGAGAGAGATGAGACCAGAAGCCTGGAGAGCCATGCCAGCTGCCTCTTCCTCTATACAATGACATCATTGACAGCTGCCATCCCTGGAAACCCATGTCTGTCTGTGAAGGGTCATGTTATTTTCTGCTTTACTTGTCTCCAAAAGTTTCTGTATCCTTTCCCATTAAAGACACTTTTCAGTTTTCGACTGGACTAGTGGTGGCATTCTACCAGTGATATTGATAATCGTGTTTGTGACATTTATTTCCAGTATCTTATGTTTTTCATAATTAAATTTCCACCATTAAATATTAAGCCATGGTATTTATCCTATATTCCTATATTTGTAAAATGAAATTGTATTGCTCATGCATTTCTGTAGCCTGCTTTTTAAAAAACTTACAGTGTTATGAGCATCTTTCCACACCATCAAACATTTTCCGCATCTATTTAAATGCCTGCCTAGATCCCAACATCTGGATATATCTTCATTTATTTGATAAATCTTCTGCTGCTAGATAGTTAGGATGGTTCCAATTTTTCAGCACTGAGAGAAATATCCTTGTAGCTAATCTTTTCCCATATCTACTTCTATTTCTTTAGAATAAGTCCCTAGGAATGGATTTCTCAAAAGTATGTGCAAAAAAATTAAGGCTTCTAAACCATATCTGTAACTTGTCTTTTCTAGGCTATACCAGCCTACCCATGGATCACATTTTAAGAACCAGCAGGGAGAAATTGAACAAGTGACAATATAATTCTTCCTATATAAATCTCCTTCATGCAGACTTTGTATCTTATTAATGGTCATTGCGCATTCTTAACTCTATTTCTTTTCTTTATTTCATCAAACATATACCCAGAAAACCTCAAAGAGATTTTTAAGTAGAACATGTACATGTAGTTCTTTAGTTTTATCTCCTACATTTCATAGGAGTTTTGTTTCTTATGTGCATTTTAATTTTTAACTGTGAACTCATCTTCAGTGGGAATTTTTTCTTTGGAATTCCCAGGGGGCTAAAATTGGGAAAGCTCATTGTACAAGCTTGATATTTAAATTTCTCCCCATGGATCCCTTACCACCTGTGGTCTGGAGTGGTCAACCTGCTTCTGTGCCATGAGGCTAAGCCAGTGGGTGGAGCTTCCTAGTGCTCTTTTCATCAATGGAAAGTCTTTTACAGTTCCCTGCTTTGGGATTTATATATTCCTTCATGTGGGTGCATTACTGCTGCCCAGGAATTGGTGTTTTAATATGTGAAGTTCTGATAGTTCCTAGACTATTTAGCTCATTTAGCTTTCTCTTTCTTTCTACAATTTAAGATTCTCTTTCCTTTATTTTTATTTTTGATCTGAACTATGAATTTGAAGCTTTTGATGCTGTATTTTATGGGTTTGGAGTATGAGAATGTGGTGATATCAGTTCAGCTACTATGTTGGCTAAAAGCCTCTGAGCTCTTCCTGCAGTTAGGGGTGATTTGACATTCTTTAACGGTGACCAGAGGTAGAAGAGTAATTGAAGCAACTGTCACTACAATTTCTAGCAAGTCAATACAGGTAAAACACTTGAAACTACATGGATTTGTGTGCACAGGGTTTATTTGCAGGAGTTACAGCCATGATATTGGGGAGAAGAAAAGAAGAATCCCTTTCAATCATAGCTCTATAAAAAAATTAATATAGTTATCCATTGCTGAGCACCAGGCACTGCTGTAAGCACAGTGCATAGATTAACCTATTTGTTCGTCATAAAAACCTGCAAGATAGAAATCGTTGTTGTTGTTACCTCACACATGGAGAAGCTGATCCAGAGAAGTTGAGCAATATGCCTGAGTTCACAAAGATGGGGTTTGAACTCAGTAATTTCCATTCCAGATCTGAGTTCTGGTCACTGACACAGTACAATCTTTAATGGACTCAGTGCACTCTCCCCTTTGTAGTAGCTGGGTGAATCCTAGAAGGTTGTATCATCAGGCAGAATTTCCAGGTATACTGGATCCTGGCTATCTTTGACACCATCCTAAAAATATTACAGATATGATCTTCCGAACTATGTCCATACAGGGCTGTCACACCGGGAAGTTTTAAAAAAATGTACTCCTTGGTCCCATCCTCAGAGATTTTAGTTTAATAGGTCTGGCATGGGGCCTGAGCATTAAGAGTTTGAAAAGCTCTCTAAGTGCTTCTAATGTGTAACCAAGGCTAAGCAAAGTACTATGAAACAAGTTATCGCCCCAGGATTCTGTCAAGATTGCCTTTTAGGTGGATTTGGGCAGATGCCCTGCCCTTTCTGGCTTAGCCTTACACTCTTGGCACTTGAGCAGCATAGACTCACTGGGAAGGCTTGTTAAGACACTGGTCTCTTGGCCTCACCTCCAGGCTTTCTCATTTAGCAGGTCTGAGGTGGAGCCTGAGAATTTGCATTTCTAAAAAGTTCCAGACAATGCTGATAATATTGATCTGGGACTGTCCTTTGAGAACACTGTCTTAGTACTATTCTTGGTCTTTCATTGCCCCATCTGGGCACTGTTCACTGCTATGGTTCAGAACTCCCCATTCCTGTCTATCTAATTTATTCAAGATCACTTAAGTCTTTCCTCCTCCATGTCTTCTACAACTAGCCTAGCTGGGTGGCATCTCCTCCTTTCTCCATCTATGCTTCTTAGGGCTCCATCTCTACTGAAGTACTCATTGTGACAGTTAGTAACAGTCATAGACTTTAATGCTAGCAAGATGCTCTGAATCTAGCGATCTAAAACTTTACCTTTAAACTGAAAAATTCTCTTTACTTCAAAGGAAATCTTATTCCAAGTGGCAATATTTAATACATATATATATGGAATGTAACTTGGAGATTAGATAACTTTTGTATCTCTTTCTCTCTGGAGGTCTTGAAGCACATTGGGAAGCCACTTGTTTCCTGGGGAGCATAATTTGGAAAACACCTGTAGTCCAAGACTTCTTTTTACAGATAAGAAAATTGAGAGTCAGAGAGAGTGAGTGACATGCTCTTGTATTCTTTCAATATTATTGATTACTAAACTGTGCCAGGTACCAAATCAGGTCCTGGGGATGGTGAACCTGGTGGACAAGATTCTGCTCTCATGAGCTCTTATTCTAGCAGTGAAGGAAGATAATGAGTAAAAGAATATGCAGACAAAATGATAGTGGATTGTGATAAGAGCTAAGCAGGAACCCATTTGGTGCTACAATCATATGAATTCAAGGAAGATCTTAATGAAGTGACTTTCATGTTGAGTTCTGAAAGATGAGAAGAGACCAAGCCCCCAAAGAGTTGGGCAGGCTGGGGGAAGCTTCTGTGGAGCTCTTTATAGGCTACAATGAAAAGTTTGGATTTTATTCTTAGTCTGATGGAAAATCAATAAAGGGGTGTCAGCAGGAAATGACAACACCTAATTTTGGTCCTCCTGTGATCTGTCTCCAAATACCTGACATATACAACTTAAAGAGGAAGAGGATTACTTTGGCTTGCAGTTTCAGAGGTTTCAGTCCGTGGTCTGCTGGCTCCAAGGCAGAAACATCATGACTGAAGGGTATTGGCATAGGAAATCTGCTCATTCTGTGGCAGCCAGGAAGCAGAGAGCGCAGGAAGAGCCCCAGCTGGAGAAAGGGGCCAGGGCACAAGAATACACCCTTCCAGTCTAGGCCCCTAATGACCTACTTCCTCCAACCCAGCCCCACTTCATAATAACACATTCAACTATGGACTCATCAATGGATGAGGTTAGCACTCTCATAATCCAAGCATCTTTCTAGGTGCCACCTTTGAACATTGCCCACTGGGGATTACGACCTCAATATGTGAGACTTTGTGGGATACTTCATATTTAAAATAACAACAATGGGCATCAGTCTTTTTATTTTTTTCACAGTGCTCCACGCAGAGTTGGTACTCAAAATGTATGAGTTGTGATAGAAACACAGTGCATATTTAAATTTTAAAATATTATTACAGTGGGAAACACCTTGTCATTAATTCCCCTAAAAATACTCCTTGCTTTGAACATACTTATACGATTTCTTGACACTTTCTGAAGAGTTCTGGGAATCTTCTCTTGTTTATGAGGTATGATTAAAAATATGGTGAATGCTCCTGCCGAGTGCTGTCCAATGGAAAGTAGTCTTATTAAAACATTGTGGGATGTCCTCATCCATCTTGTTCACTGGGTCTGGCACCATGCAACTTCTGGCTCTTCCTTCCAGTCAAAATGGCCATGAAAGGAAAACATTTTGAATCAATTCAGGACATTGAGGCAGCCACGACAGTGTAAGTAAAGATACCCATGAAAGAGGACTTCCAGAACAGCTGTGCAAAGTGGCAAAAATAATGGGATATGTAAGGGTGGGGTGAGGGAGAATGGGGGAGTATGTTGAGGACATTTAATTACAATGAGCCTTTCACTATAATTAATTTTTATTTTTATTACTGTATTTTTTTTTTGTGGGTACCGGGGGTTGACCTCAGGACCTCGTGCTTGCCAGGCAGGCACTTATGCCGCTGAGCTGTCTCGCCGGCCCTATGATTAATTTTTAAAATTTAAACAACCATTTTTTTTATCATACCTCATATTCTGATCACCCCTTGTGTGTTGATTGCTTATTGCATGAAGTCAATGAGAATTTATAAGCCATCTTCTGTGTAGCTTCCTGTCTTCTAGACCAATGTCTCCTAGCCTATTTCAGGTTTAGAACTCCTTCAAGTGTCTGATTAGAACTATGGACCTTTCCTCCCATGCACATACGCATGCCATGTTTTGCATAGTAGGAATTCATGAATGCCCTGAGGGCTATCTTAGGACCTTGCAACCAGACCCCTTGCAGCAGGAACTGGTCTCTTGATACTTTTCCTTCCAAGATCCTTCACATGGATGGAGCCCTTCAGTGGCCTGGATTGAGAATCAGATTATCTTAGTGTTTGTAAGCCCCAGGTGTCCTGCCCATAAGACAGACTAATGCATATATTAATGTGGAAAAGTACCCACTACATAGATACAGAATACATAGTAATTACTTTCTATTCCTTTTTGGAGAGAAAGTAGCTCCTTGTGAGGCAGAATCATGTAAGTGTTAAGAGTCTAACTGGTGATGTATAGATGAGAATTGAATCCTAGTTCTGTCTCTTAGTTTTCTCATATGCAGAGTAGGGATAAATATGTAAAAACATTTAGCCTAATGCCTGCATGTGGCAAGACCTGATAATTTTTTTTCTAATAATTTTGATATTTGTAATAATACTACTATTGTTTTCTTTATACCACTCTATGCTGGCTTGGGTGACAAATAGGAAGGTTTATATGATGGGTTGAAAGCATAGACTTGATTCTAAGGAGGTTAGATTTTGGGGAGCTCAGCTAGTCTGGGGAAAACCCTTCCAGAGTACTGCCTCCTGGGAACTCCCTTAGCCACAGGAAATCTGATGCTCATAAAATCCATGTTTCTTCCACAGCTCTGTCAACTTTCTGAACCCAGGCCAATCAGAGTGGAGAATCAAATTGCTCAGGTATTAGTGAGAGATCTGCCTCCCTCTGGGAACACTTGGCAACATAGAAAGCTATACCTTCAAGAGAAAGCAAAAAGCCCAATAAAATGAGGCCAATGCATAACACAAGAGCCTGCTGCTCCCCAACTTAATTCTATTTTGTTAAGTAATGATGGAATAAAAATTCAGGATGATAGAAGATGAGATTTGCATCTCTATTTGATAAAATGCCTATTGCTGTCGCTTCAAGCTAAACGGGTTGCTTCATAAACAGATAAATAAATCAGACATCAATGGGAAATGAAAAGTCATGGCCAGGAATGAAACGAGACAGAAATCATTTCCAGCAGTGCTCATTTTGGGGCATCTCTGATGGGGAAGTCACACCCAAGCTGCAGACTGAGTACTAAAGAGAACTGATGGAGGATTTTATGGAGCAGGGATTCTATCCAATGATCAGGTCCCCATAGGGAGTACCACCTGCTTGAGCCAGGTTGTCCCAGAGAATTGTGCAAGGCCAACAATTGATCCTCCATTTGTGGAATTAACTGGGCTTTGCGGATAATAATTCATGGGGAATCATTAACTTAATGATATTGGTTCTCTGTAAATGGTTTAGTCTGTCTCAGGGAAAATGGATTTCATAAATCTAGGTAGAAAATTCTGGATGCCTCATGGCAGGCCTACCAGCAGGGTGGGGACAGGCGATCATCATACAGGGGAACTCTACACTCTAGGCTGAGTTGAAGGGTCTGGAACGTGGTCCCTTCGTTGTTCTTTGTCTGCCACCCTGGACAATCATTCAAATTGAAGCAGGAAAGGCCTAGGGTTAGAAAGAACATTTGTCCAAGGGGGATGGGTTCCAGCATTCCTGTGGACACCAAAACCCACTGATGCATAAGTCCCTTACATAAAATAAAAAATATTTGCATAGAGTTTACCCACATCCTCCCATATACTTTAAGCCATCTAATCTCTAATCCAGTGTACATGTTGCAGTTGTTACACTGTTATTTAGGGAATAATGACAAAAAATCTGGTCATGTTCAGTACGTGTGAAACTGTTTCTCTGGAATATTTTCCATCTGTAGTTGGTTGAATCTGCAAACGTGGAACTTGAAGATATGGTAGACCAATTGTACAGGATGGAAAAAGATTCATTGACTCTTCTGGCCTTGAGTTTCAGATCCCAAATGTGACAACCTCTCTGTGGATTCTGGTAAAGGAGAGAAGTGTTAGTTTGGGAGTTGTAGAAATCACATCTTTCCTCATCCGAAAGCTTTGTACCAGGTAGATACTGCATTTGTTGTGTGCCAGGCTGGGAGTTTCACTACTTTGGACCAGGATGCCAAGGAGCCTCGGAGAAGACAACCTAAGATACTAAATGATGAGTGGGAGCCAGTGTGCTAGCACTGCAGGGCAGGGCACTAAGGGGTGGAAGGGGGAACAGAGCAAGTTCAAAGGCCCTGAGGAAGAGGAAGATGCATCCTGAAAGTTTCAGATATCTCTCCCTTTTATATCTCTTTGGCCTTAACTTCTTTTTCCTTTTTCATGAAGCCTAAAAAGTAGGCATGATGACCAAAGTTGGAGCACCCACTTAGAGCCATGTGGAGAAAGCCTCATGTTGAGGTGGCCGAGCAACAAACTAGAAAGAACCTGCATCCCTGAACTGCTTAACTCTAGTTTTTTATTCTGTGAGACAAGTCAGGTACCATCTTATTTACTGCATGATTAAAAATGTAGATTTTCTCCACAAGCAGAATTAATCTTGGTTTACTATTGTGTGGCTCTGAAGACATTTTCTTAAGCTCTCTGAGCCTCGGTTAACCTCGACAATGAAGCAGGTATAAAAATCCCGTCCCTTTGGAAATGTGAGGGTTCAAGAACACAGTGTGATGGTTTTCTGCTGCCTCAGAAATGTTTTGTGATGTCCTTGAGGTGCAGGTCTCAGACTCCATGCTGAAGCATCTGAATACCAGACCTTCTGATGGGGCCAAAGAATGTGCTTTCTGTCAAAACCCTTTGGGTGAGCCAGGCTCGGGATGCCTGGAGTTGAGAGTCATCCTTTCTCCCCTGCTTTCACAGTCAGAGTGAACATCAAGGGAGGCCGTCCGTGCATACTTTGCAGGTTCTTGTCCTCTCCGAGGGACTTTATGATGCCCCTTCCTGGCCACCCTCTGCAAACACGCCTCAGCCCTTGCTCTCCAGGGAGTGAGGGCAACCACCAGCTGCTCCACCGTATCTCTATGATTTATTCTGAAATTCTGTTTAAAATGCAGCAGCATCTGTGGATTATAGCTTGCGGTTTACATGCTCATGATGGATCTTTTAATCTAATTAAGGGAAGGCAAGATTTCCCTTGGTGTGTTCAGCTGTACAGAGCTCTGATTTTTAAACATAGAACCCAGGCTGAGAGCACTTGTTTTAGGGTCAGGAAAACCTGGGCCTTAATGCCAGCTGTGAGACCCTAGACAAATTACTGACCCTCTCTGAATGGTTTCTTTATAGCCCTGTGAGCTAGGTTTGGGGCCAAGCCCTTTGTGTGTGTAGAAAAGTCCCTCAACAATTCCAGGAGCAGGTGTCTTCATTATTTCCATTTTATAGATGGGGAAACTGAGGCAAGGGGAGGTTAACTAAATTGCCCAGATCAGACAGCAAGTAAGTGGTGTGAATTTGAGAGAATGACACATGATTGAAGGACTCTCTTGAGGATGAAGGAGTTGGGTGGCTCTAGAGAATTCAGTGTGGCTGTTACCCACTCAAAGCACCACTACTCTCCATTGTAACAGTCGCAACTATGGTCATTGTCATTGCTACATGGTTGTCAGCAATGAGAGAGGCAGGAGTGCACAGAAACTCATGATTGGTCCACGAAAGCAGCATTGCTGTTACAGGTGGGAGAGTGCAGAAGGCAGAACATGACACCTGGGTGGGTTCTCCAGGCACACAGGTGCACCTGTGCTGGCCCAGATGTGGGCTGGCCTCCGAGGATACATGTCCCATTGGATACTGTGTCTTGACCTTGCAAGTCTTGGTGGTCGAGACCCCAGGTGTTTGGTGACCACTTCAGTTACCTTGCTCATTTTCATTCCAGCCACACTGGACCCTCTAATATGCCTGAAGCCAGACATGTCTTCTTTCTCCTCATGGCTGTTTCCTGTCCAGTCGGGACTCTCAGGAGAGAGGAGAGAAACACTGGAGGAGGGGATGCAGAAAGCAATGGAGTAGACACTGCAGAGGACAGTGCAGTTAGGATGTTTCCTCTCATCTTTAATTATGAGAAATTTTAAAGTAAAGGGAACTCTGGAATGAATGAATGACCATGAAACCATCATCTAGAATATTCCATTAGCTTTTTACTGTACCATTGGCCCTCCACATCAATGGATTCAACCATCCATGGATAAAAATACTTCATTATAGAACATTATAGAACATTATATCTGTACTGAATACATACAGACTTTTTTTCTTGTCCTTATTCCCTAAGCAATATAGTATAGCAATCATTTGCATACCATTTACATTGTATTAGGTAATACAAGCAATATAAAGATTATTTAAAGTATATGGGAAGATATGTGGAGATTCTGTGAAAATACCAGGATGTTTTATAGAAAGGACTTGAACATCTGTAGATTTTGGTATCCACAGAGGATCCTGGAACCCATCTGTCATGGACAAGCAAAGGCTAACTCTAGCTGCTTTACCATGTCTCTCCAATGCATTTTAGAGGTAAGTTTCAGGCACCGGTATTTTATAATCAGCATTAAAAAAAAATTTCAGAATCATTTGTGCCTCTGACACTGCCCTGAGAATGCACCATGTGTGGTTCAGATGGACACAGGAGCCCTGAAGCAGATGTGGAGGAGGGGATCTGCGCTCCTGAGCCCCACAGCCACCTTCGCATCTGAGCAGATCCCCAAGACCTGGGGCAGAGGAGAGTGTGGGAGTCATCGTGCAGTCCAAGCCGATCATTTTATGAAGAGGAAGCTGAGGCTTGTTTGGGGATGAGGACGCATATCCCAAGTCATTTAGTGTTAAACACTAACTCCAGGGTTCTCACACAGTCCCATTTGATAATTTGATAAAAGTGATGGATCTTTCACCAGAGAAAAGTACATACAGAAGGGCAAAAGGGTTCAAGAATGGGTTCAGATCATTGAATCTATTCGTGTTACCCAAAGGCATGGTGGGCCAAGGCTGGACCCTTTAGCAGTGGCTTCTCCAAGATGCTGGGGAAGAGAGGATCCTAATCTGGAGTCCTCTCAGGATGTGAGGTCACACTGTACTACCTTCCTGAAGAGCATGTGAAATGAGAGGGAATAGGAGAGAGAGAGAGAGAGAGAAAGAGAGGCAGGAGGGCTCGCTTGGCCAGTAGCTGCCTGAAGGCCCAGCCCTCTGCAGCCTCTGAATTCTCCTGTCCTGCCAGATGCCAAAGCAAATATTCTCAGATGAATGCTAGGAAATGAGAAGGTGGGCAGGAGATACCATCTCCAGTTGCAGCCCAGCCAGCACTGAGCTCTCAAAGGCAAAGGCATCCTCAATTTCACTCCTCACTCCTCCTCCCTCACTTCCTGTCTGTGAATCTGGAAGTTTCCATGGTGAGCAGGCTTCCCAGGGGCAGACGCACTGGCCTAACCCTTGGGGACACGGTCCAAAGGGCAGAGCTGGAACAGCAGGGGTTCCTGGGCAGCTCTGAGTGGACTCATGGAATGAGGGGTTCAGGACAGAGGGGTTCACCTACCTAAGGAAATTATCTTGGCTGTATGTAGAGATTCAGTTGTAAGAGTGTTCGTTACAGTGTTGTTTATGATATCAATAAGGTGAAAAGAACCTAAATATCCACCAATAGGGAATTAGCCAAATAAGTAGAGGTTTAGGGGAATATGAAGCACAATCTTGTTATCTATCTTCTATCATCTACCTATCCATCTACTTTTTTTTATTTTAAAGAGAAGAAAAAACAAAACAAATCAAAAGAAGAACAAATTTTCAAAGCAACATAATAGGAGGGTAACAATGGTTAAACATTACGTATTACTATCTTTAAGTTAGTTATTCAGGATACCAGACATTAGCATTCAATTGTCCAAACATTATTGGCACAAACCTTACTCTTCAATGAACTAAGTAAAATTGGTAGTGTATCTATCTTAACCATCTTATATATATATATATATATACAATTTTTTTCCCTTTCCCTTCTTTCTTTTCCCTATTCCAGTCTCTCTTTCCTTTTGACCAGTTTCTTTTTGATTCATCATGTCTATTGTACATTTTGGATCTTATTTACTCTTTCAGTTTCTCATACTAGAGAGACAATACGATGCTTACACATGTGCTTCTGGTTTATTTCACTTATGAGTATTTTCTCGAGTTGCATCCATTTACCTATAAAAGTCTCCAGTTTATCCTTCTTAATGGCTGAATAGTACTCCATTGTATAAAAATACCACATCTTTCTTATCCATTCCTCAGTTGATGGGCATTTGGGTTGTTTCCAAGATCTGGCTATTACAAATTGTGCTGCTATAAACATGGGTGCACATATATCGCTGTGGTACGATGTTTTTAATTCTTCTAGGAAGATGCCCAGAAGGGGAGTAGCTGGGTCAAATGGGACCTCCAACCCTAGTTTTTTGAGGAATCTCCACACTGATTTCCACAGTGGCTGTACCAGTCGACACTCCCACTAACAGTGAAGAAGGGTTCCTTTTTCCCCACAGCCCCTCCAGCATTTGTTATTAGTTGATTTCTTTATAGTAGCCATTCTTTCTGGGGTGAGATGGTATCTCAGTGTTGTTTTAATTTGCATCTCTCGAATGACTAGTGATGTTGCACATTTTTTTGTATATTTATTTGCCATTAGTATTTCTTCATCTGAGAAATGTGTATTCATCTCAGATGCCCATTTGTGGAGTGGGTCTTTAAATTTGGGAGGTCTGATTTTTTTGAGTTCTTTATATGTTCTCGATAGTAATCCTTTGTCTGAGGAACAGCTGGCAAACATTTTTCCCACATTGTGGGTTGTCTCTTCACTCTGTTGGTGGTTTCTCTTGCTGTGCAAAAGCTTTTTAATAAGATGAGATCCCAGTTATTGATTCTTTGGGATAGTTCCCGTGCGGTTGAGATTTATTCATAAAGTCTTTGCCTGCACCAATGTCTCCAAGGGTTTTACCTATCCTACCTTCCAGCAGATTTAATGTTTCTGTTTTAATATTTAGATCTCTGATCCATTTTGAATTTAGTTTAGTGCATGGTGAAAGATATGGGTCTAGTTTTAATATTCGGCATGTGTAGAGCCAGTTTTTCCAGCACCATTTATTAAAGAGGCTATCTTTCTTCCAGCGAATGTGTTTGGCACCTTTGTCAAAGATAAGGTGGCTTAGTATGTCTGGGGTTGTTTCAGCATCTTCTAATCTGTTCCATTGATCTTCAGGTCTGTTTTTTTGCCAGTACCACACTGTTTTTATCACTGTAGCTTTATAGTATAATTTCAAGGCAGGGATTGTGATGCCCCCTGCCTTGCGTTTGTTGCCCAGAATTGCCTTTGCTATTCTAGGTCTCTTCTGATTCCAAATGAATTTTAGGATTGTTTTCTCTAATTCTGTGAGATATGCTGTTGGAATTTTGATTGGAATTGCATTAAATCTGTATAACAATTTTGGAAGTATGGCCATTTTCACTATATTGGTTCTTCCTATCCAGGAGCAAGGGATATCTTTCCATTTTCTGATATCCTCTTCAATCTCCTTTTTTAGAGTACTGTAGTTTTCAGTGTATAGGTCTTTTACATCCTTTGTGAGGTTGATTCCTAGGTATTTCATTTTTTTGGATGTTATTGTGAAAGGTATTGTTTCCCTAATTTCTCTTTCAGTAAGTTTGTTATTTGTGTACAGGAAGGCTATTGACTTTTGAGTATTGACTTTGTATCCAGCTACACTACTGAATTTGCTTATTAAATCTAGCAGTTTTTTAGTGGAGTTTTTGGGGTCTTCTGTGTAGAGTATCATGTCATCTGCAAATAATGATAATTTAACTTCTTCCTTTCCAATCATTATTCCTTTTATTTCTTTCTCTTGTCTAATTGCTCTGGCTAAAGTTTCCAGAACTATGTTGAATAAGAGTGGGGACAGTGGACATCCTTGTCTTGTTCCTGATTTTAGAGGGAAGGCTTTCAGTTTTTGGCCATTTAGTATGATATTGGCTGTTGGTTTGTCATAGATAGCTTTTACCAGATTGAGATAAAGACCCTCTATTCCAATTTTCTGTAGGGTTTTTATCATGAAAAGGTGCTGGACTTTGTCAAAAGCTTTTTCTGCATCTATTGAGATGATCATGTGATTTTTGTCTTTGGTTCTGTTAATATGGTGTATTACATTTATTGATTTACCTATGTTGAACCATCCCTGCATCCCTGGGATGAATCCAACTTGGTCACGGTGTATAATCTTCTTGATGATTTGTTGGATTCTGTTTGCCAGTATCTTATTAAGGATTTTTGCATCTATGTTCATTAGGGAGATTGGCCTGTAGTTCTCTTTCTTAATTGGGTCCTTCTCTGGTTTTGGTATTAGGGTAATGCTTGCTTCCAGGAATGAATTTGGGAGTATTGCTTCCCTTTCAATTTCATTGAAAAGTTTGAGAAGTAGGGGCGTTAGGTCTTCTCTAAATTTCTTGTAGAATTCGGCAGTGAATCCATCAGGGCCTGGGCTTTTCTTTGTTGGGAGGTTTTTAATTACATCTTCAATTTCATTGGTTGATATTGGTTTATTTAGGATTTTTAAATCTTCTTGATTCAGCTTTGGTAATTCATACGAATCTAGGAATCTGTCCATTTCTTCTGCATTTTCCATCTTTGTAGAATATAAATTTTCAAAATAGGTATAGATGATCTTCTGGATTTCTGCAGGGTCTGTCGTGATATCACCCTTTTCATTTTCAATTGCATGGATTTGAGTCTTTTCTTTTCTTTTTTAAATAAGGTTGGATAAGGGTTTGTCGATCTTATTTATTCTTTCAAAGAACCAACTTTTTGCTTCATTGATTCTTTGTATTGTTTTTTTAGTCTCCAATACATTAATTTCTGCTCTGATCTTTATAATTTCCTCCCTTGTACGTGCTTTTGGCTTAACCTGCTCTTCTTTTTCTAGAAGCTCGAGGTTCACCCTTAAGTTGTTTATTTGCGCTTGCTCTATTTTCCTGATATAAGTATTTAATGCTATAAATTTCCCTCTTAGGACTGCTTTCATTGTATCCCATAAGTTCCGGTATGTTGTACTGTCATTATCATTCAGTTGTAGAAAGTGTCTAATTTCTTCTTTAATTTCATCTGTTACCCATTGGTTGTTCAGGAGGGTGCTGTTTAATTTCCATGTGTTTAGGGAGTTTTTGTGAGATCTTTTGCCATTGATTTCCAATTTCATTGCACTATGGTCTGATAATATGCATGGGATAATTTCAATTCCTTTGCATTTACTTAAGCAGGTTTTATGAGCTAGTATGTGGTCTATTTTGGAGAACGTCCCATGTGCAGCTGAGAAAAATGTGTATTCTGATGTTGTAGGATGGAACACTCTGTAGACATCTACTAAGTCCATTTGTTCAAAAGTTTGGTTCAGTTCTACTATTTCATTATTGATTTTCTGTCCAGTTGATCTGTCTTTTTGTGACAGTCCTATCCATCTACTTTATCAAGTGATACATACATTTACTAGAGCTTCTCAAAGAACATCAAGCTCAACATTTTAATCCTTAATAACCTTTTAAAAAAATCCTCATTTCTCTTTTCTCACATTCTTGCACATTTCCTGATATTTCTCCATGAACACCCCCTTTCTACTGACACCCAACAATCTTAAGATCTTGCCTTCCCTTCTCTTCCCCATTTCCTTCCACCTTTATTCTTTCTCATCTTACAAAAATGAGAATTCCTTATCCTCTCTTATCCAGTTCTTTCTATACTAAACTTTGTACCCCAAAAGGAAGCCAGATAGTGGAGACAGAATTCTCCTTATTAGAGGAGAAGGGTGAATTTTGAACATGAAATTCCAGAATTAGCTTTAGAAGGTGAAGGAGAGTCCAAACAAATAAATGTTCAGGGTTTTCCCTCTGTCACATATCCTTAAAGCTTTGCTATCTTTGAACAAAATGCCTTTCAGAAAATGTGTGCTGATGGGGTGCCTCATCGCTGTGCATGAGAGTCAGGAATCTTCCTGGATTGTGAAGGACCTGGTGCTGATGTTTCTGAACTAGGGAAAGGATTCTGGAAGAATCCAGAGTCAGCTTCCCACCACCACCTTTAGCTTTCCAAGAGGTGGGAAGAGGGAGCCACAACCTAGGAGTCTGCCTTCTTCTCTGAATTATCAGATCGGAAGCAATTTCCTGGTTCTGGCCCTTGAATGAGTGAAAATCAATCATTTCCCTTTGGCCCCTGCCTCAGGAGGGGGGCACTCTCCAATCTTGTCTCTATTCAGAATCAATTTATCAAGCTATTGACATTCCTTGATGGAAGTAGCAGAAGACAGATGGGCTGGGCAAACTCCAGGGAAGGTAGAGTTTATGCTTTAAGTGCTGCTGGAAAAGGGCATCAGGAGGGTTCATTTACATATATCCGGGGAATGTCTGGAAAATTTTGAGATGAGTTTCCATACCCTCCTAGAATTGTCCCAGACCTCTTCTGCTGAATTCTAAGTCTCCCTTTCCTGGGCTAAGCCCACTTTTTGTCAGTCACAGCTGTGAGCATCTGGCCATGGGTAGGTAATTAGAAGAGCCCCTCATTCTGACCCCATTGCCAATGGTAGGCTATGAACCAAGCTAGCAATCAGAGCTCTCCTTAGGAGCTTCCTACTGGAGCTCTGGGAAAGATGGTTTTCCTACTGACATGGCCTAGCTGTTCCCTTTGCACAATGAAAATGAAATAGAAAAGAGATAAAGTTGGCAGACTTTCTTGACAGCATCTTGCTGGAATTCCTGAATTTACCTATGTCTGATTCCCAGTCTTATTCTGGGATTTTCTATTTCATGAACTAGTATATTCCAATTTTTGTTGGACTCTAGTTTGCCTTGGGTCTCTGTATCTGTCAGTTTTCCTGTTGCTGGGACAAAATATCTGAAACCTGCAACTTAAAGGAGGAGAGGTTTATTTTGACTCAGGGTTTCAGAGGGTTCAGTCCATGGTGAGCTGGCACCAAGGCAGAAACATCATGAAAGATGGGCATGGTGGAGGAAGACTACACAACTCATGATGGTCAGAAAGCAGAAAGAGGGGAAGAGGAAGAACCTGAGAGGAAGGAGTTAGGACCTGATGTAGTCCCCAAGGTCACACCCTCATGACCCATTTCCTCCAACTAGGCCCCACCTAAGACATGGGTTAGCCTCAGCCCATTGGTGAGTCACTTCTTTAGGAATCTCTTAATTCAGTCCCTGAGTTTTAACAGGGGCCAGGCCCATAACAAAGGAGAGACCTAGGCACAAGCCAATAGCCAATTTGGGTCTTTTTAAAAGGGGAAGCTGCTACTTAGCTCATACTGATGCTGTCACACAAGAAAAGCTGGGCTCAGTGCAGCCAGGTCTTGCAATTTTCAGGAGAAGCCAGAAATGGAGAGAGAGAGAGAGAGAGAGAGAGAGAGAGAGAGAGAGAGAGAGAGAGAGAGAGAGAGACTGTGTAATTTCCTATTTAGAAAGGCAAGACATCTGAATGGGGAGTTAGCCTGCAACCCTCAGTTTACAGCTCTTCCTGGTGTCTCCTAACCATTATCAGCCTAAGCCTCACAGTGTAAGATCAGCCAGGATAGATGGGAAAAGCAGAGCCAGCCAGAGGCCTTGACAGGAAGTCAGCACTGACAGAAGGGTCTCCACAAAGTTGCTGAGTTTCTGGAAGCCCAGGCACTTTTTCCCTGCTTCACAGAACAATGCTCCACCCAGCTCCTGGATGCTGACAGCCCAAGATGTGGAATTTCCTTTGAATTGCTAATCACGGGGAAAAGTGATATTGATGTTGCTGCTCATTAAGGGCTGGCCTGATTTGAACTTTGGAGGGCTCCTGCCTGTCTCTGGCCATGGCAGGAGCCGGGGAGAATGCTATATTTATTAAATTGGAGAGGCAAATCAAGAGGCCTAAGTGGTCGGGAAGGCAGAGGGTGGAATCACAGTGGTGTGGAGACCCAAGTTCTCCACAACTCATTTACAGAGACGGCAGGGACGCAGGTCTCAGAACATCAGTCATGGTGCCTTCTCCCACCCAGGGTCGATGATCACGGCAAGTGGACAGCACAGTGGGTCTGGCGACAGGGCCTGAAAGTGGCACAAGCAGACTGATTAGAGTGGTCAGCTGTGATTTACAGGAGGCCTCCTTTGCAGATTCTTTCTGTGGGGTCTGAGTTGTGCTTGGAGACCAGTCAGAATAAATGGGTGCCAAGACAGCTGGCATTCACTGCCCCAGAAGGCCAGCAACCTGGCAGGCAGGAAACAGGGGCTCTTTGTGGCACTTACTGGTCTCTGATTTCCAATGACAGATATGCTTCCCACAGGTGGGCAGATTGTACTTCATTGTTTCCATTTTACAGATGAGGAAACTGAAACCTAAGAGGATGAACAAAGCTGGGTCTCTGCCTGGTCAGCCCAACTGCAAGACTCAAAGTCATGGACTTGGACTCAGCAGCCCCTTGGTCTTTGTCTGATGCCAGACTCATAAGAGATGCGGGAGATGCTTATTACTCACTCACTTGCTCTCTAATGCATTCAACCATTCCCTACCTTGTGTTAAATATTTCCATGCATTGTCCTGGCCAAGTCAGATCAAAGGGGTTTTGAGAGCCAGGCAGATCTGGGGACAATGACATGGTAGTAAGTGAGTTAATCCTCAACTTTCAGGGCAGAAGGTCAGTAGATAATTCTAAAATCGATCAATCAAGAGGCTGAGGAGTAATTCTTTTGCTCAGAGGTGGGAAAAGCCTCGGGAAACTAGAGAGGAGCTTTTCTATACTGTGTTGCTTACCCCAATCGCATATCACTGTTATAAAAATCCAAGACAATTAAACACACTTACAATTGTCTCCTTTTCTCCACTTCGCCTGGGGATTTCTCTTACCAACTGCCAGTTTCTCTTTCATATCACTCAGGGACCTATAAACTCCTTGAAGGCAGGGACCATGAACCCTTCTTATACCCTTATGCCTGGCACTCAGAGGCTGTTCCAAATAGTTTTGCAAAAATTTAAAAACAAGGGGCTAGAGAATGTATCATACCGGACCAGGGCTTATAAACAAGGGATTGGCCTTATACTAGTTCGTAAGTATTGCTCTATCTGGGCACCACCTGAATTATTTTTAGTTAGTATTTTTCCTTATGGCAACATACCTTTTGAATACTTAAATGTGGTTACAATTATCCCTCAGTATCTACAAGGCATTGGTTTCAGGACTATCTCCCCATTCCCAAGAATATCAAAATTCAAGGATGCTCAAGTCTCTTATATAAATGGCATAATCCTTGCATAGAACCTATACACATCCTCTTGTATAATTTAATCTTCTCTAAATGAATTATAATACTTAACATGATGTAAATGCCATGTAAATAGTTGTGCTATATTGTTTAGGGAATTGCAACAAGAAAGAAGTGTGCACATCGCCAGTACAGTGCAGCCATCACAGGCCTAACTGCATGGTCTATAAATAGATGAGAGGTGAGCAATGCTGAAACAGGGTGCTGGACAGAGGATAAGAGTCTGTGAGGTGGCTGGAGGCTATAGCAGAGTATGCACACATCCTTGCAGTCTCCTAAATTCAGGGCAGTGCTAGGCCATAGCAAATTCAGGTTCTGCTTCTTGGAAATGACTGAAATTAAAAAAAATTTTTTTGCAAGCCATGGTTGGATGAATTTGTAGATTTGGAACCTGCAAACACCTAACTGTATTTCAATGCGTGCATTTAAAAAGAGAATGAATACCTTAACTGGCAAACCTACATCATTTATGCTGAATGGAAGGTTACCATAAAAACAAATCAGAGGAACGTAGCACAGTTACAACTACTGGGGAGGCTGAGGAAGAAAGATCACAAGTTCCAGGCCAGTCTAGGCAATTTAGCAAGAACCTGTCTCAAAAAATAAATAAATAAATAAAGGTCCGGGACCTTAGTTCAACGGTAAAGCACTCCTGGGTTCAAAACAAGAGGAAAACAAAAGAGAATTACAGAATTCTCTGCTGACAATCTTACCTGGACCCTGGTGTCCTTAGTTAAATGAAGACAAATTAACAAGTGTGTGGTAGAGACCTACCTAATCAGCAGGACTGAAGGGAACCAACAGGGAAGGCTTTCTTCACTACTCTTTAGAACCCCACATGGAGTGGCTTTGTCTCCGTGTTGTTAGAGCCCTACCTCTGAGCCGGGGCTCAGTGAGCGCTGAGCTCTGAGAAACGCTGGCTCACGTGACTCCTGGCTTCCTTTCGAGTCTGTCCACTCACGGAGTGGGGCATCCTTTTGGGAGTGGCTCTCTTCAGTGTCCCTGACTCCCAGGCCCCTGAGAAGGGCAGAAGGACACCGTCTGCCCAGCCTCTGAGCTGTCCATCTGGAATTCCAGGCCTCCCCCCAGGAGTTCTGGTCAGGTGGTAGAAAATAGTATTTATGGCTCAGTGACCAGATGGAGCTGGAATGACCCGTACTTGAGCATGGTGATGAATAAAGTCAACGGTGCTCAGGCCGGAGTCTGTCCAGTGTGTCTGAGCTGCAGCCTTTGCTTTTGTGCTGGAAGGGATACTTCAATTATGTGCTACTCATTTGGTTTCCTGTTAATCCCGCTCCCCCCCACCCCCGGCTCCCGCAGGCCGGAAGATAACTGGCTGCACAGAGAGGAGTGCGCGTGACATTTTCAAACCAGGGACCCGACTCAGCCAATCACAGCCCCTTGCAAAGGACACGAGCATTTCGGTTTGGCCGGCCCCTCCTCTCCGACCCCCTGATTCTCCACAATTTCCTTGTGAATTACATACAGAGTATTAATAATGATGCTGATCGCTCCCTTAGCTTCCCGCAGAGTGGGCCAGATACCTTTGCAGATCTCAGCAGCTGGAGAGATGTGAACTCTCAATGGAAATTCAACCACAAGGCATCCAGGTTGCCTCTTCAGTGCCACTGGGGATGGGCTAGGGTTCTGGCTTGGACCAAAGTGTTTCCCCTTCTAGGTTGAATTCCCTTACTTTGGTCATGCTTTGGACTAGTGTGTGACTTATTTTCCTGTAAAATATTTTTATGTTGCCATGGACTTTAATTCAAGTGACAAGCAGGGATCTCTGTTGGAGCCTGCAAAGTGACCTTATCTGGGGAGACACACAGGGAGCTCCCCTAAGGGAGACTTAATCCTAAGAGAACACGTGGCTTAGAAGGAGGACACTGTTTGGACAGCAGAGCCCAAGTTGAATTGGGTGGGCAGTGGGAGTCCTGAGCATGGTATGGTGACAGTTGTCCAGATCCATTCCCAACTCAGGACAGCCAAGAGTCAGCTTGTTGAAGACCTGTAGCTCCTAGATGCCCAAGCAGCATCTGTGAGGCCCCTGTGACATGGTGCGACATAAAGGGGAGAGTCCATCATGTTTTTTTCTAGCCCAATGGGCAGCATCAGCACAGGTGAAGTTCGGGATGCTGCAATGGGCTCTGTGGGCCCACAGGAGAGTTGAAGGCACCTGGGAAAGACTGGACATAGTGCCTGGTGTCTGCTGTGTCCTGAAGGGCAATCTAGGGGAAGTGTCCTGCTCAGTGGAAAACTGTGGGGCATGGTGATCTGGTATTTGCACAGCAGCCCTGGGCTGGAAAGAGGGGCTGTGCGACAGTCAGTGACCTGGATATTTGAACTTAGCTCAAGGAAGAAAAGAAAGATGAAGAAACTCTTTAAAGAAAGCTTATGTGTCTGCAGATCGGGAAGTGAGCATGTTGTTCAAGGTCACAGGTCTGCATGGGCAACCGGAGAGAAGTACATCAAAAGGCCTGGAAGAGGCCAAGGGGACAAAGCCTACCTGCAGGGAGCAGCCAATTAAGGGGTAGTTTTTAAGCCAGAAAGCTAGGTTCAGTGAACAATTAATGCCTCTCCTGGAGGCATTCTGACCAGAGAGAAAGACCAGTTCAAAGAGCTAACTGGTCCATGGGCCCAGGTGTGAGAGAGGCAGTTTGGTTACACGTCAGGGACGGTGACTGTTACCTGGTCCACAGGTGAGTACAACCAATGAGCGGCCCAAAGGGTGCAGAGCTTCACCGGAGATGAGTTCCTCAGAGGAGGGGCTTCCCATCCTGATGTGGGGGGCAGATCAGAGGAGGACTCAGCTTATAGCTGGAGCTGACAGAACACCGGTTATGAGCGACATAGGAGATAGTGTGCTAATGGGTGCCCGGATCTAGGCTGTGTCAGGTAGTGTTGTCTGCTCTATAAATGACCACAGCCATACAAAGTACATGGAAGCTCCAACAATAGGAAATACCACAGGAAGATGGGGGATGATAGACTATTGCTCAGCAAATATCCCCCCATCTCCAGAGAGGAGTGTGACCTCCCCCCGACCTGGGCTTGGCCCTGTGACACTTTGGCCAATAGATGTGAGAGGACACGATGTGAGCATTAGATGCTTGAGATATCTGCACCATTGAGCTTGCCCTCTCTTCATCCTGCCTTTGGCATGAGTAGAGCACACTCCTCCAGTCCCACTTCTAGTCCAGGGAAGCTGAGGGACACACACAGCAGCTGTGCATCCAGCCCGACATGGCCAAACCCAGCTAAGCCCAGCCTAGGTCAGCCAAACCCCAGGGGACACGCTGAGGCGTGGGGGAGAAATAAACGCCCAGGTGGCCCAAGGAGAACTTGAGTAGCTTCAGGCAGCAAATGCTTAGAACCTTTTCAAAAGCCCACAGCTGCTTTTAAGCGCCGAGTGTCTCTCCACAGTCCCACTGGATGCTAGGAAGGAAGCAGTCCTGGAGCCTCGTCTCACCTCGCTCCTGTCTTAGTCTGTTTTCTGATGCTATAGCTGACTGGTTCCAGACTGGGCAATTTGTAGATAATGGAGATTGTGTTTGGCTCACAGTTCTGGAGGCCGTGTGGTCTGGAGTACGGCACCGGCATTTGGTAAGGGCATCTTACGGCGGGACACAGCACACACACTAGCTTGGGTCTCTCTTCCTCTTCTTATAAAGCCACTAATCCCATCATCAGTCCTACCCTCAATCTCATCTAACCCTAATCAAACTCTGAAAGGCTCCACCTCCAAGAGTTATTAACTCATGACTTTGGGGACTAAGTTTCCAACACATGAGCTTTGGGGGACACACCCAAACCTTAGCATCTCCTCTCTCCCTGAGGTTTGTGGTTAAGAGTGAGCGCTGTCAGGCTTCCCATCTTTAATTCTTTCTAGCTTTGTAACTTTGAGCCTCAGTATCCTCATCCATAAAGTGGGACTCATGGTGGTAGTCTATGTCAAAGGGCTGTGAGACTTAAATGAGGTAATGCTTGCTTGTTATTATTTTGAACATTACCTGACAGAGAATAAGTACATTTTTGTGGTACTGAAAGTTGAACCCTGGGCCTCATGCATGCTAGACAAGTGTTCTACTCCAGAGCTATATCCCCAGCCCTTTTTATTTTTTATTTTGAGACAGTATCGCTACGGAGCCCAGGTTAGCCTCAAACTTGCCATTCTCTTGCCTCAGCCTCCTGAGCAGCTGAGACACAGGTGTGTGCCACTGCACCCAGAAGTAAATACATTTTCAAACAATAGTAGTTGCTGTGTTATTTATTTATTTACTTGGTGGTTGGATTGCAGTCCTCAATTATGCCCATTACTTGTGGGTTTTTACCTATGGCTCATTCAGACTTGAGGGCCAAAATGAATTGATTCACGTCTCCTTACTGATTAGCTGACCTAGGTCCTTAACCTCCGCTCCTGGTCAGCAGAGAGCACAGCAGAAATGCTCTCACTCTGTGAGTTCCCATCACAGAGGCCTAAGCAGCTTCTGGGCTGGTGGCTGAGTCATAGCCTTCCAGGGATGTAAAATCCAGGCCCTGGGCAGTTGCCAAAGATCAAAGAGATTGAGGTCAAATTCAGAGGGTCTTGTAAAGCCAGATGCCCTTATTACTGCAATGAGTCTGAACCCCGCAGGATGAATATCAACAGCCCCACAAGCTGGCGAGTCTATAAATAGGGAGGCCGGGCCACTGGATGGTCACATCTACCTGGCCAGAGGGGAAGGCCTGTCTGCTTCAACGAGGGAAGGGCTGCCCTGCCTCCTTGCTCGGGTGACCTGGGCTCTGTGTCTAAAGCGAGATCACAGAGGCTCTGTGGAGATTTGCACTCTGAGGATGGGGGCTTCAGGCCAGAAGCACAGAATTGTCCTCATGAAGCATAATTGAGAAAGATGAAATTTGTCTTCGTACTCTACTTACTGAGGCTAGGATGCCCATTTCTCCCATGTTTTATATTTCTGAAAACAGGGTATTTTTTACCGTTAACTGACATGTAAGTGTATCAGAATAACCAGCACAAATTACTCTGTCTTGGTGGCTCACGCTATACCAGTGTGTCTTACAGCAAAGAGCACCTTAGATTGGGAATTGTTTTTTTCAGTACTGGAGATTGAACCCAGCATAATCTACTGAGTTACACCCCAGCCATTTTTTTTTTTTTGTGGGTACCGGGGGGTCGACCTCAGGACCTCACGCGCCAACAGGCACCCGTGCCACTGAGTGATATCACCGGCCCCTTTTTCGTATGTGGGATCCGGGAGTCGAACTCGGGCCCTCGCGCTTGCAAGGCAGGCGCTTACGCCGCTGAGCCATCTCACCGGCCCAACCCCAGCCATTTTTTAAAAAGTTTGAGCAGGGTCTTTCTAAATCGCTCAGGTTGCTCTTGAATTTGTGATCTTCCTGCATTTAAAAAAATAACAGCTCATATTTATGTAGATTCTGTCTATGCTAAATCCTATGATTAGTGCTTAACATGGGTGGTCTCCTTGGAGAGACTCATGAAAGAAGCACCAGCAGCAGCCTTATTTTGCAGAAAACCAAGAAAGTGAGGTCACTTGCTGCAGGTCATGCAGTAGTGAAGTGACATGATTGGAATTCAAGCCAAGCAGTCTGTGTCCAGAGAACTCTCTTTACGCACTCTTCATGAAGTGGGGTCAGGCTAGCAGAATGGTTGAAAAGTAACATCCTAAACATAAATTTAGCAAGTCCTCTTATCGATGAGCAGACACAAACCCAAGCCAGTGTGTGCCAACATCACCCAAATGCCATCCCAGGTTTTCTTTAGAGCTAGAGAGTAGCGCATTTGTCACACGGAATACAACATCCCCCAGATCACCTCTTACCCTGAAACTTAGCCCCACCAAGAAAAAATAGCTGGATACAATCAGTTGACAAAGTGGGTGTGTTGAGCTGATCTCAACTCTCACATTGGTTAAAAAAACACCTTCTACTGCATTAAGAAAATACCACAAAATTAAATCAGACTGATTTCCAAGGGCCAAATAATGTGGCTTCATCCTCTGTAAAAAAATGTTAGGATGCTTCCATCTGGAAAGATGAAGGTTGAGATGACTGGCCAGAAGCCATAAAACCAAGAAATATGGGGCTTGGGAATGTGAACCAAGACATTCATTGCTTTTTTGAATATTGGGAAAGTGCTACCGCTCTGTGTCAATATGCCTCTGAGTGAACAGACCCTCATACCCATGGACTATATTTATCACCCTCTGCCCAGTCGGGGCCCCCACGTTAGTCCTCTACATACCTGACTACAACCCTCGCCGCCCCCTGTTGTGGCTTCCCTGCCTCCATCCCCTGTGATGTTGAAGGTAGGGCCCGTGACAGCTGTCCCTCTGGACGTTAGATGCCTCAACATCTGTTGACCACATACACGCTCGATGCAGTAGGGAATGTGAATGGGACCTAGGCCCTGCCCCAAATGATAACATTTGGAGACCAAGGATGAGAAACATTGCATTATGGGAGCAAACCAGAGGATCTCGTCACCCTGCTGTATACAATGATGAGGTCAGATATACAACTAGATTCCGGATGAGGGGCTGGCAAGATCTGAGGATCCCAGAGCCTGGAGCACTGCAAGGAGACTTTCACTTTGGAGACTGAGGCACGGAGAAGCAGGTGTCTCCAACAGGTGGTGGAATTGTTAGGGTGTGGCTAGAAATTATATCTTTCCAGAATATATATCATTGTGTGGTATTGTTTCTTTTTTTTTTCTGATTAAAATAATGCACATTCATTGTGAGAACTTCAAAATACACACATAGAAAGTGAAAGAACACAAAACCATCTCCATATGCAGCACAATTCTCAACACATAATAGGTATTCAGCAAATATTTATGTGTTAAATTGTGAAATGTATTAATACAGGTAAGGATTGGATGGAGCTGTCTCTGAAATGCTTATTTCACAGAATCTCTGCTTGCCCAGAGAGTAAACTCCAACCAACATCAACCAACACCAGCGACATTTTCAAGTCCTTCTCCTGTGCCTGTTGTGTCAGATCCCTCCAAGTTCAGAAAGAAAGCAGGGACCTGGCTGCACAAAACCCGCTTTCTCTGCTGCTCCCTGGACCCTTTACCTGGATCTACTCAATGTACTGGGTCTTGTTATTATCACTATTTTATGGATGGTAAAAAAGTCTCAGAGAGGTGGAATAACACATCAACATGACACAGCTTGTGAATGGGTGAGGGATAGAAACTCAGGTCTGTCTCCAAAGCCCACCATACTGTGCTATTTCTATATCAGTTCCTGTAAGGAATCCCCCTTCCTGCTAAAACAAAACTCACGATGATGACATCACACCAATGATACATCCTGAAGCATGCCCCAGTGTCATACCTCAGGCATATGGCAAGGTTGACAATCCCTTTGGACATTTGGTTTTTGATACACTATCGGGAGTGTGTGAGTGGGGTTACTCCCCACACTTCAGACTCTTCCCACTTGCTAGTCTGATCAGTCAATGCTTGGGATACAAATGAGGCAGCATTTTACTGGTGGGTGTGGTTCCTGATCCTTAAAGGTAGGATTCTAGACCTGTTCTCATGTCCAATCCATCTCTCTCTTTAGTCTACTCTGGACACTCAATGAGTTTGATCAGGTCTTACATGAAAGATACCCCCCACCCCACTCCCCCGTCTCTGTTTCTCTGTCTTTCTTCTTCCCTCTCCTCTTCTTCCTTTCCTTTCTTCTTACACAAATGCAAGTAGAACTCAGGGATTCTTGAGTACCTGGTCTCTAAACATTTTTCTTACATTCCTGAGAATAGGGGGCATGAATATGATCAAAATACATTATACGCATTGACCCCCCAAAAACATGTGAAAAAACTATGGGGGGGTGAAATGAGGGGGGATGGAGGGGAAAATGATTAAAGTATGGTTCCTGCATGTACAAATGTGCCAAAATGAAACCCACTAATTTGTATAACCATTGTATACTAATGAAAAATGTGGGGAAAAAAGATTTAGCAAGATGCTGTAGCTTCATTTATTTGGAGAAAAAGACTTCATATTCTCAGTCAAAATACATTTATTGGGTATCTACTATTATCAGGCTCTAGGAAAATTATTTTGTGACAATGAGAGGTAAATAAATGCAATCGGTCCTCCCTGTCTGCTAGTCAAAAATATTCAGGAAAAAAATGTGTCTATGTGAACATGTACAGATTTTTTCCTTGTCATTATTCCCTAAACAATATATCATAGCAACTGTTTACATATCATTTACATGACATTAGGTATTATAAGTAGGCCCTATGTTAGGTATTATAAGTAAGAATACTTTAAGTATAATATAATTAAAGTATTTCAGAGAATGTGCACAGGTTATATGCAAGTACTATGTCATTTTATGTACAAATAGGGGCTTGAGCATCCTTGAATGGAGTGTCCTCAGGGGCTCTTAGAACAAATCCCTGTGGATACTAGGGACTAACCGCATGGGTTTTACCATCTCATATTCTGTAAAACTTCTGCTTTCTGTAGGCTAGTTAAAACCCTGTTTTAAATGCATTTGGAAAACCTAGGATCAAAAAGTGGTGGGTTGCACCATTTGCATTCATGGGTGTAACAGGGCACCCTGCCTGATGCTCATTAAAGTACAAACACCTCTCTGAGACTAGCAGAGGCTGGAAAAACTCTGCTTTCACAACTAGAAACAGATTTCTGCCTGGCAAGTGGGGGGATTTAAATATTCTTTGGGGCAAGCTGTTCTTTTGTTCTAGAAAAACCACCTGAACAGGTCCATTAGCCACACAAGTGCAGAGGAAGTGGGGGCCAATTGTTTCAGGGAAAGCTGTGAATCATCTGTTGTCCTGGATACAGATGGGTAGGCCAAGCTCCTCCTAGTTCTTTTGGAATATCTTTGTTTGGGGTGGGGGTGGGGCTATTTCTTTCTTTCTTTCCTGTATGGATTTAGATGGCGTTGTGTGGGAGGCCTAGAGCTCACTGCTCTCTTCAGAGATATCTGGGTGCTGGTAAGGGAGCATTTCTGATGGGGAGCTGGTGGCCCGAGGAAGCAGCTCACAAAAGACCTGGTCCAGCTTGGGGAAGCCCAGTGTGGACTCCACAGGTGAGGTCATGTAGATGGTGCAGCCAGAAGTACACACACACCATAAGAGCCAAAAATAAAAATATAAATACAAAACCCAGTCTACTAATGTGTCATGCATGGAAGGGACAAAGTCAGGAAGCTTGAAGGGCTCAAAGGGATTTTCATGGCACCGTGCTAATTAAGGATTAGAAGCAAAGCCTGTGGTCAGGATGATGGTTCATCGGTCTGTACACAGATCCATCAGCCAGAAAAGAGTCTTTGGTTGCTTCCAGTGAGGCTGGCATTTTCAGTTACCCAGAGCTTGTGGTCTTTTATCAGTTCCAGTCTGTTACAACTATTTGTGATGAAACACAGTGTTAGCGTGGATGGCACCAGGCGGGCACTGATATAGTGGAAATGCTCTTTTTTTTTTAACAGTGCTATTGAAGACTGAGCGACTCTGGCTTCAGCAAGTTCCTGATGCTCTGTGATCTTACTCTTTTGGAGTTGGCTTCCATTGAGGTTGACAGACCAGGACCCTCCAGTGGGTATTGGTGGAGCTTCTCATACAGAGAGTTGACGATTCTAAGGCTGAATATATAAATGGACACTGTCCAAACCATATACAAAAATAGAACTTGGACTCATAAACTCTGTGGCATCCTACATACAAAGCCAAACCACATCCTACACACCAATCAGCCCCAAACACTCAGGACTTCATTCATACCTGCAAGCTTTCCTAATTTTTGCCCTCACTTCAATCTTAGGAGCAACTAAGAAAGGAAAATTGGTTAGCTCCCCTAACCAATGCCCACATGTAGTTAGCACGCCTACAGCTTCCCCATGTCAACCACATCCTATCAGGGCATGCCTATGCAGTTTCTCTTGTGCACGATATGACTCTCCCATTCCCTGGCCAGACACAAGTCATGGTGGCCAACTCCCATGCTACAGCAAACTTTGAATAAACAGCCTTTGTTTGTTCTCCTTTGGGTGGTCTTTGTTTGGATCCATTGTTCTTACTGTCAAATCATAGGTATGGAGGACTGTGGAGGTGGCATTTTAGACAAGGGAGGCTGGACCTCAGGAGTGTAGGTATGCTCCAAGGAACCCCTGCCAGAGCAAGGTCAACTGCCCTTGGTTTTTGGAGTCAGGACAATAGTCAGGCAGGGGACAACCAGTGAAGGCCAGTAGGGTGGGCCTGGAGCTTGGTGTTGAGGGAAGCAGCAGAAATAAATCACACCATTGGTTGTAAATTCCTGGATGTTCAGGAACTTCTTGACCATTTTAATGGTCCAGTCTTGGCTGTGTCATGAGGAATTAAGACAAGTTTTTCACCAGATGGGGACAGCCCAATAAAGGGCAATGTGGAGGTCAGGATGGGCACTGCAGAAGAGCAAAATGCTAGGAGGCACTGCTGCTCCACATTCACCACTTTGGAAGAAGCTCTAAGAAAGAGATGTCACCATTGATGCAAGTGGTCAACTTCTGTCCTTGGTGGCAGGGGTCAAAAATGGGGTAATCACTCTTGAGGAGCCCTGGAAATATTTGGGGAAGTAGAAAGCTCTTGAAAAAGACTACAGTTCTTGCCAGTGGTACAATTGATAATAATAAGGTTGAGGTGGGCTACTTAAATAACCAATAAGAGATGATTAAATCAGTAAGTTATAGCCACCCAGTAAACTATCATGCACTCATTGAAATAATGGAAATCTATCTACAAAGCATGAGATGATCCTCGAAAGTAGAAACAACAAACCACCAAAGTTTGCACAATATGATGCCGTTTTTGTAATGCAAAATGAATTTGCATTTAGAAAATAAAAAAGACCGTGACATTATTTGCCAAAATATTAAGTGTTGTTATCTCTACACAGGGGCCTGGAAGACTTTTCCTTTCTTTTATTTGTTTATTGGTATTCTCTGAAGCTGCCATGATGAATGCAAATTTTAGATCAACACTAGAAAAGGAAAATGTTGTTTAGAGTGCTTTTTCACTAACAAAGCAGCTTTGGGTCTTTGTGTCTGGGGATTGACCATCTTCCTGAGGTCCCTGTGTCCACTTTCCTGGGGTCTGCCTGTCTAGCCAAAATGCCAGGAAATAAACATAAACTGCAGCTTAGGGAACTCAGTTCAGGAGCAAGCAAGAAGGAGGGCCATGTTCTCCATCCCATCCTTCAGCCAGCGGTGTCCTTGGGAGCATGATGATGCAGGGCCTTGAGAAACAGGTGATTTGAGGTTCTCAGGAAAGAAAATTGAGCAGAAACGGTTTGGGGGAAGAGAGTTTTCTGACACAGGCTGGGGATCATGTGAATTTCACACCCCCAAAAATCTTAAAGCCACACTCCAATATAATACTGCTTTCTCTATAAATTGTGGGCATTTTCTCCATCTTGTGAAGGGTGCAGATAAAAGCATCTCTGGACCATTTGGCTATAACATAAAATTGAAACCAAGTTGATGTACATGAAGCTCCTGTCATGACTGGCATTGTGCAGGGGTCATGGCCAACTTTGGAGTGGATGGCAGCTGTATTCTCATAAATGGGCAGCAAAGCAGCCACCAATGGCCAGCCCACCGAGTTTCAGGAATGTGACTTGCCCCTGTCCAGGTAGATACAGCCCCTGTGAGCATCCAGCTTCTGGCCAGGGATGACTCAGTTTCCTCTGTCACTCCAGAGAGTGCAACAAGGCTTTCAGCACAGCAAGACCTTAGCAGAAACATGGAGTTTTGGCCATGCTCCAGTTCTCGTCTTCTTTTGTACAGGGCAGGAAATCTCATGGTGTGTACTGCCCCAGCCTCAGGTGGGCTGTTTTTAGTGCTTGAGAAAGGGAGGCGGGATTTAATTATTCTTCAGGAGCTGTCTCCTGCTTCAGTTGTGCACACTCAGTTCAGGGGGGACCCCGTGTTCCTAAAATATGGTCTGAAAATTGGAATTTAATAAATCTTTTAATTAGGCAGCTGGTGGTGGCTCCAGGGGTTCTGTATAGGAGGAGCACAGAAACGGCAAACTGGCAGGCAGCTCAGCGGATCCATCATCTAGCACATACCTGATATACGTGCTTAAGAGGAGAACTTAACTTTTCCTTAGCTTCCCCAGCTATGAGGGGATGATGATAAAACTTACCTCCTAAGACTGTTGACAATGAAATGAGCTAATCCATGCTAAGCCATTAGTACAGGACATGGCATGTAATGTGTTCAATTGTATGGTGGCTGGGACTATTATTTTGAGAGGAAGTTAATTGCCAGGGATCATAGTGCACTCCTATAATCTCAGCATTTAGGCAGGACAAGGCATGGGGATAATCAGTTGAATTCCTGCCTGGGCAAATTAGCAAGACCTGGACCAAAAAAAAAAAATTAAAGAAAGGGCCGGTCATGTAGCTGAACAGTACAGTGCTCCTGGGTTTGAGCCCCAGTATCACAAAAAAGTAGTAATTTATTTGAAATAATAGTGGTTGGAGAAGACGAGCTATCAGAGATTTAGAATATCAGTGTTAGAGCTCTCCCCTACCTGAGACTAATAAGAAATGTATGAGTTGTTCACTGCAATAGGCCCACACGCCCTGTGTGCAATAGAGGTGAGAGTCTGGGGTCCCCGTCCTGACTTGGCCACTTCATTTGCAAGTTATTAGCCACGATCGACCTTGGCTTCCCCCTTTCAGGTCCCAACCAGAACCCCACACTCTATTTTCTTCTTTGTTGCCCTTGTTTGCTCGCTTTTCCTGCAAAAAGTCATTCCCTCTACCTGTCTTCTCCTAAGCCTATTTGCCAGGAAGATTGTGACTCCCAGCTCTCCTCTCCTTCCTGTACCTGAAAGACAAGTCCATGGTCCCTTCACTGTAATCCCTTACAGATATCACAGGGAGCAACCAAGACAGGAAAGCCAGGCAAGCGACAAAGGTTCCAGAGTTCTTCCAAGTTCTTACCATTTAGCTATAGAAGCCTGTGTACGTGTATAAGTGTGTGCGTGCATATGTGTGTGTGTGCTTCGAAAGGTAGTAACTAGATACGTATGGACTTGTGTAATAGGCATCTATTACTGATTCTAGAATTTTCTTCTGACATAAACACCCCTCTTTAAAGCCCTGGAGGTTTGAAGAACCATCAGTGTAGGATAAGAGGCACCCATGTCTCTGCTCTGACTCATTTATCTATTTTTTCAATAATTGCTTCTTGAGTGCCAGATGTGAAGCAGGTTCACAGTGCCCTGGTTACCACTTCAGCTCACTGTATTTTGGGCTGCAGTTTCTGCTGTTTGATGAGTCTGGCGGGACAGAATACTCACACACATAAGCTACATAAAAGGGGTTTATTACTTACGGATAGGCAGCAAGGGAAAACGGAAGCCTAGGATTCATGATAAGATGGGCTACAGAGGCTCAGGAAGCCATCCAAGATGGATAGATTCTTGTCTGTGTGTGCCTCAGGAAGTAACCTACCCCACCTTACCCCCCACATTTTATACTCTGATGGTAACAGGACTTGCTGGGCTAGAACATTAAAGGCCATATTTCTCCGGGAGGGACTGGCCACAGCTTGGGCTGTTCTGGGGAGTCCTCCTTTTTTAAATCTCAGGATGTTGCATCCCCAGCACATTCTACAGTTAATCTTGAGAAGCACGAATGATAAAAGGGGGAGAACTGGGTTGGCCCAAGGCCATCTGGAGAACTGTCTTGCTCCTGATGACATGTCCACTGCTAGGGGTTGGGAACATGCTAAATAACCAAAACAAGCTCCCTTTGGGCTTAGCGTTTGATGAACCTCTCAAAATGAATCACACAAATAAAACTAATATATTAAGTGCCAAGGTGAAGTAGCTGGTGATACGAGAGTATCTAATGAAGGAACTCAACTTGGTGTAAGTAATCTATATTTACTCGGTTTATGTTTCACATTGAGTCTTCGCCCTCATAGGATGAGGACCATCCATCCTTCCATCCACCCATCCATTCTTCTGCTCACCAGTGGACCTACACACTAACCCCTTCACCATCCATCCATCTATCCACTGCATCCACCCATACATATATTCACCTCTCAGCACACTCAACAATGTTGCTATCCCAAGAAGTGAAAAGCATATAGAAAAAGAAAGGCAAATACGGTGCTTACCATCACAGAGCAGGTACACTCATCTATTGATGTACATTTTTTTTTTATGTGGGTACCGGGAGTCGACCTCAGGACCTCGTGCTTGCCAGCAAGTGCTTGTGCCACTGAGCGATATCACTGGCCCTTTTTTCCTTTATGTGGATTCCAGGAGTTGAACTCAGGACCTCGCGCTTGCCAGGCAGGCGCTTATGCTGCTGAGACATCTCACTGGCCCACAAGTCCTATTTTTGCTTTAGAGCATAAATGGTAAAATAATATGCATATCATTATGTATCTTCCTTTAATCTAACAATGAATCTTAGCAATCTTCCCATGTCAGTACATAGAGATATGTGATATTTATGTGTAGCTAATCAGCCCTCTATTTATGGTCATTTGAGTGATTTTTCAAACTTTTGCTATTGCTATCCTGAGGTCAACCCCCAGTACCCACAAAAAAAAAAAAAAAAAAAAAAGTAGGACTTGTGTATACAGTATTTGGTATCAGAGGCCACTAATATTTTCTCAGTCTAAGTTTTGTTTTTATATATTTCATAAACACATAGAGAATTAATACCTTTGACACAACTCCAGAGCATAAAGACCCCAGCTGTCTCTCCCCTCCACGGGGAGAACAGAAAGTATGGTCTGCATGAAGGTCATGACCTTCCAGAAGACCTGGGGTTTCCCACAGTACCAATCGTTCATTCACACACACTTTCTTCGATTTCCTGCCTTCCTCATCTTACTGCCCTACTCTGGGGAGCATGGTCCTTGGAAAGACCTCCCAAATAAACTACCTGCCCCTAAATATTTGCCCTAGAATCTGCTTTTGAGGGAACACAAACTAAGACAATGCAAGTTCTTGTATATAGATTTACACAGAGCCACTGGGAGCCTCAGGGGAGAGGAGCAGGGTGGTATGAGTGGCAAGGGGGATTTATATCATGGAAACTTTGGTTTCCTTTGAAGTAGGCACTATGAGAAATATTACTAACTGGACAATAATTTAATGATAATACCTCCTGATGGATGATACAATTGGGAAGCTCAAGGGGCTTGGGGCACAAGTGAGGCATCCGGAAGAACCCAAACCCAACATAAACTATACCAAGGATTCTAGTACCTGACTCTACTTAAATCTACGGCTCTAACTCTTATGAGTTGTGGGCTAGGTCTTTTGAATTCTTTGTGCTTTGGTTTCCTCATTATACAAAAGAGAATGATAATAATTGTACTCACATAGCATTATTGTGAGTTTAACAAATCAAGACATGTCAAGTACTAGTATAACTCACTGCTAATGGTTGTATGTGCATTCTGCTTATCACTGCCTTCTCCTGTACAGTTTTATCTTAGCCAAATCTATTTTTCTGGCCAGTGAGATAGCTCAGCGGCATAAGCGCCTGCCTGGCAAATCTATGTTTCTCCCAGGTTAGTTTCCATATTAGATGTTCTTCTCCCAGAACCCTCCCAAATTTCTTCATTTTATGCACTTCCTATTTCCAGGAGGAGAAAGCAAACTTCCTTTTGGAAAGCTCTGCAGGAATTTGCCCCATCATCAGATCTGTATGAAGGTCAGGCTGAGCTTTACAGAGCCATCAGGGACAGTAAAACTCCAGGAGTCAATCAGCAATTGAGGCAAGTTGAGGAGAAGCAGCCACATTTGGGTCCAAAATTGTACCAGGAAGCAATTTTGACAAGAAGCTAAGAATGTGCGGTGGCGAGAGAAACAACTGGCTTCTGTTTGTATCTTCTTACAGTTTTTATGTCTACTTTGGAATTAACTTCTTTTTACCCTCTCTCTCACTTGAAAAGAACTAACCCCTGATAATTAAACTCAGAGTGTGCCGAATGATGTCCACCATGTCGCAGAAAGATATTTCCAGTTCTTGGGTCTGTCATGTTAAAGCTGTGCAATTATTTATTATCATGGTAATACATTTTTTCATTCTCTTGTGCCTCCTAGACCCTAAAGCAGAAAAAATGCTTTAATAAAACTTTGTATATTACTTCTTTGAAGCTGGGAGACTATATTATTAGGGACTGTAGAATGATTGGGTTTTGGGATGTTTTAATGAGTCATTGCCTAATATTTCTTTTCTTGCGACACATATATGATTAGCTAATGTTGTCTGCTCACTGATTAACTTTGTTTATTTCCTAATTAGGTTTAGCATCAGCTGTCTTGTAGTTATAGAAATAATTGTTTGATTAATGTGTGGGAATTTACATTTTCATTATGCTTCTGCGTAAGTTCAATCCTAATTAGCCGCAACGCCCCATGCCGATCCGGGGCACCAGAATTGCAATTTTCACCCGCTAAGTAATAACTGTTACATTGATTGGTAATAACTGGGTGCAGATAGTAAATACACATTAACAGAATTGAAATTATACAACAACTGGTTCTTTAATTGGCTTCCAAAGTTCTAGAGATGGGTACCTGTAATTTGCATAGAATGGGGCCTTACATACTTGTCAGTAAGGCTTTTGATCAATAAATGCCATAAAGTCTCAAGAACCACTCTAGAAATTGGCCAAATCTGCTGGAATTTGATGTCAAAGCTTGTGAGGGGCTCTGAGCCTCTCTCTAGCCTGTTACTTCGTTAAGAACCCTCAGTGGTCCTCCACCGCACTGCCTGCCCTTGTAAGTATCAACGTGTGGCCTGGTGCCCCGGAATCTTCAAAACGCAGATCCTCTGCCATAGCTGGCCATTTTGTAAGTCTTTCCGATGTGCTCAACAGAAACCCACTCATGATGTCTCAGGGAAAACAAAAATAGGATTCACCGTAAGGACGTGTGTGGAGTGGAGGTAGAGACAGGAAGTGTGGGGTAGGGAGAATCTCAGAGCACCTCCACATGTTTCTGCTTCTGTCTTGTTGCCTATTTTCCATGTCTCTCGATCTCTACTTTTGTCTCCATTGTTCTCCCTCCCTCCTTCCCTCCCTCCCTTCCTCCCTCCTTCCTTCCCTCTCTCTTTCACCCTCCCCTCCTTTATGTACTTTTTTCAAGTGTACTCCCTCACTCCCACTCAGGTTTCCCACCCTCTTTGCTGCTTCCTCTTAGCAGATGTCACCTGAGCATGGCTTTGGCTTGCTGTGGCTCCAACTCCACCCCATGGTAGTCCCTTAGCTCCAGCTCACCTGGCCTCTCATTTTCTGGTTTCCTGTTCATAAAACAAGAACGTGGGACTTGAGACTATGTCATGTGTAAGTCACTCACCTGCCACCCAAGCTCTATTTGGCGTCTACTTCTACCAGCTGGGCTGAAGTTTACTTAATATGTTAAAAAAAAATCAATCCCTTGTAAAATTTAACGTATCATGAAGGGAAAATTTTAATCAGTTCTATAAATGGGAAACCAGCATTTTCCTGACACACATTAAAATGAAACCTTAACAATTCAAAATATTTAAAAATTCATATGTGTGCCAATGAAGGTCATTTCCTATACCTTGCATAACACCTTCTGGAAGCACTAGCTTGGCTCCTGTTTTCCATCGCATCAAAGGTATGGTTTGCAAGCAGCCTCAGGATTGGCTGCTCTTATATCATGTGCCCATCCCTGTCCTACTAGCTGTGACTGAGGGGTGAAGGGGGTGTGGCAGGACCATGTGACGTACAGCAGAGCCATGGAGGATCAGGGTTTTACAAGTGGGCTATGACATAGCTGGCAGCCAGGTACTGACCACAGCCATGTTTTAAATCCACAGTTCTCCTCACAGCAACTCCACAAGAAAGGCCTCAGTAGCTTGGTTTCTCCATCTTTTGAAGCCTAAAGGAGCAGAATAAATCTCTAAGCGACAAAGGGAAGCTTCATTTGAGGCCCTGGGAAGACGCTGCTTCATTTGGGATCTTCTTGAGCAGCTCAGTCCAGAGCTGCATCTCTTTACCTAGAACCCACGGGCAGCTCTAGTGGCCTTGGGAAATGGAACTCCTCCCCTTTGTGTTCCTGAAATGCAACACTGCAGTGAGCCAGAGGCTATTAGCAGTTTGCCAGGGAGGTATTTTGCTGAGCCAAGAGGAAAAGCATTCGGGGAGTGCTGAGATTGCTGGGAACAGAGAGCTGCTTGCCTTGGTTCTGATTGTAGAGGACCACACTGCCAGCAGGATTGAGGCAGACAGGAGTGCTGCCCAAGCTGTGCCCAGGGGAGGAGGAGGAGGAGGAAGAAGAGGAGGAGGGGGGGAGGAGGATGGCTCTGGCTGCAGCATTTGCTGTGTTTCCTGCCTCTGTGGCAGTACTGACCCCAGTGCCTCAGCCTGTCCGCAGCATTCAGCCCACTTCGCCCACCCCGGGTTATACCCAGGATGTTTCTGCTTTCTGTTCACACCACTCCCAGCATAGCCCCCAATTTTTTTAAAAAAGTGAAAATTGGTGGAGAAACTGAAAACACAGCCACCACTTTCTAGATTGTCCCTTCTCAAGGGAATAACTGCAACTCTGATGTTGGCTGTGGTCATACAGTGCTGGACCTGGTGGCTTACCAGGGACAGGTGCTCGGTTATGATTTGTGAATGGATGGATGAATCAGAATTCTCTGTGTGGCCTCTGAAGTAAATAGCCAGAGAGGAAGAGAAGATTTTTCGTTTTTAGTAAGAATATGGCCAAAATAGGAGTGTGAAATGGAACAGAGACCCACATGGAGTATCTTTTCTGATGGCATAAAAAATATTGGCTTCCTCTAAAGGAAACCAGAATCATTTTTAGTTCCAGCAGAAATTCTTTCTTGGAGGTTGAGCCAAGAAACGCTGTGTAGTGTAATTTTCCAAGAGGAAGAATCGCCTGCTTTCCTTGTTGTATCTCTAGGTCTCTGTATTCCCCAGGGAGACTCAGTGTCGCATGCAGATTGATAGAGGAAGTGCTGGATTTAGACTGCCAGGGCTTGAACCCTGGCATTAGTTGGCTATGTGACCTTGGCCTATAGGACTTAATCTTCATGCTTCTCATTTCCCCTAATAATAAAATGGGAATTGTAATAGTAACTGCCTTGAGGAATATTTTAAGAAATAAAGGAGAAATTTTGTGGGAAACATATAGCTCAGTGTCCAGTTCATGTGATGGTGCCAAGGTTGTTAATGATGAATTCCCATTCCTCCTCTGGGCCTGTCAGAATTTCTGGATTTGATATATTCCATTCCTCTAAGGTGGAGAGGTGCTGTATTATAACCTTGTACAGCCATGTATCACTTAACAACTGGGATACATAATTCTAGGAGATGGTTTGTAAGACGGTTTCATCACTGTGCATTTGAGAGTGTACCTACAAACGTAGATGGTGAAGGGCAATCACTCAGCATGGCCCCATGATACAATTGAGAAATGTAATCAACATAAGATATACGCAAACGCTGCCAATATAAAATGGCATATCACTTTGCAGCAAACTTTTTTATAAATAGAAAGAATACACTAAAAAATAATGATAAAAAGAATAGTGTCATACACACATAAACCAGTAACATAGTCACTTATTGTCAGGTATGAGGTACTGTACATAATTATATGTGCAATTACTGGCAGTGCAGTAGGTTTGCTTATACCAACATCACAATGAACACACCCAGCAATGCATTGCATTACAACTTTGGAACACTTATGATGTCACTAGGGAATAGAAAATTTTCAGCTCCTTTATAATCTTATGGGACCATCATCATACATGCAGCCCATCATAGATCGAAACATCATCATTCAGCATCTGATTATACTTATTGCAAGGTTATTGGCTTACATGGGGGAAGGGTGCTAGGCAGAATAGTGGAAGGGTAGGAAAGAATGCTCTATCCTAGCTTGAGACTGAGACCAGTCCTGATACGATGCAAGTAATGCCGGTGAAAACAGGCCATGAGTGAACTTAGTGTTCGGTAAACACAGAGCTGCATGTACCCCTTCTCTCGAGGATCACACAACCCTCTAGAAACCCAGATGCAAGATGGTGGCCTTTGCATGATCCCAACACTCTGGTCACCTTGTAATTTAAGGCCAGAATATTATACAGTACATATGTACCCATCCATCATTAAAATCAGTCCTTTGGCTGATCCTTGGATAGAAAGTGATTTCATTTTGCTTTCTCCTCTCTGCCTTCTATGAGTCAGCTTAGTCTCAAGATTTCTTTCTCTCTGATCAAAAGAAAGAGGTCAGAACTTTCATTGGGAACATGAGTTTCCTTATTCACATTCCAATGGGATAAAGGAGACTTTTTGAAACATCCATGTGAATCTTGGGTCTTACTCTCTCTCATTAGACCAAATTCAGTGACATGTCCATCTTTTAGCTACAGTCGTTGCTAGGAAGGTGGGGAGCGTGGGATTTAGTGATTGGCTCTGCCACTTGCTGCAGCTGAATCAGTCCAACCATACCACGTGGCTTCTGCATAATGAACGGGATGACAATGAATGCCTTCTCTCTACTTCCACCAAGGGCAATCAGGAGGAAAGAGAGGAAGCCGTGTTTGGAAAATGTCTGGAACAGGGCTCCCTGAAGACTCAGTCCTGAAAGAAGAATTCTAATGCAAATGGTTTACTTAGGAAGTGATTCCAAGAAAGCAGGGAAAAGAGATTGAAGAAATGAGAAAAGAAACAGAGAGCTACCAATAAAGGGAATACAGAAGGAGGGTAGCTAGAGCTTACCCACAACAGGGAGGTGATGGGAATTCTATGCTGCAGAATTGTCCCACTAAAGGACAGGACAGCTGGGCCACCAGTATGTCATCTCTCCTCAGTCACTGGTGAAAAGCTGCTTGTTCAAGATATCACATCCCCAGCACTTCCACAGCCAACAGAGTAGCCTTCAGAGGTGTAGGGAAGCAAGCCTTCCACCAGAAAGATGTAGATAGTGGTTTGGGGGTTATCTGAAGCACACTGGAATGGTGGGGAGTGAGGGTTATAGGTGGGCAGCTGCCAGTGTCTGCTACAAGATGCAACTAGGAGGCATCTGAAGTCCCCCAGCTGGATATGGTCCAGCTGAAGAACATGATCTTTACCTTCGTGGTAATAGGGAGCCATGGAGGATGTGTTAGTGGGTGGATGGCAGTCAGAGCTGAATTTTAGGACTATGACTCTGGAGCCTAAATTGATCTTAAAGTGTCCATCAGCCTCTGTTCATGTGCAGATCATGCCTGCTCCTTGCTGTGTGGTTCAATTAGAGAAAGAGCTGTGGATCTTGAGCTAGAAGGGATGGGTCTGGTGGGCAGCAGAAGCAGGGGCAACAAATCACTGTGGCTCGAAGCTCCAGATGCAAGCTGGAGCTAGCTGCTTACAGAGATACTCAGGAAGCATTCCAGTTTCACACCTATGCAGACTCCCAGCATCCAAGAGAAGGATCTGTGCAGGCTGCTGTCCCTGGGAAGACACCTGCCAGGGGTGTGGCCTGGCTCCTAGCAGGAGGCACAGCCTTCCACCTGGGATGGACACCACTGGTGTAGGTGAGCTCTGTGGGAGCCTCCAGGTGAAGGCGGTCCATGCCTTGTAACCACGGCTGGGTGTGGACGGCTGTGTTGTGTTCCATCAAGCTCTAGGTGAGAAAAAAATTGTTTTCCTGTTTCGTCTAAATGCATTGCTTCCCATCATGAAAATATGAAAAGAAGAACAAGGCTTCTAGCCAGCTCTTCTTCCAGTAAGAAAGAAACAACAGAGGATTTGGTGATGAGAAAATGAAGGCGTAGTCCTTCATCTGCTGTAAAAAACAATGCAACTTTAGGCAATCGCTTTGCCTGTCTGGTGTGCAATTCCCTTACCTATTAAAACTGATGGAGTTGAGATGAGTGGCCCCTCTCAAGAGCAGCACTAGCCAATAGAAGTATTTCACGAGCCACAAATGGAGTACCTATGTTATCTTAAACTATCTAGTAGCCACAGGAACAAAAAGAGAAAAAGGCGAAATTATTGAAAAACATAATTTCACATAATTCAGTACATCAGAGGGATTATAATTTCAACATGTAATCAGCATAAAACAATATTGATGTGAATATGTGTTCTTCCTTTCGTACCGAGTCTTTAACATCGGGCACGCCCTTTACGCTTGCAGTGCAGCTCAATTTGAACAAGCCACATTTCAAATGTTCAGTGGCCACGTGTGACAAGTGTGCTTTGTATGGACTGACCCAGCTTCAGGGTCTCTGGGACCTTGAATTTAGATTATGTAGTTCTAAGAGGGATTATGCTTTTATTGCAGTCAAAAGATTCATGTTAGATAGATGAGATAGCTCCTTGATCTGTATTTTAAAACCTACACAAAATCTATCTTCATTCCTTACACTGGGTCCTGAAGGAGGCTGTGGAATCTTTATTCCACTAAACTCAGAGCTGAGTTTGAGTAAATCCTGGTTCCACCACTAACTAGTGAAGAGTCCTTGGGCAAGGACTTACCTTTCTAAACCTGAATTTTCTGATGTGTCAAATAGTTATGATGATATCATATGGATTAAAGATATTGGCAGACAGATCAAATAAAATAATATACATAAGCACCTAGCTCAGGGTCTGGCATCTTTTAAGCCCCTGATTATGATAGATATTATTATTATTGTTGTCGTTGTTATTATTCTGTGGAGCCAAAATTAAAATCAGAATTATATATGGAGAGAAACTTTTTCTTTTTCCCTCCTTGGGAGAAAATGTTAGAGGTTCCAGGCCTTAGGACAAGGATGACAGAATTGTGGTACTAGACCCTCATCCCATCATGTGTCCTGAAAGACTTCACAGGTTCATCACAGTCTCTCTCTCTCTCTCCTCTCTTTCTGTGTGTGTGTGTGTGTGTGTATGTGTGTGTGTGTGTGTGGTGTTCTGGGATCAAACCTGGGGCCTCTTACACGATAGGCAAGTGTTCTACACAGAGCTACATCCCTAGGGCTGTCACAGCTTCTCTTGATCAGAGTCCTGGTAAAACCTCGGGAGCTGTCCTCAACCCAGGCAGCCAGTGCCTATCAATCTGCACCGCTGAGCAGATGAAACTTAAGTGCTATCTCCATATAGGCAGATGTAAGAACCTTAGGAGGCAATAGTAAAAAATGACAGAAAATATGGGACAGTCAAGAGAGATCAGAAGAGAGAACAAGAGCCTGTGAAAGCCTCTGCAGGGGGCTGAGCAGTTCTTTCATCTTGGGGTCCTGATGATTAAGCCTGCCTTGAGCTCCCCTGGGATTCCTGAATCCATTGGAACTTGGGTACCACAGTCTTCTTCGAATGCCTTCCAGGGCCACACATCTGGACTGGAGTCAAACCCTGGCTATTGCACCCTGGAGCAGGCCCATTTAGAATTCCAAGAGCCCAATTTGTCTTGTGCCCAGCTCCAGCTCCTCCACACTGGTAACAAATGGCCAGCTGTCTTCCCGCCACCCCGCCTTGCTTCCCAATCCTGGCTCTCATTCTGCTCCTGGTCATGGAGGGTCTCATATCCGAGCACTGCCAGGCCAGCTCATCCATCTCGAGGTGACAGGGGGGATATCTCCTTGCACTAACCCTGGGGTTTCTCTCACAGAAACGAGGAAACAATACTCCTTTCCCTCCCTCAAAGACGATGTGCAGGACCTGGAGGAGACTCAAGACAAGTGCAAAGAAAATGGGTCCATCAGTCTTTCCTTTTTTTTCTTCATTCACTCAACAAATATTTTCAGGGGCTCAGGACAGTTTCTCAGGAAACTAAATCAGGCTTGCTTTCTGCTCTCAGAGCTTACAAGACACTAAGGAGCTATAGTAAGTTGAACAATAACTAGAATACCTAATAAATATGATGAGACCTAAGGAAGATCGTATCATCCCTTGCTTGGAATCCTACAAAGGTTTCCAAGGCCCTGGGATAAAGTTCAGTCTCTTGACCTTGACTGAGAAAGCATAGTACATTGGGTCCCACTTACCTCTTGGGCCTCAGCTAGACTTATTACCCTGCTGTCCCCTCTGCTCCAGCTACAAAGGCTAAAATGTCCCAAGTCCCTCTACAGTTCCCACCCTGTTGCCTTTGCACAGCCATTCCCCAGTCTTGGTTCCCTCCTCCACTTTCTCTTTATTAACCCCTTTCATTCAAGTCTTAGGCAAGGACAGGGGAGCCCTCCCTGGCCCTCACTGACAGCGCCACTCTTCAGCTTTTACCACACTATCCTATAAGTCAGTTTTCCTTAAAGTACTTCTCCCTGGCTGGTATTTCTTGGTGTTTGTTGTTTTGTTGGTTTAGTGCCTGTCTCCCCTCTAGAATAAAAGTATCAGAGAGCACAGGGACTTTTTGTTGTTATTCTTGACTTCCTCCAGAGCTGGGAACATTGCCTGATATGAAGTGGGTGGTTGGTAAAATATTGGCTTATTTAGTGAATGAATAAACTAATAGGGAGCATTTCCGCACACCTGTGGGGCATTGTGAAGAACACTTAACATGATTGGTCTTACTGTCGTCTAACTCCGTCAGCGGCAGGTGGCCTGGTCATCCCCTCTGTACGGTGAGGAAACTCTCAACTCTGGTGAGGTTGGCCCACTGCCTGAACCTGTAGGGAGTGGCTCATGAGAGAGGACTTACACCAGTTTCCTTCCCTTAGGACCCAAATGCCATAAAAATAAGAGGAAAAGTAATTTTTGAAAACTCCAATGGATCTATAGCATTGTGGAGGAAAAGGATGTTGTTTAGCGCCTGAGCATTTGAAAGAACTTCTGTGAGATTCATTGTAGATAGATACTGTCAATTTAGATACTGTAGGCAGAAGGGGGTCTGGAGGGAGCCACAGCCCCAGACCCAGCTCCATGCTTAGGATGAGCAGGAGAGGAGTGGAATAAGGCTCTGTGTTGATGGGACTCCTTGGGGCTGTGATCTGCACTGAGAGACTGAGTCCCTCACCTCTTCAGCAGCAACAGTAGAAGCGTAGACACTGGGACTCAAGTGCAGGCAGGGGCCCCGGTACCTACTGAGACAGAAACTTCGACACCAGAGGGCAAGTGGCTGCCCCGGCCCCTGTGGCATATCTCACTCCACATGACAGGAGGCAGGGACTAGAAACATGACTCCTGGGCAGGCGAACTGCACCCCAAAACCACAGATGAGCATAAGCCCAGAATCTCCAATTACCGGGTAAGCATTCTTAATCTTCAAAGCCAAAATCAGGAACTTCTTCAGTTCTTGTTCCTGGCAATATGTCTTTTACTCTAATAAGGTTTTTTCTTCTTTTTCAATTTAAACATTCGTCGTATTTTTGATCATCCGTCGTATATGAGAAATATGCATTTTATGTTTAGATTTCGCTTCCATCTCTGAGATATCTCATTGTGTATATGCAAATAGTCCAAAATTAAAAAACAAATCTGAAATACTTCTGGTCCCAAGGGCTGGGGGATGTAGCGCAGGGGCACAGCGTCTGCCTGGCAAGCGCCAGGTCCAGAGTTCAATTCCTGGTACCAGAAAAGCAAAACGAAACAAAACAAAACCTAACTTCTTGTCCCAAGCATCTTGGATAAGGGATAGCCAACCTGTGTCTGAACAAAGAAGCCACCCCTGAAAGAAAAAATAGTAATAAATGCCCAATGTGCGTTCAAGTAAGCAGAGAACATAGGGTGAAGCAAAGAGAAACTAAACATGATTCATCCATTTAGGAAGGAAGGATAGACTATTGCACATATAAAATCAAAGAATTATGAGTCAATGAGTAGAAATTTAAAACATTAGGAAAGCATGCATTTTTTCTCATTAAAAAAGAATATACGCTAATTGTAGAAAATACAGAAGCACAGAAATGTAAAATCATTTATGATCACAGCATTGAGAGAAAACTCAGTGTCTTTGTCAGTCTTCAAATATATATATTTGTCAACTTTCATACAAAATGTATCACACTTTTGATAACCTGCTTTAAAATAATTCTCAAACCTAGTAATATTTCACTAGCCATTTGTCTATGTATGATTTTTAACACACACATGCAATTGCACAGTATGGATATCCCACAATTTATTACATCAATCCCCTATCTTTAGACATCTAAATTGGTCCTAACTCTTCATAGTTGAGAATGAATAATGCTGAGATTAATATCCTTGGATATGAATCTTCTGTCAGTCTTTCAGATGGTAGTCCCATAGGCCCATTTATAGCATGGGGTCATCATCATAATTGTAATAGCTAACATTTATCGACAAGTTATACAAAGGCAAGTGACTCCAAGCTAGTTTTTCTGTCTCCACATTCTACGTTTGTGCCTCTGCTCAATAGAGCTACTTATCTGCTACTTGGAATCTGGAAATCTTTGCCATTGCTAGCTTGTGTGACCTTAGGCAAGTCACAACAGCTCTCCGAGCCTCCCTTTCATCATCTATAAAATAGGGATAACAACTCACAGACTTATTGTAAGGATTAAGTGAAATCATAAAAGCACAGAGCATAATACTTGGTGTATGCAAAGAATATTAGCTACTTTTGTTCGTTTATTCATGGAGCTAATCAGGAATTAACATTACTCTTTCATTCACACAGCAGGAACTCTCAACCAGCCTGCTCGATGGGCTGTTTAACTGTTTAACAACCACCCCACAACTGAGATTTTTCTTGTTTGCCCTTCAAATGTATCTACTCTGAGGACGGAGTTAGAAGATATGGGGATGAAAAAGGTCCCGGGATTCCCGTCCACCTCCTGCTGCCTGCAAAAATTCAAAAGGAATCTGCTTCTCGAGGGGCTGGCTCCCATCTGCTTGTAATCACCCTCCTGCCACCCAAAGTTCGAGTACCTCACAAATTAGGGAAATCAGAGGCAGCAGCCACTTTAGACTGCGTGCAGGCAGCAGGATGCCAAGTGGCAGGAGAACCACTTGCTGAAGGGAAAATTAACAAGCTTCTTGGGTTGAAGGTTTTAATTAAAAAATGCTAGAGAATTATTTCCTTAATTCAGCTACTTCTTAGTAATCACTTTCCTCTGCACTGCCCTGAGATTTTATCTACGGCTTGTTTAATGGATTGTCTCTGCAGCCCGAGCTACACAGGACTAGTGGTGGAATTTTGGGACTTGAATCTGAGATGAGGTGGATGCCTTTGTGGTCTCCATCCTGGGGTCCCAGACCTCCCATATGGTGCATTTCCTCTGGGACATTTCTCAGAGCTTTAGATGCCAGCTGTGCATTGCTGGCTTCTCTGGTGGCTTTGTAGTTACAGTTCCTGTGGTCTCCAATCCCTTATCCCAACTGTACACCGGTGACTACCAGAGGCAGTGGTCGATCTAAACTCATCTCTCCTTCCATTCCCTGATTCAGTACACTGGATTTCAATAGTCAAGCCAGGATACTGGGACACCCTTAGTTCCTGGGAGAGACACCTCTCTCTCTCTCATCGTTACACTTCAGAGCATATTACACAGATATTCATCTACTATTTCCTGCATTTTGTGGCCTGAGGGTTTCTCTTGTCAATAGAGCTCTCCGTGTCACCTATCTGGTGCCTCAGATGTGCTAGAGAATTAGTGCCTATGTCTTAGAAGCAAACCTTGGCTAATGGTGGCAGGAGTTGGGGTAAAAGTGCTGCAGTTGGATCACTCAGTGGTGACTTTTTAGACTGTCCCCCAGAGCAGACTCAAGCTCCACTGGCCCACAGTGATAGAACTGACCAGAAAACAACATTTTCTTGACTGTTTTCTGTTCTTTTCTCACTTCTTTACTCTTCCATCTTTACCTCCTAAAAGAATTTCCCACTCTTAAATCCTTATTTCAGACTGGGGGCTGAATTAAGGATTCTTCTCTCTTCCTTTGAGCCACCATGTTCTCCCATCTTTAACACATGTCTCCCTAACATCTCTTCAATCTGACCTCTTCTCTTCCTTTCTGCAGCTACTGCCTTAGTCCAAGCATCTCTGATCTAAATACCTGCCCAGACTCTCAACCCATCTTGTCCCTGAAACCCACCATATAGATATGTCAAGGTGATCTTCAAACAATGAATCCTAGTCATCCCGTACCTCTGCCTAATCTTCCCAATGACCTCCTATGGCTTCCAGGAAACAGACTAAATTATCTATTTTGACCCAAGATCCTTTGTGATCTACTCTAAAGCCTTTAGCATAATGTTCCCTGTCTTAGATGCCCAAGCCTCCCTTGACTGGCCCAAATCATCACGTCATTATGAAAGTTGTGGTAATTAATCTTGGTTGTCAACTTAACTGGATAGAGTGACATCTAACGAGTTAGGAAAGCACTTCTGGGTGTGTTTGTGAGGTGCTTCCTGAGATAACTGGCATGTGGGTCAATGAATGGAGTGGGATGACTTCCCTCCTCTCCCCGAATGTGAGCAGCAGCATCCAATAGGCTGGAGGCCCGGATGGAAAGAAAGGAATAAATAGAAGCTTTCTCTGGCACTTATTCAACTCTTCTTAAGCAGGTGTGTTTTTTGCTGTTGTGGTTGCTCATGGACATCAAATGCCGGATTGTTCGGCCTTTGAACGAGGACTTGCACTGGGAGCTCCCAGGGAGCTTCCGGCCTTCAGCCGTGGACTGGGGCTGCATCTTTGGTCGCCGTTGTTCTGAGGCTTCCAGCTTCTGAGCAGCTACTGGTTTCCTTGGCTCTCCAGTCTGCAGACAGCCACTGTGGGATATTCAGCTTCTGACTGTATAAGCCAATGTGATAAATCTATTCCTGTAATTATATATACATTCTACCAGTTCCTCTGGAAAATCATAATACATAAGCCTTCTCTGACTTCTCCTCTGCTCCGAACTGAATTCAGTGACTGTACTACTTTTCTTGAGCCTCTATAACAAAATACGACAGACTTTAATGACTTAAGCAAAAGAAATTTATTTTCTCAGAGTTCTGGAGACTAGAAGTCCAAGATCAGTGTATCAGCAGATTGGTTTCTTTTGAGATTCTTTCCTTGGCTTGTGATCATTACCTTCTCAATGTGTCCTCACACAGTCCTTCTGTGATCTGTCTGTTATCACTGTCCTAATCCCCTCTTCTTATACATACACCATGCCCAACCATATTGGAATAGGACCCAAACATATGACCTGATGTCACCTTAATCATCCCTTAAAAGGCCCTATTTTTCAAATACAGCTGAATTCTGAGGTATTGAGGATTGGCTTCAACATATGAATTTGTCCGTTGTGGACACAATTCAGCACATTGCAGTTACCATTCTCTTTGTCCTCACAGCCATCATTTGCACCTTCCTCTAGCTCCCTGAGTACTTCTCTGTCTCCCTAACGAGATTCCTTCTGTGAGGCAGTCTTTGTCTGGTGCTGTAGCCCCACAGTGCGCCTGGCGCGTGTTATATACTTGTAAAGCTCATAGGTCTTCTCGCCATCTTGGTCATTTTTAAAATGAGATGAGGGAAAAAGAAGGAAGACCTGTATATTCATACTGAGGCGACTTGTGACTACAAAATAGAGATGGGATGATATCGCATGGCCTCACCACAGTGCGGCTTCTCCTTGGGGTTGTCACCCCCAGGTTTTTCTCTTCTTTGGCTGGTCACTCTGTCACTCCTTCTAATATGTCCCCCAGCCAGATGAATGTGAGAGTGATATCCAGCAGTGCTCCACTGCCCTGCTGCTGTGAACCGGCAGGATGTCTTCGACTATAATCATTGTCGACCCATCAATATGAGACCCTTTCTTAGCAGCCGCTACTACATGAGCAGCTCGTCTTGTTTAGTGTGGGTAACCTACTCTAAAGTTTTGAGTGGTGTTGGAGACATCTATCTCGTTTCATGTCCAACTTTGGCAAATCAAGTGATATTTCTTAATAACTGTGAATACTTCTGAGGTGAGTCCTTTTTTTTTCTCATTGATCCTCTTGCCAGCTGCCATCAGCCTTTAATTACAATCCTCCACTTCCCTCCAGCCTCTCTGACAAATAGATAATAATGATCTGTAAACAAACATGTACGTGCACGGGGGGAGGGGGCAACCCTTGGAAAAATCTCTGCAGAGCAGGAGGCAGGCAGACAAGCAAGGAACTGAAGTCCCAGTTCTGCCACTGCCATCTATTAGAACTTTCTGTGGTGGTGGAAATACTCTATACCTGTCTCATCCAATATATACCCACCATGGCCAGTGAGTACTTGGCATGTGGCTAGTGTGACCAAAGAACTGGAATTTCATTTATTTTAATTTTAATTAATTTAAATTTAAATTTAAATCACTACTGTGACTAGTGGCTACTGTCCTAGATAGTGCAATTAAGGAGTCAGTCATGTGACTGCTCTGAGCCTCTACTTCCTCCCTTGTAAAATGGACATAAAAATCTCTACATTACAATTACACTGTCTGCTGTAACAAACAGGCTCCCAGCACAGTGGTTCCAGCCAGGTAAAGTTTATTTCTTGTCTATGTAACAGTCCAGGGAATTTTCACTCCGAAGGATTCAGGCTGATGAGTTCTGCTGCCTCCAGCACACCATTACAGTATTTCGGTTTTCCCTATATAGTCAGCAGGAAGGATGTCTTAGTTACCTTCTTGTCACTGGGACAAAATACCCGACACATGCAACTTAAAAGAGGTGAGGTTTATTTTGGCTCATGTTTCAGAAATTTTTAGTTCGTGTTTGGCTGCCTCCATAGAAGAAACAGCATGGCAGACACGTCTGAGCAGAGGAAAGCTATTCCTGTCATGGTAGCCAGGAAGCAGAGAGTGAAAGAGGAAGCCAGGGAGGGAGATATCCCCTTGTAGGTCACGCCCCCAGTGACCCACCTCTTCTGACCTCACCCCATGTCCTAACATCACTTTTAGCTATGGAGCCCCCATGATTCAATCATCTTTTAAAAGCCTCTCCTTGGGGCTGGTGAGATGGCTCAGCGGCTTAAGCGCCTGCCCGGCAAACGCGAGGGCCCATGTTCGACTCCCAGAACCCACATACGAAAAAGGGGCCGGTGATATCGCTCAGCGGCACGGGTGCCTCCTGGCGCGTGAGGTCCTGAGGTCGACCCCCCGGTACCCACAAAATAAATAAATAAAAGCCTCTCCTATGAGTCTATAACGCTTTTGGGGGACATCTGGAGATCAACCACAATGAAAGGGAACATAGCAGAATTCTAAGGCTAGGGATTTTCTCTTAAACAACTGAGGCAGAAATTGTATCATTATTTCTATTCTTCCAAATCCTTGCAAAAGTCACTCATGTTACCACACATAACTTCAAGGGGAGCTGACAAATTGAATTCCTAGTGAGGCAGCTATGTCCCGGCTAAACTCCCTTGTAGAATAAGGAAAGAATACAGTTTGGAGGACAGATAACTGTACCTCATTGCACTTACTTTGGAGGGGTGTTGTAATTGTTACCTAGTACTATGTGTATATCACAATACTTGTATATCAGTCAGCTTTTTATGTGAGTGAAAATGCCCTGGCATTCAGAGTCTTAGAACAATAATGTGGAGGATTGCCAATTGGAACTACGTTGCTTTGAGTGTTTCAAGTCTTGGCTTCCATCAGTTGAAAGGTTGGCTGGTGGTTGTCCCTGCTAGGTCATCCTGTATTATCCCTGCTTAATTTCTCACCCTCTAGACAATTAGTGATGGAGTTCAAAGACAGTAAGTAAGGGAAGGTGTACAAGGCCTTTGGGGTTTGAGACTGTGCTATAGTTTGAATCTGGAATGTCCCCCATAGGACCATGTGTTGAAGGCTTGGTCACCAGCCCGTGGTACTCTTAGGAGGTGGTGGAACCTTTAAGGGGTGAGGCCTACTGGAAGAATGTTAGGTCATTGGGGTGTGGCCTTAAAGGGGATGCCAGTTCCTTCCTGTCTTTCCCATTGATTCCTGGCCACTATGAGGTGAGCAACTTCCTTTGCTTAATGCTCTAAGCATGATGTGCTGCTTCATTACTGTGCTCAAAGCAATGGTTTAACTGGCCATAAACCGCAACTTATAAAATTTTGAGCCAAAATAGACCTTTCCTCCTTCTAAGTTGACTAATCTCAGGCATTATGTTATAGTAAAAGAAAGCTGGCTAACATAGATTGTAACTGGTCCCCAGTCATTTCCATCACTTCATATTAACCAAAACAAATCACAAGACCAACCAAGATTCAGGAACAAGAAAGTAAACCATACCTTTTAATGTAAGAAGATGCATACTCACAGTACAAAGGGATGTAGGTAGAGAGAGAAATAATTAGAAGACTTTCTGTAAACCATCTGCTATAATTTGGTATACAATTTACTCGAGTGTTATTAATACATTGGGAAAATGTATTTTTAATTTTGTCTACTCATTTATTCATTTAAAAAATATTCAATATTTACTACAGATCAGGCTTTATGCTAAAGATAGTGACTGGATTTTGGAGTGTTGGGCATTGAACTCTACAAAGAAAAAGTCAAGTTGATGTTTTGTACCATAAAAAGGGAAAAAATGAATGGGCATAAGTGATGGTTCTCCACTCTTCAGCCCTCAACTGATGCCCAGTGTCCTCTTGTCATCTCCTGGGTACCGCCAATGAAAAGGCACCTCATTAACCACGACCCCTGTTATTCGGACTATGGCATGACCGCCTCCCTGGGCCTGGGTGAATTACCAGCAAGGTTTGCTGCTCTCTCGTGGCCTTGTCTGCTGGAGGGAAGCACTTTAGGATGAACCTGGGCAGATCCAGCGGGAGCTGACAGAAACCTTTGGAGAGAAAGAATAAACAGCCTGCTGATTCAGAGGGCTATAAAAGGACTCTCTGCTGCAGCACAAAATGACTTGTCTTGCCTGCAAGATGAATCAGAAGCATAAAGGGTGATGAATGGGAATGATTTCCAAAGCACCGGAAAATATCATGGGCCTCGTGGTGAAGTCAAGTCTGGTGGCTGCGAGATACATCTTGTACCCAATGACATCCATCTCTGCCTCTCCCCCAGGTACCTGTGGTCTCCTCTCACTGTCAAACAGTCAGAGCCAGCATTCCCGACCGAGTCTTGCAAAGGACTCGCTCTCCGGACCCAACTCCCCAACAAAAAGAAAGTGCAAAGAGAGGACTAAAATGCCAAAATGGGGAATCCTGGTAAGATGAGCACTTCGGATCCTTGCCTCGTCCCAGCCTCACTGATCCTTTGTTCTTGGCAGGAACAGGACTTACCAAACAAGTAGGCAGGGATAATTTGCATCAGAAAAGAATCGACTTGGGGAGGATTCCCCCGGAAGTTTCAGACCTATAGAAAATTGAAAGAATTAATTAAACATTTCTTTGAATATGTGGTTGCTATACATATTGATTAGTGATTACATCCAAAGATTCATATACATATCACATCTTGGTCGATTTTACTCCCCCTGTGCAACCACCCGTCCCTCTCCCTCCTTCCACAAATCTCTTTCCCATCTTTACAGAGCCTGCTTCCCTGTTTCTTAACATGGCTCTTTATTTATATTTTGGGTCTCTCATATCAGAGAAACAATATATTTAACCTTATTTCACTTAGTGTTATAGTCTCAAAATCCCTTCATTTTCCTACAGGCAACTCAAATATATCCTTCTTAATGGCTGAGTAGTACTCCATTAGGTATATATACTATATTTTCTTTTTTTTTGTGGGTACCAGGGGGTCGACCTCAGGACCTCGCGCGCCAGCAGGCGCCCGTGCCGCTGAGCGATATCACCGGCCCTTTTTTTGTATGTGGGTTCCGGGAGTCGAACTCGGGTCCTCGCGCTTGCCGGGCAGGCGCTTAAGCCGCTGAGCCATCTCACCGGCCCCTATTTTCTTTATCTGTTCATCTGTTGATGAGCATTGGTCCACTTCCGTGATCTAGATATTGTGAGCTGCGCTGCTATAAACATGCGTAGCATGTATTGCTGTGGTGTGATGACTTGGCTCTTGGAGGAAGATACCCAGGAAAGGTATAGTGTGGTCAAATGGGATTACTAGTTTTTTTTTTTTTTTTTGGTGGGTACCGGGGGTTCGACCTCAGGACCTCGCGCGCCACCAGGCGCCCGTGCCACTGAGCGATATCACCGGCCCCTTTTTCGTATGTGGGTTCCGGGAGTCGAACTCGGGCCCTCGCGCTTGCAAGGCAGGCGCTTAAGCCGCTGAGCCATCTCACTGGCCCGGGATTACTAGTTTAAGAAATCTCCATATTGATTTCCAAAGTAGTTGTACTAGCTTACAATCCCACCAACAATGTATAAAGTTTCCTTTTTCGATGCAACTTTGCCTCTAGAGTCTACCATCTCCATCTAATTTTTCTTGCTTTATCACATATCTGTCAATTGAATGATGCTCCTCCTCTCCTCCTTTTGATACACTTCAGAGTAAATTTGGCAGGTGCTTTTTAAGATGGATGATGATAGGAGCCAGCATCCAGATCCCTAAATCACTGGGCAGGTGATCTGCTTTTTCGGTTTGTATTAACCCTACTTTCCAAGTGAGAAAATTGAGGCTCAGAGAGGCAACAGGGCCTGCCCAAGGCCATATAACAGGCAAGTGCGAAAGTCTGGATCCAAACTCAGGGCCTGTTTTTCTCTGGGCCTGTGCTCTTCTCATTCTGCTGTGAGGATGCCTGGGAGGGTCCTCTCACATTTCCTAGCACAGAACTTCCTGGGGAGGAGGATCTCGGTAACTGTGTCCCTAAATTCCCTCAGCTCTTTCTCTCAGCACATGGGGCTTCACCCAGATGCAGCCTTAGAGCCAGTGGCTTGGGCAGGGCCCCACCTTCCCAGCTGAAGATTCCTTGAGGGCAGATCTGTGTCCAAGACTTTGTTTGTAGCCTTGGACAAGATGTAATTGACCCTCTTGAAATCTGATAATAATGGTTTGTGACTCATGGGTTTAATGAGCTCATTTAACAAAATGTGTAAGTGCTAAATAGGAGCAGCATTATGATGATATTTATTAATAGGAGTAAACTTTGTAACTCTTAGCCTACAAACTTGGGCAGGCATGAAACTGTAATTTAAATTTTTTCCTGTAACTCTACACAGTTTTATTTTGTGCTTCTTTTTTATATTGGATCTCTTAAAAACAGATCCTGAGATAAGGATTTGTGTAACAGTGACTTACAAGGAAGTGGCCCCAGGAAAATCTGATTGGGAATGGGAAGTAAGACCCTAAAAGTGGGAGTCAAGCAAAGTCTATGAAAGGCAACATTTGCTCAGTCCTGCAGGGGGCTGGGGACAGAGTTGGTCACATCCAGAGATTCAGATCCGGAGTGTGGCAGCTGGAGCGTTTGTATCTCCTTTCCCTCTGCACCCAGCAGACATTAGGTAAGGGGTGTCCTAGGGCGTGTGAACATTCAGGCATTTTGGCTTCTTTGTGTGGGCAAGCCAGAGGGGTTCTGGAAACCTGGGGCAGCCCTCCCACACACCTCCCACGCAGGTGCTGGATATGCAGAACCAAAGCACATAGGGAGACTGTGTGCTTGAAAATTGTAACAGGTTAAAGGATGCAGGTGAAGCACAAATAGCATCTTCTACAGACACCATTCTGCCTCAGAGAAGAAATCTAGCCTAGGTCTAACTAGGGTTCTGTGGAGAGCACACTTATGCCAAAGCATGGCAGTGAGATGGGGAGCAGGTACTTCAGCTCTAGGCTCTTCACCCTGGCAAGAGCTGCGTCATCATCATCAACCTGTCTGCCCTTTATGCATCGACCCATCTTGATTACTGATGAACGAATCCATATTTCTGAGGCAAAGGTCCTTTCAGGCTCCTAGCTCAGCCTGTAGGAGCCCATATGCTGCCATTACACTTATACGGTTTTGGTGTGGGATGAGTGTTCCCCAAGGGTCCACTGTGACAAAGACTTGGTCCACAGGGCGGTGCTACTGAGAGGTGGTGGAACTGGTGGAACCTTTGGGAAGTGAGGCCTAGAGGGAGGTCCTCAGATCATTGGGGTCTTTGCCCTTAGAAGGTAGTTCTCCTGGGACTCCTTGGCAAGTTCTTGCCAGAGAGTTCTTATAATACATTTGAGTTGGGCCCCACCCAGCTTTCTTAGCTCTTGGATTGAAATGTAATCACTTGCTTGCTCCTGCATCTATTCCTGTTATTGTTATCCATGCTGTGAGATCATGCAGCTCAGACTGAGCCAAGGCCAGCATCATGACCTTGAACCTCCAGAAGTGTGAACCACATGAACCTCTCCGTAAGTAACCTGTGTCAGGTATTTTTTATAGTGATGAAAATCTGATTAATACACACACCCTTCTGGGATTTAGCAGACAGCTTTCAGGACCCACCGGGGCACTTGAATTATTCTGTTTTCACATCATGCTGGCACAGGGGTCCCAAAAGAATGGGGCACCGGTTCATGTGGAAGACACAACCCATGCTAGACTCTAAGAGCCCCAAGAAAAAGGCTGGTGCAGGGCCTTCTGTCTTTAGATGTCCCTACCTACCTGGGAGTCCTGCATGACCCCCAGATTGCCTGGAGAGCAGGGCGAACAGGGCATAGAGTTCTTTCTCAGTTTCCTACTGCTACCTGAACTCTTTGATTCTGCTCTTGCTCTCTTTTTCCTTAATTCCAGGGGATGTTTTCTAACAATCAGAACACCCTGTCCTTACTAAACATTCTTCTAGATACTTTATCAGTAGCTCCAGAGCACTTCTCAAAGTTAAGTATAAGTGTACAGCAGAATCACCTGGGGGACCTAATACAAATGCAGTTTTACATAGGTCAGCTCTCTAGGGATTCTGATTCAGGGAAAAACCTCCAGGCTTGTGAGTAGGGACTTGGCTAGTTTAGCATTGCTGCGGTTTCACTGTGCCTCCTGAACTTCTAGGGATGAGATCCTTTGAGAAATCCTCTCCTTGTCATAGCCTCAGTTTCATCTTCTAAAAAATGGAAACAATGATAGCACCTTTCGTGCAGTCTTTTAGTACAGGTGTAACACGTTAGCACAATACCTAGCAAACACAGATGTTAATTGTTCTTATTGAGGTTATGCAATCATCACATCATAGCAATGTTTAGGTCAATGATGGGCTGCAAATCCAACAGTGGTCCCCACAGATGATAAAGGAGCTGAAAAATTCCTGGCGCCTAGTGATGTCAGAGCTGTCCCATCATCACAGCACAATGCATTACTGACATGTCGGTGACGATGCTGGTGTAAACATATCTATTTGCTGCCAGTTGTACACAAGTATAGCACTTACAATTATACAGTACATGATACTTGATAATGATAATAAACAAGAATATTGCTGGCTCCTATATTTCCTATACTATGCTTTCTATCATTATTTTAGTATACTCCTACTTATTAAAAGAACTTTACTGTAAAGCAGTATTCTATATTAAGCCAGAAGGAGCCTCATCAGCCTGGTGCTTGCTGTCTCACATTGAAAGACCACATCACATGATTGACTTAGACCATCAAGATTGGTGTAAGTACGGCCTATGTTCAGAAAGACAAACTTACCTAAGGACACGTTCATCCAAATGTAGCCACATCATGAGGCCACACACGACTACAGTTACTGGTATTGTTATCAGTAATTCTATCCTGAGGGCTGAGCACACAGATGGAGCTCAGTAAATGCTGGTTGTTTGACAGGCAACCCCTTCCAGGTCTGATAATCAATTGCATTCCGATCGTAGATTTCCTCTTACAGCAGGGGCCCTGCTGTAATACATAAAACAGCAGATCCAACACCCACTCTGGCTGATCTGGGAACCGGAATCCAGGGTGGGAACAGACACTGAAATATGATGCTCTCGACCCAATAAAATTGTCAGATGGGCTGTTCTGAGCAAGTGCCTGATTAAGCGAATCTAACTGCGGCTGTAGGTTACCCCGCGGCACTACTGACGAGCTGGGAATCGATCGCCTGAGCTAGAAGCAGAGGTGGTGGGGGAAGGAGAGGGTGTCTGGGCAGGCCTCCACAGCAGAAACAAATTAATTATGTCTCCGGGGCTACCTGGCAGAGGGACCATAAATCATAGTGGTAATCAATGGCTTGGAGGGTGGACAACCCCGAGACAGGGTGGAAAGACCTGGATCCCAGTGAGGCTGTATTGGAAGAGGTCGGACACCCCAAACCCAGCTGTTCTCTTTCTAGCTGTGTGACTTTGAATGAGTCACTTAACCTTGCAGGAGCCATTTCCTAATCTGCACAATGGGGTCATTAATATCTCATGAGGCTACTGGAGTATCAATTTAAATAAGACGAAATTGTCTACCACCTCTCTGTCCACTACAAAAGCCACAGGTGGCCACTGGGCACTTGAAATGTAGCTGGTATGAATTAAAATGTGCTACAAGTGTAAAAGTCCGCACAGGATTTCCAAGACACACTATGATAAAAAGAATAGCTCATTAATACTCTTATATCGATTTCATGTTGAAATAACACTTGAGGAATATTTTCTTTCATAAAATATATCATTAATTTCTTCTTTGTTTTTATTATTTTAAATGTGGCTATAAGAAAATCTAAATTATACTTGTGAATCTAAATTATACTTTTGAATCTTCTTATATTTCTTTTGAATAATGCTGGTCTAATCCTTTCTTTCGTGTTTTGCTTTATGAATTTTGAGGGACTGCTGAGCTATCCTTGACAAACCCCTTCTTTCTTTCTGAGTCTCAGTTTCCTCACCTGTCAGGATAGAGAAAATAGTCATAGTTGACATTTATTGAGCCTTTACATGTGCCAAGTGCTACTCTGGAGAGGCTACAATTGTTAGGTCACTTACTCCTCAGAACAACCCTAGGAAGTAGGCATTAACCCATTTCACAGATTCCGAATGGCAAAGCTCTTACCAAGTTGTGCAGCTAGTAAGAAGCAAATAGCCTGGATCTCCACCTAGCTCTTCCTCCGTCCAAAGCCCATATCCTTTACTACTTCTCTATACTTGTCCTTATTCACTTGCTTAATTTGGGGGCCCAAGCATGATGGGACATACAGGCAAGTAGATATTTCCATGCTAAAGTGCAATTCTTTGATCACCCAGTGAGATCCAAGTGCCACAGGATACTGTAATGTCTTCCAAGGGCTGGACAAAGTCCCATTGGGTGACACCACTTCTCTGATGCAGTCACTGTGAGAGCCAAACACTGGGGAGCAAGTGGCCCATATAAGTGGGCCTACCAGGATTGCCTACCCTGGAGCTGGAGTCTGTTTTCTGGGAGATGGGTGCTTATTGTAATCTGAGAGCCAGACTCCAACCTCCTACTCATACCCTAACCAATGTATTATAGGTTTATAAAGTTGATACTCATATTATTAAGTGATATCTCCAGATAAATAAATAGGCTACTTAAATTGCCCTTCCTCATTGAGAAGGGGAGGAGAGGTATATGAGTATATGTGGAATCATTGCATTGTGTGGTGTGGGTCAGATTTTGAGTGTGTATGGAGAGAAGGTGGGTGCTGGGCAGTCAAGAGGTGGAATGGTGTGTGTGTGTGTGTGTGTGTGTGTGTGTGTGTCCTCTCTACCCTTTTTCTGGAAACAGCAATATTGCCTTTTAATGGAACTATATCAGTCAGTGCTCGCTAAGGAAATAGATTTAATGTAAGATATATAAATATATAAGGATTTACAAGGTAGGCTTACAATGACCACCTGCAGAATCAGGTGTGAAAAATTACAAAAGGGCATCTGTACGCTAGAGATGCAAAGGATCCAGTCAAAGGTTGAAGGCCTGGAACTCACTGCAATGTCCTGTGTGAGTCCATATTAGGAGACCGAAGGATCTGTGCTGGAAGCCTGAAAGGTCTGCGCTGGAAGCTGAAGAGTCTGTTCTGGAAGCCAGGAGACATCGTCCAAGATGAGGGTGAAGACAGGAGCTTCTCTGAAGAAACAGAAGTGAGTCTTCCTTCTTCATTTCCCTTTTATTCCATTCAGGCTACAAGCCTATTGTTTGGGGCCACTCACACCCAGGGTGGGTCTTCTGTCTTCAGGAAATCCCTTCAGCCACACCCAGAAGTATGCTCATCCAATTAGTTGGGGTTTCTTACTCAAGTTGACACAATCCATTTGCTGTCACAGGGACTGTCCTTTGACCCCTCCATGTCATGCGAGTGGGGCTACCAAAAACAAACCCACATGCCACTGACTGCTGGGGTAACCATGTAACCCTAACTAGACCAAGCAGTCTCTCCCTTGAGCATTTGAAATGTGAGTAGATACACACAGGGACAAACAGTTTTTTTCTTTCCTCTGAGACATCTCATCATTCCTGCTGTGAGTCCCTGGCACTGCCCCCCTCCTGGCCTTTCCAAGGCCTGCTGTTTAGCTCATGTTTCAGTTCTATGAGCTTCCCATCAACTTTCTTCTTTCTGATTTATCCTCTCTTGGCTTTTAAGTTAGACTCAGACTGTGGGGGTTTTTTGCTGTTGTTTGTTGTTTGTTGTTGTTGTTCTTTTCTTTCTTTTTTTTTCATTGAAAGAATCCAAAATGACACAGATCTGGCTGCTAAGCATGAGGAAGGACCCCAGGCCCCTGGAACATCTGCCTTGGAGAAGGACCTTCACACAGTACTAGCTCAGCAGTGGGCCAAGCATTTCAGAGCCCTCCTCCAGATTTCTGTCAATGCTCAGAAAGATTTTGGTTTCCATGGTTCTTACTTCTGTGCTTTGTAGCTGCATATCTCTCCATACATGAAACTCAGCTTCCTGTTTGAATCCCATTTTTAAAATAAAAAACAGGAAGGCAATCAATCATGTGAATAATTTTTTAGGGTAGTAGGATTTCCCACAGATTTGGGGATGATGAGGGGAAGACAGAGGAAGGCTTAGCATTGCTTTCCTGCAAAAACAACTTCAAAATGGACCATTAAGCATTATGGTTTTTAAAATGTCCCTTGATTACACTCTTTGGGGTTGGTGGGGAGGGATGATTCAAAAGCCTTTTTTGCACCTGGTTCTGGATTTTCACCTTCTTGCTAGTTTCTCTTCCTCTCCTCTCTTGGAGCTCCTCTAATGTGCTGTCCCATCCCCATCATGGAGAAAAGCATAAATTATTCTTTTTGTCTGTCACAGAACAACTCAGACTTTTCTATAAAACCTATAGGAGAGTTGGCATCTTGGCCTTTGCGTCGTACCTTCTAGTCCCAGCCCTAAAGTTTCAGCAGCCAGCTATTAGTTTAATAACACTTTATTTACCTGGGTGCAGTGATTGTTGTTAGATATTGCTACAGGTCAGCACAGTTACACTCCCTTATCCTTTCCCCACAACCCTCATGGCCTCCAAAGAACGTCATCTCAGGAATCAAGAACCTTTGCGCAATCCCAAGCATCAGCTGAGAACACAGTACTTGCTGATGTTCAAGGTCATTAAGGTAGGAGCAAAAATAAAAAAGAATGGCTTCCATTTAATTGAATGCTTGCTCTGCACCAGGTGCTGAACGAAACAATTTCCCTACGTTCCCTCTTTTAGGCTTCTCGGAGGTAGAGTACCGAAGTGACCCTCTCTTCCCAGCTATGGACATTGGGGCTCAGAAAAGCTGGATGCGTCTGGCCCCCAAACTCCATAACTTCTTCCGTGCCTCCCCCTCACTCCAGCTTCGGGTGCAACAGGACGCTATCCCTCTGTTCACTCTGTGCCCACACGGGCTGGCTGGCATTCATTAAATTCATTTTTGGATCATTTTGCCCCCCAAAAGGCTTGGTAACAGCCCAAGCCAAGTCCTGCTCTTCATGCTCCAAATTGAATTACATCCATCAGCCCTGGCGCCAGCTCCATTGTTCCCAGGGCCTTCCCAGCTTTAATTAGAATATTTTTGTTTTCCCTAGGAGAGGGAGGACAGCTGAGCTCAGCTTCAGTAACCTTGCCAGGGGCCAGAACCTGGCACTGCAGGGCTCAGGGGCCATCAGATGGAGTGGCCAGCAGGATAGGGGGTGGAGGGCAGCGGTGCAAGGTTTGAATGGGGGCCTCTCTGCCTTTCCCACTCTCAGCCTGTCATGATGTGAAAAATGGTGAAAAGCAAGTCAGCAGGAAATGCCTTTGAAGAGGACACACGGATGCAAGGAGGCACAAGTTGGGGGTGGGGCTTGCTCTCTCTTTCTCTCTCTCACATGCACACTGAGGCTCAAGGTGTTACAGTTAAGTGGGCCCAAAATATTCTAGGTTCTTGTGTAGACTGAGGAAAGAATTGCCAACCCTACACTCCGTAGTAAGTATTAAGGAGCTATGTTTATTGAAGATCACCAGGAAGGTAGAAGCAGGGGAAAGGGAAAAGGGCAAAAGGGGGCTGGATAACTCAAACTTTCAGAATTTACAGGCCAGACACCTCTGCCTTTTGATGCCTCTTACTGAATTTCTTACTGGCACCAGTGCTCTGTTGCTTAGGGCATGGCGATCTCTGAGGCTCTTGTTATTTTATTTTGTACTTCTTTTAAGAAAATGAAATCATGGGTAACCATGAAGGTGGTGTTTACAGTTGAATATAGGGAAGGGAGGTGGTGACTCATTTAGCTCCTTTGTTTCTAACTGTACAAAATGGACAAGGGAGCTAAGCTAGGAGATGTGGACAAATGCAGCAACATCAGCAGGACCTCCTGGAGAGACCGGGAGACCAGCGCATCATTTCATTCCATGTACTAGTAGCTGGAATGGGGCTAACATGGGGGTTAGGGAGATGCAGTGCCCAAGAGATATCTGATGCATGCTTCATATGCAATTTTAAGTTTTCTAGTAGTCGCTGTAAGGCTCAATTCCAACATGACTCTCCCAATACCCAACCTGTAGGCCAGCAGAGGCATTGTTCTCAGCTCAACACTGGTGCCCTTGGCAAACACAGGAGGTCATAAAGGAGATAAGATGGAGCATGGAATCTTCCAAACACCTGGACATCTGAAAACACCCAAACTTTTACATCAGACACCTCAAGGACTTTGCCCACTGAGGCACAAACATCCAGAGAATTTTGATCATTGATGTTTACTAAGATCTTCCTGCCTAATGTCCCTTGCCTTCTTTCAGGACCTATTTTAAAAAGCCTGCTTGTTTTTGCTCCCTACAGATGGCCTTTTTGCCCTCTGTCTGCCTGCACCCAGGCACAATAAACTCCACACCATGTTGCCTTTTCATAAGCTTGGTGGTCTCGGCTGGTCTCTGCCTTGAGCAGTTCCTTACAGTCACATTTTTTTAAAAAGTAGAAAGAAACTGATGACATTAATTTTAAGAATCTTGTTTTCTACCCACTACATCCAAATATTATCGTGTTGACATGTAATCGATATGAAAAACAATTATCAAGACCTATCAAATGAAGCCTTCAGAACCCGGTGTGTATTTTACACTCACAGCACATCTCAATTCAGACTCAGCTGCTGCTGTGCTCCACAAGGGGCACTGCGGTAGAGGTTGTGGGGTTGGTGGGTACTCCACAGCCTGATGCCCTGGTGCTGTGGTGTTTGATGACTGCTTCTCTGGGGTACTGAAAAGGTCTCTTCCCTCACTTCTTTGTGGGATGTGGGATGATACTGACATGCAACTCACAGGCTGCTGTGAGGTCTGAGTGAGGTAATTCAGGAAAACCCTGTGTTTCATTGATTTTCTATAATTTCAATTTTGTTGATTCTAATTGTATTCCTCCTTTTTACTTGCTTCAGTTTTATTTTATTCTCTTTTTTCTCATTTTTTGAGGGTAGGAACTTAGATTATTGATTTAAAACTTTTCTATTTAATAATGTCTACATTTAGTTGAGTGCCTACATTTAGCAGAGTGCCCGCATTTAGTAGGTCTTTATGGGTTAGCAGACTAACTAGAATTAGATAGAATCCTGATAGCTAAAATATCCTATAGGATAGTGTGATACAAGTCAGGCCTTTTGCTGGTTGCTTTACACTCTTCGCCTGCTTTAAGCCTTGCAAAAACACTCTGAAGTAGAAGACTATTAGCATGCATATTTTACAGGTGAGAAGGCAAAGATCACATAAGGGATAACTTCCATTGTCTGCAGATGCAAACTTAAATTGGCTGCTGCATAGGACCTGTGTGTCCAGCTCCTCTCCACCTCAATAGCTGTGTCACACAGTGATGTGAGCACAGTCTACCCCCACTCCCAGGGACCTGGTTCAAATCCTGCAGCTGCTGCTTATCAGCTGTGTGACCACAGGCAGTTTGTTTCTCCTTCTGAGCCTCAATTTCATCATCTGAGTAATGGGGATGATCTATGTAATGGGGATGAAAATCTGAGTTAATATATGAATTGTGCTTTATACAGGGTGAGTTGTGTATAATTGGTGGTTACTTTATTAATTTTATTAATGACATTTTTTATCACTTCCTATTCCCACTTCAAGTCCCAGGAGGACGAGATTGTGAATGGTCCCTGCCTCAGTGGACATTTTTGCTTCCCACATAATATGTCTTTGCCCAAACTATTCCTTATCCTTGTATCACACCCCTTACTTCTTTATCTTTGCTAATTTTGCTGCCCCCTCCCCCAGGTGATCTGGACTTGGTCTCCTCCTTGGGCCACCCATGAGCCCTGGGGTATCTGCTTACCCCTGTCCCAAGGCAAGTGCTTTATCATTTGTCTGTCTTCACCCCAACCCCAACATAGGTCCTGCCTCAGGGAGAATACTCACAAACTCCTGCGGCCCCCACAGAAGCATCCTTGTCCTTAAAGAGGCAGCAACCATCCTTCCTTCCTTCTTTCCTTGGTTGGTTCAGACCGGCAGTTGATCCATGGCACAGCTTGTTAATTTTCTAGCTATGTTACAGGGGACTCACTCCACCTCTTAATGTATTGCTTTCCCCCAGCACTCCATAATTTACGTGCAAGAAAATGCACACATCTTAAGACTTCAGCTCAATTACTTTTGCCAAATGCAACATTCTTGGAAGTACCACCAGATCAACTTATATGAAATCACTCCAGGAACGTCCTTTGTTCCTTTCCTCTGCAATACTTCTTTCTAGAGGGAAATCCTGTTCTGATTTCCACTACTACCGAGCTGCTTTACATATTCGTGTACTTCAAATCCATAGAATCCCATGGTATATGCTTTTGTGTGTCCAGCTTCTTTCACTTAACTGAAATAATTTCCCTAAGACTTGGCCACACTGTTGAATGTATTAGTGATTCTGTGTTTTATTTTTAATTACTGAATAGCATTCCATTATATGGATACATAATTTTCTTATCCATTCTCTTTATAGAAATTTGAGTTGTTTCCTGTACAAGTCTTTTCCTACATGTATGTTTTCATTTCTCTCAGGTAAATACTTCAGAGTAGATTTCCTGGGTTGAATAGGAACAATATATATTTTATTAGAAGATGGCACACAGATTTCCAAAGTGGTTGTATTATAGACAGCTAAGTTAGGAAATATTATAGGCAGTCAGACAGGGCTGGGCCCTCAAGAGTCAATATAAAAGATGAAAACACATTACAACTGTGGCCGGAGACACATCTGTTAGAGGCCAGGCCTCAAGATAAAGATACAATGACCAAGCCTACATGCTTCCCCAAAGGATAAGATAAGTGGTAACACCTGTTCCTATAAAGTCTGTATAGACATCAGTCACCCCTGTGGGCGACAAAGACCCCTGGACCCATCCCTTCCTGAAAAGTTCTTTGGTCTTTCCATGTACACTTGCTAAGTGACTTGCTTCTCCATTGGATCAACATTACCTAAGCTGCTACACTTATAATCTTGTTAGTTGATCATAGCTCTAACCCACATTGTACCCACCTCGTGATTTTGCTCTATAAAACCTCCTCTGTGAGGTAGGCTCGTTTGCAATCCAGTTGGGTCCCCTCCTGTTTCTCTCAGGCAGGAGCTGTCTCTCCCTCAATAAAATTTCCTACTCTTAACCTCCATTGTTCCTTAGAATTCATTCTTCGATTTTGGGGAACACGAACGTGATGTATCGGACACCTAGCAGGTTGGGGGTTATGTTTATTTCCTCTACGTAATCTGAAGATCCTATATCAGTTGTACCATCTTACTTTTGTCTAGGAGCCTTTGTTTTTTCTGCTGTGATCGGGGAGTGATACACACACCACTGCCAGGTAACAGAGGCATCATGAACATTGTGAGGAGATACTCGCATTGTCACATACTTGCATGTGAAGTGGCTTAGCTATGTTATTGTCATTGGTACCATTGTCTCTGTATCCATAGGAGAAGTTGCTCAAGGATGCACTGCAGTTACCAAAATCCAAATCCTTTTTATAAAATGGGGTAGAATTGGCATAGAACTTATGCACACTCTCCTATATACTTACAATACCTAATATAATGCAAATGCTATTTAAATAGAGTTATACTGGATTGTTTATTTGTATTATTTTATCATTCCATTGTTATTAATTTTCATCTAAGTTTGACCTGAAGTTGTTTTATTTTGAGGAAGAAGAACCTATAGATAAGAATGTTGTGTATTGTAAAAAAAAAAAAAAAAAAAAAAAAAAAGAATGCTGTATATTGTAGGCCCTCTCCTCTCTCCTAGGAGATGATTTGTACCAGGGGTTAGTGAGGAGGAAAAGGAACAAGGACTCAGCCCTCAGGAACACGCAGGGAGCTGTCAGGGCCATGACCCAGCATGTCAACATGAACAGAGAGCTTTCCCTTGGAGCTAATGGTCCCCACTCAGTCCTTGGTGGGATTTCATCTCCTTGCTCTGCGAGGCTATTCATAGAGCCGTGATTCTTTGTGTATCCTCAGACCAAACAAGGCAGAAGACCAAGGGTTCAGAGAAACAGCCCTGCCCCTCCTTGGAATAGAACACCGCCACATCCTCCCGGGGCTGGCACGAGGCTCCTCCTGCCTGGTTTTCTTGGGAGGAAGGGAGCTCCTGCCGGACTCCCAGTCCTACAGATGTGGCACTTTTTGTTGCGGCAATTAAGACTGGGGCACAGCCTTGACAGAAATAACAGATTCCTGTGAAGCTGGATTCAGTTGTCAAAACAACTCAGGTGTGAAATTCTGCATATAAACTCCAAGCCCTGAAGCCTGTGACCTTGAAGCTGCACCTCTGTGGGATTCTCCTGCTTATGGAGCTTCTCTTCTGTATCTTTGTATATAGATTTCAGAAAACTCGCGGCTCAAAAGGAAACAGACATTGGCTGGAGTTCTGGCTCTGCCATACACCATCTGGGTGGCCTTTGATGTGTCACTGTGCCTCTCTGAGCCATAGGTTCCTCATCTGATAAGCAGGATTATTATAAATGTTTGTGGCACTGCGGCAGACACCACAACTGCCCTCCTGGCCTATAACTGCACTCCCCTTCCTTTCCCTGGCTGTTAAATGGGCCCATTGTCACATGGAATAAAAACATTTCCCAGAACTCTCTGCTGCTATTGATAGTCATGTGACTACATTTGGGCCAGGAGGTGTAAGATGCATCACCTGCAAATGCCTGGAGAGATCCTGACATGGTTTGGATATGGTTTATATGATCCCCCAAAAGTTTGTGTGTTAGAGTCTTGGTCTGCAGAATGGCAGCATTGGGAGATGACGTGGCCCTTTAAGAGGTGGGCCTAGTGGGGGGCCCTTGGGTCATGAGGGTGCACCCTCAGAAGAAACTCTGACAGCCAGTCTCTCTCTGGGTTCCTGTTTGGTAATATGATATCTTCCTTCCACCAGAGCTTTTGTCCTGGTGTGATATCACCTGCTGTTAGGCCCTCCCCAGACACCAAACCCATGGCGCTCCCCCTCCCTTGACCCTGGAATCTCTAGAATGATGAGGAAAGTAAACCTCTTTTCTTTACAAAGTCAAACTGCCTCAGGCATTTTGTTACAGTGACAAAAACTGGCTAATACAGACCCTAAAAGGCAGGAGTGAGCCTTTCTTTGTCCTTTCTTCCCTATGCTTACTGGAAAGTGGTTGTGATGTAGGCACTCAAGAAGCTCTCTTGGACCATGGGGCTTCAAGGAGAAAGTATGTACTAAGGATACGGGAGCCTCAAGAAAGAACAATCTGGAATCACTGACACGTGCTGGGGGCCAACTATCTCTAGACTTGTTCAACAATAGAGAGAGATAAACTTCCTCCTTATGCTATTGCTATTTCAATAATCTCCCTGTGTATTACAGATATTGTATTATTTTAAAGGCCAGAGTAAAAGAGCTGGTGAATTGTAGTTGGGCACTCTGGTGCCTCACTTCTGATTTGACTTAGGGGCAGAAAGAAATTCCCAATGGAGCCCACTGAGCTGTGTATTTCCCTGGAGGTTGTACTGCTGCCAAAACCTCAGAGGGGTGTGTGTGTGCGTGTGTGTGTGTTTGGGGGTCTGTTTATCTCTAGAACTTTCATTGGTTGGAGCTAGCTCAACCCCCAGGCAGCTCTTCCTCTTTCTGTCTCTGCATCTCTAATCATCAGGTTGGGGCCATGCCCTGGAAGCCATGGGCTGTGCTATAAATCCTCATCTTCCCACCAGCACACAGAACACTCCGCTGATAAAACCGGCCCAAATGAGCTTTTACTGCCTTTCTTATCCAGGAATTAAGACTTGGCTGGCACAGCTCCAAGGGGTGCTGGGGAAGGACAAGGGGCTGGGGGCCCCATCCCTGGCTCCTTACAAGAAGAAAATTGCAAACAAAGCCCTGAAAGACCCTGTGCCTTCTCCCCCTGTATCTTTGCCCTTGTGGTTCCCACCAGCTAAGGAGCTCCCGCAGCCCGCACTGAGGATAACAATATTTTTACATGTCGACTGTGCACTGTGCTAGCCAGGCTAAACTCCCTCCATGCATTCTCTCATTTCATCCTGATGCTGTATGGAACTGTGGCCACTTACAGGTGTGCAAGCGTAGGCTCAGCTGGGCCCAAGTGCTTCCCAGGATTACATGTGGAGTCAGGCTCCATGGGCTCTGCTGGTGACCACGACTCTTCCTTCCTGCAGCATCCCTTTCCCTCTGGAGCCTCTGCTTCAACCACGCTTGGAGCAGGTGCTGATACCCAACTCCCTGAGGAAAGGCTCACTGTCCTTGCCCCGAGAGATGAGAATCTCAGTCTGGCTGGCCTCAGAATCCCTTTTGTGATTTGTCTTAAGCAAACATTTTCCTTCCAAACAGAAAAGGCTTTATTGTTCCTTTTGATTTTAAAAGTAATTTGTGCTCTTCCAAAGATGTACACAAAGATGGAGAGAATAGTGTTCATGTCACCATCAGAAGCTCGTGTCTGTGAATGCACATCAAGCCCCCCGGCAGCAGCCACTGTGAGTGTTGGGGACAGGGCTGCAGGCCCAGGGTTACCCAGTTCCCAGGGAGCTTCCTGCTGGCTCTGCACACTGGTCCTCCAGCCTATGTTCTCTACATAAGGTCCCATGATGCAATGCTCTAAGGAAGGGGACCATCACCATCCTATAAAATTGTCAGAATTTTTCTGTTACTCTCATCCACTGATGCTTTTCCACTTTCTCCCCAGAAAATAGACTTGTGGAGTGTGGATCACCTGAAAGCTGATAGCTTTGTATTGGGACAACCTGGGCGAGGCCCACGCTCCTCCAGGGACTAGCCTGGAACAGACTGCTTCATTCCTCTCCACTTCCCGTGTTTAAAACACGAACACTGCTGCCCACTCAGTACTCCACTGCACAGTAAGCGAGACAGTACAGAGAAAGCTCCAACCGCAATCCCTGGTACACGGTAGGTGTTTACAAAACGCTAGATTCCTTCTTCCATGACTTTATTTTGCTCGCAAGCCTATCTCAAACTGTGTTTCTCTGTTTTTGGGATTGGGGTGCTGAAGCTTGAGATACTCTGGCTCCTTGGCTTATGGCACATTCACATTGTCTGCAAGCATCTCCTGTGTGTTATTCAGACATTCGTTCATTCATCCCCATTAATCCTCCTGCTCACTGTCCTCCTCTCCCCTGTCTCCTCACACATACACCACAGGCCATCTATCTAATCTGTTAGATGTGTGCCCTTTATTTGTATTTGTTTCCAGGAAATGTTTTGCGTGCTTTTTTTTTCTCATTTATGTAAATTGTTTTGTGCTGTGCGTCTCATCCCATCTTCTATATCTCACCATGGCAGCATGATTTTAAGACCCACCTCTACTGTCATGCACACATCCAGCTCTACTCTATGGTTCTCCCCAGGGTTGTCCTTCATAGTCTAATCATCTGTTTATTTAGGGACATACACCTAGAGGACCTCAACTTGCTGCCACCACAGACAACGGGGTGGTACGTGTCCTCGTGCATGCCCTGTGTGTGTCCCAGTGAGAATTTCTCTGGGGTGGATTCTCACAACCACACTACCTCCACCCTCCAGAATGGCCTTTTGGACTGCCTTTTCAATCAGTACCTTCCGGTGAAGCCAACACCAGCATACATCTTCTGGTCTACTGTCTGGGGAACTAAGATTCTCCCAATCCTCTGCTATGGATCCCTTCTGAGAAACCAAAGTTTCAATATTTAGGTGTCACCTTATAAAGGTTCTAGTAGCTGTTGGGCATATTCTCCCACCTCAAAACCTTGATGCCAGTGCAGACTCATTGTTCTCACTTGTATAATGTAGGGGCTGCAGGAGGTGGCTCATATTATCTGGAAAACCAACAGCAGAAAGAGTCTAAGACCTTGGGTTCAAGTCCTTGTGCTGCCACTTACCCAGTATGTGCCACTGGGAACTAAGTCTCAGTTTTCTCATCTGTATAACAAGTACATAATACAATATTACTTATTTTAATACCTATTTCACATGAGTGTTGTCTTAGTCACTTTCTCAGCACTGGGACAAAACACCTGATACCCACAAGTTAAAGGAGGAGAGGTTTAGTTTGGCTCACAGTTTCAGAAGTTTCCATCCATGGTCCACCACCTCCAATGCAGAAAACTGCATGATGGAAAGGTCTGGAGGAGGAAAGCTGCTCGCATCATGAAGACCAGGAAGCAGAGAGGGAGGAAGGAGTCAGGAACAAGAATACACCCTTCCAGGTCATGACCCCAGTGACTCACCTCTCTTAACCAGACCCCATCTCCTAAGAGCACATTCAGCTCTGAACTCTTCAGTAGATTAATCCACTGATGAGCATAGCACTCCCATGAGTCAATCACCTTCCACATACTTGAGAATTGGGGGGAACATTTTAGGTCTAAACCATAACAAGTGTCATAAGAATTAAGTTAGGGGGCCGGTGAGATGGCTCAGCGGCGTAAGCGCCTGCCTTGCAAGCGCGAGGGCCCGAGTTCGACTCCCGGAACCCACATACGAAAAAGGGGCCGGTGATATCGCTCAGAGGCACGGGTGCCTGTTGGCGCGCGAGGTCCTGAGGTCGACACCCCGGTACCCACAAAAAAAAAAAAAAAAAAGAATTAAGTTAGGCAATGTACAAGAACCTCTTAGAACCTTGCCTGGCCATCTCTGCCAGGCCTCTCACTAAAGCTGACAAAAATATTGATGGTGGTGATGCTCTGATAATCAGAGAGCCTGTGATCATGAGTGGCATCCCACTGACTCCTATTCATTTCTGCCCATGCACTTTGCTGCCCTACATTAAGGAGGCACTAAGGTATTAGGGGGCCTGTGGTCTGAGAAATGGGCATCCATTAGACTCATAAAAAACCTACTGGGCTAGGGGTGTAGCTCAGTGGTAGTTCAGGGACCTGGATTTCAACCCCCACCACTGCAAACAGAACACCACATTTTCTAAGCATTTAAATCTATGATTCTTACTGTTGGATTATTTTCTGTGACCCCCCACCCAATCCACTGTCCCCTGCCAACTTTTTAAAAAGTCTAATGAGTTGAATAGCACACTCTCCTCACCAGTTGCCCATCTTCTCTCAAACCTGCCAGGATTTAGCTAGTTTACCATTTATATCTTAAAGCAGGCACTCTGTTTTCATTATTTGCTGCATATCCAACCTAATCTAATGAGACAGTATATCTCACTTTTATAAAGTACTTCTATCCTGGCTACAGATTGGCTTTTCCTTAAATCAACTTCCCACACTGAATTCCATTTTTAGTATGTACATGTATTGCTGTGATGAAACGTTTTCTGAGCACCTACTATGGTTCTTACAATGTGTTTGGCACAATGAAATATGGTTCTCCTCAAAGATTAACTCCATAGAAAATAGCTATTAAACAACTAATTATACAAATAACAAGTTAAATTGTTATAAAGCTTTAATTCTTATTATAAAATGCTGTGGTAGCATATTACAAAGGGAGTGTGTTAGTCAGCTTTCTGCCACTGCGATAAAGTAGCTGAGAGAAATCAACTTCAAGGGAGGAAGGGCTTAGTTTGGCTCATGGTTTCAGAGGCTTCTGGTTATAGTCAGTTGGTCCCATTGCCATTGGGCCAGTAGTGAAGCAGATCATGGCAGGGACTGTGTGGCAGAGGAAAGTTGCTCACATCATGGTAACAAGGAAGCAAAGAAAGACACAGGAAGAATCCAAGGTCCCAATACCTCCTTCAACGGCACACCCCAGTGACCAAACTTCTTTCCATCAGGCCCCAACTCCTAATGCTTTCACCACTTCCCAATAGCGCCATCAGCTGGGAAGTCTTCAATACACAGCGTTTAGGGGACACTTAAGATCCAAACCATTACAGGGGGCTATGATTAGCCTAGCCTAGCCTAGCCTGTTTTATTCTATTTTAATACACTCATACATTCATGCACATGCACACGCACACTTGCACACACACACACACACACACACACACACACACACACACACACATGCACACCATTAGTATGGAAAGAGACATACCAAAATGTGTTTTTCTTTGGATGATGGATGTATTGGACAGAACTTATTCAATTACAAGTCAGAAACTCAATCTAAACTTACTTAAGAAAGGGAATTTGCTGTCTTCTGTATTAAGTGAAACCATATGAAATTGTCGTTTTAAGTCAAAAATTGTCAAATATTGCCAATTATACTGGGTTTGACTTGATAACTGAAAAGCCTAAGGGCACTGTCTTCAGGTGTAGTTGGATCCAGGTGCTCAGATAATGCTAGAAACCCATTTCTTCACATGCATCAGTGATCTCTTCCTCTGTGGAGCTGACTTCATTTGCAGACACATTTGCTCCACAGACTGGAGCAAGAACGCCCCCAACTGCTCCTAAACTCTTTGCAGTTTAGGACAAGGAAAAATAAAATGCCCTTTCCTAGTGATCCCTGGGAAAATTCTGGGCAAACATCTCATTAGCTGGGGTTGGTTGTTCACCTTTCTGTGAACCAATCATAGTGACCAGGGCTGTTATGTTCTGATCGGCTATTTTGGGGTCACATGCTCCCTCAGTGCCCCCAGCCAGCAGGGTGGAGCAGCTCTAACCTGGTGCTTTGTTTACAGAGTGGGGATATATAGCTCCCCGGAGGAAAACTGCAAAATTTGAGCTCTGTTACTTGATGTAACAAGAAAAAATGGCTACCTCAGGAGATTTCAAGCAGGGTTTTTTTCTTGCTTTATTCACTTATTTTCTTTTGCAACTCTGCATTTTCTAAATTTCTACAATGAACATGAATTGCTTGCAAAATTTTTTTCAAGTTATTAAAAAGAAACCCAAAGGTATTAAGAATGGAATTTGGACACAGATGGGGCCTGGCTTTATTCCAGGCCGATAATGGCTTTTTTTGTGAGCCCTTCCAGGTACAATTTGCATTTTAACCAGAGTCAAAATGCCGTGACTCTGAGGAAAGTGTAATGAAGGGATTTAGGGCACTGAGGAAGCCCTCCAGGGCCCAGCCCATTGTCTGTGTTTGCATGGACTCTATTGCCGTGAAATCCTGTTGGCCTCCAAGAGCTTCCCACTGGATTAAATGAACAACCTCAGAAGTGGCAACCAGCTCCAAATCTGTTTCCTCACTTGGAAGGCGGGGCTCATAGCAGGATAATTCTTTCCTTACAGAATTGCTGTGACATCCATCATAGCACAGGTACTGCACTCTGTCCTAAACAGTGGTCACCTCATTCCTTGCCTCCAGTAATGTTCTCTCCCCAGGTGGGCTGTGCGGGTAGAGTGACAACGCAGTATTTGGGACTGAGTTGAGCTGAATTCAAAGCCAGCTCTGCCATGTACTAGCTGTGTAGCCTCGGGCAGGACAGGTAACCTGACTGTACCTCAGGTCCCTCACCTGGAAAATGGGGATGGAAATGCTCCGCAGATGGAATCCAGCGAGGATCTGACAGGGTAACAATTAATAATAAAACAACTGGTGCTGAGTGGACTCTCAGTGAATGCTCTCATTCCCTCCATATTGGCTTTTGACCCGATTCTTCCCAGAGGTATCCGTTGAAAATACATCTGTGTAGTTAGTGACTGTCTTTCATAAAAATATTTGCATGCATAATTGTGATCATTACATAATGCAATGCGAAGACAGCAAAGTCACACACAGCCAGAGCTAATACACTCAGCTATTTTACAGTGATAAATTACCAAAGGATATACTTATATAAAATTTTTTGTGTAGGCTGATATTTCACACCATGATTTGTCTGTCCATCCATTGCTCCACATCCATCCATATTTATCTTTCTATCAACCAATCTATCCATTCATGTACCTGAACCCATCCATCCATCTGTTCAACATAACCCTTGTTCTGGATTCTGGGTACACGGTGATAAATAAGACAGATGTGTTTCCTGACCTCATGGGACTTACTCTAATTTCCTGTAAGTGGGATACAACTGGAAAAGCTGGGGCCAAGCACTGTGTTTTAGGGCTCAGTTTTGTACCCGGGCGTGGGGTGGTCGTCTTCTGACATCAGGTGACTGGATCACGTTAGCGCTATCTTCACAGCAGCCTGGGCCTTAGCCCTGAGCAGACTCCGGCCTTTGCTTTTCCTGGTAGATGCAGCTCCCTGTGGACACCCGCTCCTGAGATCCACAAACCACTCAAGAAGGGTCAACAAGCCTGGGATGAGAATGCAGGGGGTCTGATAGGAGGACACTGAATTCCCTACATATAGAAATCTTGAGCAATTAGTTGGAAATTTAAACATGATGTGATTTATTTTGCACCCCAAGTTTAAGACTGAGTTTGTGCCCTTTTTGAGTAAATCCCCACCCTCCTTTCTTTCACTTTAGCTATTGCATATGGGGTTCTGGTATAGCCAGGATGTCCTGAGCCTCACCCTGTGAGGATTATCTCGCTTAATCCTTGCAAGGATCCATCCTACAAGGCTGGATCTATGACTGATGCCATTTGAGAGATGAGAAAATAGAAGATCAGAGAGGTGAAGTGGCTCATCCTGGGTTACAAAGTCAGAACACTTCAGAGCTGAGATTTACACCCACAGTTCTAAGATCATCATGAAGCCAACAGTGGGGGAGATGCACCACAAAGAGTAAAGCGTATGTCTAAGAGCAGAGGGGCAGGAGGGTGTGTGTCTTGCAGTTTTGCTTGGGAGGAAAGGAGATGGGTCCAGATTCTTGCTCTCTTCACATGTATCAGGCCCACAGTGCTGGAGACCACAGACAAGGAAGGGTTTCTCTGCACAGCTCACAATAGATTCATCACAGACACTTCCGCCCCCGGCTGCACCACCATCAGGATTGGGGGCCTTTTCAGGTGGCAGCCAGGACAGGAGGCTATTTCTGCAAACAGATCACATGACCACCACAAGAGAGCCTTGAGTTATGAGGATGACAGGTTTATGGGCTTTAGACCCCTACAACTGGAACCATCTGGACTTTTGAAAACTTGGTGATGCAACATCATAAACAGTATTTCCTCTGCAGGAGATGCACAGCAGGATGAGATTCAGAACCAGGGGGAGGTAGAGAGGGGGGTTCATGGCCAAAAAGTTTTGGGCAGGGTGATTTGTTGTGTGACTTCAAGTTGATGTGTCCTCTTTTCTGTGCTTCACTTTTCCTCCTAAATATGCTTGGCTTCCCTAGTACATAGCGGGATTTGGAACCCTATATTATACCAATGTTCCTTGTTAAACTCCACCTCCAGCCTTTTCTTCAAGATCTCAAGGCTTTCCCATCAACCTGCTACCCTCAAATTATGGAAGCCTCAGCTTGCAAATAGCTGGGATGTGGGGTGTGCGCCCAAGGTAAGGAGGGCACTCATAGATGAGTGATCAGTGCAAGGGGAAGACATGGCTGCAGACGCTGATGCACACAGGGGACATGAGTAACATTCGTCTTAAAGGCCAGCTCTCCCTGTATCATAGCTTCCTCACCTCCTGCCCATCTTTTAGCCCCTGATCTGAGAAAGCTGAAGAAAGTGTTGTTTTGGGTTGAGCTGGTAAGCCATCTGCTCTCAAGTGATCACCAGGAAATACAGAAGAGTCCAGGGACATTCCCAGGGGTGGTGGTGACATGGATCTCAGATCCTGAGCTCAATAAAGGAAGGGACAAAGAAGAATAGCGACAGATTAACATATGTTATTTGGCTCACAGGGTTCCATGGCAATGCCCCACAAAGCAAGCACATTTAAAACAATGATAGGGCCGGTGAGATGGCTCAGCGGCGTAAGCGCCTGCCTTGCAAGCGCGAAGGCCCGAGTTCGACTCCCGGATCCCACATACGAAAAAGGGGCCGGTGATATCGCTCAGCGGCACGGGTGCCTGTTGGCGCGCGAGGTCCTGAGGTCGTCCCCCCGGTACCCACAAAAAAAAAAAAAAATAAAAAAAAAAATAAAACAATGATAATCTATAATTAATTGTAAATACATGTCTGTTTTCATTCCTTAGTTATAAGTTTATCCGCACAAGGAATTTTTGTCGTATATATTGAAAACCTTGAAATGTACAGACTCTGAGCAACTTTTCCTTTCAGGAAAAGTTGCCTCAGGATACTGAGGCAAAAATTGGACAAGTACAAATATAAATATTTATTCCAGTGTCACTTGTAATGGTGAAAATTTGAAAATACCACAAATGTCCAATGAAGGAGACTACTTGAGTAAATTACAGGACATTCCCAGAAGGGAACATGTGCAGCTGTTTTTTTAAATGAGCATGAAATATTTTTCTAGTTGGAAAAATGATAAGGCTATTTATAAATAGAAAAGTGAAATACAATTAAGTCAGAAAACCAGCCTCACAAGCATAGGGTTGTTTCTTAGTTTACTCCAGCTCCATATTTTCACACTCGTAGTAGCTTTTTTCTACGCAGTTTCCCTGACCTTATTTTGTTCTGAGCTCCCCAGTCTTCCCTGGAACTCTAAGCCCAGTTGGAAGCCAGCACTCTGTTTTCTGAACTGATTTCTTTTATTGTTTATTGTCTGACTGGTATTAAGGTGAACTGTGCCTATGACTCACATTCCTTCCTGGGCTTGGGGCAGACTGAGGGCTAGATCCACGTCACTCATTTCTGTTTTCCAGACATGAGTGAAGGTAGGAGAAGGAAAGCAGAGATGTGTGGTGAGTTGTCTTGTATGAATGAGGTGTTTATCTGAGACACTGCAGCCCATGTCTACACCAAGGGTGTCGGTTTCATTCTGATATTCTGAACGGGGTTGCCTTGCACTTGCTCCATGTCCTCATTAAGGTCTTGCTTGCCCAAGGTGGATACTCTTCAAACGTCAGCTCTTAGGCTGGAAGAAATTGTCACCATGGTGGTCTCAAGTCTAGAGAGCAGAGGCAAGAGGCTTAGAGGCTCTGTCTGCCTCAATGAAATTCTTAAGTCTAAGTTGATGAGTCTCCTTCCATCCTAATTCCTCCTCCTAAAGAGCCACTGAGCACCAAAGAAAGCTACAGAAGATTTCAGAGAACCAAATGTTAGATCTTAAGACTGGAAAGAGTGTTTCCTCAGCCCTGGTGCTGGAAGAGTAGGCACAGGTGCAAGGCACTCTCCACAGGCTGGGGGTAGTATTCTTGGGGAAAGCGGTGATTCCTCTCTCCTAACTCCATGGTTAATACTTACTGGAGATAGTTCCTAAGTCCATCCCTGCATTTGTTTTTGTTCTCACTTTTCCCCTCTTATAATTTTAGGAACAATACATCTGACTGTAGAAGCTTAAGAAAACACAGATAAATAAAATGTGGGATAATTTTATTCATAATCCAATCACCCAAAGACAACATACTATTTCATTTTCTCAAGATGTTTATATACACAAAAGTACTTACACTTTATGTATCCAATCTGTCAGCACAGTGTTTTTGAAGCCTAGATGATATTTTCCTGCAGCCAAGAGGAATCCCCAGAGCACTGTGTGTTCCAGACCATACACCCCACCCTTTGCCTCCATCACACTTCAGGGTGGCGAAGGGCGAAGGGCCGCAGCACTCTGTATGCTCTTGTGAGAACCCACTCCTTTCTCCTTCAATTCCCTTCCCCAAAAGGCTCACAACTTCACTGGCACTCTCTGACTTGAAACCCCCCAAAATAGTTTTGTTTTGCTCTTTAGTCCTTTCCACATAAGCCACTCTAATAGCCTGAGATTCCTTGTCCTCTAATCCCCTGGCCTCTGTGGCCTCTGAGGCAAACCCCACCAATGACACTGGCATTGCTTAATCATCTTTCCTCCTTTGCTTTCTTCATACTCCTACCACCCGCAGAATGTGTGTGTGTGTGTGTGTGTGTGTGTGTGTATCTGTTTTTGTTGAGTCACTAGGATACAAGAGAGATAGGGTTCCTGAGAGCATGGATTTTTGTCTGCCTTATTTAGCTGTGATCTCTAGTGTTTAAAATACATGGTAGGTGCCCAGTAAATATTTGTTGAAATGGTGGACAGCTTATTTCACTATAATAAAAAATGCTGCTTAAAGATCCTCATGGCAAATATTTATACTCATTTGGAATGACTTCCTTTTGATAAACTTCCAGAAGTAGACATTGCTGAGCCAAAGATAGGTGCCTTTCCCCCATTTTCCTTTTTTTTTTTTTTTTTTTAGCAAAAGCCTGTGGACATTAAATGAGAAAATCTCAACAGATAGCATAACAAACACCTATTTATGTACGTCCTCAATGGTACTAAATAATAGGACTAGAAAATGTCATCACCCCTTCTGGGAATGGCAAAAGGCTAAGGAAAGTGAATTGATTGATGCTAGGGATTTAGGGAGAGGTGTTAAATATTGAGCAAAGTGATTCAGGGAGAATAGAAATATTCTGCATCATATTGTAATGGTAGATACAAGATATGATGCATTTGTCAAAAACAATCGATCTTTCCCCCACAAAGAGTAAACTGGAATGGATGCAGTTTGGGAAAAAAAAAACATTTAGGAAGCCAGGGATCTCAGGAGGGAATGCAACTATGGCAAAGAACCTAACTTTATCACAATTGTATGAAACAACCACACTGGCAATTGTAGGGAAAGAAGGGGCTGAGCTGAGTAACTTTGGCAGTAGTGGAGTCTGTTGACCAAAAGCTAAAGGATCTGCAGGTAAACACTGTGCTCTGACAGATGAAATCATTTCTTACAGGGTTACAGGCTGAGAATCCCAATACTGTATCCTTGTGTTCTGGAACCAAAGGCAGATGAGTGGTGGGATTGGATGATAGGTGGTGGGAACCTAATTCTTCACCATTAGAATGGGAATTTACAGATAAGCAAGGGTAGGAAGCTAGATGATCCACGTGGTGATGGAACACAGCTGGAAATCAGTGTAGCTCATGTTTGTGTAATACGAAAACAGATAGTTACATACAGATATATGTATATATACACATACGTTAATAAACTCACGTATAAAGATAATATGTCAGTAAAGGCCAAAAAGCAAAAGACACCCCAGTAGCAGCAAGAACACCTAATGCTCACATCTTGGTTTCTTATGCCATTCTCCAATAAAGAGAGCCAAGTGTTCTTAGAGAAATGGTTGATTTAATGACAGGGGAAGTAAATAGCGAAATGAGCCAGGTTACAAGGACATCCTAAAAACAGTTCACAGAAGTATATCACAAGAACTTTCAATAGCCAGGGGTGGAGCAATTTGAACAAGATAAATAAAATGGAATTGAATTAGAATTCAAAGTGGAAGACATGTATCCCTGAGTCCATACTGATATAAATGATTGAGCCACTGAATAAATGATGCAGAAGAGACAAATCTCCCATGCAAAAGACATGTAGATACTTTATACTCAAGAAAGTAGCGCTTAAGTCCCCTCTCTTTGGGTACAGGCTATGTGCAGTAACTTTGTTCCAAAGTGAACAGGATGGAAAAGGAGAAAAGAATAACTTTACAGTAGAGCCATTTAACAAACACTTCTTGGGCAGGTGATCAGGGCCAGGACCATAAGTCAGGATGGTAGTATGTACCCTTGGTAGGGTGTGATAAAAATTGATGTCAGACATCTGTGCAACTCCAGAATTTCCCACCTACTGTGGTGTACTTTCAAGTGTCGTGTGATGATGTTGGCAGGGAACAGGAATTAGACATGGGCAGCCAGCTGGATGTCCAATGGGAACCTTTGAACTTGCAGCTTTCCAGGAACACTGACAGCACTCCCAAGAGAAGCACCCCACAGCCAAACTACCTAGGGGTTCCCTGGGTGGCTGCTATGAGAAATGTACCAGGCATGCACCACCTCGTGTCATATAGTGATCTTTGTGGGCCTGCACTCCTGTTATCATCATTTTGTGGCTGGGGAAACAAGTCCAGAGAGATGATGCCACTTGCCTGAGGTCACCCTATTTGCAAAGAGTAAGTCTGAATTTGGAGCCCATCCTGTTCACCCAAGAGTTATGTCACTAACCACATTCCATCCAGTGTGATACAAGATGGAAAGAATGCTACGAGGAACATCAGACTGGTGGGGAAGACATTAGGGGCAGGCTGGAGAAGTTGGAATTGAGCGGTGCAGCTGGAGGCTGGGGCTTGGTGTGGACTGCCGAGGTTTGGGGAGGGGAGTAAGGTGAGAAATGGGAGGAGGAAGGGCTAGGACTAGAGGGACCTGCCAGAGAGGGACCAGAGAGAGGCCCAGCAGCTAGCAAAAAAATTGAAATCTGGGGAGAACTGAAATCTTTGTGGTGAGAACATTTAAAATCCTCTTTTGGGTTTGGGATGTGGATCAGTGGTAGAGCATTTGCCTAGCATGTGCAAGTTCCAGGGTTCCATCCTCAGCAATGGAAGAAACAAAACAAAAAATCTTCTCTTAGTTATTTTGAAGTGCACATTATTATAAACTACAGTTACGTTGCTCTGTAACGCTGGTGGATACTCTAATTACTCTGATTTGATCCTCCTACAATGTATATCTGTACTGAAATATCACATTGTACCCTACACATGTACACAACCATTATTTGTCAATTAAAAACAAAACTAATTTTTTTTTTGGTTGAAGTATCCAGATTTGCTCTGAGGTTCAATAGCCTCTCACAAGATCAGCACCAAATGGCTGCCTCCTTTCCTCCTCCTCAGGCTCCCGGCCTGGGGCTCAAGGCTGTCCCACGGAGCCCCGAGCCTGTGGCTTCCTGGGTCTTTTCGTGGGGGCCATGATTCCTATGGTCAACAATTTCCTATGGGAGCTAAATGTGTAAAATGTATGATTCTAGCTTGATCCCAGCACAGGTATCTTCTTGAATATATGTTAGTGATTTTAATTGAGGCAGAATTCTCATTTCCTTCCTTTCTGCCTCTTTTCTCTCTCATTTTCCCCCTTTTCTCTCTCTCCACTTTGCCTTGTGGCTCATTTGGCCCTCCAGGTTCTAGTATTGCTCTCTCAGCTGTTAAGAGCGAGAGGCTACCCCCTGCCCAGGATGCAGGGATGAGCTGTAAAGATGTCCTTTCCCCTCTCATCCTTATTATGTGCCCTTGGCTGGGCACCATGGCTAGGAGCTGGGGGTTTTACTCATACTTGGAACTCATCGTCCCTAGGTCCAAGTGTTCTATTGCAGGGGCCGGTGAGATGGCTCAGCGGCTTAAGCGCCTGCCCGGCAAGCACGAGGGCCCGAGTTCGACTCCCGGAACCCACATACGAAAAAGGGGCCGGTGATATCGCTCAGCGGCACGGGCACCTCCTGGTGTGCGAGGTCCTGAGGTCGACCCCCCGGTACCCATAAAAAAAAAAAAAGTGTTCTATTGCAGCAAGAGACTGGGATGTGGCCAGTCCCCAGAATCCTCCCACTCCAGACTCAGCTGCCAGGACCACCCCTGCTCCCTGTGGCGATCTCCTTCATCTTCCCTGTTTGGAGGGGTGTGGCTCTTCACCTCCCACCGTGGAGAGGGTTTGTAAGTATTCTTCCTCGTTGCTACACACCCTCCATTCTTATCATTTTCACTGTTGCAGAATAAGCCACCAGGTCACCTAATTTATATACCTGGCTCCCTATTGTTGAACATTAGGTGGTTTCTAGTTTTCCTTCAGCTTTATGGGTAAAAGTCTTAGCTTCTTAGAGCCTGTCTTTTCTGGGGCTCCTGAGTCCAACTTAAATGGAGAGAGAAGAAACAGGGCATAGGCTTGCAGGTAATGTAGGGCTTCAGTGGGGGCGGGCATCTCCTTGCCCTTTTCTGCCACCTTATAGCTGTGACTACACAGCACTTGCTTTACAGATGTTGTCTGAAGACACCTGTGCCGCCCTTATTCTAGATCCATGACACTATGTCAGAACTCTCCACTCAAGTGTCAACCCCACCTGACCATGACCTCCTCATGGCCTTTCATCTCCATGTCCCCAGTGCCTGGTACACAGAGCCCTTCAGAAATGAAGGAGGAGAGAAGAAAAAGGAATAAAACCCAAGAAAGCATTCCTTCCTTCCTCTGACCGTCCCTCATTAATAGGACCTGAGATTGCTGTGGGGCTTTAGTGACTAAACATGTTGACACTGTGAAATTTATTAGCCTGAACAACACAAATTATACCTTCCCCTCAGGACTCAGCTACAATGAGAAGCTGCTTTTCATGAGTTTATCCTGGGGCCCCAAATAAATAAGCAGAGAAACAGCAACAACAACAAAAACCTCATGAATTTTTTAAAGAGCGTATTGGCATGTGGGAAAAAAAACCCTGGCATTCTGAGTCCAGAAGTATCCAGTACATCAGCATTCATTGCCCTTTACCCTCTTTGATCTTTTTAATCCTCTTGCTTTCCAGTATTAATCCACACATTCCCCCCCTTGAACTTCCCTCCACTGTCATCAGGGAGACAATATCCACCCAGGGTGCTTCCACAAGCATCGGTAGCACACTGGGGGATTGGGCTGCCCGGCCCCTGGCAGAGGGTGGTCTGGGAGCTGCAGGGGTCCTGGTTCTTGTCCTCTTGCCTGCACCTGTTTGGGGGTGAGATTAGAGACACTGAATCATAGTGTGGGGATGCTCAGCATCCTCTTGAAAGAAGCCTTTCAGCCATGGGTCACACCTGTGCTTATCATTCCCTAAATGTCAGCCTCGGCAGAAGTTAAGCGGGTTACAAGGTCTTGCTGAGAAATTCCACATACCAGAAGCTGATAGAAGGTCAGCATTTTCCATTTCGAATTTTTTCCTTCTCATTGCCCAGGGGTCTCAGTAATGCTCTCTTCTTTTGGCATTTTGAAGAAGTGCTTACAAATTCTGGCAAGGTGGCTAAGCCCTTGATGTGATTTTATCCTCCCCACAAAGCCTGTGAAATGAAGGTTGTTGTTATTTCCATTTTACACATGAAAAAACTGAAGCATGGACAGAAAGGGGTCCCTTGCCCAAAGGCGCACATAGCAACGGTGGAGCTGGGCTCTGACTCATGTCTGTCTGAACACAGAGCCTGTGCTTTGATGTATTATGATGTCACTCCCCCCACTTGGCAAGCTGAGAACACCCTCTCTTCTGCCCGCTTCCCTTTTTGCAGTGATGCCAAAAATTGATGCAGACAGCCTGACTTGTAAGTGACAGAAGTGAGGCCTGTCTAGGTCCAGTACATTCCATCTCTGATTTCTTTGAATCTCTGGGGCAGAGGTCAGCAAACCATGTTCCAAATCCATCCTCCTGCCAGTTTATGTAAATAAAGGTTTACTGGAACATGGCAGCTCATTCACTTATGCTTTGTTTAAGCCATTTGTGTGCTATAACAACCTAATTGAATAGTGTGGAAGGCACCATATGGCCCACAAAGCCTATAATATTTACTCTCTGGCCCTTAGAGAAAAATTTTTCTGACCCTAGAATCTAGGATAATCATCATCTATTATCCCATAATCTGGGGGACTGGATGACAGCAGCAATGTGAATAGATCACGTTTCTCGAGTGCTATGCTAGTTGCTTTCTTGGGTTATCTCATGAAATCCTCCAATAGCAACTATCTGGCAGGTTCTCAGAGAGGTACATAGTTGCAGAGCTAGAAGACATGGGATCTGGGACTCAAACCTGAGATGACTAACAAATAAATGGCAAAGTGCTTGCTGTGATTGGATATGGCTTGAGTGTGTCCTTTAAAGGTTCAAGGAAGCTTGACCCAAGCTTGTGGTGGTGTTGAGAGGTGATGGGGCCTTTCAGAAACAGGGCCTAATGAGGTACAGGCCATAAGGGCACATCACCCCTGGAAGAGGTTAATGTACATCTCTTGGGACTCTGGTCAGTTTCTACAAGAGTAGATTTTTATATAAAGAGCAAAGTGACATCTCTTTGGCTTTTATCTTGCCAAATGGCCTCTCCTGTACAAGGTCCTGACAAAATACCATCCACCCATGTTTTGATGAAGACAGAGGCTCTCACAGAGCTGAAGCAGATTGGGTTGCCTGATCTCGGACTTTCAGCCTCTAAAACTGTGAGCTACATAACCTCTTTTCTTTATAAAATACCAGCTTCAGATACTTTGTTATAGCAGTGGAAATAGTATACACTATTATAGGCATACTTTTCACAGTGGTTGTCTACATACTAATTAAGATTTGTACTACCCATTAGGCTGGGAAGTGATATAAAATTAACAAGGGACAGTTCCTGTCTTTGAAAAACTTATGGGCTTGTGGAAAAGCCAGACTTTATATCATTTAGCATTTAGATCAGTGGTGAGATGGGTCATCATAGAAAACACTTCAGAGGAGGGCGTCAGAGAAAGAGCCCCAAGGTGATGCTTCACTTAGGTCTTTAATGGTAAATGAAATTTAATCATTGGAGAGGAGATGAGAGAGAGAGAGAGAAAGAGAGAGAGAGAGACAGAGATCCCAAGTAAAATCTTTGAGTAAAATCATTTCCATGTGCTTCAGTTTAGGGCAAGTGAGAAATAGGAGGGAGAAGAAGGTGGTCATAAATAACAATAGGGGTTTGTTTGGGGCCAGACGAGAAAAATCTGGCATGTGAGTTGAGAAACTGGAAATATATTTCCTTCCCTTATACAGAAAGAGCCTCAAGTATCTTGTGCTACCCCATTTCCACCCTATTGAGGTACTCAATAGATGCTTCTAAGAACAGAATGACAACCCCACCAGCAGGGAATGAGTTTCTCTTAGCTGCTCCTGCTGGATGCTCATATGGAGACCTGTCCAAGTGACAATGACTCACCTCCTGGAATTGCTTTCAGGGCTTTCAAAGAGTTTCACATTTCGGTTCTGCTCTACTGGGTCTCTGCAGACGGCCATTCCTGAAGGGCTCCCATTTTCCTGCCTGTGCTCAGATGGCAGAGCAGTGGCCTTGCACCCCAAAAGAAGTACACATGCTTTCTTGATCATTCATGTGGGTGGAGCAGATAAGGGTGTGAAACGAGCTTTTGAGGTCATTCAGATCCCAGCTCTGCAGTGTGCTGGTTGTGTGGTCTTCGGTGTGTCCTCTCATTTCATGAAGCCTGAGTTTCCTCATCTGTAAAACAAGGCTAATGATTCCTGTGTCATGAGTCCATGGTAACGGCAAACACAGCCTGCCACAGAGTAGTAATGGTTGGCTATCATTTCCATTTTTGACCAGACTTCTTTATGTCAGCTGTGCTGCAATGTGAAGCAATAACGAAAACAAAAACAAAAACCCTCTGAATTTTACAAAGCCAACATGTGTGTATGCATGTATGTATTATTTAATTTATTTACAGCTTTGTGGATGAGCTAGAGATGGCTCTATGGGTTAGATCTAATCCTCCTCCCTTTGTCTCTCATTCTGGGACCAGTGGCCATGCAGGACATGGTCTCCACAGGGAAGGAACATACGAGGAGAAAGCGGAAGCACAAGTGCTATTTAAGGCCTGAGCTCAGAACCGGTCCAGTTACTTTGACATACGCAAACATTTCCTATTGGCTAAAGCAAGTCACATGGTCCAGCCCACTATCAATGGGGTAGAAAGATGCATTACACCCAGAGTGATATAAAAGTGCAAAAGGGAGAAAAAATCATGAGCCAATCTTGTTACTGCTACAGTCACCAAAATTCATAGCGTGACTCTGAGTTCATCATCCACCCAATTCTGCCTTTGTGTTTCTCAACACTTAGGTCACCCAAATACCTACCTTACAGTTGGACAAACTGAGGTTTGGGCCTTTCTCATGGTTTGCCTCCAGATATACAGGGTCTTAGTGGTGGGATCTTGCCATAAGGTTGCTCTCTTACTCCGGTGGAGTTCTGATTGGTAGCTTCCAGCATGAGTCTCCTGAAGGAGCCTAATTTATTGGAATGTGAAGGCAGGCCCACTTTCAATCCCACCATGGCTCTAAGTGTGAGGGACAATGACCAAACTTTGGATTGAGATCAGCAAATTTCCAATGAACAGCGGTCAGCCTTGCCCATTTCATTCCCTCTGCCTGAAACTTTTGGTTGTTCCACTGCCAAAACCAGGTTGACTATTTATTCTGGACATCTGTGGCTATTACCAAGCATATTGATAAACAACATTCCCCAAAGCATCCCAGTACAGAGAACAATTCATTTGAAATACCAGCAGCAGAAAGGAAATCAATAAGTTGGCTGTATTGTGTCCACCTTAACCCAAGGGAGCCCTGTCGATGAGTATTTTGGGACATAGACAACTTGGGCCTGGCCCAAACCCACTCATTTCTTTGGTAGAGATTTCCAGAGAGTGCAAATTATGTCCTGATTTGTTCCAGATCCATTACCCTTTGTGGCTTCATTTGGGCATTGGGGTCATCAGAGATGATTGGGTTGGGCAGTGAGAAATGAACGAGAGGAAAGGAATTCCAAACTCGCTAACAAGTAGCTGAGTGTTTCCAGTGTCCTAGGTACTGTAGTGCCCTTGAGTTGTTGTTGAAAAAACAGAGGTCCCACTGGCCTGGGTGGTCCAGCACACCAGACCCTGGTTACATGCATCTTTTTAAAATAGGTGTTGTTTCACATCAGCCATTGCAACACAAACTATTGGGTTAAGCTAATCACAGCAATGCTATTCCTATTCCCCTTGCCATTGGTTGGTTCTACCTGATGAGAGGTGAGGGAAAGAAGTCTGCCAGGGACTTTGAAGAAACTTTTTCTATTACTAAGGTGACATGTGCTAGTCAGCTTTCCATTGCTGTGACAAAATACCTGCTGTAACTTCAAGGAGAGGAAAGGCTTGTTTAAGTTCCCAGTTTCAGAGGTTTCAGTCCATGATCACTTGGCTCTGTTGCTTCTGGCCTTGTGAGGCAGAATGTCATGGTGAGGACATGCAGTGGAGCAAAGCTGCTCACCTTATGATGATCAGGAGGCAGAGAGAGGGAAGAAGGGACCCAGAACAAGAGATAGTCCCCAAAGACACAACTCAGTGACCTACTTCCTCTAACTGGGTGCTGCCTCCTACAGTTTCCATCACCTCCCAATAATTCCATCAAATTAGAACTCCACAGATGGATGGAACATGATGAAGCTGGAGCCCTTGTGGTCCGATCTCTTCCCCAAATCCTGTTAGCTGCAACAAAACCTTCAACAATGAGCCTTTGGGGAGGTATTTTAGGTAACAACCACAGCACACCATGAGCCAGATACTCTTCACTGCTTATAGCCATGTGTAGCTGTGACACCTGCAACCTGAAAAGCCACCTTCCTACCTGCCAGAAGATGATGCTAACACTGATGATGGCAGGTTGATGAGAGGACTATGTTCTTACTGACATCGTTGTGCTGCTAAATCTTTACCCCAAAGGCCACACTACCTGCACACTTCCTGTTTTCCAGAATAATAGATATTCTCAGTGTTTAAACCAGTATATCTTGGGGTTTCTTCTTTTTGCATCCCAAAGCATCCTACTCAAGGCAGCATGATTATTATAGAACTCTGACTTATCTATAAAGGAGCAGGTAGACCGAGCAATGAGTTAACTTGTCCAGGGTCACACAGCAGGAAAATGTCTGAATTAGACTGGTGAGCCCAGGACTCCTCCAGCTCCTTCTTCCTATAAGTGACTTATAGCTGGTCTCTAAAATGGCCACAGTGGTTGAACATCCAGCATGGACAGTGCCAGGTGCTGAAGGGGTGAGTGCTGATACCCAAAGAAAGAGAAGGCACTGAAGACTGACAGAGGGCACAGCATGACAAGTGGGGGGACACTCAGGTAGGTGCAGGGCTGAAGATCTGCCCCTATATATCTTACCTGGAACAGCTGAGACAGTAGAAAGTACTTCCATTTGGGATCCAGGCCAACCTGGCTCAAATCTTCTCTCCTTCTTCCTAGCTGTATGACATGGGGTGTATCTTGTCACCTCTCTAAGACACATCCGTCTCATGTTAGGACATTGTGAAAAGTGATCATAAAGTATGCCCACTCAAAAGGTGCTCAATGAATGGTGACTCTGAAGATGATGGTGACAATTAGGACCATGGAGAATACTGAGTCCATAGCAGAAAAGTGTTAATCAGATCCAGCTATTCCGTGATGAGCAGTGTGACCTCAGGTAATTCCTGCCGTCTCTGGGCTGTTCACTTTCCCCCATCTGTGGAATTATGGGGAATTCGTTGGCTTTCTAATGAGGGTGAAGGCACAGAGGCAGACACTGGAACCCCTCCCACCCTCAGCTTCAACCACAGTGACTCTGTTATTCTTCTGTGGGGTTGTGGTCACCCTAAAATGTTCTTTGAAGAGAGGCTTCTACTGTTAAAAAGGATGAGGGGGAGGAAGAGGAAGAGAGGAGAGGGCTGAGATGATTTACATTGATGGTTATAACAGATATGTACAGGCATATCTTTCTCATATTATTTTCTTGCTGTTGGTTCCCTGTCTTTCCCTTCTGTTTAATTGCTTGCCCTGCCTGGTGGCTTCTTTCTATTGGGGTGGTTGTGGTCATTGTTTTCTCCTTCTAATATATCCTTCTGAGCATTCTGAAGAGCTGGTTTGGTGGTCATGAATTTCCTCAGGTGTTCTTTGTCATGGAAGTATCTTATTTCGCCATCAATTTTGAAAGATAGTTTTGCGGGGTACATCAACATGGGTTGGAGATTGTTTTCTTTTAGGGCTTGAAATACCTCACTCCAAGCACTCCTTGATTTGAGGGTTTGTGTTGAGAAGTTTGCTATGATTCTGATGGGATTTCTTTTATAGGTGATTTGTTTCTTTTCTCTAACTGCTTTTGTCCTTCAGACATAGGACTTATATGTGGAACATATAAAGAACTGAAAAAAATCAGACCCCCAAATTTAAAGACCCACTCCAAAAATGGGCATCTGAGGTAAATACACACTTCTCATATGAAGAAATACAAATGGCAAATAAATGTATGAAAAAATGTTCAAAATCACTGGTTATTAGAGAGAAGCAAATTAAAAAAATGCTGAGATTCTATCTCACTCCAGAAACAATGGTTAGCATCAAGAAATCAACCAGTAACAAATGCTAGAGGGGCTACGGGGTAAAAGGAACCCTTCTCCACTGTTGGTGGGAACATAGACTGGTGCAACCACTGTGGAAATCAGTATGGAGATTCCTCAAAAAACTAGGATTAGAGGTCCCATTTGACCCAGCTACTCCCCTTCTGGGTCTCTTCCTGGAAGAATTAAAAACATTGTACCACAGCAATATATGTGCATCCATTTTTTTTTTATGCAGGTACCCAGAGTCGAACTCAGGACTTCATGCTTGCCAGGCAGGTACTGCACCCATGTTTATAGCAGCACAGTTTGTAATAGCTAAATCATGGAAACAACCCAAATGCCCATCAGCTGAGGAATGGATAAAAGAAGATGCAGGGTTTTTCAATATATAATGAAGTACTACTCAGCCATAAAGAAGGATAAATTTGAGGCTTTTCTAGGCAAATGGATGCAACTTGAGACTATACTCTTAAGTGAAATAAATCAGACTCACATGTGTAGATATCACATCATCTCCCTGGTGTGAGAAACTGAAAGAGTAAATAAGGACCAAAATGTACAATAGATACTGTGAAATGGTAAGAAATTGTTCAAAAGGAAAGAAGAACTAGGGTGGGGTGAGGGGGAAAGGAAGGAAGGGAAAGGGAAGAAAAGATTAAAAAAAGAGAGAGGAGAGAAGGAAGCATGCAGAGCAGAGGGGGAGAAAGAAGAGGGGGAGAGGAAGAAGAGGTGGAAGGGGAGGAAGAAAAAAAGGAAGAAGAAAAGAAGAGGGAGAGGAAGAGGTGGAGGAGGAAGAGGAGAAGGAAAGGAGGAGGGGAGAGAAAGAAGAGGAAGAGGAGAAAATAGGGAAAAAGGGGGAGGGAGAGGAGGAGGAGGAAGAAAAGGAAGAGAAGAAACAAAGGGAGAGGAAGAAGAGGAAGAAAGGAAAAGGCGGCTGCTCAAAAATGTCTAAATTAGATTTCTAAGTTGCTCCCCATTATTCACAGCTGAGAGAATCAGCTTTGGAGCTCACCCCTCCCCTCATCTCACTGAGGACTCAGCCTCTAACCTCTGTGTTAACCCGGACAGGCAGGCGACGCCCTGGATCAGTTTCCACATCCACTAGCCTTGCCAGAGTGTGTCCTTGGCCCTCGTCTCTACCAGCAGGAGGTGTTGTAACTCCTTGTAATTTTTGCCAATGGGCATAGAAGAATAATTCGTTGTTACTTTTACTTGCATTTTCCTAACTCCTAGAGAATTTGAACATTTCTCCCTATATTTCGATTTCTTCTCCAAATTCTTATCTTTTGCTCATTTTCTATGGGTCATTGTCATTTTTCTGGTCCATTTGTGAAAGCTCTTTAATATAGTGTGGACATTATCCAGATATAGTACAGATTTTCTTTCACCTGTTTTCCAGAGTTTTTCCCCTAGAACTCTTTTGTTCTCTTTTTATCTCATAATAATGGTACCTACTGCACAGTCATATGAGGATTAAATGACTAATGTATGTAAGAAGTTAGCAGAATTACTGGTATGCACTTCAGTAAATATTTCTCTTATTTACAAGCCTTGAATGTGGGTACAAGGTTCTGAATACATTTGAATGTGTATGTGCTAATGGAATTAGTTAAAATTATAAGGCCAGATGCTTGCAATCTGTAATCTTTCCTCTGAGAAAGGAACAAAAAAGAATGTTTCTGCCTGTGTTTGTTCATTTGAGAGGTTGGGCAAAGAGCTTATCAATTTTAACACAGGTGACACTGATGAACTGTGGGACTGACAGGCCTCCATTTTTTTTTTTTTTTTTTTTTGTGGGTACCTGGGGTCGACCTCAGGACCTCGCACACCAGCAGCCTCCCGTGCCGCTGAGCGATATCACCGGCCCTTTTTTCGTATGTGGGTTCCGGGAGTCGAACTCAGGAACTCTCGCTTGGCAGGCAGGCGCTTATGCCGCTGAGCTATCTCACCGGCCCAGGCCTACATTATTTACTCTGCAATAGTAAAAAGTATACTCTGGGTGGTAGATTGAGAACAATGGCAATATCCAATAAATCAGAAAAATAACGAGGTGGAGCGCATGAGTCAGATCCACTGGCCAGTCCTGCCAGGAACATTCCTCTTGACAGAACCAGACTCCACCAAATATGAGTCAGAGGTAAGAGGTGGCCTGTCTGGGTGAGTCTGCTGGAATACACAAGCCTGAAGTGGTCCAATGTCGTGTCAGTTGTCCACTGCTATGATAATGCTGCATAATAAACAACTCCAAAACACTGAACAGTAAGCACTTAGTCATGGTGTCAGTGAGTGCTTGGCTAGGCAGCTCTGCTGGTCTTAGCTAGGTGCGCTAACACATCTGGGGCCAGCCAGCTGTCAGTTAGGATGCCTGGACTCTCCTTATCTCTCATCTTCCAACAGGCAGCTGGGTATGGGTTTATGGTGTAGACGCAGGTGCAAGCACTTCTCAAGTCTGTTCTTGGGTCATGCTTGCTAAAATCCCAAAGCCAGTCACGTGATGAGACAAGTCACAGAGGGGAAGTGCTACAGTCACATGGCCAAGGACATGGCCAAGGAGATGGATGAATAATTGGGGCCTTCACACTGCAATCTCCCCCAGTGGTCCAGCATATGGTCCATGCGAGACTACAGGTTATCAAAAGAGATCAACCTGGATTTTGGTACCTCTTGCTGCTGGAATTTCATCCCCCACCCCCATTTCTCCCCTAGTGCCTGTACCAATGCGTTTCTCCCACAAGCCTTTGCTCTCAGCTAGCTGCCAAGGCCAGAAATCTCTTTTCAGTGTTGCCTTCCAGGTGCTAATGCCCTCTCTTTCTTTCAAGGATATTTGCATTAAAAGATCCTTGTTGCTTTTCTGATGACAAGGGAACACATGTTCAGTGCACAAAGCTCAGGCAACATGGAGAATCATCACCCAGCTCTGCAGCCCTTCTGCATGGGAACGTATATGCTGAACACATCCTTATATATTCCTTTTCATGCCTGTTTGAGATCCTTGTCAAATGTGGGGTCAAGCATTACACTACTTGGTTTGTTCTCTCTTAACAATACCAACACCACTACAATGTGGGTCTGTTTTCAGGCAGGGTACTGTCAGTGGCTTGTGCATCAGAATTACTGATGGAGGGTAGATTAAAATAGATTTCTGGACCTCACTCCTAAAGACTTAAAAACTCTGAAAGGAAGTCAGAAACCCATGTTTTAATTAATTGTAGGTTTAAGAGGGTCTTCTCCCCTGGTGTTAATTATGGGCGATGGTGGTGAAAAAAATAAATACCCAAATGAAAGGAATGATGAATGGAAAGGCACCAGGTACTGTGCTAGACAGTAGAAGAGGCAACAGTGGTCAAATCACATTGCTCCAGGAGACCTGCCTTGTCCAGAGAAAGTAGCCTGCATTTAACCCTCAATTTCTTTGGACTCTGCACACTTATATCCCCTAATAACCAAGAAACTATGTCTAGGAACTACCCAGCTGTGTGTCCCTGGGCAAGTGACGTCACCTCTCTGAGCCTCAATCAGCTCATCTGTAACATAGGAATCATCATTCAAATCTAACAAAGCTGTTGGGAAGAGCCCAGAGTTCACAGATATAACCTCCCCACCCCCACCCTGCACCTGGCTCTTAAAAAGTGTTAAAGGAACATAGGCCTCTTTTCCATCATGAGACGCACAGAGCCAGGGCTGGCTGGGCAGTTGGGGGCAGGGGTGTTGGAGAGCCCCTGAGGAGGACAGCTGTGAACACACCAGGTGTCTTGACAAGTTAATTATGGAAAATTAGGGCAAGTCAGGTTTCTGCCTCCAGGAATCTCATATTAAAGTCTGGACGATAGTGCAGGATTTTAATCATTCTCTGGGGGCTGGTGACAAGAAAGGCTCTTCCTGCTGAGACAGATGATAAGCAGGGGAACCAATCAAAGTATGCAAATACAACCAAGGAGGAAGCTGGGGGAGGACTTCGGAGAGGGCTGGACCTCTTCTGGATGTTTGCTGGCCAGGAGATTTTCCCCCAGCAAATCCCAAATGGGGCCTTTGGGATCTCCTCACTTCAGAGTAATATGTGTGGACAGATACAAAAATAGCTGTAATTCTTGGCCCTTCTGTGTGTCCACTCCTTTTCCAGGTGACCTCGCAGTTTCTCCTATGAAAAAGTGGAGTCTAGTTGCCTACAACCTTTAAATCTAGGCTGGTCTGGTCACTTGTTTTGGTCTACAGAGCAAGGTGGAAGTGACTCTGATGCCAAGGTTAGAGGTTAGGAGCGTGGGAGCGCATGTACTCTCTCCTTCAGAAACTTGTCCAGCTGCATGAGGGCAAGGCCAGACTAGACCCCTGGAGGACGAGAGACCTGGCGGATCAGAACCCGGCCACCTCGGCCAAAGCCCTCCTGGATCAGCCTGTGGCCACTTGACACCCAGACAACAGAGCCACCTCCCTGAACTCCAGCTGCAGCCAGACACATCAGGGAGCCCAGCAGGTGCCAGAAGAGTCCCTGGCTGACCTACTGAGAATGAGAAAAGAATTGAAGCTGTGAGTTCGGGGATAGTTTGTTAGGCAGCAACAGCTAACGGGTACGTTGTGTGTGTAATGATAATGACATAAAAATAATAAAATCACAGGAACAGTGAGAGTTACCCTTTACCCCATTCCAGAGACTGTGCTGAGGATTTTGTAACCATTCCCTCACTGAATTCTTACTAAGTTCTGCCATGTAGGTATGATCACCCTCATTTTATAGAGGGGGATGCCGAAGCCCAGTGAAACTATGTCAATTGTTTTATGTCAATGACTTTCAAGTGGAGAAGCCAATCACTCAGGTCTGGCTCCACAGTTTCCTTTGTGATGCTCCCTAAAGGGCCTCCCTGGCCTGTAGAGAAGCCATTCTCGGAGAAAGTCCAGATTCCCCAGCCTGGCATGGCAGCCTTTGTATGACCCATATGGCACCTACTTCCCCTAGAGATCCCTGTCCAAAAACTTCCATGCTTTTTCCCAGGCTACTGTACATGAGATGACCTTCCTTCCTTCTTCACCAGGAAAACTCATATTCATCCTTCAGAACCCAGCTCAGGTTTTCCTCATAACAGAAATTACTCCCCCAGTTTGCAAAGCCAGTAAGAAAGTTTAACATTTCATGTGAATGGAACTCTGGAAGTGAGGGGAGGAAGAGAGCATTGCTTGGCTGAGGCAGCATTTCAGTCCTCCGCTTCCATTTCTTATTCTGAAAGCTTTCCCTCTGCAAGATTGCAAGGTCTGAGATCTGGCATCACACTGAGACCCAGCTACATCCAGAGAAATCGAAGATTTTTTCCCCTTATGTCTCATTTTGGAATCAAAGAACCTTTCCCTACAGCCTCCCGGCAGACTTTCCCCTGTGTGTCTGGGACCAGCACTGGTCACGTGCCCTTCCCCGAGCCAATCACAGTGGGGAGGAGGATTACATCTCTCTCACTGACTTGCACACATCCAGTCCCCTTGGGTGGAGTGGACGTGGGACTGTCTAACACCGAGGCCACCTCTGACTTTCCAGGGGTTTCAACAGAGTTGTCACAGCCTCTGAACTTTCTCTCCAGCGTGGCTCTGGTCACCATGTGTTTCTTTTCTTTCTTTCTTTCTTTATTTTTTTGTGAGTACCGGGGGTCGAACTCAGGAGCTCGCACGCCAGCAGGCGCCCGTGCTGCTGAGTGATATCACCGGCCCTTTTTTCATATGTGGGTACCGGGAGTCAAACTCAGGACCTTGCGCTTGCCAGGCAGGCGCTTATGCCGCTGAGCTATCTCACCGGCCCCCACCATGTGTTTTAACAGTGGCTTCATTGGTAAGACTTCCCTCCAACTGCGTTCTTCCTCTTGTCCATCCCTGTCCTCCCCCAAACACACACACTCGGAATTACTTCCCGTCCCTCTAGAGCATGTGAACTATATGACAGCAGGTGCTCCTGCCGCCTCCTCTTTTGCCACAGTAACCCAGCCTCCGGCAGAGCGCCAGGTCCAAGGAGCTGTCCAGTCAATATTTGCTTCGCTGATGAGTCCAGATCAGGGACAGGAAGTGCTGGAGAAGGAGCTAGAAGAGAAATACTGAGACGTCACCTTCAAAGGAGCCTTCACAAAGATTTCCTTCGGGAACCTCCCACGGCTCAGCTGGATGCCCGCTGAGCTGAACACACTTCACCAGCCACTCCACAGCACACGGGTTAATGGCTCTGACAGCAACCTGCAACTGTGGGGTGTTCAGGGCTCACACATGATCTGCAGGCACATTAGTCCTCCTGATACTCAAAGCGGCCCCAAGGGTCGGGGGCCTCCTGAATAGATTCATCTGGGGAAGTGAAAAGATACCCCAAGGGGACCTGTTTTTTATTGATAGGGCTGAGACTTGAGCCCTGAGTCTGCCTTGATGTCAAACTGGTGCTCTCTTCACTTTCCAAAAATACCAATGGGTTTCCTCTTCCACTCCCGTCCTATCTAGGTAACTATCCTTGGGATAATAGGCAGCTGTTAACCACTTCCTGTACTGAGTTTCCTTCCTTTTCATAATGAGGAACTTTTATTAAACATAAGGGTTTTGTACTGTGACCTGTCAGACCTCCATCCTCCCCTCCTTGGGCAGAGTCTATTTTCTCCATGGAAGCTGAGCGTGGCCATGTGGCATAAGTGATGATGTGGCGGTTAAAGGCATGGCTTTTGTCAGGCATGACAAGCTTCTGTTGGCTCTTACTCTCTCCTAACAGAGCAGTGTGCCCAGATAGGAGCTGTTCCTCTAGCCAGGGACCCAAAATAAGAAGATATACAGAGTAGAGCTGAATCTGACTCATAGTTAACCTGGAGACATCTGAGTGAGAAATAACAATTTATTGAAGGCCGCTGAGATTTGAGGAATATTTCATCGTGTACCTGTACTATGACTGACTAATATAAACACTCTGCTCCTGCCTGTGCAAAGCATTTTCCTGAATGAACTCACTCAGTATCAATAATACCCTCAGAGAGAGGTACTAGTAACCTTCTGCCGACCTGTGAGTTGGTCCTTTTGCCTGTCCCTGCAGCAGGAGAGCCCAGCACATCACCCACCACATAGTATACGTACAAGAAATATTTTTAGATGATTAATAAAGTGAAAGTAGGAACTGTGTGTCTCTTACCTGATATATGACCAACTTTTGAGTGGTAACAATGACCTACTGTGTATAGGGCAATTAGGTATATATTTAATTAAGAAATTATTTTATTTATTTTATTTATTTATTTTTTGGTACTGGGAATCAAACTCAGGACCTTGCACTGCCAGGCAGGAGTTATGCCACTGAGCTATATCCCCAGCCCAAGAAATTATTTTAACAGATATTTGTTGAACGCCTACCTCATTCCAGGTTTTGTTTTAGGTACTAAGAATAAAGCAATGAAAGCATGAACAAAACCTCTGCCCTCTTGGAGCTGATATTCTACTGGGGTGACATAGATATTAAACAAAATATATAAGCCGGTGATATACAGTATCCAGTAGAAAATGTTCTGAAGACAAAACAAGCAATGAGAAAGCAATGAAGAGATGTGGGGAGGAGCAGCAATTTCTAATGGGCAGCGGGGGCGGGTCACACGGAGGAAGAGCAACTGAACAAACACTAGAGGCAGCTGAGTGTGAAGGTTAAGCAAATGTCCGGGGGTGGATTGTCCCAGGCAGTGGGAGTGACAACCATTGCTTCCTCTTACAGACAGAGAAAAGGGCTCGCAGGCATAGGAAGACAAATCCTGTGAGATCTCACTTCTACATGGAATCTAAAAATGCTGAACTCAGAGCAGAGAGTAGAGTGGTGGTTGCTGGGGGCTGCAGTGGCATGCAGATGGGGAGATGTTGATCAAAGCGTCCAAAGTTGCAATGAGACAGAAGGAATAAGTTTTAGAGATCTATTGCACAGCATGGTGACCATGGTTAGTAATAACGTATGGTACATTTCAAAATGACTAAAGGAGTGCATTTTAAATATTTTCCACACACATGCACACACACAAATGATAAGCATGTGAGTTGATGGATGTGTTAGCTCCATTTAATCATCCCACAATGTAAATGTATGTCAAAACATCACAAGATAACCCATAAATATATACAATTATTGTATGCCAATTAAATATTTAAAAATAGAAGAAAGAAAGGCTCAGATGGATTAAATTGCTTGCCTATTGTCAGCAGGAAAGTGGCAGAGCTGGCATTTGGACCACAGCACTTTGTAGATGGACTTAACCAGGCAGCCTGATTTAGCTGTTAGTCTGGGAATCTGGGCACTGATCCGGGGGCTCTACTCTGACCCTGAGGGGTGGCATCATCTGGATTTCAGCTGATGACAATGAGATACTGTGTGGGGTCCTAATGGATTTACTGCTCCCCAAATGCCCTGCTGTATTACCTGTGGAAATGGGTTTTGTCTCATCCAGGGAGATGTCACTTAATGGGTTTGCTTAAAATGAGCAACCATTCAGCCTCCCTAAGCCAAAGTGATTTAAAAACACAGCAGTGGCCAATCATCTTGAGGTCACATCGACTGAAAGGAAGGGTGGGGGTGGGGGGAGTCAGGCCCTCTCCCTAGGGGCCCTGGGTTCCCACTGAGAGCAGGGAACAAGGTCCCAGGGATGGGTGGTCAGCATCCTCTGTCCTGGACTCCTAGGCTAGACTTCTGTTTGGCTGGTGTGTGGGACCAGGCTGACTTGGGGTGGAGAGGCAGGATCCAAACTCTGTCTCCAACTGTAAGGGTCAGAGAGGCAGCGAACAGAGCCCCAAACCTTTCCAGAAGCCTTTAGTCCTGTTTCCTGATAGTACCTCCCGGGCAATTCCCTTCCCATCTTCCTCGCTCACTATTTCTCCTCCACCAGGTAGTTGGGAGTGGAAAGGGTTCCCTCTAACACTGTGTTATCCTGCGCAGTGGCTGCAAGCCACTGTGACTACGGGGCACTTGGCGTGGGGCCAGTCCAGATTGAGATGGTCTGTGATTTTGCAGGCTTAGCACACATACACGAAAAGTCCATCGGGACTGTGGGCATAGCTTAGCTCAGTGGTAAAGCATTTGCCTACAAGGCTCTGTGTCCCATCTCAGGAACCAAACAAATGAACAATTAAAAGTGCATAGTAGCTCATTAATAATATTTCATATTGATTTCTTGTTAAAATAAAGATTTATTTGATATGTTGGGTTAAATAAAATATTATTTTAAATTTTGTAACATGTCAAGAAAACATGTTTTCTTTTCAAACATGACTACTAGCAAGCTTAAAACGACATGCTTGGCTTGAGTGGTGCATATCATATTTCTGTTGAAGGTCACAGGCCCAGAATCCACTGCTAGTCACCTCACATTATTAATTAATATGTTTGCCACACAAGACACCACCCAAGATCACCACAGCAGATTGAAATTTGGGCAATCAACAAGTAAAGAAAATAGAACAAACATCTTGAAGGCACTTACTCTGCGCCCAGTTCAATGAGTCATTTAGTTCAGGGTCACTTAGTTCAGGGGTTCCCAAAGGCCTCACTGTTGGGATTTTTAAAATATTTTAAACTACATGCACCATAAACTTCATCATCTTAGCCATCTTAAGTTTGGTGGCATTAAATCCATTCAGAATGTTGTGCAGCCGTCACCACCATCCATCCCAAAACTCTCTTCATCCTGCAAAAGGAAACTCTGTCCTGATTGAACACTAACTCCCCATACCTCCCTCCGGTTAGCCCCTGGAAACCACTACATTTCTTTCTGTCTCTCTGAATATGATGAATCTAGATCCCTCCCATAAGTGGAATCATACAGCATTTGTCTTTTTGGTGACTGACTTCTGTTGTTAGCGTAATACCCTCAAGGCTCATGCATTGCTGTAGCATGAGTCAGAATTCCTTCCTCTTGAAGATAACTGCTACAGGTAGACCTGTTTTGCTTATCTGTTCACTCGCCAATGGGCACCTTTGTCTATTGGGAATAATGCTGCTCTCAACACGGGGACACCAATGCAGATGAGAAAATCTAAGCATGGAGAGGTGAAGGCTCCTGTGCAGAGCCACACAGCTAGAAACTGCTGAAGCTGGGATTAGAAGCCCATATCTTTTTTCTTTCAGTTTTTTGTTTGTTTATTTGTTTTGTTTTGTGAGACAGGGTATTACTCTGTAGTTCAGACTGGCCTTGAACTCACTATGTAGCCCAGGCTGGCCTTGAACTTTCGGCACTCCTCCTGCCTCAGCCTCTTGAGTACTGGCATTACAGGCTTGCACTACCACACTCAGTTAGAAACCCATGTCTTTTTGACTCGGAAGACTAAGTAGTCACATCAGGGAATCCAAGATTTCTGTTCCACTTTGGGGAATATTGGCCTCATATTTGTACCTTTATTAAGGTCAGAGTGGGTGTAAATCACCACTGAAAACCAGAAAAGGTGAGCCAGAGGTGAGTGGGCTCTGCTGGGGAGGGATGCCATCTTTGGAGAGGGCGAGGGTCTGAGTGGTGAAGTAGGGTCATTTAGTGTCCTTGAACATCCTGTGCAAGGCCACCCTGTTGCTCAACACAGGGGTCACCTTTCTCCCTGGAGCTTGTACTGCAGGTGGTGCCATTTCAGTCTCAATGTCAATGGTGGCCTGGCCATGGCCAACATAGCAGCCCTGCCTTCAGCCTGGCGGAGGGCAGCCTTGTCAGGGGAGAGGGACAAAGACGAGAACTTCACAAGGAAAGAGATCTGATCCTTCTTTATTGATGAGGTTGTCATGAAACCCAGGGATGACACATAAATCAACAAGATCACATGGGAAAGAAAAGGGGGCCACTGCACAGGAACCATGGAGCCAGCTGATCACTCCCTCCCTCCCTCATCCCTTCATTCATGCACTCATTGCTCATACCTTCACTCATCGCTTTATTCAGCCATGCAAACACTCATTCAGCCCCTTGCACAGTGAAGAAGTTTCTATAATGGTTCTTTAACACCAGGGCTTCAGACTCAGCTCTGCCTCGGACAGGTTTCCTAACATCTCTTAGCCTCCATTGCCTCTGCCTTTAAATGGAGATAGTGAAATCACCCACCCAGTACCGCTGTCATGGGGGACAGCAACACAATAGGAACAGGGGCCAGTACTGTCCCAGAGACCTAGCAAGTGCTCGTTAGTGGTAGATACAGCGTTACCTATTCACATATTCGTTCGTTTACTCCTCACTTATTAATTCACCAAGCACTTATCGAGCATCTCCTGGGTGCCTTGTACATGCTCTTGTGGACTCACACACGCGGGCCACATCCCAGGGCGCAGGGCTCGTGGTCTCATTTCTCTTCTGCCAAAGCAGATTTAAACAGAGCCAAGGGAGGCCTTGGAGAAGGCTGTGGCCTCTGTGGTGGGTGTGGAGGTGGCTGGGTTATTCTTAGCAGTGCACTCAGGCAGCCAGGGCTGCATCACAGCTTCCACGAGGAGCAGCCAGACCACAGTCCTTCTTGGCTTGCCAAGCTTGGTTTGAAATTCTTTCCACCCGAAAGAGTAGGGAATGCAGGGAATGCAGGGTGGGCCCTGCAAGCCCCTTCACTAGAATTCCTGGGCTCTGGTGCCAGAGTGGTGGTCAGGAGTAAAGGGGGCTCTGCAGATGGCCAAGCCAGCAAGCAGAACCCTGAGTGCGGGCCCAGCCCTGCTATACTTTTCCTTCTCTGCTGGAATCTCTGGTTGCTGCAGGGCAGGCCCTCGGAGGGAAAGAGGAGCAGGGAAGGTATGTGTCCTCAAAACCCAGGCAGGAAGGACACTGCCCAGCTTTGATGGAACTCTAGCTCTGGAAGGTTCTAGAAAAGCTAAATACAATTGAGACTTGGCCTTTCAGTCCCAGCTTTTTTTTTTGGTCTTGTTTATTTTATTTTATTAGTACATGTTTGTAATTCATGCAGCTTACAGTCGTCTTGGGGAGTGGTTACATGAGCATATTACAGCTTGTGTTTTTATCCCCTTCCCATTGCCATTCCCATTCCCTCCCCCTCCCCCTCCTCTCTGATTCCCCAATCACCTTTTTTGTGCCTGTTGATACTATTTGTCTTAGCACATGTTATGGCTTATCGTGTTTACATTGATTAGGACTGTTAGGTTCCTTCCTGTACATGGCACATATTTATTCCTCCCATTTCCCCTTCCCTTCCCCTTCCTCCTCTCCTTGTTCCCTTGGACCATTACCCTATTGTGCGAAATCTGTCCCCTGCCCCTTTCTATCCATCTTTTTCCATTTTCTCTGTTTGTACTTTGCCTCACTTAAACCATTATACTACAGAGATACCTGCATAGCTATGTTTGTACCAGCACAATTCATAATAGCTAAATCCTAGAAGCGCCTGCCTACCCATCAACAGATGACTGGATAAACAAAATGTGTTATCTATATATAATGGAATACTGCTCGGCTATGAAGAATGATGAATTTGAGGCATTTGTAGGAAAATGGATGTACCTAGTCCCAGCTTTTATTGCCATCTAGGATGTGACAAAGGCCTTTCCCTAGGGTAGCAGAGTGGGTGAGAGCCCTGGAGTTGGAGTCCTGTGTTCAAATCCTGGCTCTGACAATCATGAAATAAAATAAAAGTAGGGCCAGGGATGTAGCTCAGCAGCACAGCACCTGCCTGGCAAACGCGAGGTCCTGAGTTTGATTCCTGGTACCAAAATAAAAATAAAAATACCCAGTGTGTGAAGCACTGGATAGGTTATTTAATATTGTTGTGCTTCAGTTTCTCCAAGTGATCATAATCCCTACATGATGAGTCTGCTGTGAGGGACAAATAAGTAAATTCATTTCTTAGAGCCTAGTTCACAGAAAGCACTTAATAAATATTAACCCACGCGTGTCGCCGAGAAAGGGGGTTTTCTTTCCCGAAGAAGGGGAGAGGAAAGTGGGAAAGCTGAACAAGCATGTCTGCTCCATTGCCTAGGTCTGCAGGTTCAGTGAGAGAGGGCAGGGAGCTGCTGTTTAAAATGGAATCTTAATCCTGCCAGGAAGCAGAGCCTTTGCCCTCCTCTTGGGAAGGCTGGAGTGGGGTGGTACCCTGGAGATACGGCACCGCCTAGGGACAGCAGTGGCTATATTCAGTCCTGCAGGTCTGGGCAGATCTCAGTGATCCACTTGACCAATACAATATGGCAGACGTAACATGGGGGGACACCCAAGGGTACTTCGTGGGGCTTTCTGTGGTAGCAATAGGGGCACGTACTGTCTCCCAGGCGGGATGTGGATCATCAGTTCTTTGAGACCCTCCCAGGAGAGGTGCATCTTTTTTTTTTTTTTGTGGGTACCGGGGGTCGACCTCACGACCTCAGGCGCCAGCAGGCGCCTGTGCCGCTGAGCGATATCACCGGCCCTTTTTTCATATGTGGGTTCCGGGAGTCGAACTTGGGCCCTCGCGCTTGCCAGGCAGGCGCTTATGCCGCTGAGCCATCTCACGGGCCCCAAGGTGCATCTTAATTCAATAAACAGGACACTTCGTGACAGACCAGATAGTCCTCCACCCCAGACCAGAGTCCTCCATGCACCTTAGCACTTGAAGACCTGAGAAGGCCTGCATTAGTGAAACCTTTCACCTCTGCCTGAACTAGGGTTACCTCGCAACACCTCCGAACCTCTGAAGGCTTACACGCCTGAAGGGCTTGTACTTTATTAAGGCTTCAAGGCACACTAACCTGCACCCAGGCCTTAAAGACCAGAGGAGTTTAACAGCTGGGAGCAAATGTCCTTTCTCTGCCTCTGCCCTCACCCCCTCCACATTTTTTAACCTTCCTTGCTCTGTCCTGAGTGGACAGGGCCAAACCTTCCTTGACTGGTTCTGCAGTTGATGCTGCTAAGTAGAATCAAGTGGCAACACTAAAGCAAAGAAGTACCCACTGCTGCAGGCACTTTTCAAATTACCTAGACTTTCTGGAGAGGCCAACTAGGGGTGAGGCTCTGAAATTGGGAGAACGCAATGCATAATAATAGCCATTTGGAAAAAAAGGAAGGAAAATAATTTGGAGGATTATTGAGTGCCAGAACCCCAAAGCTATAAACAGGATGTTTGAACCCATTTCAAGCATAAAGGTCACAATCTGCAATTTAAATGTGGATCCTTTTTGCTTGGTTATGGTTGAGTGCTACCAATTAGCTGAAGTGTGTGTGTGTGTGTGTGCGTGTGTGTGTGTGTGCGCCTGCACGCGTGCGCAAGCACCTACGTACATGTGTGCAGTTTTTCAAAGAGCCCATTGGGCCTCTCAACCAGGCTGGATTGGTGGAACACCTGGAAACCCACATGGAATAGAGCATGAGAACAGGGTGAGAAGCTCCTTCCTCCTTCCAGAAAAATAACATGAGGCAACACGAACCCTTGCTCCCTTAGCAGTCTGCAGTGGTTTTGCTCTGAAAAAATGAATCGCTAAAAAAACTGTTTCAGGTGTGGGATGGCCACCAGCCCCAAAACTAGTCCAGTGGTCTTTATTAATGCTGACCCCTACTTATCAGCCAGGCATGCTGCAGGGACTTATCCAGCTGAAGGCTGGTGTTAGCACTTGAAGCCTTTGCTTATGGACAAACACCCATAGAGTTTATTTTGTAGCTAGGGGCAAGGTCACAGAGCTGGCAGCCGGGTGAGTGAGTGTGTGAGTACTTGTCGAAGTGGAACTGTCTCTGCTGGGCAGGGAAGTGGGGCTGGGACACAATTAGGCTAAGGGGCTAAAGTAGTAGAGGCCAACAGGACAGGTTTTCTCAAGCTTTAATGTGCACAAGAATTGCCTGGGAATCTTGTTTAGATGCAAGTTCTGATTCGGTAATCTGGTTGGAGTTTGAGATTCTGTATTTCCAACAAGTTCTCATGCTAAGTGAATGCTGATGGTCTAAGATCATATTTTTATTTATTTTTTCAGTACTAGAGATTGAACCCAGGGCTTTTGTACTGAGCTACATCCCCAGCACATTTTGTTTTGTTTCATTTCATTTTATTTTATTTTATTTATTGTATTTTATTTTATTTTGAGACAGTCTCACTTTGTTGCTAAATTGCCTGGGCTGGCCTGGAACTTGTGATCCTCCTGCCTAAGCCTCCCAGAGCGCTGGGATGACAGCTTCGTAGCCAGCCTCTAGTTCTAAACAAAATTCTACACCCTGTTCCATACTGAAGGCAATGTTCTATAGCCATGCTGCCCGAGAACCTCATGGGCTTTTGGGTATTTGAAATGCAGCAAGGCAGACTAAAGGATGGAGGGTTTTGGTTTTTATTTTTATTTTTTTAGAAATGCTTTATTTTAAAAATACTTCGAAGACCAAGCCCAAGGCTCTTGCAAGAAATCTCAAGAGTATATAATATCTGAGGTATTATATTTCATATTTTAGAAGCTCAAGCTTAGAAATTGGCATTGGAAGGTTTACCAAACCTTTGAAATAAACATGGAACAGAAAGGAATGCATACGTATATATGCATATTTATATTTTCTATATCCATGCATAAATATATTCTAGGGTTCTGTATGGACTTGAGTGGCAACTTTCAAGTAGCTTTCAGCAGTGAACTAAATTTTCCCTTGAAAAAGCAAAAGCAAGTTAAGAATCAGAAAAGAACAAAGAGGACCCTCAGAATTATTTATGTATTTATTTATGATACTGTGGGTTGAACCCAAGACCTTCACATTGAGCTACATCCCCAGCCCTTTTTAATTTTTAATTTGAGACAGGGTTTTACTAAGTTGCTAAGTTTCCCAAGCTAGGCTTGAATTTACGATTCTTCTGCCTCAGGCTCCAAGAATTTTGAGATTAGAAGTGTGTATCACCATACCCAAAGGACCCTCATATTTCTTAAGTAAAATATTTTTTTGTTTCCAGCTTTATTGGTATTATTGGCAAATAAAAACTGCACATATTTAAAGCATACAGCATGATGTTTTATATACATACTTTGTAAATGATTACCATAATCAAGCTAATTAACATATCCCATATGAAGTACCTGATTGAGTATATTTTATTTTTTTAAATTTTTATTTGTATATATTTGTGGTATAATTAATTATAGTCACAATGCTGTACATGAATTTAATTATCTTGTGAATCTGAAATTTTGTATCTTTTGACTGTCACCTCCCCAGGTCCCCACCCTCCCACCCCCCTGGGAACCACTGCTTTCCGCTCCCTGAGCTGGACTCGTTTAGATTCCACTTAGAAGTGAGCTCAGGCAGTACCTGACTTTCTGTCCCTGGCTTATTTCACTTAGCATGATATCCTTCAGGTTCACTCATGTTGTTGAAAATCACAGCATTTCCTTCCTTTTAAATGCTGAATGATCTTCTATCACGTGTGCATGTCTATCACATTGTCTTCATCCATTCAGCCATGTATGAACCCTTGAGTGGACTCCATACCTCGTCTATAGTGAGTGATGCTGCAGTGAATGTGGGAGTGTAGAAGTCCCTTTAAGACACTGATTTTACTGTCTCTGGATGCAGACCCAGCAGTGGGATTGCTGGAGCTTATGGGAAATCTATTTTTAATTTTTTGAGGAGTCTCCATGCTGTTTTCCCTCATGCCTGTGCCAAATTACATCCCCATCTGTAAGATGCACGGGCTCCCTTTTCTCAGCCTCCTCACTAATACCTATTCTTTGTCTCTCTGATAACAGCCATCCGAACAGGTATGAGGTGATTCTCACTGTGGTTTTGCTTTGTGTTTCTCTGTTGGTTAATGATACTGAGCATCTTTTCTTATACTTGTTGGCCATCTGTATTTCTTCTTTTAAGAAATGTTTATTTAAATCCGTTCCCATTTTTAATTGGAAGACTTGTTTTCTTGGCTTAATCTTAAATTTTACTTAACTTTAATTATCTCAAATTTAAACAGCCACATGTGATCTGTGGCTATTTGCACTGGAAGCACAACTCCAGTCTGTAAGCTCTGTGTGGGCAGGGATCACATTTTTGGCTCACTTCTGTGTCTCCGTTACTTAGCAGAGATCCTGGTTCATGTTGGGACCTTAATAAATATTTGCTGATGACATTGTGATATGATATAATTGGGGAAGGGTTTTTAAACCACGCTTGTCAGAACCCTAGATTTCTAAGTCTCCAAAAGCACCTTGAACTTGAGCTGCCAGAGAACTACCAATTGGTTCTTTGACTCAATCAGAATGTGCAGCTAGCTGCAGGAACTAATTCACCAACTTACTCTATCTTGCATCTTTTGTCTGCGTGCTGCTTCATCCCCCTGGGATCTAACCAACATCCCAAGTAGCATGGGCCCTTCAAACTGAGTTTCATAAACACAGGAACTAGAGCTGCTTCCCACAAACACCAGTTAGAAAATTCCCAGGGAAGTTCTCTGATTGGCTGAGCTTGGGTCACGTGGGCCAATTCGTGGCCCAATCACTGTGGCCAAACCATGACATTCTAAGACTGGGCCAGTTTGGCTTAAAGGCTTAAGGACATCAAGGATGGCTTCCTCCTGATGTACAGGGCTGGGGTGAGGAGGAGCAGTTCCCACAAGATGAGCTATATTCTTCTGGGAAACAGAACAATAAATTTGTGTCAAGGGCGAGGGTCCAGCTATGTAAATGGATGTTGAGATGTATTTCTTTGAGCTAGATCATGGATATGGAATTGTCTTGTTTGATCATGTCAAAAGGCATGAGGATAATAAGATTCTCTTGGACAAACTGGTTTCTCTTTAGTTTCCCTGGCCTTGTTTTATTAGTGAAGTTGTGAGGGTCTAGAAACCACAGCATCCCAAAGAAGGGCAACATGTGAAAAAGCTGGCTGAGCAGATTTTGTTGGGTAGAGAAATGAAAGGAAGGAAGGAAAGAATGTTCCAAGGAGAGGAAACAGCATATGCAAAGGCCAGGTGGTGACCGCATCGAGCATTTGGAGGACGGGGAGTCTGCAATGGAGAGTGGAGGGGAGAGGTGGAGATGGAGCAGGAAGTAGACTTAAGGCCAGACTTCAAAAGGCCCTGGCACTGAGAGTGGTAGGGTGGGCAGCCTGCTGTGGGTGCCAGGAGGCCACTGGGCTGTGGTGAAGCCAGAGCTGTGTGTGTTCAAGAGCACTGCTCTCGCTGGCTCTGGAGGGCACAAGGGATGGGGAAGGAAGGCAGAGCACCAAGGACAGTCCTGTCCCCTATGTCCTTAAGGAGCTCCTGCCTCAGAGATACCCTTCCTCCTGGCTGCCTGTGCACTTGCTCCTTATCTCAGGCTCAGACCTCGGCCAGGATGGATCTAGGTCTCAGCTGCACCATTTCTAGCCCAGTGATATTGGACAGGTGACTTAGCTCTCCTGAGCCTTAGTTTCCCCATCTGGAAAATGGGGCCTGAATACTTGCCCTGCCCAGAAATAGTGAGACTGCAAGGCCAAAATGAACATGCTGTCCCCAGACTTGTAGACTCCAGACCTCCAGGGTGTCAGAGCTCAGCCAGTGTCACTGTGGTTATGTATGAGCTCTGGCTCCTGAGTGAATTTACTTGGAAAAAGTTTGAACAGTGAAGACATAGGAGAAAATGATATTCAAAAGACAGACGCTTCTTGGAACAGCTCTGTAACCAGGTCAGGCCGACTCCTGCCAAATTCAAGGTAAAAATCCTCCAGCCCAGAAGCCTGTGGCTCTCTCTGCTCCCGGGAGACTTGATGTGTCTAAACTCGAATATGCTGGAAGAGGCTGATTTCTAAGAGCATTTCCCTGGAGGCCAGCCTGGCATCTCCAGAGAGAATGAGGGCATTGTGCTGCATTTTGGGATGCTTCTGGGATTGACCTGTTAGCCAGGCCTGACAGCCATGGTTCCCCATGGAAAAGCCCATGTGGAGCCAGGATGACCCAGGCCTGAAGTCATCAAATTCTGAAAGTTTAAGAAAATCTCTCTGGACCTCAGTTTCTCCATTCGCAGAATGGAAACAGTACCACTCACATGGGGGTTATTGTGGAGATTAAATAAACAAGCACATGTGACATGTGGTCATGTGGCCGCAGCCCCAGTTTGGGGTCAGGAACCTGCATTTATTGGATCCCTACAATGTGTGACTCCCTTGCAAAATGCTGGCAACAAGAGACCAATAAGCTATGAACCCTGCCTCCAAGGGGAGGCTTGTGGGACAGATAACTGGACACACAGCAAATGATGATAAAAGACAAACCCTGGGATCTTCACTACCAATAAGAGGTGCACCAGTGAATGCTGATCATAATTTTTCCATGGAAGTAATGATATACTTTGAGATAATATTCATGTCTGAGAAGCAAGGCCCTATAGTTTAGTGAATAATCACAAACACTAAAGTAACAATCTATCCATGATAATGATCAAATACTGTTATAACAGCATCTCATTTATAGATAGATATTATTGTCCTCATTCTTCAGATGAATAAACTGATGCTCAGACAGAGAGGTAAGGTGACTTGCTTAAGATCATGTAGTTAGGAAGATCTGGGTCTAAGATTTGAACCCAGACCCAACATCTACTCCATACTTCAGGTCAGTAAAATATACTGTATGGAACTTATTCAGGACATGTGTGTCAATCAACAGATACAGAGGAACTGGTCAGAAGAGCTCGTCAGCCCATAAATATTGAGCATTTACTACATGCCGGGCTTGCTTTTTAGAAAGGATAATCCTTCCCTTTTGTAGCTTAGAGTCCAGGGGGACTGATAGCCATGCAATAAACAATTATAATAGGTGCTCTTAAGAGACACTCCACTCCCTGGTCCTCCCGTAACCAACTTACCAAATAAACTGATGCTCAAAAATCTCTGGCTGATCCCATGATCCACAGAAGACTATCAGGCTGGGCCACTCCTGCCTCAGTGGAACTCAGGGGATGGACAGTCTTTGCTCTGGGGTTCTCATGGGGCTGATGGGGCTGTCCCAGAGCCACACTGCAAATCTGGGGCTCCCCCTGCACTCCCCTTCTTTCCTTCCTTCCTTCCTTCCTTCCTTCCTTCCTTCCTCCTCTCCCTTCCCAAACGTCTGTCCCTATTCCTCCCGCTCCTCTCTCTTTAGTGAGAGCTTTCTTCCAATAACTCTCACACCCTTCTAACTGCACCTGATGCCTGCTCTGCCAAGGGCTGGACTGTAGAGCACCCCACAGGGAGGTGAGGCTCCCCTGAGCCTGCCACATGAGTATCCAGGGAGAAGGCTGGGGAACAGCCCTCCTGGGGAAGAAATGTGGCTAAAAGATAAGTGATTTCACTACTTTCTTGGGTGGCTCGTTCAACCGCTCTGAGCCTCAGTTTCCTCCTTTGCAAAACAGGTATTCCTGACATTAAGCGGGAATTGAATGAGATAATCTATGTTCTGCAGCTCAGGGCTGTGTCCTGGGAGCACCCCAGGGCAGGAGTGGCAGAGCTGGAGGGCTGCCTGGATCCCCCTAGGTCCAGCACTGCCCTACCTTTCTGTGGCCCCTGTAGACGCTCCCAGGGCTCCTCTTGCTGAAATCAGACCCAGAGGAGACACAGACTTCTGTTCTGCCCCAGCCAAATGGTCCACCTTGTAGGTATTTTGGCTACAGTATGTGGTGTCACCATGGCAGGTTGACCATTATCTGGGACATTTGATCCTGCCAGTCTGCCAAATCAGATAATTTGGTTGGTTTGCCCATCTTTCTGGATCATATGTCCCGAGTAATGGCCTGGTCCCCACATGGCCTGGCTCTACCTAGACAATCCCCTTTTCAGTGAACCTGAAATGAAATATGGCTTCATCCAGTCTGTTCAAGGCCAAGGCTTAGGAGGGGAAGCTCATTTAGGGTCTTACATCTACCTTTCATATGTGGCTGATCCAGCATGGGGATTAGGCATCCGTAACTAATAAAAGTTAAAACATTGGAATTTGCTGATTTTTACATTTAACATTTTTAATGAAGTCTAACATCTGTACAAACAATATAGCTCAATTTATGTTCACAGAGGACATTTTCACATAACCAGCACCCAGGGCAGTAACAGAATATTATCAGCTCCCCGAATTCTTCCCTGTCCCTCCCACCAGACCCCTCCCATTACAACCTTCTGCTCAGGCATAACCTCACCTCTGCCTGTGAGCAGCCTGGTAGTTTTGAACTTTATAGAAATGGCAGCAGACCACATGCACTGCTTTGGGTCTGGCTTCTTTTCTTGAATATTATATTTGTGACTTATCCCTGTGGTCATGGTGGCCATAGTGCATTCATTCTCACTACTGTATAGTATTCCTTTGGAAGGATACCATATGGCTTATCCTTTCTTCCATTCAGGCTGCTTCCAGTTTGGGGCTATCATAAAGAGTGCATTCTAGCATGTGTATTTGTGTCAAGACATTTGTGTTGGGCTGGGGATATAGCTCAGTGGCACAGCACCTGCCTGGCAAGCACAAGGTCCTGAGTTTGATTCCCAGTACCATACACAAAAACACACACACACACACACAAAGTAATTTGCGTTAAGTATCACATTTTTGGCTAATTGAAAAGGTAAATTAGAAAACTTACAACATGATTACTCTCAATCTCTTTCATGATAATATAAATATGCTTTAGAATTAGAGAAGTGAGGCGGCAAAGCCAGGGTAAGACTGCTAAAGTGGCACATGTCCCCCAGCCTCTGGGATGTGTCCCAGCTGTGTCAGCACCCCCATGTGACCAGCTCTGGTTCTCTAGAAGGAAGTAGGGGTTTCTGCAGGTATTGTGGGAGGAGTCTTTGAAGTGAGGCCCCATGCAGTACCTTAGTCCAGGGACCCTCTAGAGAGCCTGGTGTGGTGGCACACGCCTGTAGTCCCAGCACTTGGGAAGCTGAGGCAGGAGGATTGCCAAGATTTCAAGGCCAGCAAGGGCTACATAGTGAGTTAAAGGCTAGCCTGAGCTACATAGTGAGACCCTGCAATAAATAAGTAAGTAAGTAAATAAATAAATAAATAAATAAAATGCTCTTGACCTTCTCACTTGTCCTTGGACAATTTATTCACCCTGTCCAGGCTCAGGGTCTCAGGGTTTGCACCTACAAAAGAACAATTAGAAATGTGTGATCTAATCAGATGTTTCCAGTCCTGAAATAATTTGAGATTGACTGGTGCTGAGAATTATTATTATATGAACAGTCATCACGTGTTAAGTGCCTGTGTTGCTTTAAATGATTTCTACACATTACCTCATTTAAGTCTTCAAAGATGCAATGTTGGAAGAACCGCAATGTTGAGGAAACTGAAGCTCAGGTTAAATCCCTCCTACAGGATGCACAGGCAGAGACTCAGAACAGGGGTGGGAATGAGGCCAATTTCATTTTAGCCTTCATGTCTAGCTGCTGCCTCTTTCTTTTTCCTCTAAAGAACCATTTCAGGGATACAAAAACATGCAGAGGACAATACAATGTATCCATCAAATTGTCTGAGAAGCAGAACACTGAAAACACACTTAACCCTCTTGCAATTCTTCCTCGCTTTGCAATATATATATATGTGCTCATAAAAACATCCTGGGTTGCTTTGCAGGCTTTCCAGTCATAGTAAGTGGTGTTAGTCTATGTGTCCTTTTGTGAGTAGCTTCCCCCACCCCAGACTCAACACTATAATGTTCAAGATCTATCCACGATGATACATAGAGTTCTAGTTCATTAACTTTCACTGCTGCCCTTTAAGAATTGATCTATCCCATTCTCTTATTGATGGGCATTTTGGTTCTTTCCAGTTTTCCTTCATTACAAAGTGCTGCAGTAGGCAGTCTTCACACTTGTGTACCAAAATTTTGATGGGTGAACTCTCCTCATCATACCCAGTGCTGTGGCTGAATATCCACCCCCGAATCTGTATGTTGAAATTCTGTCTCTCAGGGTGATCGTCTTAGGAGGTGGAGCCACTGGGAGGTGACTAGATCAGGAGAGTGGAGCCTCATGATTAAAATCAGCACTCTTACCAGAGAGCCCAGAGAGCTAGCCAGCCCCTTCACCTTTCGAGGACATGGTGGGGAGGCACCTTTTCTTTTTTTTTTTTTTTTTTTTTGGTGGGTACCGGGGGTCAACCTCAGGACCTCGCCAGGCGCCCGTGCCGCTGAGCGATATCACCAGCCCTTTTCTCGTATGTGGGTTCCGGGAGTCAAACTCAGGACCTCGCACTTGCCAGGCAGGCGCTTATGCTGCTGAGCTATCTCACTGGGCCAAGGGAGGTGCCTTTTCTAAACCAGAAAGCAGACCCTTCCTAGACACTGAGTTTGCCACACCTTGATCTTCAACTGCTGGCTTCCAGAACTGTGAGAAATAAATTTCAAATATTTATAAACCAGCCAGTTTACGGTATTTTGTTAGAGCAGCTTGAACAGATGGAGATAAGAATTTCTCTTTTACGCTGCATACATCCTTGATAAAACTGGGCAATTTAATTCATTCATCAGTTTCTTCCTGAGCATCTACTATGCACCAAGCCCTTGTTGGGTGCTGGGGACATAGAATTTGTTACAAGACACAGCTTTTGACCTGTAGGAGTTGACCTGCAGGACCAAGCCTCAGCCTGGTCAGATGGGGTGGGGTGATAAATGCTCACACAGGGCTCTGCACGAAAGACAGGGAGTAGCAGCAGACTTCACAGAGGAAGTGGCAAGGCATGGCAGCAGAGAGAGTGGCCGGCTAGTGTGGGCAGTGTGAGCAGCTCCTTGCAACTCAGGAACCTCCTGCACTGTGTCCCTGCCCCTCGGACCATGACCTAATGGATTCTCTCTTCCACACAGTAACACCGATGTGTGAGTCAGATGTTTAGTGCCTAAAAAAATCATCTCACTGGGAAGCCTACATCTGCTTTAGTTCTGGGACTAGAATTCTCTCTGGCGCCCTGAGTAGATGGCATCCTCCCTCTGCCTTGGGAGTATCCTGTCCATCTGAGATCATTATGATACTAGGTCATGACTCACGTGTGCAGTCCACAGATGCCTATTGCTCACACTGTGTGAAATCCTCATAAGCTTGGAACTACAGTTATCTCTATTTTCTAAAAGACAAGAGTCAGAGAAGGTAAGTAATTTACCCAACACTGTCCTGGTAGGAGAAGGCATAGCTGGGGCTCCATCCCAGGTCTCGCTGACTCTAGAGTTCTTCACGTTTGCCAGGATTTTCCTGACACCTCTGGAGGTGAGTCCCCTCCTCACCGATGAGAGCAGCACCGTCAAAGAGAAGTTACTTATCCCCGGATGCAGCCCACTCACTACTGGCACTGTCTCTTCTTTTGCTTCAGCTACTCAGGAAATTAGAGCAAATCCTATTTTTAGACACGGTAGTTCAAATGACAGTGATGTATGGGTTAGTGGCTCCTTTTTTTTTGAACAAAGCTTGAAGGTGTTACCTGACCTTATGCTTGGAAACTCTTTAACATTACTCTGCCTTGATCTTTCTAATTTATTTTAAAGATTGCTTGGTTTCTCTTACTTTCTCCAGGAGTCCTGCAGCAGAATTTGGCCAGAAACAGTAAGATTCTGAGCTGACACAGAAGGCAGAGAGAGGATGAGGCTCTTGTCAGAAACCTGAGGTACCAGCACGGGCAGGGATAAGCCGAGAGTGGGGCAAGCCCTCAGCAGAAATTAGTTTGTCTGTTATTGGGGCTACAAGAACCAGACATCATTCCTTCCTGCCAAAATTGATGCGTTGACTGGTTGTGCATGCCTGACCACTTTAATGCTTACATTTTATAGGCAATCATAATATGTTAGTTTCTAAGACTAGCAACAGGGCTAGCCAAGGCTGCGGGAGCCCTGCAAACTCCAAGATGTGGGAAAAGAAAATGAGTAAGAACAGAAAAAAGAGGGAGATGGTGGGAAATATAAGTGCTTACTATTTGCTGGGAACATCTCACCTACCTACCCTAATCACCTTCATTTTTTGGTCGCTATCGGAAGGGATCTTCATTTCCATTTTACAAATTAGGCAACCAAGGTCTGAGGTGTTAAGCAGCTACCCCAGGGGACACAGCTGATAACCATGGGGTTAGGATGGCAAGATTAAGTAAATAAAAAGATGGGACACCCAATTATATTTGAATTCCAGATAAATGATGAAAAAGAAATGCTAAATCTGTGCCATATCAAATTTCAGATTGATACTGTTGTTGAGGGTTGTGACTGTCTTAGGTTCTTGGTATCCTGAACAGGGAATTGAGAAGGACACACAGAAGTGGAAGTGAAAGCACGGATTTATTAGTCAGGATCTGCTCTGGCAAGGGGATAGGGAAAAGAGCTCACAGCCCCGGAAGAAGCCAGGTGTCAGAGCTATATGGGTTTTCAGAGGGAGGGAGTGGCTCTGTGAACTGGGACGGCAATTCACTCCAATCAGGAACAAGTCTCCTTTCTGTTGAAGGAGGGAATTTTTGTCCCTATATAGACCTTTGAGGAACTGTCATGGCTTCCAAAGCCCATGGTGGGAGTTTCAAAACCACAATACAAATGAGATTACAATTAGTTAATTGAGATTACAGTTCACTGCGTCAGGGTCACTTTCCACTGTCTAGGATATTCTATAGTACATGTGTCCCCAGGCACGGCTTAATCGTTAGAGATGGGTGCTCTTCATGGTTTTTAGAAAGCTTATCTTGGGCGCCCCCAGAAGCCTATAACACATACACACACCCACTTGTTTTTCCCAGCTGCGGTCTAGCTGTCACTCTGTGGTTTTTGGAAAGCCAGCTTCCTCATTTTCCCTTTGGCCTTCAGTCCACCTTCTTCCAGAAATTTCTCTTCTCTACCTCCTGCCTCAATACTAAAAATGGAATCCGGCATCCTGTATTTTACCTGCAACTCTTTCTGAGGTTCACACTCAGTCTGCCAGTTATTTCTCAGATGCCGCTTTCCTCTGGGATGTAGGTGACATTGAAGGACATGTGATCAGGACCACTGACACTGGTTGAGTGTAGCCCCCTGTTTGGTCTATCATTTCATCTCCCATTTTGTGGATGAGGAAACTAAAGTTCAGTAAGATAACTTGATTATGATCACACAGCCAGAAACTAGCTGAGCCTAAACCTCAACCCAATTCTGATTGATTCAAGATTTGTCACTCAAAAAAAAAAAAATTTTTTTTTTGTCACTCAAAAAAACCAAATTTGGGAGCCCGAGGGTGTAGCTTGGTTTGTCCAGCATGTTCAAGGCCCTGGGTTTGAACGCCAGCACTGCGAAACAAAACAAAAACCCAGATTTTTCAAAAGTTAAAATTTAACACACGTACAGAAGTGTGCTTGATATGTAAACGTACAGTCCGGTGATGTAACACAAACACCTGTGTAGCCACCAACCAGGTCAAGAAAGAAAAGAGTCTCTGCTTTTGTCACCAGGAGTTGGGGGCCTTCACCGGAGAGTGGCTGGGAATCCTCTGACGCTGGGCATTGCCAGCCACACTTTGCAGGTGAAGATACAGAGGTTCAGAGCTCCTGCTGTGACTTGCCCAAGATCACAGAGCTTGGAAGGTGAGAGGGAGAGAGATGGGAGGGTGCTGTTTGCAAGGTGCCATGTGCCACGCTTCTGAGTGGTGGCAGCTGTAAACACTCTGCCCTTTATGGGGCGATAACTCAGTGTCAAGGACCTTGGTCCTTTGCGTAATTATCTCAGTTAATTCCGCCAACCACCCTACGACGTAGATCTCGAGCCCATTTTACGGACGAGGGGACTGAGGCCTGGAGGCTGTGGCGTCCACCCGAGCTCCCAGCAGCCAGGCCCAGGCCGCCGGGCTCCACGGGAGGCTGGGGAGGACCAAGTGGCGCGCAAGGAGTTAAGCGAGAGGCAGTGCTGTGGCTTCGGCGAGGAGCGCGCCTGGCTGAAGCGCGCTGCTGGCGGCGGCGCGGGGAGCTGGGGCTGGAGACGCGAAGTCCCGGGCGGCCAGCGAGGCGGCGAGGAGGCAGCGCGCGACAGGCCAGGCGGCCGCATCCGGCGTGGCGGCCAGGCATCCCCGGGCGGGTCCTGCGCGGGGCCTCGCGGTGGCGCGGGGCACCCGCAGTGCCGCCCGCTCGCTCGCCTTCCAGGCTCGCGGCGGCCGGGCTCTCACTTCCTCTGCCTCTGCCCGCCTTCCCGGCTCGCCGGCTGGCGTCGCCACCGCCTCCTCGCCCCCGGCCGCCGCTGTCGCCACCGCTGCTGCAATCCAGGGCGCACGCTCTCGCACTTTCCCGCTGGCGGCGCGGAGGATGCCCCTTGCAGCAGTCGGGGAGAAATAGCCTCCGGGCCGGGCTGGAAGACGCTTGGTGGCGAGGAAGGAAATCCGGACTCCGCTTCCCTTGATGGCACTGCAGCAGCTGGCAGCTGGGACGGTGCCCACGAAACGGGCGCGCCAAGCCGGACGCGGGAGGCGCAGAGAAGGACCCCAGGTGCCAGCTGAGCTCCGCCGGCAGAGTTTGCAAGTGGCTGGGACTCCTCAGGTAAGGACTCGGGGGCCTGGACCTGCTGGGAGGCTCCAGAAGGAAGCCGGGCGCCGGGCTGCTGCGCAAGGATTCCAGTCCCCAAGCGGGACTGCCGTCCGGGCCGCTTTCCCGCAGACCGGGGCTCAGCGCGCAGAGCCCCGGAGAGAGAACCCAGAGCTGCGACAACCCAGCCCGGGGTAGATGACAAACTTTCCTTTGGCCTAGAATGGGACGTGCTGGCTCATCCAGGTGTCTCTGCTCTGGGCATCTCTCTGACCCCCCAGAGCTTGCCCACCCGGGGTTCTCAGTGAGCTCCTCAGGGGGAAGGCAGGGTCCTTTGATTTGGCTCGTGAATCACCCCTTGTGGGCCAGCTGCGAGTCCCCAGGGAGAAGGAGCAGGTCATATGTACAAGTTAGCTCTAAGAGGTGTTGGGTGGGGGTGACACAGACAGATGAGGTTCCCTGCGTCTGGGCAATGATTGGCTTTGTGTGGAGGGATTTGCATACTTGAAATGTCCACTCTGAGGTGTGAGCGTGTGTGTAAGAAGAGGGAATCTGAGACTAGGGGCTCAGCAGCAGTCCCAAGTGTCATCACGGGAGCCAACTCACCTCCTTGGCATAGCTGCTAGGAGGGGCGGAGGTCACCTCTCATTCCTTGTAGTTCCAAAGAGGCTGCTTTTTAAGTGAGGGGAAAAAAAAAATTGGGGAAGTTTCCTGGACTGCTCAATGAGGCCATTCAGACTGGTGCCTGGGGAGGTGCAAACTTTTTGTAGAAGGGACAAGTGGACAGGGTGTCCTGGCACAGTTGTCCCCAGCTCCGGAGATGTGGGTGGTCCCCTCACACTTCAGGCCCCTTAAGGCTCTGCAGAGTCCCACACATAGCTCATGAGTTTGGGTAGATTATTTTTCCTCCTGTAAAAAGCGTGCTCCAGAGAGGCCACCTAGTCTCCAAGGGTGATTTTGGAGCTACCTCTGTGGCCAGAGCCCCATGGAAGGTTCCCTGCTGGGGCTGCAGCTGAAGGCTGTGGTTGGCTTGATGTCCTGCTGGTTGGGACTTGACATACCTGTGAAGCAGAGGCTGGGCGTGCTTCCGGTCATGACTGGAGGGTCAGAACGTTCCCGTGGTGCCATAGTCGCACCTGCTGGGGTTGGGTGCCCGCCTCAGGGAGTAGCATTCCTGTGTGCTTCCTGGGCAGTTCTTGGGGCCTGAGATGGGATTCAGAGGACCTCCTCTCCTTGCTTGGGATTCTGATCTGGGGTCAGGTTGCAAGCTGCTTTCCTAGGCTGCCAAACCCCAGGAATTCCTCCGGGACATCATGGCCTACTGCTTGATGTCTTGGGGAGAGCCTCAGCTCCGGGCCAGGAGGATGAGCTCACATCTGCCCTCACTTTGCTGTGTGACTTTGAGCAAATCACTAGCCCTCTTTGGGCTCCAGCTGCTGCTTCGCTAACATGAAGGGATGACATGTGTCTTCCAGGGTCTCTATTCAGATTCCCTATGCCTCTGGGCAGTGTCACATGTGAGACTTTCAAAGACCCAGGAGGTGTTGAAGAAACCCAGGTCTCCAATCAGATCTAAGTTTGACCAGTCACTTCTTTTTCCAAGCTTTGATTCCTCCTCTATAAAATGTCACAGCTCCTACTTCAGAAGGACTCTGGGAGCACTGAGTGAGATGGAGTAGGGGAGTGCCCGGCGTCTAGCAGAGCATGGAGCTCAGCATCCATAGCAGCGGGCTCTCTGGTTTGGGGACTTGTGCATGGGCATCTGGGTGCTGCTTCCCTGGCGAGACTGGCTCTCACCCACTCTAAGCACCAGATGATCCTTGGTTAGGGGGCAGGGTCCTCCTTCTCTCCAATCACCTGATACCTGCAGTCCCCGCCCACTCTCGGCTTCCTCTTAAAAGCACTGCTGGACCAGCTGCTCCCAGTGGGGAGCCCAGGGCAGTCTGGGAGGGCTGGATGCACCCAGCTGCTGTGTCACCATGACAACAGGAGGTGGTGGTAAGCTGCCTCTATGGCTTCAACTTTGTAGCTGTCTGGGGACCCAGAGCAGAGAAGTCCCGTCTGTCCTGTGTCAAGCATCCCATCTGCTGAGGGGCTGAGGACTGTTCCACGTTAGGCAGGGAGGCTGCCGTTCCGGACAGGAACAGCCACACCAGGGAAAGAACTCTTGTACAGCCTAAGAGGGGGTGCTGAAGTTGTGGGGGGGCACAGTGGACTGTTCTGACTTCTTTCTGGCTGGTTTGGGGGCTGGAGGGTGGCTCTGAGTTCCTGCTTGGGACCGCTGGTGGGAGGGCAGATCTCATCCCCACTGGCTGCAGGGGAGTTGGGGGGTACGTGGTGGGGGCCGATCAGGAGCAATTGCACTGTGTGCTTCTTTAGTCTGTGCACTTTGCTTAGACTCTGAGGAAATTAACAGTTTGCACTCCTGGTAGAATGTGTGTGTGTGTGTGTGTACATGTGTGAGAATGTGTGCATTCTCATGTGGTTTGTGCCGATACGCTTGTGGGAGGATGACTTGCATGAGAACCTTAAGTGTGTGTGTGCACACATGTGAGTCATGTTAATATGAGTGTGTACTTGATATCTGATGAATTTATGAGTGTGCACATGTCTGTAGATTTGTGAATGAGTGTGTGTGCACACCTGCAAGAAAATGGGTACATATGCGTATCAGTGCAAATAGTGAAGCTTCAGCGGTTGTGGATGTATTGCAAGCAGGCGTGTGTATGCACAGATGCACGCAGGGCTGTGAGGGCTGGTGTAGAAATGCCTCTGTTTGAGAAGCTGTACGTGGCTCTATGTGCTGTTCGCACATATCAGTGTGGGTGTTTGCGAGTGCTGCATGTGTGTGAGTGTACGTGTGTGTGCAGTGAAGTCAGTGTGCATGAGTGCTGTGCACTTATGGACATAGGTATCTGCATGTTTTCAGGGTATTTCTGTGTTTATCTCTGTGTCTCTATATAGCGCTGCACACGCAGTTGTCTGTGTGTATACACCTGTTTGGCATGTCCGTGTATGTGTGTGAGTTGCTGAGCGCGTGTATCTGTGAGTGTTACAATGTACATTCAATTGTGTCTCTGCACACGTGTGTGTTTCTGTGGGTGCCGACATATTTCTGAGTGTGTGTTGCAGTGTAAACTTTGTGTGTTTCTTTGGGCACAGACATATCTCTGAGTGTGTGCCTGTATGTGGTATTACGCATGGGTATATCTCCTGTGTATGTGTGCATTTGAGTGTTGATACCTGAGTCTGCTGGTTGCAGTGTACATTTGATTGTGTCTCTGTGTGCATGTGAGTGCCTCTGAATGTGTGTTCCTGTGTGTTGTGGTGTAACTTGGGCGCATCTGTGAGTGAGTGGTTGAGTGCGCATTCCTGGGTGTCGCATCCTCTTGCGTGTCTCCAGGTGTACACGGGTGTGTTTCTGAGTGTGTTTGCCTCTGTGTGTGGTGGTGTGACCTTTGCATGAGCCTCAGTGTGTACGTGGGCTCCCAAGCGTGTACATCTCAGAGGCTGTGTCCCGAGTGCCTGTGTGTGCACGCACAAATGCTCCCGTGCACTTTTAAACAGAAACCAGCCTCAACCTGGAGGGCTGCTCTTCTGCCTGCTTTAGGTCTGAACTGTGCTCGTGCTGGGCTTCTTCTGAGTGCTGCTCCGGCAGTTGGTGCCAGTTCTGAGCAGGACTGGGGTGCTGCGTGTTGATCTTTCCAAGTGCCCGCGCCTGCCAGTGCTCCAAACCCCTGGGTGCTCCCTGGCCCCACCTCCCTTGCCCCCTCTCTCTCTTGCCAGAAGCCTCCACATAGGGCTGTGGAGGAGTTTGCTGAACAAACTCACAGATGTTGAAAGCGCAGGTATAATTTTAGGCAGAAGGTCTGAAAATAGGCAGCCTTGGATGTGCCGAACATCTCGACAGCAGTGTTTCTAATTAGGAGCAACTTGTTTTCCTTAAATAAACAAATCAAGTGAGGAAAGAAATTGCCTGAGATTAATGGCTCCCCGGAGCAGGTCCAGATGTTGGGAAGATGGGAACTGAGGTGCGGCATGAGTAGGTCTTGATCCCAACACACTGCCAGTGCTAGTAGTGCTCAGGGTCCTCTGAGATTGTGACTGAGGCAGGGACTGATGTGTGACACTGAAGAGTTGGGCAGGGCCCACAGCAGGGCCCCTTTCCAAGGTCCAGCGGGGGCGTGTTAGTGGGTAGATGCATCACTGGCTGCAATTCTTTCCTCTCCGGGACGGGTGCCTTAGCCAGGAGACTTCAGCTCTCTTCTTCTTCAAGGGATAAGCAGAGTTTATGCTCCTGATCCTTCACTTGGCTTCAGCCATGTGACTAGCATTGGCCACTAGATGGGGTAGAGGTGACAATATGTCCACTGTGCTTAAGCCTTAGGGGACCTTGTGTGTTTCTTTATGGCCGGGAAGAGCTTCCCTGAGGTCGCTGCTGCCTCCTGAGCCTGGCCCAACCCCAGTGGAGAGCAGCACCCAGCCTAGCACACCCAAATCCCAGCTGGCCGCAGCCAGGTAGCTAAGTGAATGCTGCTTTTCCTCTTTCACCAGCATTGGGAGTTGTTTGTTATGCACCATTATTGTGGTTGTAGCTAACTGATGGAGTTACTAGTAAATAGTCTGAATTTCCTTCTCCTGTTTGACCTTGGTACTCATTCAGAGGTACATAATGAATGCCTGTGCTTCTTACCATTGCTGGCCCTGGTCTCTGTCTACCTCATCATGAACAATGATAACAATAATAGATAACATTTATGCCGTGTTCACTAGGTTCGACCACCGTGCCAAGGTCTTTATCTATATCATCTGTCACTCATAGCAACTCTATTAGATAGTTTCTATTATAATCTTTTTTTTATAATCTGTGAGCCTCAGAGAAATCATTTCCCCAGGTCACATAGTCCTGGAGAAGCTTTCCTGAGATTTGCACACAGATTACCTGATATCCAAGATGATGTTTTTAACCACAGTGTCATAGTGTCTCCCCAGTGTTGGTGGGCATGTTTGACATAATTGATGTCATAGCATATGTTGTTCACCATTTTCCCTTATCTCACCTGAAGGTTGGGTTGGCAGGAATGAATCATGTCTCAGAAGTGTGAAGTGGCTGTCTGAATGTGGGGAGATTTGCCCATTCATCTATCCCTTCCTGTAGTCATCCACCCACCCATCCACTAATCCATCCATCCATCCATCCATCCATCCATCCATCCATCCATCCACTCATGCATGCACCCATCCACCCCGTCTCTTTCCACTCCCTTCTTCCATCTGACTCATATATTCATTCATTCAGCATCAGTGTTTGCTTACATTCTGTGCTGGGCACTGAGGATACAGAGAGGAGCTGCCCCAGCTCTGTCCTTGAGGAGCTCGTGGTCTGGAGAGGATGCAGGAGGCTGGGTGCTGGAGGGGTACTAGCCTGGGCCCTGTCTGGCCTTTCCCCCTCCCTGGGAGCACCTGCAGGCCCACCTCGTTGCACCTTTGTGAGGACCAAAGGAGGTGATGTTGACAAAGCCCCACAGACACTGCCTGGCACCATGTTGGAAGCCACAGTAGTAAATGGCCACCCCCTGCCTCCTGTCCCATCTCCTCCCGTGGGAGAAGCCAGCAGCCTCAGGATCCCAGAGAGGGTGACTAATCATCCTGGTTTGTCTAAGACCCAGGTTTTTCCAGGATGTGGGACTTTCTGTGCTAAAACAGGGAAAGTCTCACACAAATCAAGACAAACTGATTCCCCTAGTCACGGAGGAGGTGTCAGACCCAGGCTGGAATGATGTGGTACAGGGAATCGGCAAGTCTGGCTCACAACTTGTTTCTGTAAATAAAGTTTTATTGGCACACCGTCACACCCATTCATTTATATATCATCTGTTGCTGCTCTTGAGCAGAAAAGGCAGCGTTGACTAGGTGTGACAGAGAGCATGTGGCCTGCAGGCCCTAAAGTGTTTATTATTTAGTCCCTTAAATGAAAGACATTTGCTGAGCCCTGGGCTAAAAGTCCCAGCCAGTATCCTGAGCCGTGGCCAAGAGAGAGGAGACCAAGCCAAGAAATCGATGATCTTGGCTGAATCACTGTGGATCAGGTGACAAGTAGGGTTTCTGACCCCTGTGGGGGAGGAACCCAGAAGCTCAGGAAAGGCACAGCTGCTCCTGGCAATCTGTGCACTGTAGGATTCTTAGATAGAGAGACAGAGACCCTAAGAGGGAGAAAACTTCCCAAGCCACCTAGACAGGGGAGGCAGGTGACTGCGGTCTTCCTACCTGGACAACTGGAGGACACCCATGTCCCCTTCCAGCCCCAACTCCAGCAAATGCATCTGGGAGCCCCGGGCAGCAAGACTCAGCTCCACATGGTAGTCCTCCTGTCTAAATGTTCATATTTCTAGCTCAGTTGCTAAATATTGAATTGTTTGCTGATTTCTGTAAATTCTCTGTGCTGTCCTGTGAGTATGAGGCAAAAGGAAGAGCTCTGGAATGGGAAGTGAAGGGACCTGAGTCACCTTGAACAAGTCCCTTCCCCTCTCTGGACCTCAGTTTTCTCATCCAGAGCATGGGAGAGGAATTATTAATGGTCATTAGGAACTTCTCCAGTCTGGCCTCTTCTGTCCTACTCTCTTTCCTACGTGGAGTGGCCCCAAAGCCTTGGTATATGTTGGCCTCTTCTCCAAGGTGGCCTTGCAGGACTTTGCTCTACAGAGCCTCCTGATGCCAGTGATGATGGCATCCATGGGAATCACTGATCTTTTCTCTTCCATTCATGGAGTACAATGTCCCATGCCTGGCAGGGTCATCACCACCTTCCCTTTTCTCACTGAATCCTTGTGACAGTCCTGTGAGCTGAGGGATCCCTGTCTCCACTTTACAGATGAGGGCACCAAGGCTCAAAGAATTTTATTCACTTGACCAGAGTCACACAGCCAATAAGTGGTAGAGCAGAGATTTGAGCCCAGGTCTGTCTGACCTCCTAGTCCGAGTCTCAGCCACACCTCTCCCTGTCTTCTGCTCTCTGCTGTGACCCCTGTCTTTCGAGGTGGAGTTGATGAACATTTCAGGAACCACTCGGATATCACTCACCCTTTTCTCTCCCTCTCCTTTAGTAACATGGCAATGGGTTGGGCCAGGGCCCTTCCTCTTGCATTGGGATGGTAAACCTGGGTCTCTTAGTGAGGCTGAAAGCTGGGTGGGCATAGGCAGCTATGAACAGCTTGAGGCCCCCTCCAGGACAGCAGATGACAAATATGGGTCTGAGAACTGAGCACGCCAGGCTCTGGCTTTGCAGGTCAGTGAAAAGACCCTGAGCCTCCTGGAAGCTGGAGCCACTCCACATTTGCTATGATGAACTGTTGAAAGTATCAGCATTGTGACCTGGCGACAGCAGATTACCCATCTCCAAGTCCCCAGGGCCCCACATGGCTAGGATGGCCCTGATCCCCCGTTCCATGTGGCCATTTACAAGCCAGTGACCTGGGCTCTGCAGTGTGAAAACCTCCCCTGAAGGACAAGTAGAACACCCAGTGTCTTTGGAGCGATCAGACTAGTTCCCATTTTTGGGTACCTCTTAGGGGTGTTAATCGTAATGCCTGTAAGCCGTTTGTCCTGGAAGCCCAGCCAGGCATAACACAGAGAAAGAGTCCAAGTGAATTGCTGGTATCCGTCTCACTGGGGCCTGTTTACTCTCCCTTCGCGCACCATTCTGATAAGCCCGGTGACCTCATTTCCCAGGATGGTCACACAGACAAGGGGCAAATGAGGAGTGTGTGGGATGTTAGGAGACACAGTGACAGCAGCCGGAAACAACTGCTGTCAGCCTGGAACAAGGGTACAGATGAGGAGATTATAAAAATAAGAAGCATGAAAATGTAAGAATCACTGCTTGGGAAAATTTAATGTCGGGGTCAAATGGCCCCCACATCTCGGTAGCTTGTGTTCAGCTTGATGTTATAGGACAGCAAAATTGCTAGTGTCGCTGACAACTCAGGATACTGTTAAATCCTACTTAGTAGGCAGGACAAAGGGCAAGGAGTCAGTCATCATATAAGATGTCAGTCCCATGGCTAAACTAACAAGTGTCTGGGTAGGAGCTGCAGGTATCTGGAAGACTCCCTTGCATGGAACTCTGTTTTTCACCAGGTCGGGCAAGTGACATGCAGGTATACCTAGAAGTGTGTGTGGGGAACATGATAGACATTCTGGAAGGAAACATTCTTTGGCGTCAGACACCTTCGGGCTGAGATCTCAGCCACCTTGTTAAAGTGAGTGGCTCACCCTGCCTCTTCCTACTCCACCTGAGCCACAGCTCTGCCAAAACCAAAGCACCTTTTTTGTGTGTGTCTGTGTGAGCCTATGACCCCTCCCTGCCCTACCAGGACAGGGTGTGGGATGGAGTGGTGTGAGTCACCTACAAGAGATTCCACCACCTCAAGGAAGTGTGGTGTCCTCTCCATACATGTCCAGCAGCTGGACAGCTCTGATCCACAGCAGGAGTGGAGACCAAGAGACTGTCTTAGGACTGAAGAGGCTCTCGCTTATCTCCGCTCTGTTTTCCATAGGCTGTGTGATCCTGGGCGAGTCACTTCCAATCACTGTGCCTCTCTTTCCTCATCTGTAAAATGGGAATAATAATGCCTACCTCATCGAGTTCTTATGGAGATGCAGTGACATAAAGCTGAGAGTAGAGTAAGGCTTGGCAGTGGTCAGCTAAGCCAGAAGAGATGTCATTGTCTCGAATAGCCGTAAGTAACTAAGATGCCTCATAGCAACAAATATCTCGTGGGCTTCCGCTCTGCACTGGGGAGGCAAGATGAATCTGCTGGTTGCTGTGTCTTGTACAAACCAGCTGGCATCTCCAGTAAGTTTCCTCTTTGAACTCCAGGCACTTACTTGGTTCATAAGATATTTGGTGGTCATTCATTCACCCACTTCTCCATTTTGGGGGTCTACATCATGCCAGACCTACCAGGTCCCGTGCCAGGCCCTGGGCAGTGCATCTGACTGGGCGGAGCTGGGTGAGGACACCTCCTGGGAGGACAGAGGAGGTATGTGGATAGCTGTCCTTGGAAGGCAGTGCTCTAAGCCTTTACAGCTGTGCCCTGCACTCAGAGAAGACTGGCACGGGGTGGGTGCCTGGTGTTTGCTGAGTGAATAAACAAACCTTCTATACCGAACGGCATCAGATAGGCAGATCTTCTTACCATCTAAGCTCTGCAATGTTTGGGTCCCAGGTGGAGAGAAGCAGCCTCAGTTTACCACCCAAGGAAGAAGAAAAGGAAAGTATCTAGTCCTGGATCCTTCCTAGGCATTGCAGAAGGTCTAGCTCCAAATAAAATTTGATAGTTACAGGAGGTGGAATTAATTGGGGGAAACATGCTTCCAAACAACAGAGAATTTATGACTGGAAGGCTTGTAATATTCTGGAAGGTGCTCTTGTTTCTATTTTTATGGGAGACTCCTTTACCAGCCCTGCTGACCCAGAGCTGGAACCACAGAGTTCTCTCAGCTCAGCTTGGGCTGGGGGGACCTGGGCCGGGGTGCTATGTACCCCAGAACGCGTGAACATGAAAGTGAGCAACAGAGGAGTTAACCAGCATGGGCTTTGGGCTCTGCTGCTGGGTTCACAGGCCAGACTTGCCTCTCACTTCCTCACTGACTTTCAGCGGGTGTCTTGACACTGTGCCTCAGTTTCTCATCAGTAAAATGGGATTATTCAAGGTATCCCTTCCCTTAAGGGTTGCTTTAATAAGTTAATTCACATTAACCCTAGCACAGTTCCTGGTGCAAAATAAGTGCTCAGAACCAAATTTATTATTATTAGTGTAATTACTGAGGAGAGGACATGCCCCCCCATGAAGCTCCCCAGTATCAGGCCAGGGTGGTGTTGACTGAAGCTAGTGGTGGATAAGGAGCTAACTGGGCAGTGAAGAGCTGAGAAGGGGCAGCTGGCTTGGGGTGAGATAGGCCATCAAGTGACCATGACCTGCAGGCCTAGCTTAGGCCCCTGCCAGGTTATTAAAGGAGAGGGAGGGGAGAAGGTACACATCCTTCGGGGGGCTCCTGAAATGCTCATAACCCTGACCCGGAAAGACAGTGGTCATAGCAAAGAGGAGAGGATGGAAGAGGAGTGGTTGATACACAGGCTGTGGGGTCAGACAGACCCAGGCTCAGACCTCTGCTCTGCCACTTGCTGGCTGGGTGACCCTGGACAAGGGAAGGAATCTCTCTGAGCCTCAGCATCCCCAGCATGAAGTGGAGATGGGAGTCTTAACTCATGGGAGTCTCAAGGACTCACTGAGAGGATGGAAAGGAAGCTCTGATTAGTGTGCCAAGCTGCAATCACCATTCCCCATCTGTGAAATAGAGGTGGCGAACCAGTGTCTCTAGGACTGCAGCAAAGATGATGAGGCCTTGCGTCTGGAGAATTTTCAGCACAGAGCAAGAACAGGAAAGGCACCTGGGGTGGGGGCTGTGGAGGGCCAGGGGTGGGACAATTCTGATCCATGCCCTGAGACAGCTGCTGGAGCCCAGTCCTGGTTCTGCTACTCCCGAGTGGCCGTGTGCTGTGACTTACCTGCTCCATGCCTCAGTTTCCTCTTCTGTAATGTTGAGATAACAAGCTAGCCGTGTGGTCCACGCCAGTCATCCCAGCACTCTGGGAGGCAGAGGGAGAAGGATAGCAAGTCCGGAGCCCCAGCCTGAACTATTTAGGGACTTCCCAAGACCCCGTCTCAAAATAAATTATAGAAAAGGCTGGGGATGTAGCTCAGTGTGAAGGCCGTGGATTCAATCCCCAATGCTGTGAAAACAAAAACTGAGATAACAGTCTTCCTTGCCTGGAAGGCTGTGTGAAAATTCAGCGCATGGAACAGAGTATGGCATGTGGCGAAGTTCTGTCTGTGCCGGTTGGTCACATTCCTACTGTCACTGGGCAGCTTTCATTTCTGCCCTGTCAGAGGAGGATTCCTGCAGGGAGCTGCAGGGCAGCCCCTGAGCTGTCCACAGGCAGAGTGATGAAGTCTGCGGACACTCCTGGCATCGAGCTGTTCCCCACAATCCATCCCCAAAGTTCAAGAGGCGCTTCCTTTCATCAATTTCTTTTACGTCACCCTGCTACTCAGCTCATGCCCCATGATTGAAGAACTGGCTCATCATAAGAGGGAAACCTGGGTGTCACTGGGAAAGAGCCAGCCACCAGTGGCTTCTCCCTGGGCCTCCCTGGATTTTCTGCCCGATGCTGCTCATCACCCTGGGAAGGGCTTTCACTGCCCCCCACTGCCCTGCCAGCTCTGCCCCTGCCATGGTCCCTGGAACCTGAGCCTTCTGCATCCTGATCTGTGGCAGAGCCAGACCCTATAGGTCTCCTGCTACTTCCCCCTGTGAGTGTGTAAGTTTCTTTCAGCTGCTGTCATGAGTGACCTCAAATGCAGTGGCATGGACACTATACATTGATTCTCTTGCAGTTCAGGAGGTCAGAAGTCTAAGGAGGGTGGACAGGGCTGTGTTCCTTCTGGGAGTTCCAGGGCAGAAGCCACTTCCCTGTCTAGCCCAGCACTAGGAGGCTGCCCACATTCCGTGGCTCATGGCCCCAAAGCACTCCCTGTGCCCTTCCATTGTCACTTCTCCATCTCTGCCTCTGAATTCCCTGCTCCCTCTGCTGAAGACCTGTGTGATGACACTGGGCCCACCTGGGTGATCTAGAATCATCTCTCTATCTCAAGACCTTTAACCTCACCATAGCTTCCAAGTTCCTTTTCCTACACAGGCCAGCTCACATACTCATAGGTTCCGGGGACATGGACGTGGGCATCTTTGGGGAGTGATTATTTGGTTACCAGTGAGTAAATGAACAAACCACCCCACATCGATTCTTTTTTTTTTTTTTTTTTTGTGGGTACCGGGGGGACGACCTCAGGACCTCGCGCGCCAGCAGGCGCCCGTGCCACTGAGCGATATCACCGGCCCCTTTTTCGTATGTGGGTTCCGGGAGTCGAACTTGGGCCTTCGCGCTTGCAAGGCAGGCGCTTAAGCCGCTGAGCCGTCTCACCGGCCCCCCACGTCGATTCTCACACCACCGCACATTCATCCTGTGCTCACAGGACACAGGGTGTGGTCCCGTCCTGAGCACCTGCTCTGTCAGGCTCTGCCTGAGCTTGGGGGTGAAGTGCCACGCAGCAGAGCCTGTGTCCTGGCGGTCACTGAGCCTGGGAGGCAGAACATGATGCGCAGAGATCAATGAGCAGCGTCACTGCCACAGTGACGGGGGTTGTGAGAATGCACAGGGGACGATCCTGAGAGCCCCTCAGAGATCCTCTCCTTTTGGGAACATCTCTGGGTCCAGGGTCCTCCCCCTCCTGTCCCTTCTGGCCACCAGGTGGTGACAGCTCCTCCTGCCACCATTGCTCATTTCTGGGTGCTGCGCCCTTTCTTATGGATCCCCCCAGGCCTCTCGGGTTGGGTGAGCTGCCTGCCACCTGCTGGCTGAGGGGTGGGGGTGCTTACGGTGTATTCTGCCCACTGCTGTTGTCACTCACTGGTCCTTAAGGACCTGGCCAGCCAGGAAAGAGCTGGATTATCTCCCATTTAAGGTCAGGAGCGCCGCCATGCTCACAGCAGCAGTATTCACAGCCACCCAAAGGTGGAAGCGCCAGCGTCCATGAATGAAGAATAAACAGTGTGGCTTGTGAACAAAGCGTGATGTGTGTGCGTTTTGAATAATGGAATATGAGTCAGCCTCAAAGAGGAGGGACATTCTGACGCGTGCTGCAGCATAGGTGGCCTTCGAGGCCTTATGCCAAGTGAACTAAACCAGACAGCAGGACCGGCACCCGCGCGACTCCACTCTTCAGAGGTCCCGGAGTGGTCAGCGTGTAGAGACAGAAGGTAGGGTGGTGGGGGCCGGGAATAATGGTGGGGAAGGGGGAAGTGGGAAATGAGAGTGTAAGGGGGACAAGATTTCTGTTTGGGAAGTTGCAAAAGTTCAGGAGGTGGATGGTGGCGATAGTTGCACAATAACGGGAGTATCGCCAAACTGGACACTTAAAAAATCCTTATAAAGGTGATAGGTCTTGTGTATATTTTACCACCAACAAAATAAATAAACGCAGTGAAGGTCTAGAGAAACACAGTGACTGCCTGAGGCCAGACCTGGTGTGGAAGAGGCAGGGCTGGGATTTGAACCCAGGTCTAACCCTAGAGCCTGTGCGATCTCCTTGCACATGTGGTCTCACCCCGGGAGCACCATGTGCACCTAAAGGAGGGTAGATTTGGAGTGTGGGCTGTGGGCCTTGGACAGAGCCCAGAGGGGACACAACCTCAGGTGTCAGGAGAACCAGAGACACTAATGCCTCATCCTTCCATCCCGTGGACACCCATCCATTTCCCTGCTCAGCAAGTTTTTCACTGAGCACCAACTGTGCACTAGGCCCAGTGGAGATGGTGGAAATACAAGACAGTTCTGTATAAAATTATAATTCAAAAGGCACATCTAGGCATATATTCCAGGAAGGAAAGCAGATGAGGCCAGGGTACATATCACAGGGCATTTGAAAGACAGGTTTCCCTAAGAAAAGGGAACACTAAGCTGGCACCTAAAGGATGAGTACAGTTAACCAGGTGAAGAAGGATGGGAAGGGCATGCCAGATAGAGGAAATAGCACATGCAAAGACCCTGAGGTGAATAGGAGATTGGTGTGGACTAAAGGGCATGGACACTAGGGTTTTGGTGGGTAGGGAGGAGCCAGCACACAATGAAACTGGGCAGTCTAAGGGCCTGAGGGCCCCACAAGCTTTCTCCTCTTTGTTACTCTCCCAGCAGTGGGAAGCCTTGTATAGAGTTTGAGTCAGGGAAGTGAAATGACTCTATTAAACCCTGGCCAGAGCAATAAGAAGCAACTCGCCCCCACCTGAGGTGGGAGCCCATTGAAATCTCAGTTCCAGCCTCATTATGCAAAACACAAGGCCTTCCCAGGGAGAAGGCAGGGCTGGCTAAAAGGGTCCACAAATTAGTTTTTTAATCTGGTTTAAGTTGCTAAAATGCCCCAGCCTTTCTTCCATTGTCACCTGATGGCCTGTGGGCTATTTTAACATTTATTAGAGAATTTTCTTCCTTTTTTTTTTATTAAAGGAGCTTTTTTTTTTTTTTTTGAAAAACAAATCCCAGCTGTGTTTTGATAAGACAGAATTAAAAATGGCACTGGGGAAATGCCACCGAAAGCTTTGGTTTTTCTCCTCATGACATCTGAACTGATTTAAATAATAATTATGTTTTTCATCTCAGTGCAGCCTCCTTTCCTCCCACCCTGGCCTCCCCAAAACACCACACAGTCTCAGCAGCTCCAAAAATGTGCTGTTTCTAAAATCCCCAACTCTTGGCTCCCGGAGGGTGAGGGACAGCTCTATAAAGTTCAAGACCTTACCTTAAGAGCTTGAGATATAGGGGTTGGTGAGATGGCTCAGCGGCATAAGCACCTGCCTGGCAAGCGCGAGGGCTCGAGTTTGACTCCCGGAACCCACATACGAAAAAAAGGCCAGTGATATTGCTCAGCGGCATGGACACCTGCTGGCACACAAGGTGCTGAGGTTGACCCCCGGTACCCACCAAAAAAAAAAAAGTTTGAGGTGCAGCAAGATCTTGCTCAAGGCAAGCATTGCCTGCTCACGGCCTTGTGGCTTGGGGTCATTTATTTCAACCCCCTTAACCTCCAGCTACTCATATGTAATGTGGACATAATGCCAATGTTCATCTTCTGCAGGATTCTTTAGGTTACAAGTGACAGAAAGCCCATCTTAAATAGCATTACCCTTGTTTGTTCTCAGACAGGAAAGGGAATATATTGGCTCATGTAACTAGAAGTCTAGCTTCAGGCTTGGCTGGATCCAGGAGCTTGACAATATCGTAGGTCTCTCCCTCTCCCTCTCTCCTTCTCTCTTTTCTGCCTCCTCTGTTCCTTCCTGGTCCTCCCCTCTTTACCAGCCTTCTCTCTGTCCTTTTCCCCCAGGGGCCTCTTTTGCCAGCTCTCTCTTTTCTTCTGGGAACAAGAACCCGAGGAGCAGCTTCATGCTGGCGTTGGGGCAGCTACAAGCCCAGTGTCAGCAGTGCTGCAGTTGAGACCTGTGATTTCCTGGAATCAATCACCATGGCCAGGATCCTGTGACCAACCCCAGATGGATCAGCCTTTCTGGCTTCCTGAGCCATAATCACCTGTCATGGGGACAGGGTGAGTCCCCAGAGGAAGCCACTGCCTGGTTAACTTTGGAAAGGACCCATCATAAGCCATGTAGCCCTCATCTGAGAGCTATGAGGGTGGGATTGGGTCAAGGACACAAGGTACCCAGCACTGGCCCCAGCACGCAGCATGCTCAGTGGATGCCACCTGTTCCCGTTCCTGTGACTGTCATTGGCCTGGTGGTCACACAGCCAGGCAGGGCTCAGAGCAGCGACAGGTTCCCCTAGATCTGTTCAGCCTGGACATCCCACTAACTCCCATGCCACCTTGCACCAGTCATTTCCCTTCCCTTCTGGTTGACAGATGCTGCCATTCCCTAACAAGCTCTCACTGTCCTGTCATCTTCCCAAATGAAAGCCAGCATGGCTCAAAAGATGCAGGCTAGGGACAGAACTCCAGGTGCCTCCAGAAGCAGGCAGGTCTCCAAGGCATGTGCCTATCTTGGAGGGAGTGTCCTGTCTTAGAGGGAAGGTAACTCTCCCCACCCCAGTCCCCTCTTTCCACACAAGAACTTGCTTGGCCCAGGGCAGTCACACATCTTGGTTTATTTTTTTAAGTGAATCCCAAGGTTGCATGCAAAATCTACCTGGTGGTAAATGTTGGCCACCAATTCAGGCAGTTTTAACACAGTGACCAAGGAGGCATCTGGACGGCTGCTCGTAAGGATAGATCTTTCCAATGTGGATGGAAGATAGCGTGTGTCAGGGTGACCACAGAAGACACTGCCCACTGCTCTGGAAGTGAGGGCTATGTGCCTTATGCATGGTGGCCTCTTTGATGTCCCTGGGAGGACCTGTTTTACTCGGAGCTGTGCCATTTGTGACTGGCTTTGTAGATGGGACTCAGCAGGAAGGGGTGCTTAGAAGCAGTTCATTTTGCTGCCTGAGATTATGAAGCTTCTCTCTTATTTCCTGCTGCACACTATTGATGTCCTGGGGTAAAACGCCTGCCGAGGCTGAGAAGGTAACTCAGCTGCTATCCCTCTGTGTGAGGGAGGATTCCGTGCTAGCTCTCCCACTTCGCAGCTGAGTGACTTAGGGCAAGTCACTGGATCTCTCTGAGCCTCAAATTTCCCTTCAGCAGCATGGTGGGGGGATCCTCATAGCTCCTGCCCCCTAGGAGGTGTCAGGTCCATAGTAAGTGCTCAGTAAAACAGGTTTTCCTACAGCCCCAGGAGCCTGGGGAGAGGGAGAAAGATTCTGAGGCCTCTTGCAGGTACTGAGCATTTGCTCTGCCAGGTCCTTTCCTAGCATAATCCCCTCCACTCCTCCCATGGATTTACCATGACGAAACTGAGGCTCTGAGAGACAAAAGGTGCTGTCAGAGGTCACACACGTAGGACTTGGCAGAGCTGGGATTTGAACTGTGGCCTCCCTGGACCTAGAAGCCCTGCCTCCTGTGACCTGGTGCTGCCTTCCAAGGGAATAGTTTGCATTCACACCAACTGTACCCATGGGTGCAGCGGAGTCCCAGCCTGGCGCTGCTGCTCACTTGCTGTGTCATCTCAGGGGACTTCCTTGACTTCTCTGGGCCTGTTTTCCAGCTCTGTAAATGCACCTTTTGCCTTCCCACCTCAGGGCCTTTGCACATTGCTCTACTATCAGCCCAGCATGCTTCCCTTTTTGCCTTGTTAATTGCAACTCCCCCTTCAGGTTGAGAGTGAAGCATTTCTTCTGAGTGCTCCTCCAGGGCTCCACTGGACAGGCCATATCTCCCCTGTGCTCACCAAGCTCCAAATCATTCCTTGGGGTTTGTGATGACTGCACTAGGGGGTGGTCTAAGGAGCCTGTGTCACCTTTATGGGACTGTCTAGGGTGTCAGGGCACTGCTGTGTTGTGCTTGGCTCCCTCTGCAATCGCACTCCCAGCCTGCCACATGTGACACCTAGGTTGTGAAGTTCATGGGTGGAGTTAAAAGGAGGCTTTGGGACACACACACACACACACACACACACACACACACACACACTGCTGGCATGTGAATTGGTGCTGCTGCTTTGAAAACCTGGCAGAACTTTCTAACACGGCACAGTGCGTCCCTTGTGGCCCCATGTTGAGCTGTCCCCTGAATAGCAATGACTATGTACTATTTTCTTTTGTTGTTTCTGTAATATTCACAACAGTGAAAGCCAGAGAGAGCCCAAATGTCCATTATGGCAAAACAGACAAATGAAATGCAGTTTAGACCTACACAGGAGTAGTCTGCAGCAGTGGCAGCGAACCACAGCTGCGTGCCACAAAAGGACGCATTGTGCAAAAACAATGCCAGCAAAAGCCAGACACAAAATCACATGCTGCATAATCCTAGTTATAAGAAGAAGCTAAACTATGGTGTCTTGGAGGCATGCATGCTTAGTGAAAATATTATACAGAAAACGAAGAGGAAATGACTATGATAATCAGAAGCAATGACCTCGGGTAGGGAAGGAGGAGAGGTGTCGAGTAGAGGGGTACAGAAGTGGTTTTGGGTGCTGGCAGTGTTGACTTTTGCCCTGGATGGTGGACTCACAAATGTGCATTCACTGTGCAAAGATTCATCCCATCGTACCTTTTTGTTTTATGTGTATGGGGTCATGATTCCCACGAAAAGGTTCCCTGTGTCCCTCCAGGTAATGATCTCTGAGGAGCCCTACCTGGGCCATTGTCACTTGGACCTTTTGCACAGAAAACACCCTCTGACTTCCTGTTTCCAACCAAGTTATTCTTTAGCTAAAGTGCAGCAAATCCTGGTGTGTGGTGTGTCCCCTCTGTCCTGGAAGCCCCTGGGGGCCCCAAGTTGCATGTGTGAAAACAAACTGGGCCTCTTTTGTCCTGGGACTGAGCCCACCCGCCCAAAGGCATGACTGGTTCCTTCTCCAGAAAGTGATAAGATTGGGGTTTGATTGCCCCAGAAAAACATAAGAGTAAAAAGAGAAAATAGGAAAGAGAAAAAAATAAAACCCGAGAAGCACTGTCTAGTCCCTGGTTTCTCGGGACACTGATAGACAGGGAGATAAGCTGGTGCAGGTGAGGGTCAGGTGACAGTGCTGGCCAGGGTTGGAATGAGGACGCAGGTCCCCAAAGCTTGGAGTGGGCTGGTGTCCAGGGCCAGGAGGTTTCAGTCTCTGCACTCGCCGTCCAGGTAGCTCCCCCAGGGCCCGGAGCCCGCTCTCTGTGCGGACGGGAGGGCGGGTCTAGGCTCTGGCAGCTGTGGTCCCTGCAGGGCTTTGAAGGGCTGGATGGGGCCTGAGTCTTGCAGGATTGTCCAAAGTCCGCCTGATGGTTTTGGAGTCTGTAGCCACTGAGGGTGAACTTCATTCATCCATCCCTTTAAGAAACCTGTCTCGGGCTCCTGCCGTTCTCCGCACAGGTGTGAATTGAGCTTCTTTTGGGCTAGGCTCTGTAAAACATCAAAGATGATCACAGCCACCACTGGATTTGGGGTTGCCCAGCATGTTCCCAGTCTTAGCCCTGAAAGTCCAATGGTCTCAGAACACCCCAGTCCTGGGCAGACCCTGGAACAGTGAGCGAGATGCCCTGCTGCCCGCCCTCGAGGAGCTCGCAGCCTGGTGAAGACAGGAAGTCCCCCCCATCCTGTCAGCAGGCACTTCCCTGGAGGAAGCACAGGGCACCGTCACAGCCCAGGTGAGGCCCCTCTCCTAGCTGACAGGTGCCAGGAGGACTTCCTGGAGGAGGAGGCATCTGAACGGAGCCCTTTGGGAGCAAGAGGATCAGGCAAAGGTACAGGGTGGTTTGGGGAGTGGTATGGTGTTGGAGGTGAGGGGCCCCAGAGGGGCTGTGTCACAGCAGGCCTTTGAGTCACAGTAGGCACCACCCGCATTGGTGGGGGAACTGGGGAGAAGAAGGGGGCACAAAGTTTCTAGTTAGACTGCCCTGGCTACCACGTGCAGAATAGAGGCAGGCTTGGCGGGGGAAGGGAGGTGAGGAGCAGATGCCCGTGGGCAGGACTGCTTGTTACTCCTAGATGTGCTGGTTGGAGCCCTTGGGGTCGTCTCTGGCTCCTTTCTAGCCCTCCTCCCCGCATAGGTCTTCAGGAAACCCGCCCCGCCCCCACCCTTCCTTAGCCTCTTATCACCTTCTAATCCACCACGGGGATGACTTATTTATTCCGTTCACTGCGTCTCCCTCTCAGGAGAGGGATTTGCAACCTTGGTGTGATGTGTGTTTCACTGAGTAATTCGTTGTTGGGATAGCAAGGGACACTGGAGGATGTTTAACAGCACAGTTGGTCTCTAGCCAATAGATGCCAGTAGCACCCACCACCCTGCCCCACTGTGACACCCACAGTCATCGCCAGACATTGCCAAGTGCCCCTTGAGGTGGGAGAGGTGGCAGCACCTCCGCCAGTTTGTGCCTGTGGGTGCCCATGCTTGCTCTCTAGAGAAATCCTCCTAGGAGTCCACTTCACAGATGAGGAAGCTGAGGCTCAGCCTTCTGCTCCCAGCCTTCCTGGAGAAGCAGATGGGAGCTCTTTGGAGGCCCAAGTATTTTATGTACCTCTGTGTTTACCTTATGTCTGGCCCAAGAGTTCATGCTCTTAACCACTGCACTAATGACGGCATTATGATAATAAAGGATTATTATCATGCCCTGGGCATGCGCTGTCTGAGGATAGTGCACGGATGCCCCCCTTTTAGAGATGGGAAACTGAGGCTCTGAGAGGAGAGCTGGTGGTCGTGCTGTGGGTGGCAGAGCCACAGTCTGAACCCAGGCTTGTCTGATGATGCCAAAGGCTGTGCTCCTCGGCACTCTGCGGTCCCTCCCCTCTGGCCAGGCTGATTTTCAGTAATACTTAACTCACTTCAAGAACAGGTAAAGAGCTTCCCCAAAGGGAGGGGCTGCAGTGCTTTGGAGCATTCAGGAAGGAGACTGCATTTATTTGAGGGGTCAGAGGGTAATTTTGAGGAGGAGATATGGAGGATGGATGTGAGGATGGGGACATCTGCTCAGCCAAGGAGTGGAGGACACTGGTTCTCCAGGGTGAGGGAGGCCTCAAGGTTGGTCTCCTGCCGAGGAAGGAGTGGGAGGTGGCTGGAGTGCAGGGACAGGAGTGAAGAAGGCAAAATGGCCAGGGCCCTGAGTGCAGTTGGCACTCTGCACATGCTTGAGAATAGATTGGGATCCTCATTGCGGCTTTCCCGTTGATGCCTTCTCTGTGGCCTGGTCCCAACATGGTACCCAGGTCAGACACCATGCCCAGTGTGGGTGTCCTCTGGGGTCCTGGGTCATGGCTGGGAAGCACCTGGGTGGACCTCTGTGACAGCTCTGGAGGAAACACCCTGTTTCGGTTGAGGTCTAAAAGGTCCCCTAAAGGCTTGTGGTCAGAGGTGGGGCTTTGGAAAGGTGACTGGCTCATAAAGGCGTGATACCCATTGGTGGTTAATGCACTGACAAGTTCATAGCTGAATGTGCGGTGGGGCAGTGGGACAGATGAACAGCCTTTGCCATGCTTCTGAGTCCCATGTGGAGTTTATGGATCAGAGGTGGACAAGCTGAAATCATCTGGATGCCCTCTATCATTTTATATCTGGGGAAATTGATGCCCAGGGGGAAAGGGAAATGCCCAAGGTTCACAGTCAGTCAGAGCCAAAGTCAAGATTAGGATCCAGGCCTAACTTTGCCCGGTGCTGCCTCCTCCAGGCAGTCCTTCAGGCACCTCCCTAATGTCTTGTACACAGAGGCACCACATAAATATTTATGAGCTATGCGCCCACTGAGGACTCCATTGAGGCCATTCCGTGGGACTGATCTAGTTCCCTCTGATCTCAGAGTTTTCAGAGATGAAAACCTACTCCATAGGATAATGGGTAATTAATTGCTCTCTTTGGCAAGATAACACCTCTCATCTCTTTCTAGAATGTGTTTGCCTCCCCTGAGGTCAAACCAGTTCTTTCCAACAATTCTCTTCACTCTCTCCTTGCCCACCTCCTCAGTGATAAGAGAGCCATCATCCCCTTGCCGGCAGGCCCCCCCCCCCCCCGCCCTCCTAGATCCCTCTCAAGGGTTTGGGGATGGTTCAGTTACTCTTACAATGAGGGCCTTTAGTGGGACTCTCCTCCCCTCAGTCCCCTGGGGCACTCAGGAAACCGAGGAAGAACCAGGAGTAAAAAGAAAGAAACAAAATCCAGCAAAACTGCCCGTTCTGAGGGTGATGCCCTGCATGGAGGCACCACCAGCTCTGATTTCACAGATGTTTAGAAAGTGCTTCTGCATGGCTCACTTTCCCTGTGGGTGGGCTGATAGGGGATGGTGGCCAAGGGAGGACAAAGTTAGAGCCCCACTCAGCCCAAGGCAAGGATCCAACCTGAGCAGGGCGGGAGCCAGGAGAACAAGGGCTCTGTGTGCTGTGTGCACAGGGGCATGAGTGCTGGGCTCCCACAGGCTCCGGCCAGGCGCTGGCCACAATCAGAAATCCATGATGTGGCCAGAGAAGAGTGCGCCAGGCAGGCACCAGTGCTGTGGCATTGAGCCCTGGACAGAGTGTTCTCCTGCTGAGCCACGTTCAGGATGATGATAAATTTCCCGCTTGGTGGCAGAGCCTGCTCTGGGATAAAGGTGACGCCTAGGAATTAACCAGTCCCAACCCAGAAACCCAAGGGGAGAGCTGGGGTTTTCTTCCCTTGGAAACACAGTAGAGCCCTGGGAAACTCTAAAATTAAACGCTTTTGGGGGCCAGGCAAGTGATACAAGGTATGTTTGTTGCAGATCTTGGCAGTGTGGGGAGCCCATGCTACGATGTAAGGCTGTTTTCCAAAGCCCATGGATGTGGTAGGTTTAGGTCACAGCTCCAGCACATGCTAGCTGAGGGACCTCAGACAAGTGATTTAATCTCTGTGCCTCGGTTTCCCCACATTTCAAATTAAGTTGCACTGCTATTTACCTTGTAGAGTTGTTTTGAGCATCAAAAGAATCAACACTCAAAGCACTCAGAACCATGCTGGCTGAGTTTATTTTTCATGAGAAGCAGGAATTCATCATGAAGCACTGGCAATGAAGTCAAGTAAAATAATAAAACCTGTGCCCTGGCTCTGTGCAGCCCACAGCCTGCAAGCCACCCTGACAAACTCTGGCCCTGGGTTGAAGGCAGACTTGGGTTCAAGCACTGGGTTTTCCCCTTCCTGGCTCTAGGCCTTGGACCGGTGATAACTTGTCTGTGGTATGTTTGTATCACATCTGCGGTACCCATGGGGATCCTGCCAGGAGGTGCAAGTTCATTGACAACATGGGGAAATAACAAGGGATGGCACAGCATCCAGAGTTAGCAGTAGTGGGTTGCTGTTACCACCCACAGGCCTGAAAAGCAAAGAGCAGGAACCTGGAGAAAGTGGCTGTGTGCAGAGGGTCACCTGCAGCTCCATGTTCCTTGGTGAAGGGACTCAGCCAACCATGGCGGCCCTGCAGAGAGAGGGGAGCTGGAAGAATAAAGGGATGTGCTGACCATCCTTACCCACCTCCTGGGTTCCTGCTGGTGCCTCGGCTTGGCCAAGCCCAAGTGGCAGGGAGGGGAGCAGAAAGCCCATTGGTGTGGCTCACGCTGACCACCTGGCAGACAGCAGGGCGGAGAAGGAGCAGAGGGGATCTGGACAACAGCCATGGATCTGAGTAACAGGCACCCGTGTCCATGATGCTGGGTGGCTTTCTCAGTCTAGGTTAAGTGTGATGTTTGCTGTATGGTTGGAGCAATAAATTGAAAATATTTTCATTGTTAATGGAGAGGGAGACCAGAACACTGAGAGTGGTATGAGGGCCTCCCAAATGTCCCAAGTGGGTCAGTACCCCTCTAGAGATGTTGACAGATCTAGCAGTTTCCTATCCTATCCCTGTTGTGACGTTCCTGCAAAGTCGATGGCTAAATACAACACATGTTTATTCTGGAGGTCATAAGTCCAAACTGGGTCTTGCTGGGCTGAGCCAAAATCAAAGTATGGCAGGCCTGAGATCCTTCAGAGTCCTCAGGGGAAAACTGGCTCCTTGTTTTTTTCAGCTTCTAGAAGCTGTCCAGGTTCTTTCGTTTGTGACTATCTCAAAGCCAGCAATGGCATTTTGTTAGTCACTTTCCTGTTACTGGGACAAAATACCCAACACCCACCCAACTTTAGGAGGAGAGGTTTATTTGGCTCACAGTTTCCAGTGGGTTCAGTCCATGGCTGGCTGGCTCCAAGGCAGAAACAGCATGGTGGAAGAATCTGGTGGAGGACAACTGCTCACCACATGGCAGCCAAGAAACAGAGAGGGAGGGAGGAGCTGGGGACAAGAATACACCCTTCCAGGTGACGTCCCCCAGTGACCCACTTCCAACCAGGGCCTACCTGGAAGGCCATGAACTCATTATGGATTAATCCGCTGATGAATATAGCACCCCCCATGATCTAAACACTTTCTAAAAATCCCATCTCTGAACACAAAGCTTTGTGGGGGACATTCTAGATCTAAACCATAGCCAGCACCACTGTGGTCTTTGCTGGTTATCACATTTCTGACTCTGACTTTCTTGTCTCCCTCTTTTCCTTATAAAGACCTCTGTGATGACATCATACCCACTCGATAATCCAAGTTAATGTCCCCATCTTGAGGTCCTTAACTCAACCATATCTGCAGAGTCCCTTTTGCATGCCAGGTGACATGGTCAAGGGATTAGAATGTTGACATTTGGAGGGGGCATTATTTGCCCACCATAAAGAGGTTCTAGGAAGCCCCCCAGAGGGAAAATACCTTCTCGGTGTGGTGCTCAAGAGTCCAAACTCCTCTCCACTAGCATCTCTTGTTCAGATTTATGATGTTCCCAAACTTCTTGATCTGCCTTTGAGAATTTCCCCAGAGGTGCATATTTTTCTTTAAATGGATCTTAAATCAACTCACCTCTTCACTCAGCTGCCTCCTCAGTGATGATAAATGAGAAATCTAGATTTGAGGTTTCTTGATAATGTTTTTAACGATCCCCATTAAAATAACTGTAGAATCATTGACATTTTAGGGCAAGTAGAAGTGAGCCTATGTGCTGCCTAGGAGGAGCATGAGAAAAGTGCTGAAAACTTAATGGTGGGCATGCGGGCTCTGTGAGCCAGACGGAATTGCATTCAAATCCCAGTTCTACATTTATAAATTGTGTGACCTCAGGCAGGTCACCTTACCTGTCTGAGCCTCAGTCTTCTCATCTGTGTGATGGGGGAAATAGTAGTGCCTACTTCAGAGGTTTGTGGTGAGATTTAAATGAGATAATTCATGCAAAGTACATAGCTGAGGAGCTGGACGCAGAGCATTCCATAAATTTTAACAATTACAAATACTATTATTGCTATCAGGTTGCCTCCCACATTGCCTGGTAAGACTTCTTGCCTTGCTGAAGCCATTCAGGAGATGTAGGAAACTTCTGGAGACCCATTGTTAGAAGTGACATGTTGATTTCTCTTAAAATGTACATTGCCACCCCCCACACTGTGCTCTTGCGCATGCGTGCATACACGCACGCACGCACACACACACACACTCTGTTCTGCACCAACATACCATCTGCTGCAATTCAAATATTGTTCAAATGTCTGATTTTGAAAGTGTTTTGAGAGGCTTCCTAAATGGTTGCCAAAACTCTTAAAACTTTCACGTGAGCAGAAAATAGATTATTTCATTTGGCTTTGCGTTGTGTGCTAGATTGTCAGATGGAGAAAAAAGGAAGGCAGAGGAGTTGATTCATCATAGAGAGAAGGAGCCTGTGCTGTGGGTCACTGCTCAGCCTGGCCACTTACCAACAGGAACCTCAAGCCAGCCATCGAGCATCTCTCCACAGTTTCCTTGTTTCCTCCTCTGTGTGATGGGTTCATGCTCGGCTTAGCCTAGCAGGGGAGCTCAGCACTAGAAAGTGCCCAACCAACACTAGCCATTAGAACCCTTTGTGACAGCACTTGGGAAGTGTCCGGCACATTGATGTTAATTTTCCCATAAACTCCATCTAGTATCACTGGAACCACTGGGTGGTTTTGGTTGAATTTGAGGGCAGCCTTTCTAAGAATGGGTTGAATCTCTATATTAAGGAGCCAGCACACTGAAGAGTCTCCTTTGACAGATTGCTGAATTCCGTGGAGGCGGACAGGTGTGGGTGGTAAGTATCATGGAATCCATTTAAGCCCCCAAATTCAGGTGCACCAGAAATATCAGCTTTCTTAAATCCTTTTAAATTATGTCAAATTCAACTTGGAATCTCTACTGAGTTGCATGAAATTTAATTGTAGTCATTACTAGGGCTCCCTTCTCCCAAGATGGATGGCTACTGCCAAGGACTTACCTGTGCCCCCTCCCCATCCCCAGCAAGTCCCATGTGCCCATAGTTCAGGACCTGGACACAGAGCATCCCATCTCACATGTGTCTCCCAAGTCCAGAAACCCTGCTCTTTTTGCTCTGAGCTTTGAGGAGGGACACTGTGGGCCAGTTGGTATTTCTGGCACCAAGCATCCAGCTGTTTTCATGGGCACTGCTAGGACTTGTCACTTGCTGACCTCTCCCCAGGATGCCCCCTTGGGCTCATCCATAAGCTTTCAACGGTATCCAGGATCAGAGTGAACATTACTGGGGGTGGCTCACTTTGGCTTGCTGCTAGGTGTGATTTTGGGCTTTTTTGTTTGTTGTTATAGGCTTGATTTCAGGGGGGACAGGTTTCACTTTACAGAAAAATTGAACAGAGTCCCTGTGTTCCCTTTTAGTCCCCCCACTTCCGCAGCCTCCCCTGCTATTAGCATCTTGTATGAGTGGGCGACATTTGGTACATTCAGTGAACCCGTATCAATACATCATTATTACTGACACCCATGGTTTACATTAGGCTTCAGTCTGTGTTGTACAGACTACGGGGGCTGATGAGTGCAGTCTTTTTAGTTTTTCTTTTCAGTGTGGGGGATGGAACCCAGGGCCTGGTGCATGCTTGGCAAGCACTCTACCACAGAGCTACATCCCAGCCCTGACAAACGTATCGTGACATGTATTACAGTGTCCTGGAGCATAGATCCACTGCTCCCCAATCCTCTGTGCTCCCCCATTCATTCCTCCCTTCCCACCAAGCCTCTGGCAACCACTGATCTTTTTTACCATCTCAGTAGTTTCACTTTTTCTGTATTTTTAAAAATTAATTTAGCTCTTAAGATTTAAAAAGTGGGTTATTTTATGTAAATATCCAGATGTCCATGATCTCTTGAAAAATGGAGATATCCCAGGCACCTCTGGGCTGAGGTAAGAGGTGTTGGCTCTTCTGTTCTTTCTTCCTCATCCCTTACGTGTGTCCCTGTAGGCACTGGGGTTTGTGACCAGGCCTGGCCTCCTTCAGAGACTAGGACAGCCTTTGTCTCATGGGCTGCTGCTGTTTTCCTGCCCTGCAAACGTATTCCTGAGGCCAAGTGTCACAACAAGCCGGGGCACCTACTTGAATAGGAAGAGAGAAATATAGTAGGGACAGGAAATTCAAACGAATTCCCCTGTGACTGGTGGGAGGCTCCTCCAAAACCGCTTAAATACCCAGTTCCATGGCTGTGTGAGGCTGGTACAGCGTTAGCCACCATGCTACTTGGAACTGCTGTTTCTTTGGTGTTCTCTGTGTGGCCGTTGCCCTCCTGGTCATTTGAGGCTGTGAGCCCCTGCTTGGACTACACACAAAGTATTTCGGTGGCCACTACAGCCCTGGGTCAATAATTCATGAGAATTCTGCAATTCAGCCCACTCACCCCCTTCCTGGAATGAGTCAGAGAACTGGACACCCAGAGATTAAATTGCCCCTGGAGTGGCATGGGATGGGGGTGGCTGCCCAGGAGCACGTGGGAGGCTCAAGGCTGAGCATGCTGCTGAGATGCAGTCAGGAAGGAGGGCCCTTTCCTTTGGCTGCAGGGTTTTCCTCTAGAGAAAAACCTGAGTCCTTATGCAGTGATAGGAACCTGGCATGCTGCTGGCCATGTCCCCATCCTTCCCCTGGTGACAAGGTCCTGGATGGTCCTCATGCTCCTGGGTCCCTGGGCCAGGTGAGGAGTGGTCAAAGGATATCCAGATGCACAGCCCAGTGCCTGCCCCTTCTTTGCTGTGTGGCATCGGGCAAGTTGCTTTGTTTCTCTGAGTCTCCATTTCCATCTCTGGAAATGGGAGGTGGCAGTAATGTCTGAGTCATCGCAGAAGAAACAGGAATGTCTGTCCCTGGGCCTCCATGTCTCATTTCTCAGCTCTGCATCCCTCTGTCCAAGTCGTCATGTGCAAGTCCTCCCTGTCCTTCACCTGCCAGAGCTATGAAATCCACAAATATTTACTGGGTTCCTACAAGGAATGATAAAAAACTAAGGTGAATGTTTAAATTTTAGAAATTATTACAGTAAAAGGCTCCTTTCACTAATCCCCCTAAAAATCCCCCTTTCTCACCTCAAAAACACTTACCTTTTTTGTAACTTTCTGAAGCAGTTCTGGAAGTCTTGTCTCATAAACGTCTTTAGTTGCACTGTTGTGACTGCTGTGATCAAATAATTTACTTTTCATGGTATTTTGACCTTGGAGAAGAGCTAGAAATTGTGCTTTGGCAAATCTGTTGAATGAGAAAGATGAAGACACACCGTAATGATTTTTCAAGACTGCCTTCCTGTTGGATGGCACTAGGCAGCAGCACTCACTGTATTTTTTTATCACTCCTCATAAAGACACTCACAAAAGAGGACTTCCAGAACTGCTTCAGAAGTGGCAAGAACAGTGGGAAAAGTGTGTTCAAAATGAAGGGGAGTATTTTCAGGGGGATTAATGACAATGTGTCTTTTATTGTATTACTTTTTAAATTTAAACACACACTGTAATTTTTGTTAAATCCCCTAAGATGTACCAGCTGCTGGAGATGTAGCAGTGGACAGGACAGATCCCGTCCCTGCCCTCACGGAACCAACATCTTGTCATTACCTCCCTTGTGTGTTTGATGCCTGCACACTCACCCCGAGCCATCCTGGTCCAGGCCACCTCTGTCTTTTCCCTGGGTTCCATGGCATCCTCCTCCTGCAGGCCGAGTTCTTCCTGCGACACCGGCCCACATGTGAGACACCTGTGGCTCCCACAGCCCTAGAATACAATTGACCCCCCTGGGCTCTGGCCAGCATGGTCTCTTATGCTTTCTCTGAAACTGATCTAGCTTTTCTCCCCTCTGGACATTTGCCTTTGCTGTTTGGCCACTTGGTGTCCTGTTCCCCGTAGGACATTGCCTTCTTCTCAGGTGTCACTCTGGACTCCTGGATCTCTAGCCAGTTCTCTTTAGCTCTCTCTGCCTCCCCAACCAAGCCCTGATGATGGCGATAGCCAATGTGTATACCGGACCTTCTGAGTACCGTACTCTCCTCTAAGCCTTGTGGCTCTGTTGGCTCATTTAGACCTCACAACTCTAGGTCCGTTTTACAACAGGATAACCAAGGCCCAGGCAGCACAGTGGCTAAGCTGAAGTTCAACAGCAGTGGAGTTACTTCTGGCCAGTGGATCAGTCGGGAGCCCCATGAAGGCAGGGGGTTTATTTTGCTTATCTCTGCCTCCCCAGCACACAGGGCCTGATACATAGTAAGTGCTTAACAAACTCACTGAATGATGAATGACTGCCTTGATGCGCAACTAAGCTAGTAGTGGCAAAAGCCCTGCTTGAACTTCTTGGGGTTGCCTGAACTGGGTGTTCTTACTGTTCCACTTTGACTAGAGCTTGGTTCTGCCTGGAGAGGAATCAGTCTCCCTGCCCCAGAGAACCCCTGGGACCCTGAGGCATCTGTCATCAGGAACACAGATGTAGGACACAGATCTGGCCATTGCTTGCTTTTCTCTATTCTGACCTTTTCTCCAATGTAGACTGCCTGTCCAAAAGCAGGCTCCAAGGATCTGTTTCCTTGGATTCATGAGGTATTCCTGGCTCTGGGGGCCTCGAAGGTCTTCCTGGTCTGAGATAAAGAGATAAAGGGACCCAGGGCTATGCCTGGTCCCCAGTGGAGATATCAGACCTGACATAGCAACATGAGAGCTGCAGCTTGTTCATTCCAGCTTCATAGTTAATTTAGGAGTTTGGCCTTCAGAATTCTCTGAGTGAGGTCGCTGAGTGCTAGCTTCTTTGGAGACCCAAGGTGAAAGTCAGCAGTGCCTGTGACTTCTGTGGGAGCTGGCAGCTGGGATGGACTGGCTCGAAGACGTTGCAGAGTGGAGGGCTGGCTTGGAATCTTGTCCTGGTTCTCTGCAGTTAGATATGGTGTGATGTGTGACATGATATGATAGCTGTCACATGGTATGACAATGGTGCTATGACGTGGTGTGGCATGGTGGATGTCTTAGTCACTTTTCTTGTTGCTGAGACAAAATACTTGATGCCCAAAGTTAAAGGAGGAATGGTTTATTTCTGTTCACATTTTGTAGAAGTTTCAGTCCATAGTTAGCTGGCTCCAAGGCAGGGCAGCATGGCAGAGGGGCATGGTAGAGTAGCAGCAGTCCATGGCAGGGCAGGCAGGAGGCAGCAAAGCAGCAAGAAACCTGTTGCCTGACTTCCATCTTTTCCTTTTATTCCATTCAAGCTACAGGCCTAATGGTTAGTGCCACCCACACCCAGGGTGGGGGTTCCCATTATCCACAACCAGAACTATGCTAAACCAATTCAGTTATCACACACCCTTAATTCCAGTATCATACACTCTAATCCAGCATCATACACCCATGATCAAGCCACCTTCCCAAAGCCCCACTTATGAGCACATGAGGCTTTAGGGGGGACATCTAGATAGAAGCCATAACTGTATGACATGTTATGACATATGTTTTGATATGGTATGACATGATCTGTAGTACAATACACAGTCTCCTCAATTTACAATGGGGTCACCTCCTGATAAACCCACTGTGAGTTGAAAAATCCATACTTTCAAAGTACATTTAATATGCCTAAACTGCAATGGGGAACCCGTGTTTGTTTCTCACCATTCAAGTCAGCCAATGACTCGGACAAGTCAGTGGGGCCGGGAAAAGGGCTTCTTTGAGAAACTGGAAAACCGAGAAGGTGAAGCTATTGCCAACAAAAAGCATCTCGCCTGGGGGACGCAGGTGCAAAGCCTCTGTAGCAGCTGTGGGGTGGCCTATCGGAGGGGCGTTACTAGGGTGATTCCAAATTCCAGGGCCAGGTGTCACTGGTCCCCTTCTGTGACACACAAGCTGCCCTTATTTCTAGTGACCGGAGGTTCTCGGTTCTGTAAATCTAAAGAAAAGTTACGGATAAGAAAATCTTATGACTCATGGCCTTTTAGTTGCTTTGCCCAGGAATAGTTAATTCTGCAGTAATTATTAAGATACAAAAGGGTGTCTTTTCCTCCCGAGGACAGGGGAAGGTGGTGAAAGGCCACTTTCCCTGGAAGATAGGGAGATGTAACATTTATGGGGGGACAGTCTTTAATCCATTAGGTGGCTTCAGTCAGAGGTGTCATCTATTGCAAAGCTAGTGGGAGACAAACTATTGCTCAGCTGTGTGACTTCCAAAATTAGTGATTGGTTTTTACAATCAACCGAGAGCAAGTGAAGCTGGAGGGTTGATTTAGGTTTTTCCATGGCAACAAGACTACAGAACATTGCAGCTTAGCAACGCAGCACACTGTAGAGTGTGGTTCTTTCCCTCATGATTGTGGGGTGCAGGGGGAACTGTGCTCGCTGCCATCGCCCAGCATCAAGAGAGGATTGCACAGTGCATCACCGGGCTGAGAACGATCAAAGGTCAGAACTTGAAATATGAACTGAACGGGTGTCACTTTCCCACCATTGTAAAGTCAGAAACCCTTGAGTGGAACTACTGGAAGTTGGTGACTGTCTGTACACTACAGTATGGCAGACTCCGCCCACTGCACTGTGAGGTAAACCCAAGAGTTTACAGAGCAGATGAGTGAAATGCCCAAGAGCACAAAGTTAAGAGGCAGATGCCTGGATTTGTGCCCCAGCTTGGCCACCGGCTGGGTGTGTAGCCCTTGGTTTTACTCCAGCATCTTGCTGAGCCTCCATTTCTGCATTGGTAAAGTAGCAACAATAACAGGGCCCACTGGGCATGGTGGGATTACTCCTGTAATCGTGGTTAAATAGTGGTTATTCAGGAGGTTGAAGCAGGAAGATCTATGTTTGAGGCCATTCTGGGAAACTTGGTGAGACCTTGTCTCAAAATAAAAAAAATAAATAAATATAAAAGGCTGAGGGCTGGGCATGGTGGTGCATGCCTGTAATCCCAGCACTCAGAAAGCTGAGGCAGGAGCATCACCATGAGTTTGAGGCCAGCCTGGGCTACATAGTGAACTCAAGGGTAGCCTGAACTATACAGTGAGACCCTGTCTCATAAATAAACAAATAAATAAATAAATAAATGGCTGAGGGAGAAGAAGAGAGAGAGAGACAGATCAAGATCTCACTGATTTATTTGGAAGAGAAATAAAAGCATACACAAGGAGACAGTAGGGTGACTGGAATTTGAAGTTGTGCAACTTGATGTTCGTATTTTGATGTCACCACTACACATACAGTGTCCGTGGCTTCGCATGAGTTTTCACCTTTCTGAACCTATGTATTCATTTGTGAAACAGAAATGTTAATTCCAATCTCCCCTGCAGAGCTACTGAAGGAAAATGCAGTAATGCCTTTAATGGCTGTAATGGGCTAGCGTGGGCTCCCTCCACAATTCGTATGTTGTCCTAACTTCTAGGACCTCAGAACATGGCCTTATTTGGAAATAGGGTCATGGCAGATGTCATTGGTTAGATTAGGATGAAGTTGTGGTGGAACACGGCGGGCCCCCAGTGCAATCCAATGAGTGTCCTTATAGAGAGGGAAGTGTGGACTCACTGCACACAGGGGACAACATGTAAAGATGAAGGCAGACCCAGAAATGATGCTTCTTCAAACCGAGGAACACTAGAGATCGCTCGCAGCCCACCGGAAGTGGGGGGAGAGGCACAGAGTTGATCTCCCTCACAGCCCTTAGAGGGAAGAAGCCCTGCTGACACCTTGCTCTGGGACTTCCAAGGACTGTGAGACCGTACGTCTCTGTTGCTTAAGGCAATGGTACGTGGTACTTTGTTGGTAGCCAGAGAATTAAACAGTACGGGGGCTTAGCACAGAGACTGGCACGGTGATCGCCCATTGCATGGCACCGTTGGTGTTGTTACTATTGTGACTGTGCTCTGCCCTGTGATTCTTGGGTAGCTTGTGCTGGGTCTGGAATTGGCTGGAAGATGTCTGGTAGATGTCCTCTAACAAGCTGGGCTGTGTGACAAGTTGCTTTCCCTCTCTGGGCCCTTGGTTCTTTTACCTTTGAATTAAAAGCTCCACCTACTCAGACCAATTAACAAGCTCCGGCACGCAGAGTCCACTGTGACTTCACGCCGCACTGTTATCTCCAGCATGCACCATTGCCTGTATCATAATCATCCTCCCCATGTTACAGGTGGGGACATTGAGGCACAGAAGTGAGCCTCACATCTGGGAAGTACCAGAGACCAAGAGGCAGAGACAGAGTCAAATATGAGTGTCCATGGCTCATAGAGCTCTTGTGAGGCAGAGGGGCTCGTGGCCTCAGGATCTCTTCCAAGCCTGCAGGGGACACTGGGCACATTGCTGTCACCCTCTCCTTTGGGCTTCTCCAGCATCTGTCTCTCTTGCAGGTGCATGTCATGTCCCAGCTCCTAGAATCCTGCCTGTTCTCTTGGAGGAGGTCACAAGCCCCGTCCTTCATAAACCTACATGGGAAATGGGCTAGGAGATCTTCAACCCATCAAACCCACTTCCCACTCAGATGAGTGACATCTCTGGTCCCCTGGGGCTCACAAAGCTTCTTTGTGTTACCGCATCAAGGCATCCTTCATGTGTGTGACCCAAGTTCTGCTTCCAGGAGAAAGAATTTTTAAAACCTGTTTTGTGTCTCACCATCTATTTTCCCCAAAGTGCTAAAGAAGTTCCATCTCTGATATACACCAGGCAGCCAGTGGAGAAACTGCCATCCATGCTTATTCTCTGCTGGGCGCAGGAAGGGGGCTCAGGCCCAGCACCCTGAAAACACATGTGTCATCATCTTCTGAAGAGAGTAGGAGCAAGATCTTCCCTTTCCCCTCTCCAGGTGACTCTGTCCAGACTTGGGGACCTCCAGGGACATTGCCGAAGGATTCTGAAGTCAGACAGACCTGGGTAGCCAAGTGCCCGGCACTGAGCACATGGCCTTCTCCATCCATGCCATTCATTCACAATCATCGCTGAATGCACAGGATATTTGTCCAGCCCTCACCATGTGCCTTATGCATCCCTTCACACACGCCTTCCTACCTCCCAGAGGAAGTGTAGCTACCCCCTTCTATAGGCAGGAAACTGAGGCTTCATGAGAGACTGAATGAGGCTAATAAATTCAGTTACCTGAACGTAGGCACATCTGATTGATCCCAAATCTGTGCTCTTCAAAGTCTCTACCATCCTTCTCTCTAAGTGTTGTGGGCTGAATCATAGTCCCCATGCTGCGAAAGCAGTCCACGTTCTAATCCCTGGAGCCTGTGGGTATGGTACCTTCCATGTGGTAAGAGGGACTTTGTTTAAATTAAGGACTTTGAGATGGGGAGATTATCCTGGATTACCCAAATGAGTCCAAGGTCATTGAAAAGGTCCTTAGTGGAAAGAAGCAGGAAGTCAGAATCAGTCCTAGGAGATGTGACCTCAGACACAAGAGGTGGAATGATGAAAAGAAGCGACCAGAAGCCAAGGAATGTAGGCAGCTTCTAGAAGCTGAAAAGGCCAAGAAATGAATCTCCCCAAAGCCTGCAGCAGGAATTAGCACTGTGGAGCTTTGATTTGAGACTTCTGACCACTAGAACTATAATAAATAATATTGTTTTAAGCCACTAAGTGGTAATTATTAAAGTCATAGGAAACTAATATACTGTACAGAGAAAAAAATAGGAAAAGATGCCAAAAGAAGAAATGATTGTCCAGAGAATGAATAAGTGATAGCCTGCTTGATATCCTAGAGGCTCACAGTCTTCTCCATGGCCCAGAACTGATGTGAGAGAGGTTGGCATTGCTATTAGAATCTGTAGTCCTTCATTTATTTATGTTCATTATACTACTTCATTTATTTCCACTTAGTCCTCCATTTATGTTCATATAGTACTTCATTTATTGTTAAATCATAAATCTTTTTGGGGGGCTAGAGTAATTGAAAATTTTTTCATTGTGATGTAGCTTACAGACAGTAAAGTTTAAAACAAAAATCAGTGGATGTTTATAAGTATATAGAGCCATGGACACATCCTTAAGGTGAAGATATAAAACAAGCTCATCCTTCAGAAAGTTCCTTTGCATCACCTGGAATACTTATACTCCCCATCGCTGGAGATTAATTTGCCTGACCTTGAACTTCATGCGAATGGAATCATGCTTTATCTTTATTTCGGTGCCTGGCTTCCTTTGCTCAGTGTTTGTGGGATGCGGTTCCTATCCTTCCCATTTGATTTGTACCCATGTTCCTTTTTATTTTTTAATTTTAATTTTTTATTTTTGGTGGTTCTGGGAATTGAACTCAGGGTCTTTGCACTAATCTACACTTCTATCCCTTTATTCTATATTTTTTTAAATTTGAGACAGCATCCCACTAATTTAGTCTCTAAATTACCTGGGTTGGGCTCCATCTTGCAATCCTCCTGCCTCTATCTCCCAGAGTGATGGATTTATAGGCATGCACTGCCATGCCCAGCACCCAATCTCCTTTTGAAGGACATGTGGCTGGCTTCTTCCATCTGGGACCCTAATGAATAGAGCTGTTAGGAGCATTCTGGTTTGAGTCTTGGGGTAGATATAAGTTCTCATTTCTCTCAGGTACATACCTGGGAGTGGAATTGTAGGTTCATAAGGTAAGTGGATTTAGCTTTGGTGGACACCCCCAATTCTCCAGCCTGGTCCAAAATTTAAGAAGGTTATCCTTGCCCACATCAACCTTCTTTCCAGATGACCCACCCTCCATCCCCGCACACACTGATGACCACACCTGGGAGACAAGGAGGCCTGGGATCCCTCACACCCTGGTCCAGGAGAGCCTTCTCTGACCTGATGGTTTTTGTAGAGATGGAATTTGGGAGAGGGTCAGGAAGAAAGGGGGACCCACTCTCCTGTCCATGTGAGCCTCATTCTTTCTATGTAGGTCCTTCCATTTTCAAAGTTGATGAGGCAGAAGTTTGGGGGTCAGCTGAGTGTGCGGTAAAGATACCTTCTAAACTTAAGTCATCAGCACGCCACAGCCATGATTTTTCCCGCATTTGCTTATTTTTCATGGAATTTATTTCCTTTTTTATTGAAAATTGCTTATTTGGGAAGTTAACTTACCTGCAAATATGAAGTCAATATGCCTTTCCCTAAGTAGGGGTTAATCGCCATAAACACTCCAAGTCAAAACATGATAGATCCATCCCAGGCACATGCCCTTCCTTGCCTGGGGCTCTCAGCCCTAGGCTGGCGTCTTGAACACATTAGCCAGCCTTAGGAAGGTGTTAAAGGCCTATAAGGGCCAAACTGAGACTTACTCTTTGATGTAATCAGAGAGATTGAAAGACATTTAAAAGCAAATAATTTTTCACTTTGTGATCGGAGGTTAATGCTGGAATCATCTCTTACCCCAAGAGGGTGCCTACACTCTGGGCAACACTGGTGTATTGAAAAATCTTCTGACTGGGCATCAGATCCTTGCTTGAGTGATCAACTAGCTCAGTAATAATGGATCAGTGACCTCACCTCGCTGAGCTGGAGCGTCCTGGCTTGTACAATGGAATCATCATAGCACCTGTTTTTAAGGCCTGTGAGACATCCAAGAGATGATTGCTTTTGGCAGGTTTGTGACTAGGTCATCTAATGAACCCCATATCTAAAGACTGAAGTGGACATGGCAATGAACACCCAGGACATTTCTACACTGTGCTTTTGCTTGGGCTTCTCTCCCTAGGCAGTCATCTGCCCTCCTGGGGGGAGTGTTTATTGCCCTTGGGATCCTGCCAAGTTTAAATGCAGAAAGTGGCCCCGTGAAAAGCACACGCTTTGTCATTTGCTCAAAGGCAGGGACATTCGATCAGAGCCACTGGAGGGTGATGAGGATGTTCCCTGTGCACTTGCTGCTGGGAGGCAGTAATGAGTTGGGAGAGGTGGGTTCTCTAACAGACGCATCTGGGTCCTAACCCAGTTCCAGTGTCTGCCCTCTGAGTGTCTGGAGTACACCGCTTCTCCTTGGGATTCGGTTTGCTCACTTGTGAATGGGAATATTCACTCTCCTTCATTAGATGGTAAGCAAGATAGCATGAGATGATGCACAAAATGCGGTAGCTGGGTGTTTAGCAGACAAACGTAGCTATTATCATTGGGGGGAGGCTAGGGGCTGCATTTAAATACTCTGCAGAGCTGAATGCCCCTCTTGGACTCATGATCATCCTAAATCTTCCTCTCAGAATGTCTTTCCTCCACATCACCCCCCAAACTCCACCCCATTCTTGCCTGTGTACTCCCCACAGGCCAGGCCATGTTCGTTCACAAACCTGCTTATGTGTTCGGTGGCTCTGGCTCTGACTCGGGTAAGACTTTTTAGGCTGAAAGTAGCCAAAACACAACTCAAGTGGACTTTCTAAAAAGAGAATAATTTGTTTTGCTCACAGACACCAAAACCCACAAATATCTCACTTCAGGTGTGGCCTGATCTAGGCTCAGACAAACCCCCTGGATATTAGTTTCTCCACATCTCTACCTTCCCCCAGGCTTTGGCTGCCTTAATGGTAGTAAGATGGCCCCAGGAGCCCAACCTCACCTCTCCCGAATGTCCAAATCCATAAGAAACAGGCATCTCTCTCTCCTGGCCAAATTCTCATTGGTTCTGATCAGATTGTCTACCTACTTCTAGACCAATCTCTGGGTGAGCGAGGTAGGTAGGCTACACTGATCGGCTTAGACCAAGCAGGATCTCTTTTTGGAACTGAATATGGGGTCAACCCTAGTGAACCCCACTGGCTTGAGGAGATGTTGATTGTGCAGCATGTCAGTGTGGGAAGATGGTGGGAAGTGGGAAAGGATGCTGGGGCTGTGACCAACTGATGTTCCAGTATGCTTCTCAGGCAAAGAAATAATAAATTTTCCCATTAGAAACCCAACAATGCAACAGGGTTGAAAAAGAGTATTTCTCTCTCTCTCTCTCTCTCTCTCTCTCTCTCTCTCTCACACACACACACACACACACACACACACACCTCATTTCCGGGGCCATGTTGCCTAAAAATAACAAGGTTGAAGTCAAAGTGATGAATGGGGTCACATCACTTGGCACTAATTTTGCCTGGAAGCTGTAGCAATTTCAGGCTCCCACAGAGGCCTGATTTGGCTTAGCTGGTTGAAGAGCTGGGCTCCTGAGGTCAAGGATAGAAAGAGGAGTAGAGCCCTGGGCCTGGAGGCAGAACTAGATCCTGATCATACTGTGTTGTTGCTGAGCTGGAGCCCTTGGACAAGGCACTTCCCTCCCTGGGGAATGCAATGCAATCTCTGCATTGCTCCCAAATCCCCCTCCTCCTGCCCCAACTCCTCCATTAGGTCACCCTTCACATCTCTGAGGTCACAGCCAGACTCCACATCCCCAGACTACGTGTGGTGCCCCTGCAGGTGCTTCTACAGTCACAGATTTTAGAGTTTAAAGCCAAGTTTTCCTATGTACACCCTGAGTGTCTTTCGGCCAGTTTATTGACCTCATGCCTCAGTTTCCTCATCTATCAAATGGAAATAATGCCACTAGTACCTATTTTATGGATGACTGCATTAATTCTGTTGGATGATTTATCTGTGCGTTTAACTCAGGCCTGGGTTCAGTAAATGCTAGCTGGAAAAGTGATTCTGAGTCCAGGTGGCATGCCAAGCCAGTGAAATCAACCTTTCCCTCCCTCACCGTGTAAGATGTATGGGGCCAGGGATTTGTATCATTTTCTTCTGCACCTCAATATCTAGCTTTGTGCCTGGCACGTAGCAGGTACTCAATAAAAACTGTTGAATAAATGTCCCAGTTCAGCATGTTCTAGGGCATCCCCAGCTCTGCTCGTAACACATAACTGGGTAAGTAGGTTGCTCACAGCTCACAGGCCTCAACAGGAGGGTCAAGTTTGAAAAGCCACCATGAACTGGAAGGAGGAGGCTTCCTGTGTAGTAGATTTCAGTGGCACTAAATTCTCTCCTCTTCTTTGAAATCCTATTCTCTGCTCTCTCCAGTTCCACCCACCCAGAGTCTTGGGAAATACCCATGCTTCAATCTATTTGCACTGTCTTGTCTCTGGATTTAAAGAGCTCATTAGAACTGCAGCAAGTTGGAGCAAGGCACGGTCAGGGGTGGAGGGGTGAAGTCATGGAGTGGCCCCTCCCTGGGGGAGAAGAGAGGTAGCCAAAAAGCACACCTGTGGTTTGCCCAGAACTTGGCTTATGGTGACTGTGGACTTGGTTGCAATATTGGTAGAATCGCCCAGACAAGATGCCCTCTGTGGGAGCAGACCGAAGCATGATTATTTTCCTTGACAGCCTCCCCGAGGGGTGGCCAAGAAGTGGAGAGTGGAGGCTGTGCCCCTCAGCCTCCTTGAGCTGGGAGCCTCCTCAGAGCCTGCAGGAGGCTGCTTATTTCTCTCCCTCAAAGGCATTCTTGAAGCTGTGTGCTGGCAGCGTTCTTTGGCCAAAGAAAATATCCCAGATATAGGTGTGTGGGTGGATATCTGTGTTTTCCAAATGGAAGCGATCTTCCAGCCTTACCTTTATTTGTGTGTGTTATTGGTTTGATTCAATACAATTTATTGCTAAGTCAAGCACCTCTGTACACAGCATTATGCTTTGTACTCTCAGAGCACACTGGGAGGTAGAAAATAAGGATGGTAATGATAATAACATCAATGGTAATAATGGCAAAGGCAATGGCCAGGGATCACTATGAGAACGATGTCAATGTCAGTGATAATAATGATGGTTCTGATGATGATAACAAAAATCTACTGCCCAGTCATCTTCAAAATGCTTTAATTTGATTTACTGATTTATTTAATCCTCGCAACCACCCGCTGAGAAAGGAACTCTTGTTATTAAATCCATCACTTGCCACTTATGTGATACTGGGCCAGTTATTTTGTTTCACAGAGCCTCAACATTCCTATCTGTAAATTGGGGAGAAAGGTAGCCATTCTGGGTAGTATGCTTACTTGATGTCTGATGTGATGAAAGTATTCAAGAGCTGACAGTGGTTCTTATAGCTGCAGCTTTGACCCTCCTGCCAACCCCATGAAAGAGACCTTGATTTTACACAATAGCAGGCAAGTATTCCCAGCTAGGAATGGCTGAATTGGATTCAAAGCCAGCCAAGGACTCACAGTTCTGTTGCCTTGCAGGACTTGCTGCAGGCATCTCTGCAGGGATATTTCTCATCCACAGGGGTCTCTGGACCGAGGCTGGGATGGACTACAGAGCCAGTTGACCTGGGTCATCCTCCAGCAAAGCCCTTGGCTAAAGTAGCCTGGAGCCACCCTCGGCCTGGAGCTGGGCTATGGTGGCAGAAGGCTGGTGCTCTTGGGCTGGTGAACTGGTCACCTGGAACCTGGAGGAGTCTGGGTAGCCGGGACACAAGTCAGAGCCAAAGAATAGCAGCCAAAGTGTTTCTTATTTTGGAGTCAAAGGAATCTAGATATTTTTTCCAGCCTTGCAAATCTATAAATAGGAATCCTTGCCTACCATGCACAAAGCCTGGGATTTGATCCCTAGCACTGGAAAAAAAAAAACCCACAATATCTCTAGGACCACTGTATCCACTGTGGTGGCCACTGACCACGTTTGGCTGTCGTGCACCTGAAATGGGGCCAGACTGAATTGAAGTGTGCCAGATTTTAAAGTCTTGGTATGAAAAGGAGTTCAAACTTGTGATTCTCCTGTCTCAGCCTCCCAGAGTGCTGGGCTTACAGGTGTGTGCCGCCATGCCCGACTACTTCTGTCGTTTTAAGCCACTTAGTTTGTAGTATACTACAGTTTGTAATGTCAGCCCAGGACACTAACACATAAGGTGCTACGGTCTGAATATTCATGTTCCCCAAAGTTCACACGCTAAAGTCCTCATGCCCAGTGTGATGGTATTTGCAGGTAGGGTCACTGGAGGTGAGGCGGTCACGGGGAAGAGGGATGGAGGATTCACGAGCTGGCGAAAAGGGACAGGAGAGAGCTTGGTCTGTCTCTCTTCCACGTGAAGCAGTGAGAAGATATCTCTCTGCAAGGCGGGAAGCAGGGCCTCACCAGTTACAGGATCTGGTCGCACTTTGACCTTGGACTTCCCAGATCTCAGACCTATAAGAAAGAGGTGTTTGTTGTCTGTAGTATTTGTTACAGAAGCCTGAGTGGCTGTGACTCCAGGCATGGTGCCCTTGCTGTTGCCTCACTGTACGAGCCCCAGCTCATCCCAGGGGGCTTGGAGATGTGCCCTCCTCCTGTCCCCAGCTCAGATGTCCCAGCAGCTTCTAGCAGCTGCCAAGTGTCTAAGTAGCCCCCAGGCTCTGGGTTGTGCACAAGGTACTGTAGTCGACAGCCTGATCCCTTCCGTTCCATGCAGTGTGAGTTCCTGGAAATGACTGTTTTCAGGAGAAAAGCAGCTCCAGAGAGCTCTCAGCCACTCTGCAGGAGACACAGATGCTCTTGAGTTAACGAGGAGAAGCAGAACCTCCTATGGCTGTTGGCTCAGGGCCCCTTGTCCTCCTGCCCTGGGCCTGTCCCTGGTAAGGCCTAGGAGGGTCAGCAGTGCCTCTCCATGGTGCCTACAAGGGCAGCCACTGATCAGAAGCCAGGCCAAAACCTCCATGGGTGTGGGGCGGACGGTCCAGTGTGTCAGGTGAAGATGGATCCAGGGATGCTGAATTCCTCTATGCAGTTTGCAAAGGGCCAGTATCCTTCCGACCACTTGAATGAAGGGCCTGAGTAGGCTCTTGTCCCCTGGTGTCCTGTTGCTGGCAGCACACACACGGGATCTTTATATGGTCCCAGTGGAGGACAGGAGACCAAAGAAGAAGACCCGCTCAGGGGTCACTGTGTGTGTGTGTGTGTGTGTGTTTGCACGCATGTGCATGTATCAGGGCCTGTCTGAGACTCAAACATCCTTGCCTTGCTGGGCCATTCAGCATAAATTCACTCTAGCTCTGGTTTCCATGTTAGCTTGGGCTATTCTCCCCAACTTCTCATGAGCCTTCACCCAGCTTATATTTAGTTATTTATCTTTCTAATATTTATTTACTTATTTGTAGTACTTGGAGTTGAACCAAGGGCCTTCGCACTGAGCTACATCCCAAGCTCTTTTTAAGTTTTAATTTTTAAATTTTGAGACAGACTCCGTTGCTCAGTTGCCCAGGCTGGGCTTGAATTGGTGATCTTCCTGCCTCAGCCTCCCAGAGTACTGGGATTCCAGGCCTGCACTACCATGCCCAGCTTCAACCTGTATTTATTGAGTGCAGCCTATTTTCCAGGCCCAGTTAAGCAATCTACAGCACCACTTCATTTCAGCTTTACAAAACCCTGTGCAATATTATAATCATGGTCCCCATATTACAGATGTTGAAAGCAAGGCTCAGTTACTTGCCTAAGTTCACAGAGCTGGTGAGAGGCTGAGTGAAATTTGGACAGCAATCTCTCTGGCACCGAAGTCTACCCTCCTGATGATGTGAATCAAGTTCAAGCAAGTTCTCTGCTTTTTACCCACTTTCCCTCTCCCCCTGTGTAGACATCTTGTCTTTTAACAATGTTCAAGGCCAAAATGCCTTAGGTAGAATGTGATAATTAAGAGACAGGGCTCTGGCACCAGACAGGCTCAAATCCCAGGTCTGCCACTCACGAGTACAGTGCCTCAGTTTCCTCCCCTATAAAATGGGGGTCATGGGCCAGTGAGATAGCTCAGCAGCATAAGCGCCTGCCTGGCAAGCGCGAGATCCTGAGTTCCACTCCCGGAACCCACATATGAAAAAAGGGCCGGTGATATCGCTCAGCGGCACGGGTGCCTGCTGGCGTGCGAGGTCCTGAGTTCAACCCCCGGTACCCACAAAAAAATAAAATAAAATAAAATAAAATGGGAGTCATTGTGGATTTTCATATTGGGGGTGCTGGGGGACTTGGTGAGGTAATGTGGGACAGCTGGCAGGTTATTCAGTCTACACACAGTGGCTAGAGCCTGAGGTACTTGTAGTCAGTATCCTCAAATCAAGGCCCATGACTGCTGGCATCACCATGTCTGTCACCATGGCCTGCTCATCTCACAAAATGCCTTGAGCTTCTGACCTGGGAAATGTGCCAGGCACAGTCAGTGCCAGGCAAGAGTCACAAATGTGATTAGGGGTGGGGGACACAGACCAGCCGGGGCCCTTTTTCCAGGATGCTGATGGTCGCCTTGGGAGGCAGAGGGGTGCAGGGCTGGGCTCCCATCCGCTTTCTTTATGAGGGTCAGTGATTCCTAATGGATTCTTAATGCAATCCCCACGCCTTGCTGAGAAGACAGTTGACAGCGCCTACTGAAGCGCTGGATCTTTGGGGGTGGGGGGGCTCCTCCGAGGCCAAGGCCAGGGACCTGCTCAGTGCAGAGGACAGCCCCTCCCCCACTGCCTCGAATGTCAGTAGGGCAGGGACAGAGCACGCATACACACATGAGCACCAGTGAACGCTTGTGTCGCCTCCGCGGAGACCCCAGGTTTCCAGGGACTTGTGGGGAGGAAGCACGCACCCGCGTCTCCCTCCTCCAAGCTGCCTTGTCTTTCTGCTGCTTCCAGGCAGATAATCAGGCCTCCACTCGTTTAATAGGATCCAGGATCCATGCCGCTGAGGCAAATGTAAAAACAAAGCCCTGTGCAAATGTGTTTTTACGTAAACACAGCAGGGGGTGGCGACTGCCTGCAGAGAAAGAACCCTGTGGCTGGTACTTCACAGAGCAAAAACAACCCTGAATGTTACTGTCTCCGAGCCCAGCAGGCAATGAGCCCGAGTCACGTGGGAGTCCAGGTGCTGGAGGAGCCGCCCCTGCCCGGCTGAGCAGCTCAGCATCCCTTCCCTCCAGGTGAACATCCCAGGGAACCTAGATGAGTGAGCAGACAGGTGTTCCTTCTTCTGGAGGCATCCTTCCTCTGGGAGACAGCCAGCATCCCCGAAGAAATGTACAGTGCCTTGTTGGTGGTTTTTTTTTTTTTTTTTTTTTTTTTTTGCCTTTATTAGCATAATTTACCTACAGTAAAATTAATCCATTTTAGCTTGCATTTCTGACAAATGCGTCCAACAAGAAACCTCCACCAGAAAGAGCCAAGACTCACAAGAGTTCCATCACCTTCCCACTTCTTCTGTGCGCTTTGTGGTCCATCCCTACCCCCATGCGCACCCTTGGCAACCACCGATCTGTTTTCCTTTTGCCTTTTCTAGAATGTCATATAAATGGAGCCTGCAGCTTTTCCACTCTGGCTTCTTTCACTCTGCACAGTGTCAGCTTTTGAGATGCGCTGACGCAGGTGTGCGTGTGAGTAGCCAGTCCCTTTATGGTGGCATAGTACCCCATGGCATGGATGTGCCACCTTCGTCACTAGATGTGAGGGTGGCTTAGGTTTTGGAAATTACAGATTGAGCTGCTCTATTTGCCTGTAGCTTTTGTGTAAGTGGGGGTTACCTTGCTCTGGCATTAACTACTAGGAGTGATACTGCCAGTCATTTGCTAAGAGGACAGTCTTCATTTTATCAAGCACCATCATAGTTCTGCAGAGGGGCTGTGCACCCTGTTGCATCCCTGCCGTGGATGTCTTGGAGCTCCTTATCCTCTCCAGCACTTTTATGTTTTTTGAATTGTTTTGTTTGTTTTCAGCCTTCCCACTGGGTGTGTGGTGCTATCTTCTTGTGGTTTTGATTAAAACACAGGCTGCCGAGTCCTGCGTTCCTGGGACTGTCCCTTGCAGGAGCTGGCAGGAGGCCGGTGATGACAGTGGCTCTAGACATGAAGTTTGCAAGAAGCCACACTCCATCCCTGCCGTGCCTCTTGCTGCTCTTGTGACCTTGGACACACACTTTAACTGCTGTCACTCCTGATTCCTCAGATCTGTGGGGCCGGGCCGGTAAGTTATATCCTAATGGGCCTCCTCCAAGGTTCCCAGGGCCACCCCGCTTTGAGAATCCTCACCTTTGCCCTCCCTGAAGACCCACAGTAGCCGTGAGCTGCCCAACTGGATTAAATCCATGGGTCAAGTCAGCTTCAGCCCCATGGGACCGGTGGCCAGGGCCTCTCTCTGACCTTCAACTCCATCCTCTCTGATTTGGGAGACTTTAGGGATCCGTGTGCTGGGTGGGGCCTCCTCGTTGTCTGGCGGGCCTGGCATTTGCACGTGGGATTTCTTCAGGGTTGGTGTGCTCCTGATGGGCAAGCAGGACTTGCTGGAAGAGGCCTCGTTCTGAGCAATAAGTCAGCCAAGGGGCTGAGAGGACTTGTGAGCTGTGTGACCATCAGCAAGTCACTTGACCCTTCTGTGCCTCCATTTCTCATCAGTATATGGGGGAGACCTTACAGAGTTACGGTGAGCACCAGAAATTATGCATGTCAAGCTTCTGTGGGCTCAGTAAGTGAAATTGTTCTTCCTGGTACTTGAAAACAACACAGGCCCCAAGGTGTTAAAAGCTAAATTATAAGGTTGTCATCTTCCTGAAGGAGGGGGCCACATCTTCAGGGCGCTCAATAAATGTTTGTTGAATGAAGAAATGAAAGCATGCTGTCCCCTGCTCCCTAACTGGGTCTGGGAGAACGCTCACTACACGGATGTCTTCTGGGGTAAGGAAGGAGTTATCCCTAGAGATGATGCGTGTGCGCGGTTTGTGCAAGACTACCTCTCCCTGTGGGCAGATCTCCCAGTTCAGGCTGGGTCTGTGGGGCAAACCTTGGCTTGGCATGTGACTGGTACTTCGTGTTTGTTGATTGAATAAAAGAGTGAACTATAGCTTAAATGTAGGAGAAAGCTGCAGGAAGTAGGAACCAGAAGAGATTTGAAAGTTGTTTTTGCTGTTGTGTTTTACTAAGGAGGACCCAAAGGAGCAGAGGGGGCAAACCACCTGCTCCAGGCCACACAGCCATAGAGTGACCTTGAAAGGTGGGGCAGGAAGAAAGGAAGTAAGAGGCCCTACATGAAGCTGCGATTACAAGGTCAGGAGCCTCCTTCAAACCTCACAGCCAAGGGAAGCGCAGGGTTCCCTGTTCACAGCTTCAGGATTTCCAGACAGCGAGAGCAGAGTGTTAAACCAAGCTGGAGATGCTTCTGGGCACAAGCCAGGTGGGGCTGCACAGGTCTACAGACGAGGAAGCCCCAGCTCAGAGAGGCTGCAAACAGCACCCAGGACACCGAGCCTGTCACACAGGTCTAGATTCAAACCCACAACCCTTCACGGGACCAGGGTCACAGACTCCCCATTCAGTGCTCTGGGTGGAGATTGTTCCGGGCCCCCTAGGAAGACAGAAGCAGCTTCACGGTCCCCCGGGGCTGCACCCACTTGAGTCACACTCCAGCTCTCCTGCCTCCTCTCCCTCCCTGGGCTGTAACCAGACAGAGCATCCTCCCTCCCAGCCTGTCTGGTTTATTCCTGGGGGTATGTGGGCGACTTCGCGCTTGTCTGTGGGGGTGTTTGTCTAATTTTAAAGACATCACGACAGCAGTGACCTATTAATGTTGGGGCTGGTGAGGACTCTTAAAGACTCACAGTAAGTTGAGAGAGAAGGGGCCCCTGTCGCTACGTGGTGCCATCAGCCCCCCAGCCCAGGATAGCAATAGTTAGGAACCTCTACCTAGAGGAGCCAGGTGTTTGCTGGGGCTTTGAGAGATAGCATAATTGTACCCACTTTACAGTAGGGAAAATGAAGGCTCAGAAAAGTGACATGCTTTCACTGCTGTCTTGAGACACCAAGTGACAGAGCTGGCCAAGAAAGGACTCAGGCAGAAACTCCTACACATCCCAGAACCCTTGGGCCTTCTGCTTGCCCTGGATGCCTGAGTTAATTCTGACACATAAATAGCAATATCTGGGATTGCATTGAGGTCCAAGGGTTTGCCCGGTCCTATGCTAAGCATTTTCCATATACAGCTTTGGCCAACTGTCTCAGTTCCCCAGTGCTGGTATGTTTCCAGTTTTGTTTGTTTGGTTGTTGGTTTGCTTTTGTTGTTGTTGTTGTTTTGCAGTACTAGCTATTGAGCCCAGAGCCTTTGCACTGAGCTAAGTACCTACCTCCCCCCCTTTTTTTCTGATACAGGGTCTCCTGCCTCAGCCTCCCAGAATGCAGGGTTTGTAGATGTGTGTCACTTTGCCCAGCTTCATTCCATTTTATGAATGAGAAACTGAGGCATACAGAGCTCAGGTGCCCTGCCTATGTTCTCAGCGCTGGTACATGATGAAGCCAAGATTCAAACTCCTCAACTCTAGTTGACATCAAAACTCACGCAGTCTCTTTATTTTTTAAACCACAGCTAGTTATGGAAAATAAAAAGATGGATAAAAAAAGTGAAAAAATAAAATTGCCCCTAACCCTGCTTCCCAGGAGGTAGTGTTTTTATGCATATTGGTAAGTTTCCACCCAGCTGTTCCTTCTTGCTCCTGGCAGTTGACCTTGGGTGTTCAGTAATTGCCGAGCAATTTTGAGATGACTCGAAATATATAATTCATGGGCGCGTCTTTCATCCTGGTCACTGGAAGGCAGCGAGGCATGGCTGTTTCCTGGGGAGAACTGCAACCTTGCTATGGGAGGAAACAAAATCTTAGGAGCTTAAAACATAAATTCAGAATCAGAGAATCAATATACATAGAAGCAGACCGTAGTATCCCAGCACAGAAACTAGGGAGCTGGCATGAACTTCATGATAGCATCTTATGATAGCCGGCACCAGGAAGAGACCTAGAACCTCTAGAAGCTGACATTAGAACTTCGTAAATCTGGAGTCTGAGGACCGGGATTCTGGTTTGCTCTTCTACTTTCCCACAAGCTGAAGGTCTAGAACAATGTCTAAAGACATTTATCATGGTCATACCTCAGGGAGAGGAGAACAATACTGGTCTCCAGGGATGCTGCTGCCCACCCTGCAATGCCCAGGACACTCCCCCAGCACCAAAAAGTTTTCCAGTCCAAACTGTCAATGATGCTGAGTATGAGAACCCCTGGTCTAGGTGTTTAAGGCACATGCTGGTTTATGCATGTGAACATTCCAAGAGAGGAAGAATCTTATTTCTGGCTTTGCTTGACACTAACCAGGTTGCTTGGCAAATTGCATAGCGCCTGCTGTTTCTCATCTGTGAACTGGGTTTCAGGACTCCTGCCATGTGCTGGCATGGCAGGACAGATAGGGACAGAGAATACGAGCATGTGCTGGGGGTGGCAGGCATAGAGTGGTCGTGTGTTCACACATGATCGAGTCTGCTGGTGTGTGCACCGTGGGGCCTCATGCCACCATCTCCCTGCTACCATGGTGTCTGATCGCACCATGGGGCCTCATGCCACCTTCTTCCTGGTACCATGATGTCTGATGATGAGGGGCTGAAGGGTCATTCTGTTTCTGGCTGTGGTTGCCTTCTTGGGAGGCACCATCTTTCTGTTGCAGGGGACAGATTTCTATTGCAGGGGACAGCACAACTTTTGATGAAGATGCCCCAGGGCCTGGTACCTCTAGGCCTTCTAGAAGGTTCTCATGGCCTACATGGGCTCCACCACACAGAGGAGAAATGCTTCCTGAGGATGGAGGGCTCCCAACGGCCCCACTCACACCACAGACAGGAGGCCCCAAGTTCAGAGATCAGAGGTCAGAGCCTGGCAGAAACAGAGGTTATTGTGGAGGGTTCAAGAGTTGGGCAGGCCTGGATTTGGGCCTTGATCTGCCAATCACCAGCTAGGCCTTCAAGGCAGCAAGCCAGCTGACCTCTCCAGCCCTGCAGTCCTTACCTGTAAGGTGAGAACACAGCTAACTGCTGCACAGAGCCTCTCAGGAAGGACAGGATGGTGTGAATAGAGGGGCCTAGCACACAGTAGGTGTGCGGTCAGTGATAATTTAGCTGCTTTTCTTCCTTCCCGGGGAGGGTATGTAGGCTTAAGCCTGGGGTCCAGGAGGCCTGGGTCTGAGAGGAGGCACTGCATCACTCTAGGAGGCCCTTCTCCTTTCCTCTTGGGCCTCAGTTTCCCCATCTGCCAGTGAGGAAGTTGGTCAGGAGGCTGGAAGTTTCTTCCTCCTGTTCTGATGGGCTGGGAGCCCGCCTCTCAGTCCTGCTGGGGAGGGTGCTCCACAAGGAAAAAGACCTTGACTCTGTGGAGCTTGGTGGGGGACAGAGACCCCCTCAACACACATACACAGACACACAGCACACACAGACACACACACACCAGCTGGGACAGAAAGACCGGGCTTTGGGGGTGGGGACAACAGTTCTTGCTGAGGACATGCCTGCTGGAAAATTCCTTTCTGGGGAAGAGTTGTTAATAAAAGCTGTCACCATCCCTAAATTAGAGTTTAGTCCATCCTGGTCAGCATGAAGCCAACAAGCGGCAATTTGCTTGCAACTGTGGCTGGGAGCAGTGAGCGGTGGCGGGGAGCAGCGTGGGCACGGAGAAGAAATCTATAGGCCTGGAGATCCTGGAGCCAGCTTGCTCTGGCCTGGCTGTGTGACCCTGGTTCACTCTGTCAACCTCTCTGAGCCCCAGGATTCTCATCAGTAAAGCATCGGACTTGGACTATTTGGTTTCTAAGAGCTGTTAGAGCTCTAGGATTTTATGGCGTAGTGACAACAATCACAACAACTGTAGCTAAAACTTACTGAACACTTACGTGGGTCAAGGCCCATGCTAGGCATTTCACAAAGACAGAGGTTGTTTCATTTGGATTTTCCTGGGCCTCAGTTTCTCCTTCTGTAAGAGAAGGCCATCTTGCTAAGTGGCGAATCTCCAGATGTCCTAGTTCCTTGGGACTTGCTCTAAGGAAGATAGTGAGCGGCCTGAGGGTGGGCTTTGAACTGTGGACACAGAAGAACAGACCTTCCTCCCTGGCCCTAATCACCCCCTGTAATCTGCATATCAGCTCTCACTGTGGATGAAGATCCGAGATCAACAGGCACTTTCCTCAAGGAGACAGATAGTAAATATTTTAGGCTTTGAGGCCCACGTGACCCAAACCCCCCCGGAAAAAAATTCTAGAGTCACCTGAGCAGTGCTGATGATCCGGACCATGACCTGCTCTCAGCTGCAGTGTCAACAAGCTACGTGCACACCCAGCTCAGCCGCAGAGCCACTGGGATGGGATCAGATCCTGCTGGGAGAGGGGTGGGGGGCCTTGCTAGACCCTTGGAGGGGGAGACTTTAGGAACCAGGCGTCCAGTCACCCAACAGTTCAGGAACAGCCCTGAGCAGAATCCATCGTCTGGGAGACGGTGCCTCCTCCTTTCCTGAGGCCTGGTCTGTGCAAGTGTCCCCTCTGCCTGGGACGTTCTCACCTAGGTTGCCCCACAGCTCCCTCATCTCATCTTTAGGCCTCAGCTCACAGCACGTCTGCTCAAAGGGTCCTTCCAGTACCACACTCTGACCCATGGCTTCGCTCCCATTCTCCATCACTAGGGCTTTCAGATTATTGTAACAGGCCTGCAGTGAGAACTGCGTTTTACCTTGAGATGCACACACACACAGCCGAAGCAAAGGGTTGCAAAATAATCTCTTGCCTCACTGCCTGAACATCAGTGCTAACACACTGCAGTCCTGTTCTCTTCCCTTCCTCTGGCGCCCTCCCCCACCCAGTGCTTTGCCACCCGCTGTAGGTCTGCCCCCTGGGTAAACACTCTGCCCAGAAAAAGCAGAGCCATCCATTATCCCCCCAGACAATTAGCAGCCTATTAAGAAAGTCTATGCAAATGTGCACTAATTGACCCATGCCACAACAGCCCCAGGAGGAGTGGGATGACTCCAGATGGCTTAATGATAGGGACCAAGGGCCTTTCTTTACAAGCCCCTGTTGAGAAAGACAGTAATCTGGGCCCAGACAAGGGCTGCCAGCTCCCTGGGCTCTGAGGAGGGCAGTAGACTGGGGAACCTGCAGCCTGGGTCCCTTTCATGTATCAGCTGAACAAGAGGGACTTGTCTGTTCGCCCCTATGTCCCTCCAGCCACCACCCAGCCTTCCTGCAGCTCAGCCCTTCCTCGAGCCCAGACCTGGTAATACGTGTTGCTGATTCCTTACACCCATGGACTCTGCCTTTACAAAAATCTGACTGTCCCTTTAAAAAAAAAAAAATAGACTAGCTAAAATTTTTAATTGACACAAAATTGCACATATTGATGGAGTATGGTATGATATTTCAGTATGTGCACTCAACATATAGTGGTCAGATCGGGATAACTGGCATATCTGTCACTGAAAACATTTACCATTTCTTTGTGTTGGGAACATTCAAAATCCTCTCTACTTGCTATTTAGAAATACACAATTAATTATTGTCAATTGTAGTTATCCTACTTCTGGTGTTCAGTAGAACACTGCATCTTTACAGCAGTTTTAGGGTCACAGCAATTGGTCCTAAGGTAGAGCCTCCCTAATTCTCCATGTGCCTCCTGCCTCCACACACGCACAGTCTTCCCTGTTACCAACATCCCTCCACAGTCGTACACTTGTCACAATCCAGGAGCCTACTCCGGTACCTCACTGTCACAAAGTCCACAGTTCACCTTTGGGTTCACACTAGGTATTGTACATTCTATGCGTTTAGACAAACGTATGAGTTACATCCATCATTATAATGTCACTCAGGCCAGTTTTATTGTCCCCAATATCCTCTGTGCTCTACCCACTCCGTCCATCAATCCCTTGGCAACTGCTGATTATTCTCCTGTCTCTATCGTTTTGCCTTTTCCAGAATGTTGTAGAGTTGGAATTATGCAGAGTGTAGCCTTTTTAGACTTAGTCATACACACCTAAGCTTCCTCTGCATCTCATCATAGCTTGATAGCTCATTTCTTTTTAGCGCTGAAGAATATTCCATTGTCTGGATGTACATGAGCTTTTTATTCTATTGGATAAGTACCAAGGAGCACAGTTTCCAGATGAAATGCTAAAAGGATGTTTGGTTCTATGCTCTTGTTGCTCTCTAGGGACTAACTAGAGCTGAGACTTACTGAGCCCTTGAAGTGTGGCCAGCCCGGTGGCAAGAACTGCTCCCGTGTCTTCCTGTTCAGTGCTGCCTATACCCCTGGAAGTCTGGTCTTTGGCTTTCTAATGTCGAGAAACCACCACTCACTCAGATCCTGTCTCAGCATCTCTCCTCTGCTCTTCTACTTTCCTGTCTTGTCACTAGGGCCTAATATTTCCTTGCTCTTTGGGCACCTGGTGATGTCTTTGGAGGCTACAGGTCTTTATCCAAATGACCAGCAGAGAAAAGAATGTCACCAGTCCCAATTCCAGAGGGACAAGTCTGAGATCTGAGCCCACCCTTGCTCCACCAGTAGTGCCAGGGTTATGTGGCACGCTGTGGTCACCATGGCTTACCTTTACGAGCAGGGATCACACACGAGCTGTGTCCTCTCTGCCTGACTTAAGCGCTCGCCAGTATTGTACTAACTCACGGAGTCTCCATCTTTTTCTGATATGGAGGTTGGGCAGATGGTTTTGCCACAAGAAAAGGTGAATGTTTTCTCTAGTTGTACAAAGTTGAAACAGAAAGTGACCATCTACTGAGAAATGGCTGTGTCGGGCTTAGTGTATGTTTAGGAGCAAAGGCTCTGGAATAAGACTGCCGGGGCATGAACCCTGTAACCCTGTCTTACTACTTGCTAGATGTGGCCTTGCACAGATGACTTAATCTTTCTAAACTCCAGTTTCCTCCTCTGTAAAACTGGACCAACAAATGGGATCTTTCTCATAAGATTATTGTAAGAATTAAACAAATTATTATCTAAAGCAATGCTATATACACAGTATGTGCTCAATAAATATTAGTACACTCTGTTATTAGGGAGCTATGTATTTTAAACACAGTAGCCCATTTAGCCCTCCTACCTTCCCAGTTCAGCAAAGTGGATGGGTCCTGTTCTGCAGGCAAGGAAACTGTCACAGAGAGGCTACCTGCTGAAGATCGTGCAACTGCATGGAGCCAAGGCAGGTGCAGACGCACGCATGCCTGGCCCCAGGCCTGACCCTTTCCACATTACCTCCCCTTCCCGATCACGGTGGCTCAGTTGCACTCCCCGCAACAAGTGACAGCAGCAATAAAGTTTGCCTGTGGAGCAAGAGGACTGGAGCCATTATCCAGGGAAACAACATTTTAATATTTATTTATAATGGGCACCATATGCTCCTTCTGATTTTTTTATTTAATTACATCATGGCAGATGGCTGGGTGTTAAAGGCCATTAAGCTAATGGCGCTTTGCCTTCCCATTTATTTTCTTGAGATTTGGGGAAGACGAATGGACATGGATGTCAATGACAAGCTGTGAGCTCAGGGTGGCAGCAGCTGAGTCCCTTTCCTGGGAACAGAGGGAAGTCGGGGCTCCTGGACTTTTCCTGGGGGGATAGGGTGGCTGAGTGTGCTGGAGGCAGTGTGCACTGTGCTCAGGACCTGGGGACAGTCTCTTGTGTGCACACATGCCTCAGTGTGCAGACCTGGTGATGTTGCAGTCCCAGGTGTTCAGCCCAGGAAGTCGGTCTGTAGGTACAGAAGTGACCTGCAGGTTTGCCCAGGATGGTAGAGACTGAGGAAATTCCACCCGTCCAACGTGTGCCGGGGTCTTCAAACTACAGCACACCGGAGAGTGGAAGGGTGTGTCCTAAAGCCGGCCCACCTCTGTGGGGTGTAAAAGCCTTCTTCAGAGAGAGTGGGTTAATACAACTGGGGTTCCTTAAAGACCATGAGCAAAAGCCACAAGTTCGCCATTTATAATGGCATTTCTCCCCCTGCACCCCCACCCCAGGACTGAGGATTGAATCCAGAGCCTTCACACTGCGCCACATCCCCAGCCCTTTTTCATTTTTATTTTGAGACAGGGACTTGCTAAGCCACTCAGTTGCCCAAGCTGGGCTCACATCTGTAATCCTCCTGCCTCAGCATCCCAGAGTGCTGGGATCACAGTTGTGTGCCGCCACACTTGGCTATAACGGCATTTCTTCTCAAGCTATTTCACTGCATCTTTCACTGGAAATTGCTGACCCCCAAAGCAAGAGGAATAAGAAGGAATTTTGACTAAAGGAATTGGGGGTCCAGCTCCCTGGAGAAAAGCATTTGAGGGGTGGTCCTCCATGTCTCCACACACAGGAAGGATGGAATTCAACTGAGAGATGCAGTGGTTAAGAGAGGACCTGGCTGTCCTGCTGATCTGCTCAGCATCTACCACTGCATCACACCCTTGAGACTCAGGCAATTTTGCGCATGAATTCATGCTCTACCTCTTGCCAGCTTGTCCTTCATCTCTCAGAGCCTTAGCATCCTCATCTGTAAAGTGGGCATTGCTGTGTATGTGCCTCATCATTGTTGAGAAATCTACATCGTCTTCCTGGAATCTTCATGCAGGATGTGGGTCCTAGCACAACTTCCTCATAAAGTGAGAAAATTGGAAATATTTTACATACATAGCAGTAAGGAAAAGATTGTATAAACCGTGGTCTATTCCAAGTAATCAATACCACTGGGAAGCAGGAGATAAAGAGCACACTGACTCTTGTCATTCCCGGAGCAGGGAAACCAGACAGTCAGGAAAGATACAATTCAGAGTGTGTTACTGAGTCAGCTAAGGGTGATTGAGGCTAAGTCCTGCTGGGGAAACTCCAAGAGTTATGCTAACTGAGGGGAGAGAGAGATGAGGTGTTTATATATTGGCTCCTTCAGTTACCAGCTGAGGCTTCTCTAGTGGTCCTAGCACACAGATATGGAGAGTATCCAAGGTGCTGGAGAAAGCCCACAGGCAAAGGGACACAGACAGAGGCATCAGGAAATCTAATCTGTGGGTGAGGCGCACACAGCCCCTGTACTAGAGTGGCAAAATGGAAAGGTGACATCTCGGAGTGTTGACGTGGACGTGGAGCAACAAGAGTGCTCAGACTCTGCTGTGGGAGCCATGTGTGCTGCCACTTTGGAAAACAAGTTTGTAATTCTTAAGATAGTCAGAAGATGCTTATCAGGAAGATGTAGCAATTTCCCTCCCAGGCCTCTGTACACCCTACATTAATTCTTGTACACATGTTTCAGGAGAGAAGTCCAAGAATGTTTGCAACAACTGGTGGGGGAATCCATTCCACCCAAGCCACATGAGCTGACAATTAGTGATAGAGAACCTCCATGAAGGAACAGTGGGTCCTTAAACCAGCAAAAAGGGGCATTGGGCAGGCACAACCACATGTATTCTCAATAAATTATTATAACAAAGGAAGCACTTGCACCTAACATATATTAAGATATTGTATATATTGACTCATTTATTTCCCACATCAACATTGTGCCATAAATGCTATTACTTCCTAATTCCAGAAAGGAAACTGAGGTTCACAGAGGTTAGTAGTCACCTCAAAGGATTATGATGAGGAGTAAACAGCCCAGTGGTAATAAGGTATTTAGCACGCTGCCAGGGACATAGTAATCACTCAATTAACAGAGTGATTTTTGGATACCTCTATTATTAGGCTAAGACTCAAATCTCACCTCTAGCATGGGCTTCCCTGTTTCCTGGGCTTCCCCAGTTCCTAGGGGCCTCCTGCCCAGCTCTGAGAAGACAGCAAGGCTTTGCAAATAGGTTTCTCAGGAGCTATTTATTGGCCAATGTTGGGTGGTCAGAGGGTCAGGTGGTCCTGGGCTTGCCCAGCAGGCCTCTGTCCCCCATATCAAGCTTGGGGGCTTCCATCCTGACCTGGCTCTCCCTCCCCATGAATTTGGACGGGAAAGGCCTTTTCATTTCTTGGGGAGAAAGCACAGGGCAGGTTGTACTTCTTGTTTCCCTGTCCTACAGGGCAGCTCTACCCCGCCCATCTTTTTCTTGGCAGCTCAACCCCAGAGGTTCATTTTGGTGCTAAAAATAGGCTGCGCTTAGACACTCCGAGACTCCTGCTGGAAACATGAACTGCAGTAACGAAGGCTGCTGTCCCACAAAGGAGCCCTCAGCCTGATCCCTGCAAGGTGCTGTGCTAACCCTTGGAGGGAGATGGGATAGCGGACATCCCCACATTCAGCAGATGTGGACACTGAGGCTCAGAGAGCCTCGTAGGAAATGAGGAAGGATGACACTCTTGGTGAGTGGTAATGCCAGCCCTGTGGATTGTCTGGTCCCTGTCCAGGATGTTTTACGCTTGGCTGACTTCGCAGAGAAAAAGCTGCAGCCCAGAGGGGCAGCAGCACCCATTGGATGGAGGAAGAGGGTGCTAGTGTGGTCACAATCCCCTCATGTTCTGAGCAAACGGAGGCAGAGAAGGAAGGGGTTTGCTGAAGGCTGACCCAGTCTGTGGAGCGGGGAGACCTACCAGGCCTGCCTCGTGCACTGTGGGGAGGAGTTTGTCCCTAAAACCTTTAAATGCAGGGCCTGGCGTGGAGTAGGTGTTTAACAAATGGCAGCTAGTAAGAGAGAGAGATTTGGAGAGACAGAGATGGAGAGAGAGACAGTAGAGAGAATGGCTGATGGATAGGGGAGGCAGAGAAGTATTTTGGGATTCCCTTGAGGGCGAGGGGCTATAGCTCAGCAGGGACCCCAGAACCATTTAGTTCTGAATAACACAAGTTACTGCCTCCACAGAGTCCTGAATTGCAGCCTCCCAAGGCCATCGCCTGAGTGTGTTGGCACACAGCATGAAGCTATGGTCATAGATGTAAGCGTCCCTCCCCAGTGGGCAGTCCCTCTCTTTCCACTCATTTCCTCCACCAGTGCTTGGGAGAAAGGGATGATGGCACAGACATCATTTTGCCCACGTGGGACTCAGATTCCAGGGCACTCCTAGCACGTGCAGGATGGTGTGGGTGGCTCAGGTCGGCACCTTCCCTCCTGGGAAGGGAACAGAGCTCTAAACGTGGGTGTGAACACAGCCTCTGTTGCCTATCCCTCTCCCCACAGTTCCTTTCCTGTCCCACACCACCAAAGCCCCAGCCTCTTTCTGTTCCCTGCCAGCTGCTAATGAGCTCAGTATCCTCTTAAAGCCCATCTGGCACCCACTTAAAGGAAAGATGTGTTGAAATATGAAAGAACAAGGAAGGAGCAACAAAAGAGGACCCAGAAATATGCCCAGAGAGGCAAGACACCACATGGAACCCACAGCTGCCGGCTTTGTGTCTCCACCACAGCCCTCGGGCTGATGGCAGCAAAGGTTTCAACACGTTCCCACCGGCTTCAACCACCAGTGGTACGTGCATGCATGTCCAGGGGCAGTCACGTCTGTACCACTGGTGGTTCAGAGCCACCTAGCAGTGAGACATATGGATGATGGCCCTGCGGTGAACATGTTAAGGCTGCTCACATTGCTGGTGAGAGGGAAGGGTGGGGTGAGAGCTTCCCTCGACCATTTCCTGCATGCCAGCATCCTAGCTACAGCAATATTAGTGTTGTTGAGAAGAGGAGTTTTCCCCCGGTCACCCAATTGTTGGGTGGAAGAGGCAGGATTTGAACCCAGATCTGTTTGTATCCACAGCCCATGCTCTAGCCTAAATGTAGACAAGAGGGTGCCCCATGAGAGCTGTTGGAGTTTTCTCCTTCTGGCCCAGCTGCAGAAACATCTGGCATGTGTATGATGTACATAGAATATCATGGGGTACTGCCCACTGCCAGGGAGTTTTCAAGCTGGTAAGAGGCTGGTCTTCCTCAAGTGTCGGTGCAGCTATGAACTTCAGTGGACTCCACGCATGCCATTGGAACACAGTTCAGACTCCCGAGCTCAGTGTGCAAGGACCCCCGTGGTCTGGTTTCTGCCCTCTGTATGTGCTGTCCCTCCTCTCTGGACTGTCTTTCTGCTGCTCCTTCATCCACAGAACTTTTGCCCCTCTTGCAAGACTTTTTGCTTCTTTCGCAAGACCTTTCAAGTCAAAGATACCCCCTGGGGAAGCTCTCTTTGATCCCCCAGGCAGGTGTAGACCCTCACTGCCTCAGCTCCCACCCTCCAGGGCCTCCCACACCAGAGTCCACAAATTTCTGACATTTTTAAGCCAAAGTCTGAAAGCTTAAGTGAAAAGGCTCTTTTCTGGGTGTATGTCTGTAGTTGCCATCATTCTCAAGAGACAGAAGAATAGGGGCGTGGTTAGCAATATGGCTTTAAAGTCGGTCTGATGGATGAATGATGGATGGGTGGATGGATGGATGGGTGGATTAATGAATGGATATGTAGGTGGACTGATGGATGACAGACAAGTGGGTGGATGGCTAGATGGATGGATGGTTTGACTCCACACGAGCATGGGTTTTTGTCTGTTTTGTTCACCTATCGATTCCAAATGCCTATGAGGTGATTGGTGCTCAGTAATAGTTCCTGAATAAATAGGATGTCAGACTCTAAACTACAGTTAAAATCCCAGGTGTTATCTGAATTAGGAGGAGCTGTCACAATTCAGATCATCCACTATCAACGTTTGAGTCTCATCGCGTTGGCTAAGATTGTCGTGGTGCCCCCTGCTGGTAGTGGTCCCAGTGGAATTTCTCTGTTTTCTAATTTACATTCTATTTTTCTCCTAGCTTATGATCCTGAGCGTTTACTCACAAAGCAGTGGTTATTAACTCTCTGTGCTTATCACTGTCATCTGAGGGCACCTTATGATGTAGGTTTCCGTTTCAACCAGAGATACTGGTTACAGAGGTCAGGGATCTTCATGTTTACCAAGCGCTCAGGGGCTTCTGAATCAGAGGTTCTTTAGACTATCCTCCCAGAGGCCCTGACAAGGGGAAAGCCACTTCCGGAAACTGGAACACAGTGGAAATGGGATATTGCTTCCTGTCTCTGAATTCCCAAGTGATGTTCAGACTATGTGTGGGAAAGGTAGAATCAAAAAAGCAGTGTTCAAGAGCTATGCTTTGGGATTCAGACCATTTTGGCTTCAAATCCCAACTCTACCACTGACTAGCTCTGTAACGTCATTGTCCTCATCTGTAGAATATGGAAATAGTTACTTCCCACAGGAATGAGGAGAAGAATAAATGAGATAATACGTGGAGAGGGGGAGAAACAAAGCTGGGCACACAGTAAGCACTCAATAAATACTGAATGAATGACCGCATTGCTAAATAATCCTGCTTCCCTTCATTTTTCTTTTCTTGTTGGATGGAAGAGAGCACCCACACACTTGATTTCTGCCAGCAGGATGTGAGCCCTGTAGGGGAGGGATTGTTGTCTCTGGCTCCATGGCTTCATTTCCAGTACCTAGAACAGTTACTAGGGTGAGACCTGGTACATACTAGTTCTCACGAAATGTTTGTTAGGAGGGAAATGAATGAATTTGTTTCTTTGGACTTAAGGAGATCAGTGTATATTTGAAAAATATGTAAGAAATTGGGAGCAATGTACATCCAGCTCTCCATATCTGCAGTTTCTGCATCTCCAGATTCAACCAACTACAGATCGAAAATACTCGGAAAATGTTGTATCTGCAGTGAACATATACACTTTTTCTTATCATTAAAACGATGCAGTACAGCAACTACTTACAGAGCATGACCTTGTATTTGACATTATGGGCAATCTAGAGGTGATTTAAAGTGTATGGAAGGATGCCTTAAAGTTCTGTGAAAATACTATACCAGTTTATGTAAGGGACTTGAGCATCTGTGGGTTTGAGTACCCGTGGAGGGTCCTGGAACAAATGGCTACGGGTACCAGCTGTAAAAAACCAGCCCATAATGACTTGTTCTTGGCCAAGATAAAGTTTGTACCAAAACTGGGGCCCAGGAGGATTCACGCTCCCCCCACGCATTGCAGTCTGGTTGAAGGGAAAGGCGGTGTTCTGAAAGGCTCAGACTTGGGCTCTCAGTTCTGCTGCCGAGCCGATTTGTGCCATTGGCAATCTTCTGCCCTTTCCGAGCCTCTGAATCCTCCCTCAAGGATGCTCAAGACCCCTTTAAAAAGTGCTGTGCCTCAGTGAGGGGCTCCTCATGCCTTATCTGTGCTATTTTGCAGATGGCAGCCCTGTGCCCTGATGCTTGACCGGATGGAGGCCATCGGCTTCTGTTGCCAGAAAGTGCACACGTGGAGCTTGGTCCCCATCTGTGGGCAAGGCCAGAGTCAAGGCCCTCAGTGAACTCATCCTGCTCCGACAGACCTGAGGAGCCAAGAACAGGAAAGGAGTGACTTGTGGGCTGGTAACCCCTGGACCCCTCTCCAATGATTATTATTGGAGTTCCTTGGGACCTCTCTGAGGTGAAGAACAAGATGTAGGAAAATGGAGCTACCTGCTATGTTTCCCCTTTCTTGGCCCCAGGAAACTCACCTTGACTTTGGGAGGCCACTGAGCTCTGTCCTCCTTTCTCTTAGCCTCAGCCAAGTGCTGGACTTGCCCTCCCCCTCTGGCCTTGGCGCTCCCCTGTGCAGAGGGAGTAAGTTTGAGGAGCCCCAAGGGTTGCATCCTTAAGGGAAGCTTGGGCAACCAAGCTTCCTCCCTCCCCTTTCCACCCTGCCAGCCCAGCCAGTCCGGAATGATCCCGCTATGGCCAAGCTCTGGTTCAAATTCCAGCGGTACTTCCGCAGGAAACCCGTGCGCTTCTTTACCTTCTTGGCTCTCTACCTGACTGCTGGGAGCCTTGTCTTCCTGCACTCTGGCTTTGTGGGTCAGCCCGCCGTCTCTCAGAACCAGGCCAACCCCGCTGCCGGAGGCCTGGCCGAGGGCGTCGAGCTGCCCTTCTTGGGAGATTTGCACCTGGTCAGAGGCTTCCGCGACACAGGTGAACCCTCAAGCATCGCCCGCAGGTACGGACCCTCGTTCAAGGGCAAGGACTCCAGCGAGAGAGCCAAGCTGGGCGACTACGGTGGGGCCTGGAGCCGTGCCCTCAAGGGGAGGGCTGTCCGGGAGAAGGAGGAGGAGCGAGGTAAGAGTGGGAGGACCACCAGGACGGGCTGAAGGAACAGAGAGGAACAGCGATGATACAATAACAGCTGCCAGTTCTCAGCATTTTGGGGCAGTCAAAATATATGCTGAATGTTTAAATTTTTTTAAAAAGTATTACAGTAAAAGATAAATTGCCATGAACCCCCCCAAATATACCCCCAGCTTTCAACACACTTCTCCCATCTTTTTACCACTTTCTGAAAGCAGTTCTGAAAGTCCTCTTTTATGAGTGTTTTCACAAAGTGTGATAAAAATTCAGTGAATGTTGCTACGAGCATCACCCAACAGAAAGGCAGGCTTGTAGAAACGTTATGGTGTGTCCTCATCCACCAGATCTGGCACCATACAACTCAGGCTTTTCCCCCATGGTCAAAATAACCAGGAAAAGTAAACATTTTGAATCTGTTCAAGACATCGAGGCAGCCAGGGCTGCACAACTAAAGAGGATTTCCAGAACTGCTCCAGACAGTGGCAAGAATGATGGGATGAGCATGTTCAAAGCAAGGGGGAATATTTTGAGGGGGGGCTAATAGTAATGTGTCTTTTACTGTAATAGACATTTTAAATTTAAACATGTGCTATTTTTGGAACCAGCTGTAATAGAGTTACAGCTACACATATGTAGCAGATTTCATTGTCATCCCCATCTACCAGGGAGAAAACTGAAGCTCAAAGAAATTAAGTAGCTTGCACAAGGTCACATAGCTCATCAATAGGCAAGTTTGGGTTTGAACCCCACGTCTGTTAGGGTTCAAATCTTGACTCCCACCCCCTGAAGCCTTTTTCATTGGTATTAAATACGCATGAAAATAAAAACAGCCAGCATTTGCTGAGCCCTACAGGCCCAGGTAGTATTGTAAGCATTTTGTGTGTATTGAATTGTTACCTCAACCCTATTCATTACTGTAACTATTCCCATTTGTAAAGATGAGGAAATGGGGACACCAAAATTACATGGCTACTAAGTGGCAAGGCTTGGGCTCCGGCAAACTGTCTCTAGATGCACCACCCTGGGTCCCTTGGTGATGATTCTCAGGGTACGTCTTTTCCCTGGGCATATTTAACTGTGTTTTCTCAGCTTTTCACAGTCGGAAAGGGCTTTTCTTTGATTTTCACTAAATTTCATGGGCTTGAACAAGGCACCTACCATCCTATACCCACTTAGCAGATGTAGAAATTGAGGCTTGAACAAGTGGAGACCCTGGATCCAGACCCCATAGCTGGTCAGAGGCAGTGTGGGAATTGAAATCAGATCCATCTGGCTGGAATGCTTGGCTCTCTGTGATCATATCTTTGAATCTGCTGCACCTCTCCATGCTGGGGAGGGAGTCACAACCCCTGCAATTCATGAGATTCGCGAACCCAGGCCAGATGGGATGGAGATCGAGAGTAAACCCCCGATCAAGGCAGAGGGAAAACCTTGCTAGTTTTTGTGTTCCACTATAATTCAACTCACAGAAAATCCCTTCCCCACCGAGGCATTAAGGGAAGGAATTTGTCTCCAGGAGCATATTCCCCAGTCCTACCCTGTGCTGGGCTCAGGAACCATCCAGAAGACCCTACCTCTCCTCCCTTGGGAATTTCCTAGATTTCTTCCTCATCAAGACCCCAGTGTTAGTAGGGAGGTGAAAGAGCTGGTGAAAGAGGCAGAACACATTGGGGAACTTGGATTCCTATTCCAACTCCACCCCAACCAGCTGTGTCCCAAGAAAATGGCTTCCCCTTCTCGTGCCTCAGTTTTGAAGTCTATAAAATGGGGACAACAGTTGCTCCTTCCAGGCAGTCAGGAGAGTTAATGAGACAGCAGTCATGAAAGCATCGGCCTTGGTGTGGAGTCCCTAGAGATGCTCAGCGGGTGGAGTGGGGTGACCTGGGAAGGAGCCCATCCTGTGAGCGCAGCTGAAGAGCGAGGTGCCACACTGATAGGGAAATCATGACGGCTTCTCTTTCTGTTTCCTCTACTCACCAAGCTCCATCTCACCCTGGCCACTCCAAGCTCTATCTGGTCCTCTGAAAGCCTCAAAATTTCACAAATCTGCACCTTAAGATGTGCCCCTCATCTTGCCTAGACTCCTGTCTGCGGCCACATTTTCAACCTCATCTTATAACATTCCCCACCCCTCACCATACATGGCCCACTGTCTTTTTTGTTGTTCATTAAACACACCAAGTCCATTCCTACATGTGGAGCTATGTACATGCAGTCCCTTCTACCTGGGGTGCTTTTCTCCCAGATCTTCGCATGGCTGCCCTTTCCTTTCCCCTGGGTCTCCAGCCAAACCTCACTTTCCATAGGTGCTTCCCGGAGTGTCTTAACTCAAGGGACCTGGTCATGCCACACTCCCAGCTTTATTTTAGTCACACAGTTATCACTATATGCAAGCATCTTGTGTCTGTGTCTGCTTCTCTGTTGATTATATGCTTCCACTTCAGTACTGTCAGCTTCAGAAGGGCAGGGTTGTTGCCTGTGCTGGTCAGCCCTGTCCTATCAGCACCAGGGACAACGCATAGTGTAACGATGGCGCTCCATGTCTACTTGGTGAATGGATGAGAGATAGGATAAATAAATGAATGAATGACTTACCTTCCACTGAGAGTTTCTCCACAGAGAGTTTCTCCGCAGAGAGTTAGCTCTACTTTCCCTCCAATCTCAGCTTTGCTCACCTCCAGGAAATTGTCCCAACCCCCTTCCAGCCCTGATCAAGTACTCCTCCTCTGTGCTCCCTATCATGACCCCTAAATGAATGGTAATTGCCTGTGCTTCATTAGATTCTCTACAGAATATGAAATTGATTCACACAAAATAGTAACATCTCCCATTTGTTGTAAGAATTAAATACAGTCAGCCTTCCATATCTGTTGTACACCCTCAAATTCAACCCACCATAGATAGAAAATATTTGGGAGAAAAGTTGTACTGAACATTATACAGACTTTTTCTTCTCATTATTCCTAAACAATATAATATGACAACCATTCTCATAGCCCTGACATTGTATTAGGTCCTATAACTAATCTAGAAATGATGTAGTCACAAGGGTGTGTGTAGATTATATGCAAATGCTACACCATTGTATGTTAGGGCCATAAGCAACCATGGATTTTGTTTCTCGTGTAGGTCCTGGAACCCATCGCCCATGGATACCAAGGGAGACTGTTCTGCAGCTATTAGTGCTACTGACAATATTACCATTTTTTGCTCACCTACTTCATGGCAGCCATGATTCCCATTGCCTTTCACATGTCATCTTCAGGAAATGATATATGTAAAGTGCTTATCACATCTTCTGTTTCATTATAGATCACTTACGAGTTGCTGTCATTATTATTATTGTTAGTTAATGGCTACTGAATGGTCATCATGGACAATGTCATGTTATAAGTATTTCATTGCTTCAATAGTTAGAGACTATTATTATCCCATTTCACAGGTGGTAAAACTGAAACTGGGAGATAATTCACTTACCCCAAAATACTCGGGTAGACCTTAAAACAAGGTCTGTTTAATTCCAAAGCTTTGACACTTCTTCTATATCATTCTAATCCCCCCCACACCCAGACCTGCAATCATGTTTTATGAAATGCACAGAGAAAAGAAAGAGAACGTAATAAAGTAGCCCTGACTCAGGGCTCTCAGTAAGCAGCCTTTGGAATCAAGCATTGTTATTAAGAAACACAAATCAAGCTTGTCCTTGATGAACTTACTCAAGAGTTCAGCAGGGAAAAACAACATATTAAATTAACACTAATAAAAATGAGACACTTCTCTGACTTGATGCTAAATATATTTGGTTTTCTCCAAAGCCTACAAGGGCTCTGCTGGATGTGGTGATGCAGGACTTAAGCTGTAGAAAATTCAAAGCACATCATAGGCCAGGAGGGGGAGGGAAGGAGCTGCACCCAGGTGCTGGGCAGGAAGTCTGAATTCCCAGGTGCAACTAGCACCTACAAATGTGCCAGCCACCTCACCCATCCTTGTAATAGCCCGAGCTTTAATCAGACAAATCAAGCACAAATCCCAGTTCCGCCACTTGCTCATTGTGCAGCCTGGGGCAGGTCTTTCCTTTCAGTGTATAGTGCTTGCTCACACTCTGGCGTGCACTAAGCACTTAATGTATGCCAGCTATACCATTTTTTAAATTAACTTTATTGGTACATTTTAGATTTACATAATGACAGCATTCATCATATGGAATCTGTACCTGTCTTTTTTCCCCCATTTCCCTCCCCTCTGTTCTTCAACCCTTCTTCCCCTCCTTATTTACAAAAGCTTTGTATCCATTTTTTCCCTCCTATTCTCTTTTCCTTTTCTCTTCCTTCTCTTACCCCTCCCTAGTTCCCCTTCCTATTTGAATATTTTCTTCCTATTTCACAATATCTATTATACATTTTGGTCCTTATTTATACTTTCAGTTTCTCACACCAGAGAAAGCATGTGATATTTGAACATGCGTGCCCCATTTATTTCACTTAAGAGTATGGTTTCACAGTGCACCCATTTAGCTAGAAATGTCTCAAGCTTATCCTTCTTTATAGCAGAGTAGTACTCCATTGTATAAAAAAAAAAACACATCTTCTTTATCCATTCATTGGTTGATGGGCATCTGGGCTGTTTCCAAGACTTAGCTGTTACAAATTGTGCCACTATAAACATGGATGTGCACATATCACTGTGGTGTGATGCTTTTCATTCTTTCAGGTAATAGCTGGGTCAAATGGAACCTCTAGTTTTAGTTTCTGAGGAATCTCCACACTGATTTCCACAGTGGTTGCCCCAGTCTGCACTTCCACCAACAGTGGAGGAGGGTTCCTTTTTCTCCACAGACCCACCAGCATTTATTTGTTGATTTCTTGATCATAGCTATTCTTTCTTCAGTGAGATGGAATCTCAGCATTGTTTTCATCTGCATCTCTCAAATGGCCAGTGATTCTGAACATTTTAAAATATATTTATTTGCCGTTTCTGCTTCTTCACCTGAGAAGTGTCTATTCATTTCAGATGCCCATTTTTGGATTGGGTCTTTCAATTTAGGGGGTCTGATTTTTTTGTGTTCTTTATATATTCTAGATATTAGTCTTTTGTCTGAGGAATGCCCACTATACTATTAATACTCTAATTTCACAGGAGAAAACAGGGATGCATTGAAGCAACATGATTTACCTAAAATCACACAACTTGTCTGAGGCCGAGCCAGGAACCAAACCCAATTTGATTTCAAAGCCTGTGCTGTTTCCATTTCCCTCGGATTACAGAGAGGCTTGGCTGAGCAAGAAGGGTGATGGGAAAGTTTAGTCTGCAATCTTGGAAGGGACAGCAGGGGCAACCAGTCCCCATCTCCTCCAGCTGAAGATGCTGTGGTTTCAGGGCATCAGGGGGTCTGCTCTAATAGGGGCATCAGGGACTGTGCGCCCCTACCCTATCTTCAGCCCCATAACAAGTAGGGATTATTAAGCCTCATTTTATAGGTGAAGAAACGGAGGCTCAGAGAGGTTAAATTACTTGCCCAATGTCACACAGCTTGGAGGCAGAAAAGACTCCAACCCAGCTCTGTCTGAGTCCAAAGCTCTTATTCTTAACCACTGGGCTATGGGGTCTTTTTTAAAAAAAATATACAGTCCCTACTTCCTTTCATTCATGTAGTCATTCATTCATTCCATATTTGTCACCCACTTACTATATGCCCAGGTCTGTGCTGGGAAGCGGAGACTCAGGAATGACTGAAGCCCGGTTTTCCCTCTGAGGGTCATTCAAAGTCCCAGGGGTGGGGCGGAGCTAGGTAGGTAAAAAGATAAGTTGTATTTTCAAAATATCTTCTTTTCCTAATGAGCAAAGTCATATGTGCACAGCATAGAAAAACTAGAATATATCAAAGAGAGAGAGGAGCCGGTGAGATAGCTCATGGGCCAGTGAGATAGCTCAGCGGCATAAGTGCCTGCCTGGCAAGCGCGAGGTCCTGAGTTCGACTCCCGGTACCCACATAAAAAAAAAAAAGAGAGAGAGAGAGAGATGGAAATAAGATGTGACAAAAACCCTACCATCCATCCACAGGCGTGGCCACATTGCCACGCAGAAGAAGAACCTGCCTGTTCTTCTCTGTGTGGGGTCCCCAGGGCATATATTTTGTATATACTGTTTCCTGCTTTCCCCATTACATCCCCATTTTATTTTATTAAAAAGTCTCTACAATGAGTCAAAATTATATCTAATTTAACAAAAAAATAGTGGACAGTTCTGAGAAAGTCATTGAGAAGAGAGTTCTGATGGGAGAAACTTCTGGGATGCCCAGGGAGAGACCCCTCTGTGGATCGTCCCCAGCTGACTTCCTAGGGAGCACATCGTGAAGCTCAGCCTGTAGGACCAGAGTGAATGGTGTGTCCCTCTGCCCCAGGGACACCTGCATATGGGCAGAAATGCCGCCCTCTGCATGAGGAAACCCAGACAGCACTGGCAGTCATCTTGAGAAACCCCTTCCGGGATGACAGGGAATCCCCCACAGTAGAATAGCTATTTCTCGAGTTTCCAGTCTGCGCCAGCACCTGTATTTGGTTCAGTACATAGATTCATTTCACTTAATGGCAATGTTAACAATAGCCTTATATGTGTGTTCTGCAGTTGCTGTAGAGGGGCCTAAAACAGAGATTTCTCTATCACACTTCCGAAGGCTGAATTCCAAAATCAAGGACTTGGTGAGGCCATGCTCTGTAGAAGGCGCTAAAGGGGAATCTGTCCAATGCCTGCCTCCTGGTATTTAGTATCACCAGCAAACCTTGGCTTTCAGCTGCCCTGCTCCAGTCTCTGCTCCCTTTTATGCAAGGTGGTCTTCTTGCACCTCTGTCTCAGCATGTGACCATCTTCTTACAAGGCCACCAGTCATACTGAATTGGGGCCCACTCGCTCCAGTTTGGCCTTATGACTTACCTACATGTACAGTGACCCTATTTCAAATAAGGTGACGTTCTGAAATCCTGGAGGTTAGGACTCCAACATATCTTTTCTTGGGATAGGGGCAGGATAATTCAACTCACAACAACTTTAGTCAAAATTTTGTCTCTACTTCTCAGGTAAGAAAATCATATTTCCTAGAGCTTGAATAAACCAGGCATGGTGGCATGTGCTTGTCATCCCAGCACTCTGGGAGATTGAATCAGGAGGAGCACAAGGTTGAGCCAAGCCTGTGAAACTGGCCTGTTTCAAAATAAAAAACAAAAAAATAGGCTAGGATGTAGCTCAGTGCAAAGGCGCTGGATTCAATCTCCAGTCCTAAAAAAAAAGAAAGACTTGAATCTTATTTTGAGACCACTACAATGTCATACTCAGGATTTGAACCCAGCGCTGGAGGCTTCCTCCAGTACAAAAGAGATCCCTCTTGCTGTGAATCTAGTCACAAACAATAAGTCAGAGACGTACAAATTAGTTTGTGTTTAGCTGCCTTTTTAACAAATTGCCTGTATCGAAGACAGCAGAATTTCATGAAAAGATTAATTGGAGCAAAAGAAAAAAATAAAGGAAAAAGGAGAAAAACCCATACCACCAGGAGGGTGCTTTGGATGTTGGTTTCTGGGCTTCAGATAAATAGCTCAGCCCAGGCAACTTTGCTATTTCAGCAATCTCTGGGTTACTATAGAAACGAGCTGATAGATTGTGTGACCTTGGCTATTAATCCGCCCTCGAGTGGCCTGCGATTCTGTCCCTGCTCTACCTAGCTGACCTCCCTGTCTCCAAGACATTCTGCCACCGCAGCAGGATTTGGAGATAGATCCCTGGGAAAGGGCAGAAGAGGGTGTTAGTGGACTGGCCACAACCACACTGATGAGCTCAGCAGGATGCTAAAACTCCTAGGACAGGGATGATGCTGTGTGGGTCGCAGCCTGCACTAAAGGCCAGCAGGGAAGGGGTCACAAGGGCTTTCCTGAGACAGGAAACATGCTCGGTGTTTGTATTCTGACCCACAGAGCTCAGCCCGTTCATCAGGCCGTGATGTTTTACATGCCCATGTTCCTCAAAGCATTAATCTGTCGACGGATAAGGAAACGGACGGTCACTTGTTCATTCAGAAGACTCTGGGCACCTGTTGTGTGGCACATCTTAGGCTGCTGGAGGGTGAAGATGGAGGTAGTGCAGCATTTAAAATCCCAGGCATTGGGGAAGATGGATGTACCGTTAAATCCTGACTCTTCTCCCATGGTTGAGTCTGTAAGAAGGTAGAGACACTGCCCCCCGAGCCATGGCTTGATATGGTACATGGGGAGCAGTGGCTTTGGAATAGACAGGCCTGGGCATGGACTTGGTCTCAGACCCTTGCTCTTGGGTGTACTCCAACATGTTACTTAGCCTGAGTGTCAGCATATTGGTCAGTGCCTTCCTGGTGCTAAGGGACACCAAAACCAACTTGAACTAACTTAAGCTAAAAAGGAAAATATACTGCATTCTCCCCCAACCCCATCTCTGCTCATCTCTGCCTTAGTTTGCTGTCCTCCTACACACAGTGATGTTGGTGCCAGGATTGTGGCTGCTGGTAGCTCTGGCCTTATAGAATGTCAACATTATCAGCCAGGAGAGGCAGATGTCTTTCCCCTGCTTTAATCCATAAAAGCCCAATGAATGGGTCACGTGCCCTTCCCTGGAGCAAGTGCTGTGGCTGGTGGTGCGGATACTGTGATTGACTCTGCCTGCCAAAGTCCGTATATCCAAGTGGTCAGGCAGGTAAGGGCTGCTAGTAGAACAACAGGGAGGGGGTACCTCTCATATGTATGCTTATTCCCATCAACAACATCATGAAAATCTTACCTTATGGGGTCATTGTTCCACAGGTGGCTAAATGCACCTACTCTAGCCCTAAGGTGAGACCACCCAAAGTCATGTTGCATCCAGCTCCAGGCCCAGAGTGACTGGGCCAGGAGCATCCCTCCTTTCAGGTCTTTCAGTATCTCTCTATGATCTTGATACCTGTGGGCCTAAAGGAAGCAAAACTCTGAGTGTGAAATGATTGGACAACAGACCTGGGCTTAAACTTGAAGTGAGATAGTTGCGAGCCCTAGGAACTTGGGAAAAGTACATGGCTTCCCATTTCATTTAGAAAAGAGAACACAGAAGTAACATGAGTAGTTACCAATCAAAGCATGCACCACAGGCTCATTCACTGCTAGGCTGACAGTTGGAAGAGTCATGACAATCAGTTTTCTCATCCATAAAATGGGTCCATAAGAAGCTGGTGAAGACTAAAATTTTTTAGTGGGATAGGGCTCAGGGTGTGGGTCAGTGTTAGAGTGCTTGCATAGCATGCACAGGGCACTGGGTTCAATCTCCAGTACTGCAAAAAACAAAACAAAAAGGGGACATGGCCTACAGAAAAATAGCATGTGGTAGATGCCCAATACATGAGTTTTGTTCTCTCTTCCTCTCATGCAATTTGTTGATTTCATGACAAAGATCTCAGGTCAGCAAAATAAACCAACTTCTCTCCCCTCTGTCTTTTCCTCCCTTCTCTACTCTCCTTCCCTCTCTTCTTCCTTTTCTCCCATCCCTTTCTCCTCTTGCCCCTCCCACCATGTACCTTGGACTCAGTCCTACAGTGAGCTCCTGGGCTAATAGGAGTGAGGCCCTCTCCGACACACCTGGGAAGCTCTGTTTCCCAGCTTAACTCAGGTGAAGCAGCACCCACAGGAGTCGAGGAGCTATAATCCCATCTGGGATGGACGGGGCATGTGTTGTAGACTAAGCACAAAGGCAAGTCGCTGGCCTTCCAGAGCTGTCACTGTCTGATGAGCCTGCTCCAGGGGCACCGTGTTTCCTTTAAAGATGGACAGTTCTTAGTGGAGGAGATCATTGTCATCTTTTGAAAGAAACCTAAGGTAGCCAGGTCAAGGCCAGTGTCCAGCAGGGCAGATGAGCACCACACTTAGCAGGGCAGTGCCAAGGGGCACAATGTTTTGGGGCTGAGCTTGCATCTTCAGCTGGATCCTGCTCCCTACTAAAGGAAATGGACAGCAGCCTAGCCAGGCAAGTGATCAGTGGCAGTTAGTATTTTCCTCAGCCATTCTCTGTGAGGACCATTTAATTCCAAGGGCTGACTGGATCTACATCCAATCTCCCATTACTTCCAGTGGAGAAGTGGGAAGAGCTGGTGGGAGGTCTTACAAACCTGGATTTAAGTCTGCTTGGCCACTAATGAGCCGTGGGTCTCAGGCAGGCCACTTCACCTTTCTAGCCCTCTAACTAAAGAGCATGAAGATGCCAGTGTACCTGCTTCACGTGGAGCTTTGCCAAGGTCCCCTGTTCAAGAAACAAGCAGTTGAGAACATGTGCTCTGGAGCCACATTGCTTGGGCCCAGTTCTGCCTTCACATGTACAAGCTGTGAACCTTGAGCAAGTGACTTAACCTCTCTGGGTCTTAGTTTCCCTTTTGGGACAGAAGGGGAATAATGTTCTCATGCGGTCATTGTAAGGATTCAATGAGACAATGTGTATAATGCGCTTACTGAAGTGTATAGCCAGATGATAATAAGGTTTTAAGAATAAATGGGAAAGGACTTTACATAAACTATAAAGTGCTATCTTGTGTATTTACCATGAAGTACTTTAAGAAAACTAAATGTGTGGTTTGTGATTGGATTTTTAAAAAATAATTTGAAACCCAATGGCTCGGGTTCATGGGTACCCACTTGTCACCAGGAGACCCCAAGTGGTTGGGTGGATCCCTGTCCACAGGAGGGTCCCTCCTACTCCTGGTCGGTCTCCAGGGCCTGCGGCCCTCCCACAGCACTGCACAGCTGTTGGGCCAACCTCTGCCAGTACCTGTAACCTTCATTCTCCTATCTCTGCCCAGAGGAAGAAACTGGTACCAAAAGCTCAACAAGGCCACTGGCCAACAGCCAGAGCACACTGAGGCTTCCTCCTGTAACCCTGTCAGTTTTGTCCCCAGCCACATCTGACTTCTCTGCTTTCCCCAAAGCCAAGTACATCGGCTGCTACCTGGATGACACCCAGAGTCGGGCCCTGAGAGGTGTGTCCTTTTTTGACTACAAAAAGATGACCATCTTCCGTTGCCAGGACAACTGTGCGGAAAGGTAGGGCCGTCATACCCCCAGACTGGTCCATCCCACCCCTTCCTCCTCAGGCTCCTGCCATGATGTTCTTTGTCTTGCTGTGGGAGGCTGTGTCAGAGGATGAGCCCTGACTGCGAGGAGATGGTGATACAAGGGTGTGCATGTGTGTGTACAAATTTACATACGTGTGAGTGAGCAAGATTGTTTAAGAATTGGCCTGTGGGAGTTTGTGATAGTGTAACTATGTGAGATTTGTGTGGTGTGTGTGTGTGTGTGTACACATGCCTGGGAGTGAGTTTGTGATATACGGTGTGTAAGGCAGCTGGTCATGTTTGTGAGCTTACCACCAGTACTGGATGATCTTTCAATAATTGTGGCGCTGTGTGAAGGGGTTTTTGTGAATATGTGCGTGAGGGTCCAGAATTGTGCTTGTGTGTGCAGGTAGCTGATTGCATTGCTGAGTGTGCAACACTGCTCTGACAATGTGCAAGGTTATGAGGAACTGCATACAACTTGCCAAGGCGTGATCGAGTGTGCATGCACATGCAGGAGCAAGTGCAAACATGAGGCTTGTAAGATGACTGTGTGAAGGGAGAAATGGGCTTGGGTATAGAGGATATCTAATGGTTTCTGAGCATAGAGATTCCTTGTTTTTCTCCCAAGGAGAAACACTCATTTATTCAGACAGGGTTTCCAATCTGAGAAGATACGGTTTTTGTTAGAACATGCTCTGGTGTATGGTGGGGTGGAGTTGACTTTTCCAGAGTGGATGAGTCCCCAGAGTGTGGGTCCCTGGGGTGCTGTGGGGCTGAGCCAACCTCCTGTATTTGCCTCCAGGGTCCTTTGACCTATGGCAGCTCTTCAGGGGGCCTCTGGTCTGCTTGCCTATAGACTCCAGCCAGCTGGCTCTCGGGGTCACAAGCTCTGCTGACCTCAGCTGCATGGCTGGTATGGAAATGGGCTAGTGAGTGGCCACTAAGGGACTCCTCCTGCTGTCCCGAATTAGGAAACATGATCAGCTGCCTGAGGAGCCCACTGCCGAGGCCCTGAGCCCAGGACCCTCTCTCACTGGGGAAGGACTACAAGTCCTTGATGATGTAGATTTGTTAATTGATTTGCCAAATCATGGGGAGACAGAGATGGATTCCACGCAGCGCCTCCCCTCATGGAGCTTACGGTCTGCGAGGGAAGACAGACAAGTGGTCAGAAAGGACCACAGGAAAGATAAGAGTTGATATGGGATTCTCGCAGAGTTGGAAATGCAGAAGAGATCTCACCTGCTGGATGTTGGAGAAGGCTTTTCAGGAGTGATGGCAAAGAAGTGTCGGAAGCTGGGCATGGTGGCAGATGCTTATAATCCAGCACTCTTGGAGGCCGAGACAGTAGGATGGCAAATTCAAGCCTGCCTGGGCAATTTAGTGACTTAACAAGACCCTGTCTCAAAATTTAAAAAGAAAAACAGAAGAAAAGAAAGAAAAGGGGGGAGGGGTTGGGGATGTAGCTCAGGGCAAAGGCCCTAAATTCAATTTCCAATGCTGAAAAAAAATAAAGGAAGGAAGGAAGGAAGGAAGGAAGGAAGGAAGGAAGGAAGGAAGGGTTGGAGCTACTCAAGCAATTCCACTCAGTTGAGCAAATTCTTGTTGGCTGTCCAAGCATGCTGGAGATGAAGGGATGAGGCAGCCACAGCCCTGCCCTCAGGGGCCTTTGAGAGACACTCAAGACCCAAACTACAGCACCTTCTATAACAGTCCTCTCACAGGAACCACCAAGGGCATGAGCAGTCCCTTAATCCCTTTCAGTGTCATGCCCCCCAAAGACCCAAGGACCTTCTACTAGGCTTACTTCTTAATGATTTCACCACTTCCCAATACCAGCACCCTGAGACCAAGCTTTTAACATGTGGGCCCTTGGGGAACTCTCAAACCCTATCCAAACCATAGCCCCTCGGTAACTATCCATGTTAGTCAGCTTTCCATAACTATAACAGAATACCCAAGGTAATTAATTTATACACAGCACAGGTTTATCTGGCTCACAAGTTTAGAGGTTCCATGATCAATTTTCTCCATTGTTTGGGCCTGTGGTGAGGCAGCACATCATGGTGGGAGCACATGGTCAAGCAAAACACCTTACCTCTTGGCCAAGGAACAAAAGAGAGGAAGAGAAAGGGGTCCTCCAGGCCCTTCAAGGTCATACACCCAGTTTCCTAAGAATAGACCAGTAGGTCCCACATTTTAAAGGTTCTATCACCTCTGGATAGCAACACTCCAAGGACCAAACCTTCAACATGGGCCTTTGAGAGAACTCAAGATCTGAACTACAACAACTTTCTCTTCTACCTTCTTCTATTCATCAGCGGTCACTAAGTCCAGCCCAAGCTCAAAGTGGGGGAGTGATGTAAACTCTGCTCCTTACAGGAAAGAGTGCCCAAGAACTGGTAAACACATTTTAGAAGCACCAACCTCCTGATCCAGGAGGTCTCCCGGCATCCTTGTTCCTTCCCTGGCCCAGAAACTGTCAAACCCTGTCCTGCACTGGATTTCCCTGCCTCTGTTCTCCACCTCCAAGAACCAGGGGTGAAAGAGAGAGACTGAGGCGGAGCCTGGCTCAGCCCCAGGATTTTGTTGGGAGTCAAACACCAAGATGCTCCAATCATCTAAGCTTCTCTGGCTACATTTTCCTAGGGGAGCAGGCAGGTGGAGCAATGTCACCTGCCACACCATGTCGCCACAGCATGTAGAGGCATGAGTCCGGGTGGGTCAGTACCTCCAGCAGCATACTGTGATCCAGAGTAAGATGTGAGCTGACAGTCCCCCCTGGGGGCTCCTCATGGGACCCCTGGTTTGCAGGCTGCTCCCCAAAAAGCCCTCTAGAGAATGTCCCAGAGGCCACAGTGGATTGAGGAACTATGTGGGGTTTGCGTGTCCTCTTCCTCCACCCCAACCCCAGCACCAAAGCAAGCAGTCTTCATTTGTTTACAGATTGAGTATCCACTGAGCGCCTTTTTAGGAAAGGATTCTACAGCTATGAAAAAAATAGCTGAAAACCTTGCAGTGCCTGGATTTTTTGTTTTAGGGGAAGGAATTTCTTTCTTGGCTGCACATGTGAGTGAGCGCAGTCTGCCATCCTCCAAAGGGCCAGGAGCGTTCCCTCCTCCTTCCCTTGCCCTACACCCTCTCCAAGGGCCGGAGGCACCATTCCTGGGTGACGTTTTCTGGAATAAAGGTGTGGACTCTGCAGATATGAATGTCTCCTGTCTCCTACAAGGAGGAGCCAGGGGGCAGGGTGGGATGGGGGACCACAGGAGCTGGAGTGTGTATGTGTGCATGTGCGTGCATGTGTGTGTGTGTGTCATACCATATGGTGGGGGCATGTGCAGGTGGGTGTGAATGTGGACATGGTGTGCCTGTGTGGGTAGGTGTGTAGGGTGTGTAACCCATGAGGCAGAGGTGAGGGCAGGTGGGTGGTCCCTGGGCTGTTCTGGTCCCCCCACCCCAGGTCTCCCTGTCCCTGGGGCCTCCCTCCAAGGCTTCCTAACTCCTCAGCCTCCCTGTCTCCTTTCAGGTCTCCTCCTCCCAGCCCAGATTCCCATCCCCTTAAGTCCCCTGTCTCCCAAAGGCCCCTATCTAGCCGGTCTCCACACACGGTGGGTCCCTTGTCTGTTGCCCCCATCCGTGTGCTCTCCTTGGTGAGTCTTCCTGTCACCTTGGGCTCCATGGTGGTGCCTGCTCTGCCTGACAGCAGCCTCCCCCAGGGGTTACCTGTATGCTGGGCTGGAGTTCGGCGCAGAGTGCTACTGTGGCCACAAGATCCAGGCAGCCAACGTGAGCGAGGCCGAGTGCGACATGGAGTGCAAGGGCGAACACGGCAGTGTGTGCGGTGGGGCCAACCGCCTGTCGGTCTACCGGCTGCAGCTGGCCCAGGAGTCAGCCCGCAGGTGTACGTGAGTTGGCCCTGCCCCCATCCCATTAGCTCTGAGCCCCAAATCTCTGCCCTGCACCTTCCCTGGCTCCTGTCCCTCCAAGCCCCCACTGTCCGACACCAGCCTTGCCTCCAAGGCCAGCCTCTGCCCCAGCAACTTCCACATCCCGCTGCCCTGCTCCCGCCTGCCTCCTGCACCAGCTGCACCCCACTTTCTGACCCATCTTCTTGTTTCTAAAGCTGAGTTGGATCCTGAACTGTGCCTGTCTTTCTTCATGCTTTTCTCAGAGCAGGTTGTCTCTAATGACAACAGTAATGACAATGCCAACTACGACAGTGACAACGCGAACCCCTTTGTCCTTTTCTGAGCATCTTCTATAGACCAGCACATCTGATCTCCACAATGGCCATCAAAACAGGCACTACCATTTACCCGTTCCCATTTTATAGATGGGGAAACTGAGGCTTGGGGACACTTCATCGGGGCTTTGTTGGTGTTTTTGGTTTGAGTCTTATAAAAACTCTCTGGTTTCCAAACTCGGGAAAGAAGGAGGTAGGAGAGGACAGGGATCATTATCCCATCATTGTCCCTTCCCAAGGTGGGGGGAGGCCTAGGGTACAGCTCAGTGGTAGAGCAGTAGCCCTGCATGCAGGAATCCCTGGGTTCCTTCCCCAGCATGGCAGAGATAGGTAGTTGGATGGATGGGTAGGTAGGTACATGCCCAATTTCGCTTACCTTCCCTGCATCTTTTCAGGTAATCGCCATTGTTAACCATCCCCATTTACAGTGAGGAGACTGGAGCTTAATGAATTTAAGTAAATTTGCCAAAGGTGACACAGTCTAATTCTGTGCACTGACAGCCTTGCTGACTTACATTACCGTCCTCGGAAGGGGATCTCTTGGTTGTCAGCCAGTGTAACCCCAGGTGACCTTCAGACCTATGAGAAGAACCAGTGGGCTTGATGAGGGTTGGAGGCCCGGGCTCTCTGGAGATGACTCCACCCCCGACCAGTGCAGTCAGTGCAGACGGAGGAACAGACATCTCTGACCCTTTGGCCAGTGCTTCTCCAGATTCTGTGTGCCTGACATTCCCTCAGAGAGTCTTGTTTGAATGTAGCCTGGTTCAACAAGTCCATGAGATTCTGCATTTCTAAAGAGTTCCCAGAGGATTCTATACTTTGAATGAGACTTAATCCCAGTGATTCTTGCCTAAAATGTAGTTCTGTCCACATAGGTCAATTTGCAGAAAGTTAACACCTGTGTGCAGAGAAAGGCCACTCCTATGTGAATTTCATTGCTTGATAATATGTTCAGTGTTTTCAGTACCACAGTTCTGAAGCTCCATTCAAGCTTTGCTCTGCAGTAAAGAGGATGGGGTGTGCAATCAGTTGGCAGGCTGGCCAGTTTCTGAAAACGGATGCACCATTGACCTCCCCCGAGGTCACCTCAGCTCAGGTCTGAAGGCCTGGCTGGCTGAGGGCAGAGGTGGTAGGTGAAATCCAGGCTGGAGAGCATCCATACAGTGGGTTTCTAGTTTAGCTTTGGCATAATGAGTTTTTAACTTGGTGACAGACTTATCATCCTCACAGCCAATCCCCTTTGTGCCAATATTCATTTTAAGGGTGACTCTTTGACCTTCTGAAGAGATGACCTCAAAAATCAGGGGTGTTTAGAGGGAAAGCTGCTGCCACTAAAATATTCTGTGGCTAAGGCAGAGACAGATAACCAGGTTTGGATTGTATACATCATCATCCAGATATCCCTTTGGTTAATGTTCAGATGGCTGGAAACATGGTCTCTCTCTCTCCCTCTCCCTCTCTCTCCCTCCCTCCCTCCCTCCCTCTCTGTCTCCTTCTCTCTCACTAAACATACATATGCACACATGCACATACAGTTGTGACCACCTGATGTAAGTATAATGATACTTTCATGGGCCAACAAATACTGCTCAATTAGCTAAAATATATAAGCCTCAACACACATGGAAATATCTTACAATAGGTGCATTTTTCCCATGTTGCAGTGGGATGGCTGGGTGGCTGCTGGGAGCTGCCACTAAGGCTGGCAGAGATGCTGCTGGTCCCCCAGCTTACCCACCTCTGTGCTGGCAAAACTGACCTGGGTGGGGCTTTACACCATCTGAGAAAAGCGTGTTTGTATTATGTCCAAGAAGTCAGTCGTTTCTCCTAGAAATGGAGTCCTAGTTTACCTTAGATGACCACAGTCGCTCTGCATTGTCATTGTACTAGGTTTGAAGCCTGGGCACCTGCAGCTAGAGACTCTAAAGGAAGACCTAAGCCTTATGAACCTCATGGCCACTGTGGCTGAGACCAAAATGGAGGCAGCTTGGGTGAGAAGGCAGATATGGGGTGATATGTCCAATTGGGACTCCTGGGGAGCTTTTATTGAACCAGAACACTTGATGAGCTCCCATGTGGACTAGGTATAGAAAAGCTCAGTGGGGAGTAAAACACAGCCTCTGTCCTCAAGGAGGTCACCATCTAGTGGACGACAGACCCAATACCAGTGGAACTGGCCAACCATGGAAGATATAAACAGAGGACTACAGAGGCTCTGTCTGCAGGAGCGAAATAGAAACATTTGAGCTGAATCTCATGCTAAGAAGATTTCATATGAATAGGAAGGCCATGTATTCCAGCCATGGGAAAAATCCAGAGCCTGCCAAGGTCATGGGCTGAATGCCATGTTGGAAACACCTTCCTGATTGATGTCGCCATTTTACACATGTGGAAACTGAGGCACAGATAGCAGAAGTGGCTAATTCAAACAGCCCCAAGGGAAGGCTCTAAAGAGGTGGAAACATTTGATGAAGGCCTCGAAAGATACATAAGATCTTATGGTGGAGAAGGGAGGATACCCAGACTCAAGACAAGTCACCAAGAAATGGGAGAGAAATATGGGCAATGGGGGTTGAGTATGCAACAGCCTCCAGGTAATTTCAGGAAATGATTGGCAGGTATGACTTCCAATGTCTCAGTGCCTCCTCTGGACTGAGCCTGGGCTGGGACTCAGATTACTGACTCCCAGTCTGGGTGCCCACTCACTACAGCATTGTAAATACCCGACTCCTTGAAATGGATTCAAAACCCCATCTCCTATTTTTCTGGGGGGACACCTTGGCTCCAGTTCATCCTTTTTTTCCTGACTCAATTCCTCCTTTTGCTTTGTTTCCTGACTCTGTGACACCCTTGACCCCCATGCACAGAGGGATGCCTTCCAAGTCACATGTACACGTCCCTGGTATGTATTACATTAGGCAGATAAATGAATAAACACGCCAGGAAACAGATACGGTGGAAACCAGATTCCGTTTGAAGAGTCCTTAGTTGGTACTAACTCTGTCTCCTAATGGTATTTCCCTGTGCAGTGGTACAGAACTCTTTCTGATTGGGAAGATCCAAAGGAAGCTTATTAACTCCCAAGCACTACACTGATCTGGGCATCTGCTTGGTGCAGGGAGCCAGCTGACGTGTTTCTGAGGTGATGGGCTGTTCCTACAGTAGCAAAAGCATTACAAGGTTGGCAGAGCAAATGTCTACAGGCACCCTGCTGTTCTGCCTTGATACAGACTCTTGGGCATGTGGACTCTTTGCCCTTGATACAAAAGAACCAAGAAATGGACTTCCTCCATAGTTGGATTAATTTTTCACAGCAGTTTGCTAACTGTGTCAGCAAGTAGAGTTCTCCTCCCAGAGGGAGAGACTTGCTGGTGATTTGAAAACATCGTGACTTCCTAGGCTGTTCCAAGGAATTCCATTTGCCTGAAAGGGTCTTGCAAGTTTCATTAGAAATATGCAGGGAACTAGGTTTGGTCTGGAGAGTTGCGTGGCTGTCCGTGGTGCTGACCGCATGTTAGTGAAACTGAAACCCTGATGACTGCAGAACGACCTCTCCCAAGGCTCAGAACGTTTTTCCTCTTGCTATTGTCACCCGCCTTGGTGAAGGTATTTCAAAGCTTACACTATTACTGAAAAAACAGACACTGGACTTGTGCTTTACAACTTACATGGCAGATTTTGTGTACTGTTGTTAGTTCTGGCGATTTTATTTTTGTCTCCGAAAGTTAGGGAAATTTTGTGCAGTGCTTTTGTTTTATTCTCACCAGTATGTCATTCCAACTACTTCTGCTGAGGGAAGCATCAGACAGTTCCGAAAAGTCACATTTCCTTGGATGGCGTATGTCTTTTTCTTCCTTCCCCAAGCCTCTACTTCCTTTCAGTATGTGTCTAGGATGCCTGAATTTTATAATTCATAGGTTCTTCTGTGTAGGAACAAGAAGATGATAGAAAAATTTTCCCTCGCATCATAATGGAGGAGAATTGATTTGCTTTTCTTTCCTCAGCAAAAATCCAGGAAGGCAGGAAAACACTGGGGGCAATGCAGGTTTTGGAATCAGACGGACTCAGTCCTATCCCAGCTCTCTCACTTCCTCAGTGTGTTGGCTCCGGCCAAGGCATTGACTCTCTGAGCCTCAGCTGCCTCGTCTGTAAAATGGGGATGACTCCAAGCTTTCACAATGGCTGGGGTCACCAAGTAGGATAAGTCTAAAAAGCGCCTGATATGGTGCCTGTTGCAGAGTGACGTCACTTCTTTCCAATGAAGATTGCCCAGTTTACCCTGAGAAGCACCCAATTTGAGATATCTGAATTTCCAGCAGCTGTCAGGAGCCTTTGGTGATGTCTAAAAATAGCCAGCTTGAATTCTCCTCGGACACTGAGGCTCTTTGTACAATTCATCCTCTCTCTGATTATACGTAGCTGGCTAGCCATGAGCAGCTTCCAGCTCACTGCCATTCTTCCTCACCAGCATCTTTAATGCAGTGGAGCTTGGCCTAATTACCCAGGGGGTAGTGGCCTTTTTCAAACCAAGGAGAACTCTTCCACGCCTGCCTCTAAGCTGATGCCTGGTGACATTTACCTCATTTTTGTGAAGCTCCAGAACAAAGAGATAATAGGACTTCAGAGGCACTTGCAGCTGGTTCTGGCCTCTTCTTCATCTGCCCCTAGCAAAGAGAGTCGATGAACAGTTGCTCTGCTTGCTTCTTGTTAGTAAAAAGCCCACGCTGCTGAGGTCATGCACCATCGCAGCTAGCCTGCCAATGAAGAGCTGACATTGTCAGAATGTGGGGCATGGGCTTTTGCAATCCTTGGACTCCTGCTGGGGGGACCCGAAAAGAATTCTGGGAAATTTGCATGGCTCTGGAGCCTTGTCACATTAGAATTGGGCAGGCCTCCTGCAGAATAGTAGTGAGGTAGGAAACTAGGATGTGATATCCAACAAGATTGGGGTCAAATCCCAACTCTGCTCCCCACTGTGTGACTTGGAAAAGGGATCAGATCTTGCTAACTATCGGGGTCTCTGCCTGTAAAACAGGATAATAGTATTGTCAACCTCATAGGTTGTTGTGAGGATTGAGTGTGTAACACACTTAGAATGAATGATGTGCAGTAAACAGCTGTTATTATTACCATGGTTGTTATTGTTTAGTAAGGGCTGGGCATTGGGAAGTTGCCACTCAGAGTTGCTGACATTGCTGGGGGCTATACAATGTGTGCCTCAAGGGAGTACTGATCATATGGGCTACGAGCTGAGGACAACAGTGGCCTTCAGCCCCATGTTGGATTTTCTTCGTGGGTTAAAATTGCTCAAAGATTCAACATGTTTAGGCTGGGCTTCCCCAGATACAAGGATGTGAGCCTTAGTTGAGTTGGGAGATGACATCGAGGTGCACCCCTAGTGGAGTGGAGAAGTGAGATGGGGAAGGAAAGGAATCCAGTGCAGGGTCCTTTACAGAGGAGGCCACTACCAAGGACAACTGCAGCCTAACCCCACTGGGGATCTTTGGGAAGTGGAGAAGAGCATGCTTCAGATGTGTCCCACCCAAGGGGCACATCACAGATGGAGGGGAGGAAGGAAGTAGAAGGATCACATGTCTTGGTCACCATTCGTATTTTCAAGGTGTAGATTGTGAAGGCTACCTGCAAAGAGAAAAGACCTCCAGAGGGCTCCCTGGATTCCTGGGAGTCAAGCTAAACCATTTCCTTGCTGGTTTAGAAGTTTCTCTAGTCTTTCGGCTGAACAAAGGAACACCTCCGTGACCCCTGTTTCCACCAAAGGCTGACTGCAGGAAGATCCTCCATCCAGGAGATTAACTGCTCCAGAAACTGACTGCTACCTCCCCACCTGCACCCCCAGCACACAGCTTGACCAAAGACAGACACACACAGTAGCTTCTGATTGTCTGGAGCCCCGTAAGGCCTAAGGAAACCTTACCTTATTTGATATTCAGGGCACTCAGTTTAGCCCTCTCCTCTAAACAGGGAGATTCAAAGACTTATTAGCAGCTGCTTACATGCTAGAGGGAACTGATTGCAACAGAACCTAGCCTAGAAGGTCCTCCTTTCTCTTCCCAGCCTTGAAATCTGACCTTCTGGTATCCATGCAGGCTGGAAGAAATCACCTGGAGAAATGCCAGAGTGGGGATTCCAGATGCCTCTCCCCTTCCTTTCAGTCTAAGGACAGTAGGCAAGAGACAGGCACTTGACTGCTCCTTCCTCAGTCTCTGCAGCTCACAAGTCCCATTCTTGTCTGTCTCTGAATGGTCCACCCAATACTCATGCTCCTGTTCTAGTGATAAGAACACTGAGGCTCTGAAATGCAAGGAAACTTGCCAGTGGTCAAAGACAAGGGCAGCAGGAGATGCTGGTGGATGCTGCATGGAGGACAGCCTCTTGATCTGCAGGCGATAATGAGCTCCAGAGAGGAGATGCAGAGTCAGGACTAGAACTTGCATCTCCTACTCACAAGTTTTCTGTGGCTCTTTGGACTGGCCTGTTTTGAGCCCATCAGTTCAAGGCAGTGCCATGGCCCACTGATGTGGTATCACCAGCTGCAAGGCCTCATCTGGGGCCCCAGGTCAGTGCTGGGTCTCTTGAAGCCATTTGGTGATGCATACTGATGTGACTCTGTCAGTGGACTTAGCCAAAGTAGTGGGTGCCCAGCTGGGGGCAGGGGAAGGCAGAGAACTTGGCCATGGAACTCCAGATGGGGAGCTCATGGCCCTGAAATGATGCCTTCAGCTACACAAGGTCATGCCTGTAAGAGGATGTAAGGGTGACCCCTAATAGCATGGATGACCCTTAGCAGCAAGACAACCCTAATAGTAAGGATGATCTCTAACAGCACTGGGGACCCCTCACAGCAGGGGACCCCAAAGACCACCAGGACTCTCTTCAGCTCTCACTGCCCACAGGCCCTGATGTGTGATCTGCTGTAACACAGACGACCTAGACAGACACTAGCATCCCTAGCTATGGACACCAGGTGCTCTTGGCTTCTTGGGAGAGAGCCAGTCTGGCTGGACTCCAGCAGGGTCCCCTGCTTCCTTTTCCTATCTTTCCCTGCCAACCCACTCTGTTGCTCCTCGTACTGGGGGAATAAGCATTTTGCTCCAGCTAGGTGCCGGCTGCTCAGGGGATAGTTGAAAAGTGCTGAACCGTTGGTGGCATTGAACTGGTCAGGGAAGGGGTTGGGTGGCTGAAGCTCATCCTTGCCCTGCACTAGGAGAGGGGAGCCTTCCAATCAGCTACCAGTTGCCAGGCAGCCCAGAGAGATCCTGGGGTTATTGACTCCACGTGCACAAACACCTCCTGGCAGGACCCATGCCCAGGGAGGTCTGGTGCAACACTACAGTTACTCCAGAAGCATATAGTCAAGTGCGCATGGCCGCAGTCGGATGGCCATTGTCAGCAAACCAGCCAGGGAGGAGGTTTCACACTACCCACAGATGCACGTGGTCCACAGGGCCACACTCACATCCTGAGAGTTTGGTGCCCCAGTGCTCAAACAGGTGGATCCAGGCTCACACAGCCACGGACAGTCACACACACACCCATGGGGTGTGCACACTCACACTCTCATGCACAGCCAGACACGCTGTGCACACATTGAGATAGACACACATTCAGTCCTGAGTCCCACTGCCCAGACACACCCTTGATGCAGCTCAGTCCTCAGCTGCCCTCACACGCAGCCCCTGTTGCCCCACATACACACATGCGCGTATGCCCAAACATCTTTCATCCCTCCTGACACAACTCTGTCCTGTGGCGGGGGTCTCGGGTGCTTCAGAGTGGCAGGAGGGGGCCAGGACCCACTGTAGAGGGTACTGGTGAGCTTGAGACCCCTACATTGTGTGGCTGCAGTGAAGATTAACTGAATCCAAAGCATCCAGCCCGTAGCCTGGCATCTGCGTGGACATAATAAATGCCAGTGGAGTTGAAAGGGAGGGGAGCCCTGTGGTTTCTGAGAGCAAAGACAGAGTCTCACAGCCCTGGGCCTGAGTGGCATCTGGTTGCCACTGAGCTTGCTGCTTGAGTCAGAGCTCATCCACACTGCTTTGGGGTTCCCACCTCACTGCCCTAAGTCTTTAACTCAAATACCAGCTCCCCTCTCTTCCCTCCCATTGCATGGCACACTCTGTAAGCACCATAAATCATCCTCTGGGTGGCCTGATAGGACTTCCCTCTAGGGGGCCGGTGAGATGGCTCAGCGGCGTAAGCGCCTGCCTGGCAAGCGAGAGGGCCCAAGTTCAACTCCCGGAACCCACATACGAAAAAAAGGGCTGGTGATATGGCTGAGCGGCACGGGCGCCTGCTGGCACGCGAGGTCCTGAGGTCGACCCCCTGGTACCCACAAAAAAAAAAAAAAAGACTTCCCTCTAGCACCCATACCTCAGGAAGGGAGACTGCCCAGGTTCCCCCCTGTGGTGATAGTGGCATTTGGGTGTGACTGTTCCTTGTGTGGGGAGTGGAGGGCTGTCCTATACAGAGCATGCACATGCCTGGCCTAGCCCCCGTGCTCCATATGGCCTCAAATATGATGGCGATCAGAGGTGGCCCCACACTCTTCCAGTTGTTCCCTTAGCAGCAGGCAGGAGAGTCACCCAGTAGTCTTAACCCCTGCTGCTCATTTATATGTGGGGAAACTGAGGCCTGGAGGGCACACACAGCAGGTCAGCATCTTAGCTGCCCCTACCACTGGAGCCTATCTCCCTAGGCTGGGGCCACAGATGGAAAGTTCAGCAAGCACTGGGTGGTGTCACCTGCAGCACAATCCTGGAGTTAACAACCAAAATCAGATGTCCTTCATTTGATTTGGCACCACACTGAACAATGTCAGGCTACCAGGTACTGGGTGGTGTGGAAATAATCACGAAGATGTCTTCTATGGCTAAAATTTTAAAATATCATTCATAAATACCCCCCCCACCTTTCTGCTCAGGGAGTAATTCCTTACCCTTTTCTCTGCACATAAATATTAATATGTGTGTGCTAAAAAGTGTTTTTACACTATAGTTACACCAGGATCCAATATAGATAGACTCATGGCTTTTGCAACCTGCTTCGTCTTTTCTGAGGGCTAACATTTTATTTCTCAGCTGAGCCTTTTTAAGTTTTTGCAAACAGGGAGTCCCTTAGCTTTGTCACATAACTGCCTCTCTCTAAGTTCTGTTTCCCTCATCTGTGAAACAGAAGTTTGCAGAAATCTTGAAGGGTTTTCAAGAAACTGGAATGTGCTGATGTGTCTAAAGTGTTTGGCAGACTGACTGGCACATAGTGGGGACTTAAGAGTGTCACCTGTCCTGTGTTCTCAGTGTCAACAGTGTCCCTTGCTTGAGGTGATGATTGGCTTCTGGGAAAATGCATTCAACTCCGGATCTAGGAAATAACTGAGCCCAGTTTTAAATAGGCATCATGAGCCTTTTAGTAAATTTGACAGGGTCCACTTTTTATTTTTTATTTGTATTTACTACATAAAAACACAAGTTCATGGTGGAAAGAATTAGAAAGGAGTTTTATAAAAAGATGGAAAGAAAACTTGTAATCCTACTGGGTCAGTCAGAGTTCTCTGGGGGAGGCAGAACCAATAGCAAGTATAGTTACACATACATATTAAGAGATTTATTTTTAAGGAACTGGCTCCCATAACTGTGGAAGCCAGCAAGTCCAAAATCGGAAGACGAGGCCAGCAGTCTGGAAACTCAGGCAGGAGTTAATGCTGCAGTTTTGAAACACAATTCGTTCCTCAGAGGGAAGCCTCAGCTTCTCTTCTTAGAGCCATCAACTGATTAGGTAGGCCCACCCACATCGTCAAGAGTAATTTTCCTTCCTTATAGTCAGATACATGTAGGGGTTGACCACATATATAAAATATTATCATAGCAAAAACTAGATTAATCTTTGACCAAACAACTAGATGCCACATGCTAGCCATATTGACAGAAAAGTGATTCATTATACCTGCTATCCAGAAGCACCATGGTATTAGCATGTTATTTACCTCTGCAGAGATTTCTGTCAATGGGCAATTTTTTTTTTTTTTTTTTTTTTTTTTTTTTTTTTTTTTTTTTTTGGTGGGTACCGGGGGAACGACCTCAGGACCTCGCGCGCCAGCAGGCGCCCGTGCCGCTGAGCGATATCACCGGCCCCTTTTTCGTATGTGGGTTCCGGGAGTCGAACTCAGGCCCTCGCGCTTGCCGGGCAGGCGCTTAAGCCGCTGAGCCATCTCACCGGCCCATCAATGGGCAATTTTTAAAGATAGTTGTTATTTTATGATATGTGGAACTTTGTATTCTTGGGTTTTATTTAACATTGTATCTTAACACATCTTCATCTGGCTAAAATAAGCCTTAACACCTTTCCTTTCGATGGAGACGCAGAATTCCATTTGTGACACCATCATTCCATACTTAGTTTGCCCAATCCCTTGTGCTCAGACACCTACATTGTTTCCAGCCTTTCACTTATAATTTCAAAGAAGCTGCGATGAACATCCTTCCTGATGCAGCTTTGTCCACATCCACAGTGGACACCCTCCCTATCCCTAATTGGCTTTGGGTACCCACCAGGTCCCCCTTACTGCAGTGGCTACTGGTGACAACAGCTCACAGCTGCCCCTTCTCAGAAAAAGTCATTGGGCCAACAAGAGCGAGCAGCCTCTCGCAGGAAGAAATGTTCCAGCCGGTGTTGGGGGCCACCCCAGAGGCCAGAGCCAGCCCAGGGACTGCCATGAGGGAAGGGCACGCAGACCACGGCCAGGGCTCTTTCCTTAGTGGGGACAATACTGAGGCACGCCATGCCCTCCCAAGCTACCCATGGGGTCAGGCTGCAGCTGAAGCTCTTCTGCTTCGCAGAGAATAACCTCTAATAAGACACTCCGCTGACTCTGCCTATGCGAACCAGCTAAGGCAGCACCTCTGATTGTTTTCTTAAGGGCTGGCTCCTACTAAAAATAGCAATGGCTTCCACATTTCCCACTGTGCATCTGGGTGTTACCCTGCAAGGAGACCCCACACTGTATCATCGCTCACAGCCTGGAAGGGCTGGCGCCTGTGTAGGTAGAGATCCCCGAGGCCCAGGGCTTCTCCCCCAAAGCCCAGGATGAGGGGTGGGAGAGAGGCCCTGGTACTGGAAATGAAAACAGGACTTTCCTGGGCCTTTTGCTTTCCTTAATGCTCAAATGCTCATCCATCTACTGGTGAGACTGAAAATCTTTTGTGGAATATATCATTTTCCGAATGGGCTTTTCCCCAACATTGAGAATGAGAAAGTGAGGCACAGGAATGCTACCAATTTTAGAAAAGGGTATAGTGTGGTCCTGGGAGAACTCCTCTCAGTGACCTGGGTTGTCCACAGAGGTAACCGGGTTGAGGAGAACATCTTCAAACTACTGAGCTCATGGGCTATGAACAGACTTACTCAAGAACAGAAAACGTGGCTGTTCTTTCCGCCTGCTTTAGCTTGCTGTGTGACCTTGGGGAAGACTCTCACCTTCTCTGGGCTTCAGCTTCCCACAGCTTCCTTCCAAGGTGGTTCTCCTATCTAGATCTGACTCTTTCTACCTCTGACAGTTCCTTCTCCCTCTGGCTCTTCAGATGGAAGTGCGGTATTCCGAGGCTGCTTCCGCAGGCCTGACAACCTCTCCCTGGCCTTGCCTGTGACGGCCGCCATGCCGAACATGTCTGTGGACAAGTGTGTAGACTTCTGCACGGAGAAGGTGAGCTCAGGGTCCTGCTCACAGCACTGGGGGTTGGGGAGGGCCTGAAGGAGCAGAACACTATCCTGAGAAGCCACAGTCAGGATGGAAGAGGTCACAGACTCGGATCTGGGACACGGGAGAGGAATATGGTCATTGCATGTGGTTTCCGTGGGTGGAGGGCAGTCTCTCCCGCAGACGGAGTGTGTGCTGATTATGCTCCGGAACGAGGGCAGTGTTTGAACTGGGTGTAGACACATGAGGAGAAGACTGGCAGGTCAAAGCAAGGGAATCCCACCCTGGGACAGAGTGAGCTCCCCGTCACTGCAGGTGTGCAAGCGGAGGCAGGGCAAGGCTGGCATCCAGAACTTTGGGCACTGGATGGCAGCTGGATTGGACGATCTACAGATCCCTCCTCAGTTTAAGATCTTTGGTGCCTGACTGTTCATCATTCTTCCCTAACCAGACTGTGACAGATCAAGGGAGGAAGCTGTGCTTATACATTTCATGCTGGCCCAGTACCTGGCCCAGGGCTGGGCACGTGACTGGCAATCAGTGGTGTCTAAGGAGCTCCAGTCTTGCTTTAAAAGGAGCTAAGTGCCAGTGATATAGCTCAGCGGCGACCTGGCAAGCGCAAGGCCCTGAGTTCAACTCCCAGTACCCACATAAAAAAAAAGGAGCTAATTACGTGAGTGTGCAAAGGACCATCCTCCTTCCCTTCCAAAAGGTTCCTTCATTCATTTACTCTCAACTATTGAATGAGGACCTACTGTGTGCCAGGCCCCATGCCGAGTGCTATGGATACAAGTCAACAAGCTACAGTGACCGTCCGCCAGGCTGCTGGTATTTGCTGAGGAACTGAGCACTCCTCCGGGGGACTCAGACCTCACCCAAACTCTTGACCCCACTCTGTTCTGGCTCATCCCACTTGGCTGTTTCTCTCCATGGCTCCTCATGCATGAAGCCTGTCTCAGGAGGGCTGAGAGGCTATAGCAGCGAAGAGGCTGAGAGCACTCAGGACGTCCTCCCCACAGCCCCTGGGCGGCACAGTCTTACCACAAACCTATGAGATTGAGATTTTCATCCTCATTTCACAGGTGAGAAGAGCAAGGCTCAGGCATGAAGCTCCTTGCCCAAGCTCACAGCACGAATGAGTGCAGAGCTGGGGTTGACACTAGGGGCTGACTCCAAGCCCACGCCCTAGCTGCCGAGCTACCCTGGAGATCCCACGGACAGGCTGTAAGAGCCATTCTAGGGTGTCCGGGATGCTTCTGGCCTCCAGGCATTCCCTGAGTGCTCCCTGTGCCCTAAGAGGCATCCTGGACGGTGAGGGGTGAAGTCTATGAGACGACAGGAGGCTTAGCCTCATGTGGTCCAGCCTTCTCCGAGGCAGGAATCCCCTGCTCTCATGGTGTTCCCTCTAGGCAGACAGTCCTCTCTCTCTGGGAGCCTGGCAAAGCCTACAGATCAGCAGGGAGACCCACACACAGGAGGCAGACAGTTCACATGGCAAGCTGGCAGGACTGGTCCGGCTGCGCACAGGACTGGTGGCAGCACAAGTGAATGGTGGATGGGAAGTCCTTCTGTAAGCCTCCCTCCTGCTATCTTCTTGGATCTCCTTGGGGCCCAAAGAGAAAAACTGAGGGTATCAGGTGGGAAGGGATAGAGTTGCTGGTACCAAGTGATGAGGGTCTAGGGTGACTGAGGAGGCTCCAGTGTGTGTCACTAACCAGAAAATGTCATCACCCATGGCCCAAGTAAACCTGCCTGCTTATCAGCACCTCTCCCTCTGCTCTCCGGCCAGAGGCCACAGTTCCTCTTTGGTACCTGTCAGGAAGAAGCCACACCTGCGGCAACAGCTCGCTGGATGCAGCCTGTTGGTGTGACTTTGGCGTGGAACTGGGTTCTCCCTGGACCGGCTCCTGGGGGCACTCCAGGCTGTGGGTCTGGTTTAGAAGCACAGTGGACACGGACAGTCACTTGCCCTCCAAATGTCAGGTCCACCCTGCTCCCACTCAGCTGTCCCATAGGAAAAGTGAAGCAACCGGAAGCAGCTCTTTCAACAGAGCCTCTGGATAAGCATCAGGGTCAGCGTCCTTTGTGGCTCAACAGGACAGAGTCAGACGGTCTTTCCCAAAATGCAGGCTGCGTGTCACATCAGAGCAAGGGGCTCTTTACCATGGCATACTGGATGACACAGAGAGAAGCATTTCTTTCTCGGTTCTCTTTCAAGTCCTCCAGGAGCAAGCTGCATCTTGCAGCTCAAGTGTCTTTCATACATCCCTCACCAAGCTCTCTTTTGCAGGAAAAATGGAGTTAACCCCAGGTTCAGCATCTTGGCAGGCGAGAGTGCCTAGGTGGAATGTAATTACAGTCCCTCCTCCATATCCGAGGGACTGACATGTGTGCCAGGATGCCCTACAGATACCAAAGTCCAAGGATACTCAAGTCCTTTATATAAAGTGGCGTAGTATTTGCACAGAACCTACGCACATCCTCCTGAATACTTTAAATCATCCTTAGATGAGTTATAATACCCGATACAACATAAATGCTACGTAAACCGTTGCTCTGTTGTACTATTTAGGGAATAAGGACAAAGAAAAGAAGATCTAAACATGTTCAGTACAGATGCGTATTTTCCAAATATTTTCAATCCATGGTTGGTTGGATCTGTGGATGTGGAGCCTACAGATTGTTTTGTTTCCATGGCTTTTGGTATTTGCTTTTATAGTATGGAAACATGCATAAGAGCTACGTGTCCACAAGTACTTCCTGTAGTAATTAGTGATGTAATATTTCCTTTGAAATTTAAGTTTTAAAAATTGAGTTGAGAGGGCCGGTAAGATAGCTCAGCAGCATAAGCGCCTGCCCAGCAAGCATGAGGTCCTGAGTTCGACTCCCAGAACCCACATACAGAAAAAGGGCCGGTGATATCACTCAGCAGCATGGGCGCCTGCTGGCACGCGAGGTCTTGACTTTGACCCCTGGTACCCACAAAAAAAAAATTAAGTTGACTTAAATCAAGTGGGTGGCACACACCTGTAATCTTAGCATTCTAGGAAGCTGAGGCAGGAGGATTGCAAATCCCGAGCTTAGCCTGCGCAACATAGCAACTTAACAAGACCCTGTCCTAAAAGTAAAATTTTTAAAAAGAGTTGTCTTCAAGGAATCAAATAAGTAAGAATCAGAGGTGCACAGATGGGACAGAGTCAAGAAGGCCAGGGCCGGTGAGATGGCTCAGCGGCGTAAGCGCCTGCCTTGCAAGTGCGAGGGCCCGAGTTCGACTCCCGGAACCCACATACGAAAAAGGGGCCGGTGATATCGCTCAGTGGCACGGGTGCCTGTTGGCGCGCGAGGTCCTGAGGTCGTCCCCCTGGTACCCACAAAAAAAAAAAAAAAAAGAAGGCCAGGCTCCCTGACGAAGTTTGGAGACTCTTGAGTTGAGAGAGAGTGATGGGGAAGGGGGTGGTTGGATGCGGATCCTGCCCCCATCCTCAGTCCAGGGCTGTGCAGGGACTGTGACTGTCTTCCTCTTCCTCTCCCACTTCATCCCCAGGAGTACCCTCTGGCAGCTCTTGCGGGCACTGCCTGCCACTGTGGGTTTCCCACCACACGATTTCCCCTCCATGAGAGAGAAGACGAACAGCTCTGTGCCCAGAAGTGCAGCGCGGAGGAGTTTGAGAGCTGCGGGACTCCCAGCTACTTCATTGTGTACCAGACACAGGTCCAAGGTGAGCCAGGGGCCCTCCCAGTGGCCTCTTGGCCACGTGTGTCCTGGCCATCTGGGCCAGAAGACAGGGCTAGTGAACTTGGCTAGGCTTAGAGCTGTGGTAGACAGAGTAGAGATAAACCTATCTCTGTCCACTGTCACTAAGGACATTTGGTGGCTCATTTCTACTAGTAGAGGCAGTGAGATCGAGTGGGGAGAGAGACCTGGGTCTCCCACTGGCTCCAAGATAGACATGTGATGGCTGGCAGGTCACTCCCCTCTCCAGGCCTCAGTTGGGGGACTTGCCTGAAGTCATACTGTTTATAAAACCTTTCTCCTGAGCTGGAGAAATAGCTCAATGGCACTGCACCTGCCTGGCAAGCGCGAGGTTGTGAGTTCGATTCCCAGTGCCAAGAAAACAAACCTTTCTCCTGACCGAAGCATCGCGAATGGTGGTTGGCACTTGGGTCAGGGTGGCAGGCATTGCTCACTGGGACACTCAGCCCTCAGAAGCCCCTGAAGGATCACTCCAGTGTCTGAACGTACTGACCACACACTCCGAACCAGTCTTATGGCAACCTTCATCTCATTTAGGGATATGAAGTCCGCAGGAAGCTGATTTCTAGGCAGTATCATCCCCATTTTACATGAGAGAACCAAGACCAGACGGCTTCAGAACTGGCCACAGTTACACTTCCGTGAATGCATTTGCTTTCAGATCTCTGACTCCAAAGACCCCACTAGAAACCTCTGCCCTTGGTGTGAGGAACACTCCCTACACCCTCTGAAGCCTGAACAGCCAACAACACACTTTTAGGCCAGACGTTGTTCCTTCTCATCTTCCTGTAACAAGGCCACCACATACAGATGGGCAGGTTGGGCTCTGTACAGGAATGGCCTACAAGAAAAATGATGCCTGAAAGGCAGCCTGTGCTGTCTGTCACACCATGCATTCCAGATGGCAGCAGATCTGCCCAGAGGAAAAGGCATTTGCCCTTTTTTGATTTGCACAAAAGTGCTACGAGAGCTTGTGGTAGCCCCACTGAAGCCTATCCCCTGTTTGGCATGGTGGGTACTGGTGCTGGCCCACCATGGCTACTTCCATGGCAGCTAAAGTCCTGCTGACAGCCTCCTGGCTGAGTGGCCTTCTTGGCCCCATTTGTGCGCCAGTGAGGAGGGATGAGTGCTGTTAGCTTTCGGGGATGTGTCGGTTCATCTGGGCAGAACTGTGGGGCCTCAGCCAGAAGGGGAGCATGACAGATTAATTATGCCGTGACCATGAGTGGCTCTGATGTGGCCTGGATAGATGCTGGAGTGTTTTCAATAACACAGAAATGGGCTCGATAGATGAGTTTGCTCATTCCCAGTGCCCTGGCCCAGGCCATCACTGCTCCTCAATTTTTCCGTCACCCTGGCACACACAAAGAAGGTTCGAGCATCGTGTGGTTTATCTGGCTGCCAAACACCTGGTCCACTTGGGAGCCTGGCTGCCGTTCATTGAGAACCTACTGCACGCTAAGCCCTGATCTTCCCAAGGGGAACTAAATAGTTATTAGATATTTATTGTGCCCCAAGCATTGTTGAAGCCCTTTGTCTGGCCATGCTCATCTCATCTCAATGCTCCAGAGGCATAGGTGCTGCGGTTACCATTTTACAAGTGAAGCGACTCAACATACAGAGAGCGAGGAGCTTGGCCAGAGGCACACAGCCGGGACGGGGCAGGGCAGGGATTCAAATGCAGGCTAAGTCAAGCCCAGGTCCCAAGACCGTTTTTATCCACAGCTTCTCAACGGACATTGCAAATACTTCACATTCACTATGCTCTTTAATCCTACGAGGTTTATTAGCTCTGTTTTACAAATGAGGAAACTGAGACTCAGAGAGGTGCAGGGCATTCACAGTGTCCTGAGGGTCCAGGGTAGAAGCCCAGGGGTCTGAGCTGAAAGCATTTATGATATGGCCAGAAGCCTGTGCTGTGATTTCTGGGGCTTAAGACCGAAATAAACTTTCTTTTTAGCACTGAGAACAACAGCCTTTATCTCAACATTGCTGTTGTTCTCCCAGAAATTATTGAATGGAAAATTCTGTTTTCAGGGGAGGTTAAAAAGCTGGTTCCCCACCCCCACACCTGACCCTTCATTATGAAAAAAATGTCAAACCTCGGAAAAATCAAGACTTACACAAGGAGCACCCATATGCTCTTTCGTAGGTTTTACATTTGTTAACTTTTTGACACTTTGCTTGATTGTATATCTATACATCCCTCCATCCCTTGATTCTCATTTCTCTGATGCATTTTTTTGTGTGTGGGTACCCGGGGTCGACCTCAGGACCTCGCACGCCAGCAGGTGCCCGTGCTGCTGAGTGATATCACCGGCCCTTTTTTCGTATGTGGGTTCTGGGAGTCGAACTCAGGACCTCACACTTGCCAGGCAGGCACTTACGCCGCTGAGCCATCTCACCGGCCCCTCTCTGATGCATTTTGAAGTTGCAGACACCACCGTACTTCAGTAATGCAGTGCTTGCTTGGGATTTTTTGAGGTCATATTTCCATGGAGTGAGATGCACAGATTTTAGTGGACTAGTCAACAACCTCTTGGCAGTCCACACCCCTATCCAAATATAGCAGGACATGGTCATACTCTAGATAAAGTACCGCTATCCAGGATCCTTTTTTGGTGTGTTTCTGTGAAAACCTCTCACAGAGGCCGTACAGGCATTCTTCAGTATATCCTGTCCCAAATCCACCCTCCTCAGAACAGAGTCAGCACATAGAGAGAAGAGGACAGAACCTCTGGCTGGTAGCGACAACGCTAAGAGCTACAATTGGTGGGTGACGGAGGTTTACACTGCGTGAGCCCCATGCTAAGGTGCCAAGTTCACTCCCCAGTTTAACCCTCCTGACACCCTCGGCCACCACTATTACTTAGTAGTGCGTTTTACAGGTGAGGAAATTGAGGCTCAGATAAATCATCGTTTCAAGGTCATCCGGCAAACAAATGGCAGAATTGGCATTTGAATCTAGAATGTCAGACTTCTCCTTCAAAGGGCAGTTGTGGAAAATCAACAAGGTTCCTGGTAGGATTTTCAATAAATGGCAGCTAAGGCAGACCGGGAAGGAACTAGGGTGACACCTTGGGAAGGAATCATCAGAGGGGCCAAGTGGTCCGAGGAGCTGAGCTCGGGCAGCGTTCAGCACTGGGCGGTCCCTGGGGATCTTGACAAGAGCTGCCACTGGGCAGAGATCAAGGAAGGGGCAGGTGCAAGGGCTGGGGAGCACGTGGAAGGGAGGATGCGGAGTGGGGGCACGTGGACAACCCCGCTGGGTGCGCAGCTGCTGCGTGATGCAGGAGAGGCATAGATGGCAGTCGCTGGAGTGGGGAGAGTCTCAATGCTGGAGCTTTGGGTTCACGTTTGAACACTAATGATACCGAGCCAGCTGAGAGGGAGAAGATGGGGCGCTGGTGGCAGATGGAGCAAGAAGCTGAGGGAGGAGGGTGGAAATGCAATGCAGACCGCAAGCAGAGGACAGTTGCTTCCCCAGAAGTGGGAGGGAGGAGGAGAGGCCAGGGGAGGTGAGAAAAGTTCTCCCACCTTCCCTTCTGGTGGGCGGTAGGTAAGGACTGGATTCACCTGCCCATGTGCAGAAGGCAGGAGGAGCCCTGGGCTGCTCCAGGCCTCCATCTAGGAGTCTCTCTTCATCCTTCTCTCCTCCACAGCCCCTGTACTGAGCTTTCTCTCAGCTTCTCTCACAGCTGCAGGGACCCAAGAAAATCATAGATGGTTCTTGGCTCCCACGAGGGTTGCAGAGGAGATGCCTAGAATGCATTTTCCAGGAACTCCAACAGTAGTGGCACCCTGAGGTTTTGGCAAAGCCAGAGAATCAAGAATATCAGAATGGTACTCACCTAACCCATGTCACAGATTAGGAAACTGAGGGCTAAAGTCCTACAAAGTAGATATTATTGTCACCCATCCATCCACACATTCATTCATGTGCCCATCTATCCAGCCACCCAGAAAGCATTTATTAAGCACCTGCTGTATACCAGATATTATGGAAAGTAGTGGGGAATCAGCAAAGCACACTACAGGCAGAGTTTCTGACAGCATATATGACAGTGATGCCATAAGAATAATGGAATCTCTAATCCCAGGTACCTGAAAAACTGAGTCAGGAGGGTCACAAGTTAGAGCTCGACCTGGGCAATTTAGTGACTTAGCAAGAACCTGTCTCAAAAAAAATAAAAAGGGGCTGGGGATGTTGCTCAGTGCAAAGCCTTTGGGTTCAATCTCCAGTACAACAACAGAACAACCGAGTGGGGTGGGGAGAAAGAGAGAGGCAGAAGAATTCTTGTCACCTAGTATTTGCATTGTGTTTGCCTGTGTTTACACATGTTTAGATACTGTCTTAGTGACTTTTCTCTTTACTGAGATAAAATACCCGACACCCAAAGTTAAAGGAGGAAAGTTTATTTAGCTCACAGTTTGTAGAGGTTTTAGTCCATAATTGGCTGGCTCCAAGGTGGGGTGGCATGGCAGAGGGACATGGTAGGAGAGAAACAGTTCATGGTGGGCAGAAGGTAGCAAAACAAGCAAGGGACCTTAACAGCATCTTTCTGTCCCTTTTATCTTTTTTTTTTTTTTTGTGGGTACCAGGGGTCGACCTCAGGACCTCGCGCGCCAGCAGGCGCCCGTGCCGCTGAGCGATATCACCGGCCCTTTTTTCGTATGTGGGTTCCAGGAGTCGAACTCGGGCCCTCACACTTGCCAGGCAGGCGCTTACACCGCTGAGCTATCTCACCGGCTCCCTGTCCCTTTTATCTTATCCAGGCTACTCAGAGTGGGTAGCACGCACACCCTTAATCCTAGTGCCCTTGAGCCTAGCATTGGGCTCAATCCCAGAATCAATTCCAGCGTCACACACTCTATACCCAGTTACCTCTGAAAAAGCCCCACCTATGACTGCATGAGGCTTTGGGGGGACATCTAGACACATGCCATAACAGATACACAAATACTTCTGTGTCACCAATGTCTGCTGCACTCAGCCCAGTACAGTCCATGCCCTACAGGTGTGTAGCCTGGGAGTGACAGCTGTACCATACAGCCCTCACATGTAGCAGGCAGTGCAAGTACATACTGTGATGTCGCACAATGACGAGATTGTGCACTTCTCAGAAATCCATGCACTTCTCAGAAATGCACCTGACCACAGATATTTACTGACCAGAAACTCTATGCTGTCCCTAGAGGTGCATGTTCACTTTGGGGACATTACTTGAGTTATAATTGTGACAATGGATGTGGAGGCGATGGACATAGTAGCACAGTAATGATAGCTCAAGGAGTCAGGGAGGAGAAAAGGAAGCACTCACTCCACGAGGACAGACACCTCAGAAGCCAAAGCAGGAAAGAGGCAGTGGTGGGCGGCAGCACGCATGAGGTGCCCCATCAGGAAGAAGCAGAGAAGGAGCGAAGCAAGAGGGGATGGTGGAGGTGGAGTGGGGGGAGGCCCCCGTGGTGGGATAAGCCTGGGTATGCAAGGGCCGCCCTGCAAGCCTTGGTGGCCAAGGTAAGAGGCCTGGGCCGGATCCCATGTGGATGGATGCCACCGAGGATTTCAGTCTGGAGGAAAGGGTGAAGGTGGATGTGAAAGACTTGCTCTGCTGGGGGAAACTGAGGCTGGAGAGAAGATTCATCCGCCTGGCTGACTTGCATTAAATACCTACTATGTGTTAAGTACTCTGCTTATCCTTTTTCATACATGGCTTTATTTAATCCTCACCCCAACCCTGTGAAGGACACATTTCCCTCATGTTACAGTGGGAAAACTGAGGCCCACGGTAGTTTTGATCATGTGTGCTGCATCACATGGCTGAGAAGTGGCAGGGCTGGGGTTCACCCCCTGGTCCTCTCTGGAGTCTGTGGCCACCTGTGCCCCTGATGTCTATATGTGCCCCACCCTTTGCAGACAACCGCTGCATGGACAGAAGGTTCCTTCCAGCCAAGTCCAAGCAGCTCATCGCTCTGGCCAGCTTCCCGGGCGCCGGCAACACGTGGGCCCGGCACCTCATCGAGCTGGCCACCGGCTTCTACACGGGCAGCTACTACTTTGATGGTTCCCTGTACAACAAAGGTGAGGAGACAGGCAGAAGGGGAGGCTTCCTGGACTCAAAAAGGGAGCCCAAGAGAGGGCACCTTTCCTGAGCACCTACTGTGTGCCACTGAGCCTGCCAGGGCCCATTTATTGAAACCTACTATGTGCTTTGTGCCTTCCCTTCTTTTATATCTCACAAACATCTCTGGAGTTTTATGTCCCTGGTCCCTCACCTGCACCCACTCAGTAACTGACATCTGTCAATCACCTATCATGTGCCTGGTCCCTTCCTTCATTCAGTTCGACCCAAACATTCCTTAAGCTCCTACTGTGTGCTAAGCACATTACCACAGATATTTATTGGCCAGCTCTATGCTGTCCATAGAGGTGCACGCTCACTGTGGGGACATTGACTGGGCACCAGATTGAGCTCACAGACGTTTCCTGAACACTGCTGTCTGGGATGTGCTCCCTAAGTTTGGATTTCAGCATGCATTTATAGAGCACTGACTGTGTGCACTCTGTGGATGTTCAGATTGCATGGATGTTCTCCTGGCCACCTGGTAATGGGCCAGATGGGGCACGCTTACCTAAGCTGCACATGAGGCCTGGGGCACGATGATGTTGCTCTTCCCTAGACACAAAAACCGAGGAGGGGAAATACTTTACCCAAAGTCACACAAACTTGTTTTCAATGTGCTGATCAGGGACTGCACCCTACTCTTTCTAGATTTCAGATTCCGCCTCTTTCTTGCTCTATCACCTAGGCAAGAAGTCCCTGGATTTCTTACCGGGGATCTAGAAACCATGGATGTACACTGGGCATGAAGCCCTCTCCTTGGCGTGGTGAGGGCATCAGGGAAGTAGGCCCTCGGCCTACTTGAGGGGGTTTTATGTCTATGTAGGGAGCAGTCCTTAGCCATGGTCTTTGTGTCTACAAAGCAGCTGAGGACCACTTCCTGGATGTGTGACCTTAGGCAAGCTACTATATCTCTCTGATCGTGTGTGATCAGGCACAAATTAGAGATAACACTATGTACTTAGGTTGTCCCAAGGTTAAGAAGTTAATATATATAGCATGCTTGGCACATAGTAAATAGGCTGTGAACATTAGGCCTGGGTAGCGGGGACTCACCATGCAGAGGTTGGGGACAAGACAGCCATCCCCGAACTGTAGTTCAGAGAGAGTCAGGGGCAGGTCTCTCAGAGAAAGAAACAGAAGAGAGGCAGAGACTGGGGGAGAAAAGGCAAGAAGGATGAAGGGAGAGGGATAGGTCGAAGGTCAGCATCATCGGGGGAGGGGTAGGTGACCTGTGTAGAATCCCAACATTTCTGCGTGATTATTGATTTCTAGTTTGGGCTTCAGCAGTCATTTATTGAGCACCTATGTGAGGCTGAGAGTGGTGCATGCTTGTGTCAGGATTTGAACCGAGGCCTTGCTATCAACCGTACCTGTGCTCCTGACCCAGGGCTGCACCATCTTAGTGAGAGATACTGGGGGGGAGCCGAGGCAAATTGTGGAGAGGGCTGGGGGAGCAGGCTAGAAAGCATCCACGGCTCCCTGCATTCCAACACTTCCTGGCTGTGGCAGCAGCACTACTCATGGGGTGGCCGAATGTCACAAATAGAAGGGCCTTCAGGATCACTGAGGTCAGATATCCAAAGCAGGTTCCTCTCATGAGTCAGCCTGACCGGGGTATGCTAGCATGCGCTAAGATGATGTGTTAGGCTGAGGCATTACAGCTTCTGAGCATCTTTTCTCCCTCAGAGGCAGAGTGACTTAATCTAGCAGTGCTTCTTATTGTAAGTGCAGAAGGGGGCACAGCGATCTCCACCTCAATTATTTGCGACCTCTGACCTCACTCAGCCTCTGACTTCAGAGAAAGGGAAATTAAATCTTAAGGTGGAGTCAGGGGATCCAACCTTCAGTCTGAAAGCTCACTCTGATGTTTGGGCAAGATTTGCCACCTCTCTGAGCTTTCACTTCCTCATCTATAATACAGGGAGGGCAGTAAGGGGCTCACAGGTTTTCCAAAAATATAATAAGATATTGTTTGTGAGATAACATGTGTGAGGCTATGGTGTAAAATATATACATGCTCTTTTGAATGACATATGACCAGGACTGTCAGCTAGTCATTCAAGTCAAAGAAGGGCTGGACCCTGACTAAACAATCAGAATCACCATAGAGCTTTTAAAGTCTCTACAGCTGCTCCCTACATTTTTTTTTCACCAGAATTCTGGGGCTTGGCCAGCCCTCAGTATTTTCTCAAATCTCTCCAGGGGATTCTAATGCAAAGCCAGAGTTGAAACCCTAGCTCTAGGCTGAGAAACCAGTGTTCTTTCTTTCAGACTTATAATATTCCAAACCTTCATCTTTGCCCTGTGCTTTTTATACTCTAGTGTTGCACAATAACAATGGATCATTAATGGATTGAGGTCTACTAATGGACCTCAGCTTCCCATTGCTGTGAGAAATACCAGAGAAAAACAATTTAAAGAAGGAAAGGTTTATTTGGGCACACAGTTTCAGAGGTCTCAGTCCATGGTGCATTTGGCTCCATTGTTCTTAGGCTGGTGGCAAGGCAGAAATATCATGGCAGAAGGGCACAGTGGAGGAGAGCTGCACAGCACATGGCAGCTGAGGTGGGTAGAGGATGGGTGTGGGGCAAGATATAGTCTCCAAGCCTCATCCCTAAAAACCTACTCCCTTCAACTAAGCCATCATCTTCCAATAGCCCATCAGATTAGAAACTCACCAGTGCATTAATCCATTGAAGTCAGAGCCCTCATGATCCACTTATTTCCCAAAAGCCACACCTGTGAACACTGCTACACTGGGGACCAAGCCTCCAACATGAGCCTTTGGGAGACAGTTCCTATCCAAACTCTAATAAGTGTCTATAAAATTTTAACTTGATTTTTTAAAAAATCAAGAAAGAAAGAAAGTGCAAACTATCCACAACAGTACAGTCTCCAGCTGTGTCTTGTTTCTGGATGGCCCCGCTGAGAAGGGCAGGTGTGTGGCTGGTCACAGGCAGCAGATACTTTGAGCTGCCATTTCATTAGGGGCTTAAAAACACTTCCTGCAGCCTGAGACCTAGGGGCTGGCAGTGGGGTGCAGTCACCCGCTTCAGAACTCGAAGATCACATGGGTTCCCCCAGAGAAGCTAAAATTTTGCTCTTAAAAATAATGTGATTTAAATGTGCCACATAATGGAGGTGCTGGGTCCTATGGCAAAGAAGAACTGAGAAAGGAGTACCTGGTGATGGCATTCAGCAATTCCGCTCTGGCCCCAATCTTGCATCTCTGATTCCCCTTGACGACCTTCAAGGACAGCTGAGCAACCACCTGTTGCTTTCTCAGGCAAGTCCATCCCATGTGGCTTCTTAAGACCTCCTTTCATAACCAGAACTCCCCTTTCTCTGGGAGACATTCTGCTGAATGGAATTTTCCCCACCTCACTACATTTCCAGTGCTCCTTACAGAATAACTCCAAACTCTGGAATCTGGAGCAGATGTTTCCCAGTGCTCATAGATTTCCTTGTTTGTGTTTGTTTTCATCTCCATAAATATTGTGCCAGGTTGACCCCATCATGGACAAAGGGAAATGTGACTTCGGTCTCATAGTGCAGAGATGATTTAAAGCTGTTTGACCATTATGCCATGATGCTAACGATTTATTTTTCCTGAGAATCTGTGTGTGTTCTTCTGTACTTTCCTGCCTGTGTCTTTCCATGACTGTGCTGGTAATGAAATGGATTTCTGTGAAGGTAAAATAAGTCATACAGGGAAGGCCCTTTGTTGGTGTCATTCAGAGCGCCCCAGATGGAATGCATAACATGAAACTGCACCCAGGGCTCCAATGTGGGTACATGTTTAGGTCCCACCCACTCTCAAGGCCCCGTGCCCTATTTCTCATTGTCCTCTGGAGATGATTTCTCCCACAGTACTGTGCATCCCAGGTGCCTCCCAGGCTGGGAGGGGAATATTTTTCATGGAAATAGGCCAGCGCTGACTGCGAGGCTAGTCTGATCTCTGTAACTTGGCTTGGCCAGTCCCAAAACGGAGCCTGACTTGGAGTTCATTCTACCCCTGGCTCTTCTGCCCAGTGGCCCTGTGAGGGTGGCCACAACTCTCTGGACCCCTGACTCCAGGAAGAGAACCAGGTACCACACCAGCCCTCACCTTCATCTACCTTTAAAGCCAGAGCATAAATCATTAAAAACTTTCCTGAGTGGGGAGGGGATTGGTGAGGGAGGGTGGCTTCTCTGCCCACGACTTCACCTTAGCCTTGTGCTGTGCTAGCTGCCCTTTTTGAAATCTTACCGTGCTCCCCGTCAACTTCTCACCATGACTATATAAGGGAGACTGTGTGTCATCCCATGTTACAGGTAGGGAAACCGAGGCCCAGAGAGGTTACACAATGTCAGGATCACTCACCGAGCTGGAAACCTGCTCGGTAACATTTCTCCTTGGCCCTTGAGATTCCATAAATGCTTTATTCTCATGAGACTGAGGACGATGCAGTCTCAGAAATGGGATGGGCTGGGTTTGTATCCTGGCTCTGCCTCTTTCTAGCTTTGTAACTGGGATGAGTTATTTGACCTCTCTGCCTCAGTTTCCTCATCTGTAACATCCCTCATAGGACCACTGAGAATCATCCAGTACATGCAGAGGGCTCAGGCCACTATCCCAATGGCACCATCGCTGTAAAAGTGAGCCTTCTTTCCCCAGCTGCACGGAACCCCTGCCAGGTCCTCAGCTTCTGAAATGAAAGGCAGGTCATATCCCTTCTTCTTCTTCTTGCTTAAATCCTTCTAAAGGCTGTCGGACCCTTCCTCAGGATCCCCAAACCCTCTCCAGCATCATGCCCCCCTCTTGCTCTCTGTTCTCCCTCTCTCCTTTGACACATTTCTTCCCACCCGCCACAGGACTTTGCACCTCTGTTCCCACCCACTGGCCCTCCCCTCTCATGCAAGGAAATTGTGCCTCACCCTTCCTCCCCCACCCCAGCCACCCTCCTGGATGCTGCCTTTGGCCTGACTGCCAGCTCCAGGCTGCAGGTTGAGACCATGTGTGTTCTGTGTCTCTCACTAATCACAGTCAGTGCTCTCTGCCATCTCAGGGACGTCCTTCCCATGGTGACGGCAGAAGCAGGGGAGCTTGAGATATATTCAAACACAGGGTATGTCTTGAGACTTTGGTGGAGACCCACTTCCACCCTCTTCCTGTGTGCCAGAACAGGTGTCATGTGGCTCTCAGGGAGTGGACACAAAGCAGCTGTACCCAAAGAGAAACTGACCTGCGCCTCTCTTAGCACCCAGACATTAACACTTTTCTTTTACAGCACTAAGCGTGACTGTGACTCTAATTCATTTGCATCACTACTTGACTAATCTGACTCTCAAAACCTGTAAGCTCTGTGGACAGATTTATTTATTGGGGATTGGACCCAGGGTCTTTGCACTGAGCTACATCCCCAGCCATTTTTATTTTTTATTTTGAGACAGAGTCTCGTTAAATTGCTAAATTGCCCATGCTGGTCTTGAATTTGTGATTCTCCTGCCTCAGCCTCCCATAGTGGTGGGATTACAGGCATGCACCATCATGCCCAGCTCCTTTTTTGCAAATCACTTTCAGCCCGGGCTCCTACCGCAGTGGCCAGCACACAACACAGTAGGTGCTCAGTAAATGCGGGGGTCGGGGTGGGCTTCCTCACCCCAGCTGGTCTGCCTGTTCCCTAACCTCTGGCCTGGATCGGGAAGGGTTCAAAGGTGAGCGGGACCACTGGCGCAGCGGGCGGACCATCTGCATTAAGACCCACGAGAGCGGGCAGAAGGAGATCGAGGCCTTCGACGCCGCCATCCTGCTCATCCGCAACCCCTACAAGGCGCTCATGGCCGAGTTCAACCGCAAGTACGGCGGCCACATAGGCTTTGCGGCGCACGCACACTGGAAGGGCAAAGGTAAGTCCTGGGAGGAGGAAGGGGCAGGGCGGGTTGGGGCAGGGGCGGGGTTAAGGTCCTCCTCCGAATCGCTGAGTCTGCTGCCGGCCCAGCTGACTCTGCGGAGGGTCGAGTTCCGCCGCCCACCACGCCCACAGGCGACTGCCTCTGAGCCCGGCTGTTACAAAGGAGGTGGTTAAGTTTGCAGGCTCTGCACCCAGACTGCTTGGGCTCCAGTCCAGCCCTGCCGTTTCCTGGAACAGCTCCTTACTCTCTCTGAGCCTTAGATTGTCCCATCTACAAGGCAGGATGATAAAATTGTGCGGATGTGGGAGGGTATTCCTTTTATAAACACTTGACAGGTGTGACTCTCGCTGTGGTGATGGAGATCCTCGTAAGACTGATCTGGCATTGGCTAAGGCAGGAGACCCAAATTCAGCGCCACATCAGTGGCTGTGTGACAGGGAGGTCCTGAGAGCTCAGGTACAGAGCGTCCTTCTCTGTGAGGCAAATCCCAGAACTGTTGGAAATGATAGTATTGGCCCCCAAGAGGACCTGGGTGTGAGATTCAGCTTTGGCATTACTAGGTGACAGAGGGCGCCCCTGTGATGAAAGTTTCAGCACAGAGAGGTGGTCCAGGGTAGTGGTCACAGCTCAGAGGTGAGACCCAAATTCCTCCATCTTGAGGGTCTTTAAAATTCCATATCAGCTGGTGAGATGACTCAGCGACGTAAGCGCCTGCCTGGCAAGCGCGAGGTCCTGAGTTCAACTCCCAGAACCCACATACGAAAAAAGGGCTGGTGATATGGCTCAGCGGCACAGGCGCCTGCTGGCGCGCGAGATCCTGAGGTCGACCCCCGATACCCACACAAAAAATAAATAAATAAAATAAAATCCCATATCAGCTACATGAGAATCTCTGTCACCTCTACTGAGTATTTTGGAAATGGTTAACTTTTTTTTTTTTGTGGTACTGAGGATTGAACCCAGGGCCTTTGCACTGAGCTACATCCTCAGCCGCTTTTTGAATTTTGAGACAGGTTCCCGCTAAGTCACTGAGTTGCCCAGGCTGGGTTCAAACCTAGGATCCTCCTGCCTCAGTCTCCCAGAGTTCTGGGATTGCAGGGTACACCCAGCTAGAGGTTAACTTCTTAAACTCCCCAATAATTCCTGCAATTTTATCCCTGGGATAATCCAAGTTCACAGAGGTCAAGGAGCTTTTCGTGGTGGGGGATTCACAATTACACGGATGAGTGGATTCTAAAGACTTGCCGTGCAGCACAGCACCTGTGGCCAACAGGAAGGTATTCTGCGCTCAAAAGTGGTCAGGAGGGCAGATCTCATGTAAAGTGTGCTTAACGCACAAGCACTTACATGTGTGTGCACCAAGAAAACAGAAACCAGGAGACTTTGGGAGATGATGGTTGTGTTTATGACCTGCAGGGATATTAATACAATTGTATCCATATATCCAAACTCCAAATTGCACATATTAATTATGTGCAGGTTTTTGCATACCAGTTATACCTCAGTAAAGCTGGTGGAGAGGAGCTTTTCCATGAAGTGGTGGGAGCAGGGATTTGAACCAAAGGAGCCTTGCTCCTGAGCCCATGCTGTTAAGCACTGTACTTTGATAACGGACTACAGATGGTCCTCAACTTATGATGGAGCCACTTATGATGGGAAGACTTTATGATGTGCAAAAGCACAACCATGCAACCATTCTGCTTTTCTATTTCAGTACAGTAGCCAATAAATTATACGTGATGCTCAACACTTTATTAAAAATAGGCTTTTTGTTAGATGATATTGCCAATTGTAGTCTAATGTAAGTGTGCGGAGCATGTTTTAGGAAGGCTGGGCTTACACTGGGATGTTTGTAGGCCAGGTATATTCAATGTGTTTTAGTTGTACAGTATTTCCAACTTACAAAGGGTTGATTTGGACATGACCAGTCTTAAGTCAAGGAGCACCTCAGTGAGCTGTTGGTGGTCCAGAGTCCCAGAAACCCAGCAGGTGCTCTGTGGATGTGAGCTGCCCCCAGTTTATCCAGCCTCCAGAGACCAGGCTGCTCCCAAGCCCCAGCCCCTCCGAGGATACAGAGCGTGGCAGGCTGCCCAGCTTACTCAACGGGACTCGTCCATCCTTCCCACAGCCTTGCTCTTCCTCTTGGAGGGGTTGGAAGCTGGGACAGGTGACAACATTTGTTTATGCCTTGGAGTAAAGAGCCCTCTGAATTATTTCTTTGTAGAACAACTTGAGAATGAACACTGGCCAGAGCCGAGCTGAGACATCTCTGAGTGCCAGTGGCAGCAGCGTGTCACAGGAGCACAGACTCTGCTGACCGGAGCTGGGAAGGACCTGGGGATCACTGAACCCCTGATTCTCAGCCTGGGCTGCATATGAGACTCCCTGGAGGAGGCTGGGAAAATCCCAGCGCCTAGGTTGTACCCCACCCATTGCCAGGGTGCAGCCCAGGTATCCGTATTTTTTAAAACTCTGCTCCTTCCAATGTGCAGGCAGGGCCGAGAGCCCCAGAGTCCCTGTTTATCGATGAGGAAACTGAGGCTTAGTGGGAGTCAGAATCTGCCAAGGTCACTTGGGCACTAGTGGCAAGACTGGCCCTAGGACCAGCCCTTCCACCTCCCAGGCCTCCTGACTCCTGAGGGAGGAGGGAGAGGATTAACTCAGGAAGTTCATGGGCACTGAGCATTTGCTACCTAAACTCCCCAATAACACGGGGAGGCGAGAAAGGCTGCCATAATCTCAGTAGCATTCCATTGTACAGGTGCGCAGACCATCCCAGGTAGGGACGAGTCACTTGGCTAAAGCCCTAGGCATGGACTGAGCTGGGACCCAAACTCAAGAGTTGACCACTGGGCTCTGCTCTTCCCCTGGGATGCTGCAGACGCCCAGTGTGTGCAGCGGCTCTCCTCTCCTGCAGAGGCCCCTGCTTTGGCTCCAGACCAGTCCCCCAATTCCCAGGAGTCACCTCTTCTGTTTTGTCTTATTCAAGACAGCTAGGAGCTTTAAAGTAGGGTGCAGAAACTGTTGGGACAGCTGGACCAAGAGGCTGCAGGGAGCATGGGAAGGATGCTCTACCACACTCGTCTCATGCAGGGCCTGCAGTCCCACACTGGTCTGGGGTTGGGAGAAGGGGCCTTCTGCCAGCACCGCCCCCAGGCCAGACCCAGGCTCTGCAAAGAGCAGAGCCTCCAGTGTCCACCCCAGCTGTTCCTCCCACCATCTGGACGCTGCAGGCACTTGAGTTGGAGACCCTTGCTTTTGGCTCCCCATCCCCTGGCTACAGCATTGCTGGTGAGCTAGTTAAAATGCAGATTCTCAGGCTGCACCTGAGACCTACAGAATCAGGAACCCTGGCACCGGGGACCCCTGCTCCTTTCAACACGCCCCCCAGGTCTTCCAATGAGCACTCCGCTGAGGGACACTGCTTAACAGCCTCGCTCCTCAAAGTGTGGCCAGTGGACCGGCTGTGCGGACATCAAGTCTCCAGCAGCCCCCAGCCCAGGCTCACTGGAACAAAATCTGCATTTCAATCCAACTTCCTGGGGGCTTTGGGTGCACTTGAAAGTTTGAGAATTGCTGCTTTAAGATGCCCTTGGTGTAGAGTGGGAGGGTCACCCTAGGAAAGCAGAAGTCACTCAGCTATTGAGTGTGTGCACCCCACCTTGCCCTTGTCCCCTTCCCAATTTCAGCTGAGTTGAGGCTCCCATACCCCCCACCTTTGGTTCCATAACATTAATTTTATAATCTCCCTGGAGTGAGTCCAAAGCAAAATTTTATGTGATATGATTACACAAGGTGAATTGTCCTGGATCTGTTTAATGAAACAGATACTGTGTTTAATGATTCCACGGGGAACTAAGTACAGTGAAGCCATTTATCAGGCCTTGGTTCCTTTGGTCCACAAGAAGATGGAGCAGTGTGGCTGGCCTGTGCCCAGACAGGCACACCTGTTTGTCATTTCAGGCGGAAGCAGAGCTCATTACCTGTGTTCCATGACTCAGTGTGTCTTTATTACCGGATTTGCAGGCAGTGATCAATTACCAGGAATCCTGAGCTAATTGAGGGCTTGGTTTTAAATTTTGAAATTTTTGAATGAAGTATCTTAGGACCTTTGCCATGGGGGGGGTGGAGTGCGCAGATAGCTGCTGCCTGAACAGGCTGGGTAGCCACTCTGCTTTGGGATAGGGCCTGTGGGATGTCTCAGGAGATGAGGGGGCACGGGGGCAGCATCGGCACAATCACAACAGTGACCAACATTCATCCAGCTTCTCCTATATCCCTGGCACCATACCGGGATCTCTGCAAGTCTTCCGCTCTGTCTGCACAGCATCTCTAAGGAGGGAGGTCTTATCAGGACCGCCTGTTTGCAGATGGGTAAACTGAGGCTCGAGGAGATCAAATAAGATTTCTAAAGTCACACAGCTCGTGCAGAGAGGGGCTGGGTCTTGAAGCTGGGCAATTTGACTGCAAAGTCATCTATGTGCAGAACTCATGTCTCAGGTAATAGTGAAAAGATGAAGCGCGCAGCGGGTAGATGAGTCAGCAAGCTGCCCAGGACCCGAGCAAAAAGAGGACCAAAGCCGACTGGATCACCAGCTCTTAAAGGACTCATTGGCGTGGTGGCTCCCAGGGTCAGCATGGGGTAGATCTGGGTTTCAGTTCTGCCTTGGACATCCCCTGTGACCTTGGGCCGATTGTTTCATGTCTCTGAGCCTCCTTTTCCCTGTGTCTGAAATGGTGCTAGTAATTCTTACTCCGTGGATTTGGTCTCTTCCTCTTCCTCCTCCTCCTACTTCTTTTCTCTCTCTCTCTGTTTCTCTCTCTCTGTCTCTCTGTCTCTGTCTCTGTCCCTCTCTCTCATCATTTTTACTTTATTAGGGATTGAACCACACTGAGCCATATCCCCAAACCTTAAAAATTACCTTATAAATTTTATTTTATTTCGAGATAGGGTCTTTCTGAGTAGCTCACTCTGGGATCACTCTGTCTCAGCCTGCCAGAGTGCTGGGGTCACAGGCAAGCAACACCATCCCTGGCCCTCCAGGCTTCTTGAGAGCTCAGAATGAGGTCACACATAAAGAGGCCACCATAGCCCCTGACACATAGTAGTACTCAGGCAACGTCCATTCCCAGCCTGCCCCTCAGACCGAGGAACCTGCTGTCCCACAGAAGTGTGCAATAAGCAAGGACACGAGATCATCTTCATCCCACTGCATCCAAGGCCAGGCACGTGGAGTTACGTAGGGGACCCAGCCATCATGCAGCCCAGCCCTTCCTGTTCCTTAGGGACACCCTGCAACTGTCCTGTGGTGTCACTGGGGCTTCTCCCATGGGCATTAGCAGCTATCCTGAGTCTCCTGGGATGCTTCGAGGTGACTCTGTTGTTGGGAAATTCTGAAAAAGTCAAACAGACCATTCGCATACTAGATTTTTCCTAATCACTCAGATACATCTGGTCCTAACCCATTATAACAGTACGGGCTCAATTAGTCAGAGACATTGTAAATAATCTATTTTAAGAATAAAAAAAAAATCTCCTTGTCACTGCATAAATATTTCCCAAGCAGCCATGGGGTTCCAGGAGGGGAGGCCAGGGGAGCAGGAGGCTCACACAGATTCTGATGTGTTCCGCAAAGGAAAGAGGCCCTTCATCACCATGCAATTTGGCGGTTGGGAATTTTAATTTAGCTCAACAGCCGTTCATGGAGCCCCTGCTGAGGGAGGCAGTGGGAGGCAGTGGGGATGACACTGCTGGTGCCTGGGAAAGAGCAGGGCCTGGAATGGGCCTGGTCTGGATGTGCTCCCAGCCCTGTGACCTTGAGCAAGTCACTGCACCCCTCTGAGCCTCAGTTTCCTCCCTCATGATGAGTGAGCAGTAGCTCTTTCCTTTCAGGGAAGTTGCTAGCATTAAATGAGATACTGGGCATTCATCACCCAGCTAGGGGTTAGGTTTTCATTTTTAAGAACTGCTCTGATCCTTTTGCAATGAATAAATGCTCCCTGTTGTCCTCTGGTCCCAGTTCAGAGCTTCGGGGACCTGCCCGGCGATCCTTCAGCTGGTGCTCAGGAGCAAGGCTGTGGTTCCTTCATCATGCTCCCAGCACCCTCCTGGTCCCCTTCTGCAGTTGCCCCACAGCAGCTCCCTGGCCTGGCTGCCTTCCTCTTTGCGGCCCTCTCCAGGGCTCCCCAAGGAATTTCCCATGTTCCATGTGACCTGGGTTTCAAGTCAGACAGTCCCAAGCACCCCCTGCCCATCTGGGTGACATCCATCTTGTTTCACTGTGGCAAGGTAACAGACGGCAGAAAGAAAGGTGACATAGGTAGCGAGTCACCGCGCAGTGTAATCAGAGCTGTGCGGCTTTGTGAGGAAGGAAGTAGGGCGCAAACCAAGAGGAGGCTCCTGCCTGAGCCCGGAAGCTGTTCTCTTACCTGAGAACAGATTAGCATTGGTATCAATAAGAGCCTACATTTACTGAGCACCTACTGGGTGCAAGTCACCATGCTAACAATGTCACCGGCCGTGTCACTTACTCTGAGTAACAGCCTGTAATTGCTCTGGGAATAGATACTAGCACAGGATGCCTTGGTAGTTAAAAGCCCAGATCTTGACGTTGGATTGCCTGGGTTCAATCCCTGGCTCTGCTTGCTGTTATCAAGTGAGTCTGGAAGCTTCCTGAACCTCTCTGTCCCTCAGTTTCCCCTTCTGTTAAATGAGGGTAATGATGACACCTAGCTCACACAATTGAGGATTAAGTGGAATGAATAGATACATTAATAGTTATTAATATGTAATTATAATGTGATATAGTTACATACTTGTAATATATAATTTACATATTAGCATACATTGTGTAATATATAATGTACATATAATATACATTATATATTTATATTTTTATATAATATATAGTATAATACATAAAATATATGTAATTTATATATCATGGAGTATCATACATAATTTATACATTATATAATTATGTGTATCACCTACATATGTTTATATAAAATTATAATATATTGACACTCACTGTAATATATATATTTATATATTAATCTAAAATTATTATAAATATACTATCTGTATATGTTTATATTGTAGTAACATACATTTATATAGCGGGACTGGCTCGTGGTAACGCAGGGAGAGAGACTATCCCGGAGACGTGGCAGGCTGTGGGTGGAGGGTGGGCGCGTACAGGGACCTGCGAGGCCCTGAGCAGTGGTCGCTGTCCCAGCCTGACCCTCCCTCCTCCCCGCAGAGTGGCCGGAGTTCGTGCGCAACTACGCCCCCTGGTGGGCCACGCACACGCTGGACTGGCTCAAGTTCGGCCGGAAGGTGCTGGTGGTGCACTTCGAGGACCTGAAGCAGGACCTCTTCGCGCAGCTGGGCCGCATGGTCAGCCTGCTGGGCGTGGCCGTCAGGGAGGACCGGCTGCTGTGCGTGGAGAGCCAGAAGGACGGGAACTTCAAGCGCTCGGGGCTGCGCAAGCTCGAGTACGACCCATACACGGCCGACATGCAGAAGAGCATCGCGGCCTACATCAAGCTGGTGGACGCGGCCCTCAAGGGGCGCAACCTCACGGGCGTGCCCGACGACTACTACCCGAGATGATGCCTCGGCGCGGGGGAGGGGCGGGAGCCCTGAGCACGCCCTGGTGACCCTCACTGACCTGTCCTCTCTTTGGTTTGGGGACCATCCATCCCCCTGGCTGCTGTGGCCTTCAGCGAGTTTCCTGCATGACAGAGGAGGCTCGAGGGAAGAGATTGTCCAGGCGCACCCACCCTGCTCCCCACTGCTTCCCCCGGGAGATACAGGCTACCTGGTTTGGGGAGTTCTGGCCACATGGACCCTTTTCTCTCCCACACCCACCTGCCCTTGTGTCCCTGCCTCCATCACTCTGGCTTCCCCTGGTGGGAGGGAGGGCTCCTTATTGTCACGGAGACATGCTGGGCCCTGCCTACCCCCAGCAGCAGTTGTTGAGGACTCATGCGACAGCTCCAGGGGCCATTGTAAAAATGCGACCCCAGTGGGCTGAGATGTGCCACCCCTTTCTTTCTCTACTCAGGAAGCCCTGGCACTGTCTCCATCTCAGGCCACCCTCTGTCGGGAAGAAAGATTGCTGGACGTGTCCTCGGGGCCCTGGGTGCCTGACAGTCTGGGTAGAGTGGGGAGACATCGGTGCTCACAGTAGGTGCACTGGCACCACCACTTGGCACCGTAAACCCATCCCCTGGCCACACTGCAGCTGAGCAGCCAGCTGGTGGCCTTTCCACTCTAGGGTTCTGGTCCTGCGCTGCTCTTCCTCTGCTGTGTCTATGAGGTGACATTGAATGTCCTTCATCCCACTCCCAGGGTTCCTTGGGCAGCATCAGGATGCCATGCCTAGAATTTGGGTAAGCGTTAGAGCCCTTGGGACACATCTGTCCATCGTGGGTTCCAATACATGGATCTTACACTGCCCTCCTGACCCCTACCGGTGGGTCCTCTGCTATTCAGCTGAGAGAGCAAGAATGCTGCAAATCAGGTGGAACCACACCCAGAGGAGACTCCCGCTACCTTCCTAGACCACCAGCCTCCCTTCTTCAGAGCCCCACAGGACCAGCTTCCCCTGAGGGCCCTTTAAAGAATGGGGGTAATGAATGGCTCATGTTTCCATTATAACGCTGCTCTCTTGACGCTGAGACACCAAACCAAAGGATTTCTGAGGACCTGAGTCACTGATCATCTGTTTTAAAGCATTGATCCAGGACCCCATTCTCTCCCTGAACCTTGGATCCCAGTGGCTTCACACCCAGCCCACATTTGTACCATCCACATCCTGTAGATGCAAAAGCCATAGGTCACAGCCTCTTTGCTCTTCTGTCTGGAGTGCCCCCCAAGCAAATGCTCATTCCCAAAGAGCAAAGGGACTATGGAGAAGGCGAGTGAAAAGAGTATATTTTTTTAAGAGGATTATGACCAATACATTCCACCCCCTTGGGCCCTGGCCATGCAAAGAGAAGGCACGAGGAATGGACCCGAGCTATCCTTCTCCAAGTTCCCCTATCTATAGGATTTGGGCCACCCCATGGCTCAGCCAGTGGGCTCTGAATGTATTTTGTACCGTGTTTCTTTCCCCCAGCTGATTTCGAGTCTTTCACGAAGCTGTACAGGGCTTGGCCTCCCTTCTCACATGGAGGCCAGCTCTCTCTGGAAGACTCTTGGTCCAAGACCTGGGCCAATTCTTTGCTGGTGGTCCCTTCTGGCCACAAGCTTGTGTCTGAAGATTCCTCAGGTCAACACTATCAGTAAATTCAAATTTTGTTGATAATTCTACCTTGTGGTGGACTGTTATGTAAGGCAAGTTCACAAAGGGGATGTTTTCTTGGTGTGTGTGTGTGTGTGTGTGTGTGTGTGGTGGGTATGTCTGGAGGTAGAGCTGGTGTGTAATTGCTTTTGTGTGTGTGTGTCTCTCTCTCTCTCTCTTGCTCTCTCTGGCACAGCTGCCTGTGAAGAGCTCTGTGTGAAATCATCTCTGTGTTGTGAGACCCTATTTCCGTGGGCGTGGAGATCAGTCCACTCTTAATGTGTCTGTGTGTAATTGTGTGTGTAGAGGGAAACAATTGGTGTGGGAGACCCGAGGTGTAAGAGGCTGTCAGTCTGTTTTGGGAGGATCTGCCTTCTCTGTGTACCTTGTGTCTTTGGTAACTCTAAGGGATGTGGGTAGACTTGGGCTGAAAGAGACAGCCAGCATAAGTTTGTACAAGGATATGGAAGAGGTCATCTATGGAAGGTATCCCTTCTGTGAACATTTCTGTGTGAGTGTGTGTTACAGAGAGAGAGACCCTGAGTGTGTGCTATGCACACGTTTTTGCAGTAGGGAAGCCAGTGAGAATACAAGAGCATGGAGAGACCCCTGTGTCCCCTGGTGTGTGTTTGGTGGCAGGGGATGCTTAGCCTCAGCCTCTAAACCTCTGAATATAGCTAAAGGAAGACTTTGGGTTCACTGGCCTCACTCACTGGAGAGGTTTCTGAGAGACTTACTGGTGCCTGGGCTGTTTCCCAGCCCAAGGGAGGGACAAGATTTTAGATCCCACCATGTGGGTGGTAAGGGGAGGGGGAGCAGGAAAAAAGAAGGAAGGGCTTCTCCCCACCCAGGGGGAGAGCTTCGGACTCAGGGTCCTGGGGTTCATAGATAAGGAAGGGAAGAAAGATCCCAAGGGGAGATGTGACATGGCGATTCATGCTGGCTCGTAGAAACCATTCTGGGATGACTGACTGAGCTCTGATCCAAGCCCCAGCCTGCACTCTGACCCCTGGTCACACACAGAGCCCAGTCTTAGACACCTGAACCTGAGTCATGATTGAACCCTGATCACAGACTGAGCTCTGATCCTGGACATATACTGACCCACGATCCTTGTCTTGCACTGATCTTTTATCCAAACTCCACCTTGACTGAGTCCCAACTCTGGTTCTGTGCACACTGAGCCCTGACTCTGGTTATTGATTACACCCCAACCTGGGCCTTAGGCTGCACCCTAACCTGGCCCAGAACAAATGCTGACAGTGTCTCTTGACTGAGTCCTAATCTTTGGCACTTGAGCTCCGATTCTGGCCATAAGCTGAGCCCCATCCCACCCTGGAGGAGTCCTGATCTCGATCACTCTGAGCTCTGGCCTGACCTCACACCAAGCCTTGACTCTGGTCCCAGGCTGAGCCCTGAACCTATGTGCCAATTTCCTTTTCCCTCTCTACATATCATCTGTGCAACCAAGGTCTCCCAGCTGGAAATGAGGGACGCCATGAGGCACCCAGCTTTCTTGGATCCTCCCAGGATCTCATAGATTTTGTGCCATATCCAGCTCCCCACTCCTTCTCAACACAATTGCCAGGGAGAGGGGGCAGCTGCTGTAAAACCTCTTTAGGCCAAAGTTGGGGCTGACATGGACCTTTTGCAACTCCTTCTTTGACTGATGTCTGCCCTTTGTACCACACTTCATCATCTGTAACCAAATGTTTGTTTCAGACTCAGAAAGAACCGAGTCATCCAACACAAGTTTATTAAGCACCTACTGCATACCAGGCACCAGTTCCTTTTTTAGGGACTGAAAGAGGAACATTCCCCATTCCCGCAGAGTTTACGTTTGACCAGTACAGAGCAGATGTCTGTAAAGTGATCCGAAACGTTTTGCAGAGATGAGAATGGGACAAAGAAGATAAGGATGGAGAGCCTGGGCCACTCCTCACCACCCCCATGAGGCAGGTGGAAGAGAGATTATAGGTCCTTTCCAGAGGGGGAACAAGGTGTCCTGTAAGTGTTCTAAGCCACAGAGATTCATTGCAGAACTGAGGCCACTGCCCTTCCCTCCAAGGGCCTAAAAGTCCATCCCTGTGCAGAAAGTGACAGGAAGAAAAGTTATGGATCCCAGTGATCCCCAGTGCAGGTGACATGCCTGGCCTGGATGCTGGGATACCCGGGCTCTCGTCCTGCTGTACCCTCACTGTGGCCGCAGGACTTGAGAGCAAACAGAGTTCAGTATCTGCTGATTGCTGAAATTCATTCCAGATTTCTCTCCAGTAACCCTGGAGGTGGCTGCAAATGTCTCCAGCAGACAGTGTGGGAAGGGAGAGGAGGCAAGGTAAAGGGGAAGCCAGGGGATAAGGGTGGCACATCCCGCATGAACTCATCACCTCCCGGACACCCAGACCCTCATCCCCTCCTTTTTCTCTCTTGCATTGCTTTCTTTCTTTCCCCATCCCTCCTCTCTTTCTGTGTTTTTCTTTAGCCTGCCTTCTGCTCTCAATCGCCTTCTTTATGGTCTAATTTCCTCCAGCTGCTCATTAACCACTTTTCTTTGCTGTCTTTCTACCCATGTGCTCTTTTCTCTCCTCACTTCCTCTCTCCCTGTTCCCATCATCTCATCTTTTTCTCCTTCTTGATTGCTGCCTAGGTTTCTGCAAGTGTCTCTCCATCTTACCTCTTCAGCTCTGAGCTCTCTGTCTCTTTCTCCTTCCCTTTCTCCCCTCCACCCCTGCTGTCCTCTCCCATCTCCTCATCCTGGAGAGTGGGGGTGACTCTGCAGGATCCAGACACAGTGAGACAAATGGTACCCAGGCTGGTAACCAAGGAAGTGGTTTCCTTAGCAACAGAATCCGCAGGCATGTGCTGCAATGCCCTGTCCCCTTCACTATTACAGTAAGGAGAGAGAAAGAGAGAGAGAGAGAGAGAGAGAGAGAATATGGATGGTATGGGGGGGCAGTAAACCTTGAGACAGTTATACCCCACTGTAGTATGATTCTTACAAGAAGACACAGTGGTCTAACATCAGCTTTATACCTCTTACTTTAGGGACACTCAAAAGTGTCAGAGTTGGGATCAGAAATGGGCGTGTAAAATGGGGGAGAGCTGGAGGTAGGACCCACAGGACTTAGACACAGGTTGGATGTGAGGAGGAAGAAGAGACAAAAAAGGCAAATGACCCCAAGGTGCTGGCCCAGGCAGCTCCTGGAAGGGGAGTTTCCTTTGACTGAGACTGAGAGTCCAGGACAGAGGAATGGATGAGGGAGGGGAAGATATTAAGGTGATATTGCTCCCTATCCCCAAGAATTCATCTAACTGGCAAGGGGAGGGGAGGGAAAATGTAGAGACAGATGCAGAAATAACTCATTCAGTTCTCCTCGATAAATTGGCAACAGGGTGCACAGGTGAACAAGAACGTCCCTGAAGGTGGGAGAGGCTCAGAGAAGTCAAGTAATTTGCTTTAGGGACACAAAAGTCAGTGACAACCCTGGGATTCTAAGCTGGGAATGATCCAGAGCGTGTCCGGAAGGTGGAAGAGAAAGAAGGGGGTATAAAAGGGAGAGACAGGGAGAAAGAATGAGATTTAAATCATTGATTTGGCACTTTTTCCTACTGGGAAAACAAAAATATGTTCAATTTTAGAGAAATGAGAAAGGAGGAGGAGGGAGACAAAAGCGCCTACTGTATGATAGCTTCAGTGGCTATAAATAGCTGTCCCCAAAGAAAACATCTGCCAAGATGCATTCCTTTCCAGAGCGAAGAATTGCGCCCCCAGTCCATGTTGATATTTAAACAACTCAGAGGGGTGTGAGAGGGTGAGGGGTGAGGGGCAGCAAGTGGATCAATGTAACATGGAAACCTAGCCTCCTTTCCCCAAAAAGCAATAAAACGTGCAGGCGAGGAGAACTATAAATCTGGATGATGATAATATCCATCCTCGCAAAAGCAACATGTTTATTTATCATGTTTGTAGGTTTACTACTGCTCCTCAAATTTACAGTCTGCAATCTGCCCGCGTGCAACGGGAGAGACACAGAAATGAGGACAGACCCAGCAGAATGTGGAGGAGGAAGAAATGATAAAATATTTATCCCCTCACTCCACTCCCACCCCCTGGCTGCCTTAAATCCAATTTCAAACAAAAGTGGTGATTTATCCGAGCAGGGCCTTGCAGCTCTCTTTCAGGCCGCCAACAGCTAATTGAAACGAACAGTCATTACAGAAGGAAATGTGTCGTGGCAAAATGCTTTTTGTGCATCTTAGACTCATTTGCTAAACAATTATGGGGATGGATAGTTGGCTGAGAGTGACAGAGAGGGTAGCACTTGGTAGTGACCAGATTTCTGTGCACCCTCAAGTGGAGGACAAAAGGGAAGGGAGAAATTCCCTCCTGAGACAAGAGTTAGTCACCCAACCCATAACATAGTTACCTGGGCTTCCGGGAAAGTGGCATGCCCAGGCTTAGCTCAGATCTTCTGCATCAGATGTCCCAAAAGATGGGGTCAGGGTTCCGCCTGTGTCTTCCAAAGCTCCCCAGGTACAGGGACCACTGCAGTAAGAAGGGGATGGGAGTGATGCTGTGGGCTGACCCTGAGGCAAGCTGTGTACTGTTCAACCATCTGGCCCAAACCATCGGCACAACAGGAGAGGACAAAGGATTGTCACCATTGCCCACGCCTTTTCATGCATTACGATCCATGCATCCCTAAAACCAACTCAATATCTGGCACATAGTAAGTGCGAGGTAAATGTCTATTGATTTTCTCAATAAGTGAATGTTGAGATTCATTTTTTAACAGATATCGAGAGACGAGCCAGAGTCACCAGCCAAAGCTGGCTTGAGTTTTTCCGTTTGCAGCCCTGAAGTTTATCTCCAGCAAGATTGAATGTTTTCTGTTCTCTCACCCCACTTAGACTCCCAAAGCCAATGAATGGTGTGGTGCAGTCCACTCTCCTGGTCCCCAAGAACCAATTGTACATATCTCCTCCCAAATTCACGTGAAGCAATGTCACATGGTTTGTTGGTCAGTTTTGCATTACTGTGTCAAACAACCAGAGACAAAGGAGGAGGAAGACAGAGACAGAGACAAAAGAGGAGGAAGGAGGAAAGATGAACTTTGGCTCACAGCTTCAGAGGTTTCAGTCCATGACTGGCTGCTTTGGGGCCTGTGGTGAGGCCGAAATATCATGACGAGGATCATGTGCTCATGGCGGGGATTATAAAATCCCCTTCCCCAAAGCTCATTAATCTATGAATCCATAAATAGATGAATCCATTGATGAAGTCAAAGTCCTTGTGGTCCAGTCACCCCTCAAATGCCCCATCTCCAAACACTGCTGCACTGGGGACTAAACCTTCAACACATGAGCTTTTTTATTTTATGTTTATTTGTATTTGTGTGTGTTTACAATACATAGTGATTACGATCCAAACCATAACACATGGGTAGCTTGGAACTGACCATGGTGGGAATATTTACACTGTGGAAAATGGCAAATGCTACAAATCAGGAGTTTTGTTTTTGAGCGACAGTTGTTAAGTACTTGCCAGTACACCACTGCCCACACAGCACACCCACACACACCATCCTGTTTCTTGTCTTTATTCATACTGTGCCCTTGGCTTGGAAAGCCTTCATCCGGCTGATTTCTTGGCCTCCTTAGGACTTGGTTCAGGTTCATCCTCTTTGAGGCAGCCTACCATGACAACAAAGAAAAAGTTTAGCTTTTTCTCTACCCATCTAAACCACAGCTGTGAACATGACAGTTGTGATTTCTTGAGTAATCAAGAGAGAGAGAGAGACAGAGACAGAGACAAAGAAAGGCACACATGCATGCATAAGTTTACATGTTGCTCCATTAGAGTGAAAACCAAGTCTTCCTCTCCAGATTTCCGTATGCCTCCTAGCAGAGACTAGGAGATGAGCAAGTTTTCATATAATGAAAGAATGAATACATCAATTATATTTACCACTGTTCCCCAATTCTTTGGTTCTCACAAACTTGGGAGTCAAGGGATAGAAGGATCCACCTACCAACACATTGGCCAAGAAGAAATGGAAACAAGAAATGATGGTCATGGGGATTCTGGTAAGTAAGACACTAAATACTAACTATGTGCTAGCATTATGCTAAGACTTTCACGTGTACAACATCCCCAAATCATAACCACAATGCTGAGATGCAGGGACTCATTCTTCCCACTTTATAATCATGGAAACCAAGACTTAGGTGAAATAATTTACCCAAGATCACACAGCTTGGAAATGATATAACTGGGCTTTGAACCAAGTAGTCTGGTTTCAGAGTCCCTACATTTAACCATTGTGCTGTATCCTACGGGAAGAAATTAATTCACAGCCAGGAAGAAAGGAGTGGGTCTGGAAAGATATCAGGGAGGGCTGTGGGGAGGAAGCATCTAGCAAGGAACAGACTGCTTCAGAACAAGAGATGAGGGAAGAAAGCAAATCATACAAAGGCTTGTCCTTCCTGGGAATATTTAGACCCCTGGGGACCTAATTTAAGAAGTTAGCTATCATCTAACATAGTGGTTTCCAAATTAGGGCAGTGGGTCCTACCTTCATTCAAAACCAACCTGAAACCCTAATTCAGTGGTGGAGAACCAACGCACGAGGGCCACAGTGGGCTGTTTGTATCGCTTAAAGCTCTAAAATGTTCGCCATCACTGCCCTAATCTCTAACACAGTGGTTCTCAACCAGGCATGGCTTTGAACCCCAGGGGATTTTTAGCAATATCTGGAGATATTTTTGGTTTTCACCACTGGGAGGGGGATGTTGGTGGCATTGAGTGGGTAGAGGCCAGGGATGCTACTCAACATCCTACAGTGCACAGAATCCACGGGGTGAGGTGAGATGGACACAAGTCCCCCAGAGTGATGCTGGCTGGGAGTTGGTGGTCCAGACACCTTTGGGCTCTTAGCTGCAAGATTGGTTCATAGGTTCCCATGACAACTGCCAAGCAATGATCTTTTATTCCACAGCTCAGTGGTTTTCTCTAAGTCCTTTTCTCCACTCGCCCCACACCACAGACACAAAGTGACTGTATCTTCCCTGGAGGAGACTGCACGGGAGAAGGCAACATGGACCGAGACCCTTTCATTTTGACAGTGGAAGCAGGAAATTTGGGAAGAGGCAGAAAAAAAGGAAAAGAGGGGTTTAAAAGTACAATCATCAGACACAGAAGGCACTGAGAAGGGAAGAGGTGTTTTCAGGCCAGCTTAGAAATCTGAGGAAAGGCATAAATTGCCCCCCAGAAAAAATGTGTGCATGGGCACAGAGTTTTATGTATGGTTTCAAGGAACATTTACACCCTTGGGGCCTAAATGAGGGGATTAGAAATCTTTTAATCCAGTGGCTCCCAAATTAGGGCAGTGGATCTCTATCTTCAATCAAAACCAAATGTGAAATACTGATCTCTAATACAATGGTTCTCAACCAGGCATTGTTTTGTGCTCCAGGAGATCTTTAGAAAAGTCTGGAGATATTTTGGGTCTTCACAACTAGGGGAGAGGAGGTGCCCCTGACATACAGTGGATAAACACCAGGAATACACTCAATGTCCTACAATGCAAATAATAGCCCACCACAACAAAGTATGATCTCATCCAAAATGTCCATAGTGTCAAGGTTGACAGACCCTAGTGTAATATGATAAAGGGAGCTGCTCACGTGGCGAAGCGACTGGGGAGCAGGCATGGAGCTCCTCTAGCATCACCCAAACCTGATTTAGATTTGACTCAGCTAGGTGGCCTAGAGCCACCTGCCACACATCTTTGAGCTTTAGTTTCTCAGTTTTGAAATGGAGGTTATCATGGAATTTAACTCCTGGGCTGATTGTACTATGTACAGAGGGGAATCAAATAGCGAAGTACTATTAGTAGTAGTACAGTGGTGCCTCAGTTTATGGACTTAATTTGCTTTTCGGTTTTGGGGAAGATGGCTGCATTTGTGTTTGTGTGGGGAAGATGGTCATGGTCAAATTTGTTACCTTATTCTGAGTTTGTGAATGGAAGCAAAATTTTGCTGAATGCTTTTGTTTGTGAACTGAATTATTTGCAAACAGAAGCATTCATGAACTCAGGTACTATTGTATTCATAGTATCTTTACTATTAGTATTAATAGTGTTGTGGAAGATGTCAGAAATGAGGGAATCAGTTCCCAAATAACCCAGAGAAGTGTCTATGACTGGCTAACTTGAGGGATCAAGGACATGATTAAGCTGAGAAATGCCTTGTCAAGCTATGGTGATAAAGCAATTGTCTGTTTTTTCCTATATATCTTATAAACTAACCCTAACATGTGTAAACTTCTCCCAATAATGTCGGGGGAGTTCTATCACAGGAATACCTTGAAGAAGCCAGACAACCATACCCACGCATGGTGGGTTTGTATAACACTCCACCTTATAATTATCTAGCTGTATTTCCTATTTTCACCCATTCAAAGCCCAGCACTCATCTTTGGAGTGAATCTTGATTTAAGAAATCTAAGATATTTGCCCATCTTTGCTTGGGATCCCCTAAAAGCAGAGCCCTAAGCAAGGATGTGTGTATAGGTCATAATTAAGAGATGACCCTAGGGAGCAGAAGCAGTGACACAAGAAAGAGAAAAAAGCATTGTAAGGTGTAATTTTCAAGATTATGACTATGGGTCATGGCAGTGTGATTCTACCAGGACCTCATAAAAAGTGTGTAAACCTCTCCTAGTCACTTCTCATGTCAATGGGACAAAATCCCCAACACCTCCAACTTAAAAGAAGAGAGGTTTATTTTGGCTCATGTTTTAGAAATTTAAGTCCATAATTAGCAGGCTCAAACAGAGAAACTGTATGGCCTAGGTGGAGGAATGCTGCTCACCTCATGGCAGCCAGGAAGCAGAGAGAATGAAGAAGGGAGTCTAGGAGGGAGATACACACTTCCAGGTAATGCCCCCAGTGGCCCACCTCTTCCAACCAGACCCCAGTCCCTAATATCAAATTTAGCTATAGTGCCCCCATGATTCAATTACCTTTCAAAAGCTCCACTCATGAGCATATGAGGTTTGTGGCTGTGTGTAGATATAAAATGTAACAAGACTGCTGTCAGAATCATCTGCTAGAAGAGGTGAGGGTTTCCATCAGCTCTCTACCTTTACTTGTTGAGAATTGCCCCTGAGGCTAGGCTGGTAACTTCCCTTGCCGGGGCTTCAGCAAGGTACAGCAGAAGTCCAAGACACTGGAGAGGCCCAGGATCAAAAGAAGGGTTCGTGACATATGCTTGACACAAAAGAGGAAGTGAGTTCGGGAGATATCATTGAAATCAGAAGTTGACAGGTGCAAGTTCAAGCATGGATGGAATGTTATACCAGATGGTATTGCAGGCACATAATTGCTAGGGTTCTTCCTGGGCTCAGGTCAGTCACTTTTGCCAACTATGAAACTCTGAATTTCAGTTTTCTTCTTATGTAGAACAATGACATCTGTCTCACAGAGCTGTTGGGAGAACAGGGTGAGCTTATGTTTGTAAAGTACCTGGCAATAATATCGTCTTACATAAATACACTATTACAAACAATAGATGCTCAGTAAACAGGAGCAATCACCCATATACTTTCATTAACCTGTTTGCTATGATTTATGGCAAATACTGGATAAACTTACAGGAGATGAAATTTGGCAACTCTGCTGGTCAGCTTTCTGTTACTGTGAGAAAATACCTGACATAAATAACTTGTAAAGAGGAAAGGTTTGTGCTGGCTCATGGTTTCAGAGGCATCAGTTCATGGCCACTTAACCCTGTTGCTTTGGGCCTACGGTGGTGCAACACATCATGGTGGGAGTATATGGAGAAGGAGGCCACTCACCTCATGGCAGCTGGGAAGCAAAGAGAAATAGGAAGGAGCTGGGATCCCAATATTCCTTCAAGGCCATGCCCCCAATAACCTAACTTCCTTCCACTAGGCCTCACCTCTTAAATGTTCTACCATCTCCCAATAGCACCACAAGCTGGAGACCAAGCCTTCAACACACCGGCCTTTGGAGGACATTCCAAACCAAAGAATCCAATAAACAGATTGGCAGGAGAGGAGGGCAAATGAGTCACCAGTGGAATCTTCAATTTAGTGATCTTCTGCTAGATCTCTTCAGAGTAATCCCCAGGTTCCTGTCAGTGGTTCATATTTGGTGCAAGTTCCAATGATATTGTTCATCTAATGCAGACAAAAAATCTTTTAAATTTTTTTTCCAAGAGGAAATACCACCAGAGCAGCTTAGGTAGGTCATACAACTCAAATACCTAGAGGACTCAGATGAATGCCACAAATATGTTAAGTGTACACAATTCCACATACTGAACACATAAACACACACACACACACACACACACACACACACACACACAAACTCTTCATTTCCACAAAGGAATGTATCTTCCTTCTGTAGTTTTCTTAAAATGTGGAGCTTTCATAAACTTTGTTAATTGTCGCACTTTTAATAGAGATGTGCAAAGAAGCATTTCTCTACTACAGGAAAAACATACAAGCATTGTATTAAGTGGCAATTAATTGTGTTGAGGAGGCAAAAGAGAGTGGTGGAGACAATGATTAACTGGAGATACTGTCTCAGTGACATTACAATAAATGAAAAGATTCGATCAAAGAGTCAATCCTACTGAAACAAGCCTAAGCAGATAAAGACTGAAAAAAATCAGTTTTTTTGGAGCTCTGGAATTCAATCCAAAACATATATCAACCTTAGAAATGTTTAATGAAATAAAAAGAAACTGATTTTCAGCATCTAAGAAAATCTCCTTCAGGTCACTGGCTTATCACTAAAATAATGGAGCAGGAACAACACATGACAAAGAATACAATCTGTGCAAAAACAATTTGGAAAAGTCAGTAGGTAGACAGTTGCAGCCACCCCACCATCCAAATCAACAATAGCAATTTCTGGGAAAGGAAAAGAATATGATTTCCAGAGTTACAGATTATATTATTCAAAATGATCAGTTTTCACAAGGCATGCAAAGCAATGGGAAAATATGCCACATTCAAAAGGGAAAAAAAAGTTGACAAAAATTATCCTTGAGGAAGCCCAGATATTGGACTTTCTTGACAGCAACCTTAAATTAACAGTCCCAACTATGTCTAAGGAGTTAAAGGAAACCATGAACAAAGGGAATCAGGAAAATGATGTATGGACTAAATGAGTAAAAACATAGAAACAATAAAAAGGACCTAACTAGAATTTCAGAACATAAAAGGTACAATAAATAATTGATCTGAAAAATTCACTACCAGTGTTCCTAAGCAGATTTGAACAGGAAGAAAAAGAATCATTGAATTTGAAAATTTAAAACATGTCATTATCTAGTCTGAGGAATAGAAAACATAAAAGAATGAAGAAAAGTGAACAAAGCCTGAGGAACCTGGACGACACCATCAGGTACAACAACATGAATTGTGGCAGTCCCAGAAGGAGAAGAGAGAGAGAGTAGAAAAAGTAGTCAAAGAAATAATGGACAAAACTTTCCAAATTTGATGAAATACATGAATTTATACATCCAAGATGTTCAATGAACTTCTTGTAGAATGAATCCAAAGACTTGCATCAATCATATTATAGTCAGATGGCCAAAACCAAAAAGAATCTTGCAAACACAAGATGTAAGTGACTCATCACATACAAGGGATTCCTAATAAGATTAATGGCCAATTTCTCATTAGAAAGCACAAGGGCCAGAAGGCAGTGGAATAACATGTTCAAAGCTCTGAAATTAAAAAAATACTGTCAAGCAATAATTCTACATCCAGAAAAGTATCCTTCAAAAATGAGGGAGAGGGGCCAGTGAGATAGCTCTGCGGCGTAAGCGCCTGCCTGGCAAGCGTGAGGGCCCGAGTTTGACTCCCGGAACCCACATATGAAAAAAAGGCCGGTAATATCGCTCAGCGGCACAGGCGCCTGCTGGTGCGTGAGGTCCTGAGGTTGACCCCCGGTACCCACAAAAGAAAAAAAAATGAGGGAGAAATGAAGATAGTCCCAAATAAACAAAAGTTGAGGAAGTTCATTGATAAAAGGCCTGGCCTATTTTAAGTGAAGTAAATCAGACACAGGAGGTAAAATACTGCATGGTTTCTCTTATATGAGAAACCTAAAATATAAATTAATAAAAGGAAAATAAAAGAGAAATGGTAGGAAACGAAAAGACTTTTGGGAGATGAGAAGGCAGAGGGGGAGGTTGAGGAGAGCAAAGAGATTGAAAATACTCAAGATATGTTATATACATGTACCAACAAGCATAACTATTATATACTGCGAACATACACTAATAAAAAAAAATCTTAAAGATAAATACAAAGGAAGTCTTTCAGGATGAAATGACAGGATACTAGACAGTAACTCAAAGCCATGAAGAAGTGATGAACACTGGTAAAGGTAAATCATAGGTAAATATAAAACCATATTGCATTTTTTTGTATAATTTGTAGCCACAACATAAAGGCAGGGAAAGGGAGTGTGAATGGTACTGTAAAGGAGAATCTATGCCCCATGGAGGAGGAAGGCACAACTCAACTTCAACTAATTATTTCTACATGAGCCATAGTTTCCAGAGCTTCAAATTTTTTTGAGATATTTCAGGTGAAATCTCCTAATTTTTCATCATTTTTAACACAAAGTTGATCAAATAAAACATATTTACAGACCACACGTGGCCCCATGGTTTGTGATGATTATCCAAGAGAAAACACCTGAAATAATTAATTTGTGAAGAGAAAAGTGTTGTTTTGGCTCATGGTTCTGACATTTTACTCTCTAAGAACAACACACAATCTTCCACAATATTCCCTGTGCCCACTCCCTGAGAGGTTGGTGAGGCCAGAACTGACCCCGCAGGTAGACACTGATGGATGCTCTGGATGGTAGGGGTGGTCATGGTTGTGATTGGTCCCTGGTGTCTCTAACAGAAAAGCAAACTTTAGAGGGAAAGTATAAAAGTTTCTGCCCCAGGGCCACTCTGAACAAGGCTTCCTAGCTCTTTAAGCTAGAAGATAGTTCCTCTGTATACGGTGGTACAGATTGTGCACTGCAGGAGTCTACAAGATGCCATTAGTCCAAAGTCACATAGGTTTACATATTATGAATTTTTTTGCAAGACAAAAGTGCCTTGAGGGGTGACCTTTCTAATTTGCAAACATATGAAACATGAGCTAATGGCACAGCTTCTAGGGGCAACTTGTGTGATCTGGCATCTAATCCCCCAGTCCCAAGCAGGTGCATATGTAAAATGTTCCCAAATGTAGGAACTCAGAGCTGGAATGGACCTTGGAAACCACTGACTTCAAACTATTTTACAGGTGAAGATTAGGGACGTGAAAATGAAAAGAACTTGCTTGGAAGAAAACCAAGGGCTATGATAAATAAATAATAGCTGATATTAATCAAAAATGGAACCAGGACAGGCACTCTGCTAAACCCTTTATGTCGATGACCTAAATGAACACTCACAAATTCCTATAGAATTTCATAGATGGAGAAATTGAGGCTCAGGGATGTGCATCACTTGCCCAAAAGTTATACAGGGAATAAATGGCAGAAATGGGATGCACATCTGGCAGACTGGCCCCGGATCCTGCCCTGTTGGCTTATGGATCTGCAGATAGAGCATGGACAGTTTATCTCTATTCCACTGGAGTTGGAATCTCCTGAATCCTCACTCCCTCACCCATCAGCGGGCTGGAACATCTGGGCCATCTCTCTCTCTATCCCCAGGTAGTCTCCCTCATGGTCTTTCCATCATGTAAGCTTCAGAGAAGCACTTCTTACTGGCAGTCATGATTCCCAAGGCATGTGTGCCAAGAGATAGAAAGGGAGGTGGAGCTGTATTCCTTTTTAAGACTTAGCCTCTGAAGCCACAGAGTCACAGCCCCACCCAGATTAAGGGGAGGGAACATAGACCCTGCTTTCGATGGGGAACTATGGTCCTCTCATTGTACAAATAGTGTGTGGGGTGGAAGTATCCATTAGTTTCTCCCTGTAGGGTCAATTGTATCCTCACCAACTTCTCAGTTTAGCATCTCTGAGTGGTACAGTCTGTCTTATTGGCAGAAGGAAAATAGAGAGGCTTTGGGGGTAACTGCTCCACCCCGGTTGGAGCATAGCTCCTGGGCTCGCCCTTGGTACAACTTCCTGTGATCAGCTTTAAGGTGCCTTGGAAGAATGGTCATGGGAATCAGAGATGGAGGAGACTTTGAAGTAGTGGCCAGTTTCCAGGTGCTCGGTGACATCTGGATGCCCATCTGGATACACTTTCCTGCTTCTCCTCTCTGTCCTCTCCATCCTCAGCCTATCTGTGGGAGCTGCACCACAGGGCCCCTGTCCAGATTAACCAGAAAGAAGAGCTAGCAGGAAGCCAGGGCCAGGAGAAGAGGAAGCTGGGGGCTTTGTTCTGCTGACCCCTCCTCTCACATGGCCATACACTGGCTCTGCTCCGGATGACAGCACTGCTTCTGCTTGTCTGCAGTATTCCCTCCTTCCAGGTTCCAGAACTGACTTTTGAACCTGGAAACCATAACAGCTTCTTGGGTACCAGCCCCACAATATGCTGTGGGCTCCCCACACCCTGGTAACACCTCCATGAATATTCCTTTGTAATGAAAGCCTCCATGACTTATTCCAATCACTTACTAGGATGCTGTCTAACACAGAGTGAGGCCAGTATGCAACATTTGCTAGTTACTGGCTGTCTTTCCAATATCATTTACTCATTTATTCACTCATTTATCCATCATTTGTTCATTAGCTTGCTCAGCCACTTGTTACTTGGTTTTGGGGATACTGGAGTCTCCTTCCAGAGGTGGCTCCTAGGTTCTTTTCATGCAAAGCAAAGAACTAATCCAGACAAGTACAGATGGTAGCAAGGTTTACATTTATTAAAGGTAGGAAAAGGAACAGGCTCTGCAGAGTGAGTTTGAGAAAAGTAAAAGCAGGAAGATAAACACACTCTACAGGACAAGAGCAGGCTACTCTGAGAGAGCACAGCAGTGGAGAGCTCAGTGTGGACCTTCCATTTTGTATCATCCACTCCTCAGACTGGCATCAGGTCTAGGCCATCCTATCAAAAAAAAAAAAAAAAAGGAAAACTCGAGTTCTCCCGAGAAGACCATGTGCAGGGCTTTGGGAACAGTTTTGCGCATGTGTCCTGGGATTTTGTAATTAACAGGTCACACCTATTTCCCCAGCCAGGCTGCCACATCCTATTCCCCTGCCTCACTCTGCTTTGCAATTCACTGACTCTTAAACTTTTCCCCACTACCCCTCTCTCCTTCACTAGTGAGTTCCATTCATCTCGCACACCCCATCACCATGCCCAGTCTTCTCTCTCAGATCAAGCCTGCCCGGTGAAGCCTGAACCGCAGTGTGCTTATTTCAGTTGTTCCTCCTTTATCCTAAACTCATTTCTTCCCTTCTGTCTAATCATTCAACTGCACTGCGTGTCAGAAATACCATACCTAAACAAGGCCCCACTACCTTAAAGCCTCAGTCCCTACTTCTGAACATCCGCTGGATGATCCCCTAAGAACTGAGTGCACAGGACAGGAATACTGCCAGCATGTGAGGACCGGGAATTACACAAACCAACCCACTAAGAAGAAGGGGGCCGTGGTATGTATTTCACCCTACTTCTCCTGTTGTCAAAACTACCAGCCACACCGGAAATCCTGAGCTGGGGCTGGAGGGAGACTGACCCGGGAGAAGCCTCACCCACTTCCTCCCTGGGCTTTCCTGAAAGGCTGGCCTCCTGCCCTTCCCTCTCCTCTCAGGGTTGTGGAAAATGCTTAATTAATAAGCATGCCTTTAAAGCAAGCTGATGTTAAAGAGCGATGTTTAAATGCTAATTATTGTTATCATAGGCCATTTCCACCTAATTAAATGCATGGATTAGATAATTGTTAGCTAATTCCCAAAGAGAAAGCAGGGCCCTCAGGTTTTAGGATTGTATCTTTCCCTAGCAATTGGCCTGTTTTGCAAATCTTGCAAGACCCAGTGGAGGGTCCTGTGAAAAGAAAATGGACTTTGCCTTCATCTTCCAGATTTCAAGTCCCAGCTCTGTGACTCCTCAGCAGTGTGACCTTAAGAATATGGATTCATGTCATTAAAAAAATCTAGAAAAAGCAACAAATACCTCTGGAGTGCCTGACTCATTAAAGGCATTCAATTATTATTGTTAGTAGTGTTATGTCCTCCACCATGGGCTTAGTATTTTATTTTGTTGTGGCTTTTTTGTCAGCTTTATTGAAGTATATTTTATATGCAACTACTGTATTAGTCAGCTTCTCATTACTACAATGAAATAATTGGGGCAATTAACTAATGAAGAGAAAAGGTTATATTGAATTATGGTTCTGGAGGTTCCAGCCTTTAGATTGGGCAGCCTCGGTGCTTTTGGTCATTGGCAAGGGGAGGGCACATCATGGCAGGTCCACATGGCAGAGCAAACCATTTACATCATGAGCCAGGTAGTAGAGAGAGACAAAGACTGGAGTCCCATGATCCCCTTCCAGGCAATGTCCACAGTGACCTAAGGACCTTCTCCTGGGCTCCACCTCTCACAGTTTCCCCAATTTCTCAGTAGTGCTACCCCGGGGACCACATCTTTAACCCACAAGCCTTTGGGAGACATTTGGCATCTAAACTGCAAAAACAAAATTTGCCAATTTTAGATATACAATTGGACCAGTTTTAATGGTCATGTTACAGTCATGTGACCAGCTTCACTATTGTGCTATAGAACATGATGATTGTTCCCCAAATTCTTCCAAACCCTATGCAGTCAATCTTCTCCCTTTACCCCATTGGCCCTGACAATAACCATCTGCTTTCTATCATTCTAGTTTTACCTCTTCTAGAATTTCATATAAACAAAATCATACACAGAACCTTGTTTCTTTTCATTAGCATGATGCTTTTATGATTTGTCCATGGCATTGCCTATATTAGCAATTCTTTTTCATTGCTGAGTAGCACCACTGTCTGGATGTATCCCATTTTAAACCATTCACCAAGTGATGGTGGTTTGAAATATTTCCAGTTCTGGGTTATTGTCCATACCACTCTTTGTATGAATATATTTTCATTCTCATTGAGGAGTGAAATCACTGGGTCACAAACTCAGTGTATGTACAACTCTATAAAAGAACTGACAAATTACCCAACACCCGTAATGTAAAGGAGGAGAGGTTTATTTTGGCTGACAGTTTCAGTCCATGATTGGCTGGCTCCAAGGCAGAAATTGGATGGCAGAGTGATAAGGTTGAAGAAAGTAGACTCAACTCATGGTGGCCAGGAAGCAGAGAAGGAAGGGAGGAGCCAGGGACAAGAATTCACCCTTCTAGGTCACTCCCCAGGGATCCCCCAACCAAGCTCCACCTCATAACAGCACATGCAGCTACTGAACTCATCAATACATGAATCTGCTATTGAGTACAGCACCCCCATGATCCGATAACCTTCCAAACACATGAGACCTTTGGGGGACACACGGTCTAAATCACAAGATTGTACCATTTTGCATTTCTACCTGCTGTGTCTAAGGGTCCAGTTGTCCATGTTCTCACCAACACTGGTGTAGTGTTCTGCTCCTTTTCACACAACCTAGTGGATATGAGGGGTGCCTTGTGGTTTAAACTTGCATTTCTTTAACAGTGAGTGATGGTGTACATCTTCACATGCGCTTAGTTTGTAGCTCTATATTTGCTTCAGTGAAGAGTCCATTCAAATGTTCTGCCTGTTCTCTAATTGGGTTGTCTTACAATGTGTTGTAACATTCTTTATGTATTCTGATGGCGATTGCTTTACTGAATATACATATTTGTCTCAAGCCAGTGGCTTATCTTTCAATTTTCTTTAAAAAATGTCTTTTGAAGAAACAAAAAAAATTGTTCTCTTTAACAAAGGTCAATTTCTCAATTCAATTTGTGGGGGTTTTTGTTTACTTAAGAAATCTTTTTAAACTCCGCATGTTCTTGTGAATCCAGGCATACAAACACATTTTAATTCCTAGTTGCTTCCAAGAACACCACTGGCTATTTCCTCCAACCTTCACCCACTTTCCCAATTTCTCCTCCTTTTCCTGGCTTTATGCTTTGTGTTTTCTGCCTCTCCACCCTTCCTCACATTCACCTTCACCTTCAAAATACATCTGCCCTCTGTCTTGCTGCTTCTCCAATTTGTGGATGGCTTGCTAATCTGTTTCTAGAAGACACCTCCGTTCCTAGTAAGTTAGATTTCTTCTCAATGAGATGCTCAGGAACCAATCTTCAACTGCGAAGAACTATGTCCATGGAAGCATTTCCCCTAGCCATTGCAGAGATTGGTAGGAGCCACGACAATCTTCTCCTGAAGCTTAAATTATACCACACATGCGGATGTTTCTAGGTGAGGCCAGACTCTACTTGGGAATTAGCAGAAAGTCAGTAGAAGGCATAGTGTTGGCAAACTATACTAAAGATAGTCAGTGTTGATTTATGGCAGTTATTCTCATGTGGTGCTATAGTGTCGCCAGACTGGATTCCATAACCCAGGTGATGTTTCTAACTCATTGGATGTTCTAGAAGCACCTGATCTTATTGCCTTCATTGTGTATCAACCTAGAGTTTCAAAACTGTTTTAGGCTCATTCTTCCTTTGATGGCTTCTGACATACTCAGAAGAGGTATTCCTAGTTTCATTTTGTACATAAGGAAAATAAGTAGTACCCGTGTGGCTGAATGACTCACCCAGGGTCAGATGGTCAGTTTTTGGAATTCTATGGTGCACTTATATTATGTGGCCACTGTTTAATTGTTTTCCACTTGTTCTATCTGTATTGGTCAGCTGTTATCTTGCTATTGTTCCATAGCAAGCCATTTAAAATTAGTGATTTAAAATGATAATTGTGTGTTCTTGCAGGTCTATGTACGGGTTGCAACATAAAAGGGTTGGATGGAACTTCAGGCTTTATTATTCAGACTGAAAGTTGAGTTCAAATTTGTACCATGTAAGTTTGATTCTAGGGCCCAAGCTAAACAGGCAGCAACTATCTGGGGAAAGCTTTACTCATGGAGATGATAGAAGCACACAGAGAACTTCTAAGCATGTTTGTAGCCTCTGCTTACATCCTTTCTGCTAACAACCCATAGGCTAAACAAGTCACATGGCCAAGTCCAATGTCATGAAGTGAGGAAGTTCATGAAGTCTGGTTCTGGGAGAATGAGCTGCTACTGGTAAGTCCTATGGCAGGAAAACAAGTAGGGATGAAGAATTTGAGCAAGTCAGCTGGGTCTGATGGCACATGCCTGTATTCCCAGCACTTTGGAAGACTTAGGCAGGAAGATCACAAGTGCAAGCCCAGCCTGGGCAACTTAGTAACTTAATGAGGTCCTGTCTCAAAATAAAAAATGAAGGAAATGGGAGTGTGGCTCAGTGCAAAGGCCTTGGGTTTCAATCTACAGGAAGGAAGGAAGGAATTGGAGATAATCATTCAACCTAACACACCTTTTAATCTTCATAACTCTAGGAGTTAGTTATTATTATTATTATTCCTATTTTACTGATGAAACAGAGACTTGAGTTATACAGCTAGTAATGAGAAAGAAACGGAGATACACCCAGGCATTCTAACCCCAGATTCAAGCTCCCAATAACTTAGTCAACTCTTGATCAAATGCTGCCTTATCCAGAGGAAAATCAAGCAACAAATTTCTCCTGCACCAACTGTGTAACGGATGTACCACATCTAGTGTCGCTGGTTCTGCCAATGGTTCTGAAATATAGTTTCAGTTGAGACAACATTGTTCTCTGGAGACTGATTTCAGTGCAACTATCCTGGGAATTTTCATCCATGTGAAGGAAGAGAACAAGAAAGATGTGAACAAATCAGACCAAAAGTGCACACAGGCTGACAATTCCCTTTAAATACTGACCAGGCAATGACTTTTGTTGGCACAAAACTTTCAAGCTGTAACAGCTTCCAGGAAAAAAACCCTCTTGTAAGCATGACAAGAAAATCAAATAACTAAAGAAGAGAGGAAAGCATGCACATTCAGTGGCACAGAGCCATGTGGGTGGCCACACCAATAAACAAGTTATTGAGGGTAGGAGTGTAAACAAGGTACCACAGAGGCTAACAGGGCATAATTGCTGTGGTGGCCTCCGTTAGTTACACAAACATGCTTGGTGTTTTCTTTTTATCTTGATGCAATTTATGTGTTCTGGAACAAGGAGGACCATGACTTAAGTGCCACTATTTATGTGGCTGATTTCATGGGTACTTGACGGTCCTTTCTCCTTTCTGCTACAACCCTCCCCTCCACTCTGGATAATTTGGGTTGTGTTCACAAGCTCCTTGATTATCTGAATGCAGTGCTTCTGATCTATGCTTACAATTGCAGATAGGACCCTGGTATGGTGATACATAATTATAATTCCAGCTCCTTGGGAAGCTGAGGAAGGAGGATTGCAGGCTTGAGCCCAGCCTGAGCAACTGAGCAAGACCCTGTCTCAAAATTTTCGAAAGGGCTGGGAATGTAGCTCAAGGTGAAAAGCCCTGGATTCAACACCAAGTACCACCAAAGAAGGGTTCAAAATGTTTTGAGACACAAGTGGTAAGAATATCTGATTATAGTGCCTTAAGCAATAGATATTATCTCAATAAAAAGATTGGAGGTAGACAGTTTTAAGTCCAACTCAGTGACTCAACAATGATGCCAAGGAATCTCTCTCTCTCTCTCTCTCTCATCAATTTAGTGATGTCATTCATTTGAATTCATGCCTGTTACCTCATGACCTCAATATGGCTGCCATAGCCCTGGGTATTGATACCTGCATTTGAGGTAGGAAGGAAGTGGAAAGGGGTTGGAAGCCAACCCCTCCTCTTCCTATGCCTGTATGCCTGTCTCTTTTAATCAGAGAGTAGATTATCTTTTTCCACAACTACATCCCCTTTTCTATGAAGGAGGCTGAAAGAGCAAATATAGTTAGCCCTCCGTATCCATGGGTTTCACACCCATAGATTCAAACAACTACACATCAAAAATAACCCTGAAATGAACACTATTTGTGCTGAACATGCAGACTATTTTTCTTGTCCTTATTCTCTAAATGATACAGTATAACAACTATTTCCACAGCATTTACACTGCATTCAGAGTAATCTGGAGATGATTTAATGCAATGGGGAATGCAAGTGCCATTTTACAGGACGGTCTTCAGCATCATCAGATTTTGTACCCATGGGGGGCTGGGAAACAATCTCCCATGGATATTGATGGCCAAATATACATGGTACAGGAAAAAAAGATCAGCAGGAAAGGCTGGAAGGAGTCAGGATTTAACTCCTGGGGCTGGTCATGTTGCTGCCCCAAACACACAGACACTGTCAACCAGAAGGGACAGGAATGGCCGTGGCACAGCATGTGCCCCCTTTCCATCCCCTCAGCTGTCAGCCACTGCAGGGATGGCCCAGCTGTCAAGGTCACGCCTTTCCCACTCCAGTCCATACCCAAGGACTGATTGATGGGAGGTAGAAGATCCAGACACCCCAGCCCACCTTAGGACAAACTTAGAGTCACTCTATGTCTTAGTGGGGTCAGCTGAGGCTGTCACTGAGACTGTATCACAGCTTGACCTCACTCTCTGCTCAGCCTTTCTTTCTTCCATCCCTTTATCTGATGTTGCTCCAGCCAGGTATGGTGGTGCACACTTGTAATCCCAGCACTAGGGAGGCTGAGGCAGGGGGATCATCATGAGTTCGAGGCCAGCCTGGGCTGCAAAATGAGTTTGCAGCCAGCCTGAACTACATAGTGAGAGCCTGTCTCAAAGGAAAGAAAAAAAAAAAGAAAAAGAAAAAACAAAACTGCTGTTTCTCCAAGCACACTTTCCAAAAATGTCCTGCATGCTGAGATCCACCTTAGAGCTAGCCTATCTGGGAACCCAATGTGCAATAAGTAGGCAAACAAATTGTCCCCTGCACCAGCTATGAAGAGTTGGCAATTCACTAGACTAGCTCAGGGGCTGGCAAACATTTTATTCAAAGGACCAGTGTAAGAGCAAATATTTTAAGCTTGTTGGCATACAGAGTCTTGGTCACAACTACCCACTTCAGTCTTTGTAGCTGCAAAGCAGCCATAGACAGATGTAAATGAATGGGCATGGCTGCCCACCAATATCATCTTTAGTTGGCCGGTCATGGTGACGCACACCTGTCATCCCAGTACTCAGGAGATGGAGGCTTGAGAAGGCACAAGTTCAAGGCCAGCCTGGGCTACATAGTGAGTTCAAGGCCAGTCTGAATTACATGGTGAGACCCTGTCGCAAACAACAACAACAACAACAACAAAGAATGCAGTGCAATCCACAGGCAATAGTTTTCCAACCTCGGCTCTGGCTCAACTTCACCATTTTACAGTGGCGCAAACTGTAAAGGAACAAACTAAAAGCATGAGCAGCAACCATGAGCTCGATAGTGGACTTTTTTCTCAGGACTTGGGGTTCAACCCAAGGCCTTCGCATTGAGTAATACCCCCAGCCCTTTTTGTTTTTTATTCTGAGACAGGTTCTCATTTAGTTGCTCAGGTGGGACTTGAACTTGTGATCTCCCTGCCTCAGCCTCCAAAAGTGCTGGGATAGTGAGCATTTTTGGGTAAATTGTCATACGCAATATAAATGAAAACCACATATAAAGCACTTAATAAGGTTCCTTGGACACACTACGTGTTTAAATTACAATGATCTTAGCAATACGTTTATTGAGCATTTTAAATGGCAGGTATTGTGCTCAGAGCTGTGGATCTGTTTTGTTGTGAGGTTTTTTGTTTGTTTCTTTCTTTCTTTTTGTTTTTCACTCAACCCTGGAGCTGAACCTCACTGTCTGCACCAACTAGACGCCAACCCATTGCCCTGCTTTGATGCAGTGGGAGGTGTGACACTGGGGTTTTCCTAGACCACGTCCTTCCTGAGGCAGGGTTGTGTATGAGCAAAGCCACCATGCATGGTGTCTCAGGATGTGTGTCCTTATATTCAGGCCATGATGGGATCCGAGTGGACACAGTCCGGTCCCCAAAAGAGCCTGGAAATCCATCAGTGCCCAGCCCAGTGATCGCATATGACCAGCACTGACTTGAAGGATCTCAGGGGAAATTACAGTGTCTTGGTTCATCAGCTTCACTGGAAAATAGGAAGAAGGTAAATATTCAGGGACAAAAACATTATTTTTATATAAGAAAAGGCTCAATTACAGCATAGTGTCAAGTACAAAATAGCAATGGAAATTTGATGAAATTTCTTAGCCAGATGAAAAACATGACCTACCTCTGTTACTCCACATCCCAGGATATATGCCCCCCATTCTGCTGAACTCTCAAGGTATAAGAGCATAGTTTAAAAGATACATGCCTGTAATTCCAGCACCCTAGGAGGCTGAGGCAGGAGGAATGCAAGTTTAAGCCCAGCCTGGGCAATTTAACAATTTAGTGAGTGTTGAAGTCAGGGTTTGCAAGGGAATAGATTTAATACCTAATTTATAGAATTATTTTATAATAGTCACCCAAAAAGTCAAATGCAGAGTGCAAGAGATCTGTCTGCACTAGAGACCCGAAGAATACAACCAAGGGCCTGGATCCCACACCGGTGTCCCACACGAGTCCAGCCAGAGGCCTACAGCCCACGACAATGTCTCATGCAAGTCCGTATCAAGCATCTGCACCAGGAAGGCCTAAAAGCCAGTGGTGGAAGCTAGAAAGTCTGTGGCAGCGGGGCGAAAGATCTGTACCACAAGGCTGAGGGATCTGCACCGGAGCCAGGAAGCGGCGCTCAAGGCAAAGACCAGAGCTCCCCCAAAGAGAACCGCAGCGAGAACCGCAGCCATCCCCAGGGGGACCCAGAGCTCCTCCGAAGAAGGAATAGCCGAGTTCGTATCAGCAAAACCAGCCTCGGCAATCTTCTCCAGGAGAATCAATAGCATACAATCTCCACCCCCCCCAGTTCTCCTTTTATGCCATTTTGGCAATAATCCTCAGGATTCCACCCCCAGAACCACGCAGACTCAGTGATAGAGAGCTTGCCTAGCACGCATGAGGCTCTGGATTTCACTGCAAAAACAAAATCAAACACAAAATAGGCTTCTGGAGCAGACTGGCTGTCCTCAAATCTTGGCTCCATCAATTCTCTAATTTCTACTTCATTACACTATGGCTCCAGGATGAGCCACCATCTGGATAACCTGGGAACTCAGTAGAAATGCAAAACTTCAGGCCCTACCTAGGCCCAAGAGTCACAATCTGCATTTTAACAAGATCCCCGAGAGGCTTGCACTACAGGTGTGTCCCCTCACTTACAGTTTCACTTTCCATGATTTTGATTGGCTGTGGCCAACCATGGTCCATAAATATCAATATTTGTGTTGAGTCTTTCAAGAGAGAGATGCCGTAGCCACAAAAGTCTTGTTATAATAAACTGTTCTATTTTATCATCATTCTTAATCTCTTACTGCACATAATTTGCAAATTAAATTTTATCATAGGTATGTATGTATAGGGGAAACCTGTGCATGTAGAGTTTGGTACTGTTAGGCTTTAAATAAGAAGTGTTCCCCAAAGACTCATGTATTGAGGGCTTGATTCCCAATCAGTAGTGTTCAGAGGTGGGGCCTAGAGAAGTGATTGGATAAAAGCAGTGCTTACCTCATTGATGGGTTAATCTATTGATTAATTCACAGCTGAATGGCCTGTTAGGAAGTGGGGCACAGTAAGAGAAAGTAGATCCCTGGGGGTGTGACTTTGAAGGGTACATCCTGCCCCTGGCCTCTTCTTCTTGCTCTTTCCTTTTCTCTCTGCTTCCTGGCTACCATGAGGTAAGCAACTTTCCTCCACCATGACCTTCAGCCATGATGCTCTGCTTGGAGCCAGCTGACCATGGATTGACACCTCTGAAACCATGAGCCAAAAAAATCTTTTTTTCCTTTAAATTGTTTATCTCAGGCATTTGTCACAGTGATGAAAAGCTGATTTACACAGGAACTATCCATCATTTCAGGCACCCACTGAGGGGTATTGAAACATAGTCCCTGCATATAAGAGGGGATGACTGTACATTAAACATTGGGAAATGCAGATCTAGCCAACTCCTATTTATTCATCAAATCCCATCTCCCCTCAAAGGCCATCCCTGGCCCCTCAGCTGCGTTAGGTGAATCTCCCGCTTAGCATGTATCACATTTGCTGGAGGTCACCTCTTTACTTAGCTGAGACTCCAGCTAGATTTGGGCTCCCATGTTCCCTCCAACTTGCTCATGTTATCAGTTGGTGCCATTTTGGTGAACCTCTGGAGTGGCAGACAGTTTACCAGCAGTTAGTTCTCGTACCACACCTACAGGATGGGAACCACTACCCTCCCCTTCCCCTGTGGAGGCAGCTGAGGTCCAGAGGACTGAATGAGTTACCCAAGATGAACGGGAGGGAGGCAGGGCTGGGGCTTGGGCCTTTGGTCTAAGACCAAAGCCAGGGGCTTGCACCAGTTCTTAAACCGCATGCTGCAGCTGGGGAAGGAGGGTAGAGGAAGGAAACTGCCAACCCATGTATGTCCGTGTAAGACATGGACACAGACACGCAGAACACAATTTATTCAGCAGGAAGCCAGCACTGTGTGCAGAATGCTCTGGGGGCTTAGAAGAAGCAGAAAATCTGAAATCTTTAAGAACCCTTTTTCCTTCAGCTCCTCTGTGGCTTGCGGTCCCCAAACCAAGCCTCCCCTTAATCCAATTAAAACGGACTTGTTTATGCTTATCAGCTCTTTATTTGGTTTGTTAAAAATGTGCAAATTACCCAGAGGTCTCTGCATCCCCTGAACCAAAAGGCATCAATAAAACTATTACGTTAAATCCAATTAAATGTAGCTGCTAGAACTTGAGCGTGGTGGAGCAGAACAGGAGTGAGGGAGGGAGGGTGGAATTTTACTGGGATAGAGGAGATCCCATGGCCTGGCTCTGCTCCAGCATCCCTTGAGTGCGGGTGGGAGAAGGACAAAAAAACCATGATATCCCATGTACCAGACAGTGAGCCTATAGTCTATCATTTCATTATAGCAGCTTTGCAATGTGGCCATTACTGGACCCATTTTGCAAATGGAAGAATTGAGGCTCAGAGAGGTGAAGCAATTGTCCAGAATGTTACATGGCTGGAAGTGTGACAGGATTTGACCTTCTACCTCAAATATTGGGATGTCAGAACTAAAAGGGCCCTGAGGGACTGTCTGACTAAAGGCAAGGCCCTGGGGACAGCAGTTTTAGTCTCCACACCCATAAAATGTCCACAGCCATACTGGCCTCCTAGGCCTGGGGGAGAAATCAAGGCAGTGAGATGCTTCAAGTTGACTGCTTCAAGGTAGGTCTGTGTTATATGCTACCTTAGCAGAGCCCACTCCCTCCCCTGCCCCTTTCCTATTTTTCAGAAGGAAAGGCTGAGGAGCAGAGAGGAGCAGTGACCTCCCCAGTGCTGCAGAGATCCCAGGACAGAGCTAGGACTTGAACACAAGTCTCCTGGCTCCTGGTGAAGCATTGCATTTCAGACCTCTGTGCTGCCTCTTCATGTTGCAGATGAGGAAACTGAGGCACTCGCAAGTGTAGAAGCCACTTGCCAGGGTCAGAGTTCACTGTGGAGCACCAGAGCTTGGCAGCCAGTGTCTTGGGCACTATCATTCTTCAGCTGTATTGTGTGGGCACAAAGCTTGACTTCTCCAAGCACCTAGCCTCTTCTTAAAAATAGCGCTCAGGATGTCTGTTCCACTGAACTTTTGGAGTGGGGTGAAGTTGGGCAGGTGAAGCCCTGGGTGAGCTAGAAAGCACTGCCTGGAGACCCACTGCCAACAGCACCCTACACAGAGCATTTGGGGAACAGCCTGGGCATCTATTCTCACCATCCCCAAAAGCCCCAGGATAGGTTTTACTTCCTGGCAACCCTCAGACCCGGGAGACTCAGACAGCAGATGCCCAGGATTCCAGGCAGCGCTAATCCTGTTACACATACGTTAAGAACCTCAGGGGCTCCCATGAAGCACCACCCTTTCCATGGAGCTTTTCCAACCCCAGCTCCAGCCCATTCCCAGGTTCTCAGAAATCAGGTAGGCAGCTCCACATAAACGAGCAGAAAATAGTGCATAACTGTGCACAGCAGCCTAAGGACAGCCACACCAAACCCTCTGAAGATGAAGCTCTTCCCGCTGCCAGGATCAGCAGCCAGAAGTCAAAGCTGGATGCCACCCCCATCTCTGTGTCATCTCACTATCTGGGTCACCTTGGGCAAGTGACATCACCTCTCTGAGCCTCCGTTGCCCCATCTGTGAAATGTGGAAAAAATCGTGAATAATGACTGAAGAGTTGTTAACCACGGTCCTAATAGTGATCATTATGGCTTTTTCATTCCAACTTTTAAGATCCCAAGTGCTACGATTTGAATATTTGAGTCCCCTCCAAAATTCACATTGAAACATAATCTTCAATGCACCAGGAATAAGAGGTAGGGCCCTTATGAGGGGATCAGACCAAAGGGGCTCTGCCCTCAGGAAGATATCAGTGCCCTTGTAAAGGCTTGAGTACCGCTCTGCACACGGACAACGTCCGTCCCTTCTGCAGGATACAGCAGCATGGCACCATCTGCAAAGCAGAGAGCAGCCCTCACAAGACATCAGTCTTGCTGGGACCTTGACCTTGAACGTGCCTGTCTCCAGAACCCAGAAAAGTAAATTCTGTCCTTTATAAATATCCAAGTCTCAGGTATTTTGTTATAGGAGCACAAACTGTTCAAGACAAGAAGGCTGTGGGGAATATAAGTAAAAAAAAATAATTGCAATTGATGGCTGCGCTGGAAATTACGAGGGTGCTTTTAGAGTTAGTGTTCCAAGCACATGACCTATGTCTAGCTGGCCCCATGTCCATGGGCATTGGAGGAAAATAGGATCTGTTATATAAGAGGAAGGAGGATGTGACATTGTTCTGACATGCCAAAGTGGATCGTACAACAGGGCTATGGACTCAAGGTAGGCTATTGTCTTGAGGGAGGGTTTTTCAACATCTTTTTGATTGATTGATTGATTATGTCTGGTGGTGAAGTTCAATCCTGGGGCCTTGTGCATGCTAGGCAAGTGCTCTATCACTGAGCCGTACTCCCAGCCCTCATTTATCTTTTTCAGTCTGCCAAGGCTGAGCCCCAGCTAGAGCGAGGATGCAGCCCCTTCCCCTTGTGCTGCTGAGGGTCACCGCCAGATGATAAGGGGACAGAACGAGGGAAGAGGGAGAGAAAAGCTGCCTCTCTTCTAGAACAGGGGTTGTGGAATGATATTGGGGGGAAGGATTCGGGGCCAGAAGAGTGGGCCACACAATAGGTTTGCTTACTTCCCTTGTCCAGTTTGCCCAGGTACCCTGGGCAGCAGGGCTCTTTGAATGACAGCCCCATCTCTCTGACTATCTTGGGCCCCCTTGGTTCTATTATGGGATTGAAGCCAGCAGGGAAGCCCTCAGGCAAGGATGGGTGACCTCTAGGCAGGCTGGGATGCAGCATCCTAAAGGAAGCCAGGTAAGGGCAAGGACAGTTGGGGCACTAGTGTTTGCATGTGGGGGAGTCCAGGCTGGCTATTGGAGCCCAGAGCAAGAACCTTCCATCCATTTTGCACCCACACAAACAGCTGGGCAAGCACACCAGGGTGGGCAGAGGTTTCTAGTTGTCCCACACTCCTTCACACTTCCCTGCGACCATAAAGTAATGCCTGCTCTCCACAAACCCCCAACCACCCAGGAGCCAGGGAGGGGTGGGCAGAGGATGAGTATGAAAGTCTATCACGTGGACTAAAACTGTACAACTGGGTTCGATTTGTTTTCTGAGACTGCCATAACAAAACACACAAACTAAGTAATGTGAGCGGTGGAAATTTATAGTCTCACTGTACCAGAGGCTAGAAGTGCAAGTCAAGGTGTCAGTTTCTTTTTGAGGACTGCGAGGGAAGGATCTGTTGCAGGCATCTCTTTTTGGGCTTGTAGATGGCCAACCTCTCTTTTTATCTCTTCACATAATCTCTCTGCACATCTGTGTTCAGATTTTCCCTTTCTTATAAGGACACCCATAGTACTGGATTATGCCCTAACAATTTCAATTTAATTTAATTCTCTCTGTAAAGCCCCTGTCTCTGAAGAATGTCACATGCTGAGATACTGGGCTTAGGATGTCCACATGTTAAGCTAGGGTAGGGTGAGTATGAAGGGATACAGTTCAACCAGAGACAAGACTAAAGCTTCATTTTTTAAAAATCTTATTTTGTTTGCGTTCTACCAATGTAGGGTAGAAGACTTGGGGGAAGTGTTACAAGAAAGACCAGATCATCTACACAGAAAGCAATCATATTTTCTTCACAAACCAAATTGTAGCAAGCATGAAATGTGCAACCCCAATATATAATTTAAGCAGATTTGTGCAGGTTCCTGAATCAATGGCCTGGATTAGCCAGGGTCCCCCAAGATAGCAAAGCCAATGCAGTTTAAGAAAAAAATTTATAGCAGTGAGAGCTAGCAATTTTTAAGCACATGGTATTTTTAGGCTCTGTGATAAGCTCTATACATGGATTATTTTGCTGAATCCTCATGCAACCCTACAAGGTATTTCTGTTACACTCTCGATATTGTAAGTGGAGAAACTGAGGCTCAGAAAGGAAAAGTTATTTGCCCTATTGGGCCCAGTGCCAGAGCCTGTGTATGTGACCATTTCCACCCTATCATCCCCTTTCCCAAGCTGGCTGACCTCAGAAAGCTTCCAAGAGCTCTTCTCTCTGCTCCAAGTAGAGCAGGGACCTAAGGCTGGGCCAGTGGGCAGAAAACTCAAGGGAGTTAGATCTGCTGTCTTTCCAGGATGTGAGTGTGGGGCTTGAGAGGCTCAGCTCTACTGGAGTGAGGACTTACCAAGGAATGACAATTATCATAACAATAAATTTTTCCAAGAAAAGAGAAAACCTAAATGTCCACCAATGGAAGGTGGGCTAAATAAATTGTATTTTTGCTAGGTCTACTAGGCACTCACTTGAATAATCAAATCTGTATAGAGGCTCATTTAAGGAACTCATTTTTAAATTAAAAATGTTGTGGAACAAATCTTTTTACTAAAAAGGTATTAAAAGTCATAGATACAGGGGCTGGTGAGATGGCTCAGCGGCATAAGCGCCTGCCTGGCAAGCGGGGGCCCGAGTTCGACTCCCAGAACCCACATACGAAAAAAGGGCTGGTGATATCGCTTAGTGGCACAGGCGCCTGCTGGCGCGCGAGGTCCTGAGGTCGACCCTGGTACCCAAAAAAAAAAAAAAAAAAAAAAAAAGACATAGATACACAGACTAGGCTGTAGATTACAAATGAAAATGATAATAGTTTGCCTCTGGCTGATCCCTGGGATTATAGGTGATTTTTCTTCCATTTTTCTTTTATTTATTTATATGTTCTAATTTTTTGCCAAAGGTCATAAAGAAAAGAGGAGCTAGGCAATTGTGGCACACACCTGGAATCCTGGGAGACAGGAGGATCACAAGTTGAAACCCAGCTTGAGCTACTTAGCAAAATAAAAAGTAAAGTGGACTGGAAGTATAGCTCAGTGAGAAGGCCTTGGGTTAAAAAAAAGAATGGGGGGATATCATACTGTCAGGGTATCCTGACTATCTAAGAAACAAATTCTCCTTAATTTTTAGGAACTGCCCCCATCCCCACTGTAATTATGCTCAGATCTGTGTATTTATATTTCCTCATAATGAGAAAGTGAATGTGAGGCCTGTATAGTGGGTCATTGTGTTTTAGAGCGCCTCCTATCTTCTCTGTAGGACACACCACTATAGTATATGCTTACCCCTAAACTGCTCCTCTTCTTTGAGAATGAAAGCCTGGTCTTGTCTGAATGGCCACTCCTCTCCCGTGTGACCCCTGGGGGGATCCTGATTGATCTAAACCAAAGCCCCTTCCCAGATGGTGATTGGTTTGGCAGCAGTCATGTGACTTAGTTCTAGCCAAAGAGATGAGAGGACTTCTGCAGGGGGCTTCTGGGAAAGGGTCTCTGCAACCTTCCAAAAGAAGCAATCTTTCCTCATCTGATGCCATGGGTGGCTGCAAAGTCTAACACCAGTAGACATTTTATGACCAGGAAAGATGCATCTTAGCGACAAAGCCTGTCCTCTGAGGGTGACACAGTAGAAAGAAGGAAACATTCTGAGCCCTTTATGCCAATGTTCAGCTGTGGAGTTCACGAAGTCCATGCATTTTTTAGCGTTGGAAGGAATGCACATCTGTTATTGCTTCTGCCATCTTGAGAGTTCATTTTGTGTCGCCCAATGCATCCTGCGTGATATAATCTTATTTCTTTCCACTCTTGCTTGGTTCATTTCAAACTGTGAGTCCAAAGACAGATATTAACTAGCATGGGATATTAGAACTTTTATTCGTATCATTTATATTCCCAGCTTGTTAAAGTATACAGATTTTCTATTTTTCTGCTTTTCAAATTTACATGGATCAATAATTCTGAACCAAAATGTGAGAAAAAGACTGAGCCATTGAGGGAATGGAAGATCGCATTATGGAGCAGGAACTAGAGAAGCCAGGCATGGGCACATTTCAGTTCCTGCCTTGTCTCCCTGCTAATAGACTGTGGGACTACTTTCCCGTGGAGGATTCTGGGAGAGGCTTTGACTAGACCGGTCTTGAGCCTCTTCTCATTTGATATTTAAGACTAAAGAAGCTGTTTGCATAAATCTGTTTACACCCATGAAGATTCAGCAACCCAAGGAATCAGAATGGGTTTATAAACCGGTAACATGGCCATGGAACCCAGGAATCACAAGCCAGTGACATTTTGCTTCTAACAGGCTGAAAAGTTAGCTGCGCCCCTGGTGGGAATAGAAGGGACCAGGAACCCCATCCTCCACTCCATTTTCCTTCAACCTGCTCCATTCCTAGTCCCCTTTAGCATCCATCCACTGGGTTAAGCAGCACCATTTCTTGCTGCTCTTCCAAAAGAGATAAAGAGCTGTTGGACCAGATCGATTTCTTGTTTTGAGAGTTTGGGGTGTGTCTTGGAACCCAGAATCAATCTCCACTCAGCAACTCCCAGCCAACATGTGAGTCTTCTCTCTCAAGCTTTATAACAGAAATCCTTGTTCCCTGTTCTCTACTAATTCCTCCATATCTATTTTATTTAACTCTGGAAATAGAATATGTAGTGAAAGAGAACAAACCACGAAGTTCTACAGATGTAAATTTAAATCCACTGAATCCTCAGAGCCTAGCACATTGCCTGACACACAGTAGGTGCTCAGTACAAACCCATGGATGGATATCTGTGTGTTTCTGGGAAACTTACTTGATCCCTCTCTCTGTGTTGTTGTCTTTATCTCCAAAGGTGATTTTACCATTCAGCCTCCTTTGAGGATGAAGTAGGATGACTGATGTGTAATTGCCTCTAGCCACTTGCCATCATGCCTGAAATCCCATCCCAAGTCAGTCCCCCCAGGTAAAGGGGATTCAAGGCCTGAGTAGTGTCTGGACATTGTTAGCTGTTCACCGTTGACCAGGGGCCCAAGCACTATTATCAGCCTACAGCTAAGGATGAGCATCCTCCTTCCCACCTCTCTGTACACATCCCTACTCCACAGCCCAATATCTGGAAGCAAATCAGAAGCTTATTCAATCATCCAGATGCTTGCTCCAAGGGTGCCAAACATCTGCACTGTGGAAACCAGGGCAAAGTTTACCCTGTGTCTGCCTCTTTCGGTGTTAAGCATCTGGACTCCAAAGTTACAGGGCATCAGGAGACTCCCACATAACAGGCTGTGCTTTTGTGTCGAACATCACCATGCCCAACACAGACCTTAGACTGGTTCATTGGTGATTTTCGAGCAGAGAGATAAACACAGGAAGTTTGTGGTCATGGTTGTACCAGCCAAATCTTTAACAGAGTCCTGGTCCGGAAAAGAACTACAAAACAATAGGAGTGGGTGGGAGGCATCTGGTTCCTTTATTTCCAGACTGCAATAAATCAGACACCAGGGAAAGGAAGAGGCCAAGGGAAGAAGCCTTTAATGAAAACCTCCTTTCTCTGAATGTTCCTATGGTGCAAGGAAAGAACCGCAGCTCCTCTACTTCCAAACCAAGTGACCTGAGGCTTCAGTTTCCAAGTCTGTGAACTGGGGCAGATCCTACCCTCTCCAAGTTTTGTTAATATAGAAAAAAGTGAAAAGACTTTGGAAATGGTGTATTGTGATCCTCATAGTACTTGACGACGGTGGTGGTGGTGGTGATAAAAATGTCAGCATGTGTTTATCTCTTCTTTCATTCAACAAAAAGTTGTGAGCAGATTTGTTGTCCACTAGGTATTAGGCATACAGCAGTGAAGAAAATGGGCTCGCCCCTGCCCTAATGGAGCTCATCTCCATTAGGGGACAGACTGGAGGCAGCTAAATACGTACATAAGTAAAATAGTTTCAGATGGTTTTGTGCCCTACAAAGGAAATGAAAGAAGGAATCTGGCAGTGAGTGGGTTGGAGACACCTTAGCAAGGCCTCTTTGAGGAGGTGACATCTGCGCTGAGACCTGACAGAGGTGGAGGAACCAGTCATGCAAAAAGACAGAGGCAGAGTGGTTGGGAAGAGCAGGATGCAAGTGCAAAGGCCTGAACTGGGAGCACTCTCCAGAGTGTTGTGTTGTTTATCTGTTCTGTCTTTGAGATCCTTTCTGGCTTGCCTGGCTGGAGAACAGCATGAGATGAAGTCAGAGAAGGAGGCAGGTCTGATTCTGTGGGATTCAGTGAGCCATAGCAAAGGATTGGATTGTTATACTCTGTGACTGTATGGTTTAAATATGAAGATTCTCCCAAAGATCCGTGTGTTAAGGGCTGTATCCCCATGCAACAGTATTCAGAGGTGGGGCCAAGAGAAGTGATTGGATCAGGAGGGCACTGATCTCATCAAAGGATCAATCTACCTATGAGTTCATAGCTGAATGGTCTTTTACGAAACAAGGCCCACTTGGAAGAAGTAAATCACTGAGGGTGTGTCTTTGAAGGGTATATCCTGTGCCTGGCCCCTTCCTCTCTTTCTCTCTGCCTCTTTTCCCTGCTCTCTGCTTCCTGGATGCCATGAGATGAGCAGCTCTCCTTTGCCACATCCTCCTGCCTTGGTGTTTTTGCTTTGGAACCACCTTACCATGGACTGAAGCCTCTGAAACTGGGAGCCAAAATACAAGGTATGATTAGAAAATACTGTGAATGTTAAAATTTTTCAAAAAAAGTATTACAGTAAAAGACACATTGCCATTAATCCCCCTCCAAATATTTCTGAACTTTGAGCACACTTATCTCATCTTTTTTGCCACTTCTGAAGCAGCTCTGGAGTGAGCATCTTTAGTTGCATTGTTGTGGCTGCCTTGATGTGCTGAGCTGATTCAAAACATTTACCTTTCATGGTCACTGTGACTTTGGCGAAGAGCCAGAAGTCACATGGTGCCAGATCCAGTGAATAAGACGGATGAGGACACACTGTAATGTTTTTATAAGCCTGCCTTTCCATTGGATGGCACTTGGCAGCAGCGTTTACATTTTTTTGTCACATCTTGTAAAGACACTATGAAAGAAGACTTTGAGAACTGTAAGAACAATGGGATAAGTGTGTTTGAAACAAAGGGGATTAATGACAATGTATCTTTTCCTGTAATAAATTTTTAAAAATTTAAACTTTCACCATATGCTATGATCATGCTTCATAAATTTCCTCTTTAAGTTATGCATATTGAATATTGTGTCCCAGCAATCGAAAGCTGACCAGTACAGTGATGGAAGCTAATCTCACTGCACAGTAGAGACCGAGTGAAAATGACAAAGATGAAAGTGGGGAGAGTGGCAAGGGGGCTGATGAACAAAGACTAAATGCTAATATGGGGCTTTGCATTTGATCTTCACAGCAATGCTGTGAGCTGCAAACTCTTATCAAACCCATTTTACAAATGAGAAAAGGTAGGCTTCATAGGTGTTGAACAAGCTTGCCTGGGGTTCCCAGCTGCTATAGACAGTGGAATTGGGATTCCAGCTCCACTCTACCTCATTTCTGTGTCATAACCGTCAAAGGCCTTTGAGCCGGGGCAAGAGGGGGGACAGTGCCGGGGTAACTCCTGGGACAGGTCAGTCCTTCCTGAGACTCTGCCTCTTCGGATGGATTCTGCAGGGACTGCCTCTCTCTAAGTTGCTCTACTGAGCCAGGGGCAAAGCCCACAGACCTGGTTCTCTCTTGTTGTCACCTGTCCAGGGTGCCCATGGAAGTGGAGAGTCATTCCTACCCATATCTCAAATTATTTCATTTTTAAAAAGACTTTTATTGAGGCATAACTTACCACAATGATGTATATTCATCTTCCATGTACAGATAAATCAGTTTTTGTGTATGGAACACAAACTAGGTCAGAAATTGCCCTGCACCCACATTCAGGACAATTTTAAAGGATAAGCCCACACCCCAAACAGAGCATGTCTCCTCTCTGAAGTGTTTTGCCAAGATCCACTTCTCTTTCAGTAGGACCCTGCTGAAAACTCTTTGGTGGCCCCAGAATCTGGATAGGGGCCTTCACGGCAGGAAAACACCAAAGCCCTGGCCAACAAACTGAAAAGTGAAGAGGGAGGGTTGATGAATCCCCAGGACTGTAGGATGATGAAGCTTTAACAGCAACGCACATGAGTATTTCACACACCTCTCTGCACAGCATTCGGTGAGGCAGGTGGTCCCCAAATGAAATGGAGGTGCAGGAAGGCACGCACTGATGAAGTAGAGTCTCTTCCACACTGCAAGACCTCAGCTCCCCAAGGCTGTGAGGAAGTGACAAGACCATCAGATACCATTTTCTCCCCCCATAGGACAAGGCAATCCTTCAGGTTCCTCCATCGCCTCCTCCTCAAAATACGACAGCGGAGAGGAAGTAGAGCTTGTTTTCCTCCTTCAAGGAAGAGCCTCTTCAAAGGAGAGTTTTCCGTCTGCATGTTGCTGGGGAAACAGTAAGAACTTCTGAGACAAACAGACGGGGCTTAAATCCCTGCGCTGACACTTACAAATTGTGTGGATTTGGGCAAGTCACTTCACCCCTCTCTGAACCTCAGCTTCTTCATCTGTCTCTGGAGAGGGTAATATGCCCTCCCACTGAGGAGCTTGTGAAGTTTCAGTGGGATTGTGAGGCTGAAGTGCTTGAACGTGCTCAGTCGTCATTCACTACTACTCCTACCCATGCCACACTTGGTGTTCTCATTGTGGAAACTTCCAGCACAGGTAAGTATTGCCCCTTCCTTTACCAGCTGTCCCCTCACCCCCACCTGCCTGTTAACCAGGAGTGTAGACCAGCAGCTGGCTGGTGTGCTGGGGCATCCCCATCCTCCAGTGTGGAGATGCTTCTGGAAATTCCCCCAGGACAGAACTCACGTGAAGCCCAAGGTTAAACCTCAACTCCAAGCATGTGGAGTCTTGTCTGCATAAATTCCCACAGCCCCCACGCACAACTGCGGCACTACTCTGCCTCTGTTCCTCTTATGTTAATAATGTTAATATATGTATTATTTATGGAGCTTTATTATGTGCTCGGAGGGCTCCCCTGAGGAATATAATTGTGCACTGGGAGATAAATTTGAATAACATTTGCAATTAATTTCCATCAATAAAGCAGTGCAATGATACCTCTACATAGCAGAAATGGCCGTGGGTTGGTTTCCCACCAACTGCTCCCCTGAGGAAGGTTGGGGAGCTGTTAAATATCTCCCCCATAACCCACTTCTCTCAAGCTCTGCCTTCACCTGTCCTGTCCAGGGACCACAATGCCTCAGCAAGGCTGCGACAGCCTCCTGGCCTCCTCTTCTGCCCTTTCCAGTTGGTCCTCCCCAGAGCATCCAGGGAGCAGGCCTGGTCCTATCACACCTCTGCACATGGCTCCCTGTGACTCAGGGCAGGCACCCCTACCAGCTGGTCCTATCTTCACCCTACTCACTCGCTGCCACCCCATCCCCGTCAGCCTCCTGGAACCCATTGCTCCTTCCTACTTCTTCATAGCTGCCCATGCCATCCCCTCCACCGGGAGCACCCTGCTCCTCCACGCCCCACCAAATCAATGCCTACTCATCCTCCACGCTGCAACCAAGCATCTCTCCCACAAGGAAGTTTCCTTCACCGTGACTCTCTCCCACTGGGGCTGTGTATGGGTTGCTTTTGATTTTTAATTTTTACCTGTTCACCCCACTAGCCAGTAAAGGAGATCATGAGGACAGAGACTGTGTGTATCTCATCCCTGTGTCCTCAATACCTAGCACAGTGGTACACCACTGGCGAAGAGTAGGCGTATCAAATATATTTTTATATAGTGGATGAATGGGTGAAAATATAGATCAGTGATGGTGAACCTATGGCACGGGTGTTACTGCATTTTTAAGACAGAAGATGTTAATGTATGAGTTTTTTTTCCTATACTAAATAAAACCTCAGTATTCAGGTTTAATTGCAGTGTTGGCACTTTGTGATAAGTGGGTTCTGGGTTGCAGTTTGCCATTTGATCTCTAAAAGGTTCACCATCACTAATATGGATGCTTATGTACCTGGATGGGTGGGTGGGTTGTTGGGTGAGTGTTGGGATAGATGACTGGGTAGTGTTGGAGTGGGTGGGTGGCTATTGGGGTGAGTGGATAGTTGGATGGGTGTAGGGGTGAGTGGGTGGGTGGGAGGGTACTGGTATAGATGGATGAGTGGGTAGAAGTTGGGGTGAATGGGCAGGTGGGTGTTGGGGTAGGTTTTGTGGGTGAATCCTTGAGCAGCCTGAGCAGTGCCAAACAGCACGGACTTGGGAGTTGGAGCCCTGGTTGTGTCCTCTACCTGCTAAAGCTTGCTGTGTTATCTTGAGTCAGTTACCACATTTTTTTGTACGCTGGATTGCTAGGAAAATAAAAATAAGTAGTGGAAATTTTCCCAAAGTGCAGATTCCCCAAAGTCCACAATGTGGGGAACAGGAGGTTGGAAATGCCTGGGCTTCTGCTGCCTCACATCATAGCCACGAGGACGACATTGCCTCCCTGAGCTTCTGCCACTGTTCTGCGGTCCTCTTTCCATGGGGTCAATCACAGGTATGGATGTTTGGACTGACACACGGCAGATGCTTAAAAATGGCAGGGCCCTCTCCTTCCCCATCGTGCTCTGCTTCTTCTCTGCTCCACATCCCACCCCATCTTTTCTTGTCCCTCTGCCTCTTGTTCCCAGTCCCCTTTTGCCCACCCACCCCAACCAGAAGCAGCACTGGGCTCCACACCCGGGTCCTGGGCCCAGAAAGAAGGTGCTCAGGACCTGAGCATGTTGGCTGCCTGTGGAGTGACACAGGGGACCACATTTTGTGAACTGCGGGGATTATTCCCATGTGACCATGGAGATGTTCATAAGACAGAGGGGACAAGACTGATGGGGATGTCATGGTTGCATTTAATACTAGACGGTAAACTGCAGTCAGAACAGGCACACTGGTATAGCTGCCAGAAAGAGGGAGGTTTGGCTCTGAGGAGGAAAACAACGGGCTTGAACTGTGCTCCTGTTTATCAGTTTTTCTGATGACAGCACAAATTCCTGGCTCCCCAGCCCGGCCTGGTCTGCCAGGAAGCCCAGGAGGAATACCATCATCCCCAAGTCACAGATGATTGTCTCCGTGACCTGGGACAAATCTTATGCCATCTTGTGCCTCAGTTGCTTCATCTGAAAGCTGGGTAGGGATGTCGGGGCACTAGGCCATCTTTACAGTTCCCCTTTTTCTCTCAAATGGAGCAAGTGCAGACTCCTTGAAGTATTTGAGTCCTCAGCCTGTGTCCACTCAGAGCCGCCTCATCATAAGCATCAAGACCCAACGAGGAAGGAACAGTCTGTCCTCTAATGAAGTGTGATTCCAAACAGCCTGCAGCTTGGGGACTGGCCCAGCTAGAGGTAGACATTACATCTGTTCCTTGCATCCTGTTGGAGAATTGGCTTAGCAACGAGGGGACTTGGACGAGAACAGAATGTGGACACTTAGGGGCCAGAGGGCCCTGGGCCCACAGAGGCTGCCTTCTGCCAGGCCTACCCCCAACTCCCTTTTCTGCAGACCTCAGAGGGTTCTGAGAATGGGAGCCATCGGGGTGAATGTTGATGGGTGTTGAGGGAGCTGGAGGCCAAATGCCTTTTCTGTATTTGTTGGATCATTTTGAAAACTACTTGCAAAGCTTCTTAACTTCTATTAAGATGTTCAGAGCCATCTGCTGAAGAATCAATAGTTATAGTTAAAACCCCAGCCTTTCTCATTGCTTCCTGACTCTGCAGCCTCTTTTGAGGCAGGCAAACTGAGTTCCAATCCATCCTCTGGCAGAGACTAGCTAAGTGCCCTTGAGCAAGTTACTTAACCTCTCTGAGCCTCAGATTTCTCATATGTAATAAGAGGGAAATAATCACTGTACCTAACTTTGAGCCACTGTAAGGAATAAATGAGATAATACATAGAAAGTATTTAACATGGAAAGTGCTAAATAAATGTAGGCCATCATTATAGTCTGGAATAGTCTCAATAGATAAATTCTTAATAAAAGAATAAAATCACTGGAGCCAAGCAGACCCTGGTTCAGATCTTATCTCTGCCACTGATTTGCTGTGTGTGATGAGAGGTGAGTTACTTTCACCCTCAGCCTCGGCCCTGTTGTTTGTGAGTGACAGTGTCCTTCCCTGCAGCAGGAAGTGTCTGGTTCAGATGAGAAGAGCCAGGCCACAGGGCCACACCCAGGCTGCTTGTTGTCTTATCTCAGGAGCTTGGTTGAAGGAGTTGGATCCCAGGCTGTGGTCGGCACTGGGACACCTCCTCCCTCCAGGAGATGCTCCTCCACTGCTTCCCAAAGCTGTGCTTTGGAGCAGTCTCCAACAAGGCCAGGAGGCAAAGGGAGAAAAGCGGAAGCCCTGCCCCTTACACACCCACCTCCAGGAGGGTTTTATTCTGAGCGCCTCCAGCCAGAACTGAGTGGATTAGCAAAGGAAGGAACCCTGTGACAGGAGGCGGCCGCTAGTGAAGCTGTCCAGCAGCCCCAGGTAACATCACCAGATGACAGCGGAGCTGGAGCAAGGATCTGGCACCACCAACACCCCTATAGCACCTATGGCCAAAGCAGCATTGCCCTGTGGAGTTCTAGGGTGAGGTGTTGCATGTCCATGACCTCTGTGGGGGTCTTTGCTCTGCCTTTACCATTCCTGACCCCCCACCAAGTCCCAAGTCCTGTTTGCAGTCCCCCTTTGTCTTGCCCTTGCAAAGGTACCACAAAGCCCCTCTGGTCTCTGTCTTCCCAGCTCATCTGAAAGTCAAGTTCATGGACTGATGTCATCTTCCTGCCACAGGTAACCATGCATTTCATACTCCTTAAACCCAGAGGAATGGCTGGAAGTGTGCAGTTTTCTGGCCAACTACTGATACAGGTATAAGGAGTAAAGTGCAAACTGCATCATGCTGGATTTGCTTTGACCTCCCCTGCTCACACTAGGGACCTCACAGAGTGTGGCATTTCTGGGGTACACAGTAGGTAGCTTCATCCCACAGCCTTATGCTGATCCCAATTAATGACAGTGCTTTCGAGAATTCTTCCTTTTTTGTTCCACATCGGTCAAGGCTGGTCTCCCACAAAGCATGGATTGCAGGTCCAAGGTTATAAGCAATGTGACAGGCTTTGTCCACCATCCCACTTAGAGAAAGATGTTCCATGTGCTGGAGTCCCAGCTGAAAATATGGTCCACCTCATAGCAAATGCACTGGGTGTTGGAATGTCCTGGGGCAGCCCTGGGTTGCGAGTGCCCACTGGGGACTTCTCAGGAGAGACTCACAGCATGCTGGTCTCCTTTTCATTCATCGAAGACTTCTCATTCATTGAGGACATCTTGGTAAAGCTCCTGTGGCTAGGGTAGGAGGAGTGGCCCGTGTCCTCACTCAGAGCATTGACCAAGCGGGAGAAGAAGGCCACCTTGAACTTCTTGAAGTCCTGGCCCATGAAAACGTATAGAATGGGGTTCATGCAGCTGTTGGCAGTGGCAATGGCAGTGGCAAGGGGCAAACCCAGGCTGAACACAGCGCCAGGCATGGCCTTGTGGTAGAGCTCCAGGAGATGGAGCGTGTGGTACGGGCACCAGCAGAGGAAGAAGGTGATGATGATGGTCACAATAATCTTGAAGGGCTTCTTGGTCTTGGCCAGGCGGTTGCGCTGCAACTTGCAGACAATGGTGAGGTAGCAGGCTGTGATGATGAAGACAGGGACCAAGAAGCCGCAGAGGAAGCGGGTGAGAGTCACCACCATCTGCCGGCTGTGCCCCACAGAGTCCAGTTGGAAGTGAGCAGGCCAGGAGGAAGACTCAGGTGCAGACAGGCTAAAGTTGTTGAAGCAGGATATTTTCCCATGCAGATTGGCTGTGTCCCGGAAGATGAGGGATGGGGAACTCAAGAAAAAAGCCAGCACCCAGATGACCATGCAGGCCATGTAGGCCAGCCGGATGTTGCGGTGGTTCTGGGACCAGACAGGAAGAAGCACAGAGATGCAGCGGTCAAAGCTGATGATGGTCAGCAGGAAGACACTGGTGTACATGTTGTGGATGAGCAGGAAGTTGCTGATCTTGCACATGGCTGTCCCAAAAACCCAGTGGTAGTCCATGGCAGCATAGACTATGTGGATGGGCAGGAAGACGTTGAACAGGAAATCTGCCACAGCCAGGTTGAGGAACCAGACAGTGTTCACCGTCTTCTTCATCTTGAAGGTGGCAATGACAATCACCAGGCCATTGCCCAAGATCCCAAGGAAGCAGACAATGCTGTAGATCACTAACAGGATGATCCTGGCTACCCTGGCTTCCAGGGGAGAGGCCTCCTCCAAAATCATGATGGAATTAAAACCATCCAGATAGTCTTCCTCATAGGTGGCAGAATCATTGTAATCTCCATCCTCCATTTTCTGCAAGGCAAGACAAGGGTCAGCAGGGGAAGAAGTTAACCAGCCATGTCCTTATTGGCTCTGGCAAGACTGGTGTGGCGATTTAACCACTTCCTGTGTTACTATTTTATTTAACGGACACCTTTCCAGCACTTCCTGCATGGTAGGCACTATTCTTAGGACTTGGCATATACAAACTTTCTCAGTCCTCACAACTACTCAGTTAGGAAGGTTATGAACCCCAATTTTAAAATGAGGAGACTGAAGCATAGAGAACTGTAGTCAGTTGTCCAAGGTCACACATCTGGGAAAAGGCAGAAACATGATTCAGATCCAAGTGTCAGAGTCTCTCCTCTTGACAAAGATCTCTTCTGTCACTTTGGAACTCTGTTTCCCTGCGGTCCAGTGGGGGAAGGCAATTATTCACCAAAAATCTTTCAAATACTGGAAGGATTCCAACAATGCTAAGTGCAATGAGGGAGAGAGACATGGTGCTGCAAATTAGATTCCAACCCATACTTCCAAAGCCCAAGGGACACCTCTGCTAGTGTCCTCCCCTCCTGCTCTTACACCATATGTGGTTTCTGGCCCTCTTTGGAGTTCTGACCACAAGAGTACCTCACCATTCACTGTCGTGGTGCCCAAAGCACTCCTCTGTGGGTCCTCAGCCAATCAGTCCCTGTGCACAGTTGGCAACTCCTGGCAGGGAAAAAGAAGGGGGTCAGATAAATCCAGTTCTAAGAACCAGAAGGTTGAAGGGGTGCAAAGCCAGAAACAGGAGCTATTGCAGTTATTCCCATTTGACTGAGGAGGAAGGAGAATTTCAGAGAGGTGGAGTGTGATCAGCCAAGATCACTGTGCTGGGGAGTTGCAGAGCCCTTGAACCCAGATCAACTGGCTTGAAATAGATCATCAGCCAGACCCTTCATTCCAACCACTCCCTCCCCAGCACATCCCTAGAGGAAAGCCCAAGATGGGCTGGGTGCAGGGAAGACATAGAGGAGAAAGCATGGAAGGCTCCATGCAAACGTGCACCCAGGCAGGACCAGAGGGTGCCAGGCAGTGCTGGGCACAGAGAAGACCAAAGAGGGACCACCCCAAAAACCTGTGGGTGCCAGGAACTTTAATTCCCTTGTGTTATTTCATCGTCCCAGGGCCTCTTCCAGGCATCTATTATTGCTTTTGTTTTAAGAGATGTGGAAACTGAGGATCAGAGAAAGCAGCAGCAATCTCACTGGCATATTCTGGGCCCTCTGGGTGGCATGAATGAGACACAGGCCCTGCTGTCACAGGGGTCTGGTGTAGAGATGGACACAAAGACAGCCACTGTGCATCGCCTGTGCATCGCCTGTGCAGCTGGATTGTCACTGCCTGCAAACCTAACACCTTATGGAGCATTTTCACAATGTATAGAAGAACAAACTGGTACCCTGAGGCCTTTGCAAGCTTGAGGGGTCTTGGAGGTCATTGTCATGTGCATGGTTCAAACCCACCCTTGGCCACTGCCCAGCTGTGTAGCTTTTGACACATGATTTCTGCCCTCTGAACCTTAGTTTTCTTATCACTTAAATGAGAATAATTTCTTCACAGAGTCGATTTAAGACCTTAAGGCACCCCAGGGTACAAAATCAACATGTAAAAATCAGTAATGAACTAGCTGAGAAAGAAATCAGGAAAACAATTCTATTCAAAACATTGCTTCAAAAATACATAGGGAGGGCCGGTGATATAGCTCAGTGGCACAGGCAGTGTCCCCAGAGGTGTCCCCAAGGGCACTGGAATTTAAATGAAGACAGAGACCCTGGGGCTGCCCTCCTGTGACTGCGACTTGACTAGTGTAGGTGACAGTACCGGAGGGACACACTGAGATGTGGCATGTGCTGGGGACTGGGCTGGGCGCTCAACCCAGATGGTCCCACTTGAACCCCAGGAGGGACTACCACGAGGCTCAGGGAGACCAAGACCCTTGGCTGAGCATGCAGACAGGGAGTAGGGAAGCTGGGATTTGAAGCAGCTCTGCAGAACTGGGCTCAACCAGGATGCCACCCTGCCTCTGAAACTGTCATCTGTGCAAGTCAATGAGCACCACTAAGTATGTCCAAGAGGAAGAAGTGACCATGTCCACATTCCCTGTGCCAGGTTTTGCAGGCCTCAGGGGGTGAGGAGATGACTTTTCTAGGGTCCCTTCCCACCAGGAGCGCACAGGTACAAGACAGAGATGCTGAGGCCCAGCAAGCCTGCCCCAGACACCCAGACGGGGGCGGTGACGAGCCTGAGAGTTTGAGGCTTCCTGGGGAAGGTGGCATCTGAGCAGAGCAGTGAAGGACAAGTATGGATTAAGGAAGTGGAGAGCAGAGAGCAGAGGGAGAGAGCACCGGGCTCTCCCCAGCCCGAGGCATCATGGGCAGTGGGAGTGGGGTGCAAGCAGAGTCGGACGCAATAGTGGCGCCTGCGAAGATGCTGCCCTATGTGGATAACATCATGTCTGGGGCTCTGGCTGGGCTGGGAGCAGCTTGGGGTCAGAGGCTGCGTCATTTCCTCTGCGCACCAGGGCCAAGCAGGGCTGGCACAGGGTGACACACATCCTCTGGGTACTTTCGTCTGTCCTCCCTCTACTCCTCTCTGTATTGGGACCAGGCTGGGTTGTTTCCTCCGTTGGCGCACGCCTCCCCCCAGCCCTCAGCAGTCCAGGAGAGGGAATCCAGTGACAGCTTTGCCCCCAGCCCCCGCTCTGTCCCCACACACGTCTCTGCTGTCCTGAGCCCATTTCTATTCATAACCCAGGCAGAACAGCAGCCGTGGGTCTGCAGGAACTCCCCCGTGACCTTGGGCAGGACTGTGACCTTCACTGTACCTCGACTGCCTTATCTGTAAAATAGATGTGATAATAATGGTTCCTGCATTGTAAGATGGCTGCAAGGACTACAGATCAAATGTAATATACAGTTGTCCCTATATATGCAAGCAGGATGGGTTCCAGGGGCCCCCTGTGGGGCCCCAAATCCTCCGATGTGTGAGTCCCTTATCTAAAATAGTATAATATCTGCATGTAGTCTATGTATGTCCTCTCATTTAAAAATTTTTGAAATATTTTTATTAACATGCATTGATTTCACAAATTGCTATATTTGACTGTGACATTTTCATACGTGCATATATTGTGCATTTATCGTGTCTCCCATACAGTTTAAATTATCTCCGATGACTTAATATCCCCAACACAATGTAAATCTATGGAAATAGTTGTTTTACCGTATCATTTAAGGACAAAAAATTCACAAGAAACAGTCTGTACCTGTTCAGTACAGAAGCAATTTTTCCCCAAATATTTTCAATCCCTGGTTGGTTGAATGCATGAGCGTAGGCTCCTTAGGTACTTGGGACAGGGCCTGTTATAGGACCCACATTCTGTTGCTGTCATTATTATTTATCATAATAATAATTATTGGTAGTATCATTAATTTCTCAGGCATCTATTCTTAGCTCCCTTTTGCCTGGACAGATGGCAGAAGGTGAGCTACAGGCCAGGGGACCAACTCATTCCTGCCCACCTGTGTCCCAGCTCTGGGCTCAAAGGCAGGTCAGGAAGGACAAGGGTAAGGATTTTGCTTCTCTAAGCCCCAGGCTCCTCATCCTTCAGATGGGGGTACAGAACACCCCCCTCATGTTATTGGGAGCACTGTGTACAATGACAATGAATCCTTTGCCGACTGTACATTGTAAAGAAAATTCTAGTTTCACATCTTCCTGAAACAGTCCACAACTGGGAAACATATGAAAAATGTATAACTGTATAGCACCCTCCAAAAGCAGTTTCAGTTTCTAGATAAGAAAATGGGCCAGGAGAGGTGAAGTCACTTGCCTGAAGCCACACAGCTAGGAAATCTGATTCCAGAATCTTCCAGAGTCTGGGTGAAAAGGCTCGGGTTTCCTGTTTTCTGTGACAGGTTAGCACCTCCCCACTCTGAGTGCTCTAATCTCCAACCCTGAATCCTGACAGCCCAGACCCTTATCACATTCCCGATCCTCCCATGCAGGTGCCTCCCCTGAGTCACCTTCTCTGATTTCCCTTCCTCTTCCCCACAAGGTCGATACAAGCAGCTCCCACATGAAAACCACACTGCAGTGATGCTGCCCACTGCTTTCCTCTGGGTGTCTTTCACGAAGCCTCCTGCCCAGTGAGAAATGCCTTGGAAATTCATGGTAAAGAACAGCATTGCTTCCCCTGAGGAATGGGGTTGCTTCCTCTTATTTGATAATCCAAGATCTCTAGCTGATCACATTTCCTTTTTTCACTTGGCCACAGGGAAGCTCAGAGTCACACTCCTAGGTGAAAGGAAGCAACAGCATCCTTATCTCTGCTGCTCTCCAGGTTTTTACACTGGTTTTTGTTGGCCTTATAAAATTTATATTGGTTTTAATTCCTTGTAATAAATAATAATTGATTGGTTACATACAAAAGCCCAAACACTGTACTACACAGGCTTATTACATGAGCTCACACACTTCCAACAGCCTCAGGAGTGGCACTGCTATTACTCCCATTATAAAGCTAATGTCACACAGTTAGCTAGTGACAAGACCCACATCCAGGTTGCTCTGACCTCAATTCTTGATTTTAACCACGTTGCTCTCTAGAAAGTTTTTCTGTGCCTGTCACACCTTTCCTGATGGCCCAGAGGTCCCCAGCTCCACCCTAAAGGGACACCCTCCTCACTGCTCCACTTTTCTGAGTGCTCAGGGAATCCACCCTCTGCGTTTTGGGGGCAAAAATCTGGCTGAGTTCTGGGACACACGCAGGGATCACTTACCAGCAGCCACATTTGCCGTCACAACCCAGGCTGGAAGGTGGTTCCGATGCTGGCTCTATCTCTCCTTGTCCTCTGCTCTCCAGAGAGCCCCCGGGGACAGATGAGTCATGCGGCTCAGGTTTCCCTCCACCTGAAACCCTGACCTTACATCCCATTTGATTCCAAGGGCCCAGGGCTGCCTGCTGCAAGCCTCCAGGGCCAGAGTGCTGCAGGCTGGTCTTGGTGATACCATTCCTGGGACAGTTTCTGTGGGTCTGGGGGAGGAGATGCCAGGGAGGAAGTGGAAGCACAAGGCCCCACTGCGGGACACATCTGAGTGGTCGTTCCTTCTCTCTGGAGCCTCAGTTATACAATCTAACGATGGGAATGATAATAATACCCACCTGCATGCTTCTCAGGTCTAGGTTGCGCTAGGGCAAAGGAGATGCCCTTTGGGAGTCAGGACTACATGGCAGATGGTATCTAACGACTCAGTCCCTAGGAGCCCTGCAAGAGCCCATCCCAGGTCCCCTAGCTCATTCCTGTTATGGTGAGCATGACAGAAAAAGCCAGAAGACCTGGGTTTGGGTCAAGGCCACAGAGGGTCACCGAGCTCTGCTCTGTGGGAGACAAAGCCAGCTTAAATTCAACACTTGAAAACTTTCTGCACCAGCACACTTGCTGGGTGGCAGCCTCCAAAATCCTGCTGTTTCCAGGGTACAGGATCTTCTAACCCTTTTTAAATTTCTCCTACAAGTTCAAAGTCATCCTTAAAATCCAATTTCAAATGCTGTCTCCAGGAAGTGCTCCACAGTGTCTCTTCTTGTCCCCGCAGGAGGAGGATGGTGTCCACACCCCCTAAAAGATGTGTCCACCAGAACCTGCGAATATGAGGTTATTTGGGAAAGGTGTACTTTGCAGGTATAATGAAGGTAAGGATCTCAAAACGAGGTCATCCTGGATCAGCACGGGCCCTCAGCTCAATGACAGGTGGCCTTAGAAGAGAGCATGACAGAGGGAGACTAGAGGAGGAGGCCATGCAGTTGGAGGGAAGGTGGAATGATAGAGCTACAATCCAAGGAGGCCTGAGCCACCAGAAGCTGGAAATAGTGGGGGGGGGTCCCTGAGGTGTACATGGAAGGGGCGACACAGCCCAGCAGATGCCTTAATTTCAGACTTCTGCCTCCAGAACTTCCTGAGGATGAACTCTTGTTGTTTAAAACAGCCAGTTTGTGATCACTTGTTAACCTAGGAGACAAACAGAGGCCCCATTCTGGCTCTCGAGGCATCCTGCTCACCTCTGTGGGGCAGGTGGCACTTATGTGACTGAGGTTGCCTCCAACATGTGACCAGATTGCAAGTTCCCTGGGAAGACAGCTGGGTTGAATTCAGCTCCAAATCCTCAGGGCAGAGCAAATCGTAGGCACGGACTGCTTTTCCTCTGTCTTGTTTTTCCAACTCTATTGACAAAAGTACCCTTCGCTTGAGCCTGCTGCACATGGTGGCCTCTGGGTGGTGTACGTGGTACCAGCAGCCCTGGGCTCTGCATGTGTTCCAGCGATTGATGGAGGCCTCTGGTGACCTAGCTTCAGGCTCAGGGCTTAGAAATCACACGGTGTCTCTTCTGCCCTCCTCTTTTTTATACCTTTATTTTAAAATAACTATAGACTCAAAAGAAGTGCAAAAGTACTACAGAGATGTCCCCGGTGCCTATCACCCACTTTTCCCCAGTGGTAGCATCTTACACTTCCTAGAATATGCTGTGGTGAGTGAATGAATAAACAGATGAATGAGGGAATGGATGAATGAGCAATTGGATGAGTGCATGAGCGCAGGCCTTTTCTAGATCGCTGGGTGGGTCTGGAGATTGGAATATAACGATAATGACAAAATGTTGACACAGGAGAACAAAGAACAATAGAACACAGGGATAAAGGGCCCTAAATGCAGCTTCACACCCACCAGTGCTGGCCTCTGACCTATGAGCTCTGTGACCCTGAGGACATCACGTAGCTCTTTCTAAAGCCTCGATTTCGGTACCAGTGCAGTGGGGCTAATCCGAGGCCCAAGCCACCAGGCATGCAATGAAGGTGGAATAGAGGTGTTTGTTAATGGCCCAGGGCCCTGGCTGGCACATGGAGAGCTCCCACAAATAACGAAGGAAGCACTTCCTATGTGCTGGGCAACAAGCCTCGCACGTATTCACACGCCACCCAGTCCCCTCAGCAGCCTGACAGGTTCCTGACATGAGTGCACCTATTTTCAGCTGAGGACAGAGGTCAAGGATGTCAGTCCAGACCTGAGAGTGACCTGAGAGAGAACTTCATGCTGCTACAAAACAATAGCCTACCCTCTGCAAACAAGAAGGGCCATAAAGACATTTAGGACCGGACCCGAAGTTTCCTGACGACAGTCCTATCTACACACCTGGGCCGATGGTGCAGTTTTGATTTCAAACTTTCCATCCGGATTCTTTGAAACTGTGACCCCAACCCTAAACCCTATATGTACTTAGCCTCCCCCCAGATAGCTGCTGCTATCACTCGATGTCAGCCTGCCTGTACATAGGTGGAATAAATCTGATCTTTCCCACAGCCTCAGTCTCCGGGTGTTTCCTCACATCCCCATTATCTAACACAGGGAGGCACAGGAAGTGCTGCAAAGTATTTCGCACCACTGTGGAGCACAAAGCTAAGGGGATTTATTATTGTTGTTGTTAATGGTGGCTCTGACTATAATCAATGTCCACTAGGTTTTCCGTCAGCTCTGGCTCCTCCTGCCTCCCTCGTTTCACTCTCTCCAGTTCCCCAGGTCTCCCCCTCTGCTGCTGACCAAGTCCTGCCCACTGTCCCCAAGGCCACTCCCACATGAAAGTCCTCATGTATACTCTCATTCCCAGGCAACCTCAATACAGTGCCTGGTGCACAGTAAGCTCATGCATCGCTGTTACTGGCATCAAAATTTATTGAGCACTTATGTGTCAGGGGCCTGGCCCATTAGAAATTGTTGTCACAGACTGTCCTCAAACAGCTCTCAATGCAGGAAGGTTTCTGCCCATTTGATGGACAAGAAAACTGAGGCTTTGGAAACATACTGCATGATGCCTGCGTTGTTGTCATTGTTAGAAATTAGAGCACACAGTGCCTGACTGCGGTGATCCAACCTACAATTTCTTAACTTTATGATAGTCCAAAAATAATATGCACTCAATAGAAGCTATACTTCAAATTTTGAATTTTGGTTTTTTTTCCCTCAGGCTAGCAATGTGTGTGGTCTGATCCACTTTCAAAATGCGATGCAGGGCAGTGGCATCGAATGACAGCTCGTTCAGCCCCATAATCATAAGGGGAACAACCAAAACTCTCCAGGGGGCTGTGGTGCTAAGTTAGGGTGTTAGGTAGGTTAAGTGTAGTAAATGCGGTTTTGTCTGTTTGTTTGTTTTTGAGACAGGTTCTCACTATGTAGTTCAGGCTCTCCTTGAACTCACTGTGTAGCCCAGGATGGCCTCGAACTCTAGACTGCTGGGACTACAGGTGTGCACCACCATGCCTGGCCGTAAATGCATTTTTGACTTACAAGATTTTGAGCTCTCATTGGGTTTATCTGGACCTGACCTCACTGTAAGTCAAAGGGCATCTATGTTGCTATTCAAGTCTCAGCCTGATTACTCATTCTGTGATTGGAATGAGCAATTCCTCACTTATTCTAGGGCTCAGGTCCCTTCCATATAATAAGCTCTACACGCGCGCGCACACACACACACACACACACTGCCTCCAGTGGAGAAAGGTATTGTAGCCTCCAAACCCAACAAGTGCCTGCCATGTGGAACATTGAAGGAACTCCTTCCTACAAATCCAAAAAGACAGCCACCCCAACAAGAAAATGGGCAAACGACAGGAGAAGGTAATAATATCCAGGCAGGTGAATTCCCAAACCTGGCAGCAGGCAAACTGCAGATCAAAGAAATACAAATAAAAAGCACAAGAACGCAGTCTACATCTACTGGACTGTGGCAAGATCTGGAACCTGGAGGCTCCCCAGGCAGCCAGGTAGGGACCCAGCACCTCATGCCGTGCTGCGGATCCCTTTGAATGCCTGGGACATCCTGTGCAAGCCCATGGCCTGCCTGGAGACCTGCAGCGGGATGTTCAAGTGCATTGCTGGTGCATCGATGCCCCCTGCTTCCTCCAGAAGCAAGCCTTGTATGAGCGTTCCTGCAAACAGGATTTATGAAGGAAGCATTCCAGGAAAACCGAGTCAGGGAGTGGGGGAGTAGGATTGCGAAAGGGAGGAGACCAGACAAGGGTGTGGCATCCTGCAGAATCCAGCAGAGGGTTCGCTCACACCCACAGATCACTCTGGGGACAGCACAGGTCACACACCCAGAGGCTGAGTATTTATGCCTCTCCGCCCTACCTCAGGATGCGCATTCCCAGGCGCAGCTTGCCTCTGAGGTCAGTCGTCCTCTGAGAAGGAGCTGCAGGTGCCAGCTACCAGCTCTGCAGGAAACGAGAGCTCGTGGGAGACGAGTCCATGAAACAGTCAAGGACCCAGGGTGCAGAGGCCACAGGTCATCTGCTGGTGCTGAATGCTGGAGGCCCTGAGTGTTGGTCGTGACAGAGGGGGAGGTAAGACGGGGTGGCCCTTACCCTGGGATATTAAGCCATGGTGAGGAGCTACTCATTATCAGGTGCACACACAGCAACATAGAAACAGTCTTTTCTCTTTCTTTCTTTCTTTCTTTCTTTCTTTCTTTCTTTCTTTCTTTCTTTCTTTCTTTCTATCTTCCGTCCTTCCTTCCTTCCTTCCTTTCTTTGTGTGTGTGCATACATGTGTGTGTAGCCCTGGGGATTGAATCCAGAGCCTTCGTACTGAGTTACACCCCCAGCCCTTTTTTTATTTTGAGAAAGGGGACTCACTAAGTCACTAAATTGCCCAGGATGGGCTCAGATTTGTGATTCTCCTGCCTCAGCCTCCCAGAGTGCTGCGATTACAGGCATGTGTCCCCATGCTCAGCTCCTAGAGCCATCTTAAAACCACCAGGCAGGAAGGACTTGAGGCCCTGAGAGCACTGAAGGACATTGGAAACACTTGTGTACAAAGTCACAACCCATGTCCTGCGAGAACCAAATGGCAAGAAACACATTGGACAGATTATGTGGCTCCATGGGAGGGGTGATGGGTGTGGGAAAGGGGGCCATGGTGTAAAGAATGCAGTGGAAAAGGAAAATAGCACAAGTTGGGGATTCTGGCAGCCAATCATGGAGAGGAGGATGGAGAGGTTGCATTCTTGTCAAATTTCTCTTCTACAGTCCAGGAAAACCCCAAACGCACCAACACCCCAAATCCCTCCCTAGGGCTTTCTGACTCCCCGTCCAAGCCATGCTAGGCAGGCAAAAAGCCAAATGAGCACCACCCGCAGTCCTCTCTGCTGGGCAGGGAATGGACTTGGACTTGGACTTGGACTTGGACTTGCACGAATCAACGGAAGTAACAGCCACGGCTCCGTCGGGAGCAGTGGTGCAGTAGACTGTCCCCTCCCTCAGCGAGCCCAGGCCCTGCAGGGGACAGGATGGCCACAGGCAGATGGCTGTGTCCTGCCCACACCCACACACAGGACCCCTGCAGGGGAAAGTCTAGACTCAAGGTCACATCTGGTTCTTCCCGTGACAGGGAACAGAAACCTCGGGCGGATGTTGCTGGTTTAAATCCCAAACAAACGTGTATGTGGCGCTAAGTTCCCGCCACCGTTCCGAGCACTATCACAGAAGAAGAAACTGAGGCGCAGAGACAGTATTATACCCAAGGTCACACGCATAGCTCAGGTAAGCACGGCAGGTCAAATTAGCCACTCTGGACAGAAAGGAAGCCCAGAGGTGGGCAGGTGCCAGGCTTCCAACTCAGAACTGCTGAACTGCCGAACTGACGCTTACCTCACCTCCTCGGGCCATTCTGGAATCCCATGGCCTTCGCCTCCGAGAACCTCCAAGAACCCCACAAGGTCAACCCAGCGGCGCTCAGGGCAGGCATGAGGAGGCTCCAGGCTCTCTGTGATTTTTTTCCCCAAGCCCCTCTGCTCCAAGGTAACGGCCCGAGGGGGAGATGCTGCTGAGGGGAAAAGCCCTTCTGAGGGGGGCTCACTCCTCCCCACCCTGCACGACCTGCAGAGCCTCTGTTCCCTCTCCTGCCTGGATGCTGGGACTCGGCAGACTATAGGCGAGAGCACGGCCTCTTCCCCTCTGCTTCCCCGTCCCTGCGAGGTCATTTCCACCACAGTCAGGGGCGCCCAGGGAACAAAAACCCAGGGTGGGGCAAAGAGAGCGGGTGGTTGCTGAGGTCACCCGCACCCCATCTGGCGAGTGGCAGGCAGCACAAGGATTGGAACCCGCATTCCTGTGACCCCAGGGCCCCCTTCTCAGGTTGCTCCTGCCTGACCTGTGTCCCCAGTGGCTCAGGGGACACTGAGGCCAAGGGACATCTGAGCAGCAGATGTTTGCCTTTTGCTTCTTCTCTCTGTCACTGCTTGTGCCCCTTGGCCAAATGGCCATGAATCTGTAAAGGACTCGCTCTCTGCCTGCCTGCCTCTCCCTGCCTGCTTCTTCCCTCAGGTCCTGGTTGCTTGCTCTTCTGGCTGGTTGTTCTCAAGGCCTCTCTGCCTCCCTCTGTGTCCTGCCCTCCTTGTCCCTTTCTTCTCTCTGGATTCTCCCTCCTGTCTTTTCTGTCCTCCCGCTTCTAGTTCTCTCCCTCTCCCTTTCCCTCCTTCTGCCTCCATCCCAGACAGTCCTCCCCACAGAAAGGCTCCCTGCCCCTCACCTGCCTGTGACATCACTCACCTGTGACATCACTGTCCCTTGTCCCTGGCCAGCACAAACTGCCAGTGACCACTCTGATCTGCAGTTTCTCCCTCTACGCTCTGCCGCTAATCTACCCGGGCTGCAGGCCCCCAGCCAATCACAAGAGCCTTATCGAGAGCCGTGGGCGTGGGAGCCCATCAGGGAGGCTGGAAACTCTGCCTTCATGCTGCAAACGGCCTTGTTTGGCCTGGCTCCTGTCCCGTCTCCTACCACCATGGCCCGTCCTGATATTTCGGCTGGGAGGCCTGGACAGCTCTCCTCCTGTTCTCTCTTCTCGAAAAGGATTTTAGGATCTGGGAGGCTCCTCAGAGGGTGTCCTGATTTGTTCCTGGGGAAACTGAAACAAGGATCAGGACGTGTCTGTCATGTACATGGTACACCCCAGAACCTAGAACTGTGGCTGGCACCTCGCACAACTTATGGCTCAGGAAGGTCTGTGTCTTGGTTGCATAGATCTTCAGATGGGGCTCAGAGAGGTACAGTGAGTAGCCCAGGCTCACACAGCCTGGAAGGATCAGCTTAGGGTTTGAACCACAAACTCTCTGACCCCAAAGCCCAAGATTACAGCTTCAGCCAGTAGCAAAAATAGTGTCAGGCATCGGTCTGGTGCTTGACTATGTCTCTTCGCCAAACATCCTGGATGCCCCCAGCCTGGACAACCATAGGTTAGGATGTCTTTGCCTGCTGCTGAAGTCCCCTGGTTGTCACCCTGTTTCCCACCCTCCAAGGCAGAAAGAAGGGGCCTCCCGACTCCCACAATACTCCAGAAGACTCAGGAACCAGGAAAGACACAGTGCCAGCAGACGCTCCAGCTGAAGGCCTGGCTGCTGCCTGGGACAGAAGTAGCTGAGTGCTGGGAGGGGAGCGGGACTTGCTTCCTCCCTAGTCCCACACCCACGCGCGGGGCCTCCCGCTGAGTCACCACAGGAGCTGAGGCAGGGCTGCCAGACAGCCTGCCCCACTTTCTCCTGGGCTCAGAAGCACCGTGTTTGAGCTTGGGACCCAAGGAGGATAGGCAAATGCATGGAGCCCTGAAAGAATCTCCTTCCTCCCCGGGATCTGGTCTCAGGTCTGCTGCCCTCTTGCTCCTTGCCTTCTGACCTCCAACTTGATCCAGAAGGGTGCAAAGGGTCTCATGGCCTGACCCCTCTGAGCCATAACACTCTCTCTCTAGCCCCTCAGCCCGGGGGTGGCAAGGGCCCCTTCCATGGCCACACCTGGAGCACACACAACCCTTTTCCTGTCCCCTCCTGAGCCCTCCTTGAGGAAGCTCTCATCATCCATTCCTGCCGACACCCTGACCAGAATGCAGACTCTCCACACCTCCCTTCTTTCACCCCACATCTCCCCACCTTGTCTCCTGAACACTTCACAGACCTGTCCATCATTTGCTCATCCAAATGGCTACCGCAAACCTCTAATCAGACTCTTTGCTATGGCTTGGATAAGTGTCTCCCAAAAGCCCATGTGTTGAAGGCTTGGCCCCCGGCCCATGGTGTCACTGGTAGGTGGTGGAGCCTTTGAGAGGTGGGGTGTAACGGAAGAAAGTTAGGCCAATAGAGAGGATATCTACAGGGGCCTTAACTTCTTCCTCTCTCTCTCTTTACTCCTGGCTACCACGAGATGAACTGCTTCTTTCATCACTCACTCCACCATGATGTGCTGTCTCACCAAAGGCCCAAAGCAATTAGCCATGGACTGAAACCTCCAAAACTGTGAGCCATAATAAACCTTTCTTCTTCCCAAGTTGATATATCTCAGATATGTGTTACTGTAACCAGAACCTGAAATATCAGGTAGATCTTTCCAAAATGCAAACCGTATCATGTCAGCACCACTTAAAATTCCTTAGTGCCTCTTTCTTCTCCTAGAATCCAGACCAATTCCTTATTGAAACCTCTACCCTGCCTTCCTGTGAGCCAAGGTGGCAGCAGGCCCTACAAGCCCAGATGGATTATGGACACTTCCTCAAAAACCCAGCCCCATTACAACGTGGGAGACCCAGCTGCCCTTGCGGCCATTCCTAACCAAAAAGCCCCCAGCAAGAGCATGTGGGTGGATGTCTCTGCTTCCAAGCCAGAAAGCCACCCCAGCCCCCAGCCAGCAGGCTGGTGCACAAAGCCACCAGGAAGACAGCAATGCCTCTTCCCATAAACACTGGCTGGCCCCTGGAGGTGGCCCATAAATAAATGTCTGCCCTTGCTTATCTTCCACCGGTCTGGGCGGCCCATACACTTAATCCTCCAAAGTCAGCCTGGAACCCACTCAGGCAGTTAATCCCGAGCTGTGTACACAGCACATCTGGAAGGAGTCAGGCATGGGCGCATTCACGTAGGCTGCTCAGGATGTGGTCGGAGAAGCTGCCAAGGGATAAGTTTGTCCCCAAGCCAGGAGCCAGCCTGGGGCACACACTGCGTATGCTGTTCCGGGTGTGTGTTTGGAGGGTAGAATCTGGGGGGCCCCATGTGTCCTTGAGAAGTTGCTGCCCAGCCTCTGTCCTCCTAGATCTGGGCCAGCACAGCCCATCTTCGGCACCAAGGGCCAGCCACAGAGGCACCACACTGTACTCTGGCACCTTGAGGTACCCCAGCAGGTGGCAGCCAAAAGGGTCTCCCCGCCAACAGTGCCCCACCCTGCCTGTGAGAGGGAAGAAAAGGAGCATAGGGACCCAGGCTTATCTGTCTCTTGATCCTTGCTTTTAACCCCTAGGCTTTGCTCCCTCCTTCTCCATCTCTGTCCAAAGAATGAGGAGAACACCTCGGCAGGACCTTAAAGCCATGCCAGAGCCTGGCCAGGTATATGAGACCCAGCAGGCCATCCTGGCAGGCACCTTTGAGACCAAGATGGCTGGGGTTTAATACAAATAGCCATCAACAGACTAACTTCATTTTATTGAGCACCTACTGTGTGTGCCAGGACACTGAGGGGCGCTTTGTGAGCATCACCTGCCCCGAACCCTGTGGGACAGTGACTTCTTCTTTGGGCCATTTCAGAGCTGAGAAGCTGAGGCCCAGCCAGGTTGAGAGCTTCCCCGATGTCACATAGGTAGTAAATGACAGAGGTGAGATCTGAACCCACATTGAGAATCATGTGCTCTTTCTTTTACACTTCACAGGCCCCACTTAGAAAATGTCCTTAGAAAGCTCTCCAAACCCCCACCCTCCATCCATCATCCACAAAAGAAGCTTGAAGCTGATGATCTCGAAGTCTCCTGTCCTGCTTTAAAAACTCCATAGCTGAGAGAGCCAAGTGTACCTTCCAAGCTTTGGGGATAATAAACAGACAGCATGACTTGGCTCCACACTGTGTGATTCTGGGAAAGTTACTTTGCCTCTCTGAACTGTGGTTGAATCCCCATAAAACAGCAATAATAAAATTTCATTGCAGGAAATTCAGGGTTGGGGTCCTGACCAAGGGATCTCTGGGGACCTCGTAGAGCTCTAAGATCTCTGGGTCAGGGGTTCAATTTACAGTCTTCCCCCTACCACCTCAAGCGCAAGACCAGGTCCCTGCTGGCTGCAACAAGTTTTCCCAAGCCTTGCGTGACTCAGAGCCCCACTTGGGGCTGGGCAGAGAGGGTTCAAAGGCCTTCCTGGCTCTGTAACTGTGGGCCAACCACCTTTTCTCTGGGCCTTGTCTGTAAAATGGGGCTCATGTTATCACCCTGCTCTGGAGGGGACCGTGAACATGATGGCAAACAGCAGTGTGGACACGGTACCTGGCATGCAGTAGGTGCTCAGTAAAACTCAGATGGTGATGATCTGTGGGAGCCACAGTGTCCCTGTCCCATGGTGGGGCCCGAGAGGGAGGCTGGGCCCCACCTCCCTCCCCAGCATCCCCACAGCCTCTGCAGAGTCTTGGCAGTGTCTTTCACACTTTATTAAAGTCTTTCAGTGGAAGCACAGCTGTCATCCTCGGAATACGGGGCACTAAAGCTTAACGAGGGGGTGGCCCTGGCTGTGTGACCTCTGTGCCTCTGTCTCTACTTCTGGGACTTGCGGATCAGCCGACACTGCCATACAGGAGAGCGGCCTAACTGGTAGGCCTAGATAAAGAGCCAGCCCTTTGCAGGATCTCAAACAATGCCACGAACCTTTATCCTCATTTCACAGATGAGAAGACAGAGATTCAAGCTTAGAGATCTTCCCCTAAGCACTCAGTAATCCACCGAGTAGGGAAAAGAGGCATCCAGGCTGGGCTTCCGGCTTTTCCTCCCTTGATTTTCCTTGAAATCTGTTACAAGTATCTGGGAACCAGGTTTTAATTCCAGCTCCTGCACTTCCTGGCTGTGTGACCTTGTATAAGTTACCCCACCTCTCTGAGCCTCTGGCTTCTCCTCTCTAGCACCCATCTCAAGAAGCTGTGAGGAGCAATGAAACCAGGCTGGTGATGAACTTGCCATGATCACTGTCAGAGTTAATATCATGAGGAAGAGGGGTCGTGTCATAGGGTGAAACTGACATGTGTTCCAAGCTCCTCGGTTCCCCTTCCTGCCCTCACCTCATTGGCTGCCCCTCAGCAGCACCTTGTTCCCGAGACCCTTGGCTCCTGTAGGACAGGAAGTGAGTTCTGCGTGGGCCCAGCCAAGTGCGGTTTGGCGCCTTTGCCTGGGAAGGTCAGAAAACAGAGGTTCTATTGGAGCGCAGGGTGGGGTCTCCCAGGCAGGCTGACTCAACCCCTCCAGGAGGCTGAGAAGCTTCAGACACTGGGCTAAGCTCCCGGGGTCAAGGACTCCTCCTTGCAAATCCTCTGCTCCTCCTGTCTCCTTTTCTCCCTCCTTCCAGGAACTATTTACTGAATGCCTACTATGTGTGGGGCCCAGGTGAGACCAGGGACACAGCTGCGGACAGAACAGATACATCCTGACCTTGGGAGGGGCCCTGAGGGTACCCAACAGATAAATAAATTAATACATAACAAAGAAGGCAAATGGCTCTGGAAGCTGCCTGCCACTCACCAGCTGCGTGATCTTGAGCAAGTCCTCATGCCTCTCTGTGCCTCAGTTTCCTTATCCGAAAAATAGGGTTGCTAGTAGCTCCTCCCTCATTGGGTGTTTACAAAGATTGAATGAATTTACGTTGGTAATGGTTTAGGAGCATGTCTGGTTCACAGGAAGCATTATGTAAATGTTAGAAAAATAAATGAATAGAACAGCAGAGGGTGAGATGTGCAGTGAATAAAGTATAAAAGGAAACAGGGGCTACTGGCTTAGGGAGAGGTGACATTGGAATAGAGACATAAGCAGAGGGCAACAGGCATCTATCTAATGGAGGAGAATTTCAGGCAGCAGGAATGACAAGTGCAAAGATTCTGAGACAGGAGCAGAATTAACAGGTACAAGAAATGGCACAGATTTGTGCATTCATCCATTCACTAAAAAAGCTGTTAGTGGGCACTTTCTACATGCCACCTCCTGGCCAGAGCTGTGGGCATAAGTTGACCCCATCACAGAGAGTATCAAGATATTACCTAAAGTCTGAATTTCCTGCAAACTGGCTGTCCGAACTGTGTTAGAGATAGGGTGGGGTTCAGCACAGTCCCCACCCCTCCCTGTTGTTCCCTAGACTCTAGGGCAATAAGTCGCCTACAATCAACCATGCTGTCTGCCCCTGGTCTCGGGTGTTGCAGAAAAAAGAGCAGTCCAGTGAGAAAGATGAACCAAGCCGTTCTTGCTTTCAGCTTTCATGGGAGGGCACACATTTCTTTGCAGAAATGAAAAACCTACATTCAGCATTTGTGTCTCCTGTCGGGCCCTGCTGGTTGCTGGTTGTTGTGGCCCTGGGTCTGTCCAAAGCAAAGCAAAAGTGGCTGGGAGACAAGGGGAAGCTCTTAGAGGAGGCAGCATTTGAGCTGAGTTTGGGAAGTGCAAAACCTTTGCCAGATGGAGCAACAGAGGGAGAAGGGGTCCCTGCAGAGGGACTGTGTGCACAGTCACAGAGGCCTGATAAAGTGGGGTTGGGGGGTGTGGCAGGAGACACGGTGAGGAAAGAAGAGAGGCTCAGATTGTAAGGGCCCCTGAGAGCCATCAACTGTATCCTGTGGGCAATGGGGAGCCATGGATGGTTTTAAGCAGAGGGCGCCTGTCTTTCTAAAAGGATTCCAGTTCCTAACCTGGATGTGTGTCATGGGCTGCGCGGGAGGGAAGGAGAATGGAAGCTGGAGAACAATGAGGGCCCTGGGGAGCTGAGGATTAGGAACAATGTTTGAGGTTCCAGGAGTCCAGGTTCCCATCAGAGAACTGTGGAGTCTGTCAATCTCATTTTTCTTAAAGATATTCCTTCAGAGCACACGAGTGGGTTTGTTTCCAGAGCTGTTTCCATGACAACCACCAATGCTCCAAGAAAAGTCTTGAATGAGCAGATGAATGAGGACCAGAGAATGAGTCCTCCTGGGAGAAGCCAGGAGGGGCCCACACTGGCCAGTCCCGGGCGCTGGGCCTTACCTTCCACCAGAGCCCCTGTGCTGCAGATGAAATCTGGTCACCATGGTAATGTGGATTCCCCATCCCCATCCCCAGGCCTTAGTGACCCAGGCCCTTCCAGCATGGGGGAGGGGAGAGAACAAAGGGAGGCAGAGTGGCAGCCAGACCTGAGCTCATAAGGCAGGGCCTTCCCAGGACAGGTGTGCAAGGTGGGGAAATCCGAAGACCCCCGGAGATGAAGGACCAGCCTTTGGATTCCAGAAAGGCATCCCTCAGCTCTAAATGATGCCTGGCACCTTTCACTGTGAAGCCTGGAGTCTACCATCTGGGTTCTAGCGTTCACCCTACCCCCCAGATCCTTGCAGGGAAAGGGATGAGTGGGGTGGAGAGGAGCAGGAGTGAGGGAGGAGCAGGAGGAGAAAGGTGTGGGGGAGAAAGAAAAGGGGGCCTTGGGGCCAAGATTATACTGCAAAATGACAGCAGGATCAGGACTCAGATGTCAGCTATCCTTACGTCATCAGGCGCAGTTAGTGGTTGCTGGGAGTGTGTGCGGGCACATTAGCATTTAAATGTGCCCGGAGAGGCTGCGCAGGGCACGGAGCACCGAGAGGGAGATGGGAGGGAGCACCAGGGAGGGAAAGCAAGGCCCCCGGGCAGGAGCACCAGTCCCAGAGCAGGCCGGGAGCCGGGGTGACTGACGCAGGACAGGGCCTCCGGGCCCCTGGGAAGCCCTGGGCAGGGTCAGTAAAGGGTTTCTGGGGGAACCAGAGCACAAGTCCTTCCAGTCCAGCCCGTTCCCTGTGCTCGAGGAGCCCAGTGCCCCCAGCATGGGGCTCAAAGGCCCCCTGGGTTTTGCTCTGTGAGTTCCTCTGCCTGAGGTGTCCTTCTCTTTTAGTTTCTTTTTCTTTTTTCTTCCTCCTTCTTTCTTTCTTTCTTTCTTTCTTTCTTTCTTTTCTTTTTTAATACTAGGGATTAAACCCATCCCTTTTTATCTTTTTTGTTTTGAGACAGGGTCTTGCTAATCTGCCCGGGCTGGGCTCGAAGTTGTGATCCTCCTGCTTCAGTCCCCGGAATAGCTGGGATTACAGGCGTGCACCATCACTCCGGTTTGGGGTGTGGTGCACTTTTCACAAGTCCCCTGGCTCCTTCCAGCCTCACTGTGCCCTGTGCACAAATCACACTGGGCAGGCAGCCAAGTGACAGGAAGAAAGAACAACCCCCGAGGACATGCCCGGTGTCCGGCGGGGTGCTTAACCCTACCCATCTCCTGGCACCCTGGCCAGCTACGCTGTGCCCGAGGAGGGGCGTTATTATCCCCACAGCACAGATCCTGAGTGTAGCCCACCAGCCAGTGCCCAGGGAGCCAGGGCTCAAAGTCAGCTCTATGGGAGCCCAAGACTCACTGAAGCACTGTTTAAAATGTCCCTGTTTCCTTATCACACCCTCTCAGCAGCCCCAAGTGGGCTGAGAGCCCCTTTTATGATGAGGCTGTGAGACATGTCCTTTGGGCTTCCCTTCCTTCCACTCCCTCACAGTGCAATCCCCTGAGGACTTGGAAGGCTCACCTGCTACCCATCGACTGTGACAGGATCAAAAAACCAGAGATTCCAGATGACATCAGGCCCCGTGTAGGTACTGCCTGCACCTCTAATGCCTCTCCTCAAAACGAGCTTTCAGGGCAGATGTTCTTGTTGCCAATTTGCAGATGTGGAAACTGAGGCACATGGCAACCAGGGCACTGGCCCCAGATCCCACAGCTAGGAAGGGATGAGGGTGGGATTTGAATCTGGACTGTTCTAACCCCAAGGTCCACTTGGGTGACCATGTCTGTTCTTTTTATGTATGATCTGTGGCTTGTCCCCTGGGCACAGACCCTGTCATCTTGCATTGGCTGCCCCCCCCATGCCCAGGTCTGGCAGGTGAGCAACACAGCACACATCTGTACCCCACCTCACAGGACGCTTGGTAACCCCAACTCACCTGCCTCAAGCACAGGCTTGAGGGGCAGGAAGGGGTGCTGTGGGGGCCTCTCCATCCTGGTGGACCCTGAGAGACCCCAGAGCCCTGAGCTGCCAGGCGCCAGGCCCAGACGCAGGAACCTTGGGCTGCCAGGCAGCTCCAGCCCCTGGGAATTTCCTCGCTCCAGCCCAGGCAGCTGATGAATGGGCTGGCACAGCTACCAGCAACCAGGATGGTGGAGTGTGAGATCCCACCTTGTTCCCAGGCTCTGGAGGGGAGGGACAGGCTGCCCATGACACTGTGCTGTCACCTCTTCCAAGGCAAAGCCCAACCTTGACCCGGAGGCGGTCTGGCTGGAAAACTGCCCCGCCCCACCCTCCACAGCAAACAGAAAGCTGGTGTGAGACCAGAGAAAGTTCCAGGATCCTAGAAGTCATTGTTGGCAAGGCTTTAGGGTCCGTGGGTCTGCCACTCTCATGTTAAAGGAAAGACTCAGGGCCACAGCAAACCCTGATGCCGGCTCCTAACTGACCCCTGGCTCACTGCGTCATGCCGGGCACCAGACATGGTTCCCGCATCTGCAAAGCAGGCTGAAGTGAGGACTGCGTGAGGCCACTCACGCAGAGTGTATTTGGTGACAGGTCATCCTGGTCTGCCAAGGCTGAGGGTTGTCCTAAGATGTCACAAGTAAACCAGGCTATCGCCTGGTCACTCCGAGTACTCAGGGAGACAGGCAGAAACAAGCCTGCCTGTGGCTTGAAGCTTGAAGAGAGGTACTTGGAAGTCAATCAGAGGTCTGAATCCCCTATCAGCAGACTTCAAGAGACTCAAGTAATTACTGAGCATTTCCTTTTTTACTATTCTGAACTTGAACAACCTGCTGTGTTCGTCTCAGTCCTCATTCAAGTCCCTGGAGTCACACAGGTCATTATGGGCCACCTCTCTCCCCTGGTGGTGCACCCACTTCCTCACTTTGACATTGGCCAGCACTTTCTCTGCAACTTTTTTTTTTTTTCAGCATTAGGGACTGAATTTGGGGTCTTCCCACTGAGCTATATCCCCACCCACCCACCGCCTTTTATTTTTATTTTTTATTTTGAGACAGAGTCTCACTAAGTTGCCCAGGCTGGACTGGAACTTGCAAACCTCCTGCCTCGGCCTCCCGGAGTGCTGGGATTGCATCGTTCTTACCCCCTTGCCAGCTGGCCTGCACTGGGTCAATCAAAGGAGCTTCTTTCTCTGGGGTGTTTTTCTTGTAGGTTTGTTGATTCGTTTGTTTGCCTATGGACTGGTTTTGGCCCAGAAAGAGGTGAACAGTTCAAAAGAGGTTTGCTACACAGGGAACGGAAATGAAAAGTGAGAGTGAAAGGAGGAAGGGGAATGTTGGTGGGGACAGAGCTGGAGTCAGGACTGAGGGGGAAAGGCACACAGTAGGAAATGTCCTAAATGCTGACGATGGTGAGCCGCGTGCGGGACTCGTCTTCCAGACAGACCAGCTCCACAAGTCCGGGGTTCCTGCTCACAGTTTTCTCTTGGGCGGCCCTTTGGGTCTGACCACGCCCAGCCTCCAGTTACCGGATGTTTTGAAGGCGCCAGGGCAATATTGCCCGGTACAGCGATTCAGAAAAAGGCGCTTTCCCCAGACATGCCAGGGGAGGGGTGACCATCCACTTCCGTCTAGACACACACGTGTGCCATTGCTGGTTTAATCTCGAGAAATTTCTAGACATCTGAGAGAGGGCCTGAATGGTGGTGGCCTGAAGTGGTTCTTCTGTGATTGCCTCTCAGAACTGGTCCTTTGGCAGGTTCAGCAGCCATAAGTGAGACGCTGTTCTCTGTGGAAAATGCCAGAACACAGGCTTCTCTGCACCCATGGGGGGCAGGCCTGGCGTCCCCACACTCACATGGCTGTTGGCATGTTTTATGAAACAGACGACCCTGAGGAGGACTCACATGACCCGCAGGCACTGTCCCAGGACACCCCCACTTACATGCGCATGAAGCATGCTCCTTTCGGTCTCGAAGCCCCGGTCCGGACAGTAAGTTACCTGAGAGCCCCTCTCTGTCCTGGAGGGGAGGGGAACAAAGGAATAAAAGCCCCCTGTGTCCTCCCCTTAAGGGCCCTGTAAGGCAGGTGCTGCCATGATCCTCATTTGACAAATGTGGAAACCGAGGCTCAAACAGCTACTGAAGAAGGTAGCTGGGTGCCAGGTGCCTGTGTCAGAACTGTCGAGGATTTAGATAGCACTTCCTTCTGCACAGAAACGACTCTTCCAGTCACTTCTCTCATCCAGGGGTAAAGACCGAGGCTTAGGTCTCAGGTAAAGGGGAAGCTGTAGAGACCCAGAATCAGGAGAGAGTACTGCAGATGTACCGGGAAGGCAGATTGGTGCCCGAGGTCCCGCTGGTGGCCCCAAAGGTGGAGCTGGGCTCTGTGGGTCCCCTTAGAGGAAGCCAGTCAGGCCCAAAGAGAACAGGGCAGTGACAGGTCAGCTGGCAGTTTCCAGCACTGTCCGGATCCCAGAGGCGGGAGCCGGGAACCACGAGGAACCACGTTTTGGAGGAGAGTTGGCATACTTGGGCAGCCCCTGGCAGCGTCCTCTTTTATTTCTGCATTAGTGGGGATAGACTCCAGGGACTTCTCACTGAGCTACATTGCAGCCCCCTTTTTTATTTTTTACTTTGAGACAGGGTCTCACTAGGGCACTAAATTGCCCAGGCTCAAACATGTGATTCTCCTGCCTCAGCCTCTCAGAGTGCTGGGATTACTGGCCTGTGCCACCAGGCCTGACTTATTTTCTGCTTTTCATTTCTAAAATAAAGCAGTGATGACATTCCTAGAGTGCCAAACCCTTCCCTTCATCAACTTGTCCCAGCCTTCCCAGTGTCAGGAAAGGATCCAAAGGAATTTTCCACCCGCAGCTCAAGAACCAACTCTGCTGGCAACAGGGTGCCCGCCCCTCCAGGGCAGGAATCTGGTCTCCTTCTTTGTAACGCTCGCAGTCCTCCCCGCTCACCTCCCTGCCGGCCTAAGTGGCAGACAGAGAGGTCTTTGTATCCCTCCTCCCTGCCTCCTTGTCCTCCTGCAAAGAACCTAGCCCATGGCATCTCTGGGGCAAGTTTCTGAGCACCCTGCCACACACACCCTTGAAACTGCTGCCTTGCTGAGCCTTGGCAACCACAGTGGTCAAACTCCAGGTCCTCCCTCTCTCACTTTGCCTTCCAACTGCCCTGATGGCCGCCTCCCTGCGCAACTCATAGTTGAAGAGAGCAAAGCTCAGAGGGGTCAAGCAGTCTGCCCAAGGTCACACAGCTTGAACATGGAGAAGCCAAAGCCATGTTCAAGGTGTAGTTGTTAAGGGTGCAGACTATGGAGTCAGACACCCAAGTTCAAATGCCAGTTCTGCTGTATAGTACCTGTGGGAGTTCTTTGTGTTTAAATTCTGTGCCTCTGTCTCCCTATCTGTAAAATGGAGTAGCAAGAGTGTGTACTTCATAGAGTTGATATTAGGATATAATAAGAGAAAGAATATAAAACACACAGAACAATGATGCATGGACCATAATAAATCTTCGACAAGTTAAATAATATCATTACTGTTACTGCTGTTAAGTATGATCACGAGTCTTACTATTATATGATGTTACATCAGACATGACTGTGGTACAATTGTAAGGGAGTGAGTTTTAAAACCTTCCTCCCTTGTTTCACAGTGAGGTATAAATAGCTGATGACAGATGACATAGTCCTCATTCATACACTGACTAAACCTGAACTAAGCACCTGTTACCTGCCAGGTGCCAGGACAGGAGCTGGAAATACAAAGATGTAGTTCCTGCTCCGTGAAACCCAAAGCCAGGCAGGGGAAACACACAGGAAGCCGGCACAGCAAGTCTGGGGTGCTGGGGATCGCAACTCCAGCTGCAGGGTCAGGGCAGGCTCTGCTTGAAAGAAGAAAAGCCAGGAGGAGCTGGCCCGGCTTACATTTCAGACTGGGGCAGCCACCCAGGCGCAAGACCTGTGCACGTTCACGCTGCAGCCAGAGAAGCAACTCAGCACCAAACTGGGGTATTAAGGTTGTGTGTAGTGGTGGTGGTGGAGGAGATACGGGGGGGCCGAACCCAGGGCCTTCACACTGGGCTACCGACCCAGCCCTTTTCTGTTTTTTGTCTTTGACAAAGGGTCTAAGTCTCTAAATTGCCAGACTGGGCTCGAATTTGAGATCCTCCCAGGATTACAGCTGAGATTCAAGGTATTGATGGCGGAAACGCAGGCACGGTGTGGAGCAGAGGTGGAGCTGTAGCAAGAATTTATAGACCCTGGTGTTCCCCCCAAAACCCTAAAGGGGAGGCCCGGTTAGAGAGGAGCCCTGTGCCTCCCTGCCCAGGCTCCAGGAAGGCCTGCAGTTCTCTCTCCTGAGCTCCACCAGGAAGCCTAACCCCTCCAGGCATCTGCAACACAGAATTAACCCCCAGCACCCCTCCCCTGCCTGCCCAAAGTACCAGCCTGCCTTGAAAGACTCTCACATGTGCCGGGTCACCGAGGGGTAAAGCCCTCTCCTTCCTTTTTTTTTTTTTTTTCTCCCTCCTCCCTCTGTGCCTTGGCCAGGGTCCAGACACTTGCTCTGCTTTGGTCTTCCCATATCCAGCTCCCAACCTGCAGGAGGGGAGCCTGCGGCTATCTGGCCCCGCCCACATGCACTGGCCCCGCCCACGGCCCATCTCCTTCCTTCATTCTGTAAGGAAGTGGAAGCTCCTGATCCCTGAAGTTCCAGCAAAGTCCTATTTAAAGAAACACAGCCCAATCTTGGAAGCAGCCTGTATGGCCATCAACAGATGAATGAATAAAGAAAATGTGGGTATTTATACACAATACAATACTACTCATCCATAAAGAAGGATAACTTTGAGTCATTTGTAGAAAAATGAATGTACCTTGAGACCATAATGCTTAGTGAAATACATCAGATTCAGAAGGTTAAATGCTGCATGGTTTCTCTTATATGAGAAACCCAAAGTATAAATAATATGAAGACCAAAATTAAGGACAGATGATAGGAAACAGGTAGATAGACTTTGTGGAGCTGGCAAGGGTAACTGAGGTTGGGGGAGAGACAGGGGAGGGAGGTAAAAATGACCAAGATGCAATATTTATAGGTACAAATTCCCCACAATGAATGTGTTTATTGTGCATCCCCAACACGTACTAATAAACAAACAAAATAACAAAACACGAAGCAACACAGTCTGTCAGCCGTGTCCGCCACAGGGCATAGTGGTGGACGGTGTTGGTGTTGAGGGCAGAGCCCATTCACGAGCTGGGGCTCCCATTCAACACCTGCATCGGCTCACAGCTGCCCTCTTCTTCTTTTTTTTTTAATATGCGGGTTCCAGGAGTCGAACTCAAGACCTCACACTTGCCAGGCAAGCACTTATGCCGCTGAGCTATATCACTGGCCCAGCTGCCCTCTTCTGAGATGAGCACTCAGCCTGTCCCTCACTGACACGGGGCACAAGCCACGTCCCAGGGTTGCCCGTGTGGCCCTCCCGACCTGAGGCATGGGCTTGCTCGGCTCCTTTCCTCCCTCCCTGCTATGGTTTGAATATGGTGTGTTCTTTGCAAAACTCAAGCTGTAATTCATTTCCCATTACATTAGTAGGTGGCATCTTTAAATGGCGGCTAGGGCTCCGCCCTTCTGAGTGGACGAATCCATTTGTGGGATTAGTGGGTTAATGAGTTTGGGCTCCTCTGCAGAGCGTGTCTGCGATAAAAGCCTGTTCGCAGGGCTTCTTACACACTCCCTGTCTCTTGCCCTGGGCTTCCGGGGACCCTGCCAAGAAGCAATGGCCATCTCCAGACGCAGCCCCTTGACCTTTAACCAGAATCGTGAGCCAAAATAAATCTTTTTTCTTTACAATTTACCCAGACTGTGGTGCTGTTTATTAGCAACCGAAAACAGATGAAGATGTTCCCCATCTGCTGAGAGCAGAGCTGGAATCGGGGAAAGGGAGTGTTCACAAATTTGGGGAGTGCCCCAAAACTCAATAATAAAAATAAATAGCAAGATTTTTAAAAACCCAAATTAATGCAAAAATGCATGATGAGCAAAATCTCAACATTTTAAATAAAATGAGATCCAACCCTGCCTTGGCATGAGCTGGCATGAGCTGGACTTGGTCACCTTACCCTCATCCCAGCCCTGCCTGAGAGCATGTCGTCAGCACACCAGATTCATCCAAACCCCTGCCTTAGGCTCCGCCCCTGGGAAGCTGGGGCTAAGACAGGTGTCCAGGTCAGAGCCCATGACAGGGCTTCTCAGAATGTTCTTTAATTCATTCTTCTCTAGCTCCAGGTGCCCAGGCTCTGGAAGAAAAAGTATCTTTGGCCAGAAAACATGTCCTTGCTGTCCAGCCACAGATGGAGGGGGACAGACAGGCCTAGGGCTCACCAAGGTGGCACTTTTTCAAATGTTGTGATCAGGGTTACCTGGGTTCAAATCCTGGCTCTTCCATTTACCAGTCGTGTGACCTTTGCAAAGTTACTTCACCTCTCTATGCCCCTGACAGTCCACAAATTCTCTACCCTGTTTCTCCACATGAGCCACACAGACTGGAGACCAGCACCAGCCTCTGCCCTTCTCTAGAGTTGATCCAAGGGCTTCTGAGCCACTGTTTTCCTGTTTAAATATACCCAGGGGTGTAATTGGTGCTGAATGCAAAATTCCCAACCTTTTTTTAAAGCATATATCCTCAAAATAACTTTGTATGTTTTAAAAATAAAACTCATGACCTCAAAATAAGTTTAGTGAAAATTTGGTTTTCCTTAAAGGAAAGACAGGTCTTCAGACAATGCCACCAGATCCTGTTTCCTGAAGTACGGGGGGGGGGGGGGGCTGTACTGTGGGGGTCTTATTCAGTCCCTCACAAGTGGTTTTTTTTTTTTAGCAACCATGACATGCTGGCTGCAGGGGTGCTGAGCCACAGACACACATGTCCTAGACAGCTGAGACACCTCCTCCAGGGCCTGGACACAGTCTGACCAAAGCCAGCTCCCAGAGGGAAGAGGCCACTGAGAACCACCTGGCACTGGAGGCCTCTAGGACGCCTCCACTGGGGACAGGCTTGTGCTTGGTTTTGCCCAGAGATGCTCCACTCAACCTCTGGAAAACCACAGCTGGCCCAGAGCACTGGCTTTGGAAGGAAGAAAGGAAGGAAGGAAGGAAGGAAGGAAGGAAGGAAGGAAGGAACGAAGGAAGGAAGGAAGGAAAGAAGGAAGGAAAGAAGGAAGGAAGGAAGGGGAAGGGAAGAGAAGGGAAGGGAGACAGAGGAATCAGGAGTACAGGAAGTGCACTGAGAAGGCAGGACTAGGCACCACACAGCTGGCCTCAGACCCAGCATCACACAGCACTCTGCATCCCAAGTCTGGGGAGACAGCCAGGAACCCCACAAGCTTCGAGCCTCCCTGAGGAACTCAGGTCTAGAGATGTCTGCACCATTCCCAAGTGACACCCCAGGGGAGAAACAAGCTGGGTGCCCCACCCCTGGAGGCCCCAGGAGAGGGCCAGACATGCCCTATGGGTGGTTCCAGAAACCTGTCCAAGGCCAGCCTGGGGCCAGGATCCTGCTTTATCACTGCCACCCCTGACCCTGAGAGTGCCAGGCAGCACCCCCAGTTTCCAGGAACTCATTTCCCAAAGAGGAAGCAACTTGTCCAGAGTGCCCCAGCATATGAGCAATCAGAGCAGCTTCTTACCAAATCACTCCAAGGCCAAAGCCAAGGGCGGCTAGTGACCAAGTAGCTGTGACTGTATCTCTGATCTGAGTGTCCAGACCATTCCTGTGGAGTTCACAGTAAGCAGCCTGCATCCCTGCCCAAGTCCCACCTGCCCAGCTCCAGCTTCTTTGCGTCCCCCCCACCCAGGTGCTGGCGTTTGAACCCAGTGTTGTCACACTAAACTACATCCTTGGCCCTTTTTTTTCATTTTTCATTTTGAGACATGGTCTTGCTAAGTTACTCTGGCTGGGCTTGAATTTGCAATCCTCCCGCCTCAGCCTCCCAGAGTGCTGGGGTTACAGGCATGTGCCACCACGCCTGGCTGCCAATTTCTTTGCTTTAAACAACTCACTATGGCAAATATCAAAACAATTAAGAAATAAAGGAAAACTTTCTCTCCCATAAACAGCCCCCCACCTCATGGCCCTGAGAGGAAGTATTGTTTTCACTTCCATTTTACAGATGAGGACAAAAAGTCCACCTTGCAGAAAATTCAAGGAGTTTGAAACCAAGCCATACTGCCTTTCCAAACACACCTGATGACACTCACTTCTCCCACACCAAGGCTGGCGCCCCATCCTCTCTCCTGTCCACTTCCAATGCCTATGCATGGAAGGCAGGGATGCCTGGCACTGGAAGGCAGTGACACCCATCCAGCCAAGAGTGACAGGGACCCCAGGCTCTTCATTCAGAATACAGATGCAGCTGGAGTAACCACTTCTGTGCCCAGGCTCTGTGAGCAAGGCTGGCAGGCAGCAGGCAGTGTAGACACGGGCAGGCCAAGACTATGACTCTTATCTCCACAGCCTAACTCCGCTGATGTCCAGTTTTGTCACATTAAAAAAAAATTATCCCTATTCCAAACAGTGTACAGTAAAAGGAAGGAAAAGAGAGAGGCCAGCAGAGGCGTGAGGAAGTTGGAACTCAGACTTCTCCCAGGGAATTCACTCAGGAACCTCCTACCCTCTAAACCTCGAAGCAGAGGAGGCTGTTCTCGCTGGCTTCCGGGAAGATCCCGGACCCTAAGGCCTCTCCTCACCTGTGTCCACAGAGTCCGGATGTCCGCCATCTTTAACACTCTGCCATCGTCAGCTGCGGACACCTCAGTGTGAGGGTGTTGGCTGCTTTGCTTTCCAACTGGACACGTGGATGGGAACAAGCTTCTGTGGGAATGGAGCCTGAGATGGGACCCATGAAAGAAGGACCCATGAAAGATGAGGAAATTACCATTCAGGCTGTAAATGGTGTTGATGCAGGGAGGGTCAGAGGCAGAGGATCAGAGGCAGAGGGTAGGGGAAAAGTTCTGAAAGTTGCTGAGGAGAAGAGCAGGACCTACTAAGTGCTAGCCCACTGTCATGCTTTTCTCATGGTTTATCTCATTTAATTCTCACCACATAACTCAAGAAAGCAGGTTCTGTCATCACCTCTGATTTATAATTGAAGAAACTGAGGGAGGGAGAGAGAGAGAGAGAGAGAGATCCAAGATCACCCAACTGGAAATGAAGAGGCCCAGGATTCAAACACGGGTCTGTCCAACTCCACAGTGAGTCATTTTCCTTACAGGCCCCACTGGAGAGCAAAGAGCTAGAGCTGCTAGAAGGTGACATCATTTATTTGGCTAATAAGGACGTCATGATTAGGGAAGAAAGGAGCAAGTGAATGAATGTACCTCACGCTCTGGTCCTCAGTTTCCCTGGCAGTAAGGCAGAACTGTGTGCCCCACTTGCCACACTTCCGTGGAGTGTACGGGAAGACAGAGGGCTACACCATTTTATAAACGGCCTGTAGGTATTGGGCCAAAATGTGACTGGCATAGAGGACAATCTTGGTGGCAGGAAGTGGGATTAGACAGGGGCCCAGCCTGGACATAGCCAGTGAAGTCTACCTGCCCCTGCCAGCAGCAGAAATGACGCAAAAGGCTCTTGGAAGGAGGCTCTGCAAGATGCTGCTGGTTTCCCAGCCCCTGGGAAAATATGAAATGCCAGAGCCAGGGCAGGGCCGAGAATACATCATGAGCAGAGGATGGCCAGCCCTCCAGGATGGGAGGAGACCCAGGGCCCAACCTGAAAACCACCATCACCCCAAGGTCACAGGGAGTGAAGTATCACCCAGCCAGCCAGTCCTACCACCTCTTCCTGTCCCCAGAGTCCTGTTTCTGATTTCCTTTACATCCAAAGGTTCTCATGGGAGGGGAGAGGAGGAAAAAAACAGTAAAAGAAAGGCCCATTCAGCCAGACAGCCCAGCTTCCCCCAGAGTCAGAGAGGTTGAGGAGTCAGGGTCCCCGCCCAGGCCCTGCCACGGTTTTTGGCCAAAGCAGGAAATGGAAGGGAAGTGCTAGGGGACAAACTAGGCCACTGGCATTGTCCACAAGCAACTTTTCTTGGCTTTTCATGGCTCAGGATTTCTGGTCCCCTCTGTCAGGCTGGCCCCCTCACACAGAGGCCACATTTTATTTCTGAGCCCAACCCCTGGGCCGAGGTTAAGTGACTTTTTCAGTGTCTCACAGCCAGCGAGTGGCAGAAATGGGTTTCAAAAGAGGCCTGTGAGGTAAGCAGGCCACCTCTTCTGCCCAAGGGGTGGTCATCGCCTTCTCAAGCAAAGGAAGCCCTTTTTCTTCACAACCTAAATCCCTGACAGCGAAGAGGCCTCCTGCGAGTTGAGTCTGTTATAAAGGAGACTAAAAGAATTGCCCACATTCCCCGAAGACTGGCTCCTGACGTCAGTTGTCCCAACCCCCCACGCTGGGAGGTTGGGGAATCCTTTAATGCCAGCCAGGCTGAGTCTGGCTACAAAGAGTGAGCTGAGTCTCCCTCGGGCAAGTAAAGGCATCGTCGAAACACCTTGGGCAGAGGCCACCCTAACCCAGCTCCCTAATCCTAAAGAAAGCAGCTTGTTTCTTGTAGCCTCGCACCCACATCGGCCTGCAAGTCCTGGGGGTGCTGGGAGAGGCAACCCACCATTCTGTCAAGAAGTGAGAAACATTTTCTCCTCCACGCTGGTTTATGGGCCCGACGACCCAGGAGATGAAGCTGCAAACCAACATGCCCTCTGCTGAGTTGGCATTTCAAACGCAGCGAGCTCCGGCTTGTCTGGATCTTCCCTCGTCCAAGTGTTCAAGTTGAAGCGCTGAGCTTGGACAGGGAAAGGATGCGGTTCCAGTAATACGAAGCATGTTGGACCCCCTGGGAAAATGAGTGGGACCACCAGGCCCGGCAGAACATCCAGACTCCCGCCTGTCATTCCCTGCTTCCCGCTCACCCCACCAGGCCTCAAAATCGCAGTGCACGCTGCTCTCCCTGCCTGAGATCTCTTACTTCTGGCCAACTCTCCTCCTGGTAACTCCAGGCCAACTCAGCCTTTGAAGCTGGTTCAAATCTATGCTTCCTTTTTGGAAGCAGCTTCCACCTTGAAAGCTGCCTCCTCTTTGATCTGGTACGAATTTGTTCCCTGACTGCACCAGGCCAGCAGTAGTGTGAGCGGCTTGAGAACCAGCACTCAGTCAAAACAGCCCTGTGTGCTAACCCTACTGAACGAGTAATGAATAGGATAGTCATGAGTAGTTGTGGCCCATGAGCAGTTTTTCCCAGGCGCCCTGACATAGAAGCCAACCCTCAGTCTAGTTGGGACCCCACTTGTCTGCTTGCTCACCTGTCTGCCCATTAGACTGAGGTCAGGGCTTGTTCTTCCCTGTATCTCATGCCCCTGGTACATAGTAGGTGCTCAGATAATGCTGTGTCCAAGCTATTGCACTGCCTCCCTGAACAGTCCCTTTCCTTTTCTGAGCCTCAATTTTCCTCTCTGAGAAATGGGAGTTACAAGCGGTTATCTCAGACAACCACTGTCGTCCACTGGGTTTTCAGACCAAGCCTGGTTGGTAGATTATCTTAAAATATGGACCTTAACATCCCTTCCCCCAATACATACATCACTCCTCTCATCAAGAGGTGGACTGTATTTCTCCTGTCCTTGAAACTGGGCTGGCCGGGTGACCTTCCATTGCTGACAGGAAGTGGCAGAAGTGACCCTGTACTAGTCCCATGTCTAGCTCTCAAGAGACCTGGCAGCTTCTATTTTTGCAGAGTCCCAAGCCTCCAGGTAGTGAAGTCTGGCAGTTGCTTGGAGAGAGACAACACTCCTGGCAGGATGCCCGCCCATCTTCAATGGCCCAGCCCCAGGTGAGCCCCAGACTGAGCGCACCCACCAGTGACATAACAACACTGCACGGGCTGGAGATGAGGGGTCCCCGCAGAATTCTGCATGTTGCAGAATCGTGAACAAATTGTCACTTCAAGCTGTGACATTTGGGGCTGCTTTGATGGCACAGAGATAAGTGGCTGGAATGTGGGTGACGAGTGTGGAACTACACCCCTGGACTAGATTGCGTCAAATCCGTGGCAACTCACTTCAGTGCCAATTCAAGACTCTTCTGGGGCCTGCTGGGAATGAAGGCTCCTGATGGAGAGGGGATTGATCCAGCATCAGAGAGAAGTCAGAACCCCGTCAGGGACCCAGTAGAGACCCTGATGGGATGAAATGAATTGATAACGTGGTCCCTCTGGGGTATTTAAACTGGGCACTCCAAGGAGGGGTGGAGCAGTCATTAGCAGGGTCAGAGCAGAAAAGGACACTTAGGCAGAAGTGAGGGAAACTGCTCAATATCAGAACAGGGAACAGCAGGCTCTTGAAGTGAGGAAACAGCAATGATCCATCCTGAGCCACCTCGGATCCTGAGGAGATTCCAGGGAGAGCACAGTGCTGGCTGGACAGCTGTAACCACAACCAGGTTGGCACACACCTCCACAACCATGAACCCCCCAGGGAGTTCAGCTCCTGGCAGCCCTAGAGCCACACCAGCCTTGCTCCCAGCCTGGGACAGAAACAGGAGGGTCTCCTGTCTGGAAGCCACTCCTGCTGGGGACAGAAGGGCCCAAGCTGGAAACTAAACTGCCTGGGGATTCATGTGTCCTGCTGAGCCTCCACCAGGCGCCAGGTGCTAGATTCCGGCTGTCCCCTTCCATCCTCATGACAGCCCTGGGGAGGATTTGCTCATCCATTTCACAGCCCAGGGAACCCATATGCTTGGCTGGCTGCTTCTGTGTGGTGAAGCAGGGGTCTGAACCCAGTCAAAACGATGCCAAAGTCTGGGGCAGCAGTCAAGCCTGGTAACCACTCAGTCTGCCCTGAGCAGCCTCACTGGTTGTTTACGCCGCATTCCTTCTGATTGCTCAGAGCATCGCTGAACTGGTAAGTGGAAGAATGACCATCTGAACCCTCAGATCCAAATTCAGGAGACAAACAGGTGCACTGCAGAGTCTGAGATGCCCCTCCCTGTGGAGACAGAGTAATAGACCCATGAAGATGCCCACATCCCAATCTCTGGAATCCATGACTGTGTGACTCTTATGGTTTAGATCTAGAATGTCCCCCAAAAGCCTCATGCATTCAGACATGGAGCTCTGGTAGGGGACTGGATGTTGGGGTCCTATATCTGGCTTGCTGTTAGGAGGTGGATCCGGTTGGCGGGGGGTCACTGGCATGTGACCCGGCCCCTCCCTTTGCTCTCTGCTCCCTACCCACCATGACATGAGCAGTTTCCCTCTGCCAGACCCTTCCACCATGTCCTTCCTGCCTTGGAGTCAGATGACTACAGACTGAATCCTCTAAAAACCATGAGTCAGCATAAAGCTCTCCTCCTTTAAGTTGTGTCGGGTATTTTGTCACAATGATGAGAAAGTAACTAATACAGTGACCTTATATGGCAAAAAGACATTTTGCAGATGTGATTAAGTCAGAAATCTTGAGACGAGATTACATGGATTAGCCTGGTGGTCCCATGCTATCACACAGGTCCTTATCAATGAAAAAGGGAGGCAGGAGGACCAGAGTGGTACATCCTGAGAAAAGCTCTACCCTGGAGCTGGCTTTGGAGGCGGGGAGGGGACCACAAGCCAAGGAATACAAGCAGCACACAGAAGCTAGAAAAGGCACAGAGACTGATTCTCACCTAGAGCTTCGAGACGGAATTCATTCCTAGCTATTCCTTAATTTTAGCCCAGTGAAATGCGTCTGGGACTTCTGATATCTTTTAAAAAATAAATAAGAGAATATATATTATAAGAAATAAACCTAAGGAAAAATAAATTCTTGTCATTTGTGCTTAATTTGTGGTAATTGTTGGTATAACAGCAATCAGAAACTAATACACTTACTACCTAAACTCTTACTTCATCTGACATGCAGAAATTCATACATTCTGCAGACTGGCCAAATATTTATATAAAAAGGATGAGTGTATTATGAATGTCTCTGCCCTTAACCAATCCCCTAGGTCATTAATTGAGCACATAGTACAGACCAAAGGACACAGCAGATGCTATTAACAACCCTGACACAAGGGGACTGAGGATCAGAGAGGCCACGTAGTTATGTGATTGGTCCAAGTTCAGGAAGGTGGCCAATGACAAACCCAGGGCCAAAACCCAGCTCTGCCTGGCTGCAGGGCCTGCAGTCCCCATTACTCCACACCCTGTCCCTTTTGGCTCTCCTGTCTCTCATTACTGATTGCCAGGGGGGAAAACCGAGTGTGCCAGCTGTCTCTTGCATCCATCTCCCCACCTCTTTGCACAAGAGTTACCCCCAGCAGGACCTCAGCGCCAGGATCACGGAACCCAAGTCATGTCCCCAAGAAAGCAGAACCGATTCCTACTCCTGCCCGAATGGCAGCTGACTCCCTGCTGACTCAGCTGTGGTGCTTCAAGCACGGCCAGAGCTTGTATGGGGGAAGCATCGGGCCCAAGAAACCCCAGCTGCCGCAGCCCACATATGGAGCCTGACACCCAGCCAAGGGACTCCCCAAAGCACCTTCTCCAGCCCAGAAAACAGATGCCCATGTCAACCCAAACATGCAGAGGCAAATTCCAAGGCCCACTTTCCTGAGAATAACACAGAAATGGCTTCATTGAGTTGCGCATGTGCCAAACTCAGTGTTTTGTGTATATTTAGTCCTTTAGCCCCACCCGAACCTCAGATAAAGCCAGGAGAGAAGGGCAGGAAGTCAAGGGGCAAAGCTAGGGGCTGAATTCTGGAGAAGCCAGCTCTGAAGTCTGTGAGTGTCACCATTTTACGCTGCCCACTGCTTTACGCTGCCAACCAAAGCTATTAATGTTTCTTTCCTTGATAGCACAGTGTAAAATTCTTGCCTTGGTTCTATCCAGCTATATAAGAAATTCTATTCTTCCCCAATCATGTTTCTGTCCATTGCTGCAAAAATTTCGGAGATTTCAAAGAGAAGTATATTGACTATTTTCTTGATATTGCCTGAAACCAAGATGCTCTGAGTCCAGGAGAAGTACAAAATAGCTGCCAAAAACAAGCTCTTTCCCTTCATCCCAGGCCTGGCCTGGCAGTGGGGGTAGAAAGAACCTTGAACTGGGAAATAATACACCAAATCTAAATCCCACCAAGAGACCTGGGAATGTCACTCAACCAATAATCAGGGTCTCACTTTCTTCATGTCTAAAATGGGACCAAACATAACTACCCCCAAGTCCCCTCTGAAGGTCCATGGGGGTAAGAATCCTGCTTTTCCCTATCTTTTTTGCCCTGTGGAGTGCCTGACACATGGTAGGTGCTAATAAGTTAAGTGTTTGTTGGGTGAATGACGAAAAGCCTAGGTTATAGGTTTTTCTCCCCTCCCTCCCATGAAAGCCCCAAGGACAGGAAGTGGGCCTGAGTCAACTCAGTTTCTCATGTGGCTGCCACTTTCACTCTGCCATGGGTTTGTTCACACAGGAAATGTTACCCAAGTGCCTACTGTGTGCCCAGCCCAGCCACCACCTCAGGTCATCCAGGAACCCAAGACACACACAACCTCCCTTCTCTTTTTCATGGCCAGTGACTGTGGCACTTAGTCACACTGGGCTTTCCCAAGCCAGGACAACCACCCAGCCACCTTATAATCTGCAACCCTGGCCCACCATGGGGACTCAGGCATGGCCTGGAGCCTCTACTTCCCTTATTATGCCCAGCTCTGGGGAAGTCCAGCCTGAAGAAAATTCCTACCCTAACCACACTTATGCGCACACATGCATACCATGCACACACACACACACACACACACACACACACACACACAACATGAACGTTACAATGGGCACTGGAACCCTAGAACAGGAATAGGATTTTCTGAACTCCTGTCACAGTTCTTTTGCTTATGAGCCATGCGACACAAGCAAGTCCCTTTACCTCTCTGAGCCTTGTTTTCCTCATCTTCACAGTGCTGGTGAAAGTCTTGAAGACTTTCCACACAGTCATAGGCGGATCCAACGAGATGATGGGTAAGCAAACCTTCCACCCCACTGATGTCCTGCATTCAGTAACATTGTTATTCTTATTTTCTTTTTCCAGAAGGGAAAGAGAATGGCTGTTGCCCACATTCCAGGAAGGTCTGTGTTTGGAGGTCTGAGCAGGGGTTTTACTCAGTACTGTGGAAGGGGGTTACCTTCAGGATGGATGCCTCTGGAAGGTCCAGCCTCACCCTGCTACCTTTAAGACTGACTATTAAAATTTTGGGATAAAGAATAGAAGAGAGTCACGAGGTCACCACATCTGTGGTGGAGACAGCTTGCTGTCCACAGAGATCCACTCTCCGAGAACACGGGTGCAGGCATCCTCACCAAGAGCTCCATACCGCAGCCTCCTCCCCGCTAGACTGATCTGGTCACAGGAGCAGTTCTCACTTGAGCAGAAGGATGCCTTTGACTTCTCAGCCAGGGCAGTTACGGTACAAACATGGCATCGCTACACTTTCTTTCATCTGCCAGTTGGCTTCAGACAACAATGATACCCAGGGTGACAGTGGGGCCACCAGCTGAGTCACAGAATTACTGCAAGTAAGAGGACTGCCCTCCATCCAGAAATACCTGCCTTAAGCTGGGTGAGGTGCCACACGTCTGTTAGCTGAGGCAGGAGGATCATTTGAACTTGGGAGTTAAAGATAAGAATGGGCAACATAACAAAACCCTATCTCAAAAAAAGAAAAGAGAGAGAGGGAAGAAAGGAATACCTGCCATATAATAAACATCGGTCATGTTTGAGCCATTATACATACATGGGCCTATTTGTCTGGCAGCTCACCCTAACTAATACAACATACAACCTCCTGGTTTACAGATGCTACAACTATGGCCAGATCATCCAAGTCCAACAAAGGTCTAGAAATCTGATCTCTTAACTCCTTGGAGTAGATTTGCTGTTTTCAGCCGAATCCACAGAGCTCTAAAGATTCCTGGAGGCCCTTGGACAATTATAGGAAGGTGTAGGGAGCTGCGGCCTAGAGCCCCTGCTTCTGTTTCACTGAGCATAACACCATTTTTATCTGTTTCAAATTGCACTTCACTATCTACTTCATCTAACAAGAGGATTATGTGGCTTACAATACTTTGCAAGCACCCACTATGGGGCAATTGCTACCATGGCCTGACTGTCCATGGTAAAAGCACAAATAAGACAAAGTTTCACTTCTCCTCTGCCCAGCCTCCTCGCCTCAACTGCTGACACGGAACATGTGGCTTCACAGAAGCGTATGGATATTTGCTTAGGAAGGAAATATAAACCTCAGTGCACAGCAGAGGAACCAGAAACCTGAACAAAGAACAAAAAAGAATAGGCATTCGAATTCTAGATTGGTGGTTCTCAAGTTCCGGGGGGCATCAACTTTCCTAGGGAGCCGGCTCAACCTGCAGACACTAAGCTTCACCCTAAGAGATTCTGATTCCAAAGTCTAAAGCTTTGAAAGAAACACCCATGATTATTCTGATCAGGGTGGGCTAGAGTTACATTTTGAGAAGCTGGGTCTGTTTCACAGCTTACAGCAGGCAGCAATGGCTGCACCCGTGTGGTGTAAGATCAATGAGAATGAGGCGGGCTTTTGGATTTCTTGCACATTGGTGGCAATCTGAGCATTAGTAATCGATGGTAAAGAAGTTCATATTATTTTATGTTTGGTTCAGAGTGATGTCACAGGTATAGACAATGTGGTAATGTAGAAATGACCATGAGAAGCCAGGCTTTGTGTCACATGCCTGTAATCCCAGCAGTCTGGGAAGTTGAGGCAAGAAGATCACAAGTTCAAGCCCAGACCGGGCAACTCAGCAACTCAGCAAGACCCTATCTCAAAATAAAATATTTTTTAAATAATTAAAAAGGGATGGGAATATAGCTTAGTACCACACACAAAAAAATAATAACACGATGGAGAGGAAGAAGAGGAAGAGGAAGGAGGAGGAGGAGGACGAGGAGGAGGAGAAGAAGATGTAGGAGAAAAGGAGGAGGAGGAAGAAGAAAAGGAGGGGGAAGAGATCATGAGAATAATAATGTTACTACGTGACAAATCTCTGCTAACTGCTTTATATCATTTAAACTTTATGATAATCTTGCAAGGTAGTTACTATTCATAGCTCCACATTATCGATGAAGAAGCTGAGGTACAAAGGTAAGGAATGACCTGTCCCAAGTCACTCTGTTGTCAGGTGCCACACCAGTTCAATCTGACCCCTGTAGTACCAGTGTCCTGTGATGCTTTCAGGAGACCTAAGCTCAGCGTCTCTCCAGAACCTCAGTTTTCTCATCTGTAAAACAGGTGCATTACCAGGACCTTTCTCACATAGCTATGGTAAAGAGTCACAAAAAGCATCTCAGTAAAGTGCTTTGCAAACTGAGAGGCGTTAGTAAGCATCTAAGACACAGGACTTTAGTCCAACTCTCCCACCCCATTTCACAGAAGGTGAAACCGAAGCCTTGTTATTCTATTTATTCTAAGTGTTGCATGTCCCTGATCTGTGTTAGTTCTCATGTAAGGGACTGGCATGCAGAGAGTCATCTCCCAGGCCTGGCCTCACAGTAGAGCTCAACACATGACCAGCCATACAAGACAGTGTGCCCAGAAACATGAGGGGGAAGGGCCAGGCCCTGGGGGACCCTATCAGACAGATAGGATCTGACCTGATGGAGGCAGGGACTTCTCAGAAGGGGTGAAGCCAGACAGGGGCTCAATGTCAAGTTTATTTATTCCTTAAAGTTTTGGGAGACTCGCTTATAATTCCAGCCAGCACTCTGGGAGGATGAGGCAGGAGGCTCACAAATTCCAGCCCAGCCTAGGCAACTTAGTGACTTAGAGAGACTCTGTCTCAAAATTTAAAAATAAATAAAAAAAGGGCCGGGGATGTAGGTTGGTGCAAAGGCCCTGGGTTCAATCCTTAGTACTTCAATTAAGTTAAGTAAATAAAACTTTTAGGAGAGCCCAGAGCAGGCCCCTGTGCATCCATAGATAACTCTTCCTGACTCCTTACCACTTGAGTGTGGCAAGTTTAAGTTAAACCTTCTTTGTTAAGGAAATGCTGGGTCACCCCTGCCTGCCCCAGAATCCTGGATAGGCCAGGGACAGCACCACAGCTGCAGAGGCATCTCAAGGAGACAGACTGTCCCTGGGGCCAGCCGGAGGGGCAGGCGAGACAACATGAACCGCAGAAAAGAAGACAGGTTTGGGGAAGAAAACAGGGGCTGTGAAAAAGGAAGTGGGGCTTCTTTTTTTGTGTGTGTGTGTGTGTGGTGCTGGGGATTGAACCCAGGGCCTTGTGTATGCTAGACAACTGCTCTACCACTGAGCCACATCCCCAGCCCTGGAAGTGGGGCTTCTAGGACACACACAGGGCTTCCTCAGCTACTTGCTCGCTATGTGACCTCAGACACGAGATCTGGATTACAGGTAGTAGCTACTTGATCATTGCGATGTGTTATTTATTTGTAATTTGGCTAATAACTTTTTATGGCTTCCTCGTTTAAAATATACCAGCATGAAAGCAGAGGGGGTAAGTGGAATGTTTTCAATAGAGAGTACTGGCAGAGGGTTCCTATCCTTCATGGGCGAAGAACTGCTAGTATCAATAAGAAAAAGGAAAGATAAACATGGTGGGGGGATGCGTGGGAACAGACTTAAATAGGATAATGGTAGAAGAAAAGCGAAAGATGAACTGATTACAGCTGATGAACATTAATAAAAAAATGCAAATTGAAGCATCCTGACAATCAGCGCAGCCCCTGGCGAAGGTTTAAGGAGTGGGTTTGAGGCAATAAGGGAGATGAGTCTATGAGAACATCGCACCCCAATGTAGTGCCACAGGGGGTGTCAGCTGCCACAACCTGCCAGGTGCCAGAATATCTTACAAGTAGGCAAACGTTTTACCTCTAGAAAAGGACCCATAGTACCCCCACACAAAGATGACATGCTAGGTAGAGCACTTGGTGCAGCCCTATTTATAATAGTAGGAAAGAAAATGGAAGCAAATGCAAGAGCAAAGAGTTAAATTAATTCCAAGGCATCATTTCTGTGCAGCCATTAAAATGCATTTTGGAAGAATACGGATGATCCGGAAGGAAGTTCAGTCTGAGGCCAAGGATGAAGTAGGTTTGCGAGCTAGGTGTTGGAAAATTGGGTGAGTGTGTGTGCCCACATTTATGTACTTGCAGATGTCACTGGTGGGTTTTCTTTTTCTTTCTTTCTTTTTTTTTTTTTTAAACAAGGAACATACGTACATAACTTCTGAAATCTGAAACCAGCAAAAAGCTTTCCTTTCGGCAAATACTAAGTTATAAGTAGAGCGGAACTTCGCTCTCCGCTAGCGCTCCCCTTCCCTGCCCCTTTGGAAGCTGTCAAAGCCAAGTGCGATACCTTCTCCTCCTCCTCCTTGGTCTCTCGTCTGTCTTGTCTTCCCAAGGGTTCCTGTGGCTTCAGACCACTCCAAGCCGTGCAGGAGACTCGGGTCACACGTTTCCTCTGGCAACGGCTCTTGCCCAGCAGCAGTACTTTCTGTTCATGGAAGATGTCCTGGGACTCGCAGAGCCCAGCCCCCTGCAGCGCTCTCCCAGTCCCCAGCAGGCCTGCCGGGATCCCGCTCTGTCCCGAGCTGCTCCTGGTCAGGACTGAATGGGACAGGGACAGAACTCAGCCAGAGAAACAGCTGGAGGGAGGGACGAGGGAGGAGCAGGAAACGGGGCTGCCGAGGGCGGGGGCGCCAGCTGCGGGAGTGGGGCCATCCGCCAGCACCAGTGGGGCACAGGGCTGTGGGTGGCAGTGGCCTGCTAAGGACAGCCCGCCCCTCTGGCCGCCTGGCGCAGAGGGAGCTGTGCCCACTGTCTGGGCTCAAACCAGGAACACATGCGGCCCGGCTGCTGGGGAGTCGTGTAGGTCTCTTCAAGGGCCAGGAGCCCCAGACTCCGACTGGGAAGCTGGGCCTGGCCGTCTCCCCGCCCTCACCTCCACCCCCGCCCGGGCTTTGTGAGTGTCGTTCCTCCCAACTGGATGCTGGTCCTGTGCGGCTTGTGGCCAGTGGTCTCCAGCTCCCTCCTCCCTCTTGGAGGCCACCTCCTCACCCCAGGAAGCCTTCCCTGAGCCACAGGGGCTGCCCTGGGCATGCAGGGGGGGCAGGCACCCCCGAGTCTCACCCCATCACCACAGGCGCTACACCACTTGGTCCTTGCCAGCGAGGGCTCTCTCCCTGGGGAGATCTCTGTCCTCTGCCCTATCCCCACTTCACAGCTGGTAACCGATTCCTGTATCCTCACTCCCATCCATGGACTAATCCAAGCAGCTAAGCCCCCAAGGTGCTGGGCACTAGGTACCTAATCCTCACGGCAACCCTGGGAAGGAGGTAACATTGTTACCCCCCTTTTCCTAATAAGGAAATGGACATAAAGAAAGGTTAAGTTTTTCTTCTAAACCACACAGCTATTCGATGGCAGAGCTGGAATTCCAACCAGGCCGGGTGAGCCCAGAGCCTGGGCCTTATCCTCCCAGACCAAAGAAATAACAGCAGTGACCTCGGGGTGCATGACCTGAGCCAAGTGCTTCTGTGAAGAAAGTCCCATGAGCCACCACCAGCCCATTTTACAGACAAGGATGCTGAGGTCACAGACAGACTGCTGTGCCCAGGGCGTCCAGGTCAGATTCACCGTCATGACTGGACAGAGAGGTCCGTCTGATTCCAAAGCCTAGAATAACATTCCAGAAAGACAAGATTGCCTAGAATAACATTTATGGAGGAGAAAAGAGGCAGGGAAGGAGGGAGCAGGGGAGGGGAAGAAAGGAGAAGGAAAGGAGCAGAAGGGAAGCAGGTAACCAAGGGAGGAGAGTAGAGGAGGGCAGGGAGGAGGGGGCAAGAAGGGGGAAGGGAGGAGAGGGAGAGGAAGACCGGCTGGGGTGTCGCTTGGTTCTGGGCTTTGAAGTCGTAGGCAGGCAGTTGGGGGACCATGTCCTTCACCATCCATCTTCATGTTTTCTGCTGCTATAGCAGAATCCCAGAGGCTGGGTAACTTATAAACAACAGAAGTGTATTTGGCTCACTGTTTAGAGGCTGGGAAGTTCAAGATCAATGTGCCAGCACCCAATGAGGGTCTCCATGGTGTGTGGTCCCACTGGGGAAAACAGCAGGCAAAAGAGCAGAGAGAGGAAGCCACTCCTGCCATAACTCACTCACTCCTGGGACAGTGACATTAGCCCACTTGTGACAGCAGAGCCCTCATGACCAGTCACCTCTTAGATACTGTGGCATTGGGGATTAAATTTCCAATACATGAACTTGGGGGGTATCTTCCAACTATAACCTGAGCCACCTTAGAACCACACCTTGCTCTCCTGCCATCCCCAACCCTTAATTCAGGGAGATTAACTCTTAGAAACCCCCCACTCTAACTCTTCCATGTCACAGAAAATAACTTGAGGCACAGAGAGGTTAAGCCATCTGCCCAATGTCACACAGCTTCCTAGAGTTAAAAATCAGACCCGGCCTGTCTGACTCCAATCTCTCAACTCTACCGGATTTGTCCAGGAGTCTAAGCATCTCATCCCTTACTGTACAGATGGGAACACTGGGCCCAGAGAAGGCAGGGACCCACCCTCGGTCACCCAACAGTTAGTAGCAGAGCAGGAACAGACTCCAAATCTCCTGGTCCAGAGGAGAGGATGCTGTATGTCACCACTAGCAGGGTAGTTATGAACGAGCCTTCAGGAGCCTGCTGGGGGCTCTGTGATCACATACACACGTACTCAGCTCTGGTGTGACCGTTCCACTAGGGCCACACAAAAACAGGTGACTGCAGTCATGCCCAGACAGCAGGAAGGAACGGAGGCTTTGTTAGCAGACCCGCTTTGAGTCCGTCTCCACCACTGTCCACTGTGTGGCCTGGACCAGGCCCTTCACCTTTCTGAGCAACAGTGTCCTCATGGGCTGGGGACAGGAGGGAATGGAGGAAGTAGGGGCAGTGCCAGGCACACACAGGATCCTGGAAGAGTGCTGGGAGAAGCCAGCTTCTAATGGATTAGGAAACATCCCCAGCCCAGAGCCAGGTGCAGCTACCTCGGATCTCCCCAGGCAACCTGAGCTTACACTGAGGCTTGGGTTTTGTCAGCTGGAGCCACATCTGCCTGCTCCCCGCCAGCGGACCCAGGCCCTGGAGATGGAGGTGAGAACTCACAGCCTGCTACCGGGCCTGCAACCTTGTGCCAGGTACTACCAGCCAATGGGAAGCCACCATCCTTTGGCACCCTGTGGCTAGGGCCTGAAGCTTGGGTTTTTCATCCCTGGAGTGAAAAGCAGGTTCTTTTTCTTTTGTTTTCTCTCCTGCCCCATGGTACTGGAGATTGAATCCAGGGCCTTCACCCTGAGCTAATCCCCACCCCTTTTCATTTTGACACAAAATCTCACTAAGTTGCCCAGGCTTGATTCAAACTTGCAGTCTTCCTGCCTCAGCCTCCCTAATACTGGGATTAGAGGCATGGGCCACCGTGCCCAACTCTGCTTTTGTTTTAAACAAGATTTTCAAACCTAAGGCCTGACAGAGACACGGGTGCTTGAGAAAGAGGTGGGCCTCTTCATAGCAGGGAAGGAAACCTGTCCATACCCTTGGAACCTCTGTGGGCTCAAAGTGGAGGACCTAGCTTTCTCCTTAATGCCCAGTTCTAGTTAGTTCTAGATTCCTGGAGCTCTGTGTTAAAGGGAATCTGAGGCCACTTTCTGGCCTGGCTGGAAGGAACACAGCAATTGATTAGCAATGCCTGTCCTGGTGTGAGTATGGGGAGCTTTGCCTTTCCCATCCTGCTCTCTCCTCCAGCAAAAGAGGAGACATTGGGCCTGGAGAGTCCAGCTGCTTCTGGCTCTGCCACTACCCTGACTCTGCATCAGCTGCTCCAAGCTTATATCATACTTTCCGAGCTCTTTCGGATCCATTTCTGATTGATCCTTAGTGGTCATGAATCCCTAAAATTCTGGTTAAAGCTAAATGGTCTCCTGGACCTCCCTGGTCATCAGATGGCCAGACTAGGTTCCCAGAGACACCCAAGCCAAGGAAGGCCAACATGCTTTCTGACATGAAGGGTGCTCTGTAAGTCCAAACTGTGCCTATATTGGGCTTCCTCTGAGGCACACACAGGCCACATGGGAGTGAGAGTGCCATTGCAGCCTTGGGCAAGTCATGAACATCTCCGGTTCATTTGACACCTGTCAGCCATATACTAGGCACCTTGTCCACTCCAGGCAGAGTCTGGTGAGCAGAGGCTCACGGGGACCACCTGCTAGAGGCCCCAACTTTGGATGAGCGACAGTGATCCTGATGACACCGTTGTTACTAGGAAGGGGCCTTAGGGAACGAACATGTCCTGAAGATGTCAGGAGCCAAAAGAGAAGAGAGTCAGCTGGATGGCTGTGGCTGGCAGAATACGGGTCCTCCAAAAGCCCCCACCCTAATCCCTGGCACCTGACAGTATGTCCCCTCCCATGGTGAAAGAGGAGGGGCCTTGCACGGTGATCAGATCACAGAGCTGGAGATGGAGAGGTGCCACCGAGCCCAGTGTCATCACTGGTCAGAGGAGGGAGCAGGTGGTGCGGTGATGTTAGGGTTCGGATTTGAAATGTCCCCCAAAGTTCCTGTGCTAAAGGCTTGGTTTGCCAGCAGATAGGCTTTTGGGGAAGTGACTGGATTGAGAGGGCTCTGACTTCATCGAGTGGATTAATCCATTCATGAGATCATGAATTGATGGCATTATTCTGAGGTGACACAAACAGGAGGCAGAGCCTAGTTGAGGAGAGCAAATGGGGGAGCATAACCTTGAGGACTGTAAGTGGCCTCCTGCCCCTTCCTCTCTGGCTGTTTCTCTCTCTCTCTCTCTCTGTCTCTGGCTCTCTCTGTATCTGTCTCTGTCTTTCTCTCTCTGGATCTCTCTATCTCTGTCTCTCTCTCCATCTCTCTCTCTCTCTCTCTCTCTCTCTCTCTCTCTCTCTCTCTCTCTCTCTCTCTCTCTTTATCTCTATCTCTGGCTTTGGCCCTCTCTCTCTCTCTCTCTGTCTCTCCGTCTCTCCCTCTCTCTCTTTCTGCTTCCAGTTGCTGCAAGGTGAGCAGCGGCCCCCTGCTATGCCCTTCTGCCATGTTCCTGCCTCACCACAGGGCTAAAGCAATGGAGCCAAGCTGACCTTGGTCTGAAACCTCTGAAATTATGAGCCAAGATAAATCTTCCCTCTTTTAAGTCATTTTCCTCAGATATTCATTAACAGCAACAAAAAGCTGAGTAACCTGGCTGATGAAGGAAGCAGAGATTCGAGTGATGTGGCCACAAGTCAAGGAATGTAGGTGTCCTTGGGACACTGGAAGAGATGAAGAGCAGGTAGATACTTCCTTGGAGCCTGCAGAGGGAAACAGCCCTGCTGGCACCAGGGCATATGACTCTGCCTGGGATTCTGACCTCCAGAACTGTAAGAAGAGAAGTTTGCGTTGTTTTCAGCCTCTAAGCTCATGGTAAAGTGCTCCAGCAGCAACAGAAAACTAACAACAAGGCTGTTTCAGAAAGACCAGGACATGGGCCTTCGTGGCAGACTGATCTGGGTTTGAGTCCTTGCTCTGTTTGCTACTTGTAGGACCTCTTGCAATTCCCTAACATCTCTGAATCTCAGCTTTCTCTTCTGCAAATGAAAGTAATGCAGTACTTACCTCAAACTATTTTAGGGAAAATGAAATATTTTGACACACAGTGTCCTTAGAACAGGATCTGGCACACAGTCAACATGCAACAAATGTTGGACTTCCGCCCTTCCTCCTGGGATTAAAAAGCCTACACTCTCAAATGCAGGCCCTCTAATTTCTCCTGGGATGCTGCTAGAATTGACCATCGTGATGCCTCATTTTGTTCAATGTCACTCCACCACTCAGTAACATTCCATGGCTTTCCATTACAACATCTTGACTCTAGCTGATCAAAATCCCCCTGTCCTTGCTCCTGCCAACCTCATCTCTGAAAAGAGAAAACTAAAGGGATGGCCAAGCTGAGAAGAGACCAAGAGAGAGCCCTACCTTCAGATGTCCGCTGACTTGTCATTTTCTCTGGGTCACAGCACCCTCCGTCCTGAGCCAGTGATTACTCCTCTACCCCTGGCACCTAAAGCTCCATGGGGCAGAGGATGGTGCTGGCACAAAGTCAGCAACCTTCTGGGATGGCATGGGCTGGGCGGAGGGCCCAAGGATGCCTTCCTAAGGCTGAGTTCTACTTCAGAACCACTGAGAGGACTGGGAAGCCACAAGGCAGGAGAAGGGGGAACTGGCCCAGGTCCTCAGAAAGGTAACACCCGGGCAAAACTGCACCAGATGCGTGATGATCTGCCTGGTGTGTTGCTGCTCAGGGGACACTGAGTGCCTGGCTGGTGGACAGGAAAGGGAATAAAGAGGAGGCAGGGAGGGAACTTCCTGGAGCTCCTGGGAACTGCCAGACACAGTGAGGAGCCGGGTTTGGGACCTGAGGGAGGATGGGGCAGGAGGAGGCCAGCAGCAAGGCTGATTCATCTCCATCCTGGGGTTGCTGTCCAGGCTGGAGAGAGTTAACAGCATGGAGGGGGCTTTCCTGGTAGGAAGAGCTCAGTGCTGGCGGGAGAAGATTGTTCCCCAGCCCTCAGGTGAGATCGTGCAGCAGGGCATGTAGCAAGATTCTGGGGTGGCTCCCATTTTCCAGCTGGAAAATGTAACCAGAGGAGGTTAACAGCTGCCCAGAACCACACAGCAAATTCTGAGCAGCTGATCAGTGGTCCTGATCCCCAGAGAACTCCCCTACTCCCACTGCACCACACACAGACACACACACACACACACATACACACTTGCGTAGACACAAACACATGTGTACACACATACTCGTTTCTCAGGACTTTGTCCCTGCCCATCTCCCCAGCTGCATGGCCTGCCTCCTCTCCCCTCCTGTTCAGAACCATTGGGTTGCAGTCAGGGTTTTCAAGGAAAACGATTTAATACAGAACACATAATTTATAGGATTATTTTATAGTAGTCACCCAAGAGTCAAATACAAATGAGTGCAGGAAATCTGTCCAGACATCAAAGACCCAAAGAATCTAGCTGAGGGCCTGGATCCCACAGCAGTGTCCTGCATGAGTCCAGCTGAAGACCTAGAGCCCATGGCAATATCCTCACAAGTCAAGCTGGAGGTCCAGAGCCCACAACAATGTCTCATGCAAGTCTGTTTCACGGATCTACACTGGGAAGGCCCAAAGGTCAGCGGTGGAAGCTAGAAAGTCTGCTCCAGCGGGATGAAGGATCTGTGCCAGCAGGCTGCGGGATCTGCACCAGAGCCAGGAAATGATGCTCAAAGTAAAGACCAGAGCTCCCCCGAAAAGTACCACAGCCATCCTCAGTGACACTGAGGTCCTGAGCTCCTCCAATGATGAGAACAACCAACTTCCTATCAGGAAAGCCAGTGTGACAAGCTCCTCCAGGAGAACCAACAGCACCACCTCTTCCTCTCCAGTTCTCCTTTTGATGTTGGCAACAGTCCTCAGGTGGGCCCTCCACACCCAGCACCATGCTGATTCAGTTTAGCTGGATGCTACAAGTTGACCACCGGTTGTCAATCTACCACACATTGCATGGTTTAAACCATGGCCATCCTTGTCCCGGCTGCCCGTTCTGCCACGCATGCCCTCTTGCAGCCCTGTGCCCAGCCACATAGTCACCTGGTCACTTTGGGAAGCTGGCTCAGACATCCCTCCTTTGGTCAGTCTCCCAGGGCTGTCCCTTTCTCTACCACCTGGGAGAGTGGCTCCCTCCTGCTGGGCAGGTCTGTTCCCACCCCTTTGTCCATCCTTTCCCAATCACACTACCCTTTCATTTTTCCTTGTGATGTCTGTCTCTGCCCCTGAGCTGCCATCACCCTGGCTCCCCTGTAGACCTGACCCAACACTCACTCCACCCTCCCCAGGGCCAGCTGTTACCATAAGCTACTAGCAGTGGATGAGAAGCACCAATGCCATTGTATGTCGGGGCAGTCAGCCTAGAGGTCAAGAACACAACACACACACCCACACAACATTTGAGGTAGGTCCAGAAGACCTGGGTCCAAATCCAAGCTAGCCACTTTCTTGCTGTGTGAACTTGAACAAGTTACTTCCCATCTCTGGGCCTCAATTACCCCTTCTATAAAGGGGAGATGATAACCCTGACCTCACAGGACCAGCTAGAAGGACACTCCAGATGGTGCAGCTATTGTGCATGACACGGGGCTATTGCAGTATCTGTGGGTCATTTCCGGAAGCCCAACTCCCACACCTCTATCCGCCACTCTTCCTCTGGTGCTGGCCTTGTTCCTGCTGTGGTTTGCATGAAGAAGTAGAGCCACACTATGGAGCCAGGAGCCAGGGTTTGCATCTCAGCTGTGCCACTCACTGGCTGTGCGCCCTTGGGAAAGTGACTTCACCTTTCTGAGCCTCTGTTCCATTCTTTGTAACCGGGGATAATAATAGCACCCACTGGGTGGGGTACTATGAGAAGGAGAGAAAGTCATACTTGTAAAGTCCCAAGAGCCCGACACATCCTGAGGCCGAGCTGGCCAGGGACTTCATCTCCTCCACCGGCTCCTTCCTCTGCCCTGTCCCTCCTCCCATCCCACTGTATCGGCCTCCCACCCATCTCTAACTTGTAGCTTGGCCTCCTTTCCCTCCTCAGTCAGGAAAACCTGAGCCATCCCAGTCTCCAGGGATGAGGGCTCTCAGGACCCCAGACCTGCCCAAGTCCTCGAGTACCTCCACAGCACACCAGTCTCTGGCTTTCTCTTTACAGGACTCCCCACCTCAGGAACCCATGTAGACCCCACAATGGAAAGCAATGAAAATGGACCTCCTTGGGTAAAGGGGACAAGAATCACGGAGCCATATCCTCAGCCTCTTTGTCCCTGGTGCCCCCTGCCCCCAGCTCCATCTGAGCACAGCCTGAAAGAGTCACCCTCCCCCCACTGTCTCTGCTGCCTTGGGCCAGAGTAGCTGGGAGGAGGACTTCGCCTGGGGCAGGGAATTCCCTTGTGCCCTTACCTTCAGTCACCAAAGACCTGGTTAACCCACTCGCTTGATGGTTCTCCCTGCCTCCCCTTCCCACTCTAGCTCCATCTCTCTGTGTATTTTTCTCCTGAACTCATCCATTCCACATTTGGGGAAACTGAGGCCCCAGGAGTCACCTGGTGTCCCTTTCTTGGCTTCCAGGGCCCCCATCAGGAACACAGACCTGGAGTCCAGGAGTCTGTAGAGATCTACAGAAGTATCTGAACCCTAAAGCCGTAAGTGAATGGGCCCTCAGACACCAAGAGAAAAAACGCAAAATGAGGTTAATGAATGTCTGATTCCAGGTCTAGAAGACACGAGTGAGTCAGCTACAGCTCACAACGTTAGAAACAGAAAAGCGCAAACCACAAGAACACGATGAATAATTTATTCTTCATAAAAACCCATATTGTATGAACTATTTTGAAATAACCTTTTCAAATATTTTGGTAAGAAAGGCACATAGACGGTGGACATGCAAGGACATTTCAGGGTTCGCTGGTGACATGGGTGGGGTTTCCAATGGGCAGAGATCGCAGAGCCTGCAGAGGCCTTAAAGCAAGCTGTCCTGGCCCCGTCTCCTTGGTCCGCCTTCAGATTGGGCACGAGAGGGAGATTTTTCCATGCATTTTTACAAGGAAACTGTAGGTACTTTTTTATGTGGGGCATGAAAAAAACTTTGAAATTTAGAAAACACGAGAATTCGTCATAGCAACGGGGCTGGCTTTCCTATTTTTGAAAAGTGAGCTTCCCCCTGCTCTCCTAGGTAGAGAAAGTTTATTCTCCTGCTGGGGCTCTGACTCACAGGTGGACACAGAGCTCAAGACGGACAGGAGTGTGGGATTCCTGGCTCAGAACACAGTGGGTGACACCCAAGGACCAAATTTTTTGCTCAGAGGTCCCGGGCCTTGGATCCCCTTGGACAGACAAGTCCTTGACCTCCAGGGACCCAGTGCCCCTGGCATTTCTGGGCATCCCCAGGCCTCCCATTCGGCTCCTCCCAGACAGCAGGTCTCTGCAGAACAGCTCGGCCTTGGGGGATGCACGAGATCCCCTGAGAAGCCTGCTCCAAGCACTGTCTCCAGGACCACCCTCGGCCCAGGATCCTAACATGGGGCTGCATCCTGACTGGCCAGGGCCTAGGGATGAGAAATGCAACAATACCACAACCCATAAACTTCAAGACATGGCCCAGGAAGCTGGAGTGCAGTGTGGGTTCCAGTCCTGGTCCCACTGCTAACCTAGCTGTGTGGGTCATACCCGTGTGACTTAGCTTAGTAAGTCATACATCCCTGTGTGCCCCAAAGCAAATGGCTTAACCTGTCTGTGGCTCCATGTCCTCATAATACTAACGACTAAGTTGCGGTGACCCATATGTTTTAGTCTATTGAGGCTGCTATAACAGAATACCAAGCAGGGCGTGGTGGCACACAACTGTAATCCCGGCACTTGGGAGGCTGAGGCAGGAGGATCACTGTGAGTTCAAGGCTAGCCTGGACTACATAGAGAGTTCAGGGCCAGCCTGAACTACAAAGTGAGACCCTATCTCAAGAAAAAAGAAAAAAAGAGAGAGTGTGTGAGAATATCATAAACTGAGATAAACTGAGTGGCTTGTAAACAACAGATACTGATTTCTCATAGTTTTGGAGGCTGGGAACCCCAAGGTCAAGGCACTGGCAGATTTAGTGTCTGCGAGGGCCGGCTTCTCATAGATGGCCCTCTTTTCACTATAACTTCTCATGGGAGAAGGGGTGAGAGATCTCTCTGGGGCCTGTTTTATAGGGCCACTAACTTCATTTGAGGACTCCACTCTCATGACCTAGCCACCTTCCAAAAGCCCCCACCTCCCCACACCACTACCTTGAGATTTAGGGTTTCGACATAATGGGTTTTTCAGGGAGCACACAACATTCAGAACATAAGGCCATTAAACGACTTAGCCTGGTGCCCAGCACATAGCGGAATTCCAATGAAGGTTTTCATTATTATTTATTGTTAGTGTTAACATACAATAGTTACAATGATTAATAATATTATCATATCTCCTATCCTACATAACACAGTTCGCAACCAATCATTAGGAACAAAACAATGAAATCAAAATCTGCTCCATCAGTTAGCAGCTGAGTTAACATGGGCAACCACTGAAACCTCTCTGAAATTGATTCCTCACTTGTCAAATAGGAACAGTGACATTAGTGAATAGCTCAGCCCTTGGCTTGTACTAGGCAATCCCTAAAATCTGATTATTACTGTTGTCAGGAATCAGAAATCTACAGCCCATGAGCCAAATGTCCACTATCTGTTTCTGTAAATAAAATTTTATTGAAACACAAGCACGACCATTCGTGCATGCATTGTCTATGGTTGCTTTCACATTACCACAGCAGGCCTGGGAAGTTGCAGCAAGAGGTAATGTAACAGAAAATGCCCCCCCCCAGCCAGTATACTTCAGTTTCTTAGTTGCCCAGGTAATAGTTCTTGTTGCAGTTCTGGTTGCTTCTGTTTCCTAGAAACGGCTGGTCACTGTAATGCACAGCTGGTCACTATGGTATATGTTGTAAGAACCAATCAAAGATAGCCAAATACTCTACCTCTATACCCCCTCCTTTGCAACCCCATAAAAACCTCCCTCCCTGGGCCCTCGAGGCCTGATATTTTAGGATTGATTCCCTGTCAGTGCCCATCCAACGTTAAATAAGTCTGCCTCCAAATCCTGGGTGTCGTTTTGGTGTTTCTGTTTGCCATTGCATCTGGTGCATCGGCCGGGAAGACTGATCATGCTGACCTCTTTGGTCACCAGTCATGGCCCTTGCAGGCAGAGCAAGAACCTCTCCGGGTCCCAACAGGAAGGCACACCCTCGAGATTTCTGAGATTTCTCGAGTCCCCTTGGAGGTATGGAGTAGGATTCCTGGCTCTCTGCTTGAGCAGCTCACGTAGGACCCCAAAGGCAGGAGGACACAGTCTGTCTGTCTGCCTGTCTGCCTGCCTGCCTGCCTACCTGCCTGCCTGATTCTGGTAAGACCCCCTGGGGCACCCCAGTTAGTCTGTCTGTCAGTCCTGCTCAGCTCGAGCAGAAGGGGAGTCTGACCAACTCTTGTCAGTCAGGACCACACTCAAGGGAACAAGTTTGGAATATTTAACCTCTGAGTGGCTGCTGAACGAATGTGTGAGTGAGTGGAACGGACAGCACAAGCGATAGGCTGCTCCATCTGTGCACCAAGACTGGGAAGCACTGGTCACGGTGGCTGATTGGGCCCTCACCTGCGGTTCTGTGGTGATTGACATATGACATAATGGAGGCCTTGCACCTCCTTCACTAAGTTATGCCTACGTCCCACGAGAGGCACAACCAGGAGGGCATCTGAATGGTCTCTCTCTAAGAGGCACCCACCCTTTGTCTCTTGCACCATTGTTCAAGGGTACACAACACACATGTAGGAAGTCAGAGATGGGAACTAATTAGTCAAAACCCACAGTCCCTGACTGCAGGGAAAAGGGCTTTTATGGAGTTAAAAATGAAACCAAACCACCCCTGTGGCTCAAAGAAAAACAAAAGAAAAAAAAGAGGCCCAGTCTTCCTGAGAATTCCACTTTGGTATCCTTGTTGGCCACCACAGTTGCTGCCAACACCTAGAGCTTCACCCCCCACTCCCAATTTGTCTACTTCCAGCCAATTGAACTGGTTCCAGCTAGCCATTGCCTACATTTGGCCATAGAGGCCCTCCCTGCAAAACTTCTGCTTCATGGCTACACCTATCCTGGTCAGATGGCATCATCTAATGCCCACCTGAGATGACTGTCAGCAATTCCTTCTGAGTTCCACATTTTGACTGAGGAAAAATTGGATGGTCAGCCTGACAAATGAGTTGCCATGGCCTTTCCCAAATGTTGCCCCACCTAGAAATCTAAAATCAGTCAAGCGCTTCTCAAAGACATCAAAGAGGGGGGAAAAAGCCCATCAATATGTCAAAAGTTACCACTCTTACCCAGAAGCCCAATATAAGGACTACGGACACTAAAAAATAAATGCCTCCTCCATCTGCAAGACAAAAAACCTGACTATTCAGGCCCACCTCAAGCTGAACCTCTCCTCATCCTGTCAGGCCTGTATGGATAGGAGAGACTGAGCTTTATCAAATTCAGCCCCCAAGAGCCTGTGGTCATTACAAAAGTTGGGGGCAAACCTGTGACTTTCCTGGTAGAAATCTCTGCCTTCAAAAGTTCCCTCTGTCAAAAAGTTACCATCACTGGGGCAACTGGGACTCTTGCCTTTCACCCGTTCTACCAGGCACAAACTTGCAGCCTGGGAGGACATCTCAATTTTGACTATTCCCTGAGAGGAAGATGATGCCTACATCAGCTTGAGACAGATAACTGCAATCCTGAAGTTTTGAAAACTCTCCTCCCAGAGGTAGAGGCTAAAGACTCACCTCTGGGCCTGGCCATCAATCAGGCCACCTCACCTTGACCCCTGTTTTACTGTCAGAAGTTACAGGAAGCACAAACAGGCATCCAGCCACACATCAGCCTGATAGACTGTTAATCACCTTAGGCAAGATCTCCATGCTGTCAACAACACAGCCATCACCTTGCATTCTGTGATTCCCAACCCATACACCCTCTTTGGACTGTTACTCAATTGCCAGAAGGGTTTGGGAAGTCTCCCACCATTTTCAGGGAGGCTCTAGCAACAGATTCGGCTCCAGGACAACCTGTTTCTCTCCCTTCCAGCTCTGTCATGGTCCCCTGAGAAAGTAAAAATGAGGCTTCAAAACTGTAAAATGTCTATAGACTGTCAAACTGCTAAAACATACCTCTCCTGCCTGTAAAGGAGGCAAGATCTCTGAATTGCCAATGCCACCACAATTGCCCTCTGTATACATTGCCTCAGTCTTCTGCCACCCACAGCCTGCTGGTACACCTGCCTGGACCTAAAGAATGCCTTCTTCTGCTTTCAATTGTCTCCCGTCAGCCAGCCCCTCCTCACCTTTAAGTGGAAAGACCCCAGTTCTGGACTCAAAAGTCAACTGACGTGGACTCGACCTCCCAGAGGGTCAAAAATTTATTTACCCTCTTTGGAGAAGCCTTCACAGCTGAGCTTGCTAGTCTCCCAGCACAGAATATTACTGCACTTCTGATTAATGACACCCAAGCTGCCTGCTGGAAAGACACAAAAGCTCTGCTGCAATGTCTGGCAGAAACTGGTTACAAGAAAAAAAAACTCCACAGATTTCTTGCAGCTGCTGACTTCTATAGAATCTAGATCCTTGAGTTCACAAAAAACAATGATGGGTCAGTAAGATAGCTGAGCAGCATAAGCGCCTCCCTGGCAAGTGTGAGGTCCTGAGTTCGACTCCCGGTACCCACATAAAGGAAAAAAAAGGTCCGGTGATATCGCTCAGTGGCACAAATGCTTGCTGGCAAGTGCGAGGTCCTGAGTTCAACTCCTGGTACCCACATTAAAAAAAAAATGATGCTTACTCAAACTGTCAGCCCCTGAGAGCACCCAGTGGCCTACCTGTGCAAATACTTGGATCTAGTCACTAAGGCCTGCCTCCCCCCTTTGCCTCCATGCTCTAACAGCCACTGTCCTTCTGATCAAGAAAACTGACAAGCTCACTTTTGGCTGAGACCTAACTGTCCAAGTGCCACATGCTGTACTGGACCTCCTGAATAACTGTAGATCACTACAGATGCTGAGTACATCCTGTTTATGGATGGAAGTAGCTCTATTAGGAATGTAGTCTGACAGGCTAAATAAGCTATGGTCACCTTAGACAAAGCTATTTTAGCCAAAGCTCTCCTGTAGGGTTGATCTGTACAGCAAACTGCTTCCTGCTGCTGTTTGGAAACCTGCCACCAACGATGCCAAACTTGTGCTCAAAATAATCCGGTCCAGAGGCCTAAGCCCCCTCTAGGGATCCAATTGACTGAAACATCAACTCCAGCCAGAAAAACTTTACCTGGTACTCTGGGAAGATCCATCTTAATCAGAGCCAGACCTGCCCCCACCATTTGTTCTGCAAGCTCAAGCCATAGTGCTGGCACCTGTACCCCTGCAGCCAGCTCAGACTTCAGAGTCTGTGTCACCGACCCCAACCTCCACCCAACATACAGATAGATTTCACTAAAGTAAAGCCTTGTAAGGGCTAACAGATACCTGTTGGTGCTTACATGCACCTACTCAGGCTGGCCCAAGGCAGTCCCTACCTGAGCTGAGAGGGCAATAAAAGTTTGTAGGGTCCTGCTGTGAAAAATCATCCCTAGATATGGCCTACCCTTGACTATTGGCAGTGACAACAGGCCTGCATTTGCAACAGAGATAACTAAATAAAAACTACATACAACATACAGGCCACAAGCTCTAAAAAGTTGAGAAAATAAAACATAACACTACAGAAACTAGCAAACTGCAAACTGCTTCCTGCTGCTGTTTGGAAACCTGCCACCAACGATGCCAAACTTGCACTCAAAATAATCCAGTCCAGAGACCTAAGTCCCCTCCAGGGATCCCGTTGACTGAAACATCAACTCCAGCCAGAAAAACTTTGCCTGGTACTCTGGGAAGAACCATCTTAATCAGAGCCAGACCTGCTTGTAACTAGCTCCATAAAAGTTTAGCTAAGAGACCAGCTATGCCTGTAAACACTCCTGCACACACATATAACTCAGGTGCATGTTAACTACCTCTACAAGTTTCAGAAATCCAGCCTTAGATTCACTGGAGAATTACCTGAACCAGACAGCTCACTCTGAAGAGATGATGCACTCAAAGCCCTGCTCTGGTTACTCCAGATGCTGACCAGTCCACACATGGCTGAAGCCTGAGGACACCGTCCACAGGATTGCTCTATACCTCAATGCATTACTTTCCTTGATTTCTGTGCCTTTTCAGGCTGATTACCCCAGTCCTTGCTTTGTCTTAGCTCTATAGATGATTGCCCCAAGAAAATAGAAAATAACCAGTAAGGCCCTTACAAATGATAAAGATTTAACGAGCATCCGAGGCACATTGGATACTCTCCTAGATCAGATTAACTCCTTCACTCCCTTGTCAGAGTCAACTTAGGGAGAAACCCTATAGTAAGGGAAACAAACCACAAACTCCTGGTGGGAAGTTTCAGTCTTGGGGACCTTGGCTAGGGCCCATCCTGGGACCACTGACAACTCCAATGTTATTGCTTCTAGTCAGGCCTTATCTCAGAAGATCACATGTAACATGCCCATCGAAGATTTGCCAGGAAAACTAAAAGAGGGGGGAAATGTAACAGAAAATGGGCCCCCTTCCACCTCTATACCCCCTCCTTTGCAACCCCATAAAAACCTCCCTCCTTGGGTCTTGGAGGCCTGATATTTTGGAATTAATTCCTAGTGCCCATCTGACATTAAATAAATCTGCCTCCAAATCCTGGGTGTCGTTTTGGTGTTTCTGTTTGCCGTTACAGTAGTACTGTATGTTTGGACCAGAGATGTAGGGTTCACAAAGCTTAAGACATTTACTGTTTGTCCCTTTAAGAAAAACTGTGCCAGCCCCTGATTTGCATCATTATGACCTTCTTTAACAGCACTAATTGCAGTACACACTGTATTTATTCTTCCTCAGTGGATTGTACAACTTAAGCCTTCCTTTCTAAAACCACCTAGCAACCCATGATTGGGCTGCAATGATCCAAAACCTTCCTCAAATTGTTTGTAGTAGTGAGTGTATGGGGAGCTGCCTTTGGCTTCTCGAAGGAGTCTGAGACCAATAAGGGGGCCATAATCCCAGATCATAAGCACTGGAGGAGCCAGCCCGTGTCTAAACCAACACTCCACTCCATTTCCTGACAATCCCACTCCAAGACATCCTGAGCTTGTAAATAAGATTGCTTTCTGAGGCTTTATTGCCTGCCCTGAACCAGTTGGTTGCCTCCTGGTTCAGAGGCTTCCACATTCTTTTTGTGTGATGTTGGGGAGAGGGGAAGGAAATTGGGTGGTCCAAGAGCGCTTCTAGAATTCAGCAAAGAAAATCTATGAATCATTCACCTCTGAAATAAGTCTTCCTGTCCCTGGTGAAATTCACTCTTTCAAGAGGCAGGCAGGGAAACCTGCTTTCACCTCCCTCCCCAGTTGGACCGAGCTATGGTTGTGTGTTGGAGAAAACCCCACAAAAACTCACCACAGACTTCACAGATCTTGAGATTCTTAGTGGCCAGCTTCCTTGGTCTTGTTTCATGTCCATAGATATCTGCCTTGGCTTCTAATATTAATCCAAGAGCATTGGTCTCTAAAGCCTTCATGGGTCCTGAGGTCATCTAAAACACCAGGCTGAGCCAGGCATGGTGGTGCATGCCTCTAATCCCAGCACTCTGGGAGGCCGAGGCAGGAGGCTTGCAAGCTACAGCCCAGCCTAGGTAACTTAGCAACAAGAATGAGTGGCGGCTGACATTGAAGGTGCCCACTGTCACAAGCAAAGTACTTGTAGAGTTGCCACTTAGTCTCCTGGTCATTAGTTGACAAAGACAATGCTTTCTCATTCCAGAGGATTTTTGTCAGTACACAAAAGCACTAAAACTGCATTTTTCCAAAGGACTTCTGGGATTTAACCCAGGGGTGTCTCTCATCGACCTCAAAATCCTTTTCCCAGGCAGGGCTGTAGAACAGCTCACCCAGACCAGCCAGAAAGAACATATTTTAAAATTCAGGTATAAAATTCAGTGAAGACGTTGTCTTTTGTAAATGACGGAAGCGGAGGATGCAGTGACCGCAGACGTGCCTGTCACTATAGGGCTGGTGGGCAGAGGAAGGGAGGTGGCTTGGACTCTGAGTTGGAAAACATTCATGCCCAGAGTGTTGGCACTTCTGGGACCACCAGATCTGTGCACAAAGATTTATTCCCAGAGGTATATTAATAACAGGAGTGTATTATCATATTAGATAACAGTAATTGATTATCTAATAGATTAACATAGCGAAGAAACTAGAAACAATACGAGTGTTGAACAATAGGCATTAGTAAAACAATGACTTGCTCATGGCAGTATTCATGTTCCTATGGCATTCCTACATGAAACGCAAAATTGTCCTAAAATCATATCCTGAAAATACCCTTGAGAATTCATAAAAATTAAAAAAAAAATTTTTGTGCTTCAAAGGATAGCATTAAAAGAGTGAAAGAAACCCACAGACTTGGAAGAAATATTTGTAATTCATATATCTGTTAAGGGACTCATATCTAGAATATATAAAGAACTTTTACAACTCAACAATAAAACAACAAATAACCCAATTTAAAAACAGGCAAAGGATCTAAGTAGCCTCTTCTGTAAAGATAACAGAAGGCTCATGGCTCATAAGCTTAAGAAAAGATACTCCACTGGAATAGGGAAAAGAAAGAAGGGAAAGGGAAAAAAACAATTGTATATATATATATATATATATATATATATATATATATGATGGTTAAGATAGATACACTACCATTTTTACTTAGTTCATTGAAGAGTAAGGTTTGTGCCAATAACGTTTGGACAATTGAATGCTAATGTCTGGTGTCCTGAATAACTAACTTAAAGATAGTAATACGTAATGTATTAACCATTGTTACCCTCCTATTATGTTGGTTTGAAAATTTGTTCTTCTTTTGATTTGTTTTGTTTTTTTTCTTCTCTTTAAAAAAAAAAAAAAAAAAAAAAAAAAAAAAAAAAAAGAAAAGATACTCCACATCATTAGTCATTCAGGAAAACAAATCAAAGTCAAAGTGAGACAGAGCTTCACGCCTTCCAGAACAAGTGCAGAAGAGAATGTGATGACACCGGAACTCTCCTATCCTGTTAACGGGCGTGCAAAAGGGTGCATCAGAAAACATCTGGCCGTTCCTAAAACATCTGGCCATTCCTAAAAAGAAAAGTAGTATAATTACTGTATGAGCCAGAAATTATGCTCTTAGACGAAATGAAACTACATGTCCACAAAAAATAAAACTCATACACAAATGTCCATAGCAGCGTTATTCAGAATAGCCAAAAAGTAGAAACCACCCGAAGATCCATCAACTGATGAATGAATAAACAAAATGTGACCTAGCCCTATAATGGAATATTATTCAGCCATAAAAATGAATGAAGTACTGCTATCACTATGTTAAATACTATCTTAAATACTATGTTAAAATACTGTGTTTTTTTTTAAAGCCAGATGCAAAAGGCCATATATTGTGGACTCCATTTGCATGGAATATCTAAAACAGGCAGACTTATAGAGACAGAAAGTAGATTTGTAGTTGCCTAGGACTGGGGAAGGGGCTGGAGAGAAATGGAGAGTGAGTGCTGATGCATACAGGGTCTTTCCTTGAGGAACTGAAAATGTTCTAAAAGTGATTGTGATGATGGTTGCATAGTTCTGTGAATATACCAAGAACCACTGAAATGTACACTTTAAATAAGTGAATTACATGGTATAAAGTATATCTCAGTGCCGGGGATATAGCTCAGCGGCACAGCGCCTGCCTGGCAAGCACAAAGTCGTGAGTTCAATCCCCAGTAGCAAAAATATATAAATAAATAAATAAATAAATAAAATCTCAATAAAGTTATCACATATTATTATACAGTAAGTATATTACATGTAATGAAATATAAATACTATATTAAGTATATATAATATGATGCATCACATATTAAATACACGTGGCTTGGTGAGTAGGAGATTTAATAAAACGCCTTTAAATCATTCCAACTTTCCCACCCCCCACCCCATGAACAGCGAAGCTCGAGAGTCTGGGGGAGAGCCCAGGACACCAGCACATTTTTCTGTGAAACTCTGTACTTTATTTACAAAACTCAGACATATCTTGTCATCTATTTCAAAACACAGTCATATTAACTTTAATATGAAAATAATTTATTATCTCTAAATCCATGAATAAAATTGATGATCTAGGAGAAAAGAAAAATAGTAGCATGGGTAAATGGCCATAACATAAAAGCAAGAGGGTCAAGTATACAGCTCTGTGTGCAGGACGTGAAGCAACCAAGGGTGGAGAAAAGGATGCGAGGCTGGAATGAAATACAGCAAGATATTAACTGCGGTTATCTCTAGTGGGATTGCTATTGTTGTTTTTCTTTTTCTTAACATTTTTTGCCTTTTCCATATTCATCAGTGTTGCATAATATTAAAGAATAAACACCGTTTGGTCCAACAAAGAGACTCTGGGGAAAGAGATGAGGCGGTGCTGTTCTGGAGCTGCTTTGGCACAGCCCCGCCTCTAGTAAGCGCGCCTGGACCTCAGCCCCAGGGATCACAGCTGGGCCCATGTGGGGCGCGCCTGCGCACGAAGAGACTCCCAGCAACCTCTGCTTCCTGCAGGTGCTGGCGGAGAATGTGGCTTTATTCCCAAGAAGAGATGAAGCCAGGGCCTTTGCAAAATTCTGGGAAGAAAAACAAGCAGATCCTTTCATGTCACAACAGATGGAGGAGGCAAATAAGAACTGGACATGATGTGGGGGCGGAGCTCTGGACCAGGCATTAGAAGCCTCTGCATTCGAGACTCTGATTTGCTTGAAACCGGCTGGCTGACCTTAGTCAAGTCACCTCTTCTCTCCAGACCAGTTTCCCCCTGGATAAAAAAATGTGCGGTACCCTTCTTATCCCGTGGTTTATGATTTCGTGGTTTCATGCCTGCTCTGCTGATTTCTCACCATCCTACCAAACCATTTGAAGCCATTGATATTAACTGTCAGAACAACCAATGGCCCCAAGAACCTCAAAAGCCATCCCTCCCCTCCCAGGCAATCCCTATGACACATAATACTTCTCAACTCAGCTAATAGGAGATTTCTGAAGAAGGCAGCATAAGCAGAGAGCTGTCCTCACCCCCACACCCACTTTGCGCCCCTGAACTTGCTCCAGTGCAGTATTTTTATGGAGCATCTACCAGGTGCCAGGTGCTGTGTTGTGGCAACAGGAGAGACAACATCTTGCCCTCTTGAAAGTTACAGGATGGACAGTAATTACCAGTTATGACCCACAGGTCAGTCTTGTGAGCAGAGGCTCCCCACACAACCTTTTTTCATAATTTTTAACATCCACCTTGAGAGGCGGACACCATCCCTCACACTTCGCAGCTGAGATGGTGTAGGCGAAATACGTTGCGCAAGATCAGAGAGCCGAACAAGTGGTAAAGCCAGACTTCCGGCTTGGGCAGATCTGCTTCAAAGGCACCTGGGATCATGAGTGGTTCTCAGCGTCACAGTTTAGGCCGAACAAAAGATCTCAAGAGCCACTCAATCTCCACCCTGTTGATTTGGCTACACAAAAGAACTGGAGAAAAACAAAATAAATTGCAGTGAACGTAACACCAAGACATCAAAAGTGGCTATTGACCTCAATTGATAAGAGCAAACTCTGAGTTCATACAAATGAGTTTGCATAATGAAAAAATACCCTATAACATGGGCCAGATACTAAATAAATACTGGATCCCAGCATGCAAAAGTTTTCAATTCTTTTTCAGTCTTTCTAATTATGCCTAAGCAACATCTTAAGTTGGTGCTAATGGGTTTTACCACCTTCCACAACATTTAGCAGTCTCCCTTTACAAGGAAGAAAGAATAGGCCTCGGACTCAAAGCTCTGGACAAACACTTAATAACATTGTTCTATTTTCATTGTTTGTGTGGAGGTGGCATATTTTCTGATTACTTTCTACTTGAAGAACATGTAACTGATTTTCTGTTTCCTGTGGTCATATAAATTTTCCTTTCCAGCTACATTTACTGATGTTTCTAATGAGTATATTTACTGACATTTTAAATGAGTGGGTTTAAAGGAAAATATTAAATTCACATCCCCATAGAGGAGGTATACAAGAAGGCAAAAATCTAAAAGGTAACACTGGAATGACTGAGGCTTGAGAAATGCGGCCCCATGAAATTAAAAATAACTCAGCCATGTAATTATACTGTCTTGAAAGTTACCTAAATAGCACAAATTCACAGTAGCCCAGCATTATTAGAGCACATGTGTAAGGGCTTACGTATGCTGTTACTTTAGCAACAGAGGTATAACTGAATCATATTCCAACCACAAGATATAGGCACAAGAAAGTCTAATTATTGGAAAATTATAGACCAAAGAAACCCAGCTATGGCTCACTGCACACTGAGGGCTGACCAAAATACTTCGTGGTAATTGGATAAACCACATCTACATAGAGGATGTGGAAAGGAAGATATACCCCTAAGTGAGGTGCCCTCAAGGTCTTCAAGGAATCACTCATTCATTCTCTCATTCACTCATTCATTGCAATTTTACAGTCCTGTTACAGACCCTAGAATACAGTGAAGGACCATGCAGGACTGACAGCTGAACCCCTCAAGTTTTAGGTCCAAAAGGGGGTGCCTGGCTACAAGTCCAGCCTTCCATGCCTGAGTAACTACCTTTGAACAGATATAAGGAAGGAATCTGTCTGCTCAAGGGGTGGTCAGAGGCAGCTTCCTGGAGGCAGTGACCATCAAGGTGAGATCTAAGAAGCAACAGGAATTAACTGGAGAAGGAGAAGGGAGGGATGGTGAAGGCTGCCCTATGTATGATGTGGTCTCACTGCCCATGATCCATTTGAGAAGAGACCATTTCCCTCTAGAAGTGTGATCCTTGGGTTCAAAGCTACCAGGTGTGACTGAAAACTACAGTGAATATTTAAATTTTTAAAACTTTATTACAGTAAAAGACACATTGCCACAAATTCCCTTCTAAATACTTCCCCTTACTTCCAACATATTTATCCCATCCTTCTTGCCACTTTCTGAAGCAGTTCTGGAAGTCTTCTTTTGTAAGTGTCTTTACAAGGTGTGATCAAAAAATGCAGTAAATGTTGCTGCTGAGTGCCATCCAGTGGAAAGGCAGGCTCATAAAAATGTTACCATATATCCTCATCCACCTTACTCACCAGACCTGGCATGGTGCAACTTCTGGCTCTTTGCCAAAATCAAAATGACCAGGAAAGGTAAGCATTTTGAATTAACTAAGGACACTGAGGCAGCCATCACAGTACAACTAAAGATGCTCAAAAAGAGGACCGCCAGAACTGCTTCAGAAGGTGGCAAGAAAGACAGGATAAACGTGTTGGAAGTGAGTGTAAGTATTCTGAGGGGGATTCATGGCAATGTGTCTTTTACTGCAGGAACTTTTTAAAATTTAAATATTTATCATATTTTTTATTATGCTCTATACTGTTGGGCTAGGACTGTAGCTCAGTAGAAGAGCCCTGGGGTTATCATGGACGAGGCCCTCAATTCAATCCCCAGTGCCACCACCTCCACCACCACAATAATAATAATAATAATACCCCATAAATAGACAACTATTATGTGTCAATTAAAATTTTATAAAAAGAATCTTCAGGGTAGGGGCACAGTGATGATCGATGCTTAAAGCTCCCCAGGGAAGGGGCCAGTGAGATGGCTCAGTGGCGTAAGCACCTGCCTTGCAAGCGCGAGGGCCCGAGTTCAACTCCTGGATCCCACATACAAAAAAGGGGCCGGTGATATCGCTCAGCGGCACGGGTGCCTGTTGGCACGCGAGGTCCTGAGGTCGACCCCCCGGTACCCACAAAAAAAAAGAGCTCCCCAGGGAAGTCCAAGGTGCAGCCAAGACTGCACACAGGGAACTTAACCCCTGTGGAGGATTCAAATCTACAAAAACATACTGAGCACCTCTTCCGCGCCGGGCACTGGGCTGGGCGCAGGGCAGGTGTTGGTGAGAATCTGATCCCAGTGTTGTTTAAGAATTATCACCATGGAGGCCAGTGAGATGGCTCAGCAGCATAAGTGCCTGCCTGGCAAGCGCGAGGTCCTGAGTTCAACTCCCAGAACCCACATACGAAAAAAGGGACGGTGATATCGCTCAGTGGCACGGGCGCCTGCTGGCGCATGAGGTCCTGAGTTCGACCTCCGGTACTCACAAAAAAAAAAAAAAAGAATTATCACCACGCCTTGTCTTAGTTCTATTTTTCTAAAAACTGACGTGAGATAGTGTTCTCCACGTACAGCACAGTGTTCTGAAGTGCAGCGGACACACACAGTGGGAGGCAGACTCTGGAGGATCGCACGGGAGCCGGGGCAGAGATGAAAGGCGCTCTGGTCACACCACTTGCTGGGGATCTGGCTAAAATGCAAACTCTGATCTAGCAGGGCTCAGGGCCCAAGGATCTGCATTTCTAACAAGCTCCAGGGGCACGCTGGACCATGAACACAGGGGGGCTGTAAGACTCCAAAGGAAACGTCTCAGATCCTGGCTCCTTCTCTCTCCCCACTGTTTCTCCTCCACTTTGACAGTACGGAGCATCTTCTGGAGGTGATAACAAACTATAGGGAAGGAACAAAAGGTGTCCTTGCAGCCTGCCAGACACCAAATCCTTGTGACAGCCCCCAACGAGCTCCTCCAGTGCGTGGGGCAGATTACAAGAAGAAAGGGAAGGGCTAGAAGAGGGCTTGCCTAGTTGGTGGTTGTCATAAATAGCAAACCATCTGTGCCCTGCAGCCCCCGCTGCCTGATAAGCCCCCCGTCTGGGGGCAGAACAAAGGCAGGGAATTTCAAGAGGCATCAGAGATCAAAAGGACCTTAGAGGATCTCCTGCAGGGAGTCTTCATTTCTAATTAATCACCAGTTCTTGGCAAATCAATTGCATGTGTTTTAAATCTCTACTCCAAGGACAAGGGATGGGATTGAAGTTGGAGACTAGAAGTCTTCGGAGCTGACTCTCTTCGGGGAGTAGCTACCAGCTGAACAGGGGAAAGGGGCAGAAGGGTCGCTTCTGAACCATACAGCAAGGCCAGTAAAGAATGGATCAGGGGACACCAGTGCTTACAGAGACCATGCAGGTCACAGCAATGGGAGGATTGGGCAGAGGTTACGGGGAGGAGTAGTGGGGACTGGGGCAAAATGGGGACCATATGTTTCACCTGACTCAACAAGGAGGTGGCAACTTAGTGCCACCTCCTTGCCAAGTAGAAATGCAGACCTGGTATTACCAGAGTTTCCTTTGTGTTTTTGAAAATATAATTTTTTTAAAATATGAAATTTGCTGGTTTGTAGAAGATGGCTCAAATTAGCTTGGAAACACCAGTCTGTCCATCCAAAGAGGGTTGAAAAGCATATACTGTGTGAAGACCGCCAACACGGAGCCTCCAAAAGGGAGATTGGAGTAGTTGCCTGAAAAATTTAAAAAATTATTCCCAATTACTCGAAGCCCCAAACTATGTGCTTTAGATTGAATATAGTTCGTTTCCCCAAGGGTTCGTGTGCTGGAAGCTTGATTTCCAGTGTGGTGAGGTTGGGAGGTGATGGAACCTCTAAGCAGTGGGGCTTAGAGCCAGGTGATTAGGTCATTGGGGCCCTGATACCAACCTAGAAGAGGGAGCCAGTCCTTGAAAGAGTGAGTCATTATAAAGAGCAAAGCATACCCCAGAATCTCTCTTTGCCTTCCTATTTCACCTCATGCTTTCTCACACACACTCCTGCCACAAAGTCATAATGTGACATAATCAACAGGGTCCTTACCAGAGGCCAAACCCATGGGCAATAGAAATATTTGATCTGGGATTTTCAGCCTCCAAAACAGTGAGCTAAATGAACCTCTTTTCTTTATAAAGTATTTAGGTAGTTTGTTATTGCAATGGAAAGCAGACTAATAGATCCTCAGATTCTCTGGGAGATCTCAGGTGAAGAAATGAAAGGAAATACATATTCATACCATGCCTATTTGCATTTGACATGCTCACTTTTCTATTTATTCATTCATTCAAACAAGATTAATTGAGCAGCTATATTTGCCAGGCTCTGTTCTACATGCATGTTGTCATATGTACTTGCCATATAAACCTGAACATGTCCATGTAGTCCATCAAAGCAGATGAGCAATGAACATGGAAGCACATAAGATTATTTGAGACCGTGGCAGGTTTTAAAATGTTAGGGAGGGGGCCGGTGAGATGGCTCAGCGGCGTGAGCACCTGCCTTGCAAGCACGAGGGCCCGAGTTCGACTCCCGGAACCCACATACGAAAAAGGGGCTGGTGATATCGCTCAGCGGCACGGGTGCCTGTTGGCGAGCGAGGTCCTGAGGTCGACCCCCAGGTACCCACAAAAAAAAATAAATAAATAAAATGTTAGGGAGGTATAGTGATGGTGCTCAGGTAGTAGTAGTGTGAGAAGGGAGAGCTGGCTCACTGAGGGTATTGTTGAGGCTGAGATCTGAGTGATGAGACATTGGCAACAATCAGAATCTCGGGGTGGACTGTATCAGCCAGAGGGAGCTGCAAAAAGTCCAAGTCCCTGAGGCGGGCATGAGCATGGGTCCTTCTCATCAGTCATCAAGATGAACATACAAGGTACTGTTCTGCCCACTGGACAAAGGAGGACACTGAGGCCAGACTAACCACAAGACCACACTGCTAGTGAATAGTAGGATACCAATTACTGACCCTCTGTCTTGAACCAGTAATGTTACTGAAGTGGGCAAGTAGTTGGAAGTCATTTTCCTACCTTTGCAATGGTAAGACCTTCCCTAAATGAGTCAGAAGCAGCCTACAAGACTGCAGTCTGCCAGCCCAGAACATCCCAGCAGGATTCTACCTGGTTCCAAGACTGATAACTCAGTATGTGTTTGGAGCACTTGGTGCACTGGGCTCTCTTGGCAGCATCCACGTGTGCCAGGCTATCAGACACTACACCCTATATCCGGACTGTGTTAGCCATTTTCCCATAGCTGGGACACAATATCCGACACCTGCAATTTAAAGGAGGAGAAGTTTATTTTGGTTCATGGTTTTAGTGGATTCAGTCCATGGTCTGCTGACTTCAAGGCAGAAACAGCATTGCAGACTATACGGTGGAAGAAAGATGTTGACTACATGGCAGTCAGAAAAGCACAGAGGAAAGGGAGGAGCCAATGACAAGGACCAAGTGACCTGCTTCTTCTGACCAGGTCACATCTGCCAGCAGCATATGAATTACTGAACTCATCAGTGGGTGAATCCCTTGATAAGTACAGTGCCCCATGATACAATCACCTTCCAAACACATACTTAGGGTGAATATTTTAAACCCAAACTGTAACAAGGACTTTGAACCTCCTCTCTGGGGTCTGTGGGGAGCCCCCTGAGATGAGATTTTTCTAGAAGCCTCTGATGGGATCAGGGCATCTGACTTGCACTTGAGCCCAACCTCAGTGTGTAGAAGAAAAGTAATGATCACAGTGTTACTTAAACATTCCCATACCATTTGTGATTTTTCCAGCCCTTCTTTCAGCTCAATGCTGCTCAGCCTAGGGTCACATGCCCTTAACATCTCTGGTGCTGGGAAACAGCAACATCCACATGGGGCCTCTCCCTGGACTGTACTTTTGATTCAGGAATTAGGAAGGGGACATATTCTATTAAAATGAGCATGGCTGTCTTTTGCATTAGTCAGCTCCTGCTGCCATAATGCTGCCTAACAAAGCACCCGTGATTCAGTGGCTTTAAAACCACCATCACTGATTCGTACTCATACATCTACAGATAGGTGAAGCTGGCAGGTGTGGCTGGGCTTGGCCAGGTCAGCTAGAAGCTGTTGGATCCCTGTCTGTTCCGTGTGTCTCTCAACTATATGTCCCTTCTTAAATAACTCTATGAGGTGGGTGCTACTCTCATCTTCTCACTTCACAGACCAGGAAACTGAGGCTCCGTTAAGTCATTCACCCAAGGTAACAGCTAATAACTGATGGAGTCAGGATTCAGACCTCGGCAGTCTGTCTCCAGAATCCATTTCCTTTTTTCTTTTTCTTTCTTTCAGTACTGGGGCCAGAACGCAGGGCCTTACACATGCTAGGCAAGTGCTCTACCACTGAGCCATACTCTCAGTCCTTTTCTTTTCTTTTTTTTTTTTTTTTTTTTTTTTTTTTTTTGAGACAAGTTCTTGCTAAGTTGCCCAGACTGGTCTCAAACTTGTGATTTTCCTGCCTCAGCCTCCTCTAGGTTCTAACCTGAACAGAGCTGACACTTGGAAGAGGAGGCATAGATCCTGCTGTTCCCCACTACTGTTCCCAATTGACCAAATTTAGTGATAACCTATTGCAACTGATTTCAGAGCCTGGGGTGTGCCTCAGGCAGGGGACATGTTGGGAGACCCCGCATGGGTCCATCAAGGACAGAGACTACCGCTGGTGACCAGGGTGTGTATGCTGCCACCCTGGTCCTTGTTCTCTGTCAGGGCAGGTAGCTGGAAGAGGCCAGGTCCCAGCGAGGTCAGAGAAGTATGGGATGTTGTATCCCCTCTATATCGGGAGGTACTTGTCCTTCCCACTGCACAAAGCCCTCGTGCCACCTGGACTCCTGTCCACAGCACAGCACTCATCCTTACGGCCTCACTGCCTCACTGCCTCACAGTCTGGCAGATCTATGGCCAGCTTCTGGGACTTTGAGTCCTACATCTTCAGCTGTCACTGCTGCCACTGACCAGTAGCCAACTGCCACTGACCATGTAGTCTGGCATACTTGCCCTCCTGCCATCCCACAGCTTGATGGTCTTCTCACAGGAGGCACTGGCCTGGTGTCCTGTCATGCATGCAAGGCACTTCTTGTCCTCTGCTAGGGACCAAAGGTATAAGGAGAAATCATCTGAGCCAGATGCCACCCTCTCTGGGCCCTGGTCCTGCATGAGGTTGTACCGGCCCAGTGCCCTCTCCTTCAGCTCCGGCAAGGACACCTAAAGGTCTTGGGCATTAACTGTGCCCTCAGCAGGCTCATAGGCCCCGGTATGTAGCACAGGCTCAGCGCTGAGTGCCATCGTGTTGCCCCAGTGGCCGTGACCTTCAAGAGCCTGGCATAGCACACCATCACGGCCCTCTAGACTTAGATGGCATGGCCCTGGGAGGCAGAATACAGACAGAAGCCCACCCCTCTCACTGAAGAAGGTGACCAACTGTGTGTACCCAATGGGGTTGCACTCACAATGGCCTGCAGTTGTGTCCCAGACTCACACACTGCCGTCCTCAGAGCTGCTAGCCACAGAGCAGCACTCAGCATTCAAGTAGAGGTAGCACCCAGCTCAGGCCTGTGATCTGCCTGTGACCAGCGAGGGTCCTGCCCACCACTTCACTGTGTTTGGGTTCAATGGGAGAATCTGGCCATACTTGCAACCTGAGGCCAGCATTTTCCCACGTGGAGACTAGGATGTGCTAAGGACTCAGTGTCACTTGCATGTAAAATGTGGTGTCTCCATGGTGCTGAGGTACCAAAAGCACACAGAGGCTGGGCACTTTCCCACAGGGCTGAAGGCTACGGAAATGACTGCTTCACTGTGATCCTCAGAGGAGCTGCTGCAGCGAGTCACAGCTGAGACCTGGAGATAGCCTGTGGCTGGTAGATGATGTCTAGGACCTTCTCTGTCTCCACTGCTGGGGACTCCAGCATCATCCTCCCTAGGGATGTTCTACCCGTCATGGACACAGAAAGTAGGGGAAAGGGATCCTCCTGTACCAGCAGCATGTGGCACACAAGCTACACCCAGCCAGGAGTGAAGTCCACGAGCACGCTGAACAGAAAGCCAGCAGCTCCCGGAACTTTGCTAGCAGCTGCTGTGCAGCCTGGGGGTCTCCCTCCACTCAGCCGTCTCCCCAGGAGGCTCTGCTGCTCTGTATTAGTCCTTGCGGTGCCTTCCAGGATGCGGTCAACATTCCTATTCTTCACAACGGGTATTCTTGCCTCATTTTACAGATGAGACACTGAACTGCTGAGAGGTTAATTGACTTGCCCCCAGATCACAGAGGTAGGGAATAGCAGGGCCAGAACCCAGCCTCTTACCCAGCTGCAGCCCTGCCTCTCTAACTCCCACAGTGCCTTGCACAGAGCTCAGCGCACAGTAGGTGCTCAGGACATGTTTGTTACAGTGAAGCAAAGTCTCTGGGAAGCAAGTCTGATTATTCTGGCACATCTTGTGTTCCTGTTCAAGAACTGGTTCATGGTTTCTGCTGGGGTTGATCTTTGTCCAGGTAACGTGCACATCGTTACAGTGAGTCTGTGCTAAATTGCCCAGCATCACCACGCAGGCCGAGAGCCTGGGCCCCCTCCCCTTCTTCCCTGACTCTGCAGCCTCTTGCTGCTGCTTCCTGCTGCATTCCCACCTCCTGCAGCCCTCAGGCTCCGCCCCTCTCCCCCTGCCCCCAGCTACAGTTTCATCTTCTGGGTCTATTTCCAATGCATCCCAACAGCCTGTCTGGGAATTAGAAGCTTCAAAGTAATTTCACTGGCTGCATGGTTCTTTTGAAAGGGGAGCAGGAGTTACCAACCCAAGCTAAGAATCCTGGGCTTTTTACCCCTTATTTCCCTTGGAAATTTTTTTATTAGTATATGTTTGTGATACATAATAATTATATGTGTTTTGGGGAATTTGTACATATATATATATGATTTATTAATCATTTTGATCCTCTTTCTCCTATTCTCTTCCTTCCTCTGACCCCCATCCTCCTCTCCAAAAAGTCTGCCTCCTTGTTTCTGATCATCTCTCTTTTATTTTGCTCTTTATTTATATTTTGACTTTGTCATATAAGAGAAATTGTGCAATATTTAAACTTCTGACTTATTTCACTTAACATTATGGTCTCACTATCTATTTTCCCACAAATGACATGAATTCATTCCTCTTATGGCTAAGTTCCATCATGCATATATACCACATTTGCTTTATCCATTTGTCTGTTGATGGGCAAATAAGCTGTTTCCATAGTTCATCTATCATGGATTTTAAAACCCTCATAGGAAAAATCCCCACTGTCTGGGATGCCGAGCTTCCACCTGTAGGACTCCTCTTCCCACAGGTGAAAGGGGTGCCCCAGGTGGGAGGGGCTGAGTAGCGGTGAAGTTGCTCTTGGCAAAAGTGGTCACAGAGCCCAAATGCTGGCTTTGACCTCACAGGGTTCCCGTTCCAGATCTGCTGATAAACACCCATTCCTTCTTTCAACAAATAGTTATTGCACAATCTATGCTCCCAGCACTCAGGTACTAGGGAAGAAGAACAAAATGGAGCAGTCCCTGGGAAATTTACAACCAGGATAAGAAATGTCCTCTCTGAACCTCAGTTTACTTTTGTAAAGTGAAAGGGATCGTGAAGATGTAAGATCCCTCCGCCAAAGTCCTTTTTCTCCACTGTGCAGCTAATTCTCACCTCTAGAGCAAAGAATCCTGGAATGATGCAGCCTCCTAGTTGAGTGCTTGATTAGATCTCTTCCATATTCTGAACTTGTTTCTCCATGTGTAAAATGAGAGGGATGGACTGCATGATTTCAAAGGATTTGTCTTACTCTAGCAGCTTGTGACTCTCCAAATGCAGCATTCTGCAATTCTCACATGAGGACAGCCGTGGGGTTCAAGAATGGCCATCCTTCCATGCTGGGAGCACACCTCCTCCTGCTGGGATTCCCTCTTGGTGACCTTCATGAAAAGCAGCATAGAAGGACTCGATCTTGCCCAGTGAGTATGAAAGTGTGTGTCGACCCCTCCCGGGAGCTGTACTCCCAGGATCCCTGAGTCACTAAATTTATCTTCCCCATCATGCTGTTAATCTCTGAAAATTTAATGGCATGACCATCAGCTTCCTAAAGAACATAGCTTGCCCATCACCAATCAATCAAAGGCTCTCAGTGATGCTTCTGAATAAATGATAGCCCCCAGATCAGTGGGCAGGGTGGCTGGTGATGATCATGCACCTTGGGAGTGTTCTAAACCTGCTCCTGCTGGAGTGGGGAGTCAGAGCTGAAAGACAGGAAGCTTGGGAAAGAGATCGACTCCCCCTCAAATCATCCTGGGGATTTGGACAGAACCAGATCTGAGCTGTCACAGTCCCAGACAGATGTATCTTGCTGAAAGGAAAATGTCAGTAAGAGAGAAAGGAAAAGATGCCCCAGACGTGTCTGTGGGGTGAAGGAAAGAGATGTCAGCTCAGAAATTTCAATTATAATCCCAGCTCTTCTACAGATTCCCTGCTTGGCCATTTGGCCATCTATAAAGTGGAGATTTTACTAAACAAGACATGTGTGACTTCTGGCCTTGCACCTTTCAGTGATAGCCACTGTCTGGCTCCCTTTCACCCAGAACAGGAGATAAAGGTTCTGAAAGGTGAAGCCTCTTGCCCAAGGTCACACAGCAAAGGCAAGACACAGCCCTAATGCTGTGCGTTCTCTCCCACACTGGGAACACTGCATGCTTTTTGGCTGTTTTTCCACTTTAGGAACTAGAGGCCAAAAGGAAGTCCCAGGCCATGCACCACACCAGGGCCTCTGAGAGTTGGGTTGTAGTGGATTTGTATGACTTGAGCAGTCTGCTACACATGCCCCGGGGCTTTGCATTTCCTTCCCTGTGGCAACTCCAAAAATTGGCCAGATGGGCAGCCCCAGCCATGGCCAGAAGATCCTTTGGACTCAGTTCCCAGTGGGTCCCATGTCTAAGAAGATTCCATACCCTGCCAGGAGTTGCTTGGAAATTCCAGTCAACCCTGAATCATAGGAAGCCAGCTCTGCTTGGACACAGCTGAGGAAACAAAGTTAGGGGCTCTCATCCACAGACTCTTACTGTCAGGCAGGTCTCTAAGAGCATCATCGGGCTCCTAAACCCTCTGCCTTGGGACTCAGTGGTCCTACATCCTGGGGACACACATGCTGCCTCTGTATTCTCACTACAGTCTTCCAACTAGAAACTCCAGGTCCAGGACTCAGGGCCTTCTACACATCTCCCCCTACTCACAACAACACAATCACTGACCTTGATTGCTGAGGTGACTCAGTGCAAAGGTGTTTAAACTCTGAGGCATCTGATGGGTTTAAATTTTAAGACATCAAAGTCCTTTTCCAGGCAAAATCTTATTCAAAGTCCCAATATACAAAACAGATGAAAGGGAAAAAGCAGGGATGAAAATCTCAGTCCCTGCCCACTTGGCTGCCTGTCACCTCCCAAAGCAGCATCTGGGCCATACCACAGAACCCCAGGCCACAAGGAACCCAGTTTGCAAACCACCGCTCTAGCCACAGGGAAAACAGGCCCAGAAGGCAAAGGCCTTGGCCCAAAATTACACAAAGAAGTGATGCAAGGATAAGGGCCTATCTCTACGGCACTGCTGAGACCCATACAGGAGGCAGAAAGCCTCTCCCTGGGCTAGGGCAGTCTGGTTGTGTGGATTTGCTTAACACCAGTAAGTTTTAGTTGATTTGTTGGCTAGTTGATTTGTGGGTTGGTTGGATGATGTGTTAGTTGCTGATTAAATGGTTGAGTAGTTGATTGGCTGATGCATTGGTTAGTTGGTTGGTTGATCAGCCAATGATTAGTTGGTTCTTCAGTTATTTGGTTGGGTGGTTAGTTGGCTAGTTGGATGGTCAATCCATTGATTGGTTGGCTATATTGTTGACTAATAATCGGTTCGTTGGCTGGCTACTTAACTGGCTGGTGAAATGTGTGAGTGACTGAGAGGTGACTGTATGTGGCAGTGCTTTGGAGGAGGCTCTGAGACATGACCATAGGGTGGAAAAAGCACCAAGCAGGTGGCCAGAGACTGGAGAGAGATATCAGATTCACTGAGGGATTTCAGTAAAAGTGAAGGGAGAAAATGTCACATCATTACTGTCACCAGAGCCTCTTCATCAATTCCTGGAGTTAGGAACCCGATGGCCCATATTCTGACAGGTGGAAAGTGGGAGGGCAGGAGTCTGTCTCCCAAGTGTAAGCACCACACACACCTAGAATCATGAAGGTGTTGGGACCACTATGACCCCCCACAGCCTGCTTTCCTCCAGACCCACAAGCTCTGCTCCCTCCTTTGGGGTTCTGGATGCCACCCCTAATGCCAGTGGGGAGCCCTGAGCATTGCCCACTACCAGGCCAGGCCAGAGCAGTCTCCAAGTGTCTCCAAGTACCCACAACTACACAAGCCCAGTGTGCCCCAACTCATCACCCTGCCTAACGAGCTCTCAACTCAGTTCTGATGCTGCAATCCATTAATGTGAAGACTTCCAGCTGCGGCCACTCCGTGTATTTGTTTGCAGGATTAATGACAAATACAAAATTGCTTTCCACCTTGAGACAGTTGAGGAAATCTGGAAGGCATCCTGGGATAGCACCATAAATATTCCTTGAGGCTACTCCTGCCATCAGCAACACCCTTTGTTATTGGAATGTAGGATCCGTGTGTTTTTCTGCAGGACAGACTGGACGTGCACAGAGATGGGCATGATGGGCCTTCAACTTGCCCATCCTGCCACCCAACAGGGCCCCTACCTGCTTTTCATCCCTCCCACAAATTCAGCAAGTATATATTGAGTGATCACACTAAACCAGGCCCTAAATTTGGAACCAAGGATACAGAGGTGACCAGAGAGCCTCTATTCCCAAGGACACACTTCTAACTCTTTCCCCCTCCATCAAATTTATTTTTTTCATTCCTCCTTCCCAAAGTAACATATCACATAGTGATAAACACAGTGGTGGAGCCATGCGAAATTGTGAAGGAGGCACGTTCCTGGTAGAGGAACAGAAAGTGCGAAGGACTGCAGTTGGGAATTTGGGGATGTGTCTCAGAAACAGCAAGAACATCAGAGGGTAGAGCAAAGTGAGGGAAGGGAGAGTGTCAAGCGGCAAGGTCAGAGAGGTTGTGTAGAGGTCATGTAGGGTCTTGTGGGCTTTGTTATTTAGCTACTGCAGCATAACATTTACCACCAACTTCATAGCTTATTTTAAGCTACAACATATATTCACTATCTCACCATTTCTGAGGGTCAGGAGTGCAGGCCTGGCTTGGTGTGGCCCCTACAATGAAGCTGCCACCTGGGGCTGAGGCCTCCTCTGAAAGCCCGGCTGAGGAAAGAGCTGCTTCCAAATTAACTCTGTTGGCAGAATTCAGTTCCTTAAGGGCTGTAGATTAAAAACCTCAATTCTTTGTTGGTTAAGCAGAGAATCCCTGATGTGTGGCTTCACCAACATGGCCCTTCACCTGAGAGTACAAGCCGAGAAAACAGTAGAGAGTTAACAAGCAACACAGCCCTTACAATCTGCATAGTATAATCGTTAGAAGTAACATCCCTTCACTTTGTGTCTTGGTCAGCTTGCCATTGCTGGGGCAAAAATACCTGATATACACAACCTAAAGAAGAAATGGTTTTTGAGTCTTTGGGGGACACTTCATATTTAAATCATAATATCTCGTTTAGAAGTGAGTCACAGTTCCTGTACATACTCAGTGGGAGAGAAACATGATGTGAATACCAGGAGGTAGGGATCACTGGGGACCATGTTGCAGTTTCCCCACCTTGGCACTGTGCTAGAACACACTGGGCTTTCTGGTATACCTCCTCACAATGTTACATTTTCTGATTAAGAGAATACGTAGGGGCAAGAGTCAGGCTTATCACCTTCATCCTATTAATAAAGTTATGTGAGTAGTTTGGACACAAACTCATTCAATACACCATGGAAAAAGGAAAGAGCATCAGCATTTCATTTTACAGATGGCAAAGCAGAGACCAGGGTGAGGATAATTTTCCCACTTGGCCATTAGCGGATGGGTTGGGTTGAGCATGCAGGCCCCAGGCTGGACTTCCTTTTCCCAGGTCTGACTGTTCCCTTTCAGGAAATCAAGGTCTGTAAATTCCATCTGCCGTGGTGAGCCAGGCCAACACAAGCACCCAGGTATCCTGGCACCGGCTCCTAGGAACACCTGCCTGCTGAGGAGGAAGTGTCTTTTGGCTTGACACTCCACTTGCCATTTTCCACTCAAGTGGGTTTTAATCTTGCAAATAACAGGTACCTAAGCATCCCGCCATCATGGGGAAGACAAAAGGTCAATGTGGTCCACTGAGCTTCCATTTATATGAAGTGAAAGAACAGGGCCGGTGAGATAGCTCAGTGGCATAAGTGCCTGCCTGGCAAGCGCGAGGTCCTTTGTTCGACCCCCGGTACCCACAAAAAAAAAAAAAAGAAAGAAAGAAAGAAATGGAAGAACATACACAAGGCCGTGCTCTGTGCCCAGGCACAAAGTGACAGCTTTCACAGTCAGGGGTCCAAGTGACTGGGGCAGAGAATCCTCACAGGGACTTGGGGAAGAAGAAGTGAGAGAGTGATCCCTGGGTCCAGCCTGGAAGCCTAGTCTTAGGTACCCAGTGAGGAATGAACGTAGCTCATCTGGGCACATGGGAAGGACCCCTGCCCACTTGCTTTCTACCATGTCAGGACCTGTTTGCCCTTATAGCCATGCCTTGCCCTTTCCTGGCTTGGTTCTGTATCACAGAGGTCCTGACCCTGCAGGCTGCCTGTTCCAGGTTCCTGGGTCAGCACAGTTCTGTCTGGGTTCTACCAGATGGAAGCTCAGATGGGACTGGAGGTGCAGAAAAGGCAAGAGGTAGAGTATTGCTCCTCCTTTCCTTCTCTGACATGGGCAATGTTTTAGTGCACTTTGTGTTGCTATAACAGAATAGCACAGGCTGGGTATTTTATAATAAACAGAATTTTATTTCTTACAGTTCTGGAACATGGGAAGTCCAAGTTCAAGGTACCAACATCGGGTGAGGGCTTTCTGTTGCATCATAATGCGGCACAAGGGTATAAAGAAAAAGAGGAAGGGATGGAGAGAAAGAAGGAGAGAGAAAAAGAAAGAGAATTAAGGTAGTTCTCCTAGGACCCCAGTTCCCACAAAGGTGAGATGTTTTGGGGGGGTTTTCAGTATGGGGGATTGAACCCAGGACCTTTGCACTGAGCTATGGTTCCAGCCCTTTAAATTTTTTTTCCATTTTTGAGACAGGATCTTGCTAATTTGCTAAGTTGGCCAGGCTGGGCTTGAACTTGCAATCCTTCTGCCTCCGCCTGGGTAGAGCGCTGGAATTACAGGCCTGGGCCAATGCACCCAGCTATGAGTGAGTTTTTATAAAAGGGCAAGCCCGACCCTCCCATGCCCCAGCTTCCTGTCTCATCATCTGATTGCTCTTCTCACATGCTCTCCCATCACAATGCTACCCACTATGATTTGACACAGCAAAGGGGCCTTTACCAGAGCAAGCACTGTACTATTTGGACTTTCAGCCTCCAAAACTATGATCTAAATAAACCTCTTTTCTTTATAGAGTGCTCAGATTTGTTATAGCAATGAAAAACAGATTAATACTGTGTTGGTGAGTAGTTTACTACTATGGGAAACTGGAACTCAGTCCCACTGGGGTCTTTCCAAGAAGCACTGTGAACCATGCCCCAGAATCAATCTACTGAAGGAAGAGGAGGTGGTGTCTTTCATATATATATATATGCATGCATATCACAGCTAGCTGTTTGTTATCATTGAAAGCTCTAAAAGGTCCACCATCACTGAACTATGCGATTCCATTTATATAAACTCTTGAGTAGACAAAAGTAATCTATGGTGATTACTGTTATAGGTCATGATAGTTGCTGTCTAGAAAGAGGTGTACAGTGACCTTCTAGAGGACCAAAATCTTTCTACCTTGATTTAAGGAGTAGCTATACAATATTGTATTCATAAATGCAAAAATTCATTGAGTGGTACATTCATGGGTCGATGCTTTTCATGTAAATTACATTTTAATTTTTAAACATTAAAAACACAAAGTAAAATGAATGAACAGCTCCATTCTTCAAGGCCCTGCTTCAAACCCCCATTTGGTGGCTGAGGACAACTCTGCAGTTGGTATCTCCAGCCTCACTAGGGCAGAAGGCGAGGGAGGGCTGCAGCCGGGCTGAGCCTCTGAAGCTGCCAGTGCAGAAAAAACACTCACTCTCCCCAGTGAGTTATGATTAAGAATTTTCTTCCTGGCCTCCAAGTGTTTTACTGGCTCATCCATCAATCTGTCAGAGGAACCGTCAAGGCAAGAGCGGCAGAAAACTAACAGTTCACACCCAAACAGCCTGAATAATTCAATGCCCGCCACCCCCTCCGGACCCTGAGAACGCGAAGCCAATTTTTTATGTATTTCTCAGGCTCTGCAGTCTGTTCTTACGGCTCTTGAAGTGCAGAGGATGGGTGCAGCATATCTGTGGGCCAAGATGGGACAGGCCAAGTTTACTAAAGCTGGGGTACCCCACCCTGATATCTGGAGCAGGATGAGGGAGAAAAGGGACCCAAGCCAGTGGATCCTTTTGAATAAGGAGAAAGAGCATGCATTAAAGTTATGAAACACAGATTTCAGATCCCGTGGCTGGTTACTTCTTAGCTATTTGATCTTACACAAGTCATTCACTTCTCTGAGCCTCAGTTTCCCTAGATACAAGATATCCATGGTGATATAGTACTTACTATATGACTGGCTGTGCGCTAATCACTTCCCTACATTAACTTATTTAATACTCAAATGATCCCATGAGGAAGTTACATCATCATCCCCATTGTACAGAAGAAGCAGCTGAGGCCCAGAGCTCACCCAGCTAAACCAAAGCACCTATCTCATTGGATGAGAATTAGGGAGTTAAAGCTTATGTCTCCAGACATCATGCCTGGTACACAGTAGGTGCTCAATAAAGAATAGCCAGTGTTGTTGTTATGAAAATATTGTTTCATTTGAAACAATAACAAACACATGAGTTTGGTAGGCATTGTGTGACTACATATGGAGAAACTGAGGCAGAAAATAATAAAATGTCTTGTCCAAGGCCATACGCACCTATATTAAAGATACTACTCGGCCCTTGGATCCACCTCAGCTCCCTTTATGAAGCTATTAAGATTACATCTCTAGTTTAGTAATCTCCAAACACAGGTTTTGATTCCAAAGGGAGGACGTGGATTCAAATCCTTTCTCTGCCACTCCCTGGCTGTGTGAGTAGAACAGTGTCCCTCACTTCAGCTTCCTTGCCTGTGAAATAGGATGAAGTAATCAGCTACACAGGTGTAAAGAGCAGGAGAGGGAGGGAGGGAGGGAGCGAGGAAGGGAGGGAGAGAGAGAGAGGGAGAGAGAGAGAAAGAGAGAGAGATCAAGACCAGTGACCAGTGGCCAATGACCAGTGGCCAGTGACCAGTGACCAGAACACACCCTTCTAGGTGTTTAGCCCCACTAACTTGCTCCCTCTGACCAAGCCTCACCTGTGAAAACAAGACTTTTGGGGGACATTTTAGATCTAAATCATAACATTCCACCCCGCCCTCCAAAGGATCGTGTCCATCTCATTATGTAAGATACATTTAGTCTATCTCTAAGAATTGCCAAAGTCTAACAGTTCCAGCATTGCTGAAAAGTCCAAGCCCAAAGTCTCTTCTTACACTCAAGGCAAACTCTTAGCTGTGAGCCCCTGTAAAAATCAAAAAGAAAGTTAAACACTTCCATATACAATGGCACAGGGTAAACATTCCCATTTCAAAAGGGAGGAATAGGAGACTAGACAGAAATTGGACAAAAGCAATACTGAAACTCAGCAGAGCAAACATTAAATCCTGTAGCATCTTGTCTAGCACCCAGGGCAGGATGTGGTGAGATGTGAGCTCCAAAAGCCTTGGGTGGCCCTGCCCCTGTGGCATTGCAGCGCACATGGTCTCTCCTTTGGGCTGGCTCCACTTACTGCCTACGGCTTTCCTCAACAGACATTCCATGTTCCTGGCATCTTCAACTTCCTGGGGTCTTCACTGTACTTTCAGCTTCATTCTCACAGCTTCACAAACTGCCCTTTCAGGGGCACACTGTCTGGCCTCCCAGGCCTCCCTTTGAAATCTGGAGAGAAGTCTCCCTGACACAACAACTCTTGCCTTCTGCATGCCTGAAAAGCCAGCACCACATGGATAATGCCAAAGTCTGCTGCCAGTTTGAGTGGTAGCCAGGCCCCTTTAGACCATGGCTGCAGTGGCCACTGACTACCTGGATGACTATGCACAGTGAAATGAATCCCAGGGAGCCAATTCCCTAGGCTGTCCTCCCAGGGGCTTCTTCTCAAATGAAAGGCTTACACTTTTTCACCTTTGAGCCTGTGATGAATGGGGACTTGCTGATTCTTGGGATGCCTTAAAACCATCTTTCCTATTGTCCTGATGCGAAGAACCTGTGTTCTTTTTAATGCTAATCTTTTTCAGCAGTCATGCTTTCCATGGCCCCAACTTTACAGGCTCTTTCTTCCTGGACAAACTGCAAGATTTTCAAATCATTCAACTCGGTATTTTGCTCCTGATTTTCTCTGTAGAGCTGGCTAAAAGCAGCCAGCAATACCTATGCCACATCCAAAATATTATCTGCCTTGAATTTTCCTCCACTAGGTTAATTGGTGCATCATTTTCAAATTTAGCCTTACACAAAATCTTAGGGCATGGGCAAAATGTAGACAATTTCTTGTCAAAATGTACCATGCAGGTTCTCCACTCCAGTTTATAAAGAGCCCTCATTTCCAACTGAAACTTCATGATCATGGCCTTTACTGTCCACATTCCTTTTAGTATGCTTTGTGAGATCTGACCAGAATCTCTCATCAATCTCTGATTATAGCATTCTAAGACTTCTCTATTCAGCATCTTCAAACCTTCCCAAATCCCTCCCACGAACCAGCTCCAAAGGCTTCTAAACCACAGGGTCAGGTACAATCACAGCAACAACCCTATTTCTCTGGTATCAAAATCTGTATTAGTTGGGCCGGTGATATAGCTCAGTGGCACAAGCGCTCCCCTGGCAAGCGCGAGGTCCTGAGATTGATTCCCGGTACACACATAAAAAAAAAAATCTGTATTAGTCACTTTACCATCACTAAACAAAATACTCAACACCTACAATTTAAAGGAAAGGTTTATTTTGGCTCACAGTTTCAGTGGGTTCCATTCATGGTTGGCCAGCTCCAAGGCAGAAATGGCATGGTGGAAGGGACTGGCAGAGGAAAGCAGCTCATGTCATGATGGACAGGAAGCAAAGAGAGGAAGGGAGGGCCAGGGACAAGCATGCACCCTTCCAGGTCATGACCCCAGTGGTCCATCATTCTAACCAGGCCCCACCTCCAAACACAAGACTTTGGGAAACATTTTAGACCTAAACCATAACAAATGTCCAGATGTATCTGTACACAGTATAGTGCTAAGCTAAAGAATTGGTTAGCTTCCTGCCAGATAAGACTTCTCACTCCAAGACTGGAATGGGGAAAAGAAAGAAGGGAAAGGGAAAAAAATTGTATATGTATATAAGATGGTTAAGATAGATACACTACCAGTTTTACTTAGTTCATTGAAGAGTAAGGTTTGAGCCAATAATGTTTGGACAATTGAATGCTAATGTCTGGTATCCTGAATAACTAACTTAAAGATAATAATACGTAATGCATTGACCATTGTTACCCTCATATTATGTTGTTTTGAAAATTTGTTCTTTTTTTGATTTGTTTTGTTTTTTCTTCTCTTTAAAATAAAAAAAAAAGACTTCTCACTCCAGAATACCCAGAGAGGGGCTGTCTGCCCCAACCACCCTGAGCACTGTGGAAGCAAATCCTCAAAATAATTCTAATTATGATTTAAAGGACAAGATCCCTCAATTGGAGGATCACTCCACTGGCTATTCTCAGATGGTAAAATGTCATTGGTGAAGTTGTCCTAGGAAGGTAATATAGTGGATGTGGGAGAAGGAAGGAGACAGGGGCACTTCTGGTTCAATGTGATCATAGGCAAATTTGGGCTCTTAGCCTTGGTTGCCTCTTTATATAAAAAAGAGAGGATCTAGAACACCTGACTTCTAATAATCTTCATGCTCTGATGTTAATTCTATATTCAACTGTCTTAGGTGAGATCCAGAACAGAAGTCCAAATGGAATCAAGGTCTGGGGTTTCATCAACATATGAATGGATAATGAAAATGTGGCATTTATATACAGTGGAGTACTACACTGCCATAAAGAAGGATAAACTTGATAAATTGATGCACCTTGACACACAAGCTTAAATATCACATGGTTTCTCTTGTAAAAAATATAAACAAAGAGTAAAATTAAACATAGATAATAGGGAGTAGAGAGATCTTTTCCAAAAGAGGAAGGGATCAAGAGATGAAGGGAGCAGGGAAGAAGGGAAGGGAAGGGAAAGGGGATGATAAAAAGAATGTACTGTGATGAATTTAATCATTGTATAATGTAAACATGTGCTAATGAAAAATGAAAACTTTGTAAAAAGAAGAAGGAAGAAAAAAGAAAGAAAAATGAAAGAAAGAAAGCGAGCAAGTAAGCCTGAGGCTCGACCGTGGATCTACTTCAGCACCACAGACAGCTCCCATTACAGGGCAGATGGGCATCCCAAGAAAACCTGTTTGCATCTGTGTGAAGGCAGATGTACTTAGGAGGGACATTCCTAGTGACATCTGGGGCCAGGTGATTGGGGGGGAACGTTCTCTTGTACATTGTACAGTATTTGGGAACATCCCTGGCTTCTGCGCACTAGACACTAATAGCACTCCATACCACCTTCAAAGTGTTTCCAGACATTGAGTATGTCCCCAAAGGGTGAGGACAAAAATCATCTCAAGAATTGCCAACTTAAACAGACAGCTCTCCCTGGAGTTCTGCGGTGTGTGCTTGCGGCCACCTTCAGAGTCCCAGTCCTAAAGCCATCCTTCTGAATTTAAACAGTCCAGGGGCAGTTTTTAAAAGAAAGCAAGTAAAAAAAAAAAAGTAAGTGAAATAATTACAGCCTACAATAAGTGCTGTTAAATAATAAGAGGTTAATGTTATTTAAAAAAAAAAAAGATAATGTGAGGCTATTTATCACCTTAAATCAGGAGTTTGGGAAGGGCCTAATCAAAGAGGGGACAACTGGACTGGAAATTGAAGGTCAAGATGGGACTGCGTGTAGGAAAATGGAGCAAAGCACATCCAGGCTAAAGAAATATAAAGCCCAAGGTCTCTGCTATGAGGAGAGCTTACTGTGTTTGAGGAATAGTGAGAAGGTCAGTGTGGCCTCCAGCAAAGTGAGGGGTAGAGATGTTCAGAAAGAGACGAGGACTGAAGAGGGGTCAGGTCTGGTCTTTCAGGGTCTTGGCAAACAGGTTGTGCCTTCAACTGAATCCTTGGAGGAGACTTGAGGTGCTAGGTGCTAGGAAGCCCCCCCTTGAGTTATGCAATGCATGTCCTCAAAGCTCATAGCAGATCTGCAGACAAACCCCACACCTGCGGCTGAAGGTGAGGCCAGTCTCAGTCAAGCTGTTTAGAAAATTAACCTGATTTATGCAGCTTAGGAGCAGTTTTCATATTTATAACCCAAGGTCAAGACCAAAGAGAAGCAGCACACTTTACAGCATACCTTTAGACCTTTATAGGTCTGCCCTCCCTTAAGCACATGTCTTACCCCAAATAGGATGGTGCCATTAAGTTTTGAGAGCATCTTGTGGCTTAGTAAGATGGCAGGACGGGGGGGTAGCGATTTCCTGAGGATTTATGGCCACACAATTTAGTTTTCTAGCTCACATTGTCTCTTCTCTCTTCACCCAAGTGTCCCTCAGTAGTCAATGACTTCACTACTTGAAGATTGGTCCTGACCCTCCCCCTCCCGAGGGCACCCCCTTCATTCCTGTTTAGTGAGTGGAGCACTGGGGGGCAGCGAGGACTTCTGAGGAGTTCCCAAAGCCCCCATAGTAAAAAGCAATCCTAGCCACTTGGCTGCTCCTAATGGCATATCTTTATTCACCTCTGCCTGGGGAAATAAATGATATCTTTAGGGGAAAGCCAACAGCTTGATTACCAGTGAACTTCAAGGAAGAAATGAACATAGCTTCAGACCTTGACAAGGGTAATGGGAATTAAATTCCAGGAAAGGGAATTAAAATAGTAGCTGGAAAGCTCTGGAATCAAATAGAGCTGAATTCAAGTCCCAGATATGAGTGAGTCCATAGATGATGATTGTACCTTCTAAGCTTGAGTTTCATCATTTATAAGATACAAAATAATAATAACAACAATGCTGACTCCAAATGGTTCCAGAGGAAAGCTAAATAAGATTCATAGAACATAAGCTTCACTGGAGCTAGTACTGAAATTGTTTTATCACTATAATTGCATCTTTCTTATAGAGATGGTTAATGATGTCATGACTGAGTGTATGCATAAATAAAGGATAAGCTAAAGGAAAGGGGATGCTTGTTATGTAGTGACAGACAGTTTAGCAACACTATCACCAGTGACAACATGGAAGTTGGATCCTTTATCTAGTCTACTCACTGTTCTAGATAAGGAGATTTCCTGGCAGAATGTGGAGGATGACTCCTGCTAGTTTTGCTACTTGTATTAATGTGAAAAAGGCAAGAGATAAGGTAAAGGAATGACTGTTAAATAAAAAGCCAAGACTTACTAGCTTTTGACAATTGTTTGTGTCTCTGGATGATGAATGATGCTAAAAGTAAGAAATACCTCTACACAAATATCAATCTGGGCCTTGTCAGGATATAGAGGATAAGGATGAAGTTGAAAATGTGACTGTAAAATCCTTTATCAATGCCCCACAAGGACCTAAGATGGTGCCTCTGATAACCAATCAACCAAAACATACAGCTCTCAACAATTTGAAGGGTAATATGTTTCAGCTGCTTTGGGATTTTCACAGAACCCCAAGACAGAGAAGAGCTTAAGTCCATAAGATTCATGTTTGTGGCTTTCTATAGAATGAACTCCCAATAAGATTCACAAAAGACCCACACCATTTTTAAGAGAAACATATTGGCAGAAATACAGCCAGCCTAGATTGAAAGAGACAGAAACTACCCAAATTGGAAGAGGACTTTAGATGCACTCAGCTCTACAGAAAGAACATTGGCTAAGAAAACACCTCAAATATAGGTTACTTGGGCCAGTGAGATGGCTCAGCGGCTTAAGCACCTGCCCACCAAGCGCGAGGGCCCGAGTTCGACTCCCGGAACCCACATACGAAAAAGGGGCCGGTGATATCGCTCAGCAGCACGGGCGCCTGGTGGCACGCAAAGTCCTGAGGTCGACCCCCCGGTACCCACAAAAAAAAAAAAAAAAAAAAATATATATATATATATATATATATATATATATATATATATATGTTACTTTCATGGAGAAGGAAGGTTGTTCCCATGAAACCAAGAGTTTTGAGACAGATTCCAAGAACCCTAGAGTTATTCTTAGGCCTTGAGTAGTATAGTTTTTTTTAATCTGCCAGTTTATGCCATGATGTACTTCAGTATGGCTATGGATGGGTAACCCCTATGTTCCTCTATCTCCCATTCATGAGCAGGGACATCTGTACCAGTTATCCTATGCCTGTGCTTCTACCGTAAATTAAGTGTAATCTAAATCTAACCTACTTAGATTATGACATTTTTACTTTGGGCTGATGCTGCAACAGGAGGCAACTTTTGGGGACTTTTGGGAAGACGAATGTATTTCATCCGTGAGAGGGATTATTGGGAACTCGAGGGCAAACTGTGCTAGATACCCTCCAAGATGGTCCTGTGTAGTCCTCCCACATTGAACAGGGCTGACCTGTGTAAACTGGGATACTGCGGGAGTAACAGCTCATGGCTTCTCAGGGTAACTCATTTTTAAAACTACAGTTTCTACCTTGCTGTTTCTCAAATCACTCTTGGAGGAATTCCAGACATTGTGAGATTCTCCAAAGGGTGCGGACAAAAAATCGTCTCGAGAACCACAACCTAAACAAACAGCTCTTGCTGCACGGCAAGGACCTGAAGTCTTCTGCCAATAGCCACTAGCGACCTGCCAGCCACGTGAATGAGCCTTGTTGGAAACTGATTCTCCAGCCCCCGTGAAGTCCCTGGATTCAATCCCCAGTACCACTAACTAGATAAATTTAATAAATTAAAACATGAGGGACTGAAAGTTTATGGTCCCCCAGAATTCCAGGAGTGTGGAATTAAGAAGGGACTCCATCTTGGTGTAGATTTCTATCTAGATACCAAGAAACATTCCCATCACTCTTCAGCCTGAGAAATGTGGGCCACAGCTTGACAGACACACATCAGAATCCCCGGGGGAATCTGGTCAACATGCAGCTGTGTGAGCCCTACATCGTGGAGGTTCTCATTCCTGTAGCTTCCGGCCACTCGACTCATATAAGTTAAGTAATAAATGTTCAGTGAGGTTATCTGCATGGGAATCGACAAAATTTGCCTAGATACAATATTTAACCCCAAAACTTTAAATCAAGAAAATTCATCTTTTAAACTTAATTTCTTAAATTAGAAAAAAAAAAAAAAAAAACATTGAAGCAGTAGTAGAGAGCTGACCATCCTGACCTCCCCTTCCACTGCTAATCCATCACGGGCTGATGCTGGGTGTAGCTGGAGGGGTCCCAGTGGTCAAACCCAGACTGCACACCTCTGTGCCTTGTATTGGTTACAGATGGCAACATATGACTCTGTCACAGACACTCGGATGACAAGAGGTTTTGCAAAGGCTTCTGGGACAAGACCAAACTCTCCTCCTTACTGGCTTTGGGTCTGAGAGGTTGCAGGATGGGAGCCATCATGAAGATGTTCGGGTGTGGAAGAAGAATGAGAGGAAAAGAGGACTTTGCAGTGGAGGTGGGCTGACCTGGATCTTGACCATAAATCTGGTGGTCAAACAAGGTCAGGAGAAAGCACTCCTGGAGGGGGGCAGCATGAGAAAGGTCTATGAGGAATCAGAGAGCAGAGGATTTCATGGGGAGCAGACAGGGAAGACTGGAAAGGAAGAGAACATTGGAGGCATGATGGAAGAGGAGACCAGAGCATCTGAGGCCTGATGACACAGGGCCTCCTAAGCCGTGCAGGTGAGTTTTCACTTTATTCTCAGGAGGAACACGGTCAGATTTGCTCTGGAGAAAGACAACTCTGGCCACTCCCTGGTGGAACACCTGGAGGAATCTTAAATGATTTAGTTTCATATTAAATAGTTTTCAAGACCTAAAATAATGAAAGTCAGAACTTTGTGGGTGAGGCCCTACAGACAGGCTTGAGGCCAGAAATCGGGGGATACAACTTATTTGGATAAAGGTCTTTAGTGACCCCATCACGAACAACCCTGTTGGGATCTGCCTTAGTTCGGGTTCTTCCAGAAGCAGATCCCAAGACAAAGACTTAGGTGCAGTAATTTATGTGGGAGGTGAGCTTAATAAACACTTGTAGGAAGTCTGAAAGTCAGGGAGAGAAGAGATAGGAACCAATAGATAGGGTATCATGAGGAGATCACTACCTGGGCAGCTGAGGCGCAATCCCACCAGAGGTTTGTGGAAGACAGTGTAGAACGTGCTCAGGACTGTCTCCCCTGGCAGGTGAGGGAGCTGGGATATTTATCCACCAACTACTACCCTTTGTTGGTTTTAGGGCTGTTTCCCACCCTCCAGTATCTCCGACAGGTTCCACTGCAGGTTGACACTCCTATGGCTGACGAATCATTCCTGACAAGGAAGAGAAAGAGAAGAGAGGGAAGGAAACAAGGAGGGAGGGAGAAAGAAAAGGATGTAAGGAGGGAAAGAAACAGGGATAACAAGGGGATTGGGGGATATTTGCTGAGCACCTGTTATTTACCAGGCACTGTAACAAGAATCTTCATGTCTCTTCCTTAAACTTCACTCTCACACTATGAGGAAGATCTGATGGGCCCATTTTCCAGATAAGAGATAGAGGCATAAGGCAAAACATAGATCCTGAGTTGAAATTTGGGATTCATGATCCAAGTTCCACAGAATTTGCCCCTTGGGTGTGGCTTGTCTGGATAGGCAGGCCCCAAGCTGCAGTCCCCTGATCCTATGACACTCAGCTGGCAGAACCAGGTGAGTTCTGTCATACCAGCTGACCCTACAGGAATCATTTATGCTGGGGATTTATGCTTATTTGGAAATAACCTGCAGGTGGATGTTGCTAAATGAAGGCATCTGCAGGTGTGAACCACTCGGAAGCAGCCACGTTATTCAGGTTCAGTGAAACTCGTGGGGCAAGAGTCCGGACCCACTCCCTCACACTTCATCACAGCCCCGCTGGAGAGTGGAGGAACAGACGAAGGATCAGACAGGTGAAAGGAATATGCCCAAGGTCAGAACAAGTGAAGAGTTCCTGAAGTGGGTCCAAACTAGGTCCAGCTAGTGGCAAAACCCATGATCTTCCAATAACCCTCTACATACATGCATTCGTTTAAAAAATCTATCTGCTGAGCACCTCCTATGTGCCGGTCACCTTATTGTATTATTTAAAGTCTCCTGGAGAGCTCTGAAAAGCTACCCACAAGACTGAGACTCAGAGAGGAGAAGAGAGCTGTGCACACAGCTAGTGCGTGTCCCAAATACGTTCAAACCCAGCTCTGCCTGGCTTTAAAGCCTGAGGTTTTTTCAGCCACAGTTTACAAGGAATGATCTGAAAATGCAGTGAATAATTAAACTTTTAAAAAAATATTACAGTGAAAGACACTTCGCTGAGAATGATAGGATAAGTGTGTCTGAATCAAATGGGAGTGGTTCATTATTTTGAGGGGGATTAATAGCGATGTGTGTTTTACTGTAATGCATGTTTAATTTAAACTTTCATCATATTTTGATCACACCTTACTGATCAAACATTTACACCAGTTCTGTCAAATAAAAACATTATGGTGTATCCTCATCCATCTTATTCACAAGTTCTGGCATCATACAATTTCTGGCTCTTCCCTAAGTCAAAATGACCATGATAGTTAAGCGTTTTGAATCAGTTCAGGACACTGAGGCAGCCACGACACCACCAGTAAAGACATCATGAAAGAGAATTTCAGAACTACTTTGGAAAGTGGCAAGAACAATGGGATGTGTGTTCAAGAAAAGGGGGAGTCTTTGAGGGGGATTAATGGCAATGTGTCTTTTACTGCAACAATGTTTTAAAATTTAAACAGTAATCATATGTTCTGATCATACCTCCTATGGTCTTTGATTTCTTCAAGCATCCTTAATTAATAAATTAAGCAAATCCCTATTTATCCAATGCCTACTTCCTGCCAGCTTCCTACACATATCTTCTGGGGGCCTCCTGTGTGGTGGGAGAGGGAGGGCAAAGGCACACAATGCTCACACAGAACCTCGGGAGATGTAATCTGGAAGAAATCAAACAAAGAGCTCTGTAAATTGAAAGATCACTTCCAGCTGGAAAAACTGGGGCAGGCTTCCAGGAAGAGGCATGGCTGGGCCCTGAAGAGTGAATAGGAGCTCCCCACAGTGACATCAAAGAGAAAAGCATTCCAGGCAAAAGGACCAGCACAAGAACAAACATGACAGCCAGCAGTCAGTGGGGGCAGTGCAAAAAAAGGAAGGGACAAGCGAGGCTGGAAGGTAAGGAAAAGAGAAGAAAAGGAAAGGAGGGCGGATTTGGGGGCTGAGGACACATCGTGTGGGGTGTTTGGTGCCAGACTCATGGAGTCTGAACCTCATTTCATTTGCAGACTGCAGCCACTGGGGGGTACAGCACTAGAAGCCAGAGAGTAGCTGGCATTTCTGATTCCCTCACAAGGGAATACGAGACAGATTCCAGCAGGGATATCTATCATGGGAATCTTCTTGTGAGGCTGCTGCAATCGTCCCCACTCAGGACCTGACCGGCACCGTGAGAAGTAAAAGGTAGGCCAGCAGTGAAGACGCTACTAAGCTGCAATATGCTGGCACCGAGTGGGTGCCGGTTCTGTGGTGCCAGGCCTCCCAGCTCCATATGCACAGAACAGGCCTGGCTGCCTTGTGAATTTCCCACCTTCCCCTAACCTGGGAAACCCCAGCAGGGGCACCTCATTTTCCTGAGTGTCTATTCCCTCAACTGTAAAATGGGAATGGTAACACCCACCTTAGTTTTCCACTTATTATTGTTTTCATTTATTTTTGTTCTAGTCATTATCAGTACTATAGGGAACTTTGATATCATACATTTTACAACTTACTTTTCATTACTTTGCAAAAGTTTGTTGAGCACCTACTATGTGTCAGGAACTGAGCTATGTGAGTAAATAAGACCTTAAGTCCCAGATCTTGTAGAGTTAAAAGCCTGGAGACAGGGCAGAGGATTGGACAAATGGAATTCAGGAATGTATGCTGTCATGAGGGTTCCCTGGAGCCGTCACCCTGGAGATGTCAGGAAAGACTTTCTCAAAGATGAATTGACTTCAGCCAGGACAAAAGAGAGAAGGCGTTCCTGGCAAAGGGACACCCCAGCATATGCAAAAGCCTGGAGGTGACAGTGGGAAAAGCTGTTGGACAAAGTGAAAGACACTCTGTTTGCCTGAACAGGGGCTGGGACAGAGGTGCAGAGGAGGCAAGAACCGAGCTTGAGGGCTCAGGAGGGGCCAAATCACAGAGAACCTTGGGGAACTTTATCAAAAGTTTGGGATTTACTCCAGGCCACAGAAGGGAAGAGAAAAAAGAGAGACAGATTTGCATTCTAGGAAGAGCAGCCTGGCTGCAGGGTGGAGTGCGGACTGCAGGAACAAGAGCGGGACCAGGGGAATGAGTAAAATGTGACGAGTGAAGAGTGGGTCGGGCATGCAGGGTTTGATCCCTCCTCTGGCAGCCAGTTGGGGGACAATCAAGTTCATCCCATGATGGTTTTCATCAACTCGAGCACACGATATGAGGAGCGGCATTTGGGGCTTTGCCCTTCCGTCCATTCTCTTGTAAACCGCCCCCCACCAGGACTCTGCAAGGCTGAAGAGTGGACCAGAGGGACAGGCTGGCCCAGGTCACCCAATGCCAGCCACATGGCTAGAAGATAATTACATTTTTTCATCAATCCCCCGAGACAAGGGGACCCTGAGGCAGCTGCCGCTGGAGTTGCCCCTGCGCTAATTGATAGCGTGTGTGAAGAGCCGCATTCTTTTCATCCTGGTGGATCTAATTAGAGAAGCAGTGATTGCACTAATGGACTGGCCCAGGCAGAACAAGGTCACAACCAGATGCCCGGGGCCCAGCACAAAGCAGAGCAGTCTAATTGTCTTGGTTAAGAGACCCAGGGAGCAGTGCAGTGGGACCCTGTTGGACACTGTAACCTGGACAGATCAGATCAGGGACACAAGCATGTTACCTCAGGATTCCCCAGGATCCGCTGAGTATTTCTGGAGCTCCTGTTTACTATGTGCCAGGCATGGTGCTGGGTGCCGTGACTCAGCTGTGAAGGAGATAGGCTTTTCCCTACCCTCTGGAGACGATCATCTGGTGAACGGGACCAGTTCTAGCCAAATGATCATACATGAGAGGAAATCATCATGCCTGGGCAGCAGGAGGGAAGTCCATGGCTGTGAGGAGTGGTAAGAGCTGACACTGACCGAGCCTTTATCCTACCCATGTATTAATTCATTTCAGAATTACAGCAACCCCATGAAGTGGGTTTGCTTATTGTCTGTCCCATTTTGCAGATGAAGAAACTGAGGCCAAGAAAGGGGAAGTGACTTTCCCAAAGCCACCCAGCTGGGAAGTGGCAGAGCTGGGATTTGACAAGTGCTCCAGGTCCAACATCCAGGTGCCAAACTGCCAGGCAGAGGGCTGTGCAAAGCCATGTGGAGGGAAGGAGCTTTAGTGGTGGTGGAGCTGCCAGCTGACAGGGAAGCTGGAGGGCAAAGATGTATAGTGCGGTACAGGTGCCAACAAATGGTCCCGTTAGGGACATGTGTCTTTATTTGGAGAGCAACAGGGAGCCATGGAGGGGGTTTCAAGCAGGAGAAGGAAGCGATCAACTTTGGTTCTTACTCCTCACTCCACACTCAGGCAGTGGGTCAGGAGTGGAACGTGCATTTGAAAGATGAGGATTCCAAGGCCAACCAAGGACATGGGATGACTCCAGTGACAATCAGGTGATCCCAAGACTGAATGGGGCATGATGCAGCTCTCTGTAGGGCACTCCTACCCCAGGATTCTCAAGAGGGCAGAGGCTTACAAATCAACCAAGAGCCCCCCAACTGGGACACTTTGGCCCCTCTGGAATTCCACTCCCTTTCTGTAAAATGGAGACATAGGATGGTGATCAAAAACCATCCTAGCTTCGACATGCTTCTTTTCTCCCTTTCCTTCCATCTGATCATGTACCAAGTTCCTCCAGGTGCGGGCATGGTGCTGGTGCCAACCACGCCACAAGGAGATTGTGGACCACCATTGTGAAGATTGTAGGCACGGCAGGTTCCCAGCATCTGCCACACTCCCTCATTTGCCTCATGCCCCCACCCCACACCACCAGCTCTATCCGCTGTGGCCCCAGCTGCCTTCCATCTCTGCACGAGCATTTCTCCCTGGCATGAAAACAGATGGAGCCACTTGCAAGGAAACACAGCCCAGGCCCTGCCCCAGAGCTCGCAGCTCTGGGATGGGAAGAGAGCCAGAGCTAATTCCAACACCAGCTGCCTCCCCAGGGCTCCAGCCTCTGAGGCCAGCTGCCCCGGAGGCTTTATCTGCCTCTCCACAGGCCATGCGGAGCTCAGATTTAATTTCCTTCAGCTCCAATCATTCCAAGCCTGGCTCCTCCTTCTGCTTGCATAGACCTGTCTCCCTAGCAGGCACAAGGAGCAGACACACCCAGTTCTCCCTCCATGGACTGCAGGGGGTGGGCGAGGCCCCTGTCCCCCCAGACTTCCATGCACCCCAGGACATGGGAACCCAAGGGCTCCATCTTCCACAGCCATCCCAGCCTAGAACTAGCACTGATTTGAGCACAATTTGGGATGGGAATTGATGAACAATTATTAAACACTTTAAAATGAGTAGACTCAACATAGTCACATAATTTCTAGAAATTTATCTTACAGAAACATTTCCCCAAGCACATAGTCACGTACACATCTGTAACTTAAAAATCCAATAGCCTTTGGAAACAATGCGTTTTCATCATAAATGTGGAGCCTGTACTAGCTTGGGAACAACACCCACCCTGCTCCAATGAGGGGCTATTTACAGTGTGCACCCCCTTGGACAGGAATTGGGCAGGTCTCCCCAAAGATTATTAGTTCATCTGACTGGAAGATGCTGCCCCAGGTCCCCACCCAGTGTTATCACATAGTATGTGGAACAGGTACCCTGTTACCTATCTAAAAGCCAGAATTGGGTTTCAATAAGGGACTGTGGACTGTACTAGCACAAAGTGGAGACAACCTAGAAGTCTACCCATGGGTCTAGTTAACCAATAAGGATGTGCCATCCAGTGTCCCAGCAACAGCAGTGGCAGGGCCATGGTAGCTCCTCCAAGGCAGTTTCAGTCATCACCCCAATGTACAGATGAGGACACTGAGGCTTGGGGCTTCGGGAGTTACTTTCCCAAGGCAATCACACTAATGCAAAAAGAATAAAGTAATGCTGAGGTGAAAAGAATTCGGAGAAACAGCCAAAATGCACTGCTGATTTTTTTTAAAGGAAATAAGCAGGTACAGATTCATATATAATATATATATATATATTCCATATAGATATCATATACGTGTTAACTACATACCTTACTCTGATTCACTATGAGGAGCAAAGGACTGAGCAGGACCATTCCTGAGACCAAGGAGAGGTGGGCTGGGCAGGGACAGAGGACACAGGACACAGGACCCTGGAGGGAAGGAAAAGAGTGAAAGAAGAGAAAAACATGACACTTCTTGTCTGATCTATGAGACCATTTCCTTTGAAAATCAGCTATGGGCCTGGGGTGTGGCTCAGTGGTAGAGCCACTGGCATGCCCGAGGCCCTGGCTGGTACAAGGCCCTGGGTCCAATCCCTGGCACTGCAAAAACAAACAACAATATCCAAAAAACCAACTAGAATGTTTAGAATGGTGATTGGTAGAACTCATTTGATCTTTGCTATCATCCCTGGGGTAGATGTCATGAGCCCATAAGCAGACCGAAAGCCACAGAGGGTAAAGAACCCGCCCAAAGGCACCCAGTTAGTAGGTAGTAGACACAGGATTCAACCCAGGGTCAAAGTAAGAGTCTCCTTGCTCTATCCATAATTTGTGTGCCCAAGGGAAGGGAGGGAGAGGAACTTACGTTCTAAAAATAAATGATTAAGTACTGTATAACATAAAGACTACTAAGTGATATTCAGGGGAGGCAGGTAAAAGGATCAGGAATGTGAAGTGTAAATGAGGCTGAGGAGGTAGCACTGACACAAAGACTGGAAGAAGGGGAGGGAATCAGCCAGGTGACCGTCTAGAGGACGGACATACCGGCTGGAAGGAGCAGCTAGTGCACAGGCCTAGAAGTCAGAGTGATCTGGCAGAGCATTTTGGTTTTTGGTTTTGTTTTTTGTTTTGTGTGTGTGTGTGTGTGTGTGCATGCGTGCGTGTGTGTGTGATTTTAATTTTGGGGTTTTGTGTGTGTGTGCAGCAGTGGGAATTGAACCCAAGGCCTTCACACTGAGCTACATCCCCAGCTTTTTTAATTTTAATTTTTATTTTTATTTTTATTTTTATTTTTATTTTGAAAAAGGGTCTCACTATGTTGCCCAGGCAGGACTTGAACTTGTGACCTTTCTGCTTCAGCCCCCCAGAGACCTGGCATTTTTGAGGAACATGGAGAAGCCAGCGTGGCTGGAGCCCTAGGAGTTGGAGGGAAAGTGACAGGAGTCAGAGTGACCAAAAACAGCCGGGTGGGTGGATCTACTTGGCTCTTGTAAGCCACTGCTGCTGGGTTGCTCTTTGTTATAAAGAGTTACCGGCTAGTTTAGAAAGGCAGTAAGGACATAGTTAACACCAACACAGACTTTGCCTCTGGCTCCCAACACCTACAGAGGCCAAGCTCTTTGCCACTACCTGGCTGAAAGAACCCTTCTTCTAGGCGGCCTTGTTGGGCCCTGTATTCTCCAAATTTCCATTATTCCCACACAGCCATTGTGATTACTGCCATGTCCTGTACTGCATTTACTTCTTTTCTTCGTGGCCCATTTTTACTTCAATTTTATTTTTAAATTAACTTTCTATCCCTGCTGCCAATGAAAAATGCAAACATCGTTAGCAAAACCTGGTCTCCAAAAGAAATACTCTCAATGACATCAAAATGGCCTCAATGATCTCCCGCCTGTGTCCCCGGGGCATGTGATGCTCTGACCTCAGGTCTGTTTGTTCCTTGTTGTAAAAGACCGACAGTGAGTGACCTTCAGAAGTGTTAAAGCCATGGTGACACCATCGGAGACCTTCTCCTTGGGTAACTAGAAGGGTTGAAGGAGGGAATAAAAAGTAAATACCACTCTCATGTGACTCACTGTCATTTGACTTCTCACTGCTCTGTGTGATTGATGGTCAGTTTTATGTATCACCTTTGCCGGGTTATTGTCCCCCATTATTCAAACACAAATCTAGGCAGTATTGTGAAAATATCTTCTATTTTCACCTTTCTCGATTTTAATTCATATACAAAATAACAGGGCTTTGGGGACAATTTCTATTTTTATTTAGTGGTGCAACTCTTGTTTTCTTGTTGATCCAGAGTAAATCTTAGCTGGAAGCCAGCACTGGACTTTGTTTTTAAGGAATGATTCTATTCTGAGCACTTCAAAGAGCTTAGTCAAGATACCTTCCTACGCTTGGTCCCGGGGTTCAGGTGTCCCGAGCTGGGCTCATCGCTGTGAAAGGATGTCATAGATGTCACTAGGGTTGCTAATTAGCTGATGTTGGGTGAAGGAGATTAACCTACCTCATCTGTCCAGGCCTGACTCAGTCAGCTGGAAGGCCTTAAGAGGAGAACCAAAGTTTCTGGGAAGAAACCCACCTGTACGTGTAGTTCCAGCCCCTTCCCAAGAATTCCACTGTGCTCTTTGGAAAACACTGAGAGGAATGAGTGCCCACCCTCAAGCCATATGTGACTGCCTGTGGGTGGGCATTTGGATGCTGGATGCTGTACCAAAGATTGTCTCAGTCAGTGCTAACAGCCACCCTTGAGGTGTGTGCTACAATTAGTGCCATGTGACAGATGAGGAAGCTGAGCCTCTGAGAGGCTGAGCAGTTTTCCCAAGGAACCACTAGCTCACTGGATATATCTCCCTGCAATGGAAAAGTGGGGCAGCTTGACTGCCTCCTCCAATCTGATGGCTTTAGGACAAACTGAGGACAAAGTATTGTATATGACCATGACTGGTATTTTAAGGCAGGGGCAGCAACCTCCTTCATAAGCTGGTTTTGTCTCCTGCTCCCGTATCTCTCAGTCTCCAAAGAGGGCCAACTAGGGGCCACCTGTTCAGATCCCTAAAAGCAACCCCTCTCCCCAATAGTCAGCAGCAGCAGAAAGTAAAGGAATTGGCAATGCTTATAACACCAGCCTCCAGTTGGATTAACAACAGGCCAGGAGTACTTGTAGCTGGATGAGGACCTAGGACACCTGGCTTCTAGCCCAATTCCACCATAGTAGAGCTGTCCAACCTTGGGCAGGTCCCTGAAGTCCTCAGAGGCCAAGACTGGGAAAAATTAAGAACCATGCATTTTTCCACTAACTCCCAAGTTTCTCCCACCTCCATCCCATGGGTGGGGAAATGGGCTTGGAGGTCAAATGATGTGCTCTAGTCACCCAGCCAGCAATTAGCAAACTTGAAATGCAAACTTAATTCCACCTGTCTCCAGAGCCCAAGGTTTTAGGGACCCCTTATCAATTCCACAGGCCTGGGAAGAACATGGAGGCAGCAGAAATACCAGGCATATGGGAGCCAACCTGGTTCATTGCCCTCTGAGTGGAGGATTTATGGATCTCCTCACAGCTACAGAGCGGCCCACAGTTGGAGAATTACTAAACAAGGAAGCACAGCGGCCGCTGATTTATGAGATGCATGGAACCATGCCAGGCAAGCCAATCAACTGGCATGCATTTGCATATTAATGAGCACTCATAAATAATGCAGAGGATGACAAACAGAGTTGATGGTTGCCATCAGGCACCAAGCACCAGCCATCTAAAGCAGGGGGTCTTGAACAAGAGTGAGCATCGGAATGGCCCACCAGCTTTGTTGCCACACAGGGGCTGATCCCAACCCCAGACCATCCCTGTTAGAGGTCAGGTGATGCTTCCAATGGCTCCTTTATAACCAGCTGCCAGGTAGCACTGAGGATGCTGCTGCTGCTGCTGCCCCAGGGACCACACTTTGAGAATCATTCCTCTAACCTATTCTGGCTCCCCCAGCCCCTGACCCCATACCCACCAGGAAGGACAGGGCCAACAGGGGTGCCAGCAGGAAGCCCGGGTCTGCCATCCACTAGCCAATAACTCCCAGCAAGTTCCTTAAGCTTTTTGTCCTTCAACTGTAAAACAGGATAACGATGCCTACTTTGGGGGTTGTGAGGATCAAATGAGGGGACAGAGAACTGCCGGTTCAGCTCCAGGAGTGTAAAAAATATGAGAAAAAGGGCCGGTGAGATGGCTCAGCGGCTTAAGCGCCTGCCCGGCAAGCATGAGGGCCCGAGTTCGACTCCCGGAACCCACATACGAAAAAGGGGCCGGTGATATCGCTCAGCGGCACGGGCGCCTGCTGGCGTGCGAGGTCCTGAGGTCGACCCCCGGTACCCACAAAAAAAAAAAAAATATATGAGAAATGAAAGCTTTGACCAAGAAAATGTCCAGTCATGATGGTGAGCCTGGGTCCTCTTTGACTATCATATTATTGTTTTAAACTTTTTTTCCGAGATAATTGCAAACTTACAAAACAATTGTAAAAAAGATAGTACATAAAACTCCCCTAAGATTCTTCTACTCAGATTCCCCAAAGGTTAATATTTTATCACCCTAACTTTATCATTCTCTCTGCCTAAATATACATATACAAGTATGAATAAATATACTAATAGGCGGAATATTTGTTTCCTATGGCCGTTGTAACAAATTATCACCAATGCCATGGCTTAAAATAACACATATTCTCTTATAGTCCTGGAGGTCAGAAGTATGAAATTGGTCTTACAGAGGTGAAGTCCAGGTGACAGCACTGCTGGTCCCTTCTTCATGCTCTAAAGGAGGATTGGTGTCTTGTCTTTTCCAGTTTCTCAAGGCCACATGCATTCTTTGTCTCCTGGCATCCTCCTCAGTGTCAAGGCCATCTCTCTTGGCTTCCGTCATCACTGACCCCTTCTTTTTAGGACCTGATCTCCTATTTTTCTCTTGCCTCTATCAGGACCCTTGTGATTATGACCACCCAGATAGTCCAAGATAACCTCCCCATCCAACATCTTTAACCACATCAGCAAGATTCCTCTTCCCTTGCAACATGACATATTCACAAGTTCCAGGATTAGGATGTGGATATATGGGGGGGGTATTACTCAGATACATATTAATTTGTAATATATATCCTACATATAAAAGTACTTGAAATTGTTTCAGAGATACAAGAGGTGTTATCAAAATATACAGCAAATATTTAATTTTATTACAGTAAAAGACATCTTGCCACTAACCTCCTCACAAAAACAGGCTACCCAAATGTATGGGAACAGAGTCCTGGCAGCTCCTGGCCCAGAGGGACCACCTAGTGTCCACCCTGGAGACCAAGTGCTCATAAAAGCTTGGAAAGAAGGGAGTCCCGCAACAAATTAAAACCAAATGGAAGGGCCCCTTTTCAGCAATCCTTGCCACACCCCCTGCAGTAAAGGTGGCAGAGTCAGATAACTGAATTCACCTCTCTAGAATAAAGCCAGTTCCACTTGAACTATCTGAAGAAAAAGACCATCCAAAAGGAAAAAGCTACTCCTGTGAGCCTCCGGAAGACTTGAGGTTTCTCTTCAAATAGCAACTCCAATGCTGCTACAGATAAGTAAACAGGGCCTTGCTAAGGCCATGGCTCTCAGGCTTTCCATAATTTATCTGACATACATTCTCCACCACAGGAAGCATGGAAATCTGACCTGCTCCTCATATTTGAACTAATAGTAAAGTTTCTTTCTCCCATCAAACAGGCAGCTCGACGGTCATTGATTTTTTTTCTCATTGTCTCCTAACAGTTTTTCTCTTTAACCCAGCCAGTGAGGCACAAATCCCCAAGGTAGCTGGAAAGCACATAATCCGCAGCAGGTGGGGTCTACAGCCTCTTCCAGCCAGAAGAAGCTATAGAAGACAGAGACCTCCATGCCCTCAACACCCCCTAAGGAATTATGGGGATTTGTGTCTCTGTCGAGGGAGCGGGGGATAAGACAGGAAGATAGGAAGGGGCTAAAACTGGCTGGGAAAGGAGGTGTGACAAAATCTCAGGACATGTGCGCAGAACAGTTCCCAAAGCCCTGCATGTGAACTTCTCTCAAGAACTCAAGCAGGTTTTTGATAGGGTGGCCTAGACCTGAAGTCAGCCTAAGGGGTGGATGACACAAAAGAACCTTTCATTTTTGCCACTGTGTTCTCTCTTGCATGGTGGCCCGTCCTCACGCCGTAGGGTGTACTCCTTTTCCCACTTTTACTTGGCCCAAACTCACTCTTCAGAGCCTGTTTCTTTTCCTACCTTTAATAAAACTTTGCTACCATTTAAAGAAAATCCCCCTCACTTTAAACATTCTTCTCCCATCATTCTTGCCACTTTCTGAAGCGGTTCTGGAAGTACTCTTTCATGAATATCCTTATCAGATGTGTTAAAAAATATGGTGAACCCTGCTGCCGAGTGCCATGCAGAGAGAAAGGCAGGCTCGTAGAAACATAACAGTACAATCTCATCCCCCTTATTCAACATGCAACTTCTGGCTCTTCCTCAAAGTCAAAATGACCACAAAAGGTAAACAATTTGAATCCATTCAGGACAACAAGGCAGACTCTACCGCGCAGCTAAAGACCCTCAACTCAGAGAACTACCAAACAGATTCAGAAAGTGGCAAGAATAATGAAATAAATATGTTTGAAGTGGGGAGAGTACTTTGAGGGGGATTATTGGCCATGTGTCTTTCACTGTAATAATTCTTTTTACTTTAAACATTCACTGTATTCTGCAATCACAATGCATATAGACATATTGATAAATTGATACCAAGAGAGAAAGAGATGTAGCAATTAAAAGCAAATTTCAGACCTGACAATATTTTCCCCTAAATATTTCAGTGTGTATTTCCTAAAAACAAGTGTTTTCTCTTACACAGCACAGCAAAATCAGGAAATTAACCTCAGTACAATTCTATTATCTAATCTACAGACCTTACTCAAATCCTGCCGATTATCTCAACAAAACCTTTTGTAGAAAAAGTAACTCTGGCCCAGATCCCACTTGTGTGCAACTGCCCTCTTAGGTACCCCCCTTCAGTCTGGGACTGTTCCTCAGTGCTTCATTGTATTTCCTGACCTTGGCATTTTGATACATGGCCTTTCCCTGTGGATTGGTCTATGATTCCATTGTGATTATATTCAAGTTGTACAATTTGAGGGAGGGGCTTCACAGAATAATAATTGTCCCTCTCAGTGCCCCACATCCGGGGTACATGGTGTTCCTTTGTCCCTGTGTTAATTTTGATACCATGGTGCTGTCCTCCAGGCTCCTCCTCTGTAGTTACTGGTTTCCTCTTAGTAACTGTAGCAAGCTGAATAAGGGCCCCTAAAGATGTCCAGTCTAATCTCTGGAACCTGTAAATGTTATTTTCTATGGGAAAAAGTCTCTGTAGATATAATTAAGTTATGTGTCTTGCCCTAGGGACTATCAGGGTGGATTCTAAATGTCACCATATGTGTCCTTTTAATAGGGAGACCAAGGGACAGTACAGACAGAGGGGTGAAGGCCAGCAGCAACGAGGAGCTGCAAGAAAACAAGGAACAGATTGTTCCCTAGACCCTCTAAAGCAAAGTCATCCTGCTGTCACCTTCATTTTGAAACTGATTTCTGACTTCTGGCTTCCAAAAGTGTACAAGAATAAATGTGTATTCTTTTAAGTCATCAAATTTGTGGTCATGTGTTATAGCAACCATGTGACACTAACACAGGAATTAATAAATATTTGGTTAGGAGATACTTTGAGACTGTATCTCCTGTTCTTGTTGAACTTTTTCACCATTTTATGATCATATTTATTACAGTTAATATAGCTAGCATGTATTAAGCAACTCCTTTGTTCCAGGACCAAAGTGCAAACACAAATATCTAATTTAATGGTCACCATAATCCTATGAGGTTGATGCTCTTTGTATTCATTTCACTGATTAAGACACTGATGCTCAGAGAGAATCCTGGCCAATGTCACACAGCTAATAAGGGGTACACCTGGAATTTGAACCCAAGTGTCTGGCTGCAAGAATCCACCCTGAACCCCTTCATATATTTTCTCTTATCCCCTCACTAGAGAGATAGGAAAACTGTCCCCAGGAAGGGGAGTAACTTGCCTGAGTCTATCCAGTGATATCTTCTGACTCCTGGCACCAGCATCTCTCCGACGTGGCTGCATAATCTCAGTCCAAGTGGGGAAATCCAGAACTTTCTCTTTGCAAACTGAATAATCTCCTTGTCATCTCACCAGAGAGCAATAGAATTTGTCACAATGCAGCGCTGACAAGTGGCCATAGACCTAAAGTGCCTACAGACTAAATCTCAGGATCGAGCAAAGCCAGAGCCGTGGGAGCCCACAGGCGATGTGCAGTGTGATATGATCTCCCTGCAGCTGTTATGCATGGCTTGTCTTTTCATGGTATTGTCACCCCCACTACCAGCAACACTGTCTGTGCATATCACAAAGCCCCAAGGATGTGGTACCTGCTCACTGGAATCAGCGCAATTACACCAGAATTTACCGAGCAGGTATTGTCTGGGGTGCAGGGGACACGACTGTGACTTGAACAGATATTGCACCTGCCCTCCTGTAGCCCAGAGGCTGCAGAGACCATTTATCAACTGACAACTTTGCCCTGATCACTGCACTTAGGCCTCACTTGCTCCAGTGACTGGCATATTGGAAGGTGGAATGTGTGACTGTCTTATGAGATTTAAGCTCCGTTTGATGGGGGGACACAACAAAGTAACACTCTGATAAGTGACAGACAGAACTCTGTGTTCCTTACAGCTCCAAGCAAGAGGGAAGGATGCCACAGAGGGCGACACCAGAGGTGGGGGCAGGGTGCCCAGGGACAGAGTCACAGTAAGCTGGACCTGTGGGGGACAGCTAGCTTATGTATGGCAAGCAAGTGGCATTGGGAGCAGCTAGGTCTTGAGGACTCCCTGTGGACTGGCTAATTTGAACAATTTCACGGGCTCAGGAACTAGGACCTGTCCCTAGTTGTCTGGTATCTGCCTCTGATGCAGTTGCAGCTAGTGCATAATGTCCCCAGAATTGGAGAGCCCTATAAAACGAGTGGCTGAGGTGGGAACTTAATCAGCTGCTCAAGAAGAGGAACTGACCAGCCTTTTACCAGGACCGCAAAACTAGATCAAGAAAGCATTTAAAAAAAAAAACCTATATTACGGTCATGCCCTCTCTGAGTCACATGTGACAAAAGCAATCATGCCTATCTATTAGAATTGAATGAGGATTAGAGAAGTGTGCAAAGCACCCATCGGTACCAGCACCCACAAAACCCATGAGAGGAGCCATCCCATGCTAGCACTCAGGCAAAATCACTCATAGCTAAAAGGTCCTGCTGGAAATACAGAGGCAAGGTGCACCTCCCTCCCCACGGAGCCACACAGCCAGCTCCCCATCCCCGAGTTGAAGCAGATTGACAGGGAACTGAGGGAGCAGCACAGGCCACAGCTGACCCACCTGCAGGCACCGTCCTGGAGAGAACAGGAGCATCTCCATACGTTCGTGGAGGAAAGAACTTGGAGACTGAAGGAGCAGTCATGGCCTTCACCTCTTTTTGCTTAACATGGAGCATTCGCTCTCTGTGGGTCTCTCTCCCTCTCCTTCTCTCCTCCCTCCCTCTCCCTTCTTTTCTGTCTCCCTTACTCCATTCTCCACTCCACCTTCCCTTGGTTTCTCTATCTTTTTCTTTTTCCTCCCCTCTTCAACCTGTCCCATAGTGGACATCTGTCATCCAGGTATCCAAGAATCATGCCTGTTTCAGGAACTATCAGGATCCATTGGTGACAAAGCCATTCCTCGCACTACAAAAACCTGACAACAGAAGGCAGGTCCTGTCCCACATGCCAGTGCACAATGACAGCAGAACCAAATAGCTCTGGATCTTGCAGAGAGGCCCAACTGTTCCAGGAGAGATCATTCTGGGCAGCTGAGTCAAGAGCCCACTGGTTGGCATTGTGTGTCCATGAATTCTGGGAGAGATGTGACCCTGTGCAGAGCACCTCAGTGGCTAGGCCTGGGCTGGGCTTGATCTCCCCTCTCACCTGACCCTCTACCTTCTCCTGTTTATTGAGCTCCCAGTGCCCTTTCAATATATCTATTGTCTGCCTACAGTAACAAAATCCAGCCGAGGAGATATCCACTTTGCCCATTCTTTTTCACTGAGGCAGTAGTTCATGAGCACCATGAATCATCTATTTCCCAGCTCTTAATAATTATAAGAAACATTTATTAAGTATTTACTGTATATCAAGCACTAAGCACGGTTGGTCCCCAATATTCAAGGAATCCATGTTTCAGCATTCACCTACTTGCTAAAATTTATTTATAACCTCAAAATAAATATTTAGGGTGCTTTCATGGTCATTCATAGACACATACAGATGAACAAAATACTTGAGTCACCCAACATGTACATCCCAGCTGAAGTCAAACAAGGTGGCATTGCCCTTCTGTTTCAGCTGTCGCACTACAAACAAGTGTCCTTCTGATGGTCTGTTTAATATGGTACTTTTGCATTTTATCCTTTTTTTTTTTTTTTGGTAATTTCATTGCTTAAAATGGCCCCAAGTGTAGTGCTGAAGTGCTGTCTAGTGTCCCCAAGTGCAAGGAAGCTGTGATATGTTTTATGACGGTGTGATTAAAATATATGGTGAATGTTTAAATTTTTAAAATGTATTACAGTAAAAGACACATTGCCAGGAGTCCCCCTCAAAATACTCCCCTATGCCTCCGACACATTTATCTCATCATTTTTGCCACTTTTTTTTTTTCTCATTTTGAGACAGGATTTCACTATGCAGTTCAGGCTGGACTTGAACTCACTTTGTAGCCCAGGCTGGCCTCCAATTCACAGCAATCCTCCTGCCTCAGCCTCCCAAGTGCTGGGATTACAGGCATGTGCCACCACGCCTGGCCTCTTGCCACTTTCTGACGCAGTTCTGGAAGATCCCTTTTGTGAGCTTCTTTAGCTGTGCTGTCATGGCTGCCTCAATGAGTGGATTCAAAACATTTACCTTTCATGGTCATTTTGACTTTGGGGAAGAGCCAGAAGTTGCATGGTGCCAGATCTGGTGAATAAGGTGGATGAGGACACCACACGCGGTTTTTATGAGCCTGCCATTCTGTTGGATGGCACTCAGCAGCAGTGTTCGCCATATTTTTGATCACATCTCAAAAAGAATCATGAAAGAGGACTTCCAGAACTGCTTCAGAATGTGGGATAAGTGTGTTCAAAACAAAGGGGAGTATTTTGAGGGAGACTGGTCACAATGTGTCTTTTACTTTAATCAATTATTCTAATTTAAACATTCACCATATTTTTAATCAGAGCTCCTATGTTAGATAAGCTTTGTTTATGCATGATTTGTAGTGCTGTTGGCCACGAGTTCAAAATTAATGAGTCAACAAAATATACTAGATCAAGTATTTTTAAACAAACAATAAAACATAAAACAAGCTTATGCATTGATCAGTTGACAGGTGTTTTGCATCCAGAAGTCTTCAGGCAACTAGTTCTGCATTTCTCCAGGGAGCAGTGTTCAATATTTGTTAATTCAGTGTTCAGAGTGTGTTACGGTTTGAATCTAGAATGTCCCCTCAAAGTTCCCATGCGTGGAAAGTGATTCAATCATGGGGATGCTGTTCTCATCAGAGGATTAACCCACGCCGGAGTTCATAGCTGAATGTGCTATAGCGGTGGGGCCTGGTTGGAAGAGGTGGGCCCCTGGACAGGTGCACCTCCCTCCCTGGCTCCTCCCTTCTCTGCTTCCCGCCCACCACAAGATAAACAGCCTCCCTCTGCTCAGATTCTTCCGCCATGCTGTTTCTGTGTTTGAGGCTCCTAAATATGGACAGAAACTTCTGAAACTGTGAGTGAAAATAAATCTCTCCTCCTTTAAGTTGTGGGTGTCATATATTCTGTCCCATTGACAAGAAAGTGACTAAGACAGAGTGACTTACTATGAAAAATAATGAGAACAGACTGCTCATGACATAAATCAACCCATCTTAATTATGCTACAACCTTATTAACTAGGAAGATAACATTATTCTCTTGTCTTACAGTAAAAGAGGAACCTGAGCCACATGACTTTTCCAAGGCCATATGGGCAGGTTGTGTTGAACGGAGGGTCTGGCTTGGGGACATAAGCACTCATGCTGACCACTACACCGCTCTACCAACTTGCTTTTCCCTATTGACCATTCTGCACATAATCCAGCACTGTGCAAAACTCCAAGGCAAATGGAAGTGAGTAGGAAGCCCCAGACCTGAGGACATTACCTCAATAATGAGATTAGGCCCCTTGAATACCTAAAGGATGTGGTATTCACCACAACCGTAACACCAGGGCCACTGACACTAGGGCTCTGGGTCTGTCTTAACAGCTTTGGACCTTTAATATCCTATCTGTCAGAACAATCCTGAAGCTCTTGGTGGACCCAACAGCTCCTCCTGGCACTATCCTTGGTGCTGGATCTATGTGTCCCGGAGTTCAGTAGGTTGGGAAGCATTTCCTGATTTTTCCTCAATTGCCACAGTACCAGCCAGGTGCTCATTTCCCACCCCTGTATGTCATTCACTCCAAAATCCCTGGGAATGTATTTTTCCTGGCAGCATCAATACTCACTCTGACCTTCACCCAAACAACGCATCTTCTCCCAAATCCTAGTTCATCCAATTTATCATGTGTGACACTAAGACTAGGATGAAGCTTCTGGCTCTACCCATTAATAGCTGTGTGACCTGGGATAAGGTATTTACCTTCTCTTGGCCTTCATTTCCATAAAACAAGGTGAGATTGGAGCAGATATTTTCTAAAGTTATTCCCGGGCCAGCTCCACATCTACTTTCTCCATAGACTACTCTTTTCTCCACTTCTCCCCATCTCTAGAGATGCTATGCACATAACAACCCAGATGACCTGGAAAGAGGCCTTTACCTAGAAACTTAGAGTCTGGCTGGAGAAAGATCACATGACTGCTAATATTCATATCTTCTAAATATTTCTCTGGCTGATGGATTTGCCCACTCCAGAGGATACTAAAAACCATAAACCCACTTTACAGTTGACGGTGAGGATGCGGAATGCAAAGGAAGAAGGTGATCAGTTAGAACACTAAAGCATTCTAAACTTGCAAGGCAAGAGTCATGTTAGAGTTCCTTGGAATGATGATCATGAGATTTAATTTTCAAATTCAATTGATGCTTAATGTCTACTCTTTACAGTGAGTAAGTCACTTACAGCAAATAAAAAATGAAGTAGGTCTCCAACTCAAGGGTTGCAAGAGACAAGTCTCACTCCCGGGATTGATTTCACCTCATGATAGGTATTGTGACTCAAAAAATATTAAATCCTAATGATCCAAGACCAAGCAAAGATTGATGGGTGAAGGAGTTCAGTCCAGTTCTACTTTTGTGACCAGGCATCTCTCTCTTTCTCTCTCTCTCTCACCAAAGGCAGCAACTCACAGCCTTCTCATTGTACCTTTGATCTCTTGGTTTCCACCACACTTCAGAGTAGTATGAAGCCCACCCATTCCCGTGGTGGCAGGGTGGGGGGGTGCAGCACTGTGGTTAAACTGCGCAGCCGTATCTCTGATGGGTCTGGGTCCCTTCTCACCTTATTCATTCTGTGTCCTTCTTAGGCCTCAATTTCCCCATCTGTGAAGTGAGCATAAAAGAAGTACTTTCCTCTCCGGTGAGTTAGGGCAGTGTTTCTCAACTCCCCATGAATCATTTTGGGCTCCTGTTAAAAAGAAAATTCTGACTCAGCAAGACTGGGCTGTATTTCTTACATGGCAAAGTAAGATCTTAACAGACTAATCATCCCAATATAAGAACTATGAACTATGAACAATGAGCAATATACAAAAAGCAAAAATCAGTTACCTTATATCCCTGAAGTGGGAACAAGAGGGGGACAGTGGGTCAAATCTTGGAGAAAGAACCACCATAGCATGAGCTTCTCATTTCTGCTGCTCTTGTCTGAGCCATGGGTGTGTCACAGTGCAGAGCAGCTAAACCCTCATAGAAAGCCTTCCAACCTTCTGGCCTACAGAATCATAGAATGAAGCCCAGGGCAACTATAGCCATAGCGAGGGACAATTATAGACAGGAGAGAGAAAAGAAGGCCTACCTCAAACTTTGGGTACAGAGAGTCCAAATCCCTAGCTGACTCCTTGACTATGCATCATAGAAGAGATTTACAGCAAGTTACAGATAAGGCTTAAATAATTAAACTAAGATTTTTAACTACTGCCCACACAGATGAGACAGCATTTACAATTAGCAAATTTATTGCCTGCTAAAACAAAAACATCAACACTCTTCCGAGCAACATAACAGAATCCATAATCTCTACAACAAAATATCTGCAACAGCCAGAAAAAATTGAAAATTGCTTAATGTGTAAAGAACCAGGAAGATATAACACATTTCCATTTTCCATTTTCAAGGGAAAAGAAAATTAACAGGAGCAAAGTCTGAGATGACCCAGATGTTGGAATTATCAGATAAAGATTGAAAGCAATTACTGTAACTATGTCCAGTTACATAAAGAAAAATACGCTCTTAATCAATGATAAGATAATCTCAGCAGATAAATAGAAAATATGGAAAAGAATCAAATGGAAATTTTAAAACTGGAAAATACAAAAAGAAATGTCAGCAAACTTGAAGGTAGATGAATGTAAATGATTCTTAAGAAGAAAGAAAAAGATTGAGAAATAAAATGAACATATCCTCAGGAACCTCTGGAACAATATCCAAAGGGTATATGGAGTCCTAAGAATGAGAGAGAAGGAGTGAAAGTGAGAGAGAGAGAGAGAGAGAGAGAGAGAATCTGAGGCAGGAAAAATGTATCAGAAGAAATAATGCCCATAAACTTCCCAATTTGGTGATTTAGTAGATTGGAAGAAGGGCTGAGATCCTTCCTTTCTGACAAACTTCTACATGGTACAGATGGACCACACTTTGAACTGATCTGGTCTAAATCTGTATTGTCCAATAGGAATTTCTGCAATGTGGGAAAGTTTAATATCTTCATTGTCCAATACAGTAGCCAACAGCTGCATGTGGCTATGAAAACTTGAAATGTAACACTGAAGTTTAATTTTATTTAAGACAGACCTAAATTTGGCTACTGGCTGCTGTATTGAATGATATATATCTAAATGGTTCAATGCAATGGTACTTGGCAAGAACTTGCATGATGCCCAGCGTGAAGTGGCTCTCAATATGAGCTCACCATTATCATCAACAGCGGCATCATTACCATGATCCACCTATTTCATCACTTCGCTCAAGATCATCCCTGCTTTTTGCCCCACAGCCTGGGACAAGGCACCATTCCTCATACCTTCCAGCACTTTCAGCCACCTAATCATGATTGACAACATTTTTGCACTCTTTTCATCTAGTGTGGAGAAACGACTTTTCTGTCACACCAATTCCCTTAATTTTCTTGTGAGTCAAATAATGTTAGTCCCCTTTAGTGAAGGCTGGGGCCACTCACTATATACAACGCGTCCCAAACTTACAAGGTTTCCACTGACAGTTGTTCGACTTTGCGATGGTGCAAAAGCAACATGAATTCAATAGAAACCGTACTCTGAATTTTGAGTTTTGATCTTTCCCCAGGCTAATGATATGCCCCACAATCACCAGGATAAACAACTGATGCTCTACATGGACTGTGTTGCCAGCACTTTTTTGGGTACAGATATTCAATAAATTACATGAAATATTCAACACTTTATTGTAAAATGGGCTTTGTGTTAGATGATTTTGCCCAACTGGAGGCTAGTACAAGTATTCTGCACTTGTTTAAGGTAGATTAGACTGAGCTGTGAGGTTTGGTAGATTAGGGGTGTGAAATGCATTTTCCAAGTATGATATTTCTGACTTACAAGGGGTTTATCAGTAAGTAGCACCATCACAAGCCAAGGAGTAGCTGTACCCCTTGTACTTTAAAAGATCCTTCACCCATCACAGAAATCTCCTGAGGCTCTTGTCCTTTGCTTGTAAGGCATGACGTTGCCCAGGCACTGAGGAGCCTTCTGTCCCAGCTCTGCTTGTTCTCGTCAAGTCCCACACGCTCAGTGAATGTGTTCATCTAGACATCTCAGCTCTGCCCTGGGAATCAAATCTTAGCCACAGGAAAGACAGATTAGAAGTAGGGGAGCTGGTCCCCCATCATCAGCAAGTTCTTTTCATTCCTAGGACCTATTGTCCAGCTATTCTTTGATTCTATGAGATGTTTCCACCGACCCTCTTGCTCCTATTAGCCAGGAGCTTGATGACCCAGTGTCCTGTGTTTCCTAAACCCAAGCTTTCTGGAATAGCCAAAAAGACCTGGCTTCCATCATCACAGGACTTAAGAGCTCACAGAGTGTGAGAATGAGAGGGGACTTAGCCGATCACCTCCTGACCTGCTGGGCAAATCCTTGCAGTCCCTGTCAAGTCACTGTCCACCTTCCAGTGGGAAGGCCTCTGCCTGCCAGTGAATCTGCCTCCATGAGTTTTGACCAGAATTGCCACTTACCAAGTGTGTAAGCATGGGCAAATCATGGAACTTCTCTAAGCCTTGGTGTGGGTATGTTTCTATTGCGTGTTCTAAGTGATGATGTATGTAAAACACTTGGCACATGTACACTTTATTGTAAGTGCTTAATCAATTATAAACAATCACCATAATGCATACAGAAAAAAAATGGTCAAACCCTGCCCCCTCAATTCATAGAACCCAAGATCTTTCACAAGGGAGATGTCTCTGGGTCTTCATGTTCCTAAGAAAACAGGCTCAGGGCACCTCAATAAGTCACTCAGAGTAGCACCACTGACACCCACGATGCAGGGCTTGAGAGTTGTCATCTCTTGCCAGCTGGCAGATTTTTGACCCCCACCTCCAATGCTGGCACCAGGGTCCAAAAGCAGAGTTGAAGCCACCAAGATGCTCAACAGGAAAGAAAATTGTTTCTTGTGGCAGGAGAAAGAAAAGAGGAAATTATCTGGTCCAACGCTCCCAGATTCCATCTTGAATGTGTCCATCACCCATCACCTCACTAGGTAATTGCGCACATGGTTACTGAGATATGACTCAAATGAGACGCTGTGACCTACATTTGGAAAACACAGTAATTCACTCTGCTAAATTTGGTGTTGGGACTCTGCATTTGCAAACCCCACCCAGTGTGGAATCCAGGGCAGATATAATACTATTCCCTGGACAAGTTCCGATGAGGCATCCTTTCTTATTCTCAGCCCGGTCAAAGCTCCCTGGAACCACAGACTTGGAAAGGGGTGATGAGGCATGTCAGAGATTGCAAACTCAATTGTCACAGAGCCAGGAAGTCAAGTCACTGCATGGGGAGGGACAGTGGTACTGTGAGGAGCTGAAGGACACAGACCCAATCAAAAGGAGAAATCCTTGACTATTATCAAACAATAATTGCGATGTGGGAGGTGGACCCAGGGTTGCCCACCCCAAGTCCATCAATGACCAGGTGCATGACCTTGATCAAGTCACTAAACTTCTCTGCCACTTGATTTCCTCCTCTGTCAAATGAAGATAATAAAAATACCTTTATTACAGGGTAGGAGTGAGAATTAAATGAATTATCCATTGGAGTCTTAGAACATTAACTATCCCATAGTAAGAACTTAATAATTGTTAGCTAATATTATTAAGTCAATGGTTAGGATGGGAAGATTCTTGAAGCAAAAAAAAAAAAAAAATAGGGGCAAAAGTATTCAAGTTATTCTCATAAAGAGAGGCTAACTGCATGGGATAAGACCAGCTTGACCAAAAGTATTTCTTTGCCAGGAATGCTGGCAACCAGTAGACTTGGGATTCTTCTGAATATACCCAAATTTGACTCTCAATTGTGTCTTTAATTTATTAAAGTTTGGGCAACTAATTAATTCTTTTTTTATGCAGTAGGTTTAGTGAGCACAGCATTTTCAATTAAGGAGTCCTGGGGATAGAATAATGGGGCTCTTAGTGAGAGAAAACTTGGGTGTCATTGTTCTAAAACCAAAATACAGAAGATCTGGGTTTAACATCAAATGTGCTTAAGCCTCTGATTTCATTATAATCAATCATGGAGGATGCTGGTAAGCCAACTGTTTCCTTTTATTTACAGGTTTTTATTTATGCAAGAAAACTCATAAATAAAAAGAAAGAAACAAGCATTTATCCTGCTCTTCTTAAAGAACTGAGCCTCAGGCCTGCCAAACAGTAGATAATACTTAGAAATATATTCCAGGCAAAAAGTGAATACAGAGTTAGAGAATTAGAATGTCACCCTTTTGAACTACCTATACAATTGATAGATTTACACATTGAGCATCAATAGCTGTGAATACCACAAAAACAATACTATCTGCCATGACACAGTCTTACAAGAAGAAAGGGACATAAATCTGATAAAGCCTTTAGATGCAAATTTGTGATAAAAGCCAAGAATAGAATATGTTAAAAGAACTTAAAGAATATAAAATGCAGACTAGGAGACTCCTTTGGGGAAAACAACCTGTCTCTTCAACAATACACTTCAAGGACAAAAAAAGTTATAAGGGGAAGATCTATAGATTAAAAAGACAGCATTATCAGTCAAACACAATGTAGGGACTTTATTTGGATCCTATGGTAGGCAGAAAAATGGCCTCCGAACATGTCCACATCCCAATCCCTAGGACCTGTGAACATGCTACCTATGGCAAAGGGGGCTTTGCATGCATGGTTAAGCTAAGTATCCCGAGAAGAGACATCATTCTGGGTCATCCAGGTGGGGCCACATCAGTCTTTCAAAGTGCACAATCTTTCACAGCTGTAGTCAGAATAAGATACGACTACAAAAGAAAGGCCAGGGACATGACAGGTTGCAGACTTGGGGAGGGGAAGAGGCGACCATGACCCAGTGAAGATGAACAGCCATAAGGAGGAAAATACAAAGAAACAAATTCACCCAGACACTCTCTACAGAGGAACTTCCTGGCTGACACCTTGATTTTAGCTCATTGATACACATGTCCAACTTCTGACTTCCACAATTAGACGTTCATATTGTTCAAGCCCCAGAATTTATGAATTCATGGTAATTTGTTATAGTAATAAAAGAAAGCTAATACAGACCAAAAGGTACAAACTAAGTGTGTGTGTGTGTGTGTGTGTGTGTGTGTGTGTTTATGAATATTCACAGAAGACAGGGCAGGAGAGAGTAAAACTAAGCAAGGACATGGCTTTAGTTAGAGACTAGCTCAGGCCCAGTCCTACAAGGAGCTCGGGAGCATGAATCGTACAGCAAAGAGGCACCACCTAGAAGCAAGGAATATGGAATTCATTCCCAGAATTATTCTGGTTCCCAGGGAAGCAGCTCTCATCCACAAAAGCAATTCAGTGGAGCTGGAGAGAGCTCCAAGCACCAGCTCCAATACTCACAGCTCACAACAAGCAAAGAAATGGGAAGAGTAGATGATATTTTAGGCAGAATATACCTTAAGCGTCATCTCCTATAAGGACTATGTGGCGCTTTATTATTTAAAAATGATTTTCCACACCTATCACCTTGTCTGGGCCTCACAAAAATAAAACCTGTGGAGGATTCAGAAGAGGCATTATTATTTCACACAACAGCATGGGTGAATCTCAGTGCAATTACACTCCATCCAAGAAGGCAAATGAGCCCAACACATAGTATATTCTTCCATTTACACGAAATTCTTAAAAGTGAAAACGGAGGCAAAAAACAAACCAGTGTGTCATCTGGAGGAGATGGAAAGAGGCAGGAAAGACAATCCAAAAAAACCAAGGATGGATGAATTCACTGTCTCAATTGTGGTGATAGTCTCATGGGTATGAGTCAAAATTCACAAAATCCTAAGCTTTACACATTGGCAATTTAATTGCATGTCAATGAAGTTGTAAAGGGCCGGCATAAGTGCCTGCCTGGCAAGCGTGAGGTCCTGAGTTCAACTCCTGGTACCCACATAAAAAATAAATAAATAAATAAATAAATAAATAAATAAATAAATAAATAAAGTTGTAAAACAAGTTTTAAAAAGAAGGCACATTTCACAAGTATTATCTTATATGAGACTCAAAAAAACTGCAAAAGAACCAAAACATACACTATTGTCACTATATGTACAAATATGGAAACTTAGAGTCGGAAAATGTCACTGGCTCCAAGATACAGAGCTGGAAAAGAGCACAGCCAGGACTCCAATCCAGGGCCCTGTAGCGAGTTCAGAGCTGCAGCCAGAAACCGAGGTGGCCAACATGCTTAGCTGGTCCCTCACCTCCTCCTTGCCCCAGCTGGTGGTGTCCAGAGAGCTCAGTGCCAGCTCTGAGGCTACAGCATACCTGAGGGTTAAGAACTGAGCTCAGGAATCAAATGGCCATGGGTTCAAATCCCAGCTCCGTTGCCCTTGGCTGTGTACCTAGGTTACCTCCTCTGTGAAATGAGAATTATACCAATGCACACCGCATAAGGTTTGTGACCTATCATGGGCCTGAACCTGGCACTCAAGTGATGGGAGAACTGATTTATCGTCACGGCACCTCCCTTGTTGGGAGGGTGTAGCAGGAATCTTTCATCTCCCGCAGGTGTCTTTGATTACAGCCCACCCTCCAGGAGAACCCCTCCCTTCCTCTCCACCAAAGGCAATCTCATGGCCACATCAGCAGAACTAACCTGAGACTTATTCAAACCCAGGCAGCATTTCCTTGGGCCAAAGTACATGCTCTGGGTGACAGAATTGAGATGAGTGTGGAAGGTCTCATTAATAATCCCAAGGGAAACCGGAAGTGGCCATGGTCAAATGAGCTGTATTGAGGCCCTGTGATCGGCATCCCTGAAGACTGGTCCTTGCCTTCTGCTATTTCCTTGAAGCTTCCTTGGGTGGAGGCCAGGGAACAAGCTATCCCCCCACCACCAAGGGAGAAGGAAGGAGGAGGCAGAGCTACAGGCCTAGAAGAGCTTTCAAGACATCCAGGGAGAGCTATGATTTGGAGAAAAGCTATCTTGGAGCCCCCCGACATCTACTAGGGGCCAGTCACTCCTAGCTCAAGGCAAGAGGACTTCCCACTTGGTACAAAGAAATCAGGTTGAGTTAAACATGAATTCTGGCCTGTACATGGCAGCTGTGTGGCTGGGGCACATCCATTCAAAAGGAAAAGGAAGTGGGGGGGACAACTGTGAGAGGCCTTGGAAGTCTCCTGAAGTAGGTCTAGGTAGTCCCATAGAGATGCAGGAAGCCCCTGGTTAAATCTGAGTTTTGGAGTGATCGCACTTGGCACCTGAAAGGATTGAATGAAGACTGGCTGGTAACTTGTTGGGCCATTGTCCTTCTTAGGGAAACAGGCAAGACCCTATTCCTTCTTGGGTATACAACACTGTTTCTAGGACACAAGCTGGGAACCAAGAGACCCACACTCTCTCCCCTCTCTTTAAGGGTTCAGGACAGGAATTCCTAAGAGATTATGCTGGTCAGGGACACTGGTTGCAAATAACAAAGCCAGCATAGGTGGAAAGGAACTGGCTGGCTCACAGAAACCTACTGAGCAAGGGTCAGAGTGGGGCTGGCCTCAGAAATACAGCAGAGGATCAGCAGTCCAGTTGCTATTCTTCTCTCCACCTTTCATCACTGATGCTCTCTGCATATTGGCTGCATGCTCTCAGACTAGTTCCCTCCATGAGGATTAGAGTATGGCTGCCAGCATCACCCGGGCACACTGCCATTTAACTCTACAACCAGAGAGGAGTAGGGTTTTCCGGTTCTCCCTGACTACCGCCCCCAGTACCCAAGGAAGAACTCTGATTGGCTGGCTTGAGTCATGTGTCCATGCCCAACCAATCACTGTTGAAGACTGAAGAATATGGCGGCCTCTCCACATTGGTGGGTGGAATGAGAGCAGAAGGTGGAATGAAAGAGGAGGAGCAGAACCAAAAAGCTCTGTCTGAAAAGGGGAAGACTGGTCAAATGAGATAATAAATGTCTGTTAAAGGGGGTTCAAATGTCCGTTAAAGGGAGTTCAAACCCTATATCCAAAGAAACAAAGTTAACATACTCAGACAGGGCCCAAACCCCTAATCCTGCCTATATCCTACCTGGTCCAGAGCTGCTGGCTGGCCACCCTACAGATCTCTCCACTGGTTGAAAGTCTCAAGACCCCATGAGAGGTAGAAGAGAAAGCCCTCACCATGCAGGGGTTATAGAAGACTTCAACATAAGCTTGGGTACCAAGGGACAAGTGTATGTCAAATGGCCAGGACTGGGGATCAGGGTGACGAATAAGAGTCAAATAGTGGGTAGAAATGACCCAGGGTTAATGTGTCAAGCATTTACTAGGTTCTTTCTAAGTTCTTTCTAAGCATTTACTAGGGTGCCTTTCTAAGACTTTTATCAGTATTCACACATTTAAGTCACTTAAGAAGTTTCCAAGACAGGTAGCTTTATTCTTTTTTATAAATAAAAAAAATTCTTATTTTATAAATAAAATTCAAGGTCACACCAACCCAGTTCTGCCTCCAGAGTCCTGGCCCTAACTATGACCTTGTCCTGCTTTGCATGCATTTTTAGTAATTCTGTCCCAGGATCCCATGGTCCCCAAGCCCACAGACACCAAAGACATCTTGGTTTTCTTCCACTCTTTTCTCGTGCTGCCTTTGAGTCAGATGACAAAGATGTGGGGACCCCTTGGGGCAGTTGCAGGGAATGGCCCTTGCCCACCTCCCAACCTTCCCTGCCTCAGGTCTTTGGCCCAAATATGGCACCATCTTGACACTGCCTTCCCAGGCTGGTGTGTTCTGACAACAGGCTGGTAATTGGAAGCAACTGACAAATCATTAGCCTCCTCCATGGCTGACACTTGCAGCTTCACTTGGCTTGTTGCTGAGGAATGTCTGATGCATTTCAGCTCTGGCTGGAAATTTGATCCAATCTGGAAAGTCACTCGACCACAGCAGCAACCCAAAGGAGCAGGTAACACCCCCTCCCCATCCAAGCTCCTGCTTTCTATCCTTCCCAAGTGCTTAGAAAGGATTCTGGGAACAGTGAAGTGGGCTTCAGTCTGGAGAAGCTTGACCTGAGAGGGAGCAAGAAGGGGGGAAAAGATCTAAAAAATGCAGATGGTATCTTAGTCCTGCTCCAGCTGCATCTCCACTCACCAGGGGACTTTGCATGAGTCATTCGCCTCCCCTGGGCAATGTGGTTTAGACAAGGTGCTCACATCAGAGTCAGACCAACCCAGGTGGGAATCCCAACTCTGACCTTTCCAGATGGATGACTTTGGACCTAGCATCTGCCCTTGAGAAATTTTCTAAATCTCAGTTTCCCCGTCCGTCAAATGGGCACAGAGACCCACATCACCTTGCAAACTTGTAGGGCAGAACAGTTGGGATAACATTGCAGAGGCGCTGCCTCATTTTACCCTTGTGGCAGCCCTGTAAGGTAGGCATAACTTTCATTCCCATTTTATGGATAAGAAAACTGAGGCTCAGAGAGATACAATGGCATTCCTGAAGTTGAACAGCTGGCAGAGGAAAGAGCGTGAAGTCAAACTCAAGTGCTCTGGCTCAGAGCCTTTGCACTTGGCCACTCCAAGCTGAAATCAACCACAGACAGAGGCCAATACTCCCTTTTCCCAAATCTTCCAAAAATCCTTCCAGCCTGGCCCATCCATTTACTCAGGTCAGCAGGAAAGGAGACTCTGATGAGTCTTTGCTCCCAGAATCTCTGGATACAGCTCATGTTTTTCAGCCCAAAAGAGCCTGATTCTCAGAAGTACAGGCCTGGGCTTATTTTGCCACTGAATTAGATGCATTTGAACAACACTCGGGGCTTTGGAAAGCTTGCCCCGAAGCGTGCCTGCCCCTTGCAGCCTCAATCGTGGGATCTCAATGTCTCTTTGCATTTGCTGGTTCTTGCTTCTTCCTGTCAGAATCATTATTCCTAATCATTCACCCCCTCCATCCTTGCTGCCTTCCCAACTCTGCGATTCCCAGGAGTGCCAAAGGGAGAGTGCTAGTAAAAATGGAGGGTCTTACACACAGACATCCAAAGGTGAGTGTCTCAGCCGCCAAGTGGTAGGGTCCATACCTGTACCTCTCCAGGACACTGCCAAGTCCCCAGAACCAAGCACAAGACTTGGCTCCCGGAAGGTACTAGACTCATAATTGTTAAATGCATAAGTAAACATCAGACTAGTAGAAGTAGTGCTACTAATTATCATTGCTCAAGTCAAGTCCCTAGGATGTGTTTTACGAACATCTCATTTGATTATTTTGCCTCTCTACTCATGAGGACATTGAGGAGCACAATTGTCCCTCCTCCTTCCGCCATATAGAACTGGGGGCAAGGACAGGAACCAGTCCCTGAGAACATCCTACTACAGCACCCGCAGCAGCTATCCGTCAGCATCTCCTACTTGCCAGGCTCACCACCTACTTTATCTCGGGTCCACACTATAAGCACAGGATGAATATTATTATTCCTATTCTGCAAATGAGGGTCCCGAGAGTCATGAAGTTTAAGTGTCTTGCTTCTATGTTGCACAGCCATGATTCAAACTCAGTCCAGCCCAAGTCCAAAGTCCATGTGCTGAACCATGATGCCACTTTGCCTCTGCCCTCCCTTCCTGCAGCTGGTGGGAACTGGAAGTGCAAAAGACACTGCTTGTGCAGGGACTTTCTTAGGCCACCGAGGCAAAAGGTTCCTATTGCAGACCCCCTCATCAGTACCCTGCATTGCAGGAGAGAGGGCCTGGCTCCACCCTCACGCTCTGCTGCAACCCCCTCTCTCTGGACCCCGAGTCCTCTGGTCAAGCCCTTGGTGTTGAATGTCCACCCTCCAGGGGTCCCAGGGACGCTCACCATCCTCTCTGGAAACCTAAGTCTTACCTGAGGGAGGGGAATAAATGGTCTCTAACAAAGAAATGGGAAAGGAAGACAAAGACACAATTGTCCTTGACAACTGGGTCAGAGAATGCATTGTTACCAGGGCAACAGAAGAGGAAGTGGGGGTGTCAGAGAGCAGAAATCACTGACTGTAGCACCTATGCTGAGAATCACTTTTCTGCAGTGTGATGGAAGAGATTGTACACTTTGTGAGTTATCAAAACAGAAATGTGGTCATTGCATTTTTTTTTGTGGGTACCAGGGGTCAACCTCAGGACCTCACGCGCCAGCAGGCGCCCGTGCTGCTGAGCGATATCACAGGCCCTTTTTTCGTATGTGGGTTCCAGGAGTCGAACTCGGGCCCTCGCACTTGCCAGGCAGGTGCTTACACCACTGAGCCATCTCACCCGCCCTGGTCATTGCATTTTAAGTGAGTATCCCAGGACCTCATGGGATAGCTGGGTTATCCGCCAAGTAGCATTCTACCGTCCTCCTCCCTTACTCATAGGGCTCTCACTTCACTCTATTGAATAAACGTGTTTAGCTCTGGAGACTGAATTACGACTTGTCTAAACCAAGCATAATTCACTGGACTTCCCTCTTGTCTAGAAGTGGGGCATGCAACCCAGACCTGACCAATAAGACACAAGGAAAATCTTCTCAGAGATTTTTCAGGAAGTAGTTTTCCCACTTCCTCCAAAAAAGATACAGGTACACATAAAGAAAATGCCTGGGGCTGGTGATATAGCTCAGCAGCATAAGCGCCTGCCTGGCAAGCTCGAGGTCCTGAGTTCGACTCCCGGTACCTACATATATAAAAAAAAAAAAAAAAGAAAGAAAGAAAGAGAATGCCTTCCTGCTCTGGCTGTCTTCCTTTCCTTGAACACTGTCTTGTGAGGATGTGATACTTGAAGCTGCAGCAGCCATTTTGTTACCATGAGAGAAGTCATTGCCTACACATCAAAGAAGGCAGGACAAAAAGACAGTAAATACCTATCCCTTTGGTGACAATGAACTGTCTTACAGCTACCTTCCAGAACTACCTTTTGCTAGGCATCTTGGTAAATAAATAAATACAAAGATGTCTTTCTGGCTTACACTACTTTCGAGCTTTTCTTCCCTGCCACTTTCTTTAGGACTCTTTGTAGAAAGTAACAGAAACCCTTTCAAACTACAGATGATCTCTGATTTATAACTATTCATCTTACAATTTTTTCAACTTTACAATGCAGCAGAAGTGATACACATTCACGAGAAACACTATTTCACATTTTGAATTTTGGTCTTTCCCCCAGGCTAACAATGTGTAGTCCAATCCTCTCTCAGGATGCTGAGCAGCAGCAGGAACCACCATTCCCAATCAACCTTGAGGTCCCAAGGGGAAATGATGGATGCTCTACAGGGTGCTGCATTGCTCAGCTGGGATGTGCCAGAGGTGGAGAGCATCAAGTGCATTTTCGACTTATGATAGTTTCAACTTGCGATGTGTTTACTGTGGAGTGGGCACCATAAGGCAGCAGCAAGAGGACAAGGAGCATCTGTAGTTGATTTGGAAAAAGGAGGTTTGTCTGGGAGATATGCAGAGAACTCAAGGGTAAGATGTGGCTGGATTGTAAGGATCATCTCTGTTATTGGCTTGCAGCTGGCCTGCTTCTCCTCCCCGACTGCTGACCACTCTCCTCAGCTCCTGAGGCGCATGCTCCACTGTGGCATGTTCCAGAGTCTCGGGTATCAGCAAGACTAAGGCTGGAAGCTCCTGCTCTCTATTCCCAGCCCCCAGGAAAGGGGCTGACAGCCTTAGTGTGGGCCGGGTACCAGGCCTGATTTAGTTCAACGTAGCCAGGATTGTGTGGCAGTGGCCAAGCTTGGCTTCCTGGAGCCCAGCAGAAAGAGATGGATGGGAAGTTGGTCAGTCACTGAGACAGGCACAGGAGGCTCCACAGATTTTTTTTTTTTTAAGACAACAAGTAAACACTCTCATGTATTAACAAACTCAAGCATTAGAGAATGTACAAATACCTTTTGGAGAAAAACATTACTCAGTATAAGATTAAGCCATGTAAAAGCTAGGTAAATATAGAAGACTAAGGAATGGAATAGTCACAGTGATATTGCATTTTCATACTAGGGAGGCAATACGATGTTTACAAATGTGCGTCCGGTTTATTTCACTTGTGAGTATTTTCCCGAGTTGCACCCATTTACCTATAAAAGTTTCCAGTTTATCTTTCTTCATGGCTGAGTAGTACTCCATTGTATAGAAATACCACATCTTTTTTATCCATTCCTCAGTTAATGGGCATTTGGGTTGTTTCCACGATCTAGCTATTACAAATTGTGTTGCTACAAACATGGGTGCACATATATCACTGTGGTATGATGTTTTTAATTCTTCTGGGAAGATACCCAGAAGGGGAATAGCTGGGTCAAATGGGACCTCCAACCCTAGTGTTTTGAGGAATCTCCACGCTGATTTCCGCAGTTGCTGCACCAGTCGACACTCCCACCAACAGTGGAGAAGGGTCCCTTTTTCCCCACAGCCCCTCCAGCATTTGTTATTAGTTGACTTCTTGATAATAGCCATTCTTTCTGGGGTGAGATGGAATCTCAGTGTTGTTTTAATTTGCATCTCTCAAATGACTAGTGATGTTGAACATTTTTTCATATATTTATTTGCCATTTGTATTTCATCTGAGAAGTGTTTATTCATCTCAGATGCCCATTTTTGGATTGGGTCTTTATATCTGAGAGGTCTGATTTTTTTGAGCTCTTTGTATGTTCTCGATAGTAACCTTTTGTCTGAGGAATAGCTGGCAAACATTTTTTTCCCACGTTGTGGGTTGTCTCTTCACTCTGTTGGTGGTTTCTCTTGCTGTGCAAAAGCTTTTTAATAAGATGAGATCCCAGTTGTTGATTCTTTGTGATACTTCCTGTGCCATTGGGGTTTTATTCATAAAGTCTTTGCCTACACCAGTGTCTTCAAGAGTTTTACCTATTCTATTTTCCAGGAGATTTAATGTTTCTGTTTTAATATTTAGATCTCTGATCCATTTTGAATTTAGTTTAGTGCACGGTGAAAGGTATGGGTCTAATTTTAATCTTCGGCATATGTAGAGCCAATTTTTCCAGCACCATTTATTAAAGAGGCTATCTTTCTTCCAGTGAATGTGTTTAGCACCTTTGTCAAAGATAAGGTGGCTTAGTATGTCTGGAGTTGTTTCTGCATCTTCTAATCTGTTCCATTGATCTTCGGGTCTGTTTTTTTGCCAATACCATGCTGTTTTTATCACAGTAGCTTTACAGTATAATTTCAAATTAGGGATTGTGATGCCCCCTGCCTTGCTTTTGTTGCCCAAAATTGCCTTTGCTATTCTAGGTCTCTTCTGGTTCCAGATGAATTTTAGGATTGTTTTCTCTAATTCTGTGAGATATGTTGTTGGAATTTTGATCGGAATTGCATTAAATCTGTATAACAATTTTGGAAGTATGGCCATTTTCACTATGTTGGTTCTTCTGACCCAAGAGCAAGGGATATCTTTCCATTTTCTGATATCCTCTTCAATCTCCTTTTCCAGAGTACTGTAGTTTTCAGTGTAGAGGTCTTTTACCTCCTTTGTGAGATTGATTCCTAGGTATTTCATTTTTTTGGATGTTATTGTGAAAGGTGTTATTTCCCTAATTTCTCTTTCAGTGAGTTTGTTATTCATGTACAGGAAGGCTATTGATTTTTGAGTGTTAACTTTGTATCCAGCAACACTACTGAATTTGCTTATTAAATCTAGCAATTTTTTAGTGGAGTTTTTGGGGTCTTCTACGTAGAGTATCATGTCGTCTGCAAATAATGATAATTTAACTTCTTCCTTTCCAATCATTATTCCTTTTATTTCTTTCTCTTGTCTAATTCCTCTGGCTAAAGTTTCCAGGACTATGTTGAATAAGAGTGAGGACAGTGGACATCCTTGTCTTGTTCCTGATTTTAGAGAGAAGGCTTTCAGTTTCTGTCCATTTAGTATGATATTGGCTGTTGGTTTGTCATAGATAGCTTTTATCAGATTGAGATAAAGACCATCAATTCCAATTTTCTGTAGGGTTTTTATCATGAATGGGTGCTGGACTTTGTCAAAAGCTTTTTCTGCATCTATTGAGATGATCATATGATTTTTGTCCTTGGTTCTGTTAATATGGTGTATTACATTTATTGATTTATGTATGTTGAACCATCCCTGCATCCCTGGGATGAATCCAACTTGGTCATGGTGTATAATCTTCTTGAGTATTTGCTGCATTCTGTTTGCCAGTATCGCTCCACAGATTTTTTAAAAAATCTCTACTGCAACTCAAGAAGGATTGCACACCACAATTTAAGTGCTTACCTCTGTGAGGCTGGACTTTCTCTGATGCTTACCTCCATTTTCTAACTACACTTCACTACAATCGGCATGTAAAAGGAATCAGGCTGTACCACTTACTGCCTTGAGACATCACCTCCTGAACCTCTGCCTCCTCAGCTCTAAAAATCCGCATCATCCTTTCTATTTCTTCAAGTTGCAGGGAGGATCAAGAGGGTCAGGCTGGGGGGCCAGTGAGATAGCTCAGCGGCATAAGTGCCTGCCTGGCAAGCACAAGGTCCTGAGTTCGACTCCCGGTACCCACATACGAAAAAAGGGCCGGTGATATCGCTCAGCAGCACGGGCACCTGCTGGCACGTGAGGTCCTGAGGTCGACCCCCAGTACCCACAAAAAAAAAAAGGGTCAAGCTGGTTGCCAGCCAGACTCACCCTAAGCTGGGAGTGATCTGGGATATGTGTGTTTATCTCCCCTTCTTCACTGTTAGCTCCCAGAGGTGGGCACCAAACTGTGTGTCCTCCCAAAGCGCCTCTACTGGGTTAACCAATGTCCCCCTTATCAGGAAATTGGGTCTTAGGAGATGTTACCAAGCTAACGTAAGGTCTTATTGGGCTGGAGTGGACCCTACTTCCAGTGACCGGTGTCCTTCTAAGGAAAGAAAGATTTAGAGATGCTGACACACAGCAAAGAGGCCACAGAGGCAAAAGTCGGAGTTACGGTGGTACAAACCAAGGAACACCCAGGGCCCCCAGAAGCTGGGAGAGTCCAGATAAGATTCTCCCATGGGGAAGCATGGTCCAGTTAACACCTTGATTTTGGACATCTCTCATCCAGAACTGTGAGAGAATAGATCTCCGTTGTCTGAAGCCACCTAGCTGGAGGTAATTTGTTAAGACAGCCTTCAGGAAACTAATGTTACAGTGCTTAATGTAGTAGTGTGTACGTGGCTCATTCTCAATAAATGTGTGGTAAGGGAGAAAGTGAGGGGACAAATAAGTGAATCGAGAATGGCACCTGGCAGGGCTCAGCTGCACCAGCCTCTCTCGACTTCCATAGCTAATGTTCAATGGTCTCTCCACTCATTCATTCATTCATTCATTCATCCATTCATTATTTCTCATTCCTTTTTATTGAGTTCCTGCCAGATGCTCAATCCTGGCTAATCATCCCATTTCAACTAGAGCAGGAATTTGGGAACTGGTCTCTTTTTCCAGTCCCTGTCTCTCCCACGCACCTGTGTTTTGATGGATGGCTCCCCAGAAGCCACCCAACCGTGCTTGCACAATAAAAGGAGAGACAAAAATGTAATAAGACTCCAAATTGCCTCCCCTTGAATTCAAATGGCTTCATATATTATGTTCATGATAACCACTGTAGTTCCTATTTTTTTTTCCTCAAGCCCTCTCCCTTCTTTTCTAATATGAGACAAGTTCCTGTGTTAATGAATTCTAGATTTTCATTTAATAAATGTTGCGTGGGAAGCTTCATTATTTGCAACTCCATCAATCTAAAGCAGACACACAAATGTTCCTTTCTAAGTACCTAGGATCAATAGAGCATGGTCCTCACGTACTCGGGCCCTACATGCTGCCACCGAGAAGAATTCAGTAATTGAAAAGACCTTATAAATCAATACACCCAAATTGAAAACTCCAAGAGAAGTCCACATCCTTCACAGAGGTGGTTGTTAAAACTGCTCTTTACCTTTAGACGGAAAAAACAACACTAGGAAAAGGTTGGAGAGCGGGGGAAAAGAAAACAGATATTTCTATTTAATCCTAATCACTCGGTGGACCCTGTACTTAGCATGTGGGTTTAATTTAGCTTTGATTAGTTGTCCTGATTAATTTTCTTTTTGTCTTTGCCTCTATTCAAACATCAGGTCTCTCCACTCCAGAGTGCCTACCAATGCTTTCTGGGCCTTTTCCAGGAAGGCAGAATTCAGTACTCAATAAATGTGGGTTTCAATTGAACTATGTTGAACAGTGACTACTATTCTAGGATCTTTGCAGAATGAGGGGGTGCAGAGTTCCTTTCCGTCCCCCTCCGAACCTCCTTTGTCTGACAAGTCTTGGCCATGCCTACAAGATTTGAACAAAATTTTTGTTGGGTTTCCATAATGGAGTATGGGCTGCTTCTCTCTATCCATCTCCATATTGGCTTCCTGGTTACGGTAATCAAATCACCTTTAGAAATTGTTGAAGTTCCCACCCAGCAGGGAGAAAAATCATCTGTCAGTTGGTGGCAGCACCTAGATACTTGAGTGTTTCAAAGACGCCTTAAACTCAACTTGCGCAAAGCCCCACAGAGCATCTGCACCCCATTCCTGATGTCCCTCCCCCAACATTCTTCCCTTTCTGCAGGCTTCACACAGCCATGGAGCTGAACAGGACTCCTACCTCCTCTTCCTCCCACCCCTCCTCCTCAGATGCATCTAAGCCCTGCCCAATTTCCCGCCTCCACTCTGCCTGCCAGGTATGGATTCCATCCGCACCTCCCCGTCTCCACCGCCCCACCCCAGGCCACCTCTTTCTTACAATGCTATGACCACATCCTAACTGGTCACCCCACCTCCACTCTTGCCTCCCAAGCCCAAGGGATCTTCCTACACCACATAGCTGGCAGTGTCCCATGCCTGTTTTTAAATCCTTCAGTGGTTTTCCATTGACTTGACATCGAGGAAAAATTCTTTCTGCTCCGTAAAGTAGAAAGAGGTCTGGCACCTGCCCATGACTCCTGCCCTGCTTTGAGTGGTCTCCCTCACCCCTGCTCACTGCTCTGCAGCCACACAGCCCTCCTCCTGCTTCTCAGGCAGCTCCTCCCTCCCTCAGAGCCTTTGCACTGGCTGTTCCCCGGCCTGGAATCCTGTTCCTCCCACACTTTTCCTTACGAAGTCACACCTCATTCTTTCAGTCTCTGCTTCATCATCCCCTTCTCGGAGAACTCTTCCCTCACTTCCCATGGCTAAATTTAGTAAATTTGTTACAGATTCTTGAAGATTCCTGTATCTTTTTCCTTTTGCTTTGTCATACTTATTACAAATACGTTAAGAAATTGGGAGAAATTGCTTTATTCACAAGACCATAAGCACCATGAGGCAGCATCTCTTCTCTTGTGCTGAACACCCAGGAAGTTTAAGGTTCACGGTAAATCTGCCAGATGTGATGGTGCATGCCTGTAATCCCAGCACTTGGGAGGCTGAGGCAGGAGTTTGAGGCCAGCCTGTGCTACATAGCGAGAGCCTGTCTCAAAAAAAAAAAAAAAAGATTCACAGTAAACACATAAAGGAAATTGTTTCTGGAAAATTGAAAACAATATTAAATATTTAAATATATTTGTTATACTGCATCTTGTTAGATGGAAAAGCACTGTGGGTATGTGAATACATAGAAAAGTTCTGGAATATTATAGCGCCAAGAAATAAAAAAAAATCTCATATCTAGAGAGTAGGATTGTTGACTGTATTAGTCAGAACCAATAGCGTCTGTGTGGGGTGGGGGAGAGAGAGGGAGAGAGAGATTGTTATAAGGAGTTGGTTCATGCAGTGATGGAGGCTGAGAAGTCCCAGGCTCTGCAGTCAGCAAGGTGGACCCCCAGGAGAATTGGTGGCGTAAATTCTAGTCCGAGGCAGGAGAGACTGATGCCTGTTCACGCGGTCGGGCAGGAGGAATTTCCTCTAACTCGACCTTTTTGTTCTATTCAGGCCCCCAACCTCACAGACACACCCAGAACACTGGACCACACGGCTCAGCCAATTCAGTACACAAAATCAACCACCACGTAGATCATTTCATATTGTTTCTATTTTCTAATACAGCAATGGACATGTATTACTTCTTTTACAAAAAAAAAAATAATAATAATAGTTGTTTTGTTTCTTTACAAAGTTTAAGTTTAAGTTTCCTGTCTACCAGTACAGGAATATGCTGGCTGGTAAGCAATCTGTGCCTGTTTACAAGGCTAAGATAAACACTCAACAAGAAAAATAAGGACCTTGAGGATCTTCAATTGATTCAGATGAGAGGAGATCAAAATAACTGAGCTAGACACTGAAAGCCTGAGTTCAAGTCCCAATTCCACCATTTACCTTTCCTGAGACTCAATTTCCTCTACTGCAAGATGGGAACAATAAACCTCTCTCACAGGGGGTCTGTGTGAAATGAAATGACACAAGTTTGCAAGCACCATGGGACATACATTTTTAATGGTTAAGAAGGAACAAGACAACAGGAACTGTAGTCCCAGCTCAGCTGCTACCAGCTACAAATGGTGATCTAACTATATGGTGAATGTTTAGATTTTTTAAATTTATTACAGTAGGGCCGGTGAGATGGCTCAGTGGCATAAGTGCCTGCCTGGCAAGCGCGAGGGCCTGAGTTCAACTCCCGGAACCCACATACGAAAAAAGGGCCGGTGATATCGTTCAGCGGCACGGGCGCCTGCTGGTGCGCGAGGTCCTGAGGTTGACCCCCAGTACCCACAAAAAAAAAATTTATTACAGTAAAAGACACATTGCCATCAACCCCCTTCCAGATGCTCTCCCTTGCTTTGAGCACTTATCCCATCATTCATGCCACTTTCTGAAGCACTTCTGGAAGTCCTTTTTCATGAGTCTCTAGTTTCACTGTTGTGGCTGCCTCGGTGTCCTGAATCAATCCAAAACACTTAACTTCCGTGGTCATTTTGACTTTGGAGAAGAGCCAGAGTCATACGATACCAGATCTAGTGAATAAGGTGGATGAGGACGCACCATAATATTTTTAATGGGCCTGCCTTTTTGTTAGATGGCACTAGACAGCAGCATTCACATTTTTTTTTTTTTATCACACCTGGCAAAGATACTCATGAAAGAGGACTTCCAGAACTGCTTCAGAAAGTGACAAGAACAAAATGTCTTCACAGTCAGGGTGGTATTTTGAGGGGTTAATGGCAATGTATATTTTACTGTAATAAATTTTTTAAACATTCATCCAAGAGATGGAGGGAAGCTGTCAGGAGGAGAGAGGAAGGGGATGTAGAAAGAATTGAGGTGTGTAATGCACATGTACCAACACCCCATGATGAATGTACTGCAAACATGTACTCATAAAAAATTTAAAGATAAAATAAAAACCCTTAAATAAAAGTTCAAAAAATGCTTTTCAATAATACTGTATATTTTGTATTACATTTATTATCTATTCCACTATATCTCTACCCTTACATTACCCCAACCCCTATTCCAGAATGGCTACGTTCACCCCCCTAATCCTGACTTTTGCATCTGTGTTTGGATTTTTATTGCAGCATCACCATTAGCTCAAGATGTCCTCGATGTCCCATAGAGCCCTTCTGCCTCTGAAAGCTCTTACCCCAATCTCTCTGCCAAACCCACTGGCAGCTGATTCCCCAGGGACATCTCAAAGAGGAAAGTCCCAGAATGCTACCACCTCCTAAAACTGATCAAAGCCATCTTCCTAATTTCCTTGCATACAACACTGAAACCCATTGATTAGGTTGTGCTAATTACACCCTTGGGGAGCCCAGTCTTGAGGCCTGGAGCATGAAAGAAATTCTGGCAGCCAACTCAGCACAGGAGAAGAAAGGGAATGACTCTGGCATGCTAACTAGTTACACGACCCCTCCCCCAGTGGTCGGGGTCCCCCAACTTCGGGAGTCGAACTCAGGACCTCACACTTGCCAGCAGGCACTTGTGCCACTGAGCTATCTCACCAGCCCTCCCCCGACTTCTTAGAGGGACAAGTGGCATTCAGCCACCTATATCGAGCAATAACAGGTCTGTGATGCCCTTAGATGTCCGGACTGCACACGTGCTAGACTGACTGGCTCAGCGTGTGCCTACCCTAAGTGGTCAGAGCAGGGAGAAGTAGGAGACTGGGGGGATTCAGGCAAAAGGAAGTTGTTTGAGAGTTGAAAAAAATTAAGGAAATTTAGATTAAAACAACAAAAGGGTATCTTTTGGCCAATCAAATTAGCGAAAACAAATTGCCCTTTCTTGACAAGGCAGAGGGCAAAGGGTACTCAAAATCACCCTGGAAAACCAGACTACCACAGGCTTTTCTGAGGACCTTACAGTCTCCATCCACTTCTAAACCTGAATGAGCTTCTGCCCTCCCAACTTAATCCTGGGATCCACCTTTTCTACAGAAACATGTGTGTGCAAATCTACGTGGACAAGGACACGCACAGTACAAATATACACCTGCAAAAAGGCTGGAAATGGTTAAATGTCCACGAACAGGGGAATGGGTAATATTCCATTGCAATAATAAAGATTTCTGGTAAAAATGAATTACATTACATATCCTTGTGTGCACCAGATCCATTTATAATATAGTAAGCATTACCAAAAAGCAAAGAAATGCAAAGCTGTATATAGGCACATGTATATACTCAGGTGTCCAAATGCATAGGAAAAAACCCACGAGGATGCACTCCAAACTCGTAAAAAGTGGACACCTCTGGAAAGAGGGAAAGTAGGGCTTGTACTCTGCATTCTATTTAAAAAAAAAATCTAAAAGAAAAAAATACACAAGTGAATGAGGAATGTGATTTTATCAATTGAAAAACCTCCCCCTTCCCACAACACCTCCCGTCCCTGCCACTCTTAATAAAAAGGCAGATTTAGGTCCTAGTTCTAACTGTTCAGATGGATTTCAAACATGTGCTTTGCTTAGTATCTTCTGATCACTTCCCTAGCTGTCATCTGTTGAACATCCAATTCTTTAAGGCCTCCGCACAGAGGTGCACTCCCTGTAACAACAGGGTACCCTACATACAGAGACAGTCTAAGCAAACTTACATATGATGTAATTATAATCTTGCATTTTGTTTCTTATGGCACATTCTCTCCCCTTCCAGATATTTTTGCAATGGATATTGTACTCTTTAAGACTTTCTTGACTGCAAGTGAAAGAAACTGAATTAGCAAGAGGTAGAACTTATTATCAATATTCAATAAATGTTTGCTGTTGGGGCTGCCCCTACAGTAGTTATTAAAGGTGAGACCTGGCTAGATTCAGGAATTCAGAGGCAAGGAATCAGGAATGTTTCATCTCCTTGTGTTGCTTAGCTTTGCTTCTATTTCAGTAGAGTCTCTCACTTGTAAGCAAAACCCAGGTGGGTATTGGCTCACATAACTGAAAATTCCAGGGACTGGCTTTAGGAGCCCCTTCACATATGTGCTCATACTGTGTAAACTGCATAGCCACCTGACAGCCAGGGTGCGGAATCACTTTGATCCAACCCACATAACGCATAATGGGAAAAGTTTGGTTCCTACAAAGGGAAGTCAGGATGTTTTCATCAAAAATGACAGAAATATAGTTAGCAACAAAACACACCACCAAAGTTCCTTTCTCTTCATGTCCTCAATTCTCTCTCTCCCTCCCTCTCTGTCTCTCTCTCTCCCCACCCTCTCCACGGATCACTCTTTTTTCACACTCTCTTGCTATGAAAACTGACTGTTTCAGACATTCTGATTTTTATGGTGGGAAATAAGGCAGCCAACAGATCCCAAATCTACTTAGCCTGACTCAACCCCAAGCCCAAGCCCAAATAAACAGTCTTGTATCAGTTATCTATTGCTGCATAACAAATCATCCCAAAACTGAGTGGATTATTATGTCACGTAGATTCTGCAGGTAGCTTACTTGGATGGTCACGGCTCTGTCATGCTAGAAATCATCAGAAGGTTTGATTGGGCTTGGAGAACCTATTTTCAAAAAGTATCCTCAAGTGTGTGGCAAATTAGTGCTGTTTGCTACAGAGGTTCACCCAGTGTATCCCCACGAGCTGTCGGAGAGTCTCATACATGGCGTTGGCTTCCCCTGCAGTGAGTGATCCAAGATACAGAATATTCAGCAGCAATCATCCATTTGCACTAACAGTAAATCACAAGTCCAGCCACTTTCAAGCTGAGGGAATTTAAGCTTCACCTTTTGAAAGAACTTGTGAATATATTTTTAAGTCACCCAGGACTGACTAGGATTTGGGGGGAATGGGTCAAGTTTTCACCATTGAACCAGTCAATCATCACCAAAGACTGGGTCACATCATAACGTGGCTGCATTCCCTATAATCTTGTGGATATGGCAGAAAAGAAATTTCCAGAAAGGGGAGCTGCACAACTAGAGAAAAAAGAACTCTTTTCCTCCATCACCAGAAAGAAAAATCCCAGGGAAGAATTCTGATTGACTCAGCTTGCATCACATGCTGCTGTCCAGAATCATCAATCACTGCAGTGAGGGAAGGGGACTCTCCTGTTAGAATGTGGGGAAGGAGGAGGAGTCCCAGATGGTCATGCATGAAAATGTCTGTTTTGTGCGTTTAAACATGCCACTTACTCTTTTTATGACTTTGTTTCAACTTTCACTAAAAAGAGATTACAAGACCTTCCACATAGAGTTGTTATGGCTATTAAATTAGATGACACCTGTAAACCCCAAGGTTTAGCCTCATGAAAGTCTATTAAGATCCTTACTACTAAAAGTATATAGAACTCATCTCAAATGGGCATTTCTGGAAAGGAGTTTAAATGGAAATCTCAAGGTTCACTCTTCACTGCTAATTCACTTGGTCCTTACTTCCTCACAGTGGTTGATTTCATCCACAAACAGACTCTCCTCATGTTTGAAACCCACACAACCTACAAATAAGAGTGGCTTCCTCCTGATATTACAAGAAAGAGTACTGAAGTTGACTTATTGATTGGATGATTTATGTCACATGCTCACCCTTGAACCAATCTTGATCTCCCAAGAAATGGAAAGTACTGATTGGCTTAAGCCAATCAAAATCCACCTTTGATGGCTGGGGGTGGAGTCAGTCTCCCAGGACCACAGGGGATATGCAGGAGAAGTGAAATAAAAGTTAGGCACTGTAAGAGGGAAAGAGAAAATGGATCTTGTGGGCCAGGGCCAGCTGGCCTGCCAAACCCAACCCTTTGCCTGTTTGTAAATAAAGTGTTATTGGAACACAGCCACACTCATTGGCCCATGTAGATTGCCTACGGCTGCTGAAGGGTTACAATGGCAGGCTTGAGTTGTGACAACAGAGCCTATGTGGCTTACAAACCTGAAAATACTTACTATCAAAGCCTTTAGAGAAAGAGTTTGTAGAGCTCTGCACATAAGAAAATGTACAATTTCCATTACAGTAATGCTCAACAAAGTATTCCTTTTATTGTATTTCTTCTCTGTTGATAGACACCATGACAAGCCAGCAGAGCAGGCATCTGCAGGCAGAAGAATTTCTCCAGGGTCCATCACGTCGTATCTCACTACCAAAGAGTAAACACAATGCCTGTGAGTTCACATCAGCCCAGGACTGGTTGGAGATGAGCTTTCACGGCTGCTGGAGCGTACAGGCCCCAACTCTATTACCATCACAGAGCTTCACCATTCAATGATCAATGATGTGCAGCCTGGATGCTGCTGGCAGGCCAGGGGCTGCGGATCCCAGTTCTTCCTTGGTGATAAATGGGGAGCAACCTCCAGGAGCTCTAGCCTGGAAGACAGCCCTAGTTAAATTACTTTATCGCCCAGCTGAGAGATGGCCAGTTGGGAGGAGATGTACTCAGGCAGCATGTTAACTAAGCTCAATGTAGCACACAGGCCTTTGCTCAGGGTGACACAGCCCTCCCTCATCCTTGCCTCCAAACAGCAAAACTCAGCCCTGAGACTTTCCCCATGGAAGCTGCTCTCCCTGCCGCTCCATTGTAAAGAAGATCTGGGGGCTGCATGGTTTACAATTCTCCCATAAGATTGTAGCATGGCAGAGGACTTGTAGATCATGGTGTCCTTGCACACACCCAAAATGCTGGTTTATCAAGTCTAAAAGAAAATTCTAATGAAGTAGCTAAATGCACAGGCTCAGGATGGGCAGGACAGGCTTCGTGATCCAGCTGTGCAATTTGCTACTTAACCTGGGCAAGTATCTTAATTGGTAGCCCTCAGAAACATACTATAAGACAAGGATTCCAGGGCAAGTAGTTGATGTAGATGGTGACCCCAAGAGGTACCAGCAGAGAGTAGAGACAGAAGGAATCAACACAGGGTGGGTATGAAGGAATTTGTCACCTGGGCAACTGAGCTGGATGCCGCTACAGAACCAGTGTTGATCATTGCCTCAGCGGTAACTCACCCAGAGCACAAGAGAGCTGGGATATTAATACTGTTATTATTGCAGTGCTACTGCCAGGCATGTTAACTCCCTGGCACTTCTGGCCTATAGTGCATGGGGGCCCCAATAGTCAGAGGGAGCAGATGCAGGCAGTTGAAAGTCCAATCCAAGGACCCTGAAGTGCAAAACCCAAGAGGGCAAGGTTCGGGATCTGGAGGGCCAACAATAACATATGTTTTCTAAGTCTCACTTTTTCCACCTATAAAATATCCTAATACCTAATATTATGGGGTTGTTTTGAAGGGTAAAGGCAACACTAAGTGGAAATATTTGGCCCAGTGACTGGTGTTAGTCAAGATTCAGTCAATGATAGCTATACTTAAAAGACGCAGTCTGCAAAATGAAATTTGTAATATGTGTGATGCTCATTTTTTTAAATCAACTCTGAGCGCCCATCCTATGGAGTTGGCAAGAAGCTCAGCATGTTTCGGGTGGTCCTTCCACTGCTGTAAAGTTACGTTAGAATCTGAGTTTAGCATCAGGCTGGGAAACAAAAGGGGGAGGAATCTGGTCTTCAGCCTCACCTCACTGGTGAGTCACCATTCAACTCTGCAGAATCCCGAGTTTAGCTAAAGGGATCCTTGAGGAGGCTGAGGTTCCCAATGTCCAGTTTCCCCTTCTTTCAGTATGCCCCAGCCACTCCACACCTCCCTGTCCCTGAGCACAGTGGAGGCTGAGCTGTGACCCCAGGACCCTGTGTGATGAGCAGGGTCAAGGCACCTGCAGAACTCCAGCCCCTCTGGAGTATTGAGGAATCTCAATCCCCTCTCACACCCTTTTCTCCATGTCTCAGAATCACTTGTCTTCCTTTCTTCCCCTCTGAGCCATCAGCCAAGGATTGCAAGCTGGGGCGGGGGGAGGCAGGCGGGGGGTGAAGAGAATGACCCAAGGTCACTGAGATGAGAGATCCCTGCTTGGAATGGGGCTCTGTGGCACCTGTGTGTCAGCATCATATGGGCTGCACTTCACAGATCTTTAGATGGTGACGTCCTGTAAAGGAGCAGTGGAGTCCAAGCCTCAGCAAGGTATGTGATCAAAACCATGAGAAGGAAACCACTCAAAACACTGGGTGAGTGTTAAACTTTAAAAATATTCATTACATAAAAGATACATTGCCATTAATCCTTCTCAAAATATACTCCACTTGGAACACACTTATCCCACTGTTCTTGCCACTTTCTGAAGCAGTTCTGGAAGCCCTGTTTCCCGTCTTTAGTTGCAGTATTGTGGCTGCCTCGATGTCCTGAATCAATTCAAAATATTTACCTTTCATGGTCATTTTGACTTTGGGGAAGAGCCAGAATTCTCGTGGTGCCAGATTCAGGGAATAAGGTGGATGAGGACACACTGTAATATTTTATGAGCCTGCCTTTCTGTTGGATGGCACTCAGCGGCAGCATTCACCACATTTTTTATCACATCTCATAAAGACAAAAGAGGACTTCCAGAAATGCTTCAGAAAGTGGCAAGAGAGGAGAAAAAAAAAATAGCAGAGTGGTGATAGGAAGCAAAATCAGCCCCTCTGAAATCTGGAATCCAGACAATGGAAAATAACAACTTGTTGAAGAAAAAGGGAAAGGCAGAAAAAAGAAATCTTAAAGGAACTGACCAGAAAAATTAGAATCTACAGAGAAGTTGGAAAGATGATCCGCAATGCAGAGAAAAGAAGAAAACAATTTGGACTCTCTCCCCAGGTCTCATGGCTCATGGAGAAGGGAGCTTGGTTCCCCAGGAACAAGGTAAGTGCCCTGGGCTGGGAGATCCAAGGACAAACAGCCACAGAGCCTACTGCCTTTGTGAAATGCAAAAACTGTACAGGGGACTGAGGAGACTCCTTTCATATGGCAGGAAACAGCTGGAGAGGGATTCAAGCATGGATGTCCACCATATCGCCAGAGTGCTTGATCATACACTGCTTGGGAAGGGGTTGATTGATTAAATTTGAGACTCAGAACAACTAAAAAACAACTTCACTTCAGGACTCCCAGTGGTGTTGGGGTAACACTGGGTGAGAGACAGCCATAGGACACAGCCACAGACAGGAAGTGGGCTAGAAAGAGACACCCTGAGAAGTCTAAACTCAGAGCAGGAAGGACACCGGGCCCATCCCTACCCCATGCTGAGAAGCCAGGCTGGCTTGCGTTGCGCTCCGAAACAGCTGAGTCTAAAAGTAACTGGCAGCATTAAGTACTTGAACCCTTGCCCTGCCTACGTGCAGCACAGAACCGAGGTCTGATTGCCTTCCCTATCCAAGGCAATTGACAGGGACAATTGCCACAGCCCTGGGTAAACGGGGGGGGTTCTGGAATGGGGGGCACCTCACAAACCCACATACCATAAGACTAGATGCAGAAAGTCGAGATTTGCCGGACTTCAAAACTGCAGATCCTAGAAGGAAACCACTCACTAAAAAATACAGAGAAAAGAATTTTTTCTCTGTTTTGATGTTGTTTTCTTCTTTTCTCTCTTTCTTCTTTGTTACTCCTTTTTTTCTTTTTTCTTTCTTTATTCCTTTTGTTTTTCTGTTATTTATTCCTGTTTCTTTTTTCCACTTTTTGCTTTTATCTTCCATTTCTCATTTTTATGACTTCTATCTAATTCTATAAACATCTATCTATTCCATAATAGGATCCTTTGTCTCAGTTTTCTCTCTTCCTTCTCATCTCCCATTGTTTAATTTTTCAATTTTTCTTTTTACATTCTCCCATTCCCACCCTCCTATACCTTTAACAGTATAACTATTAAGCTTTATTCATCTGTTATTCTATGTTACTACTGTTGAATTATTTTCTATCATTAGCGGAGATATAGTAGATATTTAATACATGTCAACATTTGGTTTGCCTTAGGGTTTACACTACAATTGCAGATTTCTTTGCTAAGGCTAAAAGTATTACATTATTGGTTCTTATGTTATCTTATGTTCTTATGTTATCTACTTTGTCTTGAGTGATATTATTGTTGCTGATTTACTTGATATAGCCAGGGTCCCATAGCTGTTGCTTAATAGGTTTTCTCTGTACACCAATACCCAGATTACCTTTGTGACATTAACAATACTACAGTCCATTCTTGGAGAACTGGGTGCTGGGCCAACTACACTACATACCCCCCCCATATTAACAGAGGTGATCATATGTTGGGAGAGAGGCAAATGACTATAGTTAGGCAATCCCTGAGTGCATCACTGAAAAGCAGACTAACTGGAGATATCTCCATACTAGCAACAAAGTCTTTTCACTATAAGTGACCAAACACCTAAGCACAAAATAAAGTAAACAAAGACAATAGAAACATGAGAAGACAAGGTGACAAAGTGCTTCCCGAAACTCCTAACTCCCCTGAAGCCAATCCATGGTGCATTGAGGAAGAGGAAAGCAAAAGCCACACAGCTGAATTATTCAAATAGATAACAGAGCAGATTAAAAAACAGATCAATGAGGTGCTTGGTGGGCTTACATAAAATATAACTAATCAGATAACAGAGGTAATAAAAGAATCAGGGAGCTTACAGAAAACACTAATAAAAAGCTATCTGAGCTAAACAAAATGATACAAAACATAAATGACCAATTTAGTAAAAAACTAGAGTCAATGCAAATGTTCCAAACAGAAATACAGGGGATTAAAAATTATAGTGTAGGGCCGGTGAGATGGCTCAGCGGCGTAAGCGCCTGCCTTGCAAGCGCGAGGGCCCGAGTTCGACTCCCAGATCCCACATACAAAAAAGGGGCCGGTGATATCGCTCAGCGGCACGGGTGCCTGTTGGCGCGCGAGGTCCTGAGGTCGACCCCCCGGTACCCACAAAAAAAAAAAAAATTATAGTGTAAATATGGGTGGCAGAAGTGACGAATGTGAGGGCCGGTGAGATAGCTCAGTGGCATAAGCGCCTGCCTGGCAAGCGCAAGGTCCTGAGTTCGACTCCCAGTACCCACATATTAAAAAGGGGCCAGTGATATCGTTCAGCGGCACGGGCGCCTGCTGGCGTGCGAGGTCCTGAGGTCGACCCCCTGGTACCCACCAAAAAAAAAATTGATTCAGAAATAATATATTTTTATGACAAAGAGTACCTCACAAAATTTATGACCAGCAAACCAGCATTATAAAAAAAGTTCTCAAGGATATTCTATAAAGAAATGATGAAGCCAACAATGCCCCCAAAATATACTATAGAATGAATACGCTAACACCAGGCAGGGTGAGCAGTTAAGCAGAAAGTGGAGGAGGAAATCAGCAACAGGAAAATAATTCAATGACAGGAAAGTCAATGCCTTTCAGTAATAACTCTCAATATGAATGGTCTCGATTCCCCAATTAAAAGACACAGACTAGCAAAATAAATCAAGAAATAAAACCCGCCGGTGAGACGGCTCAGCGGCTTAAGCGCCTGCCTTGCAAGCGCGAAGGCCCGAGTTCGACTCCCGGAACCCACATACGAAAAAGGGGCCGGTGATATCGCTCAGCGGCACGGGTGCCTGTTGGCGCGCGAGGTCCTGAGGTCGTCCCCCCGGTACCCACAAAAAAAAAAAAAAAAAAAAAAAGAAATAAAACCCAACGATGTGCACTATACAAGAAACACATTTGATCACTTCTTGGCCTTTTGGCTAAGATCAAATGAAGAAACACATTTGATCCAAAAAAGGAATACACAACTTAAAAATCAAAGGATGGAAAACAATATTCCATGCAACGGGAACTCAGAAAAAAGCAGGAGTAACTATCCTACTTTCAAACAAAGTGGATTTCAAGCTACAATTGATCAAAAGAGGCAAGGAAAGTCACTATATTTTGGTAAAGGGAACAATTCAACTGGAAGAGGTAACAATTATATGCACCAAACACCAACATGCTCAACTTCATAAAACAAGTACTAATGGACACAAAAAGTCATGTAACAGCAATACAACTGAAATGGGGGACCTCAATAATCCCCTGTCAAAAATAGATCCACTAAACTAAACATCAATAAAGAAACATCAAAGTTGAACCAAATCTTTGAACAAATGGACTTGATAGATACCGACAGAGTATTCCATCCAGCAATCACAGGATACACATTCTTCTCAGCAGCACATGAGACTCTCTCCAAAACAGATCACATGGTAGCCCATAAAACAAGCTTAAATTAATGCAAAAGAATTGAAATAATACTGTGCATATTATCAGATCATAGTGCAGTGAAACTAGAAATCAATGGCGAAAGAAACCACAGAAATTATGCAAACACATGGAAATTAAATAATACCCTCTTGAATAATCATTGGGTCACAGAGGAAATCAAGGAAGAAATCAGACAGATCCTAGAATCAAAAAAGAATGCCAGCATGATGTACCGGAACTTACAGGACACAGTGAAAGCAGTCCTAAGAGAGAAGTGCATAGTTATAAATGCCTACATCAGAAAAACAGAGCAAGTCCAAATAAATAATCTAATAATGCACCTCAGGGTCCTAGAAAGCCAGAATAATCCAAACACAAAGCTAGTACAGGGAAGGAAATTATAAAGATCAGAGCAGAAATTAATGGAATTGAAAGTAAAAAAAAAAAAAGAAAGAAAGAAAGAAATACAAAGATTCAATGAATCAAAGAGCTGGTTCTTTGAATGAATAAACAAAATAGACAAATCCATAGCAAATTTTACCAAAAAAGGAAAGAAAAGACCCAAATCTATCCAATTAGAAATGAAAAAGGCAAAATCACAATGGACTCTGCTGAAATCCACAAGATTATTAGTAACTACTTTATGAACCTGTAAAATAGAGAATTCAGAGGAAATGAATAGATTCCTAGATATATACAAACTATCAAAGCTAGACCAAGAAGATATAAGAAGTAATAAAGAAAGAAGTAATAAAGAAAACCTACCAAGTAAGAAAAGCCCAGTTCTTAATGAATTCACTCCCAAATTCTACAAGAACTTCAGGGAAGCTCTAATGCTAATATTCCTCAAACTCTTTAATGAAACTGAAAAGGAAGGAGTATTTCCAACATTATTCCTGGAAGTTACCACTACCCTGATTCCAAAACCAGAAAAGGACCCAACCAAAAAAGAGAACTATAGGCCAATCTTTTTAATGAACATCAATGCAAAAATCCTCAACAAGATACTGGCAAACAGGATGCAACAATTCATCAAAAACATCATATATCATGACCAAGTAAGTTGCATCCCAGGGATGTAGAGATGCAAATCAATAAATTTAATACATCACATAAACAAAAGCAAGGACAAAAATCACATGTTCATCTCAATTGACACAGGAAAAGCCTTTGGCAAAATTCAACACCCATTCATGATTTAAAAAAAAAAAACCTTGAAGAAAATAGATATAGAAGGACCTTATCTCAACCTGATAAAATCCATTTATGACAAACCTACTGCCAACATAATATTGAATGGATAAAAACTGAGAGCGTTCCCTCTAAAATTAGGAACAAGACAAAAATATCCGCTATCACCACTGCTGTTCAATATAGTTCTAGAAACATTAGTCAAAGCACTCAGGCAAGAGGAAGAAATAAAAGGGATATGTGTAAGAAAGGAAGAAGTCAAATTATCATTATTTGCAGATGACACAATCCTCTACATAGAAGACCCAAAAAAAGTCCACCAAAAGAATCCTAAAAGTCTCTTTGACTGTACGAGGAAGAGAGAACCCTGAGCAGGCCAACAGGACCTGCTAACAACAGGCACCAAAGAGAAAATGACAGCTTAGAGGCAAAAAGATCCAACCTCAAGAACCTCCTGAATAATTAGGGTGACCTGTATCCCCAGATTTTTTCAATGTTCCCTAGACCCTTTTCCACAATCCACATAGGTTTGTTTTTCTCAATAAAACAAAAGTTTTATTAAAATAAGAAAGAAAAGGAGAGAAAGAGAGAAAGAAGAAAGAAAAGAAGGAAAAAAGAAAGAAAGAAGGAAAGAAAGAAAGAGAGAGAGAGAGAAAGAAAGAGAAAGAGTCAAACAAGGGGGAGTATTTTGAAAGGCATTCATGGCAACATTTCTTTCATTGGAATTTTTTTATTTAAACATTCCCTGAATATTTTGATCGCATCTCAAACACTGCAGCAGCCCTGAAAGCGGTCATCAACCCACTCCTCTGCCTGCTGTGAATCCCCAGGCTTTGTATTTAGGCCACTGGCCACGGACTATGTTTTGATGGACCCTAAGAGCATCACGCTGCTACGGATGAATGCTCTTCTAGTTTGTCGTGATGTCCCACCAGAGAGAAGACGGAGATGAAAGGAAAGTTTAGTGAGCACCAGTTGAAGCGGACAGTGCACGCTCACCCAACTTCTCTTCACGCTCCTCTTTCTTAACAGTATTCAGTCCAGAGGAGAATTCACAAATAACTCCCATCCATTCTGATTTTTTCCTGTAGCAAAACAAAATACAAATTAATACCTCAATGAATTATCCTGTCACATGAAATTTCATGCTAAATCAACTATAATCTAATACCAAATTCTAATATAAACCAGAAGCAAGAGTCAATGGTCTCGTGGGAAAAGAATGGAAGAAAAATCCAACACTATATATTCTATTAATTTGGGGTTTGATTGATTGCTTTTTCCCTCTCATGTACTGGAAATAAGTTAATTTTGGTAGAGAGTGTCTGGTACACAGTAAGTGCTCAATGCATGCACAGTCCAGCAGAGCAGACATGCTATTCTAAAAACAAGTCTCTGCTTTGAAAAAGAGGGTTTATTTCTCTGGGAGTGATCAGATGTCTGGATTCTCATAACAAATAATTCTTTTTCCCAAATGGATGAGAAAGAGTTCCATTAAAATGTAACTTTGGCTCACCCTCATCAAATATACCAAATGTGTGAAAATTTAATACAGATAATTTCAGCTCTATGGTGCTTGTCATATTTCAAAATTATTGTACCTAGGATGTTTAAACTACACAAGACCTTGCATGTCTCAGAAACCCAACTCAGATTGATGTAAACTTGAAGGGAAGATTACTGGCTGGCATAACTTGGAAGTTCAGGTGTGGCTTGATCTAGGTGCTCAAAGGACAGCATGAAGACTTGGTTTTTCTCTACTTTTTGTCTTGACATTGGCTGTACTCTCAGGGAAGTGTCTCTACCAGCATAATGAAACGACTGACAGCAGCTCCTGGTTTACAACCCATCAGCTCAAGTCCTCCAGAGGAAAAAAAAAAATGCTTCTTTATCAGTCTGTCTCAGGAGTACTGGAATTCACCGATTGGACCAGGTGGGGTCATGTGCATTCTCTGAACCAATCATTGTGGCTGGGAGTTGCAATAAGTGTTCCCATTGGCCAGAGCCCACATTTCCTACCCAGCCATCTAGGAATAGTTCTACCTCAAGCCACACTGACTCAAGGGTAGGTAAGATAGATCTCCACAATAAATCTGAGTGATATTACCAGAAGGAGGGAAGGGTGTGCAGAGTAACACACCCAATCTATAGTGCCACAGGATCCCCAGCTAACATCTCATTCTCAAAATGACCCCAAAGGTGATTATTTAGGTTTTTAACCTTTTTTTCAATCTCAGAGTTATACACACTCATTGCAATAATTATCCCCATTTTCTAGACTGATTGAGGCTCAGAGAGATCAAGTAACACCCAAGTTCTCACAATCAAAGAGGAACGAGAAAGTCCCAAAGTCTCTCTGACTTCCAAATCAGGAGTCCTTAACTGCTTTGCCCAGTGTCTTTCTTACAGGACTGTCTAAACTCCTTTCTCTCTCTCTCTCTCTCTCTCTCTCTCTCTCTCTCTCTCTCTCTCTCTCTGTGTGTGTGTGTGTGTGTGTGTGTGTGCATGTGTGCATGTATGTGTGCTGATTATTATAAGCCAGTGATTCAGTGCTGGAATAATGCATTTTTCTGGCTATCAAAACTCCCCACCAGCATCACTGGCCTTGGTGTTTGGCTGATGTTAGGAAAGAAGCACAAAATCCATCTGCCCCCATTATCTCGGCCACCCTTTCCTGTTCAACCTACAACCCACCAATAGGCAGAAGAAACAATCGTCACTTGGTAAAGCCAAAGCTCCACACCCAGAGCATAGACAGAGGACCCTGTCTAAGGAGCAGTGTGATAGCACCAACAACCTTAAGCTTGGGTATGTCTTCACTGAAGAGAACTACTTCTGGGCATTTGTCCCAAGAATATTCTCAGAGATGTATGCAATGATGAATATGCTGGTGCCTTCTGAAATGTGCTACTCAGAGTACCCACAACAGAATTTCCTGAGCACTTGTTAAACAGGGAGAGTCTGAGCCAGTTGTGATGGCACTTGTCTGTAATCTCAGCTCTCCGGGAGGCTGAAGCAGGAAAATAACAAGTTTGAGCCCCGCCTGAGCAATTTAATGCCTTAGCAAGACCCTGCCTCAAAAATAAAATTTTTAAATGGGGGGGCTGGGATGTACCAGTGTGAAGACCCTGGGTTCAATCCCCAGTACCACAAAAGGAAGAAAAGGGAGGGTCCACCCTACATCTTTGAGACCAGACTATCTGGTGCCACAGCATCCAGCCTACAAGATGGCCCCAGTGATCATCGATGAGACCCACACCTCTGTGTACAGTCCTCTCTCACCTTGAAGAGGCCCAATCTGTGTAACCTATGAGATACTGCAGAGGCACCAGGACGACTTATGCGGCTAGTGTATTAAAAAAACTTCTTGCTTGCTCTCCTGGATCACCCACTCTGGATCAAGTTGGCTACCATGTTATGAGGACACACAAGCAAACGTATGGAAAATTCTACATATCTAAGAACTGAATTCCACTATCTGTCAGCACTGACTTGATGGCCAGCTTGGAAACAAATCCTCCAGCCCCACTCAAGCTCGGACTCACATCTTGACTACAACCCCGTAAGAAACCATCACCTAGAATAATGAACCAGAATATTCCCTGACTCCTGACTCTCAAAAACCATACGAGGCAATGGATGTTCATTGTTGTATTAAGTTGTTAAGTTTGGGGGTAATTTGTTATACAGCACTGAGCCCAGAATCTACGTGTTTACAAGCTCCCTGGGTACATGGGACACATGCTCAAGTCTGAAAGCCACTGTAGGCCAAAGATGTTCCTGCAGCATTATTTAGTCAGGGCCACTGATGCTCCTGGGAGACTCGGAGATGCAAATTATAATCCACCCACAGGGTGCACCAGAATGCAAGTAGCAGACACCTTCTCTTTTTTCAAAGTCTGTACAGCATTTCATGAAAAAAGCAGTATAGTATAATCCTATTGTATATTATTATGTAATTCTTCATGCCTAGCCCTACCAACCTTTATTCCTTAAAGAACTTCTTTAACTCCCAAATTATTAAAGCACAAACCCACAGCAGCCTGCTTGGTTGAAAGTCACAGCAGCTATTTCTGAAAGCTCCCAGGAATCTGCTGTCCTGAGTTCAGCAATGTTCCCATGGGTCATTTTGGCCTTGGCATCCTGCTCTCTCTCACTCCTGTGCTCTGCAGGGACAGCTCCCACCCCCATCCCAGGAGGCAAGGTGCTGCTCCCAAATTCACCCATGACCTGCACAAATATCCAAGTGAGACCAGACTATAGTCATTGGCCTGTTTGTTTCATACACATAACACGTGAAAATAATCCCCCTATAAAAATTAGTTGCTTATTTCTGTGTGCATGCACTGAGGAAGCAAGGGACCCTCCATCATTATTAGATGTCTACATCTTGGGGGGCACTAGTCTCACCTGGGAAGTCTTTTCTTTCGACTTCCATGAAGCACAGCTATGTCCAAGGACATTTAATGAGTCTACCTTGTCTCTGCCCATCTGGTGTGGATCCCAGGAGTAATCACTGGGGCATCTTGTATTAGTCAGCTTTCCCATTGCTAGACATCATACCCACCACCCACAACTTAAAAGAGGAGAGGGATTTGGGCTCACGGTTTTAGCGGGTCCAGTTCATTGATGGCTCACTCTGAGGTAGACACATCATGGTGGAAGGGCATGGTGGAGGACAGCTGCTCACCTCATGGCAGCCAGGAAACGAAGAGAGAAGGAAAGAACCAGGGACAAGAACACATTCTTCCAGGTCACTCGCCCAGTGACCCATCCCCTCCAACCTGTCTCCACCTCCAAACATGAGACTTTTGGGGGACATTTTAGATCTAAACCATAACACATCCACTATAGGCCATTCTTCCAGGTGCTGAGGACACGGGTATGTACAACAAGCAAAGACCCATTAGGGATTATATTATAGCATGCATGTGCATGAAGGGAAAGCCTAAAAATTATTTTTAAAGTGGTAATAATTATCTCTGAGAATTGTGATAATAAGCGATTGCTATGGTTTGAGCACCTCCACCAAAACTCATATTGAAACTTAACACTCCTGTAGGCATTTACAGGTGGGACCAAGGGGGGTTTTCAGGAGGTAACTGTGACTAGATGAGGTCATGGGGATAGGGCCTTTCTGCTGGCTTTAATGGCTTTATAAAAAGCAAAAGAGAGACTCAGGCTCATGTACGTGCTGTGTCACCATGCAATGCCTCCACCAGGTTATGACACAAGCAGGCCCTTGCCACAGTTGGCTCTAGAACCATGAGTCAAATAAACCTTTACTCTTCATAAATTTCTCCATCTGTGGTATTCAGTTAAAACAACAGGCAATGAACTATCACAAGGATCTTTTTTTGTTTTGTGTTGTATGAAATTCTTCCACTTGGGGAAAAATTATAGTACAAATGATTATTTATAGTTATGAAAGTACACTGACAATATAGCATTACGTGAAAAGAAAAGCCACGTAACAATATGTAAAGTATACCATTTTACACATATTGTGATAATTTTGACTGGAGGAATTATAGAGCGATTTGTCATTTAACTTTCTTTGTATTTTTCTGTATTTTCCATGTGTTATGCATTGGGCACACAGAATTTTTTAAAATGGAGGAAATGTTATTTAACAACAGAAACTGCTACCTACTTCTAAGTTATTCTGTCCCTCGGTCTACCAGCATACCTAGCATTTCCCCATTGCAGTCATCCATGTGATCAAATATGTGTTCAGGGAGGTTCCTGTGAAATATTTGGAGGAATAACACACTGGTCTCTTGCTACTTGTGAGATAGAAATATGGACAAGGGAACCTGAAAATGAACTCGATTTGGGGAGAGAGGGTTTGGGAGGGTGATGCATCTGGCTGAATGAAACACAGGTGGACAGGAGAGGCAACGAGAAAAGTCCAGACAGGATGGAGTAACAGGGGCACAGGAGCTCTCCACCCTGACCACGCAGAGGAGGAGGTTGGATGAAAAATGGAGGAGGGAAGATTCATCCACTGACCTCCTCCCACCCCCCTCACCATCCCAACATGCAGCACCCACTCTGCAGGTGAAGCCAGAGCTGTCAAAGGACTCACGAGCAACCTGATCAGAAGAAGGAAGAGGGAAGCTATTTCTAATAAATCGCATCCATAGAGAACTGCTCTGTCCAAGTCTTTAGATGCTCTATTGAGGATAGTCTCACTCTCCCTTGTCACAGTGACAGGACTGGACATCATGGGGCACCCAAAGAACAGTGCTCCTCTCTCTCTCTCTCTCTCTCTCTCTCTCTCTCTCTCTCTCTCTCTCTCTCTCTCTCTCTCTCTCTCTCCCTCTTCCTCTCTCTGTCTCTCTCCCAGTCTCTCTTTCTCCTTGCAGTAGTGAACTCTCAGCTACATAGGAAGAAGATGGTCACATGAGGAAACATGACAGTCACTTGTCTCCAAACTGTCAGACAAACCCTCAACCTACACCAGATGGAGCACAGACAGTGGTTGGGAAAATGTGTCATCCAATGGTGAGACATCTTACACTCAATCCCAACCTGCAGTGATGAGTTCTTCACTAATGACTGACAGCCTCAAGCTTCCTATTTTATTTAAGTTTTACAAACCATGAAAGAAGTGAGATATTGAACTAAACAATCCACTCATCTTCTCTCAATCATTCATCCAACATTTTTTTAGATACTTACTATGGGCTGGGGCACTGGGGTTCAGATACAAGATTCTTTCAGGCTTAAACATATCTGAGAACACCTTGATCTTTTAACAACATGCATTAGATACTTTAAATTATGAAAGTGTATTGGTCAGCTTTCTATTGCTGGGACAAAATACCTTCTACCTGCAGAGGTTCAATTTAGCTCACAGTTTCAGAGGTTTTAGTCCATGGTCATCTGATTCCAAGGTAAAAACTTCATGGTGGAAGAATGTGGTGGAGGAAATCTGCTCACATCACGGCATCCAGGTAACAGAGGGCAGAGAAGCCCAGGGAGAAAGGGACCAGGGACCTGATATAGTCCCCAAGGTTATACCCCCGTGGCCACCCAGACACACCAAGAAGTGGGGGTGCTTGTGTTTTTGTTTTGTTTTTAGTACCAGGAATCGAACTCTGGACCTTGCACTTGCCAGGCAGGCACTTGTGCCACTGAGCTACATCCCCGGCCCAAGAAGTGTGTTTTACTAATCTCTTAGTCATTTCTCAAGACAGTCAAGTTGACAAGATTAACCATCACAGAAAGTGCTATATGCTCATTGTAATACAGTAAGTCCCCAACTTATGAAAATTCAAGTTGCAAACTTTCAGATACAAACAAATCACAGAAGTAGCTCATGTGTCTGCTGGACATTGTCACAGTTGTGCTGCTGTGTCCTTACTGTACAGTGTGATAGTGTACAGCAGTATAGTGCTCAATCAGAGCCCAGGATGTCCAGAAGCAAGAAGGGCAAGAAGAACTCATCACTGGAGGTCTGAAAGGCTAGGAAGTGCAAAGCAATAACCATGGAAACAAAAGTGAAAATAATTGAGAGATTAGTCTGAAAATAATTGAGAGATTAGGTGAAGAGATGGTAGACATCGCTCACTGTTATAACATGAATCATTCGACCATTGGCACAATTCTAAAGAACAAGGAAAAGATCATGGAACATGTGAAGTCTGTTTGCGTGTTTTTTTGTGTGTGCTTTACATTATATATTTGTGTCAAATGTGCATAAGACTCACTTTGTTGGACTTAAGAATGAATTCAACTTAATGAACATCCTCCCCAAATGGAAATTGTTTGTAAGTTGGGGACTTACTGTATATGAAACAACAAATCATAAAGAAAAAAATCAATAATCCCCCTGTTCAATTCCCCAATCTGCCCTCCGGAGGTTACGGATCCATGTTGAGGACTCATCATAGAATTCCTTCTCTATGCTTCACTGTGTTACGTTTTAAGGATATTTTGTTAGGGTGCCACAGAGATAGAGCTTGTCCTTCCTCCTGGCTGCATGATATTCCATTACACGGATGTGTGATAATTTATTCAACAAGTCCCAGACTGATGGGCAGTTAGGATGCCCCCAGAGACAAAGCAGACTCATTAAATGTCCTTGGACATAGCCATGCTTTATAGAAGTCTGAAAAAACTCCCCAAGTGGGACCACTGTGTCCCAAGGTGTAGACATCCAACAGTGACAGAGGGTCCCTCACCGTCCCAGCTCATGAGAAATCTCCCAGTAGTTCTAGTCAGATTCCTCCCTGGTTGAGGAACAACCTCATCTCTCCCTCTCCTCAGCTGTGTCCATGTCCCCCCACACCACTGTCTCTTCTGGAGAGTTGCCAGAATACTTAGATGGTGGGTGGTTCACCAAAGATGGGTCAGGAAATAGGTCCTCTCCAGGACAAACCAGCATTCAGCCAGCCTTCTCTTTCTGGTGTCCAAGATGGAAGCCCTCCCTCATCCTTCCCCCCTTCCCAGTGGCCTCCAGCCAACCCTCCCTCACCATTGTAGCCCTCTGAGGCCTCCTCTTTCCCCAGCTCTAGTCCCACCAACTGTTTGAGATTGGAGGTGGGGGACAGGGACAGAGACATATGCACATTTTCATCCATCATTCTGTGTTCGGTGTCATCTGACAGAGGAGAGAGGGTCCTCCAACAGCAATGAGAGAGAAAGGACACACCAGCCAACAAAGAGATGAACACTTGCTGACGCAACCTGACTGCACGTGCTTGAATTTTACTACTTCCTGCATCCTGAATGTGTGTGGTGCCTGACACAAGTGGTCTTCAGAGCCTCCCTCTGTTCTGACACTGCGATTACTCACGCTTTACAGCGAAGACACTGGGGCCAGGCTGGGGGGGGGGGCATGATTCATCCAACGTCACTTAACAAGTGGGTAGCAGGGACAGGATGACATCCCAGGTCTCTGCCATCGCTTCGTTCTGAGTGGAGGAGGGAGGGGGGTCTCTGTCGCAGCTTATTGCACCTGCCCTCCCAGAGGAACAAGAACATTAATCATCATGGGAAAGTTAATACTAAAATAGAATAGGACCTAAATTGATACAGACAAGTTCAAATCCATCGCCCTTACCCCAGTCTAATCCAATCTGTCAGCAAGCCCTCTGGCTCTTCCTCCAACATACCTGGGGAGCCAGCTCCTCCTTTCTCCTGTGGCAGCTCTGTCTGAGGCACCAGGATTTCTGCAGCTACTTCTCCCTGTTCCACCAGCTACAGCCCTTGCACCTCCACTGGCCACTGTCACAAAGCAGAGTCCTTCTTTTAAAGTATAAATTGGATCATGTGTCTCTCCCCAGCCTGGCACTTTCAGGGAATGTCTTCTGGCCACACTTAAAATGAAATCTTCACTTCTGACCATGGTTGAGGAGGCAGCACATGATCTGTCTACACTGTCAACCCCACATCTGGCAGCCACCCCCTCCCTTACTTGCCCTGTCCTTCTTCCTGCCCCTGAAAATTTTCAGATTCCCTGCTCTCCTCTTCCTGCCCACTCTTTGCTGGAACTCACAGCCTCCAGATGTGTACACAGCTGGCTCCTCCTCCTCATTAGATTTCTATTCAGATGTCATCTCCTCCGCAAGCTCAAATTCCTACCTGTCACCTCTGTCTCATCGGCCTGCTTTACTCTTTCCAAGAACTAACTGCCATTGGAAATGATCTTGTTCACCTCTCTGTTTATTTGCTGATTATCTTTTCCCAACTATGATACCAACACCACCAGAACAGAGAACAGACCTAGTTTGTTCAAGCACCCAAAACATAGTAAGTGCTCAGTAAATCTCTAAGACAAAAGTAAAGAAGGAAAGGGAAGGGAGGGAGGAAAACAGTGAGAAAGAGGGACTAGTGTGGACTCCTTCCAGCAACATCCATGGCCACAGCCTCCAGAAGACACTAAATAAGAGCCACTAACCAAAGAACCAGCAGGCTAGAAGATGCCCCATCTCCTGTCACTGGGCAGGAGCCCCCAGTGAGTCTGCCCATGGCATGTCCAGAACAACCGGAGCCTCTAACACGGTGGGCGGGACTCAGCAGCCCTTCTCTCTCTGGAGCTGTCACATCTTTGTAAATGCTTCTCTTTGAGTCAGGTTTGCATCTCTTACCTGACTCTCATGGCATTATAATAAGACTGGGGAAAATAACCAACACTATGGAACTCAGTCTCCCAGGTCCAGCCCCATAATAAAATGCTTTACATGTCATAAATCCATGACAGCCCCATGAGGGAAGTATCAGTATGATCTCCATCCTACAGATGGAAAAACGGAGGCCCAGAGAGGTTCTGTAACTAGCTCAAGGTCACAGAGCTGCCTAGTAGCTGAGCTGAGATTCACACCCAGGCAAACTGAGAGTAGAGACCACCCAGGCAACCTGGCACTGGGGATGCTATGGGATGAATGAATTCTCCAAAAAGTCTACCAGTTGCTTTCTGCCTTAATATTCCTGACTGGGCCAGTCCCTGCATCAGAACCTTTTTCCTTTGTTGGTAAGGCACAAGGTCCCAGTTCCATTCAACCAAAGCCGATTGCCCCCAACCCCACTGCGACTCTCTACCTTGGTGAATGCGGTATTGGTGCTGAAGCCACGCTGGAAGGAAATTTGCCCCTGTCAGGCAGGCACTGTTGGGCTGGAAAAAAAACAGCCAAACACTTAAATCTAATAAACCTGTGTGAGATGGCAGTGAGGATTGCTGCCGGGAGGTGGGGCAGGGCTGGGAGATGTTTATGAGGCACTGGTGGGAAAGAAACAGGCAAGGTTGAGCCCACCATACTGCAGACCTAATTTATACACATCAGGCCTAGTTCCTTGTTCCCAGGGGCCTCAAGCCCCTCCTCCTAGCCTGGGGGAGATTCGTCACACACAGAGGTGAGTGAGGAGTATCTTCACGGGTGTATTTGTGTGTGCTTGGACATGTGTGTCATTGTGTATCTGCTTTGATGTGTGTGTCCTTGTGCATGCATATGCCTGAATTTCTGTCTACATCTTTCAAATGTATGATATCAGGGTCTCTTTCAAATAGCCTTTTGGGGGTTTTCTGCAAGATCAACTTCCCTCCCTCATCACCTCTGCTGACCACAAAGCAAATCTTGGAGGTGTTTTCACCTTATACTTGGGGATAAATAAAAGTCTATAATTGGGATATACTAACAAAATGAGGTGGGTCCTCCCCAGCCCCTAGCAGAGGAATTCCCTCCTTCCTTTTTGTAAGTTAGTTCTTATTTAAAGCAAAGTTCTTTTTATTGATGCAAAATATTTTTCCAAGTTACTCATTTTATGCAGTAGTTATCCCTTTCAACATATAATACTCATGACAGTGACATCATTTTTAATATTTTTAGTACTAGGATTGAACTCTCACAGAGCTACATCCCAAGCCCCTTTTAGAGCTTTTTTTTTTTTTAATTTGATTTTGAGACAAGTTCTTGCTAAATTGCTCAGGCTAACCTCAAATTTATGATCCTCCTGACCCAGCCTCCTCAGTAGTTGGGATTACAGGCATGTGCCACTATGCCTAGCAACAACCACATCCTTTAATTCTGTTATAAATAATGTTGTGAAATAAAACAATTTTTAAATCTTCCAAATATTTATATTCTACAATCCATTCAATAACAAAAGCTAGGGCCGGTGAGATGGCTCAGCGGCATAAGCGCCTGCCTGGCAAGCGCGAGGGCCCGAGTTTGACTCCTGGAACCCACATATGAAAAATGGGGCCGGTGATATCGCTCAGCGGCACGGGCGCCTGCTGGCGTGCGAGGTCCTGAGGCTGACCCCCGGTACCTACAAAAAATAAATAAATAAATGACAAAAGCTAAACAAGCCAATCATAGAGCAATTTTTGTTTTTAATTCTGCATCTGGTCACTATTATTTTTCAATATGAGCTGCCCTCCAACTCTCTCTTCTACTGACATAATGACCTGGGCATAACACAATAAGATGGCAAGTTTGCAAAACTCAAAGTAGCCTGAGTCCTTGAGTCATTGCACGGAGGACCACCACCCTGGAGGGACAAGTGTGACTCTTAGAATTTGTGTAGAATTAAAGCTTTGCTTTATTAGGTCACAAAGATTTCTGGGTTTGCTTGTTACTGCAGCATAAATGAGCTTATCCTGGCTAGTACAGTACCTATATCCATTTACAGATCCCTGGTGGTACACACAATAACACTTTGGGATACAGTAGACTTAACTATTTTTAAGATCTTATTCAGCTCCGAGATTTAATGATCCTAATATCTTATGATTGCATGACCCTAATTATTTCCTCAGATCACAACCCTAGAGGCTCTACAAAGATAAAATGTCAACATGACATTGCCGTGGGACCCTCTGGAGTGTGAGGAGATAAGTCTGAAGAATGCTGTCAATCCCTCCCAGAATGGCAAATCATGGAGCTGAGTTTTTGCTATGACTACAAGGTTTCTATATTTATCACTCAGCCAACTGCATTTCAACCCCTACTGAGCAACAGTTGCACAATGTGTCCAACCAAACCCCTTCTCTCCAAGAGCCTTTGTATGATCCAAAAATCCTCTTGGATAAGAAAGCAGCTCTTAAATTAACTATAGCAGCATCCCAGAAATGTCCTGTCCTTTGACTTCAAGGAACTTGGGTACCTTGGGGAGGGGTTTATCAAGGCTTTTGTTCATTTGAACTTGATATTTCATGTCCATCTGAAGTGGCAGATGACCTGGGTTCAAATCCCAGCCCTTGCATTTCCTAGCAGTGTGAACTCTGATGAGTTACTTAGCCTCTCTGGGCCTCATATTCTCCATTTGTGAAATGTACGTAGTAACAATATCTACTTCCTAGGATTGATTTGAGGATATAGAAAGCATAAAACTAGTTCTTTCCAGGTTATATGAGTAAAAACAGCCCTTCGTGTAAGAGAATGGGGAAAAGCACCTGTTTTCAAACATTCTTTCCTTTCCTCACTGGCAAAGCATCGGCTTTTTTGCCTCTGGAATCACCACTTTGGTCCAGGGTGCCATCCCCAGAAGTAACGCTGGCACAAGAGAATCGTCCTTCAGTTCACTATTGACCTCTAGCCAAGATTGGCCTCTCAGGTGTGTCATTGTTGTCAGGGGTGGGAGGGAATGGAACAGAGGACTAGTAAAATTTTGATGACAAAGAAAAGAGTCATGGTTTGGGCATTGCTTTAGAAGTCCCCAGTCAGGTGACAAGGAGAAGCCCTAGGCACCAAAGCGACAGTATGGAGGTGGCATTACGAATTACTTCTCCATTTGAGGCCCCAATTTCTTTCTACATATAACCCATAGCATATATTGAAGGCCTAAAGTGAGTGCCACACATTTTAAAGAGTGGTGGCCCTCTGCATTCTATTGTCGCCATTATTGTGTGCTCTTCCCCCATGAACAGTCCTTAAAGAAGCCCCCATACTCACCATACCTTCTTCTTCCTGCAACCTTATACTGTGCATCTGAATGACTGAAAAACCAGTGCTCTCCAGTTTCCAAGGCCCTCCTGGAATCATTATTTGTTCTCCAAGTGGGTGGCTTTTAATTCCACTGTAGGTGAGAGCCCGGCTTTCATACTCCCTCTCTGCTGTCATGGAAACCAGTGTGCTGGCAATCTGACATGGAAAAAGAACATGGTTTTCTTCTTCCACCACACAGAGGAAAGTCTGGGAGAATTCAGGACAGGGAGAGGAGACCTTCCAGTCTATTTGATTTCCCTTTTAAACCGGTAACAGGAAGATGCCAGCAGAACTGACTTCAGCACCATGGAAAGCTCCCTTCGAAGCTAATGGCTGTGTGAGGAGTAGTAGGACTACCCCATCTCCTTGGCTTCTGCAGAGGGCAGAGTATTACAGGTGGAGACTATTCTGTGTTTAGGAGTTCCCGAACAAGAGAGAGAAAATTTTCAACAACTTTTAGTTCACATTCTACAAAGTGTGTTCCAGTGGCCTGTGTCAGAATCATCCCAGAGTCAATCCTTCCGACATCTGCTGAATCATTCTTTGCAAGGCAGAGTCCTGGATCATTCATTTGAACACATTTCCCCAAATAAATATGATGCTCATTCAGGCTTGAAGTCAGCTTACTTATTGTCATACCCACATTGTTCAGGTGGGAACAATGTGGGCTAATTGAGGTGAAGTACACTTCCTGAGTTCACCCAGCAAGTTGGAAACAAAACTCAAATATCCCAACTCCACAGTTTCACTAAGCCATCCAGCACTTCAGTAGACCTACCTCAAACCCTGTCCTAAGGATTTGGGCTGGTGGCGTTGGAAAGCCCATGAGATTGTCATGCTTTTGGTCATCTTTCTGAGTTCCCTCTATGGCACAAGTTCTCCTGGGAATGTCAAGTTGTCCTACTTCATTAACATCCTTGGAATCTAACACACACAAATACTCAATACACATTGGCTGAATTAGCTAATCAATCCAGGAACAAATGAATGAATGAACCAATGCTATTCAACAACAACATGATGTCTCTTCTTAGAGCTATAATAAAAAGCTCCCATTTATTGAACAGGTACTGTATGCCAGTTACCAGGCTAAGAAATTGACATTCACTGGTTCTTTGAGTGTGCACAATTACTCAATGAGATGGAAATTATTATTATTCCCCAATCAAAAGATGAAGGAATGCAGTATGGAGTGCTTTACTCATCTACCCAGTAAGCTTACAGCTTGTATGGCACAGCTGAGACTCACACCCAGGTGTGCCAACTATGAAGGCTGAGTTCCTAGACACATTCTCTGGACACACCCAGGTAAAAGGACTTATTCATGTGCCTGGCCTCTGAGCCCTGGGAAGAAAATCAAACAGGACATTCGGTGCATTTGGTCTCTAGCCAGAGCCTCCCCTTGAAGCTTAACAAAGAGGGGTTAAATTCATTTCTTTGTTCACTCACCCATTCATTCACTCATTCTATAAGTACTGTATTTGTTTGTCACCTGCAAGACTGTGTTCCAGACACTGGGGCACACAGTGGACAAGACAGACAAGGTACCTGCTCTAGCAGAAGGAAGCAATCAATCAACAACAATTAACAAATACCTAATATAATATTAGGTAGTGGTGAGTGCTGAGACGATCACAGCAGGGGGAGAGAGGTAGAGTGAGCCAGGCATGTTTAAAGACAGCAAAGAGAGCCACTGACACACAGTGGCTATGACTGTGGGATCCCCAAAAAACTGGCTGAAAAATAACACATCAGGCAACCCTCTGTGTGGCATCAAAACAACCAAAACTTCTGAGTGATTTTCTCCACTGGACTGACCTTAGGCTATCTTGTTTTATCTTTTTTAACAGAATTGTCCATGGATGGACAGAGAGAGCCACCTGGGGGCTGGAGGCTGTGACTGGAGCTCCATCCCCTGGCCCAGCTTGGCTTCTCTCCTGGTAAGCCTGCCCCACTGGGAACAGAGGAGCCTGGCAGTGTGGCTGCATCAGGTCTCAGGAATAAAAACAGAGGCCAGTCCACTGACAACTGTGCTAGTTGGGACTCTCAGGGTGCAGGTAACAGAAACCTCCCCAAACTAACATTAGAAATAAAAGGAGGCTTTGCTTCAAGGAACTCAGGGCTCAGGAAACACCTGAACGAGCTCATAGAAGACCCTCGGTACTCCTGCTTCCTACCCATGTCTGCAAGCTCAGTCCATTTCTTTCTGAGCATGGGCTACCCAGTGTATATGATAGAAGACAAGATAGCTGCCCACTGTCCTGTGTCCTACACTTTTGTTCTAAGCATCTCTCTGGCATTTGTCATTTTTAGCCCAAATTCCAAGTTTCCAGGGAAAAGACTCTAACTAGGGAGGTGCTTACACTTTTAGGCCAGTTCACCATGACCAGTGAAAGTGGAATTTCACTGGACATATATGGCACTGAGTGCACACTCCAGGGACCCTGTGGATCAAGGACAGAGTGGAGCAGTTTCCAAGAAAGGGGAATTCATGGGAGCTGGGCAGAATCTCATACACTCACCATGGCAATGATATGTCCTGGGCCCTAAAGTGAGAAGTGCGCACTCTAAGGGCTGAGATATCTGGCCAAGGATGGACTAGGGGCCCATCCTGCACAGAAGCCAGTGACAGGGGTGAGGGGGTTAAGACAAACCCACGGATGTTGAAAAGCACCCAACTCCACTCAGCAGTCATTGAAATGGCCTTCATGAAGCTCTGAGGCAAAATTATAGATCATCATTTTAATTGAGTGAAATTGGCTATACATTAATATTCATGATTATTAGAGCAGCTAATTTTCCTCTCTATAGAAAGTGAGTGGGGGATCGTTTCAGCTGCTACTTACTCTTCCTCCCCTTGATTTCTGTGGGGGAGGTGAAAGAGAATAAAAGAGACTGCACTTGGAATTAGCCAACCATTTCTAAACTTTGAGTAATTATCAAGGATTTTTTAATTGCTTTGAACTCTTAGAGGGGGCTTGGGAAGAAGCATCCTATGAATATTAAAAATCACACATCCAACCATGAGCCTCTAGGACTGGCCCCGCTGGCTAGAGCAGGGCAGGTCATCTAAATGAGAAAAACATCCTTTCCACCCTCTTCCCCCAGCCAAGGACAGCAATCATAACAAAACAGTAACCATAACAACAGCCCAATTCGAGCAGGATAAGGGGTGAGGATGAGCATGTCAATATCTGCAGAGATGGACTGAGAGGCCACAGGTAGGGTGACAAGTTTTAGTGTTAGAGTTAGGTTTAGGGTTAGGGCTAGAGTTAGGGTTAAATTTAAGGCTAGGGTTAGGGCTAGGACTAGAGCTAATGCTAAGGCTAGGCTTAGGGCTGGAGTTAGGGTTGGTGTTAAAGATTGGGTTAGTTTTAGGGTTAGGGTTAGGGTTAGGGCTAGAGTTAGGGTTAGGGTTAGCATTTGGGTTACTGCTACAGCTAGGGGTAGAGCTAGGCTTAGGGTTAGAGTTAGGCTAGGGATAAGGTTAGGGTTAGGGCTAGTATGAACTCTAGGTTAGAATTCTAACTCATATCAAAGATTTGTTCTGCTTTTTTTTTTTTTTTTTTGTGGGTACCAGGTGGTTGACCTCAGGACCTCACGTGCCAATAGGCACCCATGCCGCTGAGCGATACCACCAGCCCCTTTTTTGTATGTGGGTTCTGGGAGTCGAACTCGGGCCCTCGCACTTGCAAGGCAGGCGCTTATGCCGCTGAGCCATCTCACCAGCCTTTTTCTGCTTTTTTAAATGAAGGTTGCAGTTAGAGTTGGGGTTAGGATTAGGGTTAGAGTTATACTTAGGGCTAGGGCTAGAGGTAAGGGTACCTTAGGGTTAGGGTCAGTTAGAATTGAGGTCAGGGTTAGGGTTACAGTCAGGGCTAGGGCTAGAGTTAGTGAGACAGGAATGTAGGGTGTGGTTAAAACTGGCTGGGAAAGGAGGCATGACAATATTGTGGAAAGAAACTGAACCGGGAGGAAGACACATTGCACCGAGGTACTTGGAAGGCAACAGCTTTATTATGCTGGCAGGCTGGTGGGAACCAGGTCCAAATCACCAGCACCAGCTTAGGGTAAAACAGAAACTCATATATGGTTTGCAAGCAGGAAGTACAGAGGCTGACAGTGAATCAGTTTATAATTGGTTACCTAGGCTGGGTCATACATTGTCAGGCAGATTGGTTCTGGGCAGGTTTAGTCAGAGGGGTTGTTTATCATAAGGAGGGAGAGTTCAGGGAGGGAGTTGGGGCCGAGGAGGTGGGTGAAATCACGCATGTCCTTGACTGGGCTAGTCTATCTCGGGTGGACAGTCCTGGGAACAGGTTAGTAAAACAGGATATGTTTATGGGCTTGGGAGTGCAGGCAGCACAGCTGGATGTGGTCAGATGGAGCCAGGTCAGCCTGTCTCCGAGTTGCAGCTGGCGTGGTCAGCCAAGGCTGAGTCTAATGGTCCAACTATGTGGTGGGCTGGGTGAGCAGATCTTGTACTAGCATGGTATTAGACTGTTAGTTTTTAAAATCTCTGTCACAACAAAATCCCTGAACACATATGCAGAACACTTCCCAAAGTCTTGCATGTGGACTTCTCATGAGAATTTAAGCAGGTTTTCGATAGGATGGATTAGGCCTGACTTCAGCCTAAGGAGTGTGTGATACAAAAGACACTCCGCACTGAGATTTTGCCATTGTTTTTTACATGGCGGCCCACCCTCATGTGGTAGGGTGTACTTCCTTTCCTACTATTATTTGGCCCAAACTTGCTCTGCAGAACATGTTTCTTTTCCTACCTTTAATAAATCTGCCACTTTTTGTACTTGTCTTGACCAATTTTAGCGCAGAACAGAAATAACCTAAAACCACTTCCAGAAGGAGACTCCAGCACCCCAAAAATCTGGTAACAAATTTGGCTTAGCCAGCCAGGAGAGCAGGTAAGTCCTTTTGGGCACATTTGTTTGTTTGTTTGTTCATTTGTTTTTCTCTTTCTAAAGTCTATAGCATGGTCAATAAGAGGCCCATAGATCTACCTCAAGCTTATCTCCCATTTCCTTTCTTCTCTTTCTCATTTTTGGTCACTCGTTGCTGTTACAAGTTATTAAAAAGCAGCCAGAGAGCTTGTTATTAACCCAGCTGCAGAACAGATTGTTAGGTACCATGTGTGCAACCTAGAGTTTAGTAGCCCTTTTTGATGTCATGTTTCTGTTGTTTTCCATGACACTTCCCTCAGCTTTCTCACTCTTTTGGGAAAAATAGCTGTTGGTCACTTGGTCTCTTGCCTCAGTAGCTGCCTACCTGGGTTTATGCCTTTTGAGCTCAAAGTCCCATCTGTGCTTCTCGTTAGGTGGTCATTTCTTTCTTGGGGTGCTATCTTAGTCAGCGTCGCCATCTTATCTCCTCACACTACTGATCTCCCTTTCAGGTCAGCCACAGAGGTTCCACCATGCCTTGTTTCCAGACGCTCTCCACTGAATAGACCAGGGCTGCTTTGAGAAATAGCTGATTCCCAGAATGGTCAGGGAAGAGACAAGAGGATTCTGGAACATCTTATACCAGAAAGCAAGGGGTGCTCAAAGTGTCACAGACAGGGGACGTGAAGTCAGCTCAGAGGGGCCCTCACAGACCAACATGAGGCAATTTAAGCATCAATATAAAGCATAACTGACAGTAGTAATGGATTTTAACTCACTCAAAAAATAATAAAGGATGATTCCGTACTAATATAAATTAATGAATAAAGTAAATGTTTGATGATGAACAAGATACATAGTTTTAAAGAAACTTTCCACAAAAATACTAATGACAAAGAGGAAAAGAGTAGCTTCACAGGGGAGAGATGTCTCCTGTGAGCAGACACCCCTTAATCAAATGCTCAAAGTGACTCTCACCAGTAATGGAGCAGACTAAAATCACGTGACACCCGATGGAACGCAGCAAGGACACAGTCACTCACGTATTATTCCTGCCGAGGAAGAATTATCTGAATCTAATTGGGGGGGACACTGTACAAACCCACCCTGAGCAACATTCTACGGGTAAATGTCCCTGCTGAGAAATGTTCCAGACTGACGGAAACTCAAGAGACAAGACACACGACAGGTGATCCTGTTCCGGGTCTTTTTACTTCAAAGAATTTTTAGAAAAAATGGAGAAGCCGGAATGGAGTCTGAAGATTCGGGTGTAGGAAGGTATCAAAGTTAATGTCCTGACCCTAAAAGTTTTGCTTTGATTATCCAGCAGCATCTCCTTGCTTTAAGCAATCAGACTACTTTATTTAGGGTGATGGGACATCAGGTTGGCAGCTTACTTACCATTGATTCTGGAGGGGAAAAGTTGCTTGTATTGAACTTGCTACTTTGCAATAATAATAATAACTGCAAATTTGAATGTTAATTATGTGCTATGCCCTCTTCACAGCTGTTTCTATCTTATAATAACCTTACGAAGTCATTCTAATTTATTCCCATTTACAGATGAGAAAACTGAGTTTAAAAACAAAGTTAAGCATCACACACAAGGTCATTATTCTTTTGTTCTGCAAGGATTTGTTGCATCTCTGGAGACTGTGCCAGGCACTGGGCATAGAGTGGGAAATAAAATAAGCATGCCCTTCCTTCATGAGGCTGACAATCCAGGAAGGGTTACAGGCAGTAGCCAAGAAAGCAAAAACAAAACGAAACAAAAACATAGTTCCAGCTGGTGATGAGGGCCATAAAGGTACAAATAAGAAAATGTTGGGGAGGAGAGGATGAGCTAAGTTATGTGAGCCCTTAGTACAATTTAAACTTTATTTTAAAGCAGTGGAAAATCATGGACATGATTTATTCAGGGGAGTGACATGACCTGACTTATATTTTATAGGCACTCCCTAACTATGGAGAGGAATTTAAGGTGCAAGAGAAAATGTGGGCACCAACAAGCTGGTCTGTGGTAGAGTCAGTACCCCCCCCCATCTGTCTGGCCTCACTCTTCTGCTACTCATAGCAGGTTCCCTAGGAACCCACCCCTAGCCCTCCACACCACCCCCGTGCCTGGAGCGAAAGCTGCCTTTGCCACGGAAGGCATCCTTCAAGTGCTGGCTGACCAGAGTTTGTGGATAAAGACCAAGAGTTGCTGGGATATTTTCCCATTGCTCAGGAGATATTTAGCAAAATGTGCAGCTTCAAGGATTCCACATTGCACCAAAATTATGAGGAAGGGAGGGCAGCTCTGGGATTAAGTGAAATCTGAGGTCTTGGCTCAGCACTGCTACTCCGTGGAAGACAGGTAAGGAGCAAACAGACCCCTTAATTACAGCCAGTAAAGATCCCCCCACTTCTTTTGTCTGAATACCTTCTGCTTTATGTCTATGCCACCCCTTCCAGCAGAACCCACTGTGGTGACAGAAGTCTTCTGTATGTGCTGCCCACATGGTAGCCACTGGCCACATGGGGCCACATGAGCCCCAGTGTGGTGGCTGTGACTGAAGGACAGAATTTTTATTTTACTTATTTGCGAATTTAAATGTAAATAACCCTATGTGGCTAGTAGCTACCATACTGGGTGCTGGGGATAAAACTCTGGGGCACGATCCACTGGAATGACACTTTCACCCAGCTTCTAATATCTCTGGAGGAAGGCAGCCAGAGAGAGCAGTAAACCCGCATCAGTGCTGCCTGACCTTTGCCATCTGTCCCTTCCCCGCTGGCCCCCAGAATCCATCTGCAAGGCTCAGTCCTCTCTGCCTCATCTAAACAGTGCTGCTCCTTTCCAAAGGTGCGCAATCATTCTAATGAGAACACAGTGCTAAATTGCATTTCTCTCTTTCTTCTCTTCTGACACTATTTTCCATCTAATAAGATTTCCCCTGGCTAACCCATTTTCCCACAGCTGTTCTAAAAAACCATCTTCTGATTGAGCAGAGATTACACCAGGCAGGGAGGAGAGCATGAAGCACAAAACCAGAGGGATTTAGGTCTATTTTCTTACCTCTTTAGGGAGAGCCAGGTAATATAATCAAGCCAAAGCCCATTTCCCTAACGCCTGCTGTGAGGCCAGCTGACTGCCATTTGCCAAGGCCAGTGATCACTGAGGATGTCACCAGCAATGGGAGAGACAGGCCTAGGTTCTTTGCTTCCCTTATGTGAACTTTCTTTTGCCCTGAAAAGTGAAAAGGGGGCACAGTTTGTGAGAGAAGACAAGTGGAATTTATTCTTCAATATCAAATTATGTGAAGAGCTTTCAGCCCAACTATATTCTGGAGTTCAAGAGGCAAGTAAAGGGTAACCTTTAGCTAAGTTCTCCTTCCCTTTATCTCTCATCTCTGTTATCAGAGCACAGCCCCTTTAGCTCCAGGTATAACTGAATTCATTCCTTGCTCAGCATCTATACCTACTATCTTACCCCAAGCACTGTCCTGTCTTGCCTAGAGAAATGAGAGTGACTTTTTGGAAGTCTCTTTGCTTCCTCTTGCCCACCAACTTTCCCCTAACACACACACCACTCAGAGGAACTGTTTTGGGCAGGACAAGCCACAACATGCAATAACAATCCCAAAAAGTTAGTGACGTAACAACCAGGGTTTATGTCTTCCACATCCTGCCTTCAACTAGGACACATGCTCCAAGCCCCCATTGGCAGGATTCAGCCACCACCTCCAACAGTGGCAGTTTCCATGGCCCAGGTGGGAAGGAAAGAGCTCCAGAGCATTCTGAATCAGCAAGTCTATGTTCCAGCCCAGAAGTGATGCCCATTATTTCTACTTGTAAGTCACTGGCCAGAACAAGTCGCAGGACCCTGTTCAATAACAAGAGAGTCAGAAGTTGAAATGAAAGGTTCACATGAGGCTTAGCTGCATAGAGAGTTCACTAATGAATGGGCTATAAGGAGGTGGAGCAGAGTTGGAGGAAGAGGGCACTAGGGGCATGAGGGTATACCTTTCTCTGGCTCTTTTCATCTCTCTCTGCTTCTCAGCTGCCATGAGGTGAGCAGCTTTCCTCCACCATGCCCTTCTGTCATAATGTTTCTGTTTTGGAGCCAGTAAACCATGGACTGAAGCCTCTGAAACCATGAGCCAAAATAAATCTTTTCTCCTTTAAATTGTGTACTGTTATAGTTTAGACCTAAAATATTCTCCAAAATTCTCATATATTCAAAGGTAGGGCTTTTGGATGGTGATTGGACCATAGGGTGCTATACTCTTCAGTAGTTTAATCTACTGATGAGTTTATAGCTGGAAGTTAGGAGGTGGGAGCTGGTTGGATGGGGTGGATTCCTGAGGGTATGACCTGGAAGAGCTTACTCTTGTCCCTGTTCTCTCTCTCTCTCCCTTTCTCTCTCTCCCCCAGAACTCTGAGCCAAAATAAACCTCTCCTCCTTTAAATTGTGGGTGTCAGGTATTTTGTCTCAGTGATGAAAAAGTGACAAATACAGTATGTCAGCTATTTTGTCCTAGCAACAAAAAGCTGATTAATACAGGGATTTGTCAAAGACAAAATAACTTTCATCCCATAGCATGTGTATGAAGATTAGATGAGAATAAGCAAGGACTTGACCAAATCTTAGCTATTCTCATTACTATTCTTCTAAAGACTCTGGAAGGTAAAAATTGGGGAAAACATAAAGAATGAGGGGTGAAGTATATTTAAGGTGGCTGTAAAAATTCTCACCAAAAAATTTCATTTCGGCTGAGACTTGAAGAACAAGAAGGAGCCAGGCAGGAGGAAGAGCTGGGGGTGAGAGCATCTCGGACTATGGGAACAGCAAGTACAGTGGTCCTGAGCTGGGACAGAGCTCAATGCTTTTGCAAGATTGAAAGGAGAATGGCTGAGAGGGGTTGTAGATGGAGCAAGGCCAGCTTCCCCCACCTCAGAGCCTGTGCATATGCCATTTCTGCATACAATGCGTCCCCTCTCACTGTTCCCAGCCTCACCTCCAGCCCAGTCCCTTTTGCCACCAAATTCCTACTTATCCTACATTTACCAGCTCAGAAATTGCTTCCTCAGGAAAGCCTTCTGTGGTGGATTGACAACTGGTGGTCAACTTGTAACACCCAGCTAAACTGAATCAGCGTGGTGCTAGGTGTGGAGGGCCCACCTGAGGACTGTTGTCAACAACATAAAAATGAGAACTGGAGAGGAAGAGGTGGTGCTGTTGGTTCTCCTGGAGGAGCTTTTCGCGCTGGCTTTCCTGATAGGAACTTGGCTGTTCTCATCGTCAGAGGAACTCAGGACCTCGTTGTCGCTGAGGATGGCTGCGGTTCTTTTCGGGGGAGCTCTGGTCCTTACCTTAAATGTCACTTCCTGGCTCCACTGCAGATCCCTCAGCCTGCTGGCACAGATCCTTCATCCCGCTGGCACAGACTTTCTAGCTTCCACCACTGACCTTTGGGCCTTCCCAGTGCAGATCCGTGAAACAGACTTGAGTGAGACATTGTCATGGGCTCTAGGCCTCCAGCTGGATTTGTGAGGGCACTGTCACGGGCTCTAGGTCTTCAGCTGGACTCATGCAGGACATTGCCATGGGATCCAGGCCCTCAGCTGGACTCTTTGGGTCTTTAGTGTGTGGACAGATTTCCTGCACTCTTTTTGTATTTGACTCTTGGGTGACTACTATAAAATAATCCTATACATTATGTGTCCTGTATTGTTTCCCTTGCAAACCCTGACTACACCACCTTGATTTCCTGGGTAAGGTTATAATTCCTTATTATAACCATAGTTTCCTATGGCTGCCACACCAAATCACCACAAATTCAGTGGCTTTAAACAATGGACACTTATTCTCTCGGCGTTCTGGAACACAGAAGTCCAAAATCAATATGTCAGTAGGGTTGTGCTCCCTCAGGAGACTCTAGGATATACTCCTTCTGTGCCCTTCCAGCTCTGGTGGCCCCAAGTGTCCCTTGGCTTGTGGCAGCATCAATCCAATCTCCTCTATTTTCACATGGCCTTCTCCTCTGCTCACTTGTAAGAGTGCTTGTTGTTGCATTTCAGGCCTGCCTGCATAATCCCCAATGATCACATCTGCAAAGACCTTTTTTCCAAATAAGGTCCTATTCATAAGTTCTGGAGTTAGGACATGGACATATCCTTTTTTATGGAGAAGGAGCACCATCCAACCCACTATACTTCTCAAAGCATCTTGAACCTTTCCCTCAGCTCAGCATAGCTTGCAATTTCATGTTTATTGGTGAAATTACTTGGCAACAGCTATCTCCTCAGGATGCTGTGGGCAATAATAAGGCAGACTCAGCTGGGTGTGGTGGCACATGCCTATAATCTCCACATCTGGGAGGATGAAGCAGGAGGATCACAAGTTCGAGTCCAGTCTGGGTAACTTAGTAAATTAGTGAGACCCTGTCTCAAAATTAAAAATTATAAAAGGGCTGGGGATGTAGCTTAGTGCAAAGATCTTGGGTTGAATCTCCAGAATGACCAATAAAAAGAGGGCAGACTCCATATCTGCACTGCTCACCCCTACACCAAGCTGCCTGCACACAGTAGGCACCTGGTGTGTGTGTGTGTTGATCAAACCAACAGCTGAACCTGGAGCTCCTAGAACGTGCTTCCTATCAAGGACTCAGGCAGCAACCATAAGCACAGGGCCTCCAGCAAACAATGTGCTCAACTCTTTATGGCCCCATAAATCCCATGGCTGGCAGCATGATTAGAACTGAGTCAAAATGCAAGCAACTTAATTTCCCAGTGCACAGCCTGCACAGCCATGTAAACTCACCTCCCTAAACCAATAGCCATAAACATTTGATAAAACACCATGTGGCTTCCTGTTCCCTAGAAATGGTTTTTGGGGCCAAGAAGCAACAGCCGGCCCCCACTGGATGTTTGCTGAGTGCTGTAATTAACGTTCAACCGAGTTTAATGGCCGTATCAATAACACTGGCATTCACCCAGCCAGTGTGCTGATGGGCCCAGTCCAGAGAGGAAAAGAAACAGAAGAATCTTAGCTTCTACCCTCAAACAGTTACAGAGTAAAGAAACACAGCTGTGTGTTTGTGTAGTGCTCCCAGCTTCTCATCCCACAACCATATCCTAGAGCTCCCTTGACTGTGTATCGGATCTGGGAGGAGAACAAAACAAGAACTGCTGACTCCCAGCTGGGCATGGTGGTGCACATCTGTAATCCCAGCTACTCAGAAGGCTGAGACAGGAAGATTGCAAGTTAGAGCTCAGCCTGGCAATTTAATAACTTAGCAAGACCCTGTCTCAAAATAAACTAAAAGAAATTTTAAGGATGTTAGGACTGCAACTCAGTGTAAAGGCCCTGAGTTCAATCCCCAGTATTAAAAAAAAAAAAAAAAAAAAAGCTAACTCACCTAGGTATGGTGGTAGACAGCCTGTAATCCAAGCACTCAGGAAGCTGAGACAAGAGGATCATGAATTTGAAGCCAGCCTGGGCTACAGAAGGAGTTCAAGGCCAGCCATGACTGCACAGCAAGGCCCTACCTCAAAAAAAAAAAAAAAATTACTAACTCCATTTAACATTGAAAAAAGTGAAGCTCAGAGAGGGCATTTCTTGCCCAAGTCAGGCAGCTCATGAAAGTCTCTTGGGCCTGGACCCAAGTCTCAGGACCCCTGGTGGCAGAAGTGGGAAGGACCGTACAATGGCAACTGCTCAAACAGGAGCCGGAAGTTCCGGGAAGACTATTAACATTTGGCAACACTCAACCCTCTCATGTGATGGACTTGTAGACTGCACTGTCCTCTTCCGCAAGGTTTTAGAGCAGGGAACTCTGTTCAGGGTGGACTGTGGTTCTGGCCAGAGGCAAGAGCCCCCTCGCAACCTGTTGTCCCTAGTGTAGACCAGCCCCTGTCAAACTGTACCAGGCACACAGTCACCAGGGACCTTGTTCACATGCATGTTCCGATCCAGTAGGTCCAGGGCAGAACATGAAATTCTTCTTCTCTCACCAGCTCTCAGCTCATGCGATGCTGTTTCTCTCTAGACCACATTTGATGAGAAGCAATAGGCAGCCTGCACCAGGATGCAACAGGCTCGGCAGGCTCCTTGTTGGGTTAGGGTCCTTCCCAGGGGCTGTTGAGTTTGAGTCACTCAGAGGAGAGCGTTGGTGCAGAGATAAGCAGAAGCCCAGTGCCCACCCACCTGTCAAGGCTGCATGGACTTTGAATGCTTCACACTCAGGGATTGTTAGCAAATGACTCCTTCGCCTCAAGTCTCCATGCTCTCATTTGTAAGATGAAGAGCTGGGAGGAAGAGGATTGAGCTGCTTATAACTGAGCTTTCACACAGCACTGACATCCCAGGACTCCAGGAACGAAAGGCGCAAATAGCGACTTCATAAGATTCTTCTGTAAGATCTCACCTGACCCTGGAGATAGACACTGGCTGTTGGTATCTGCTCAGCACCCACTCCCTGTTCCTCTGCCTTGGGGGCCTGCTTTTTCCCTTAGAGAACCTCGACCTCACTCTGTTGGTGGTGTTGGGAGGGGGCTGACACTGCCCCCAGCTCCATGGTGAGCACATGACCCAGACCAAGCCAATCAGAGTGCTTCAGAGATGAGCATGTGACTCAAGCTAAGCCAATGAAATCCAGCCCCTGTGCTTTTTCTAAAACATCTACCAGGCATTGTAAACTGGTAAGATAAAGATCTAGTAGTACTGGTGGTCATTATCACCAAGGTGCGGAGAGAAGCTGCCTAAGATCACTGTCAACTGAGAAGGAAGCAGACGTGAGAGACAAAGAGACTGAGTGACAGGGCCATCTGATAGACACCTGGATTCAGCCATGCCTGAAGCCAGAACTCTGGATATTTTTCAGTCCTGTGAATCCAAAAATTGACCTCATTTCAGCCAATTTGAGGTGAGTTCCTAGGGCTTTCAATCAAAAGAGTCTTGATGCATATGCTCTGGATTCTACCAGCACAAGGAGGGTGAGGAATTGAAATAAAATCCCCTTTCACTCTCAGACACATAGACAAGGTCATTATTGGCTTCAGTAAATTCCAGAATGTCAGAGCTATAAGAGCTACCTTACTGAAAACAGAGGAAGAACCTGAGGCCGGGAGAATGGACTTTCCCATAACTACGCAGTTCAGTGGCACAGCCAGGCCTTGGAAGGCAGCTCAGAGCTCCTCCCTCCACACACAGGCAGCTGTCATGGCCAGCTCCTCCTGTTACTCCCAACACACACCAGACCAAATGGCCTCCCCGCTCCCCACCGCACTGCCTGAAATGCCACCATTAGTGACCCACTCCTTGCTGCCTGTCTATAAGATGCCTCTAACAAACACATAAACCCAGGGAAGGAATTCACATCTGAGATTATTGGCAATAGTTGTGAATCACCATTAGGCAACTTTACAGATGGAGAAACTGAGGTAAGGAAAGGGAATGGGACTGGTCTTTCCACTTTCACAGAAGGATTTGTCTACAGCACCCTGAAAGCTGCCTTGACATGCTGCTATGGTCAGAATGTTTATGTAACCCCCAAATTCATATGCTGAAATCCTCAAGGTGATGGTGTAGCAGAAGATGCCCCCCCCTCCCCAGCCAGTATACTTCAGTCTGTTAGTTGCCCAGGTAATAGTTCTGGTTACAGTTCCTGTTACTTTTGTTTCTTAGAAACGGCTGGTCACTGTGATGCATAGCTGGTCACTATGATGCATATTGTAAGAACCAATCCCCAACTGACAAGTCATTCTGCCTCTGTACTTCCTGCTTGCTTATCCCATATAAGCCCTAGACCATCAGAGAGCAGGGCCTGATATTTTGGGAATGATCCCTATCAGCGCCCATCGACGTAAAATGAATCTGCCTCCAAATCCTGGCTGTCGTTTCGATGTTTCTGTTTGCCGTTGCAGTGGTGTCAGACGGGGTGCAGGGGTGGGGTATTTAGGAAGCTATGAAGCTATGGAGGTAGAGTGCTCATGAATGAGGTTAGTTCCCTTAAAAGAGAGGATGGAGAGAGGCCCCTGGTTCTCCATCAATTGCACACATAGCTGGAAGATGTCATATATGAACGACAAAATAGGTCCTAGCCAGATACAGAGTCTGCAGGCAACTTGATTCTGGACTTCTGACCTCCAGAACTATAAGCAGTACCATTCTTTGTAGCTGATAATCCACCCAGTCTCTGGGTTTGTTTGTTTGTTTGTTTGTTTGTTTGTTTTGGTTGAACAGCCTGACTCAGACTCAAGTCTTTAGGAATGACACCCATGGAGCAAAGAGAACTGGCAGGAGCCCCAGGTGAAATGATGCTGATTTCCCTAATTCATCTGTATTTGGATGGGCCAGCTGGGAGCATGAGGACCACAAACCCCATCAGAACACAGACCCAGGACCAGGCCTAGCTTCTTGAGAGGGGTCTAGAGAGCCCAGCCAGCTCTGTTTACTCTTGCCCTGTGGGGAAAAGGAAGAAGAACTTCGTATTTTGCCCTTAAGACATGAGTGTTGACACCGCTTTACATTATTAGAGAAAATGCCCAGCCAAGAAATAAACCACCAGTTTTATTTACAGTATATTTCCCAGAACTCAGAGAAATACTGCACTTTTTTTGCGTAGGACTGAGACCCAAGCATCATTTATAACAATACATCAAACTTTACAGTACATAAAACTCTCCCTACCTTATAAAAACATACAAAGAATGGCTTGCTCTTTACATAAATTACTTAAGGACAGTACAGGTTTACACATCATTTTGAAAGGATTTCCATTACTGGGAAGAGCTGTTTCTACCAGTGGCAATTTTTGTGGCGGCTGAGGGAACAATTAAAATAGGAAAGAGAGAAATTGCAACAAAGCAGTCTACGGGAAGCAAGCTATCCCAGATCAGCCTAAAGCAAAACGTGCTGTTTTAATCACAATATTAGTCACCTCCTTATTAGATTTTGTCTTTCAAGACATGTGATGGCACCAAGGACAACATTGTTAAAAGCCTAAGGGCAGGAATCATATGTACCAGTAGTTTCACTGGTAGTTTTATCCCTAGCACATAGTAGGTGCTCAATAAATGTGGATTGAAGAGGGAGAGAAGAAAGGAAAGAGAGGAAAGAGGGTAGGAAGGAAAGGAGAAGGGGAAGATGGAGAGAGGAAGGGAGTCTGCATAGAATGTAAATATATCAGTTATCTACTGCCACAATGTTGCTGTGGAACAGATACCCCAAAAACTCAGTGATTTAAAACTCCCCTTTTCACTGTTGCCCAATTCTGCAGTCTGACAGGCAGTTCTGGCCCCAACTAAGTTCACCCACATATCTGCTGGGCAGCTGGCTGTTGGCTATTGGCTGATGTGGGACAACTGAATTCTCTCCCTTTATGCCTCTTTCTCATGCACATGCACAAGTCTTTCATGTTACACCAGCGGGCTGGTCTGGGGACATTCTCCAGCTAGCCTAGGCACATTTTTCCAGAGATTGCAGGATTGCAAAAGAGTAAGTGGAAATATGCAAGCTTCTGCTTGCAGTGTGTTTGCCAAATTTCACTGGCCAGAGCAAGTCACATGATCATGCCCAGAGCCAGACTGGGAAGGGACTAAGACTTACAGGACAAAGGGCACCAATACTGGGAGGACATTAACCGTGGCCCTGCAGATATAGCCAGCCTACCACAACAGCCATTCCCACTTCTTACCAGCCTCACCTCACCCTCAACCGCACTCCCCATACAATTATCTAAAGCCCATGGAAAAAGAATAGAAAAGATGTTCTGACCTGATTCTCTTTGAGAAAGATGAGAGCCCAAAATTAGGCTCTTCAATTACAGTCACATTTATTTAAATCAGCTGTCACAAATCTTAATACCTACAGGTGACAGGCAGATTGTAAATTATTGAATCAGATCAGGCTCGGAGTGGATTGCTTCAGAAAACCCCTCCTCTGTCCCCAGGGTGGCGGCTGTGTGGCTCAGGCTAACAGAGGACTGGCTGGAATGCAGGCCCAGGGCTACCAGCTCAGCAGCATGTCTCCAGAGATGCTGCAGATGGACATTTTTAAGTGAGAACATTTTAAAGCTAGCAACTATTTAAAAAAATAATAATAAATAGGCACAACCTAGGCCTCAAAAAATACCTCCATGAGACACAACCGATGCATTTATGGAGCATCTATTATGCATTACGCAAGTATTGTACGAACACATTACGGACTGAATTATGTCCCCTCCCTCTAAATAATTCATATGTAAAAGCCCTAACCCCCAAGTGATCATATTTGGAGATGGAGCTTTCAAGGACATAGTAAGGTTAAATGAGGTCGAAAGAGGGAGCCCCTGATCCAACAGGCCTGGCGTCCTTACAAAAAGAGACACCAGCGTCTCTCTCCCCCTGCACACACAGAGGGAAGGCCATGTGAGGACACAGCGAGAAGGCAGCCATCTGCAAACCAAGGAGAGAGGCCTCACTCAAAGCCACCCCTGGAGTGCAACACTGGCTTTGCACCCCCAGGCTCCAGAATTTAAATTTTTATTGTTTAAGCCTCTTGGTCTCCTAGACTCTGGTTACTTCTTACGGCATCCTGAGCACAATCCCATTCACTTTAAAATCTAAAACAAACCCACGGAATACTCAAGGGCTCCAGCCCAGAGAAAGGTTAATGCCTTACATTTATATATTATTTTATGCTTTACAGAACCCTGGAGCAGAACAAATTATTACCTTCATTTTTCAGATAAAAAGACTGTGTTTCAGAGAGGCAAAGAGACTTGCCCGAAGTCACACAGTGAGAAGAAAACACCAAGTCAATTCCTGATTTTGAGCGCTGTCTGTCCAGGATACCCCAGCATCTCCCACCTATACCAGGTCACTCACAGGTAACATCAGTGCTCTGCCCACACCCTCACAGACCCTGCTTTAGCTTTTCCCCATGCCCCGCCACCTCCCAGCTTCTGTGTGCACCGCCGGCAGCCAGCTCCTCAGTCTCGTCCTTAGCTACTCTGTGGCCACACTTTTCCTTGGCTGCTAGAGGCTCCCTATGGGCACCAGCGGAGATCCGGAAGTGTCTGTGTGTTTCTTCCAGGCAGTCCTTGTTGGATGAGTGACAGCTGCACCTGTGCCCAAGCCCAGTCACCTTTCCTAGGCTCGGGATGGCCCAGAAATGTCGCTCCAGGGGATCTAGCTGAGGTCTCTGTGGGCCTTGGCTGAAATCGCACCCTACTCAGCGTCTTCCCTTGCCCTGCCTGCTCCTCCCTCCCCTTATCATCTTCTCAGGGACACATCGGTCCTGTCTGGAGTCTTCTTCTGGGAAACCCAACCCAGGACCAGGTGCCCCTGGAGACCCCTGCCTCACAACAAGGCTGCTTTTTGGCCCCAAATCCTGGTGCAATGGGAGCCCAGAGGTTCACAACTCTGGTGACAGGACTCAGAGGTACATGGTAGTAGGAGTGGGAATGGACACCCTTGTGGTAATGGGGGACAGGAAAAGAGAATGAGGCCCTCTGGCCTTCTGTGACCTTTATTACTTTATTGTGTTCAATGTACAAAAATATTTCAGTGCACGTGTTTTAAAAAGATCACCCGAGGGCTGGTGAGATGGTTCAGCGGCTTAAGCGCCTGCCCGGCAAGCGCGAGGGCCCGAGTTCGACTCCCGGAACCCACATACGAAAAAGGGCCGGTGATATCGCTCAGCGGCACAGGCGCCTGCTGGCACGCGAGGTCCTGAGGTCGACCCCCCGGTACCCACCAAAAAAAAAAAAAAAAAAGATCACCCGAAGGTAAAATATGCAGTCAGGGCACTGGGATATGTCCAGCAACATGTTTAAACAAAAATAGGGCCACCCCACACATAAGGTACAGTGGAAAGTAGAAGAGAGGTTAGGGGAGTGAACTTAAGAGCCAGATGTGCATGTACACGTCCCAGCAGTGTGATCTGGGACAAATCACTTTACCTCTCTGAGCCTCAGTTTCTTCATCTACAAAGTGGGGATGGTAATAATGCCTAATTTGGAAGGCAGTAATGAGGATTAAATGAATGAAAGCAAACAAAGCCCTTAGAATGATCCCCGGCATTGAGGAAGTCCAGTGATATGTTCTACTATCACCACCATCATCACCAACATCACCACCATCATCACCACCATCATCACCACAATTGTTGTAACCAGAGGTTATAAACGAGAAGCTTCTGGCAGGGCCCAGCCTAAAGATGCATTTTGTTTAGTCCAAGTAATGTTGCTCAAATACTCAGTTGCTAAAATGTTGCATTGGGGTGACTTCACATGAAAAGACAGAGTGCTGATTTCTTGAAAAGGAGCAGAGATTGGGTGACTTCTGGCCTGTGTAGCCACAGAGTAAAATCAGCTGAGTTGGGGTGTGGTTGCCCCCTTCAGGAGGCACCCAGGATCCCCACTCGCCACAACCCCAGCACGGGTTGCTTCCTTCACCCGCATGCCAGGTCCCCACGAGCGTTCCAGCGTTAGCCTGGTGCCTCTGCACACACGGTGACACGTGCTGCTCACAGGAGCATCTGCACCGTATTCTGATGCCTCCTCCACATTCCAGCATGTGTCTCCACCATCACTTACTTAGCCATGTTCTTACAGAGGAACATCGGAGTCCGTTTAAATTTCTCATTTATAAACAACACCTTGATGAACATCTCGGACCTACCACTTTGGGCAGGTGGAAGAAGGTTGTAGGGAGGGCAGGAGCTGCAATGCTACAGACACCCATAGTTAGAAGGTTTAGGATGAGAACGGGCCAAGGAAGAGCGTGGGTGCTAAGCTAGGAGATCATGTGGGAAAGACCCAAAGGAGGGTTTATTTATTTATTTACTTTGTGTGTGTGTGTGTGTGTGTGTGTGTGTGTGTGTGTGTGTGTATGTGTGTAGCCTATGGCCTCAAGCATGTCAGGCAAGCACTCTGCCACTGAGCTGCATCCCCAACCCTGGGAGGGTATTAAAGAGTAAAAAATGCTATTAGGGCACCAAGGCCATTTCATGGGCCTCAAATTCAATGTTCTCAGACCAGACACAGCTGAAGGCACCAATACTCAGGTTCAAGTTCCCAACTCATCAAATGGCCCAGGGCAAATCTCACAGATTTTCATTTCTTTTCAAATAAAGAGAGGCAAAAGTCCATGCCTTTTGCCCAAATGGACAAGGTTATTGTTAAGGTTGAATAAAATAATATCTAAAATAAATTCCAGTTAAAATTTTTTAAAAACTTATAGCTGGGCATGGTGGCAGCTACTTGGGAGACCGAGGCAGTTGGATCATAATTTATGTTCCAGCCCAGCCTGGGCAATTTAAAGAGACCTTGCCTCAAAATAAAAAGTGAAAAGGGCTAGAGATGTAGCTCAGTCGTAGAGCATCTGCCAGGTCCTGGATTCTATCCCCAGTACTGCAGAAAATCAAACAGATGAAAATAAATAAATAAAAATAAAAGCTATAACAATCCTAAAAGAAAATCCCAAAGAATATTTTTAGAATCATGGAGTAAGAACTTTTTATTTTTTTTTTTATTTTTTATTTTTTTGTGGGTACTGGGGGGTCGACCTCAGGACCTCGCGCGCCAGCAGGCACCCATGCCATTGAGCAATATCACAGGCCCCTTTTTCGTATGTGGGTTCCGGGAGTCGAACTCGGGCCCTCGCGCTTGCAAGGCAGGCGCTTAAGCTGCTGAGCCATCTCACCAGCCCAAGAACTTTTTAAATATGATATGAAGTCCAAAATGACAAAGGAAAATGCTGACATACTTGACCACATCAAAATTCAAATTTCTGTCTAGCAAAAAAAGAAACATAACTCGAATAACAAGCAGAAGAAAAACCTACAATATACATGACAAAGAGACATTTAAAAGAGAAAAAAAAAAAAAGAGGAGCTCTTGCAATCCATAAGAAAAAAATCTACAAATTAACAGGAAAAAGAATTGAGAAAAAGGGCCGGGGCTATACCTCAGTGGCACAGCATGCCTGGCAGGCATGAGGTCGTGAGTTCGATTCCCAGTACCAAAAAGAGTTGAGAAAAAGACATAAACAGTCCATTTCAGAAATACACAAATGGCTTCTAAGCTAATAATCAAAGACTCATAAATTTTTCCCACATTCCCTTGTCAAAAATTTTAAAGGTTAATAATATTCAACATCAAGAAAGCCATGAAATGCAAATTCCTGAAGCGGCTTTGGAGGCCAATTTAGCAATAGCTATCAAACTAGTAAATGAGCAAACCCTTTAATGGGGCAATTTATACTTCAGGAGATTTATTCCCCAGAATTATTTTCCCAATCTAAAACGTTTTCAGTATAAAGATGTTCGTTGCAGTCCTGTGCATAAAAGTGAAACTTGGAAGCAACATCGCTAACAGCAGTGAGTTTTGAGCAGGTCGTTGATTTCTGGATGTGATCGCAGGAAGGAGGGATGAAGGGGTGAATGGGGAACAAGGGGGAGTCAGTGGAAGGAAGCAGTATCCGCGGCTACTGAGCAACCTGTGTGGGATGCTCAACCACTGGGATGTGCATAGGCATCTGTGGAGGGCACCCAGCACTGTCCCCGTGGGGGAAGAAAGGGGAAGGCACTGATCTGTCATTTCCAGTCTCCCCCTGGGTCAGAACCATGCATAAGGCACTGACTCCCTCCAGCCTGGGCAAAACTTTTAAGACAATTCCCAAATGAGCGTCGTGCAGCAGCCTCAGAGAAGTCCCATGCAAGGGACACCTGCTCAGCTTGGGTAGAAGCCTGCTAAGGACTGTGCAGTGCAGCCATGGCTACAGTGATGGCCCCACTATGGGCTGGAGCAGCCTGGTCGTTCATGCATTGCCCTTGACACAGAGGCCGGGTGGGCATTCACGGTTGGCCTTTCCTCGCTCTGAGGGCTTAGCAAGGAAGAAGCCACCTCCCAAGGACAAGGCCTTTGTTTTGGAGGGGCTGTGGGTTCGCTCAGCCAGAAAACACATCTGATGGTAGCTTCCCCTCTGCCCAAAGGGGCAGCTGCTTTCTGCCCTGCACTGAGGTCCACGGTGACCCGCTGGTCTGAGTGGCCAGGATTCCGACTCTGAAGCTATGCTCTTTCTTCTCTTCGCTTCCGTCTCATACCATCACCTCTTCCACCCAGTTTTCTCTCATTTCTTTGGATGACTGCGGAATGAGACGTAGTCTTAGGTTTTTCTCTTTTGCTTCCCCTACAAGCACAAAAGCCTTGTGTGCCTTCTTAAACTCTTTGTGCTTGCTAATAACCCTGGGAGGAACTGCAGTGGAAACTATAGTCTTGGTCTTCCCAGCAGGTTCTTTCTTTTAGAATAGCCCTCTTCTATTCTATGTGTGTCTGCTGAGCTGTTTCCACAGCAGCAGGAATGGTCTAATAGAAATCCCCCTGGGTCAGGTTGGTTCGGGGATAATCATGTGACACAAGCAGGACCAATCAGAATTCTTCCCTGGTAATCTGGAAGATTAGAAGAGTTCGGGGAAAGACTGTATACAGCCTGACCTCTGGAGTCACTAAACCAGATTTTGGAACTACCAACCACATATTCCTGCCACTCAAAAGAAAACTGAAAGAATAAAATCATCAAATAAAGAAAATCAGAGCCAAGACATGGAGAAAGAGTCCCAAGAATATTGCTTGTTTCATGGCTTCAGCTGGCCCTCCTTCCTATCCTACACAGATACACAATCTAATAAAACACTTTACAAGTTTTAGATAATTTGGGCAAATTTTTGTCATTTGCAACTAAAAGAGTTAAACAGAAAAAGATTATGGTGTGGGGCAGTGAAAAGGAGGGTTAGCAAGAGCCCCAGAAGGTTCTCAGAGTCCCTCGGTTACCAAGAGCTTTTTTCATTCTTTCTAATAAAGTATACTCGGTTCATTTCTCACTGCTGTGCCCGTGGACTTCGTACTTCATTATCCTCGGGACAAGAACCCAGAGGGAGGACAGAATTGGTTACAAGCCCTTGTCTCAAAAGAAAGAAAGAAGAAAGGAAAGAAGAAAGGAAAGAAGAGAGAAAGAAAGAAAGAAAGAAAGAAAGAAAGAAAGAAAGAAAGAAAGAAAGAAAGAAAGAAAGAAGACAGACAATTACAATTCCCAAAAGAGAAAAAGGGGCCGGTGAGATGGCTCAGCAGCGTACACGCCTGCCTGGCAAGCGCGAGGGCCCGAGTTTGACTCCCAGAACCCACATACGAAAAAGGGGCCGGTGATATCGCTCAGCGGCACGGGCGCCTGCTGGGGCGCGAGGTCCTGAGGTCGACCCCCGGTACCCAGAAACAAAAAAAAAAAAAAGAGAAAAAGAAAGCACATAGAGGCTATATAAATTTCCCAAAACTACATGGCTGGAATAGGATTTAAACCTGATTTCTGTGACCCTGAAGCGCCTGCTCTTCATAATTCGCTATTAGGAAAGTGCAGAAGGAACTCGGATTACACAGGTTCATTCAGAATTGCTGTGCTGAACTCCAGCATCTTCTCAGATCATCACAAACATAAGAATTTGGGTCACCCCGAAGGGCTGCTCACGAAGGACCCTAGAGGATGTTAAGAGTGGGAACCGTGTCAACAAAAATTCATCCCCGTGGTGAGGCTTCCACCAAAAAGTAAAAAGAGGTTCTGGAGCCCCCAAGACTTTTGCTCATTTGGTTCATGAGCGAGGGAAGCTTCTGAGGGAACCTTGGGGGAACCAACACTCAAGCCCTGCCTCTTGCTTTGACCTAAAGCCACCCTACGTGCCAGTTGCTGAAGGCAGAAACACTAATCACCAGTGATTCCTCCCTCCCCTTCTCCACCACACCCCAGCCCAGTTGGTTCCAGATCCAAAGCAGACCTTGCCCCATCCCCATGTCTCCATCTCACCACTGTGTGGAGCCAGGGCATCCTTCACCTCTCGCTGCTGCTCCTGCAGGGACTCCTGTGGGTCCCTGTGCTGGCCATTCACCTGTTTGTGTTCAGATCCCAAACCTATCCCTCCCAACCTGCTCTGAATTGCAGAATACTCTGTTTCTCAGGCCCCTTTGCTCTCTGGTTTCTGGGTAAATTCAAACAGAAAGAGGCACCAGTGGAAGCCTGGAGGGATGAGTGAAGGGAGAAACCTGGGTATTTCTGACCCTCAGCCTGCTTTGGGTGACATCGTGGGCTCAGTGGTCCCATCCTCATATCCCGGATCCAGCAGGGTAACCCTAACCCTCCCTACCAGATGGTTCCAGTCCCTGGGTTGATTATATTGCCTTCCCACTTTTGTCCATTTGTCCATAATTACAAAGAAGTTTCCTGCTATTGATCATTGCTGGGTCACCTCGCTGTCCCCTATATGACTTCTCAGCTGTTCCAACACTTACATAGCTGATTCTCCACATTAAATATCTTGTTTGAAATGGGCCCTGACTGAGGCAATTCCCCTCCAACCGATCTTCTGTAGACCTGAGTAATTTTTTCAAATGTTGATTAAATCAAGTTATTCCTGCTTAAAACCCTAGAATGGCTTCCCATCACCCTTACAATAGAATTCAAGTTCTTTTTTTCAATCGGATTTTATTGGTACCTTTTAGATATACATAATGATCACATTCATCATAGAGAATTTGCACCTGTACATGATGTAACTTATTTTTCCCCATTCCCCACCCTCCCTTCAACCCCTCCTCCCCTCCCCATTTACAAAAGCTTTGTTTCCATGTTTTGCTTCTTTTCTCATTTTTTTTACTTTTCCCTTCTTTCCTTTCCCCCTCCCCTCTCCCTTGTTCCCCTCCCCATTTGAACATTTTCTTCCCATTTCACAATACCTATTATACACTTTGGTCCTTCTTTACACTTTTGGTTTCTCACACCAGAGAAACAATGCAGTATTTACATGTGTGTGTCCAATTTATTTCACTTAAGAGTATGGACTCAAGATGCATCCATTTTCCTAGAAATGTCTTGAGCATATCCTTCTTTATGGCAGAGTAGTACTCCATCATATAAAGAAACCCACATCTTCTTTATCCATTCACCAGTTGATGGGCACTTGGGCTATTTCCAAGATTTGCTTCTTACAAACTGTGCTGCTGTAAACATAGGTGTGCATATATCATTGAGAATTCAAGTTCTTCACCACAGTCTACAAGGTTTTCCCCTGCTTACCTGCCCACCTCATCTCAAGCCTCTTTCCCTATTCTCCAGTGTCTCTGGTCCTCGCTCAGTCCTCCAACATCAATTTCTATTCCTCCTCAGGACCCTTGCATGTGCTATTCCATCTGCCTGGCAAGATCTTTTCCCTATTACCAACCTGCTTCCCTCACTCCTTTTCCTCCTTTAAGTACTAGCATAAGAGGTGTGATTGAAAAATACAGTGAATGTTTAATTGTTTAAATTATTATAGTAAAAGACACATTGCCATTAATTCCCCTCAGAATATTTCACCTCACTTATTTCATCATTTTTGCCAACTTCTGAAGCAGTTCTGGAAGTATTCATTCGTGTGTCTTCAGTTGTCCTGTCACGGCTGCCTCTGTGTTCTGAATTGACTCAAAACATTTACCTTTCATCATCATTTTTACTTTGAAGAAGAGCCAGAAGTCACATAATGCCAGATCTGGTAAATAATGTGGATGAGGAAACCATAATGTTTTTACAAGCCTGCCTTTCCATTGGATGACACCCAGCAGCAGCATTCACTGTATTTTTTATCACATTTCATAAAGACATAAAGAGGACTTCCAGAACTGCTTCAGAAAGTGGCAGCAATGATGGGATAAGTGTGCTCAGAACAAGGGCAATTATTTTGAGCAGGATTAACAGCAATCTGTCTTTTACTGTAATAATTATATTAAATGTAACCATTTACCATATATTTGGTCACCCCTTGTAAATGGGATGAAGCCCTACACTTTCACCCCCACTTATCCAACATAGAGAGCCCATCGCCACTTTTCACTCTCTGCCATAGCACCCCAGATGTTTCCATGATAAAACATCCTCTGAAGTCACTTATTATCATCCATCGGCCTCTCTACAATCTCCACAGAGCAGATCCGTATTGTGTTCCTGTTGCATGTCCAGTGTATTAGTAGGAGTTCTCCAGAGGAATAGCACCAATGGGAGATATAATGGGAATTGTTTCATGCAATTACAAAGGCCAAGAAGTCCTGAGATCTGCCACCTATAGGCTGGAGAACCAGGAAAGTCCATGGTGTCATTCAGTCCAAATTGAAGACCTAAAATCCATGGCAGCTGATGGTGTAATTTCCAGTCCAAGTCCAAAGGCCTTGGAGAGAAGGAGAAGAGAGAAGAGGAAAAGGGTGGAGCTGGGGTAAGTCCCAGAGTCCAAAGACCCAAGAACCAGGAGCTCTGATGTCTGAGGGCAGGAAAAGATGGGTGTGCCAGCTCAAGAAGAAAGTGAGAAGCTAGGTGTGACAGTACATGCCTGTAATTCCAGCACTCTGGGAGACTGAGGCAGGAGGGTCTTGATTTTGAGTCCACCCTGGGAAACTTAATGATTTAGCAAGACCATGCCTCAAAAAATTAATTTTTTTAAAGAGCTGGGGATATAGCTCAGTGCAAAGACCCTATGTTCAATCACTAGTACAGAGAGAGACAGAGAGATGACAAAGAGATAGAGAGAGAGAGAGGGAGAGAGAGAGTTGATTTCTTTCTCTACCTGTTTATTCTAGCCAGGCCCTCATGGATTGGATGATACCTGGGGAGGAAATATCCTCCTTCCTCAGTCTGCAGATTTAAATGCTCATCTGTTCCAGAAACATCCTCACAGACACACTCAGAAAATAACGTCTTGCCAGTTGTCTGGGCATCCCTTAGCCCACTGAAGCTGACGCCTAAAATTAGCTATCACACACAGCCCAGGAGCTAGCAACATATTAGACACCAAGAAATATGTGTCCAACGAATAAATCAGTAAGATCGTCTAGTGGGTGGCCATCAGTGGGGAGTCACATGCAGGGCACTATGGCTGTCTTGGGCTGGGTTCTCTAGAAACAAACCCTAAGATAAAAGTTTGCATGAAAGTGACCCACACCTGTGATCTTGGGCTGAGGCAAGAGGGTCACAAGTTCGAGGGCAGCCTGGGCAATGAGATCCTGTCTCAAAGTAAAACTGCAAGGGCTAAGGATGTAGTTCAGTGGTACAGCACTTGCCTAGCATGCATAAAGCCCTGGGTTCACTCCCCAGTACCACAAAAAAACATGTATAAAAGTGATTTATTACCGTGCATTGCCATGACAAAGTAGGCAAATCCCCACCAAGGGCACCCGTGGCTCTCTGCCCTGGGAAGAAGCTCCGGGTACCAGGCAGATCTCATCTCAGAGTTGAGCTGGTTGGAGGCGGGGGAGCTGGTGTGTTTATCCTCACCTGCATGCCCCGGTCATTTGGTATGAGCTGCCACTGGGCAGGGAACCAACCTAAAGTCGCAGCACAGTGGGGTCCGGGAGCCCAAGACAGTCACCAAAGAAGATGCTCAGGTGCTGGCAGTTGAGGAGGGGACATGCGGGGGGACAGTAAAAATAAAAATGGTGAGGGAACATGGGGACAGGAGTGGCGCACTAGCTGTGTTTGCTACAGAGCCCTTTGGAACTACACAGAGATGTTTTCTGATTGTCATGAACTGGGGGTGTTGATAGCACGTGGTGCCCAAGGACCAGGGATGTTTAACGTGGTACAATGTGCTACCCGAGAAAAACTGTCCCGCCCCAAATGCCAAAAGCACCCCTACAGATGAGCAATGATCCACTGCCAATCCCTCTTTTAACAGATGAAAAAACTGAGGCCCAGAGAGGGAAAGTGACTTGCCCAATGCAACACAGAAAGTAAGCCACAAAGCCAGGGACAGAGCACAGATCGCTTCACAGCAGCCCTTGGGTCCTCATTCTTTGTTAAACCTAAAAGAGAGCATTGCAAGCGCAGGGCAAAGTCCCTCCTGGAATTCTAGAGGTGGGAGCCCACCCTCTCTCTTCCCTGGGTGAAGTGGGGAGAAAGCAAACTTCAAGACGTTAAAAGCAAGCGCTGAAAGCAGATGTGCAAACAAAGATAAAGGATTCAGGTTTTCCACAGACACATCCGTGCCCTGCTCAGTTCAGACATTAAAATGAACTAACTGAATTTCATGCCATATGCAAATCTTCACCAGCTGTTGGCTCTGTAATCACAGGAGACTTAATGTAATAACAAAACAGGAACAGGAGATGCTGCCACGCGGGCTCTGGGCAAGTGCACGCACGGGGATTTGCACATTCCTCGGAACCAGCAAGTTCACGGTATTTCTGGCAGACAGCCAGAAGGGGCCCTGTGCCCCCCACCTGGCATCTACTCCACAAAAGTGCCTGCAGCCATAACAAATAGGAGCTAAGGACGAATGTGGCTGTCTTGTGCCCTGGTCCTCCCCATGCTCTGAACATCTCCCCCTGGGCTCCTTTCTCCAGTTGTCAATATCGGCTGGGTCCAGCCCCGGGCCAAGAGCTGAGAAACATCGGGGACTGATTAGGCCCACAACCTCCCAAATGAGTAGACGGCAAAGGCTTAAATAAACAACACAAGTGGTATGATTTTAGGGCTCCAGGAGGATCAAAACCCTCTAACAGAATTCAAGATTCTCTCGGGGTTGAGACAAAGAACTTCTCTGGGTGGCCTGGGAGGGGAAACTGAGAAAAACGCAGGAACCTGAGCAGGAACTTGGGAGTCATCTGGAGGACTTCTCCAAGTAGTAAATTATGTTAATTTAGGAGAGCTATCTTATCTCCTAGTTGACATTTCCTGCAGGAGTGAGACCCCTGCAGCTACAGTCTCTGTTTAGTTAATTGGGGTTGGAGCTGGGCATCCTGGGCTGGAGCCTTATCTTGTCCTTTGAGGCATCGACATCACAGACCAATATAGGCCTCAGCTGGGACCAGTGATTCATAGAAGTTCACTTACTATGAATCCGCTGCCCATCTCCAGACAAGGGGCCTAGTCCTTGGACAGGCTCACAAGTAAACATAGAAAGCCAACAGGTTAATTGTAAATCCGGCTCATAGCCACTTCATAGTGGTCTCCATCAGAGAAACAGCCAAAAGATGTCTCAGGCTCCCAGGTTTGGGTTCCCCCACCCGAATCCAAAAGAGTGGGAAGCTGGCTGCTGGCTGGGTGGTACAGGGTTGATCGTACCCGAGGATCCCAGGTCCCTCAGACTGTCCAAGCTCATAATTACAATAGCAAATAATACCAAATGTTCAGCGTGGGCCGGAAGCCAAGTACATCACTTTCTGTGCAGTATCTCAATCTTTCCCACTCATTCACTCAACAAATATTACTGAAGCATTATTATATGCCAGGCACTATGTGGAGGATATAGGAGCAAACAGAACACACAAAAAGTCTTGGGCCTCGTAAAGCTTGATTTCTTTTTTTTCTTTTTTTTCTTTTTTTTTTTTTGTGGGTACCGGGGGTGTCGACCTCAGGACCTCGCGCACCAGGAGGCGCCCGTGCCACTGAGCGATATCACCGGCCCCCTTTTTCGTATGTGGGTTCCGGGAGTCGAACTCGGGCCCTCGCGCTTGCCGGGCAGGCGCTTACGCCGCTGAGCCATCTCACCGGCCCGTAAAGCTTGATTTCTGATGGGACCCACATTTTAAGCACAGTTACGGCATATGCTAGGAAAATCATTTTGTATCTAGGTTCTCACCAACATTATTGCCTTAGGATGAAGCTACATGTTTAAAAGTTGATCCAGTGATTCTTCGATGGGCTAAAAGCAGGAAGGATTTCTTCTCCCATACAACTCTGCTATAGATATTACTGTTAGTCCCATTTTACAGCTAGGGAAACTGAGGCTCAGAGAGGTAAAGTCTTATGCCCGAAGTCACACAACTAGGACATGGTGAACCCAGGTCCACCTTCAAAGCCAGGGCTTTAAATACCAGGCTGACCCCAGTGACATACCAGGTACCCCATTTCATTCTAATAGTTGGGTCGCTGCCACCAGCTACCAAAAGGCCTGTAGCACACGGTGCATGAGGTTTGGGAGTGAAGCTCTGGGGCCTTGGGGTGATCATGTGACCTCTCCGTTCTCACTTTTCTCTACTGTGAAATGGAAATACCACCTGCCTGACACACAGACAGAAAAGCACAAACCCACACCCATGTACTCAACAGGGCGACCATGACAGTCTGACATGGGGCATGCAGGGGGTACCAACAGCATAATTCTTGTGCAAATGCTGGCATTGTTGTTATTACTCTTATTGGGGCTCCTAGCTACTCCTCTAGGAGGCACATAAATTGTTATTGCTATGTATCATTCTCTGCAATTTCTGAGGTTGCCTTTACAAACCCTCTGGTCACATCTGCGAAGTGTCATTTGCCCTCCACGTGGTCCCCCCGAGCTTGCCGCTCCCTTCCTGGAAAGTCCTCGGCCAGTGCTCCAGTGCCTGAGTCACTAAAGTGGAATGCTAGACAACTGACCCCCGCAGCACCTTGAAGCATGGCCAACAGCATGAGTGAGTCCAGCCATACCGCGGCTGATTGTCCGCACCTGGAAGTTTCTCTCTTTCTCTCTGAGGACCTCCATGTACTATTAGAAGAACTCAGGGGGTGGGGGGGGAGTCTCAGTGCTCTGAGAAATACATGAAGAACAGTGAGGGTGACCAGGGGAGGACTGCGTGCCTGTGTGCATGTGTGTGTACACGTGTGGTACTGGGGATTGAACCCAGGACTTTCACACTAAGCTACCTGCTCAGTCTCTTCTTATTTTTTATTTTGAGACAGGGTCTTATTATGTTGCTAAGTTGCCTGGGCTGGGCTCAAACTTGCAATCCTCCTGCCTCAGCCTCTCAGAGTGCTAGGATTTGAGACATGGGCCAGCGTGGGGAGGACTTTTATGAATGGAAGCTACAAGGTTCAGTAAGGATCGGATCACCCCTGAAACAAAGGCAGAGGTGCTTTTCATACGTAGGAGAATGTCCTGCTCATATGAGAAATATCTGTCTGGGGGTTGGAGCTGCGGGCTGGCACCATGCTGGGGGCTGCAGACAAGAGCCGCCCTCCTGAGCCCACAGTGGGCTGCAAAGGGAGACAGCAAAGAATTCGGTACAGGAGGAACTGGTGCTCGGGGCCCAGCAGGCGTGCTGACCACACAGAGGCACCCTGGGCCAAAGTTGGCCAGCACCCAGCCAAAGAGCGGAGATCTGGCAGGTGAGCGGGTCCTTGGCACATGGATCAGGGATGTAGGAAGACCTTTGCCAGGGGAAAGGTCTCCACCCAGCAGCCCTTCTGCAAAAAGAAAGCTGGACCGTCCTGGATGTACACACAGCCCCGACACCTTGCGTGGATTTTACCGCCATTTGGCAGCATCCCAGGGCGCATCGAGCATGCTCACAAGCTATTGCTCGAGGTCAGCTGAATAATCCAGGCAGCCATCTCTTGCTCTTCCCCCAGTTGAGCTGGGGGGACAGCATGAGCCATGAGACAGAGACCAGTCGGGATGACAACTGCTGAGCTCGCTAATGGCTGAAGAGCAGGTGACCGGAGAATAAGGCAGAGTCTCATTCTCATCTCCACTTCAGGGAAGGCTGAACTCTTGCATGAGGCCACGGAGCCAGGAAGCTCAGGGGTTTTGTCACATCCTTGAAGTCACCTTCTGCATAAACTGTCCTTGTGATCTGGCAACAGTCACCTCCTTGCCATTGTTCCATGAGGCCCTGTGACCTGCCCTCATCTGGCCACTGCATCTCCCTGACTCCCTCCATCTTCACGTGCCCCAGGAGCCCTGGCCTCCTCCCCGTCCCATACACAGTGCGTTCCCACCTGGGCTTCTGCAGAGCCCTCCCCCTCCAGCAACTCCCTTCCCTCCAGCCACCCTCATCTCTCACCAGCTCACACACAAACCACCCAGTCCCCTTGCCCACTTTACCGTTTCCGTAGCACTTGTCACCCTAAGACACCATCCAATCTGCCTGCCTTTGTGTGTTGTCTCTCTCCTCCACTGGAAAGTAAGTTCTGTGAAGACAGAAATTGATTCTGTTTTGTTCACTGCCATCTCCCAGGGCCAGGGACAGTAGGGTCCAGTGATAGAAATATATTATACACATTGAAATCCCCTCCAAAACAACATGAGGACCTGGGGCAGGGGGGATGACAGAGAGGGGAAATGATTTGTGTATGTTATGTACAAATCTGCCAGAATGAAACAGTGAAATACGTTCATCTATATAACCAATATGAGCTAATAAAAAAAATGTGGGAAAAATACAACACAATCTTGGGGAAAAGAAGGTTGTTAAATGAATGGGACCCATTGCGGTGTTTGTAACCATCACAAAATCTAAACAACACCAGGGCACAGCAGGAGTATGCAGTTGGTTAAAAATCTGGGTGCCCAGAGGTTTCTGGGCAGCTGGGTCAGAAGACAGAACTGGAGAGGAAAATGGAATAGGGAGAAGCTTGGGGGACCCAGCTCAAGGCCAGCACCAGGACAGATGGTCCCAACGTTTCCTCTTACTCCAGGAAAGACCCCCTTTCCCAGTATGGAAAGCCAGGCCCATGCCTCCTGCATTCGTATTTATCATCCAGTAAAACCCCACATGTCCATCCCAGATGATGCACCTGGAATGACCTCAGCACTCAGGGGCTCAGAGCTCCCTCCCAGGCCACTCCTGTGACAGCTCAACCCTGATCTGCAGATGTCTGTCTGGTCCAGAACTGAAGGCCCAGGCAGAGCTGTGATCCTGCCCCACCTCGGAGGTCTCCACGGTGAGAGCTCCAGGACCTTTAGGGGCATCAGCAGGCTGCTTTGCCCCCGACAGAGCCCTGGTACATCTCCAACTTCCTCCAAACCAGTGCGCCTCAAACTTCAGCACCTCAGCATCACCTGGAGAACTTCCCAGCCACAGGCTCTCTGAGAGGAAAAGAGGCAGAAAGAGAGACACTCATTCCAAACACCTGAGATCCTGGGGTTATGGAAATGGTTTAAGTGCCAGAAAATGAATACTGTACATAACCAACATCAGTCAACACGCAGATTTCCCAAAGTGGGGTTCCGCAGCACCATCACCATCACCTGTGAGCTCATTGGAAATGCAGAACCTCAGGCCCTGAGCTACTGAATCTGAATGCCATGAGGTTGAGACCCCATGTTTTTCTGTATTTTGAAAAACTTTTAATTTTGAAATAATTTAGAATTAAAAATCAAATACATGAGCCAGGATGGTGGCACATGCCTATAATTCCAGCACGTAGGAGGCTGAGGCAGGAGGGTCACCAAGAGTTCAAGGCCAGCCTGAACTACACAGCAAGAACCTGTCTCAAAAAAAAAGACAAAAATGAATTGAATACATAGTTTCCCTAGGTCTTTCACCCAGTTCCCTTAGTGTTAATATCTTACATAACAATAGTACAATTATTCAAACCCAGAAACTCACACGGATATAAACTACAGACATGCATTCAAAAATTTCACCAGTTTTTACACTAATGTACTTTTTCTGGTCCAGGATTCCACATTACATATAATTCTCCTACAGAATCATCACAAAGCCATCTAAACCAGGAAATGACACTGACATATTATTACCATGTAATTCTCAGACCCTATTTAAGTTTCACCAATGAGTCCAGTAAAAGTCCTTTCTAGTAAGAGGCTACAATGCAGGATCAGTCACACCTCCTACTGTCATGGCCCCTCTGTGTCCTCTAGTATGTGATACTGCCTCAGTTTTTCCTTGAATGCTACGATCTTGACATTAAAAAAGTTATGTACATGTACCAAATTCCCACAATGAGTGCAATCATTATGTACTGCAAACATGTACTAATAAAAAATTTTAAATAAAGTTTAAAAAAGATATGGATCCAAAAAAAGGATATTTGGAAAGTACTGGTCCATTCATTTGTAGAATTTCATTTCACTTGGATTTGCCTGATGTTTTCTCACAATTAGATTGAGTCACTGCACACCCAATCCCAGGGATAAGTCCTCCACCAGCCGCCATCTGCGGAACTGTGTGCTTACCAAAATTGCATAGATGATTGTTCCCAAACCTGTTTATGCTGGTTGCACTTGACCTTGTAATTATATATTTTAGGTAAGTAGTATTAGTGATAAAATATGAGAGAAAAAGAAAGCCCTTTGTCTAAACACTAAGTGTTTGACAAAGCCCTGTGAAAAGCAAGTTCCTAAATAGAAACTGATGAGGAATTAGTTGTAAAGGCAAAAGATGGGAAGGAGAAGTGGACTGTCAAAATCTAGAACAGTTCTGTATTCTGCTTTGCCAGGGTCTTTAAATTCTCATTACATTTAAAATAAACCAAAAGAGGAAATCATTTGATTTGTGCAGGAAAGATAGGAGACTTTAATTAATCCATTATTAATCATTTATTAATCTAATATTGGCATTGGTTTTTTTTTTTTTTTTTTTTTGTGGGTACCAGGGGGACGACGTCAGGACCTCGCGCGCCAACAGGCACCAGTGCCACTGAGCGATATCACCGGCCCCTTTTTTGTATGTGGGTTCCGGGAGTCGAACTCGGGCCCTCACGCTTGCAAGGCAGGCGCTTACGCCGCTGAGCCATCTCACCGGCCCTGGCATTGGTTTTGATTAGCTCAATATCGACATTGAAAAATTGATATGTAGAACACAAATCAATATGCAATATACAAGTATATGTAAGTTAAATAAAAAATAAAATATTCTAGGACGTGAAGTTTCTTGTTTCACAATTCTAACAAACTTTCGACTTTCCCACCAGACGTAAGTCAATAAGCAAATGATATCCAGCTGCGCCAGAAGCTATACACAAGGACACACCGAAGTGAGCTCAAGGAATGTGATTCAGCTTTAGAAAGGAGGGGAATGCTGACATTTGCTACAATATGGGTGACCTTGAGGACATTGTGCTAGGTGAAACGAGCCAGTCACAAAAGCGCAAATACTGTATGAGGTCACTCGTAGGAGGGCCTTAGAGTCGCAGAGACAGAAATGGAGTTGTGGTTGCCAGGGGCTGGCGGAGAGGGGAATGAGGAGCAGTTGTTTAAGGGGGACAGAGTTCAGAGTTCCAGAGATGGATGGTGGTGATGGGAATGCCATGTGTTTCACACCAGTCGGTTTCACGTCATGTACACTCAAAAGTGGTCATGATGATAAATTGCATGTTGTGTGTGTTTTCCTACAATAAAAACAGTTTTGAAAAGTGAGCGCTACATGCTCGTATCCCATTCTGCAGAGTATTTAGGCAGAATTTAAAATAATGCATAACCTTACCATCCTCCCTACACTCTTCCCGCTGACTTGGGTTCCAGGTGGCCTTCCAGTGTAGAAGAAAACATCTTCCAAAGTTATGCAGGGGGGTTGTTCCGTTTTGTTTCGTTTCACAGTTGCGTTTTTTTGTGAAGTCATCTCTCCCCCTTTCATTCAAATCCTTCACTTGGGATTACATGAGTAACTTTGTAACTATGGTAAAGCTACCATTCACCTTGAAAAGACAACATTACCAAGCCCATATAGCCAGAGACTTCTGGCATATCGTACGGTGCCTTGTATATAGTAGAATGTCAATATATATTTGCTGAGTTAATGAACAAATGAGAGCTTCATATTTTTTGTTTGTTTTTTGGACAGAGTCTTGCTATGCAGTTCAGGCTGGATTTGAACCCACTGTGTAACCCAGGCTGGCCTCAAACTCAAAGGTGTCCTGCCTCAGCCTCCCAAGTGCTAGGATTACAGGCATGCATTCCCATGAACGCAAGCTTCATTTCTCAGCTTCAAGAAAGAGATGTAAGAAACCCCAGGAAAAGGAAAACCTGAAAAAGTTGCCTCAGTACATTTAGCAAATTCTTCTGTTTATACTGTGTGAGGTGGGATCAAAACATATGGTGATTGTTGAATTTTTTTAAAAATTTATTACAAAGACACATTGCCATGAATTCCCCCTCACTTCAAACACACTTATCCCGTCATTCTTGCTGCTTTGTGAAGCAGTTCTGGAAGTCTTATTTTGTGAGTCTTTGCTTGTGTTGTTGTGGCTGCCTGGCTCCCTGAATCAATTCAAAACATTTCCCTTTCATAGTCATTTTGGCTTTGGGGAAGAGCCAGAATGCCAGATCCAGTGAATAAGGTAGATGAGGACACACAGTAAGCTTTTTATGAGCCCATGGCCCTCGGCAGCAGCATTCACCGAATTTATCACACCTTGTAAAGGCACAAAAGAGGACGTCCAGAACTGCTTCAGGAGGTGGAAGGAATGATGGGATAAGTGCGTTAAAATCAAGCAGGAGGGGTTGGTGAGATAGCTCAGCAGCATAAACGCCTGCCTGTCAAGCGCGAGGTCCTGAGTTCGACCCCTGGTACCCACACACACACAAAAAAAAAAAAAATCGAGGGGGAGGATGTGGGGGGATAATGGCAATGGTCTTTTGCTGTAATACATTTTGTTTTAATTTAAACATTCGCCATGTGTTTCCATCACACATCGTGTGCTCCTTGGGTCAGCTGTTGCCTGGCAGGAGTTTCTCCAGCGGACGCAGCCCCACACCAACTCAGCGAGTCCCAGGACAGGTGTGGGGACACGCAGTGAAGGCCCCGTTCCCAAGCTCTACCCGTCCGTGTCACTCAGACTTGGCAGACAGAGTCAAGCCTCTTGCCCCATGGCACAGCAGAGAGGACTCTGGTGGAAACACTGGTGTGGGCCCCAGTGGAAAGGCTGAGCTGCCCCCCACTGATGTCAGAGAGGGGATCCCTCTTTCTATTCCCTCACCCAAAGGTCCCAGCACTTCCCACAGCATGAAGAGCAATGTCTCAGCCTCACTGGGGGAAACAAGAAAAAGGCCAAGCCTGTGCCACAGGACGACATGTGGATAATCCACCTACCCTTGCTCTCCAGAGTGTAGAAATGGCCAGGCGTGGTGGTGCATGCCTGTAATCCCAGCACTTGGGAGGCTGAGGCAGGAGAATCACTGCAAGTTCAAGACCAGCCTGGGCTACATAGTGAGTTCACGGCCAGTCTGAACTACATAGCAAGACCCTGTCTCAAAGAAAGAAAAAAAAAGAGCGTAGAACTGGCTAAAAACAACGCCCCTCCACCTGGCTGCACAGCTAGCAATGAGGCTGGTTTGCTTCTGCCTCTGCTGGTGAGTATAACCTGCTCACAAACACTCGCCAACATGATTACATGTGCTCTGGCCCAGCCTCTCCAAAAAGCCACACTGCGGGCGTTCTGGACCCTTGTAGCCTGCTGTGTTCAGCAAAGACAGGGGCAAGGCTGTAACCCCACTCCACACAATCTCTTTTATTTTAATTTTTATTTATTTATTATTTTTCTGGCAGTGGTGGGATGGATCCAGGGCCTCGCATATGCTCGGCAAGTGTTTGATCAGTGAGCTACACCCACCAGCCTTTTGAATTTATTTTGAGATAGGGTCTTGCAGCCTGGCCTTGAACTTGTGATCCTCATGAGTAACTGGGATTTATACGCGAACCCCACTATGCCGGGATCCACGTGATCTTCTAACGCGATATTGACACTTCCATCCAGAGGTGCTACGCATCTTCCCACCCCTTGAATTCGGCAGGACCTTTGTGAGTGTCTCATCCAGTGGAACACAGCAGAAGTGATGCCACATGACTTCCAAGGACGGGTCACAAGGCACGGTACACCGCTCCTCCCTTACACCCACCCTCCTTCCTCCCTTCCCATTGCTATTCTCCCTCCCCTTCCCCCATCCCTCCTTGTCTTGGAAGCCCTAAACCAATCCCACGGCCATGAGAGAGCAGAGATACCCAGGTCCCGGATCCTTGTTTTAGGACCCAGGCACCAGATATAGGAGGAGCCTTCGGAAGGTCCCAGCTTCTGGCCTTCAAGGACAAGTAGAACTGAGACAAGCTGATCCCGCTGAACACTACCTGTCTTAGTAACTTTTCCCATTGCTGAGACAAAATACCCAACACCCACAAGGAAAGGGAGGAGAGGCTTATTTAGCTCACAGTTTGTAGAGGTTTCAGTCCATAATCAGCTGGCTCCAAGGCAGGGTGGCATAGCAGACAGGCATTGCAGAGAAGAAACAGTTCATGGTGGGCAGAAGGTAGCAAAGCAAGCAAGAGCCCCTTCTGCCCCTTTTATACTCTACCTAGGCCACCAGGATTAGGGCGGCACCAAACCAGTCAGTGGACTGATTTAGTAACCACACACCCTTAATCCCAGCATCACACACTCTAGATTCAGCCACCTCTGACAAAGCCCCACCTATGACTGCATGAGGCTTTGGGGGGACATCTAGACGCAAACCGTAACACTACCCAAGTTACACATCCATTGCCACTATTTTAAACCACTAAGCTTCGGAGCGGCTTATTATTATGCACAACAACTGGAATAATCCCCAAAGCTAATGGGGGGCTCAATGTCATCTGCTTGCTAAATGACTTATTCTATTCTTGTTGGGTTTCTCCCACCACAGTGGATTAAAGGGACCTGCAGAGATTTAGCTGTACACGCATAGGGGCGCCCACAAGTGGGCATGTACACACCCTGTGTACGCACTTCCTAGGGCCCAGAACAGAAATGTACAGCCCCACAGTGCTGGCAGCCAGAGGTCCGAAGTCAAAACGCCCCCAGGGCTGGTTCCAGGGGTCTATGTGGGAGCATCCGTTCCAGGCTTCTCCCTGGCTTCCGTTGACCTCCAGTGCTCCTTGGCTTGTCGATGGCCATTGTCTTCCTACATTGTCACACCCTCCCTCTGTATGCATCCTTTTGAGTTCAAGTTTCCCCTCTTCATAACAACAAGGTCATATTGAACTAGGGTCCACTTTAAGGACCTCATTTTAATTTGATCATCAGCAAAGACCCTATTTCTAAATCAGGTCGCATCCACAGGTCCTGGAGATCAAAGCTTCTATATGCTCTGCAACGCCAGCAGCAGAGTGTGCAGCAGCTCGGGCCCTGGACAAGGCATTTCGCTTCACTGGGCTTCAGTTCCCTCATCTGTAAGGTGAGACTCATAGCACTGCCTGCCACATGGGACACCAGAAGGACTCAACAGAACCACCTATTCATTCAATTAACGTGAATGACACTCCTACGACCTGCCAGCAGAGGGCGCTGTAGCTATAGCAATGGGCAAGACACGAATCAACTGCCCTCAGAACTTAGGGGAAAGGAGCTGTAGAGACATTTTATATTAAAAAGAAAAAAAAAAATGTAAACCAGGCATGATGGTGCACATCTATAGTCCCAGCATTCTGGAGGCTGAGGCAGGAGGATCCCCTGAGCACAGGAATTTAAGACCTGTCTGGACTATAGAAGCAAGAACCCATTACAAAAAAAAAAAAAAAGGAATAAATAAATAAGTAAAATATCTAAAATAGAGGAAAGTAAAGAGTGAAATATTTCTAAATGCATTGTTCGTGGCTGAAAAATAGAAAAACAATCCAAGTTATAGTCTCTGCAGAACGTTTGCATGAAGCAAAAGAAGAGGCTCTAAGAGAATCCTACAACAGGTCTGTAAGGATGAGTTAATCGTTTCACAGGAGGCTCACAGCATGGAGCCCGGCACCTGCTAAAAACTTCCACTGGTCCTGATGATAACCCTCCCCCAGAGAGGAAGTTGGAGAAGCATCCAGCTGGATGCCAGTGTGATATCCGTCCAGCCACGTTCCTAGGGGCCGCTTCTCTCAACAAAGCCTCAGAGTGGCCAGGGAGGCTCAAGAAGAAACAAGGAAGCCAGGCTGTTGGCTGCAGAGGAACTCGCTCCTTCCTGTCCATCTCGAACCCACGCACTGATTTGATAGTTTCTCCCCCAGCCCATGAATTGTTCTCCAAGAGAATGAAACAGCTTTGCCAGAGAAACTACTCAGAGCCTTAAGGGGGCACAGAATAAAAATGCTGAAAGGAACCAGTCACAAAAAACCACAGATCACATGATTCCATTTATAGCAAATGTCCAGAATAGAGAAATCTATACAGAGAGTAGCTGGCCAAGGGCTGGGGGAGGAAGTGGCAGGGGACAGCTAGAGGGGATTGGTTTCTTTTGGGGGCAATGAAAATATTCTAAAATTGTGGTGATGGTTTTGCAATTCTGTGAATATACTAAAAACCATTGCATCATATACTTTAAATGGCCGAATTGTGTGGTATGTGAATTATATTTCAACAAATCTGTTATTTAAAAAAAAAAAAAAAGTTGCCTTGGCTTTAAACTTATTTCTCTGGTTCCTCTAAAAACTCCAAAGCCACACCATCTCTCTGATTACAGCTGCACGCATCTCACAATAATTTTTTAAAGAGCATTTCTTCAACACCTGAAATAGACTGTTTGATGTCCGGCCAAAGCCCTCCTAGGAATTCTTATCTCTTTAGAAGAGGAAAATGAGTATTAAAAGCTTGGCTTTCTCGGCCAGCCAGGCACCCATGTTAATTTCCACAGCTCCATGTTACCATGACAACAGAGAGCTTCCATGAGAGCTCTCGGAATGCATCAAAGGAACCAAGTAGTCTGGACCCAGGGAGGTCTGCACCCCGCTCACCCAGCAGCCCCCAGGCCCCGGCAACCTCATGTCAGATGAAGCAGAGGAACTGGAGAGGGGATGTTATAGGTAGGGGCTCCTGCTGGGCCCCACCCCATCCTGGCCCAGGGGCCAACCTGAGTCACTGGCCCCATGCAGGAAGAGGAGAAAGTGTTAGTCACATCTTTTAGAGGCTGTGATCTAAAACAGCATCAGCATTGGGCACCTGAGGCGGTCTCCATGTCAACACGGCCATATTTTTAGGCAGGAGTAGGCGGCTTTTCGGTGAGAGTAGTCGACTGGGAAATGTTAGCCGCACAGCTGGGGAAAGGCAGTGGGCAAGTAGGAGCCTCACCCCTGCAGAAGCCCCCTGCCTCGAGGTCCCTGAAGATTCAGCCACATGAGGCCCAGGGGGCCTGAAGTTCATGCTGCCAGGTAGTCAGGCAGCATCACTGGGACTGAAAAGGGAAGTGGCCAGGAGTGTAGGGCAGAAGCCTTCAAGATGGCAGCCTCATCTCCTGAGGAGCCTCAGGGAGCCCCTCCTACACTGTACCAATGCTGATCCGAGTTGTGGCCTGTGCCTGTCAATCCTGATTGTCAAATTGACTGGATTAAGAGACTCCTGGTGGGGTAACTGGATCATGGGGCACTATACATATCCGTGGATTAATCCACTGATGTCCATTGCTGAATGAGCTGTTAGGATGTGGGGAGCAGTTGGAGGTGGGTCACTGGGGGGGCAGCATTTGGGGGGATTCTCTCTCCCTTGCTCTCTCTCTCGCTCTCCCTCTCACTCTTCCCCTATGCTCTGCTTCCCTGTCACCATGAAGTAAGCAGCTTTTCTCCACCATGCCCTTCTGCCATGATGTTTCTACCTTGGAGCCAGCTGACCATGGACTGAAACCTCTGAAACTATGAGCAAAAAAATAAAACTGTCCTCCTTTTAAGTTGCCCTGTTGGGTATTTTGTCCAGCAAGTGGAAAGTTAAGACATCACCAACAGATTGGAGAAAAGGTAACAGTGTGTGACTTTCAAGGCTAGATCATAAAAGACCTCACATTCTTGGATTACTTTTGCTGGGAAAAGCTGGCAGCCATACTGTGAGGATACCCAAGAGCCTCTCTGGAGGGACCCCACATGGGGAGGAACTGAATCTCCTGGACACCAGCCTCGGGAATGAGCCAGCCCTGGGCCTTCAGGCACTCCAGGTCCACACAATGTCTTGACTGTAATCTTAAGAGAGACTACAAGCTAGAACCATCTGTCTAAGCTGTTTTCAGATTCTTGACTCCAACATATGTAAGCTAATGTTTATTGCTGTTTTAAGATGCTAAAAATGTTGGGATTATTTATCATACAGCAATGGATGACTAACACAGAGTGGATGCAGATGACTCTAGAATGGCAGGAAACTGTCTTGAGAAGAAAAGATGGCTTTATTAAGATTTTCCCTTTCCTGGGCCGGTGAGATGGCTCAGCGGCGTAAGCACCTGCCTTGCAAGCGCGAGGGCCCGAGTTCAACTCCCGGATCCCACATACGAAAAAGGGGCCGGTGATATCGCTCAGCAGCACGGGTGCCTGTTGGCACACAAGGTCCTGAGGTCGACCCCCTGGTACCCACAAAAAAAAAAAATTTCCCTTTCCTGTGCCTCTCTCCTACTCTCAAAGCCTTATGACATAAGAAAATGATGTGTTGATCAACAGGGAGTCTAGAGACTTAGAATTGTAAACTGATTCAGTCCTTAGCCTCTGTCAGCCTTGGTTTCCCCACTTCTAGTTGAAGAATTAAAAATAGAACCTGCTAACTCTATAATCTTAGGGTCTTATAATGGTTAAGACTTTAAGTCTTGAGTCAGGAAGACTGGGGTTGAATTGACAGCTCTACCCATTGGCTTGCTGTGTGACCTCAAGCTAATTACCTAATTTCTCTGAGCCTCAGGTTCACCTCCCATAAAGTAGGTTTAATAATATCTACTTATGGCATTGTTACCAAAAAAATCAACAAAGTTATATCTATCAATTACTTAGCACACAGTAAGTGGTCAATAATGACATAGCATAGGGGTATGATGATTTCTGCATATGGCTCAGACACGGGAGGATCAGAGAGGTTGAGGGTTTCATTAGTATGGATCACAGCCCAGGTGTGTGGGTCTTTTTCAAAAATCTCCAGATAATTCTTTGAGACAATCTGTCCTAGAAAAACTTCCACACATGTGCCCTAAAATTATCTAACTTTGCACTATAATGCTGTTGGTAATAGAAAAAGATTGGAAATCATCCAAATGCCAATCAACAACTAAGCAGGAAATAAATTGCAAGAGGAATACTACACAACAGTATAAAATGAATGAGCACTCTGTGTATCGACATGTACATAAACCTCTAAAATATAATCCTAAACCAAAAATGCAGAAGGATACACAGAGTATATATGTAGGATACAGATGGGTATATAGAGTATCCATAGAGTACACAGAGTATACATACAGAAGGATACATAGAATATATGGTATGTTGGGGCTATGGGTTCCATTCCCAGCACCACAACAAGGGGGAAAGGGAGGGAAAGAGGGAGAAATTTCTGGGAGAATCATAACTGGTATTCTTTTCTTCTCATTAGGGGTGTGTGTGTGTGTGTGTGTGTGTGTGCATGTGTGTGTGCACATGTGCACCTCCTTGTATATCTATAATGATCTCATCTTGCTGTTAAGAAATAAAGCAGGGCCGGTGAGATGGCTCAGCGGCATAAGCGCCTGCCTTGCAAGCGCGAGGGCCCGAGTTCGACTCCCGGATCCCACATACGAAAAAGGGGCCGGTGATATCGCTCAGCGGCACGGGCGCCTGTTGGCGCGCAAGGTCCTGAGGTCGACCCCCGGCACCCACAAAAAAAAAAAAGAAAAAAAAAAAAAAAAAAGAAATAAAGCAGGGGGCCGGTGAGATAGCTCAGCGGCATAAGCGCCTGCCTGGCAAGCGTGAGGTCCTGAGTTCGACCCCTGGTACCCCCCCCAAAAAAGGATATAAAGTAGGTTACTTAACAACAAAAAAGCACTTATGCATCATTTTTTGGAAGTACTGTTTTCCCCCCAAATGACTTGCTCTGAAAACAAAAGTTGTTTGCTTCTCTGTATTTGAAAATCCTGGTAAAAATGAATTCTACACAAAGCATTCTGAGGCCAGTGTAGAAGCCAAGAGCCTACGGACATTTATATGGGGTGCCCAAGACCCTGTCCCTTGGGGACACCTTAGAAACTGGGTCCGATGCCAGTAGATACAGGGAGAATTAGTAGAGAAGAGATGGGGGGGGTCTTTTCTTCTGCAGCAGGATTAAGATGAAAGGAGGAAAGAAAAAAAAAAAACCCAGGCGGGGGTGGGTAAGAGGAAGGTATGAGTGAGGACAGCAGGAACGGGTATGGTTAATTTTCTTTTCAATGTCTTTTCAAGACATTCAGAAGCCAACCCCAGACAATACAGCCCCATGTTGGGGAGTTTTGCTTCTTCTAAGCCGTAACGTCCGCCTCTGTTTGCAAGAAGTGCTTGACTGTTGTTTCTTAAAGCTGTGGAAGGTTGCATTGTGTTTTGTTTTGCATAATGGACACATTTCCCACGCAGCCACTTTCTAGGTTTTTTGTCATGTGTCAAGGTAAGCTTTTAGAAAACTCCTCCACGGATCACGGGGAGGTAATTTCCTGATAATACAGAATGCTTAAGATGGAGAAAACCAATCTTTGAATATCGCTTCAGGGACCATATTTTGTGCACTCAACACAGCAGAATGCAGGCAAATTCAAGACAAGGGGATTGAAGGAGAGATGCGAAGCCAGGTGAATTAGCGCCCCCTGGTGTCCAGAGACAGTGGCGCGACCCGTTGCTGAGCTCCTCATCTGTGTTTCTTCCTGTGTGAACGCCACCTTCCACGGCCCATCTTAAAAGCCTAAAACAGGGCTGACAATCTGGCAGCCCCCGGAGCCAGCAGGCAGATATGCCCACTGTTTAAAAATCTGGAGATTCTGCTAAAAAATCCAAGCCTGGCTTTTCTTTTGAATAATTAGAAAAATCTGTCGACTCCAGATGGGGCTGCAACCCAGCATAAGAACTGTGGGCTAAAGCTGAGAAGCTGCCGTCCACTTTGGACAAGGCTGTGTCCTCAACTTCACCACACTCCCCTCCTCTCCCTACCGTCTCACACCCAAGCTGTTTTGCTTATGAGCAGTTCCTGTGTAGCTTCTGCATTTGCTATCAGTAGCCCAAGCTTCTGATAGAGTTTACACTGGTGTCCCGAGAAGGAATGAAGAGAGGAGGGTACCTTTAAAAGTAGTGAATATAATATATCCCTTTATTCCTGGATGTGAACAGAGTTCCACAGCCTCCTCGATACCCAACTCTGTGAAGGTGAGACTTCCCCAAACTGGTGGGCTTTGTGATTGAGTGGCCATCTGTCTGACCCCAGAGCCGCCCTGTCTTCTGCTGCGCCGACTGTGTCCACACGCCCCGGGGAAGGTTTATACAATGATGACTACTTGGACCATCAAAAGTGAAATTCAGAGGATTCCAAGACAACCATGTACAAGACCTCTGTTCAAACAGTTAAAAACAAGCCATCAAGATAACTACCATCCTGATGTTATTTCTTAAGAACTCTAGAGTTTGTCCTGCTACGTAGGCATTTCAAATTCAAATCAAACAAAATTCCTTGAGCATCCATGCTCGACTGCTGGGAGTTGAGGGAAATGGACCCAGTCTCGAGGGCACCCAACAGGCAAGGTGGGAGCTGTGTGCTCCCTCACTTTGAAGCGTCCCCCAATGTTCTTCAGGACTGCATGCCTCTGGTCATCAGCCCCAACTCCAGCCTGGCCCCGACACTGCATCTTGTGCTTCGCTGAACTAGAATCAGGATGAGACCTATGCAGGCTATGGGGGTCTCTCCCCAGTGATCGGAGCCACCTGGTAGCTCTGGCGCTTTCTTCTGCAAAGAAGAAATAAAGCAGCAATGACTTGTGTCTCATCTAGAAATAACTGTGACAGGTGATACTCCTCAAGCATGCTTTCTGGGCCAGACGCACAGACTCACACAAAATCCTGCAAAGAGGCACTGAGATCACATTATCCCCAGTATACAGAAAACCAAACAGGGATCAGCAAGGCTGAAGCACATGCTGGATGTAACTGTCGGCAAGCGCGGAACTTGGGATGTGAACCCAAGCTGTGGGACCCTGTGTGTCGTGTGCAGGTCACATCCGAAAGCATCAAGCCCTCTGCAATCCCGAACTTGAGGGCAAAAACGAAGTAGAAGGTCCGTCCCCATATTACTGATGCGGTAACAGGGCTGCAGTAACTGGCAGTTTGAATCTGAGCTCAGATTCTGACTGCAGAATCTGTTCTAATATTTTAATAATCTTAGCATTTCCGGAGCGTGTCCCTACATGTTTAATGCCATACTTGTGGGTTAAATGGAGGTTTTAACTCTGCTTCAAGGAAAAAACCCTTCTCTCTGGAAACCAAAAGAACCAGCCAGTCCCTTCTCAAGAGGACGCGAATTGGTGTGGTGCCTCACGCTTGTAACTCTAGCACTGTGGGAGTCAGAGGCAGCAGCATCTCAAGTTCGAGTTTAGAGGCAGGAGGATCGCAAGTTTGAGCCCAGCCTGGGCAACTTAACGAGACCCTGTCTCAAAATATAATCATCATCATCATCATCATCATCATCATCATCATCATCATAGGGCTGGCGTGTGGCTTAGTGGAAAGGTCCGGAGTTCAATCCTCAGTACTGCAAAAAGGAAAAAAAAAATACATACGCAATGGAGGACATGAAACAGATGGGAAGAGAAAGGGAAAGGCGGCACAAACCCAATGGGATAGGGCAGAGTCTAAAAATGAGAGCTTAACTGTGATAAAAACAGTGTGGTACTGGCAAAAAAAACAGACCTGAAGATCAATGGAACAGATTAGAAGATGCTGAAACAACCCCAGACATACTAAGCCACCTTATCTTTGACAAAGGTGCCAAACACATTTGCTGGAAGAAAGATAGCCTCTTTAATAAATGGTGCTGGACAAACTGGCTCTACACATGCCGAAGACTAAAACTAGACCCATATCTTTCACCATGCACTAAATTCAAAATGGATCAGAGATCTAAATATTAAAACAGAAACATTAAATCTGCTGGAAGGTAGGATAGGTAAAACCCTTGAAGACATTGGTGTAGGCAAAGACTTTATGAATAAAACCTCAACCGCACGGGAACTATCCCAAAGAATCAACAACTGGGATCTCATCTTATTAAAAAGCTTTTGTACAGCAAGAGAAACCACCAACAGAGTGAAGAGACAACCCACAACGTGGGAAAAAATGTTTGCCAGCTGTTCCTCAGACAAAGGATTACTATCGAGAACATATAAAGAACTCAAAAAAATCAGACCTCCCAAATTTAAAGACCCACTCCAAAAATGGGCATCTGAGATGAATACACATTTCTCAGATGAATACTAATGGCAAATAAATATACAAAAAAATGTGCAACATCACTAGTCATTCGAGAGATGCAAATTAAAACAACACTGAGATACCATCTCACCCCAGAAAGAATGGCTATTATCAAGAAATCGACTAATAACAAATGCTGGAGGGGCTGTGGGGAAAAAGGAACCCTTCTTCACTGTTGGTGGGAGTGTCAACTGGTACAGCCACTATGGAAGTCAGTGTGGAGATTCCTCAAAAAACTAGGGTCAGAGGTCCCATTTGACCCAGCTATTCCCCTTCTGGGCATCTTCCCAGAAGAATTAAAAACATCGTACCACAGCGATATATGTGCACCCATGTTTATAGCAGCACAATTTGTAATAGCCAGATCTTGGAAACAACCCAAATGCCCATCAACTGAGGAATGGATAAGAAAGATGTGGTATTTTTATACAATGGAGTACTATTCAGCCATAAAGAAGGATAAACTGGAGACTTTTATAGGTAAATGGATGCAACTCGAGAAAATACTCATAAGTGAAATAAACCGGAAGCACATGTGTAAGCATCCTATTATCTCTCTAGTATGAGAAACTGAAAGAGTAAATAAGATCCAAAATGTACAACAGATATGATGAATCAAAAAGAAACTGGTCAAAAGGAAAGAGAGACTGGAATAGGGAAAAGAAAGAAGGGAAAGGGAAAAAAATTGTATATATATATATATAAGATGGTTAAGATAGATACACTACCAATTTTACTTAGTTCATTGAAGAGTAAGGTTTGTGCCAATGTATGGACAATTGAATGCTAATGTCTGGTATCCTGAATAACTAACTTAAAGATAATAATAGGTGATGCATTAACCATTGTTACCCTCATATTATGTTGTTTTGAAAATTTGTTCTTTTTTTTATTTGTTTTGTTTTTCTTCTCTTTAAAATAAAAAAAATAAAATAAATTTAAAAAAAAGAGAGCTTCGAAGTCAAGACCAACTGGGGGCGAGGTGGAGACCAACAGGAGCCTCATTTTACACCCAAGGAAACTGAGGCACACAACAGCAGTCCCCAGACGAGGAGATCTGAGGCGGCAGTTCTGCTGTTTGGAGGCGCGAGATTCCGAACCTGACACCTACGCACCTCTAATCCCGCACCCACGCCCAGTTTTCCGCGCGCACTCCTACTACTTGTGGCCTAGGCCCCGCCCCTCCATGGTTTATTGGCTGCTGTAGCTAAGAGACCAACGCAGGAGACAGCCAATGGGAGTGGCCCACGGCGCGCCTTTCTCGGGGTAACTGAGGTCAACGCGGAAACCCGGAAATGCAAAGGACTGACAGGTGGGAAGGCCAATCAGCTGCGACAAGGATGTGGGGCCGTCCAATGGAGAGTCGTAGAGAGCGGGGCCAGAAGGCGGGCGGAGGAGGTGGTCCCGGGAGCCTGCAGCCACCCAGTGGGCTAGCGCCGGGAAGGCGGCGGGAAGGCTCGGCATCGCGTGGTAAGAAGGGGGCGAGCCCGAGGGGTTCTGGAGGGTGCGGCGGGGCTGCGAGCCCTGGGTAGGGTTCGCAAAGAACCGGTTCTGCAGACTGACCTTAGAGCGGTCCATTGGCCTCTCCGGGCCTCAGTTTACCCCCTTCTGCTGAAGTGAAGGCCGAGAGATTGGCGTCTTCCGGAGCGCAGCGCCCCCCTGGCACCGGCGAAGTCCTTGCCTTTACAGCTTGCTCGAGCATCCTGTTCTTCAGGAAGCCCCTAGGCCACCTGTACCCCCACAGCACACCAAGCAATTTCAAATGTCCTATGGCCACTGGCCGGGCTCGCCCATGAAGCTCCAAACCCTGTCATCAGTCAAGCATTTCTGGACCAGAGCAAATGCACAGCCACACTTAGTAATTATCAAGATAGAGATTTAGACCTGGGGGCTGTGGTTTCAGATTCCTTGGTTTCATTCCTGCTTTTGTTTACCGGCTGTGGGCCTTCTGGAATTTAACTTGCCCTGCCAGTGCCTCGGTTTCCCTCATCTGTAAAACAGAACTGTAAGTAGTTTTTCTTTCATACGGTGCTGTGAGGATTAAATGAGGTACTGTGAGGCTTGCACCAGCTCAGTGCCCAGCACACCATAGGTGCCCAATAAATGCTTATTGTTAGCATCACGGTGCTTGCACATCTGGCCCTCCACTCCCAAGACCAGCCCCAGCACATGCATGTTGTCACTGACGTAGAGCAGCCACCCACTCTGCCCAGGGCCTGAGTTCCTTTTGAGATGCTCAGCTGCCCAACCTCTTATCGAGGTCCCTGGTGGACAGGCCAGGAAAGGAAGGCCCACAGAGGGAGCAACCTTACCAAGGTGAGGAATGGAACAGGCAGCGACCCATGTAGTAACTAGGCTGCTAGAAGTTGTACTTATCAAAGGGTGGGCCTCAGAACCATGGCCCACCTGGGAGTGTGCATATGTTATTTATGTCCCAAACGCCAGGTGTTCAGAGGCCACAGAGATTTCTGGTGAAGGGGTGTGCTTTAGAGCCATGGGTTCCTGAGTTCAGGTTCTAAGGATTTCTCTTGCTTGCTGGGTGACTTTGGGCAAGGGACTTCACTTCTATGAGCCTCAGTTTCCTCACTGGCATAGTGGAGTGAGAACATCAGCCCAGGCAGCTGTTGAAAATCACAGGAGGTAACATGTGTAGAATGTTCAGTGCAGGGCCTGGCATGCAGTAAGTGCTCAATAAATCCTGGGCGGCGGCGGCATGACTTAAGTCAACTGCCCTGCAAGTGGCACCAGGCCCTCCAGGCTGGCCTTTCTCCCCAGGAGAGCCACTCCTTGCCTTCCCAACTGCCTGGTCCCTAGTGATCAGGTGTAGGGAACATGTCCTCTTCCCTGCCTAAATCCCAGCATTCTTGCTTCCTTCAGATCCTCCTCTTCCTTGGCTAACCGTGGACATGTGCATAGGGTCCAGCCCTGAGTCCAGATGATGTTGGTGCCAATGGCTTCAGTGATGGCAGTGACGGAACCAAAATGGGTCTCGGTCTGGGGCCGTTTCTTGTGGCTGATGCTGCTGAGCATGGCGCTGGGGTCACTGCTGGCCCTGCTGCTGCCACTGGGAGCCATGGAAGAACAGTGTTTGGCCGTACTCAAAGGCTTCTACCTGCTCAGGAGCAAATTAGACAGGGCGCAGCATGCTGTCACCAAGCACACCAGCCCCTCCACAGAGCTCAGCATCACCTCCAGGGACACGGGGCTGCTGGTGATCAAGACCAAGGCGTCTCCAGGTAAGAGACTGGCCTGCTTCCTCGGTGAACACACCTCGGTCTGAAGGGAGGGGGCGGGCACCAGTGCCACCAGCAAGGGCTGAGCTGGAGAAGACAGAGAGGGCCACCCATGACAGCAGCACAGTAGGGAAGGCACAGGGACAGAAAATGCCTGAACCTTCCTGTGTGGCAAGGGTAGAGAGAGTAGCCTGGGACACAGGGTAACCGGCATTCCACACCACAGGGCTGCAGGGCACAGTGCCACTGGTCACAGTGTGAACACAGTGCGGCTGAGGCAGGGGAGGTGGGCTGATCCTGGTGTCCCAGGACACCTGCCCAGGGACAGCGCCCCTGAACATCCTTTGCCGCTCCGCCCTCACTGACAGGCTGCTTTGGCTCTCTCCAGCAGGCAAGCTGGAAGCCAAAGCAGCTTTGAACCAAGCCCTGGAAATGAAGCGCCAGGGCAAGCGGGAGAAAGCCCACAAGCTCTTCCTATATGCGCTCAAGATGGACCCGGACTACGTGGACGCACTCAATGAGTTCGGCATCTTCTCGGAAGAAGACAAGGACATCATCCAAGCAGATTACCTATACACCAGAGCGCTGACCATCTCGCCCTTCCATGAAAAAGCACTGGTCAACCGGGACCGGACGCTGCCACTTGTAGAGGAGATCGACCAGAGGTATTTTAGCATCATCGACAGCAAGGTGAGCAAGGTGATGTCCATCCCCAAGGGGAACTCGGCGCTGCGCAGGGTCATGGAGGAGACATACTACCATCACATCTACCACACAGTGGCGATTGAGGGCAACACCCTCACACTTTCCGAGATCAGGCATATCCTGGAGACCCGCTATGCCGTGCCGGGGAAGAGCCTGGAGGAGCAGAACGAGGTCATCGGCATGCATGCAGCCATGAAGTATGTCAACACCACTCTGGTCTCGCGCATAGGTTCTGTCACCATCGGCGACATGCTAGAGATCCACAGGCGGGTGCTGGGGTACGTGGATCCAGTGGAAGCCGGCAGGTTTCGCACGACCCAGGTGCTGGTAGGACACCACGTCCCTCCCCACCCCGGGGACGTGGAGAAGCAGATGCAGGAGTTCATACAGTGGCTCAACTCTGAGGACGCCATGAACCTGCACCCGGTGGAGTTTGCAGCCTTAGCACATTACAAACTCGTCTACATCCACCCTTTCATTGATGGCAATGGGAGGACCTCGCGCCTGCTCATGAACCTCATCTTGATGCAGGCAGGCTACCCGCCCATCACCATCCGCAAGGAGCAGAGAGCTGAGTATTACCATGTGCTGGAGGTCGCCAACGAGGGTGACGTGAGGCCTTTCATCCGCTTCATCGCCAAGTGCACTGAGACCACCCTAGACACCCTGCTTTTTGCTACAACTGAGTACTCGGTGGCACTGCCGGAAGCGAAACCCAACCACTCCGGGTTCAAGGAGACACTTCCTGTGAAGCCCTAGCCCTGTCCATTCTCTCTGTGCAACAAGAGAAGCCAGGAAGAAGGGATGCCACAAAGAAACTTAACAGTTCTAGAAACCTAATCATCTCCAAAAGCAAAAGGAAACCTTTAAAGAGCCTTTACCTCCAAAAACATTTTTAGTTAAAAAAAAAACTAAATTATTAAGCCTTGTATCTAAGATAACTTATAATCCAGCAAAGTTATTTATTTTCTTTTGAGCAAGCAATGTAGTGTGTCCGCTGTGGCAGTGCCGGTGGCTGCTGTGGCAGTGGTGGCCATGCACACTTTAGGGACACCAGTGCTGTTGTGTGACCAGAACCAAGGTTCTGGAGCAGAATTTGCACTAAGGTGGGGGAAAGAGGCCAGAGTAGTGGGATGAGGCCCAGAGCCACTGGAAGAGTAACTCCAAATCTTTCTCGAGCTGCTGTACTGGGAAATCACCACTCCTGGGGAGAACCTGTCCCAGTTCTGAGAAATGACTGCAAGCCGCTCTCTCAGGTCTTTGCACCCCGCCACTGAATTAGTGTGGTGGCTTTTACTGGTAGAGTGCACTTTTAAGCTCTGACGTGAATGTTGACATTTCTAGTTAGATACCTTATCTCCAGATGACCCTTTAAGCCATAACTTGCAGACTCGGGTGCCCGAGGCTATTTTCTCATGAGACTATTTTTCTAATTAAGGAGAGGAGGGCAGCCAGCTTGGTTTTATGTAGCAGTGCAGACCAGATGTTTTCATCCAGAACAGTAATGGCGAACTTTTTAGAGCTTTCAATAACAGCCCACTGCGGCACGCATGCCATAGGTTCACCACCACTGGTCTACTACATCAAGCTGCAGAGCTCGTCTGCCCTCAGCTCCCACTGTCCTCTGTAAGTGGAATTCAAATACACCTGAGAACGATGCCACATCACCCCAAAGTGCTTCTGATAACGAATCAGAACCAAGTAAACACCTCTGACCGCAGCCAGCATGTCCCTTTTGTTCAGTTGCATCTGCTGTCTGCTCACTGCCCCTGCACTACCTTGCACAGCTTTATACTGTCCAGCGTCCCCCTTGGGGAGGCGAGATTGTCTCAGAGTGGCCTTATTTTTCTAGCAACTTGTAGAATGACAAAATGTCATATATAATACGGCCAGGTTTCTGAGTTGTCATCTTACAGAAATAGGATCTTTTAATCATATATGGCACAAGGGCCAATTCAACTGCTGCTATTTAGTCAGAAAGGCCGGAGGTCACTAGTTCCCTTTCCCAGTGGCAGCCTGCAGTGCTGAACTCTGTACCGCCCCTTGGCAGTGTCTGAGTGATGGTGACCATTCACAAAGTGGTGTCTCGTCTTTGATTTTTGCATACAGTTCTTGCTGGTCATAAAGTCTCTACTCAGATGTGTTTATACAGTTATTTATTTGTGCAAGTGGCGAACTGAGTCGCTTCTGAAAGGTTAAGAAAAATAAGTGAGAAGATGTATGAAACAGCTCCAAATGACAGTTACTCAAACCTGGATAAAAAAAAAAGTTCTCATAGTAGATGCTGCTGTGAGGCATTTCTCAAACCTGAGCTCTTCTGCTGTCTTGCTTCTATAAGCACAGCAAGGAGGGCCGGCAGGAGCGCTCGCTTTGACCTTTAGTGAGAGAATTTGCACTTTAGCTGTACATGAAGGATATTATTTTAACAAATTACTGATTCTAATAAAGTATTTTATTACACAAATGTTTGAGATTTTGCCGTCTTATTCAAGAGGTGTTTCCATTTGTCCTAAAAGTTACAGGGGAATTCTGAACTGTCACCCTGCTGCATATAGTTCAGGGGAAACAAATCCAAGATGGTCACATCAGTAGACAAACAAGCTAGATCTAGCTGCCTAAACTGCTGACCTAAGTTAATGGGAATGAATTACTGATTTTCTTACTAAGATTCAAACAAAATTTCTCACGTTTCTGTTGACCATCAGTTGTTGATTTTCTGGGAAAAAAAAACACCTAAACCCACACGTATGTTCCTAGAAGCCCATTTCTAGAAGTCAGAACCCTACACCTAAACTAGGGTCCTGCTCAAGTCTGAAAAAGGCTCACCCCTGTCACAAGCCCATATTGAGGGCATAAAGTCACTGGCCAAAAAGTCAAAGAACAAAACAGTTCCCGGCGTGTAGGAAAAGGAAAGCCACATGAACCTGCACTGGGAGGAGATACATATGGCTCTTCAAGGACCAGGCTGTAGGCCACAGGCTCCCTCCGAGCTACCCAATCAGCCAACGGAACAGGCTTCAAAGTGGCCTCCACGGAGACCCATCCAGGAGCAACCAGTGCCCCAGGGGGATCCTGCCAACAGCCACTGCCAGAGCATAATGGAAAAAATGTTTTCTGGGAGAGGAACCTACATTTCAAAAAGATTTAAGAAGCTTATCAACCAATGATCATCTATAGGGAAAGAAAACTGGCATTTACTAGACAATAGGAAATCAGATTTGACTGAGTAGTTGAAGCTGTGAAGGTATTACTGCTAATGGTTCTATAAAACCACAGCCTGCGAGTCCTTATCTCCTAGAGACACAGGCTCCGCATCCCCGCTGGGTGTCCCTGGCCAAGTGCTGATGTCCCTGACACAAGGAGGTAGGTGGGCAGGAACAGTGAGGTGGGCTGGGAGTGAGGACTGCCAAGGCTCAGTGACAGGCACATAGGAGTTTATTCTATGGTTGTGTCTACTTTTTTATGTATTCAAACTTTTCCATTAGAAAATGTTGAGTTAAAAAAAATTTAGGAAGCTGATTGATGCACAGAAACTGAAACTTACATAAGAGACAAATGAGATAATTTCCATGACATATAAAAGGATTTCCTGATGTTTTTCTCTGAAGTGCCTTTATAGTTTCCCTACTGACCTGGCAATGCTGCTTTCAAAGCAACAAATATTTGATCAAAAGGTAAAAAAACTTAAAAAGCTGAAGTGTCAACTGCTGTAAATTCAAGTTTAAAACTGAAGACACACCACTGATAATTTAAACCAAAGCGACAACAGGATTTGACTTACAAAACTTCTATTTACACAACTAATAGGTAAAGCAAGGTACACCCATTTCAAAATACACCCACTGGTGAATGCCTGAGTACCACAGGGCAAGACGTTTTTAAGAGAACTTCAGTTTAATAAACAAAGCTAAGTATTTTGAGAATTGAAGTTTGCAGGTGACATGGCATTTAAACAGAACCAAAGGGCAGAAACTCAACATTTAGACAACACAGATCACTAATCACTAGGAAAGAAAACGGTCCACAGCCAGGAGCACTCAGAATTCCTATATAAAACAAGTGTTGTCAAACGTTCTGCTTGTAGGAAACATAAAACAACAGTAGCTGTGTCATTTACAAATACATAATAGAAAAAACACACAACCTCCTCAAACAAAAACCCAGCGATGTTTTTTATGTGACCCCCACTTAACTAAAGTAGGCCATTCTGGTGAGTCGCCAACATCTGCCATCTCATCTTTTGTCTTTTAAAAATTAAGAGTGATGGGCACAGGTGCTGTGCAGGGTGGGAGAGAAGTATCTTATAAAAAGGGCGGAAAGCATCGGAACAAGTACATCTCAGAAGCCGTGTTCCAGGGTCACTTCTGCTCCTCACTCTTCAAGACACAAAAGTGTGCTGGGACAGCCGCCCTGGGCCAGCCTGTGGAGCGATCACCCTCTCCACCTGCCCTCAATGTGAGGGAGCACTCAACATCTCTTTCCTTGGAACAAGCTCTCTCTCTGTCCCTTTCTGTCTGAGCCACGGGAGAGACCCTAGGAGCCTGCAGATGCTGCACCAGCCCTTCTGTCCCCAGGATGCCGCTGGGTAGTGGGTGGTCTGCCTGGCCAGCATGAAGTAAGGCATTTCCTGTCTCACAGTGCCGTTCACTTTCTCAGAAGCAACTTGGCAAAGTCAGCATTGGACATCTTGGGCGCCTCGCTGGCTGCGGAGGTGGCGACTGCTGGGCATGGGGCAGGGCCGTTCTCCGCCTGCGCAGAGCCAGCGGTAGGGCGTTGCAGGGCACGAGGCAGCAGAGAGAGTTGGGTCCTCCCCTTCCCGCGCCTGGAAAAGAGTAAACACTGACAGTACCTTTCCCAGCAAGCACTCGTGGCCCTGGCTTAATTGTGAAAATAAGCCAGGACAGTTTCAAATTACCCAAAGTTGAGAGATGAAAAATAAAAACACAAGCAATGAAGACGGCCCCTCTATCCTTGGCCCTGGCTAGTAAGTGAAAAACACTTCAACAAACTTTGCCTAGTTCAGTTTCCACATGGACCAATGTGGAGGACCACCTGGACGGCTCTCTTTGAAAGAAGAGCAATTATCTCCATCTTGGCTGAACCTGGCCCTATTTCCACGTATTGATATGTACAGAGCTGGCTAGGACTTTTCCTTCTCTCTTCAATTGGCTTTAAGCAATGTAAATCGGTCCAGCCGAGGTCCTGATATGTAGTCTTTGAAGCAAGGTGACAGGCCTGTGTTTCCCCGCCACTTTGCTCCCAATACATGGTTGAGCCTGGCGGGATAGAGAGCCGGGCTCCACGCTGATCCCAGCCTCGAGAAAGAGGCTGACTTCCCAGGGCATAAAAAATTACACATCAGGGCCGGTGAGATGGCTCAGCGGTTTAAGCGCCTGCCCGGCAAGCGCGAGGGCCCGAGTTCGACTCCCGGAACCCACATACGAAAAAGGGGCCGGTGATATCACTCAGCGGCACGGGCGCCTTCTGGCGCGCGAGGTCCTGAGGTCGACCCCCCGGTACCCACAAAAAAAAAAAAAAAAAAAATTACACATCAAAGCTGAAGCACCAACCCCAAAACATTAGATACTACCTTGAATTGTGTTATGCAGATTACTCCTTCTGCATATCCTTCCCTCTGCATATTGCAAAGGTGATTTCAGGCCATCTACCTAGCCCAGCTCATGGTACTCACGGACTTCCCGCCACTCTCACAGTCACTCATCCCCAAGCCACTCCCCTCCTCGAGAATTAATAAAACCCAGGTTTGGCCCTGGGTCGAGGCTTTTGTTCCAGTAACCACCATCTTGGCTGGACTTAGGAACCCTTGGCTCCCCCACAACTATAAATATGCCTTGGTGTCTTTATTCTCACCATGGGTTGCACTAGAAGTGGTAGATTGGAATTAATTTGCTAGAAGTCCAATAACTTTTCCTTGGGATTACAAATATAAACTTCCCGGACCGCGACGAGGACTGGGAAGGGCTTGCTATAGACCAACCCAGTGAAACAGTCACACATAGAGTAGACAAAAGATGCTGGCATCTTTCAGCCCCACCAAGTAACTGTGCCACTTTGCTGCTTCATCCCTATCAAATGAAAAGCAAAGGCTTTATAGGGATTACAGCTCTGGCTATAGAATGGCAAACGTGCAGTTGTCAGGTTCTGCCTTAAACACATGGATTAATCGGCAAAGGGAAATTTTTAAAATAATTACTGCCTTTAAAAATATTCCAGGGCTGGTGAGATGGCTCAGCGGCGTAAGCGCCTGCCTTGCAAGCGCAAGGGCCCGAGTTCGACTCCCGGATCCCACATACGAAAAAGGGGCCGGTGATATCGCTCAGTGGCACGGGTGCCTGTTGGCGCACGAGGTCCTGAGGTCGACCCCCCGGTACCCAAAAAAAAAAAAAAAAAAAAAAAAAAAAAAATTCCAAACTGGAATTTTCGTTAGAATTAGATTATTAGATCAGTTTTTAGAAAGTTATCTTCAAATGTTTAAAATGTTTCTTGAAATCTTTAATTTCTCTGTAATGTTTTCTAGTTTTCTGTATATAGGTCTTATAAATTTTGTGGTGAGATTTATCACTATTTCATATTTTAATACTTGTAAATGATGTGTTTTGTTTGTCACCATGAAGTAGAAATAGTTACTTTTCAATAACTGTATTTTATTAAAAAAAAAAAATTCCCTTACATAGATGACAAGTGTAAACTGGCCTGCGCCCTCCTGGGGCTTGTTCTGGGCCCGGGACCCAGCAGAGCCACAGAGGTCACACAAGGAGCAGCCTTCTTGTCCTTGCCCAACGCCCTGGGCAATCCCTCCATGGCCAGCAACGGCCCAAGACTAGACGCAGATACTTACACTCCGTACATCTGCCGCGGCACCATGGGGCCACCTGGTGCTTTCCTGGCCTCTGGCTTCTCTGGAACTTTCCTCTGAGGGGGATTGCTGATTGCCACTTTGATGACGTTCTCTTTAACAGTCATGCCATCCATCTTCATCACAGCTTGCGATGCCTGGGATTCATTTTCATACTCCACGTAGGCCAAGCCCTGAAAGGGGAGATCCAGAGCCACTCTGATGGACCCACCCAGGATGCCACCTCCTCACAGGGGGCAGGCAGACGGGCTTCCTTGGGAAAGCAGCCGACCAGACACCCTTCACCCAGTCACCTCCCCACCACTGTAAGCCATGCTCTGCTTACAGGTTTATTGCCTGCTTCCCTATGGCTGTTTCTAACATCCCAAAACCCTTCTGGGTCAGCGTCCCGTGTCTGCTCCAGAAGAAAGAGTGAGATGGAAGATCGGTCTGAGTGCAGCCACTAAGGCAGTGGCCTGCAAAGAGGGCAAGTGGCCCGGCATGGGGGTGGGGTCTCCTGTCCTTTGGGCCCCTCCCTTACACGCTGCAATTCTCCAACAACCTATATGGAGAACAGGGTAAAAGGGAATCCAAAATCATGCTTAAAACAACACTACTCAAAATGTGGTACAATAAAGTCAGGCACAGTGGCATATAACTACAGTCCCAGCTACTCAGAGGCAAAGGCAGGAGAACTGCTTGAGGCCAGACAAGGCAAGAGTGAGCCCCTGCCTCAAAAAATAAAACAACGTAGTGCAAAAGGATTTAACAGGACACTGGGGCGTGGGGGGTGGGGGTGTTTGAGGAGTCATCAGGTGGAGGGACCCAAGGAAAATGGCTAGAAGCCTAGCAAGGAGGAGTCTGGGGACAGCAGAAATGACTGCAGCACAGGGCACGCCCCTGAGTGCCCCCCATCTCTGGCCACAGTGCTGACCCCAGCCCCAGGGGGCCACACTGTGGCCCCTGTAAATTTTTACAATTTTCCAAACACCTTATTCTTTTTTAGTACAATTAGCTACAAAAGATTAACCTGATTCAAAATGAAAGTGGAGCAATGTGCTTATTTTTCCACTAATTGTCATCTGTTTCTTAGACAAACTAGGAACCTAGCCTAGCACTAATCCCTGAACAATGCAGAAATGACTCCTCCGCCTGGGTCTCAGGAGACCAGGCAACATATGCATGAGTGCTGACCTTTGGTTTGCCAGCCCGGTTAGTGACCAGTCTGAGGTCCTTCACAGTGCCATGCGCCTTACAGATGTCTTCTAGCTCCTCCTTTGTGCAGGAGAAGGGCAAGCCCGAGATGAACAGCTTGTGCTTCTCCAGGGTGGTGCTGTACCGGAACACCTGCAGGAGAGGCAGGGGACCCACGATTTGGACACGCCCAGCCAGGCAACCATGGCCAAGTCTGTGCCCTGACATTTGTTAACCGATCGCTTGGGCAAATCACTTAGCCTGTCCAGGCCTTTAAAATGGCAAAGATAAAAGCAGACATCTGAAGCCAGGTGTTGTGGTACATTCCTGTTAATTCCAGGACCCTGGGAGGCTGAGGCCAGTTTGAGCCCAGCCTGGGCAATTTAGTAAGACCCTGTCTCAAAAAAAAAAGTAAAAGCCTGGGGAAGTAGCTCAGTGCAAAGACACTGGGTTCAATCTCCAGTACCAGGGGGTAAAAAAGCAGCCATTCATAGAGTTCTGGTAAGCCATCACTGAGGCCAAAATATAACACATTTAGCACAATCGTCTCTTACTACTGAGTATTCCACGGAAAGTAGCCGTCATTACAATTCCTAGCTTTATTATCAGTACTAAGTCAGCCAGTGCAACCTTGAAGGGCCGAGCCATGAGTCAGACCTGGGCTCAGATGCAAGTGCAGCTCCTAGGGCGCAGAGCTGTCTGCGCCTGGTGTGAATCCCAATGCTGCAGGGGAAGCGCTGTGAAAAGCAGCTTCTCCCGGCCCTGCAAAAGGCATTCCTTGCCCCATGACATACCTTAAAATCAGGATTTTTGCTCTTATCCACACAGGGGGAGACAAACATCGGCCTCCCCTCCACACTCTTCCGATCCAGTTCCAGGGCCTGAAGGGCCGACTTCTCATTCTTAAACTGCACGTAGCAGTAGCCCCGGAAGTCGCCACGGTTGCTGAAGATGGGGCGGATTTCTGCCACCTCCCCGCAGGCCTCAAAGAGTGGCCTGAGCTTCACCTCCGGCTCCCCCATGCTGTAGGGCAGGTTGCTGACAAAGACAGTGATGCTGTCCTTACTGCTGTCGTGGGGCACCTTGGGCATGTCCCGCTTCAGGGCAGCCACCTTCTCCTTCTGCTTTGAAGGTGTCTCAACGTCCATAGCTATGTGTTTCCCAGTGAGCCCAGTTTCCTCTTCCGTGCCTGGAGCCGCTCCTGGCGGGGCCACACTGTTCTCCACCCTTCTGCGCTTAGCAGGCTGCTCTGGGTTTCAAGAGAGAAGCAGCAACGGTCAACTATTCTATCTCTTCAAGCTTGCACTGGTGCACGGTGAAAGCTCCTCCCACCACTGGTGTGCAGGAGTCAGACAGACACAACACAGGGGGCAGGCGCCACACCCCAAGGAGGTCTTTCACGATTCTCCCAGCCTGCACACCACTTTCTGGGCCCCAGCTATACTCCAGTAAGTGGGCTACATGAAGGGGAAGTAATAACTTAAATCCCCCTTGTCCGCTCTCCATTATGCAGAAGGTCAGAGATCTCAGACCCAGGCCCCACTCCTGCAAAGGCCAGGTCAGCACAGGGCGCAGGGCCTGCATGGAAACCAGCCCCCAGGTGACAGCTGTATGTGCTCCACAACACACTTCAGAAAGCGCTCCTAAGGGTCTGTTTCCTTTCAATACTGTCGTGCGTCCTTCAACAGAACCCAACCACACTCTACTTCAACCCACGCTTACCTGTGCCACCAGAGGGCAGTGCCAAAGCTCAGCTGGCATCCATCCTGCACCCAGACCTCCTGGTCCACCCACCCACTGCTTCCCAGTGGAGGCTATACCCTCACACTGTACAGAGGAGGAACCTGGGCTGGCCCGACTGGCCTGTACCCCGGCTCCAGCCGCCTCCACCACCCTCCTGCCGGGCATCTGAGCACAAACCCAACTCTGCACACGCAGAAAACACCAGGCCACTGCATGCCTCCATGCCTCACGTCCTCACTGTCATGACTCTGTGAGGAGTACCTCTCCTTCCTTCTCCCCTTTTTTCCACTGGATGATCCTCACTGCCCCCCAATGCCACATGCTGTCCCCCTTGCGGCAGGGAGTCAACCCCTGTGCTTTCTTTGTCCCCACCACAACCCACAACATCTCCCACAGTCCTGACTGCACACCACTGTGGTCCCAAATCCCACCCACCTCACCAAGGGACCCCGGGGCTCTGAGGGGTGATGAGCCACCAGGGCCACTTGGAAGGCCCCAAACATAGCACACAAGGATGGGCGATTAAATGACTTCGCTGCTGCTCCCTCTGCTGACACAGCAGACTATGAAAATGTTCTGAGTCCTTTAACGTCTTGAGACAATTCCTGACTGACTTTACTGAGGTAAATCTGACCCAGAGCTGCCCATCCCGAAATTACGTGGATGACAGAAACATGACCTGGAAAATTCAATCAAGTGAAGACCACTCAGTGGGCCAAGCGAGGCAGGTGCCCATGCAGGGTGGGCTGAGCAGTGGTGCAGCAACTGGGGCCTGGGCCCGGGAGGTGTGTACGCGCAGTGGAGAAGGGAGCCCACCATGGGGTACGGGAGCCCACCTGAGTGGGAGAGGAGGACTCCAGGCAGGACAGCCATGGTGTGATCACCTGGTGGAGGGGCAAGGGTGACAGCGCAGCAGCCAGCTTCAGGTCCTGGGACCCCTAAGGGTGAGGAGAGCGCCTACTCAGAGGGGAGGCAGGGATAGGCTGGTTATGTCCACAGGAGACTGGCAGAAGGGACTCTGCAGAAGGTAACAGAGCCAGGCTTCTCAAAGTCAGAGAAGGGTACCAGAAGTACAAAAAGGGGACGCTCAGCCAAAACTCCACGGGGGTAGCTGGAATGCAGGTCCCGGCAAAGCCTTATGGTTTTCAAAACATCAGAGCACAGAAGTAAATGAGGGTGCTAGCTCCACAGTCAGGGGGCCTGGAGCACAATGTCTCCCATGGCAAGCATGCCCAGAACCCACTAAGTCCCACTTGTCACTCCAGGAGCTTGGAGAGAACCGCGGACCACGAGGCTGAGTCACAGAAGTACAAGACGAGCCGGGGTACTGCGCGTCTGAGACTAAGGAAGCAACCGATCGTCAGCAGCTCGGAGGACGCCGAAGCCAAGCGCCTGCTGGCCAAACTGGAGAAAGTGAAGCATCAACCTGCACAACTGTACTGACAGATTACAGATGCGAATCAAGTAGGAATCCACGATCCACACGCTACAGAAAAACATAAGTAATTTAGAAGCTTGATGAGAAATACATACTTCGGTTAAATACTTAACCAAAAGTAAAAAAGTAACTTTGCAGTGGAGGAACAAGGCAGCCACCACCTTAGTCACAACCACACTAACCCTCGCCAGTAAAGGGACACAGTGAAACCGCATGTCCCCCAACGAAATGAACAAGAACACCACGACGCACCGTTCCTGCCAAAGCAGCACGACCAAAACCTAATCACGAGGGACACCAGCCCAAGCCACACTACGGGACAGAAGTAACCGGCCTGCCCCCTTCGACAGTGTCCAGGTCATGAGAGCTAAAGGACGTTCCTGACTGAAGGAGAATCAAGGCACAGTGGCTAAACACAACCTTGATCCTGAACTGAACCCTCTGACTACAAAGGACGCTACAACTGGGAAAAACGGCAGGCAGTGGGAAGGGACCAGGCTAACCCGACTGCCGGAGGAATGGCACCACAAGCACATACCTCGTAGTACGCCAAGGGTGAGGGGCATCAGGCTGGCAGATTATTCTCCAGCTGTTCAGGAACATGAAGTTCTCTGGGCCACGTGCACAACCTCTCTGGAAATCTGAGACGTTTCCGCAAAGCCTCCTACCTCCATCAGCATCGCCCCACTCTTTCTCATCCTCTTCCCCTCTGGGCTTGTCTGCACCTCTGGGCTTTTTCTTCTTCTTCAGTGCCTTCTTCTCAGCCCGCACCCTCTTCCGCTGTTCCGCCTTCTCCTCTTCCTGCTGCACCAGGGCTGCTTCCTTCTCAGCAGCCTAGAAAAGTGGGAACGGGATAGGTCACTGGGCGTGGTGATGTTTACAATGCCTATCTGGCTTGCAATGAGATGAGAAATGGGAGGGGAGTGGTAGAGAGTCACCACCCCCTGAAAAGAAGCCCATGGAAAGGGCGAGGAGGGTGCTCACAACCGCCCCACCACTGGGCCCTCGCACCAGCACATAGTAGGTTCACAACATCCTCTGTCATGATCCACCAAGAGTAAGAAAAACCAGTCTATCAGGTCAAGTAAGGCTCCTCTCTGCTCTTTCTCAACGGTCCCCGTAAATTTTAGGCCCCAAATTCCCACTATGTGAAAACGTATTTATTGTCAGAGCCAGTTTTAAAATAATTGGGCTGGTGAGATGGCTCAGCGGCGTAAGCACCTGCCTTGCAAGCACAAGGGCCCGAGTTCGACTCCCGGATCCCACATACGAAAAAGGGGCTGGTGATATCGCTCAGCGGCACAGGTGCCTGTTGGCGCGCGAGGTCCTGAGGTCGACCCCCGGTACCCACAAAAAAATAAATAAATAAAATAAAATAAAATAATTGAAAAAGATGATAGAAATTCAAATACTGATTCAACTTTTTTTTTTTTTTTTAATCCTTTTGTCTTTTTGAGACAGGGTTTCACTATGCAGTTCAGGCTGGCCTTGAACCCACTTTATAATGCAGCCTGGCCTTGAACTCAAAACAATCCTGCTGCCTCAGTTTCCCGAGTGCTGGGATTACAGGCGTGCACCAGCACACCAGCCACTGATTCAACTATTTTATAATACTCTATGAATAAAATAGATTTCTTACGAAGACCTACGTTTTGACAAAACACTGCATCAATCAGCCCCAAGAGCTAGAAGTTCCAAGCCTCCAGACAACGATCCTCATTACCTTCAGTCTCTGCTCTTTGACACGTGCTAATCGGGTTTCAGTTTTCTGAACAGCTACATCCCAGTCTTCTAAAGTACCTAGATAGAAACAGAAGGGAAACTTTCACTCCTTAGGTTTCTGAAGAGTGTAAGGGCACAATTTTCTTAATCTCTCACACCTCAAGAGATTTCTCCCAGGCCAGGGATATAGCTCAGCAGCATAAGTGCCTGCCTGGCAAGTACAAGGTCCTGAGTTCAATTCCTGGTACCACAAAAAAAGAAGAAATTTCTCCCTTCAAACAATAAGAACTGGAGAGTGAGCTCCACCTTTTAAGAAAATTTATGTCGGCTTGAAGACTGGAATTCAAACAGTCCTTCCAAGTGTGTTATGTCTCTGCTCTTTCAGAAGAGACTGGGTTGGGGGTAGGACAGAGAGACTTGAAAGCAGAATATGACCATAATGCTATGATTTACATCTAAAATGTCCCCCCAAAAAAGTCTCCTGTGTGTGGAAGGTGATTAGATCATGGGGGCACTAGAGCAGACTTGCTGTTAGGATGTGGGGCCTGTTAGAGGTCACTAGGCAGCCGCCTCCTCTCTCTTTCTGCTTCCTGGCTACCATGCAATGAGTAGCTGTCCTCTGCCAGGCCCTTCCACCATCCTTTTTCTGCTTAGAGTCAGCTGACTATAGCCTAAATCCTCTAAAAATGTAAGACAAGATAAACCTCTCTCCTCTTCCTCCTCCAAGTTGTACCAGGTATTTTGTCCCAGGATGGGACAGTGACTAAACAACCTCTTATGGACTCTCAATGGCCAAGATTCTGAAAATACTGATATGGAAGGCACAAGACAGTTATATAAGACTGAAGAATGTTGAGCTACTCAAATGCTAAGGCAGTGCTTCTATTGGTGTTCAGGTATCTGACCTCCAGGGCTCATACCCCAAATCCAGACCAATGTCCACAGATTTATTCCCGCCGGTCTACAGCTTAATACTGCAGGTTCTGGCACTCTTCAAGGGATATGGGTGTGACACTGCAGCAGTGGTTCTCTACTGGGGACCGTCCCATCCAGGCACATTCATTTGGCCAGGTCCAGAGACATTTCTGGCTGTCAAGTCTGGTTGGATGGGGAGGGCTGCTACTGGCATCTACCAGGCAGAAGCCAGAACTGTGGCTAAATGTCCTGCAATGTACAGGACAGTCCCTATAACAAAGAATTATGAGAAGCCCTACACTAGGGCCACTTGGCAGAGTCCTGGTAGCTGAAGACTCTAAGAATAGCCGAAGGAGGGCCTGGCCCCGGGGTGAGGGCCTCAGGATAATCTAAGCAGAGTGTGCACTTGCAAGGTGATGGATGGCCAGGACCACAGTGTGTCCTCACAGACTGTGACCAGACACTCCCGCTGGAGACCAAATGCAAGCAGGTGAGGCTCCAAGCAGGAAGCTGGAGGTGAAGATCCCACCTTCTGTCCTTTCCATGGTGAGCAACACTTCACAGACGTGTTCAGGGTAGTCACTGGTGCACTGGACAGCCCGGTGCAGAGCCTTCCGGCAGTGCTGCGTGTCCCCGTGTGCCCTAGGACAGAAAACAAACAGCTGCAGCCACGAGGACACAAAGCAAAAGGCACAGGAAGGGAGGGGCTGTTTCCACACAGGTGGACTCTCTCTGACGGTGCTGGTCTGGGGATCCAGCTTTCAGAACCACCTGTGACATTTTCTCCTTCCTCCATGAGCCTCCACAGTCACTCTATCAAGCCATTCTCTCCTCCAGTCAGGCAGATGACCCTGGAAAACCACGCAGGGCAGTGGCCTGCAGCTGGGTTTTCAGCCTTTACAGCATCGCACATGTGTAACACATCAGAAGAGGGTGGTCCATCAATTCTGTGTCATCTGATGAAGTCCCTAGAGAAATTCTATGCAGTCCTACCATAGGAGAGAATCAATAATCCAGGCAAGGATCAAATTTGATGCCTAGAGTCAACTCTTTTTGTACTGGCATGGAAAGATACGCTGCTAATCACAGCAGTTATGAGAGTGTATGCTCAATCTCACCTTTAAGGAGACATAAACATATGTAAATACAGTGAATATGTACTAGGATACCAAGAAAAAATTCAGAGTGGTCCTCAAAGGATGACCCACTTGCCCCTGAAGCCTCTGATCTCTCTTTTCTACGATGGTACCGAAACACTACTGGATTTTTCCACTGTGTTGATACTTGCTGTAGTACAGAAGAATATTCACAATTATTTGAAAAAATCTTTTCTAACCTATGTATGTGAGGCCGTATTTTTTCATGTGCTTCAATGAAAACAATGTATCACATCACACTGATCCAGAACAGACATGAGAATTCAGCTGTCTTGTAAACTAAGCCAGAACAAAGATATTTGCAAAAAGTATGCTATTTTTCTCACCGAATTATTTTAAGGTTTAGAAAATACAGTCATATCTCAAAAACAATGTTATTTACGTTAAATGAAGTGGACTCATTTTTTAAATTTGTTTTATTTTCCAATATGGTAAATACCAAGATAAGCACATATTTTATTCTCTTTTAATTTGGTCACACATTATTTTTTAAATAGAAGAAAAAAATATTCAGAAGCAAAAAAGTAGAAATTTATTTACTGACATACAATATTCAAAATATTGAATAGAGAAGCTGTTCATACTTGCCAGGCATGGTGGCACATGCCTCTAACCCCAGCACTTGGGAGGCTGAGAAGGATCAGAGTTCAAGGCCAGCTTGTGCCACAAAGTGAGTTCGAGGCCAGCCTTGAACTACATACTGAGACCCTGTCCCAAAAAAAAACAAAAAGTTGCTCATACTCCTTATAAATTACTAATGTTATAAATATTACTCAGCATATCCTATTTCATCCAAACAGATTTAAAGGCTAATATAACATGTACGCCATTATTGCGTTTTCATTTATAAGTAATCTAAGCATCAGAAAGTCTCAATACACTCCAAACTAACAGTCTGGGTCATAATTTCAAGCGATCTGAGTTTTCTTCTCTGCTTTTTAGAATTTCCTACTTCCCTATAAAAGCAAATGTAATAACAAATAATTAGCTCCAGAAAAACTGTAACATTCATGTCCAAAAATTAAAACAAATTAAATCCACAGTTATGAGTCCCAGGCTCTAACACTGCTCGGTTCTCCAGCCCTGCCCGATCACAGCGCACCCAGGAGAGATGGGATGACAGGAGGAGCTCACTCTAAGGACTGAGCCCAGGAGTCAGCCGGGACGGAGAACAGGTATTCTCTGACCAGCACAGTCCCCCGCCCCCTCCCCAGGCCAGTTACCTTTCCAGGTTATAATACTCGAGCCACATGTTGGCATACTTGGCATTTCCTTTGGTCATGATGCTGTCCCAGAGCTCCCGAGCTTTTTGCATATTATTGCACAGCCGAGCCTAAAATGCATTAGCAAAATCAGTCACTAAAGCACCCAAACCTTCTAACACCAAGAGCCACACAAAACGTACTTCAGACAGACATACCAAGAAGCCCCCATGAATCCCTCACTCCAGCAGTAACAGCCCAGACCGGCCCCTCCTGCCCTTCTGCAGTGACAAGGACCCAGAGACCTGTCTAAGCATCTCGTGAACAGAGTGGGAGATCCCACAGTCACAGGACAGCACAGGGTGCTTTTTTTTTTTTTTTTTTTTTTTATCAAGCTTAAGTGCAAGTGTTTGAGAGCAGTATACAGAAAAAAAGACTGATCTAGGACTAAATGCCTGACCTGCCACTTACAAACCACATGACTTGGGCATCTCTCTGAACCTTAGTTTCCTCACCCTTAAAGTCACTACAACACAAGTTTCTCAGCCTTATACCCCTCAGATATAAAACATGCTTAGAATTTTACAATCCTAACAAGGGATCAGGAACAGGTCCCATGTCTCAGCTGGGAGTCTCTGGCTCAGGAGTGACATTCAGTGCATGACATACTTTAATGATTTATCAATTCACCCATCTTCTACACGAGACTAAAGCCTTATTAGGCAAAGACCACACCGATGTGATTCTCTAGCACTGTTTGCAGAGAGCTGGCAAACAGTGCATATACCGCCTGCAGCAACGAGGGAGGGACTGAAGGCATGAACGAGTGACTGACTGTCCTGCCCAAGGACATTTGCTGCGCGACTTCTAGCTGAGCACTGTCGCCAAGATAAAACCAAATGTACATCAACCATGGTTCTTAATACGAATCCTTGTAGCACCTAGACCACCACCTTGGGTTCCAACCCACTTTTATTTCATCTTTTTAGAAAAAAATTAAAAGTCCTTCAAAGGTGGGTGAAACTGAGAGACTTGTCAATAACATTTACCTCAATCCTTGCCCAGTTCTGCATGATCATGCAACTTGGATCTCCACTCTCATTGAAACCTTCAAGAATGAAATTAGTGAAAATTAGAAATTCTGAGGCAAATGCCCCTTGGCTGAAAAGGCACCTCAACTCCAAACAGGCAACAGGAATGGGCAAAGCAGTCAGGCCACACTCACGCTCCTCAACCTCCTGCTGCATATACTCCAAAGCACGAGTGAACGCAGACCTCAGCTCTTCCAGCTCCTTACTGGAGTCTGTTGGAAATGGCAAAAAAAAAAAAAAAAATGAAGCCACCTAGCCTGCCATATGGAAGCCACATAAGTAAAACTGCCAATCTCTGCTTCATCACACAGCATGGGAAAAGAGACAGAAATACAGGACAAGTGGACAGCACAATGACCGAGGTGAACACAGGGTGCTGTGGGGTACCCAGTGCAGAGGAGGTCTCCCCAAGTGGGGTGACGTGGGCCAACAGTGGAACAGCTGAGGCTACGTGCATGAAATAACAGCTGGCACAGTGCACAAGTCAGAGTCTCCCAGAGGCCCTGGGGGAGGAGAGGACAGAGGATCCTGCAGAGGTTCAAAGGTCTACAAGAAACATAGCAGTCTTCTTTTTTAAACTAGGTGGATTTTATAAAAAGAAGTAATAAATGAGAGACGAGGCTAGAGAGACTAGAAGAACCAGTGTGAAACATAACCATCATTCTCTTCCTTTTTAGTCCACAGTCCGACTGTTAAGGTCATAAATGGCTAAAATTGGGGGTGAGGGACTGGTTGGTCTTCATCATTTAAACAATTGCGATGTATTTGGGGGAAGAGGCACAGCACACCAAAGTTGTGTTAAGAAAAAGTTCAGTTCTGAAGGAAACACATGCACTTAAATACCTTGTCTGAAGTCAACCCTTCTCCTGAGGTAATCGAGGTACGCCTGCCAAATCTCCACGTAATCTGTGGCCTGGATGAAGCCAGCGTTCAAAGCTTTCTCGAAGGTCACTGGAGTTGGAGGAAAAAGTCAGGATTCACTGCCAGTTCAAAAAGGAGTTCATATAAAGTTATCAAACTACTTACCATAAAACACTACATGATTTTTAAAAATAGTCACGATAACAGAATATAACAAAGTGAAATAAGCAAGAGAAAAATGCTCAAGAGAAGCTCCTATGGTGCTTCTAAAAGCATGTTCCAGAAAGGACTGTGTTCTACAAAGGACTTGTACCACAGAATATCCTGCAATCCCAGGTCGAGTAAGTCTGGAAAAAAGACCACAACTTCCTAGAATATCACAATGAGTATCAGCATGTGAAAAAGCTCTAGGAAGCCAAAAATACAAACCGTTTCTCTCCCAGTTATAGCTTTTCTGTCACTAATACTCAGTATCCCAGAGAACCTAGAGATTGCTAACGTAATGACTTCACCACAGCTCTATGTATCTCACTTGGAACATAAAGCTTGGAAGTCTTCCCACAAAAATATCCGCACCAGAAATCTCTCCATGGTCAACTCCATGTCTCTCCATGGCCAAGAGATACCGACTCCACAGGGCAACCGTCCAGGGGCAGTTTCTAACAGCGCGACTGTGTACAGATAAAACCAAATCCTTTACTTTCAGCTGCCGATCCTATGATAAAGAATTCCAGGGTGAGAAAATGAAGTTTTCTTAGGACCTCATCATCAAAGAGATATTGCCAGCATAATCAAGTGACAAAAGACATATCCATTAAAATGTCTCCTGTGACATGGTTTCTTCAACAGAGTAATTACCACTGCAGTAGAAGAAAAGAGAGATGGGACAAGAGAAGACCCTGTAGGTCAAAACAGCCTTAACAGACATCAACCGATCCTACTATATGGACCTCTTTTATATCCTTTTATACATAATCTTTTATATACATAGATGGTAAAATATTTATCAATGAAATACCATTTCTGGATGTTTGAAAATAACTCAGAAGGGGGAAGAAAGTAGGTAAGGATAGATATGAAACCACAAAACCAGACCAGAGCCATAACTGCTCACTATTGCTGAAGGTGGGTGATAGGCATTTGAGGCTTCATTTTACCTATCTACTTTTATGTTTATATCTTTTCCTAATAAAAAATTAAAAAGAAAAAAAAAATGAATCTGTTATAAAGTCCTCAGTAGTAAGGCTATAAGCAAATTTTTAGTACTGTTAGTAACTTTAAACATGAGAAAAAATTCCTGAGCAAGTTGGCAAAGAGGAGAAGGGGAAGATGGAAGAAAAAGCAGAAAGGGAAAAGCATGCAACTAATGCCTGACACACTTACTGATTACCTTTAAACAGATCCCAAATTGGTAAAAGCAAAATAAAATCAGAACAGTTATCTTACTAGGTACTGACTGTAACGGATCCATAAGTCTGGGACGAGGCAGTTCTCCACCAGGGCACGCTCAAAGATCAACTGAACGCGAGCAGGGTCGCCAATTTTCATCTCAAAATCGATGTATGCCTGATATTCTGCCAGCCTTGGTGCCTCTGCTTGCAACTGGAGCACAGGAAAATAGCATTGAAATAAAACTGAGTTACTTGACACTGTCAGGAAGCACAAAGCATCTTCAAATAAAGTAAATGTTGGCGAGAGTGGCAACACTAAGAGTCACCAAATCCTCCCTTCTCAAGCTACCCCACAACAGGGTCTGTAATTGGATGAGTACAGTGAAGGTCTTCCCACCTGGCCCACAGCAGGGCAGTAGTTACAAAGGCTCTAAAACCCTTCTCTAAGAGCATTCCAAGATCACAGGGAATTAAGACTGTCCACCAGTCAGAGAATGAAGGAAAGAGCAACACCTCAGCCAATGACTACTTCCAAAGTGGAGGGATGGAAATCAGAGCAGGAAAACTCGGTGTCTTATGCAATCTCAGTAGCTTGCTCCAAACATCAGTCCTACAAGAGTACAGGTGCAGGCAAAAGACAGAAGAGGCCAGCTGGATGTGTACTGGGCCAGGCGCACACACGAGTCTTTCTAGACAGAAGAGGCCGGCTGGATGTGTACTGGGCCAGGCGCACACACGAGTCTTTCTAGACAGAAGAGGCCGGCTGGATGTGTACTGGGCCAGGCGCACACACGAGTCTTTCTAGACAGAAGAGGCCGGCTGGATGTGTACTGGGCCAGGCGCACACACGAGTCTTTCTAGACAGAAGAGGCCGGCTGGATGTGTACTGGGCCAGGCGCACACACGAGTCTTTCTAGACAGAAGAGGCCGGCTGGATGTGTACTGGGCCAGGCGCACACACGAGTCTTTCTAGACAGAAGCCTCTGCTCTGACTTATTTTCTCTTCAGCCATTCTGCTGATGGCCACGACAAAACTGAACTGGTTGAGGACTTCACCAAGGATACTGTGAAATACAAGTACACAGAAAGCATTTCCGTGTGAGAAAGAAAGGGCGAGGGGAGTTGTGCAGGCCGACCAGACAGCATAAATGCTCTGTGCATAAAAATACAATGTTTTAGAGCCTTGGTTTCCAGTAATGGTGGTGAATTAGTTATCTAGATAGTCTATGGCATTGATAACAACTAAAACTTCTGGATTAAACATAAAAATAACCTTAAAAATCATCAACAAACTGGCAAAGAAACAAACACTGAGCATAAAATCTAAGTGAGGATGGTAAATTAAGTAAAAGTAAAACCTTTATTGGCTTAAGAATTTGATATTCACAGGGCTGGTGAGATAGCTCAGCGGCATAAGCGCATGCCCGGCACGCGTGAGGTCCTGAGTTCGACTCTCGGAACCCACATAAAGGAAAAAAAGGGCCGGTGATATCACTCAGCAGCATAAGCGCCTGCTGGCAAGCGCAAGGTCCTGAGGTCAACTCCCGGTACCCACATAAAAAAAAAAAAGAATTTGATATTCACAACAATTACAAGACAGATCTGATTACCATCCTCTTCCCACATTCCAGGAAACTGAGTCAAAGGGAGTTGAAGCACCAGCCTGGAGTCAGAGTCAGTAAGTGGCAGAGCGAGGATTCAAACCTGAGTCAAAAACCTGTGCTCTTACTCGATACACCAAGAAAGATATTAAAACAGAGTCAAGAAATTCAATAAACTTCAAACGGGATAAATAAAGATATCCTTCCCAGGATCTATGGTAATGAAATTACAGGACATCAAACAAAAGCAATGAGATCTTAAAATCAGCCAGAGAAAAAACAATGATTACCTACAAAGGAGCAAGTTAGGCAGCTGACTTCCCAAGGGCAATGACAGAAACCAGAACACAGAAAGCTGTATTCAACTGCTGAGAGAGCATTCCCGCAGTGAGGAATTCTATAACCTGAGAAAATTATTTCAAGAAGCAAAGCAAAGCAAAGGTATTGCCAGACACATAAAACTGAAGCTCTGTTACCAACGAATCTCCATGTAGGAGACTCTACGGGCTGTACTTCAAGACAAAAATAATTTCAGATGAAAGATCTAGCATAGAAGAAGGAAGAACGAAGCAAGCAGGAAATGCACCTAGTAAATTTCAACAAACGGGAACTGTATAATACAATATTAACAATGAGCCTGGTGGGTCAAACAAAAACATAAGGAAAATTCATGAAAACAAGAGCGTAAGTAAATGGTAAACAACAGAAGTGTTCTAATAACAAGAAAGGGGCAAAATGCCATTTAAAAACAGTATTGTAGCTGGCCATGGTGGCGAACACTTGTAATCCCAGCACTCAGGAGGCTGAGGCAGAAGGACTGCTGTGAGTTCAAGGCCAGCCTGTACTATATAGCAAGACCCTATCTCAAAAAAACAAAAAAATAATAAAAAAATAAAAATAGGATTGTCGACACAGAATACTCAAAAAACCCTATAAATTAATAGTAACAATTTAGCAAGTTTGCTAGATTAAAAAATTATATAAAATACCAATGGCATTTTATATGCCAAGAATAACGAGAAAATGAAAGTCTTTAAAAGATATCATTACAAATATATCAAAAACCATTCAGGGCCAGTGAGGTAGCTCAGCAGCATAAGCGCCTGCCCAGCAAGCGTGAGGTCCTGAGTTCGACTCCCAGTACCCACATAGGGAAAAAAAAGGGCTGGTGATATCGCTCAGCGGCGCGGGCACCTGCTGGCGCATGAGGCCCTGAGTTCGACCCCCGGTACCCACAAAAAAAAAAAATTCAGAAATACATCTTTAAAAAATGTTTTCAAAACACTGGCTAAACTTATAAAATTGTTAGAAAACTTTACAGAAAGACAAAACTTAAACAGCAGAGACACATAAATGCTCACAGACTGGAAGATTCTTCCTCAAACTGATCTACAGATTCAATGTAATTTCAATCATATAAAAAACTAGAATTTTAAAAAGCTGATTTGGAAGCACCTATAACAGCTAAAGAAAGCCAGGACTCTCTAAAAGAGGACCAAGGCAGACAGGACTTATCCAGTCCAAGATCAAACATCACAAAGCTGTCATCACTGCGACAGTATAATACAAACCAGAAGGTGAACAGAGAGACCAGAAGACAGGCGCATGATGGATGCTAATCTAGGACAGATGTGGTACTGTGCACCAGGAAGGGATGATACAATTATCAGAATCACAACTAGAACATCTGGTTCTCCAAATGGAAAAATGAAAATGGACCCTGCCTCATACCATACACAAAAACCATTTCCAGGTGGATGGAGACGTACCATGAAATAAAGACTATAAAATTTTCAGAAGGAAATAGAGCTAAATACATTAAAGACCTGAACACAAGTGGGTTCTTAAATGCACAACAGTTTTTTGTACACCACAAAAACACAAGCCATAAGAAAAAATTATGATATCGGTAAATTCACTTATATTAAAATTAAGAACCATTCATCAAAATATACCTTCAAAAAAAAGGAGAAAAAACAAGCCACAAACTGGGAGGGAATTTTTGTAATGCATACAACCAAAAATAAGGATTAAGACCCAGGACTCCCAAGAGTCAATTAGAAAAAAAAATGAACACAAAAACAAAAATTTTTTTAGAAGACCAGACTTTTAACACTTCACAGAAAAGAAAATGTGCAGAGCCAATAAACACAAAAAGCTGCTCAACAGCATCAGCAACCAAGGGAAATGCAGATTAAAAGTATGATTTCAGTAAGGTCAGCTAATGCTTAAGTAAGCTGATACACAGGGTCAAAAAGGAGGAAGGCACGTTCTGCTGGCAGGAATGCACCCGACGGCCCGGGAAACACTTCAGCCTCACCCTGTGGCCGGCAATTCCACTCCCAGAATATTCTGAGAAACAACCAATGCGCACCAGGAGACATGGTACCATTCAGAGCAACGCTGCTGCTCCTAGGAAAAACCTGGAAATAACCCAACTATTGAGCCCCCTGGATAAATTGTAGTATACATAAACAACTTTACAGTAGTGAAAACAAATGAACTAAATACTCATCAACATGAGTGAAACCCAAAAACATGCCGGATGAAAGAAGATATACAGGGGGCCGGGGGTGCAGCTCAGTGGCACAGTGCCTGCCTGGCAAGCACAAGGTCCTGAGTTCGATTTCAGGTACCAAAACAAAAGAAGATATACAGCAAGAATCCATTATATAAAAGTTCAAAAACAAGCAAAATTAAACAATATAGTAATTAAGGATGCATTCAGAGGTTGTTAATACTATGAAGAAAAGCAAGGGAATGATTATCACAAAGTCAGGAAACTACCTCTCAGGAGAGGGAGAAAGCAATCAGAGAGGGGCACACAGGAGACTTCTAAGGTACTGGCAATGTTCTATTTCTTAACCTGGGTGGTGGGTACATGGATGTTCACTTTATTATTAGGATGTAAACTGTATGTATACATTTATACACTCTATATATTTCACAATAAAATAAACTTTAAGATACTACTTAACTCACAACTATCGATCGGGAAATGTCTGCAGAGAGCAGCTTACTATCAAAGCTGCGAACACTCACCAGCGCGTCTTCATAGGGTTTGTATTTCTCCAGCTGCTGCAGCGCTCTGTGATAGTTCTGAATTACTGAATCTGGGACAGGGTCTTCCGACCATTCTTCATACTCCGCAAACGTGGCCTCCATATCTATTGAGAGATGAATTCAGTCCTATGGGTCTAACTATTCGGGTTTTACCAACCCAAACACAGAAAAAGCCATAAGATTCCAGTGCCACCAGCCCCAGACCTGGCATTTGAATCTAACTTAGCTGTAACCCTGACAGCTAAGTAATCAGAGTCAATGACACTATAAGCAACGACAACACTTTAACAATGCTTACCTAGTGCTTCACAGCCGAGCGCAGTGGTGGCGAACCTATGGCATGTGTGCCACAGTGGGCTGTTTACTGTCACTGAAAGCTCTTAAAACGTTCGCCAGCACTGGCCTAGTGCTCCATACCTATGTTTCTAACACTTCACGTCCATTACCTCCCTCAGCCCTCACAATTCTGTAAGGAAGGTGCCACGGTAACTCTCATTCTGCAGTTGAAGAAGCTGAAGCAGAGGTGTGGTAAGCCACTCAGCCACCGGCAACAGGAGAGCAAGCCTCTGAACCAGACAGTCTGGCCCAAGTCCCACTCTAATTCTAAGCCAAGCTGTCTCACACTGGTATGTGAGATGAAATCCACGAGCCCATTTAGTCTGATCATCCAACAATTGGATTAGAGACTCATTTTCTAATATATTAAATCAAACTCAAATAAACAATGAAAGTTGCTTATTCCCCAAGCAGGGAAATAGCTGTGCTGAGGCAGGGGTGCCCAGGGGCTCTGGATGTAGACAACGCACAACCACGCCTAGGGGGCAGATGAGAAGACAGCGCCCTCCTGGCACCAACCAGGCTCACAGCTCCAGAGCCGAATGGCTGGCCTTGCCAAAATATATTCACCCGAAAGGAAGACTCTTTCCCAAACCCCAAGGATTTAGACATCAGCACTTCTAATCAACTATACTTCTCGCCCAACTCTCGCCCCCAGAGGAATGATACACAAAATCACCACTCTGTTAAGGAAAGAGAAAATGCTTACAACAGAACTCTCATTTAATAGTTTTTGCAGAAAATACAGGAGTCTGTTTACCTATTCCTTTCAGGAACATTATTTCCACCTTTCCAACTACGTCTTAAAGTAGGAAAGAGATCTCTACTGGGCATCAAGGAGTAGTCCTGCCACTGACCCTCACGACCTTCTCTGGCATCAATGATTCAAGAGAGGTTTGACTAAGGACCTCATCCAGAGTGGCACTGTCCAATGAGAATGGAACACTGGCCCTACCTGCCTCACGGGATGCTGGAAAAGGTCTCATCACAGGACACACTCAGAAGCATTTTAAAACCACGAAGGGCTGGCTGCTGACAAGTCAGTTTCTCTTACCATAGAGTGGGATCGCCAACTGTCGCCGGAAGAGACTGTGGATTTTCTCAAGCTGTGAATCAAAGGTTTGTTCCCAGTCAAAAGGGGAAAGGAAGCCAGCTATGGGCTAAAGAAGCAAATTAGTAGTAAATGACAAACTATGGTTCTTTCTACTTCAAAGACATCTCAATAGATTTTCAATTCAAACTAGAAAAGTTTCTATTACTTTCATGAGGTATCATGTCAAATGCTGGAGTACAAAACTAAATGTCATCTCTGCCTCTAAGGGCTTATGACAGGGAAAGCAAAAAAAGAATACGAGAAATATATCCAAGCCAGGTGTGGTGGCGCATGCCTGCAATCCCAGCTCTCTGGGAGGCGAGGCAAGAGGATCACAAATTAAAGTCCAGACTGGGCAATTTAGGGATTTACTTAGGGAAACCTTGTCTCAAAATAATAAAAAAGAAAGAAACCTATCCAAATGTCTACAATGTTGCAGGACATAACTATAGTAATAGTAAAGTTTCATAAGGATCACAGCATCACATGGATTGCTGGGTGGTTTTCAGGGGTGAGTCGTTACAGAGGAGAAAATCAGGAAAGGCTCCCAGAGGAATGGGCACCTGGAAAGCACCTGCAGACTCAGTAACTTCTGGTTGAAGGAATCGTCTGAGTAAAAGTACAGTGGCCAGAATGTTCTGGGGACAGTGGCAGCAGAGGCCATGCAGGGATGATGTCTGACACTAGAGAACTGCAAATGTCAGACCGAGGCACTAGGCCTGACGCCTTAGGCGGGGTAAGCTGAAGGCTCCAGTACAGACTTCAACAGGGTTGTAAACAAGAAGGTACTAGGGCTACTTAATCACGTAGGTTGAGATGGGACCAAGTGTTTTGAAGTCTGGATTTTTTCAGACTTTGGGATATCTGCGTATCTATAACAATATGTCCTAGGGAGGGGAGCCCAGTTTAATTCATGTTATATACAGAGCCTGAAGGTGATTTTTAGAGTACCTGTGTTTTGACTGCAACCTGTCATCATGAGGTTGTACCACGGCAGCACTCACTTTGGGTTTTGGAGCATTTCAGATTTCACATTTTCAGATTAGGGATGCTCAACCGATAATCACCTACCTGTTAGAGGGCTCCACTGTCTACCATTAATAACTCTATGCATATGTACACAGAGAGGGGACACAGCTATATAATTCTATAAATCAGCAGAGCGTGATGGCACACGCCTGTAATCCCAGCACTCGGAAGGCTGAGGCAGGAGGATCACCACAAGTTCAAGGTCATCCTGGGCTACATAGAGCTCAAGGCCAGCCTAAACTACATAGTGAGACACTGTCTCAAAAAAGAAAAAACGGGCCGGTGATATAGCTCAGTGGCATAAGTGCCTGCCTAGCAAGCATGAGGTCCTGAGTTCAACTCCCAGTACCCACATATAAAAAAAAAAAAAAAAAAAAATTCTGGGCCAGTGAGATGGCTCAACGGCGTATGCGCCTGCCTGGCAAGCGCGAGGGCCCAAGTTCGACTCCCAGAACCCACATACGAGAAAAGGACCGGTGATATCGCTCAGTGGCACGGACGCCTGCTGGTGCGCGAGGTCCTGAGGTCGACCCCCAGTACCCACCAAAAAAAAAAAAAATTTTTCTATAAATCACAGTCTAAAAACAACAATTATGATGGCATTAAATCTCCCCTCAGTTGCAACTGAAATGGATATATAACATATACACATTCATATACAGATTTTCATATATACTTAGTGACATGACTATTCTTGTTCATTCACCTGGAACTACGTAATTAAAGCAACAGTATTTTAAATTAAAAGAACAAAGGAGGGCCGGTGAGATGGCTCAGCGGCTTAAGCGCCTGCCCGGCAAGCGCGAGGGCCCGAGTTCGACTCCCAGAACCCACATACAATAAAAGGGGCCGGTGATATCGCTCAGCAACACGGGCGCCTGCTGGCGCGCGAGGTCCTGAGGTCGACCCCCCCGGTACCCACAAAAAAAAAAAAAAAAAAAAAAGAACAAAGGAGAAGAACCTACTTTTAAGTTAAAAAAAAAATCATTCTTGCTATTCCACAAAGACTTCATTTTATTGTCCATCCACTAGGAAATTAGCAGAAATCATTTGGTTAACAGGAGACTCATGTTGGATGTTTGTTCAAAGGGCACTTCCAAGACGCATCATAAAGACAGCTGCTAACTACTCAGAGGCAGGCGTGGGTCCTGGAGACCTGGCACTCACCCGAGCAGCTTCCACGATGGCACTTTCAAACTCTCGGTAAGCCTCCCAGATGGCCAGTCCTTTGGTCATATGCAAACCGACAGAGGAGAGAGCCCTTTCAAACACAGACCGAACTTTCTCAAGGCCACCCTTCTGGCCAATCCCACCGACTGAGTACTGGCCGTACTCTAGCCAAATGTTAGGACCTAAAAATGAGAAGTGCTCTATTAGTTTGGGCATAAAACACCCAAATACCAAAATGGATGCATAAGACGTGCCCACCAAAAAGGTAAGAGCATAATCAAAAAGCATCTCAATTCATCTATACTAATGCTGCAGCCTGAAAAGAATTATCTTAATAAACATCCCTACCAACTATAGCCATTGGGATTTTACTGCATAAACTGTATATGCCAAGTGATAATATGTAGTACAACAATTATTATGTTTATTTAGTAAAACTAAGGGAAGTTGGGGATATAGCTCAGTAGTATGGAATACAGCTTGATTCCCAGCAAAAAAAAAAAAAAAGGAGGGGAAAAAAAAAAACTCTAACGGAGCCTAGTAACAAATTTCAATGATAATAGTTATGAAAAATTTCAAAACCTGAAATTTTTCAACTTTCAAACCCAGATTCATTTTTAAGTCTTCTGGTCAAAAACTAAAATTAATGGGCCGGTGAGATGGCTCAGCGGCTTAAGCGCCTGCCCGGCAAGCGCGAGGGCCCGAGTTCGACTCCCAGAACCCACATACGAGAAAAGGGCCGGTGATATCGTTCAGTGACACGGGCGTCTGCTGGCGTGCGAGGTCCTGAGGTCGACCCCTGGTACCCACAAAAAAATAAAATTAAAAATAAAATTAAAAGCCCAGATCCTATTAATAGAAATCTGTATTTTAAAGTTCTACTTTTAATGCTGTTCAAACAAAAGAGAAATGACATGGTTGCCTTATTCCTTTCACTTTCTTTTCATGTACTCACTCCCCTGCCTTCAAGATCAGACGGATTAAACTTTGTGAACGCATTCATTCTTACTGTGCATTTTTGCCTAGTAAGTCACATTTCAGGGCTCAGAACATAATTTCAAGGGCCTACCATTAACTTTTTGAAACAGAAATACTAAAAAGATAAAGCAGCCAATTTGGGAATTACTGACGAGTTTTCCGGGGCTTGCTTTTTCACTGGGAACTCACAGATGTAGTCCTTCACGGCTTTCTCGAACAGGTCGTACACGTGCTCCCGGTCAAGGCCATCCATGGCCATGCTGATCTCATCGTGCAGCCACTCCAGCCAGAGCTCTAGAGACAACAGTGCCTCCTGCACTACCAGCTCCCCACCAGAGGGCAGGCTGAGCACAGGCTTTACCAGAGGTACCAGTACACAAACATTTTACGCATTTCAGTTACACAACCCAGCCCAGTTCACAACGTTCAAACCTTAAACCCTCAATCAAGCAGGCAGGTTTTATGCTTCTAAACAAGATGAAGTCATTCAAATAATAATAGCCCACACCTGTTGGACATTTTATAGTTTGTAAAATACTTTTACATTGTTTTCTCGTTCAATCTTCATCTCAACCCTGTAAGGTAGGTAATAGGGTCAACAGCAGCAAGCTAAGGTCGAAGCTGTCAGGAATGTGTTAACTGCTGGACACAGAATAGCTCATTCTATTCTGTCATGCACCGCAAGACACAAACAACTGTTATCCTCATTTTGCTACTAAGAAAACTGAGTCTTAGATTGTTCCCATCGTTTGCATAAGGCCTCACAGTTAACAAGAGGTCTAGCCAGGAAAGAATGAACCCGGGCAATCTGCCTTCAGCAGTCTTCACTCAGCAATTTCACTTCACAGGAGGGAGACAGAGCTGAATCTATAACCAGGGTTTTACAACTCCTGCCCAAAAGATCACTCATGAAGATTTAACTACAAAGTTATTCAGTGCAATTACATTTCTCATTAGCAAGTATGTAGAAATAACCTAAATGTGCAACTACTGTGGAACAAGGAAGGTATGAAACATTTGCATTAAAAACTACATAAGTTTAAGTATTTACAATTTGCTGGTTCTGAGAGAATAGGATACACACATGCCTACTGGAATGAGAAACAGAGATCAGGGTAAAGTTTAATTACACAGAAAAATGTTGTTGTAATATTAGGATAAAGAAATCAGGATTCAAAATGTGAAACCAGGCCAGGCATAGTGGCACACACCTGAAATGCCAGCACTCAGGAGGCTGAGGCATGTGGATCGCTACAAGTTCAAGGCCAGCCTAAACTACCTAGCGAGACCCTATCTCAAAAGACAAAAAAAAAAAAAAAAAAGTGAATCCTTATTGTATGATCACACCATGTTTTGCAAAAAACTATAAAACAATAAACTAAAAATAGTTTGACTCTGAATGACAGGCTTTCTTCTTTCCACTATGCTACCTGTTCTAAATTTTCTGTAAGGAGCATATCTTATTTTCAGCATCAAAAAGAAGTGCACACTCCTCAAAGTTCCATGTCCCTAAAAGCAGCCCTACCGCAGAAGCATTTACCTTCAGTCAAAGGGAAGATCTCGCTCATCTTCTGGCGGGCCATCCTCACTTTGGTGAGCTCCCCTTCCAGCCGGAGCAGCCTGATCAGGTCCACATGACAGTTGTAGTCATAGATGTTGATGGACAGCTAAAAGGAAAAAGAACAGAAACTGAAATTAAAAATTTGATCCTTACCTTACACAAAACTTAACTCAAGATGTTTAGAATGGATGAAAATCTTCAGGATCCACAGCTAGGCAGAGTTCCTAGATTTGATACCAAAAGCATAATTCATAAAATAAAAAATTGATAAACTGGGCCTCTTCAAAATTAAAAACTTTTGCTCTGTAAAAGGCCATGTTAAATACATGAAAAGACAAAGTACAGAGGAGAAAAGAATACTTGTAAACCAACTAAAGGCTAGTATTTAAAAGATTTAACTTCAAACTCAACAGTTAAAAAAAAAACTCAAATTAGAAAACAGGCAAAACAGGGCCAGTGAGATGGCTCAGTGGCGTAAGTGCCTGCCTGGCAAGCACGAGGGCCCGAGTTCAACTCCCAGGACCCACATATGAAAAAGGGGCCGGTGATACTGCTCAGCGGCATGGGCGCCTGCTGGCGCGCGAGGTCCTGAGGTTGACCCCCGGTACCCACCAAAAAAAAAAAAAAAAAAGAAAACAGGCAAAACAATATTTCACCAGAGGACAAACATCACAAATAAGCACGCATGAGTACGTGTTCAACATCATTAGCTGTCAAGGAAATGTAAATTAAAACCACAACAGGTTATCATTACACAGCTATGAAAATATCAATAAAAAAATGGAGACACCAAATGCTGGTGAAGATGCTTAGAAAAAACTAGACTAGGTAAAAATAGGAAAAAGTTCAGTAGTTTCTTATAAAACTCAAGACACCATACTGTATCACTCAATAAGGTCACTCTTGGTCATTTTCCAGGATAAATAAAAAGTGTATTCACCCACACACCTGTACATGAGTGTTCACACCAGCTTTATTCCTAACAGCCAAAACCAGAAACAACCCGGGTGTCCCTCAATGGTATGTGGTTATACCAGCTGTGTTATGTCCACACCAGGGAATACTATTGAGTCATAAAAGGGAATCAACTAATAATATACACAACTCAGATGAATCACTAGGGAATCATGCTGAATGAAAAAAGATTCTCCCAAAAGGTTGCATACTGTATGACTGTGTTTATGTAACGTTCCTGAAATGGCAAGGTGGTTTTGCATCAGAAAAGTAGTCACTGTAATTTTCCACACTAGCAGAATTGAGGGAGAAAAAACACAGTGATCTCAATGCAGAAAAGGCATTTGGTAAGAACACCCATTTGTGATTAAAAATTTTAAAACTAGCAAACCAAGAATTAAAAGGAACCTCCTCAACCAGATAAGAGTATGTACACCGCGGGGATGGAGCTCAGTGGCACAGTGCTTGCCTAGCATGCACGAGGCCCTGGTTCAATTCCCAGCGCTGCAAAAAGGAGAAAAAAAAGAGAAAAGGTAAATGTTATAGCGCGTGAATTATATGTTTTTAAAAAATCTTTCCTTTGGGCCGGTGAGATGGCTCAGCGGCGTAAGCGCCTGCCTGGCAAGCGCGAGGGCCCGAGTTCGACTTCCGGAACCCACATACGAAAAAAGGGCTGGTGATATCGCTCAGCGGCACAGGCACCTGCTGGCACGCGAGGTCCTGAGGTCAACCCCCGGTACCCACAAAAAAAAAAAAAATCTTTCCTTTGAAGTATTTACAAAAACCTAAAATAGGGACTGGGGATTTAGCTCAGCAGTGCAGCACCTGCCTGGCAAGCACAAGGTCCTGAGTTCGATTCCCAGTATCCACAAAAAAAGTAAAAATAAAAATAAAAAAATAAAAACCTGCAATAAACATGATCCCTAACAGAGAAACACTAGAAAATATCCTTTTTAAACAACACAAAAGACTCCAATATCACCTTCTTTTCAACCCTGTACTAGAGGTTTGAGCTGAAATAGACAAGGAAAAGAAATTGACTACCCTAGGTAGTCAAATTCATAGAAACAGAAAGGAAAGGAAAACAGTGGTTACCAGAGGCTTGAGGAAACTGGGCGTAGTGATGCACGCCTATAATCCCAGCAATCGGGAGGCTGAAGCAGGAAGATCACTTCATGTTAGAGGCCAGCCTGAGCTACATAGTGAGTTCAAAACAGCATGAACTACAAAGCAAGACCCTGTCTCAAAACAAACAAACTAGAGGCTTGAGGAAAGAAAGAAAAGGAGTACTTCTTCAAGAAATATTGTGTTGCAGATCTGCAAGATGAAAAGTTCTGGAGATCCGTTTCACAGCAATATGAATATATTTAACACTATATCAAACTGTACATTTAAAAATGGTTAAGATAGCCAATTTTTTATCTCAATAAAAAATCATATTTCTATAAATCAGCAAGCTTTAAAATATAAATAAGCTAGCATATTAAACAAAACTAAAAAATGCCTAGGAATACATCTAACAAAAGATGTGAGATGTGTATGAAAATATTTTTATACTTTATTGAAAGATTTAAAGACCTAGATAAATGAATTATACACCATGTATCTAGATTTCCGGCAAGGGTGTCAATTTCCCCCTAAATAATCTGTAAGATCAATGCAATTACAATCAAACCCCCAAGAGACCTTGACAAAGTAATCTTAAATTTATATGGAAAAAACAAAACATATCTCAAGGAAAAAAATCAAGTAGGAAGATTTGTCTTATCAGACACCAAGCCTCAACGGTAAAAAGTTAGACTGTGGCATTGACAAAGGACAGACAAACTGACCAACAGAACAGACACAGAGCCCAGAAACAGACCCAGCGAGTGGGAAATACGCGATAGAGGTGTCACTGCCTGCATCTGCTAACCCAGGACCCATGACTATGACCCCCCAATTTGAAAAGTAGGACTTAAGAGAAACTCTTAAACAGAGACAAACTGCTTTGTACCAAATAACATACAGAATAAAGAAGAACCAGTAACAGCTAAGAACATGATAGACAATTTTAAAAAACTCCTTAAGACTTTCAGCAATTTTCTTCTGCTCACTCTACAAAACATGACAGGGGCCAGTGAGATGGCTCAGTGGCATTAGCGCCTGCCTGGCAAGTGCGAGGGCCCGAGTTCGACTCCCAGTACCCACATATGAACAGCAGCACAGGCGCCTGCTAGCACGCGAGGTCCTGAGTTCAACCCCCAGTACCCACCAAAAAAAAAAAAAAAAAAAAAAAGGAAATATCAGACAGGCCAGGTGGGAAGGAAACAGCTGGTGCCATCCGGGGGAAGGCAAGATGGAAAAAAGGCCTTTATTTAGCACCCACTACTTGCCCAACTATGTCAGGAGCTCTACGTGCATTGTGTCACTTACATGCCCCGATCCCCTTTGAGGTAAGATTATCACAACACTCACTTCACCAAATGGGACATACTAGGTTCAGAAAGCTGAAGTAACTTGCACGAAGTCTTTCCACTATGGCAGGGAAGGCTTACATTCACACAAGGTCAGAAAGCTATACTCTGTCCTGCACCTAAGACACCATGAGATACCATTTGTAGTTTAAACACACAAACGCAAATAATAGAAAAATCTCTGCTCTTGTTATATGGCTAAATACCACTTTGAGAGCTGGCTTTTTTAAATATACTCAGCTGAAAATCAGAACTTGCAAATACGGCAGGGTCAGATCTTTTACAGACCTATCTGGAAGTTACTCAACATTATGCTCCACCATAAGGGTACTTATGGCAGGAACAAGAAGCCTGAGACTAAGATAAAGTGTGACAGAAGTAGAGAAAAATTTGAAAATTCCTGCTCTAGACCCCAGGGCAAAGAGGACAAGGGTGGAGGCTCTTCAATTCTGGATCACCTGCCAGGTCCCATCCTGCACGGCCAATGAGCTGAGGAGCAGACAGCTGCAAGATACCAGAGGCCAGGAGCTGTTTGGTGGAGCCCAGGAAGCAGAGTTCCTTCATCAAGGACTTCAGCTCTCCCGCTCCAACCTCCTCTGCCCTGTCTTCTAAAACAAGTGATCCTATTCCTCTCACCCCCTCCAACACACACACACACACTCGGGAAATGGTCCAGGGTTTGAAGCAGTTTGAAGAAATTATTTCAATGAGAGCAAGAACACAATCGGGCCGGTGAGATGGCTCAGCGGCTTAAGCGCCTGCCCGGCAAGCGCGAGGGCCCGAGTTCGACTCCCGGAACCCACATACGAAAAAGGGGCCGGTGATATCGCTCAGCGGCACGGGCGCCTGCTGGCGCGCGAGGTCCTGAGGTTGACCCCCTGGTACCCACAAAAAAAAAAAAAAAAAAACACAATCAATCTGGCACCCACATCATACTGTATTTGCTGATTGAATTAACACTGACTTATTCACAGAAAGTAGAAATGGTGGGCTGGGAATGTGGCTCTGTGATAGAGCTCTCACCTTACATGCACAAGGTCCTAGGTTCAATCCTCAGCACCTCCAAAAAAAAAAAAAAAAAGAAAGAAAGAAAGAAATGGTAACCACCTGCCTGCCCAAATCGTTTCACTTGACAATCAGATGTGATGACAAAGGAGACAAACTACACCAATTAACAGTATCACTATTTCGGAACTTAGTATCAGTGCTAGAGGGGGTGTTATATGGAAACTGACACCAGCAAGGTTAGCAACCTAGGTTCCTCACAACTTCACATCCCCGAGTAAGTGAACATACAGCAGGGCACCTGGTCCACAGATAACTTTTAAGAATACAAATCCCACTATGGGCGACATTACACAAATGATTACGTCATTTGTTTTTAATCTTGATTCCTTACCTGTAAAAATGAGAATGTGCTCAAGATCTTTTAGGTCTTGTAGCTCCACATGCTCTCCACCCTCTCCTCCCTGTCCTGTGCCTTCCAGCATAGAGCAACTTTGGGATTCCTAGCTCCCTGGCTTCCAAGTGGCTTTACCCAACTAGGAGGCTCCAGCAGAAGTGCGGAGGGAAGAAAACAGGAAACTCATGATACAATATTTATTCCCCAGCCCCTGACCAAAGGTCTCAGCAGCCTCAGGTGCCCTCTCCCTTCAACTACTCAGATAACTGATCATTCCCTTCACCTCTTCAGGCCTAAAGGTGGACACAAAGTCTTGCTATTAGTAGCCATGGAGTACTAAACTTTCACTCTTGGTTCCCCTGCCCACACTTTTATAAACACAGACATCCTTTACGAATCTTCTCTCAAATTATTCTAATTTGAACTTGCCACCTATTTCCGGCTAGAACCCTGGATCCTGGAGATGTCACCACCTGACAAGGCTACAGATCAGAGACCACAATACTACTGGGCGCCAGACACCGGGTTGTGATTATTATGACAATTACAAGATGCAGGAATTGTTGATCCCACTATACAGAGAAGGAAGCCCAGGCTGAGAAAAATTCCCCCAAAGGCACACACGGAATGGAATACCTAAGGTTAAGAGCCTTGGCCTTCGGACTTATTTTCAACCTTTCTCTTTCCATTTCTACTATCGTCCTGGTCAATACTTTTCCTCCTACACCATATCTCGACTCTCTCGTTATCCCTACAGGAAAATAAAACTTCTTACGAATGAAACTTTATTTCGACTGTCGAGCACGGTTTAACTGTGCGGTTAAGATTAGGAGTTCTGAAGTTGGTTTAAAGCACAGGTAACACAAGCGACTCCTCTCGCAAAACCCAGCCAACACCACTTCCTTCACCGGTCGTGGAGAGGATCCGATGAGATAACGCTTGCAAAGCACCGGGCACGCTCTAAGAGCTCAAGCAATAGGAAATACGAGGTTAATAGTGGGTTTGTGGCCTTGGCGGTTTTATTGCCGCTAAGGACCAAGAAGGCGGGCCGAGACCCGGGGACCTAACGGAAGGAGCCCGCTGTCCAACCCCGAGCCCCACCTGCTCCTCCAGCCGCTCGATCTCCAGCTGGTTCTTCTCCTCCTCTTCGTCGTACTCCCACTCGTACTCCCCCGGGGAGCTCTCTGCGGAGGAAGCCATGGCGTACTCATCACCATCGCTGTCGCTCACACCTTCCTCCGGCTGGTCCCACCCCGGCCCCGTAGTCTTGTACGTCGCAGTGGCCACAGCCCGCGATAACACTTTTCTCCTCGTCCTAGCCACCTTAACTTCGTCTTCCTCTCCCTCAGCCTTAGCCCCAGCTTTGGGCTCGGTCTCCGGCTCCGAAGCCGAGGTTGCGGCCGCCGTCGCCATCTTGCGTTTCTAGTGATTCCCGGGTCTTCCCTCGGCTGACGAAGACCCGTTGAAATAAAAGTCGTCCAAGGCACGCGCCTGATCACAACCCCATTTCCTTGCCACCGAAGAGGAAACTAGGAGCTTCGTGTGACCGGAAAATCAAGAAATACATGCAATTGTTATCACTTTATATATTCCTAAAACCCTCTGTCAGGGGGAAAAAAACTCCTTAGCACAAAGTGTGTGCCGCCACAACCTCGGACAGAAGTTGGGTCTTTGGACGGGAAGTGGAGGCCATAGCGGAAGTCATGAAGGGAGCGTGATCCCTATAATAAAGGGTTTGACGCCATCTTGAGAAGGTCAAGATGATTCTTAGAATAAACGCCCTAAAATCTAGTGCAACCTAGAACGTGGTTTAGTTTCCCAGGAACTGAGACTCAAATTCGGAGATAACCCTCAGTCCTCAGGAAAGGATCGAGTGCACAATTCATAAGAAAAATCTATTTCCCAAAATGATTCCTTCCCCTTATATAATGCCTAGTAGGCATTAAATACACGTGAATTTTCTGGTTTTGTAAGATCATATTTTGCAAGTCAATATTAATAAATTACATCTATAAGCATTTCTAGAAACTTCTAATTGTCTTGCGTTGTCATAAAAATTTTGACAGTTTGCTGTTATTTTAGAAGTAGATATAAAGAAAGATGCCGTATATTTTTTTAAAATCAGGGGGTGATGTTCATAATTAACCTTCCCTTTTTTGAGGTAGGGAAACTATCGCCTTTCTCCCTCATTCGCAACTTTAATGAGACCGGAAGTGTATCTGTTTTGCTTTCCTTGGGATCCACAGGGTCTACCAGAGCATCCTGACACATAAGATAGGAGATACTCAACACATATCTGCCCTATGGCTGAGCTGGCCTTGAATTGGGACAAAAGAGAAGATCAAGGGTTGGTAAGCCAAAGTCCTTCGCCTAGGGTCACTTAGCCAAGGAGCAGAACTAGTATTCTAACCTAGAATTATCCCTAACTCACGAAAGATCTTGAACAAGCTACTAAACCGCTCTAAGAGTCAGCTTCCTTCGCTGCAAAATAGGGTAACGAAAGGTGGACTGTGTGGTCCTCTGCAGCGGTGGGCTTTCTGAATGTGAACTTGGTCCCGCAGTCCAGCACTCTAAGCTTTCCCGTGCACAACCGAGCATCCAAGGACAAACCCTCCTGCGACTTCAGACCTTCCCGCTCCGCAATCAGTCCGCGCCCCTAGGAGGTGTGGTCAAGGCGGGGCCAAAGGCAGGCACGTGCACGGAGCTTGAAGGCGCATGCGCGAGGACACGGTGACCTCAGAGCCACTCGCGGGCACGCCCCTCTCCCGCCTATCGCTGTGGACCGCGCAGGCGCAAGCCCGGAAGATGGCGGCAGCTGGAGCGGGCCGCCTGAGGCGGGCGGCTTCCGCCCTGCTCCTCCAGAGTCCCCGACTGCCCGCCCGGGAGCTGTCAGCTCCGGCCCGGCTCTATCACAAGAAGGTATGGGTGGGCAAGGGGGAACGCGGACCACCCAAGGGATCCAGGCACCCCGCAGGTCCCTGGGCCGGGAGGGACGATCCACCCCCACGTCTGTCTCCACGCACTTTCTCCCGCTACGCACTGATGCTGTCCGCCGCTGATACGCCAGTGATACAGCGGGACTTCCATGGGCCTCGCTGCTATCCGCCACTTCGCGTGTTCCAGCTTTAAACTCGCCGGCAGCCCAGGCGGGAGGGTTCTGTTGTGAATTACCGTTCTGCGTCGAGACACACAGGCCAGCGCGAGATCCGGCTTCAGCCAGGCCGCTGCTATAGCTAAGTGACCGTGGGCAAGTCAGGGCCCCTCGCTGAACCCGATTCCCCAGAAGGGAAAGAGGGCAGCTATCCCCTACAAGAGATAACATATGTGAGTCATCTGCATGGTGCCTGGCACATTGGTCTAACAGAGGGAGGCCATTTATGATGCTGTTATTGTTTTAGGAGCGCGTGGCCTCCAGGAGTTAGGCGCCTAACGATACTTGGTTTCTTGGCTGGGAAGGGGGTGCTTCTGGGGACCCTTGTCTTCACGTGAGACTCACTCCGGAAACAACTAAAGAATTCTGTAAATCAACGTGGTGCAAAAAACCCCATTAGATATTTTGTAGGTCCTTGGAACTTGGAGTCAAAATCTGTGATCGGGTGGAAAGTAGGGGACGACTAGAAGGTCAAGATACTTATTGCTAACTGGTAAACAAACCTCAAGATTATTAAAGCCTTTGGTGTGCCCGTGTGAGTGAATGTTTATTCTGTTCTAACTTCAGCACTTATGTCAAATCTTCCCTTCTCCCCCACCCGGGGGTGTGTTTTGTTGGCACTGATCACCGAAGGAACTTGGGCTGGCAGCCTTTCAGCACTAGGGTGCGCTGCTGCACCAGGGTGGCTTCAGGGTCCTGAACGACAAGGATGGTGCTGTTTTGAATACGTAGGTAGAAAGGGACTCGTTCCGCAGCTTCGTTCTTTCCCTAAGAGTCACCTTGAGCTTCTGAGAAAGCGTCCATCTCTGGGCCATATTTAGTTTAGAATTTTTTTTAATAATCATTCTCCTTTGACAGTGGATTTTATTAGGAAATAGAACACTGTTTAATCACAAATCTGGTGATATAGTGGGTAAGAGCCAAATGATTATTTGTGGTCGAAAACCCTAAGGAGCTAAAAACACGACTTTTCTGCTCTATCTCAAACAGTGTCTCCAATCTCCTAAGGTAGTTGGAGAGGAGACACAAAAAGAATTTGGATCACAAATGATTCTCATTGATACAAGCATAGGCCTTCCTACTGCACTGCCTGATTCAGGTTGCTGACCTTGAGAGAGACCGGTGCCAGTAGAGTGATCATGATTTCTCTAACCCTGTCATTTCAGGTTGTGGATCACTATGAAAATCCTAGAAATGTAGGGTCTCTTGACAAGACATCTAAAAATGTTGGAACTGGATTGGTGGGTGCTCCAGCATGTGGTGATGTCATGAAATTGCAGGTACCACCTGGTTCATCTTTATTCGTGAAGAGTAATCCCTTCACTTAAACAGTGCTTCGTAACTGGCAGAGCACTTGTATATGTAGTGTCTCATTTAATCTTCATGTTTGTTCGCTTGAGATGGAATGAGTCAGTGTCAGAGATGATTAGAACAGGGACTCAATCCTAATTTTCCAGCTAGTATACTATGCTGACCTATTCTGAAGTAGGAAATGGATCCAAAGTCACTGTATCGGTTTAAATTTCAGCTTCAGCTGAGTGAAAGATTTTGTGGAATTTGCTGATCAAAGGAAACTTCTAGTGAGCTGGCACTCCTCAATGAGACAAGAAGTGCAATAAACTAAAACTGTTCCCAAATTGGAAATGACATGAAGGTAGTGGATTGCACTTTGGATAAACTATAGCTTTAGTCTCCTTCACGGTGGGCAGACAGGTTCCCAGAGGTCTTCATACCTATCTTGGAAAACAGAGACAAGGCGGGAGGGAACTGCTGAGTGCAGTTTGATGCCTAAGAAAAAAATATTAACCAGAGACCTTGGCTACAGACTCTCCCAGTGTTTACGGAGACAAATTGCCTCAGCAGCTTGGGAGCGGACTTCTTCAAATAGAACTTTATAGCCAAAAAGCATGCTAGGATTGCAAATAAAGTAAAACTAGTGTGGAAGAGTGTAATCTTCTCATCTTTACCAGCTAGGCCTGTCTAGTTGCTCCTGAATCTCATTTTTCATCACTGAGGTCTTTGAAACAAAGAAAATTCAGTAAGAGCATAATTTCCAGCGTAGACAGAAAGCCCAAAGCTCTTGCAGAAGAACCCCGTAGGTCCCTGTGAGTACCGGGCTTCTGGGTTCTAGAGAGTGGCGCCAGGAGTCACCACTTAAGTCCTGTCTCTTCTAGATTCAAGTGGATGAAAAGGGGAAGATCGTAGATGCCAGGTTTAAAACATTTGGCTGCGGTTCTGCGATTGCCTCCAGCTCCTTAGCCACGGAATGGGTGAAAGGGAAGACGGTAAGCTTGTTTACAAGTGTGATAGAGTTAAATCACACTCTCTGCAACCTGGCTCTTAAAGGGACTAGTGAGTCAAAAGAAAAAAAAAAAAAAGGTAACCATGATATCTCCCAAATATTATACAAAAAATTTTAACCCCTTCCTTTCCCATCTGTTGATTGCATTCCTCATATTGGGAATTACAGGCCATTTTGTTAGGTATTATTTAGCTTTTTGTTGATCATTTTTATTCGGGAGTTCAGGTGGTATTTTGTTAATTACATAGAAAAAAAAGATTCTCATCTATCCTCTGACAAAATGAAATTGAAGCTGGGCATGGTGGTGCATGCCTGTGATCCCAGCACTCAGGAGGCTGAGACAGGAGGATCAAAGTTTCCTTTGATCACATCAGGCTGAGTTTGAGACCAGCCTGGGCTACATAGTGAGTTCAAGGCCAGTCTGAACTACATAGTGAGACCCTGTCTCAAAAAAAAAAGAAATTGAAGTGTTTGTTTTTCTCTAAGAGTGCTAATATTCTTGTAGTTTCTTAGGTGTCTTAAATCAGGTTGGGGGATATTGTATAATGGTTATTTTCCTGTTTGATTTCCTCCCATCCTATTTTTTCAGGAAGGATTCCTGACGCCTTACAAGTATTGGTAAAATAAACTAGCATATGTTAAAAGAGACTAAAAGTCAAAAACACAGCAAAAGTAAGGGCAAAGTAAACAGCAGGGATCCAGGTGGCTGGTCAGCTGGCCTGAGGGTGGAGACAAGAAGGCCAGAACATCTTTTCCATGTTTTTATTAACCATGGCCTCCTCCCCAGCAGCTACAGGGATAGAAGCTCTATGAAGATCTGGACTCTAAAAGCCACTTGCTATAACGCCACTATGAAAAGCCAACCTGCAGGGCACTCATCCTTGACTCCCCTGGGGAGCCAGCTCAGGAAGCTGAGTCATGGAGGCGCGTGCTTAGAGTGCTGACCAGCTTTCCCATAAAGCGTTTTGCCAGACAACATGCCACCTGCTTCCTGTGGCTCAGGGCCTGCTGCCTGGCAAGCTCTGTAGGCCACAAAAGTACAGGTCTAGTCTGTTGTAAATAACTGTGAAGTGATCGGTCAAGAACTATTCTCAGCGAATGGGGAAGCACGACAAGGTGCACTTCCGGGACCTGGCCTTTAGGGGGCTCTGAGTCACCATGAGAAGTGGGGAAGAGCACCTTTAACCTTGAAATCCTCCTGAGCTAGCCAGGGAGTCAGGCTGTTGAGGAAATCTGCCTTTCCTTAATGCAGTGGGGTTCTGCTCCACATGGGCAGGAACCCGCCTGCCTCCCATCATCCCAGGGCTCCCACCCAGACCTCAGGCATCCTCTGCAGCCTGTATAGGAGGAGATTCTCTACTTCAGGCAGAAGATGAGTCTGAGCGGAGCTCTCAGCCCGAGGCCTGCCAGGGCAGCATAGGTAATCGCCTTTAAGCAGCGACTCTGTTGCTGGCTGTGAGCAGATCCCTCAGAGACGCCTCGTGTGTCACCTGGCTGGTGGGTGTGTCTTGGCTGCTCTCGTTCACCCGGCCCAGCAGTGCAGGTGTGTGTACCTCACACTTGAGAATCCCAGCAGCAGTTTGGCACACCAGTGGGAATCCTGAGAAGGCAGTAGGGCTTTGTTTTCAGTTATGAGGCAGAAATCATTCCCTGCCAACCTGTCCTCTCGGGTCTTCCTTTTTTACTGTCTGACCCTCTCAAGATAAAGTTTACACAAAACCATTCATCTTTCGCTTGTGCCTCTCAGGTGGAGGAAGCTTTGACCATCAAAAACACAGACATCGCCAAGGAGCTTTGCCTTCCGCCTGTGAAACTACACTGCTCCAGTGAGTCTCTGCTCTCCGGGGTGTCAGCTGGTGGGGACATTGGCAGTAATTTCAGCTGCATCAGTGACAATCCTATCAGGTCACAGAGCCCATCTGTGTAACCCGCAGAGTACTGGAGCTCATGGAGCCTGTCTTTATGACCTTCTGGGGGTCAGCACCCTGCAGCCTCATGGCTAGGGGCTCCAGAGAGTCATGCAGGAGGCAGCGTGCCCTGGGAGCCACAGTGAGCGCTTGAGGGGCATGATTTTGAAACCTCAGAAACAGCCTTGAGTCCACAGTAGATGTCATCACTCCCCTCTCCCAGAGGAGGAGCCTGGGCTCAGTGGAAAGCACCTAAGTCACACAGTTAATAAGTGGAGGAGCCAGAACTTAAGGCCCAGTCTCTGATTCCAGCATCATGCTATAGCCAAGTGAGGACCAGCAGAGGCAAAAACCCAACATTGGCCACCATCTGTTCTTTGTGTCCTTCGTCACTGCCCGTCTGGATGCCATGGCTGGTGGGGTCTGCATCTGCCTAAGTGGGGTGACGCACCCTCCCCTTAGCACTGTCCTGAGAGCCACAGGCCGTGAGGCTGCACTTGGCCTTCACTGCAGTCATCACTGTTATTAAATCTAGTGCTCTCCTGTCCTCTCCTAACCTCTCAAGAACATAGGAAATGAGAAACAGTTGCCTTAACAGTAAACAGTGATAGAGGTTTACTAACCAAATTAGTTAACAAATCCGCAGAGAGCAGCTTCCTGCCAGGGTGAGGACGCAGGAGAAGAGCCGGTGGTGCACACTAATGCTGGCCTCAGGACACCTATTGAGACCCAAGTTCTTCCCACTTGAGCTGGAATGTTAAGTACCCGTGAAGGAAGGCCATAGCTTATAAACATTTTCACAGGGTTCCAGGAAACCGCGGCCTTTTTGCTAGGCTCCTGAGGTCCTGTACTGAACTCTTCAATGTTCTCTGCTGTTTGCTGCTTTCTTCGATCACTCCAGCTCCACCGATGTCTGTCTTCCCTATAGCTTCACATTCAGTATCAATTCCTAAATAGAAGTGTCAGACTTGGGATCACAAGGGGGTGACGTGGCAGGCTCCATCCCATCTGCCCCGTGGGACTTGGGTTCAGCCACCTAGTTTAACCAGCATCTGCTGTGTTCAGCCCAGATTTTCACCAGAGTAGGCAAGAACTAACACTCATCATGTCCCTGTTAAGTGTCAGCCACTTTCTGGAATCCCGTCACTATCCCGGCAAGAAAAGTATGACTACCCTAGTTTTTACCAAAAAGAAAATGGATTCTAAGAGGCTAAGGAACTAGGCCAGAATCCCAGATATATGAGCCACAGTCTGAGTCCCCAGAGCCAGCCACGGGAGTAACAGGGCCCAGGAAGCAGGAGGCCGACTTTCTGTCTGGCTCTCCACCCCAGCACCTGGCTGAGTCACTCAAACAAGGCCCTCCCTACCCCAGTGCCCTCCAGCCCAAAGATTTTTCTCCCAAGACATTCCTTCAGTGTGTGGAAACTCAGGTGTTCTCCTTCCATCCCTTCCAGTGCTGGCAGAAGATGCAATCAAGGCTGCCCTGGCTGACTACAAACTGAAGCAAGAACCCAAGAAAGGAGATGCAGAGAAGAAATGAGCCCTTGGCGAGGCTCCAGCAAGTCACTTAACTTGGCCCACCGCTGCACGAACACTTTTGACTTCCAGAAGCTCCTCGCAGTACTTAAAAAGAAGCTGTGAGATACACACAATATTTCCCATCCACGTTGCAATGTAATGCCAGCAAAATACACCGTTTAATTGTTCTGCATCCCGTAGTTTCTTTCAGGTCATTTTTATCACCTTAACGCACTTAGTGTATATTTTGAATTACATGCGTGGCCTCAACAGAAATCAGTGAAGTCTTAAGTTTTGATAGCCCACAGAGTGCATAAGTATCTTATTCTACCTGAATCTATTTTGGGGAAGGTTACCAGTAGAATGCCTTGGTTTGATTACTTGATAGAACCAATTATTGTACATAGAAGAGATCTATATATATATTATAATAAAAGAATGTAAGATGATGGTTTTCTCTAGTAAGCTTTGTATCTTGGATCCCTTTCCCCAAAGTGTTTCCCAAAGCCCCTTGGGGTTCCCAAAGACGAGACAGTGAAGACACGCACAGCTGTCCTAGCAAAGTGGACAGTAAAGGCCATGAGCAGAGACTTTTCCAAAACCGTAAGTGCTTTATGAAACAAGGAGATGGTCATTTGTTTGAGACAGTGTCTTGTTAAGTTACCCACGCTGACCTCAAACTTACAGTCCTCCTGCTTCAGCCTCCCAAGTAGCTGGGGTAATAGGCACATGCCACCTCACCCAGCTTTGGTCATTGCTTTTCATTGCTCTTTACAACATAAGAGAGAACTCAAAAGTGAGTCTTGCAGATTCTTTTTCCAGCGTCACTGGTTTATGCAATCTGAGAGACACTGGCTAAGACGATATAATATGCCTGTGGACCAAATGCGTAGAGCACCTGGGGATTGAGTGTAAATGCCGATTTCTAGGCCCAGGGCTCTGACTTGGGTCTGGGCAGGTAATTCTGATGCCCTCAGCCCTTGAGAGCCTCTTGGATTTTGTATGGTGGCAGATGGGCCAAGTCAGAGGGAAGAAACTCTTGTCAGTCTTCTGTCCTGTGCAGGGATGGCATTTAAATGATTCCCTCTGAACCAGCTGTACGTGCACAGTGTCCTTGAGGTGGTTGAAAACAGACTGCCCTGGCTCAGGTGTGGATTACACGTTCGGTCGCTATCCAGCCTCCTCTGAGCTCCCCCCATCCTGAGCTACCCATAGTCACAAATCTCAGTCAAGGAGGGCCAGTTTTCAAGTGAAAATGTGATACTTCAACAGGGAGATGGGTCTTTTGCAAATGAGAAGGGGACCAAGCGATGGAGAGAGGAAAGGGAAAGTAAAATGATGCGTCACGTACGTGTACGAACTCCCTACAATGAGTGTAATCGTGTGCTGCAAACATGTATTAATCAAAATTCAAAAATAAATTTTTTAAATATACAGAGGTCACCCCTCCCCCCCAAAGAAGACTACCATAATGAATGTCTGAAGACATTTGCTTTTCTGATTTCAGGGGGGTTTTTTTGTTTTTTTTTTTTCAGGCATAGGCTGGTCACCTCTTAAATATACCTCCTTTGTTTAAAAAATACATATTTTTAATGGTCTGGGTTCTGGTGGAGAACACAGAACTTCAAAGGCTGTTCCCTCCACAGTCCGTAGAAAAGACCACAGACCAGGGCCTCATCAGAATCTCAAATTAGAACCCTGGGCAGAACCATGTCAAATTGTCCCGTGTGGCATGTTCTGCTGTGTAATTCACGAGCCCTCTAAGCTGGGCTTGTCTCTCCCTTGTTACATGTGGCAACACCACAACTCCCCACCTCTTTTCTTTGCAACTTTTTAAATGAGACGTTTTTGTCCCAGTTAACATCCTCGGAAAATTGGAACTGAATTCCACAAATCAGAAGCAGCCGGTAAACAGCCAAACAGTATTACAGCACAGCTCAGACCTCCATGTGGAGGGGCCTCTAAAAGAAATGGGTATTTCCATTAACACATTAAAAACACCCAGACAAGTCTAGTTTTGACCACGCGAGGGCCTCAGGTAACCTTTACTGCTCTGGAATGGTTCTTTTGTTTTTTGTTTTTTTCAGTCTCCAAGTGGGTCTTGGCATCTTTAAGTAAACTCTATTGTGGGGGGTTTGACAGATAAAATGGCCTGTTGAGCACCCATGCTCTGTGTCAGGTCCCCTTAATTCTCACGACAACCCTCTGAGGTAGACATTATTTCAAACAAGCCCACTAGCTCAGGAGACTGCCTGACTCTCTCAGGCCAGCTGTCCTGTGCCAAGTGACCTAAGCCCATGTTTCTGGCCCATTCCCTCCAAACAGAACAGAGGTTCCTGTTCCCTGCACATTTACCCAAAGACAGCAAACCAACGCAGCAGGGCCCAGGGCATTCACTGCCGGGCACTACGCAACTCCCCAGCTGCTTCCAGGAGCCTAATTGCAATGCTCTGGCAGTGGGGCCTGGGCCCTGGCATCATCAGTGGAGATGGTTGGGCTGATGGGTGACTGGCTACAGAGATGGGCAGAGAGCAGGTAGGTGGGTGGATGCGTGGGGAAACGAACTCGGAGAGGTGGAGTGACTTGTCCCAGGGCATGGCAGGGTGAAGCTCTGGCTCATGTTCTCTGCCCGCCTCCAGCCCCATCAAAGCACCAGACCAGAGCCATGGATGTCTCATTAACCTTTCCTAATTGTCACTTCTAGACTTGGGTCACTTGGGACTACATCAAAATGCCTAGCTTTAGAAGCTCACGTTAAGCATTGTCCCATTAAAGTCTCTCTGTCTCTCACAACTTTTCTTTAAAACCCAAGCAAATAAGGACACCTCCTGACAACCTCAAAGGCCCCTTGACCTAGAGGCAAGAGTGCAGGTGCTGTGTCTATCCTCAGACGAGACGTCTAGGTCCCACTGACTCTTGGAGTGAGGGGCCCTACAGGGGAGCAGCAGAAGATGGGTGCAGAGCACATCCCTGCTGACAGCTCTTGGCATCTGTACTTGCTTTCCCCACCTTCCTAGGTGACATCACCCAAGCCCTCAAAGGTCACCTCCCCAGAAACAGCCATCTCCATACAACAAGGCAACAGCTTGGCGGAATACAGTGATCTTAGAGCATTGGATCAGATGCTGACTGCATGAGCCTTGGTGTATTCATCTGCCAAATGGGAATAATAATAATAGTACCTACTTGATCCAGTAGAGTTGACAGCAGGCACTGTCACCTGGTGTTCTATATAGATTAGTTCGTTTACTCTTCACAGAATCCTAAATGCCCCAATGATCTTCCTTTATAGACAGAGCAAGTAGAAGGATGGGTGACGGGTCCAAGATCAAGATCATCATCAGGAAATGGGGGAGCAGATTCTAGTCCCTGATTGTCTGATCCAGAGCCCAGCACGCTGTTTGCTATTGCTGTATTGTCTACGGCTGTGATGGGTGCTACTGTGAGCATCCGTACTGTTACTGCTGCTACTGATAGTAACTATCGTTACTTTGTTTTGTTTTGTTTTGTTTTTGTCTTCTTGAGACAAGGTTTCACTGTGCAGTTCAGGCTGGCCTTGAACTCACTTTGTAGCCCAGGCTGGCCTCAAACTCACAGCAATCCTCCTGTCTCAGCCTCCAGAGTGCTGGGATTACAGGCGTGTGCCACCACACCCAGCCTGTCATTACTATTAGTACTAGAGTTACTACTGCTGTATAAATCTTTAACCTCAAGGTTCCCAACCCAGGGTGTCTTCTGCATAGAACCAACACTCACAGAAAGTCTCCAAAAGTATGCAAAGCTGTTACCTTGCTACACCCATGCAGGTGACACACCAGTGTGACTTCTGCCACACAGCTCGACAAGCAAGCTTGCTCTACTGCCCTTGGCCATCACGGGGCACAGCCATTCCCCAAGACCAGCCTTGAATACTGCCACCACCACCACCACCCAGCTATCTTTGGGAATGTCATGTTTGACATTCTGGCCCCTGGCCTTATTTCAGAGAAACCCAACTCCCTAAAGAACCCCAGAAGGCCCCAGGTGAGGACACACCCATCACCCCAGATCTGCTCCTGCAGAGGAGTTCCCAAGCACCTCCCATCCTGCCCCCAGGGCCTCACACCACTGGGTCAAAGAAAGCTCCAATGGGGAAACTGGACAGGACCCACCTCCACCCAAACACAACCCCATTCTAAAGCCCTGTGTCGCAGTCCCATGGAGGAGGATTTTAGGACTTTAGGGAACAACAGATGAGAACTGGGAAACTCAGGTTCTGATTCACACTCTGCCCTGATCTTTCCAAGGCAGATACTTAGCCAAGTACTTATCCTCTCTGAGCCTTGGTTTCCCCTTCTGAAAAATCAGGATAATACTGGCTCCAAGGTCATGGTATTGCTGTGAGGACTAATTTAATTACCCCATTTGAAATGGAAAGAGCAGTGCCAGGCATGTAGTAAATGCTCAATAAACAGTAGTTGTCACTGCCATCATTGTCTTCATCACTATCACCATTGACACAAACACAGCTGTGGTTGTTGACGTTGTCATCAGTCCCTGCTATGTACTGAACTGGGCCCCCTAAAAATTCATATGTTGAATCCCTAACCCCCATGCATCTATATTTGGAGATGGGGTCTTTAGGAGGAAATTAAGGCTAAATGAAGTCATAAAAGCAGGGTCCTAATCCGATAGGACCAGTGGTCCTCTAAGGAGGCGTCCCTCAGCATATACTCAAAGAAACACCAAGTGAGGACCGAGCAACCACCTGCACATCAGAAAAGAGCTCTCGTCAGAGACAGAACCCACAGGAGCCTTGATCTGGGACTTTCCAGAAGTGTGAGAAAATCAATTTCTATTGTGTGAGCCATGTACTCTGTGGCATTTTGTTATATCTGCCATTATCATTGTCACCATTACCATGATCACCACCGTCATCGCCACTACCGTCACCATCATCACCCATCTTCATCATCACCATCATTACAGGTCGGTTCTCCAGGAAGCCACCCCGAGATGGAGATGAGCCTGCAGGGTGCTCACTCGGGACTATTCCTGGGCCCACCCTGTGGAAGGGGGTTAAGAAATCGGGACTGGGCTGAGGGAGGTGACAGGCAGCAGTGTACCCCAACAAAGCTCTCCATCTACCACATGGGGACCTATAAATTTGACACTCCTCCAGGTTGTCCTGCATGGGGACCTCTGTCCCTCACAATCTAAAATTCCTTTCATGGCTGGGTTTGGGACTCCATCTTCTTACTATTTTTCCCAAGCAGAAGAGCCGCAGGCAAAGCTCACCATAGATGACTAAGTCCCTGGCGTTCCAGGCGTCCCTGGGGCCCGCCGGGGGGCCAGAGGGCTTCGTAGGGTGCCTTACACTGCCCCGCTGGCCCTTCAGACCCACAGCCTTGCTCACTTTCCCACCAGAGCTGGGCCCCAGAGACCACCTCCCACTGACGGGGTGCGCTTCCATTCTGACCCCCACAGGCCCCAGCCAGCATGGCCCAGCTTCCTGGCAAAGCCCACTTGGGCAATCACCCAGGATTAAGTCTCCTCTCGACCTCTCCTGCTCTTTGCAAGGGAGCTGAAATGGACGGCAATCTGCGAGTGTGGCGAGCCTTTCTCCAATCCAGCTGACTGAGCTGAGGGCTTCAAGGAAGAGAGTCTGGGTCAGGGACTCTCCCAACACTGTGGCTAGGAGCGGCCATGGCCTCTCTCATTTGTCTACCTCATTTGGACAACTGAGAGAAGCTGTTTGCAGTCTAAATGAAATCGCATAGAGAAAGTACCCAGCACAGCCAGGTATACAGTAAATGCTTCCTAAATGCTCATGTCTGCACAGGACGGGTCCTTCCCACAGGGCAGAGGAAGGAGTCAGGAGGGGGACAGCCCCAGCCTTACACCAAGCAACACTTTCCATCCTCTCTCTCCCTCTCTCTCTCTCCCCCTGCCCTCTCTCTCATTTCCAAGGTTAGACCTAACCCAGGCTCACCTCAGCCCCCTCACCAGCCTCCCTGCAGCCCCTCAAACTCACTGAGCTTATTCCTACCTCAGGATCTTTGCACTTGCTGGTCCCACTGCTCAGAGCCCCTTTCCCCAGAGCGTCTCAAGGCTTCCCCTTCCAATCGTGTCTCACCTAAATGTCATCTCCTAGACACACTCCTCCAGCAGACCCCCACAGCCGAGACACTTGCCAGTCACTACCCCATCAAATCGCATTCAATTCACAGCACAGGCCCTCTGGATGGGCCTTGCTCATGAAGAGAACGAGCCATCTTCCTAAGTCCCAGGGCCCATCTCTCCTTCTCTGTGCTTGCAGTTTCCCTGTCTGCAGAATGAGGGGATTGGATCCCATGAACCATGCTCCCTTCCAGCTCAAACAGAAAGATTTCCACAGACTGGGATAACTTCTCATTTTTGCCAAGAACCAGGTCACGCCAGAACATGATTCATCTCTGCCGATTCTGCCTAGCAACCAGCCCTTCTCCCCTCTCCCCAAACCACCACCCCGAAGAAAAATTCCTTCCCACCACACACCAGTGTCTGGGGAGGAACACAGACCCCACGTCCCCTCCTGTCTGTCTGCCACCAGCATTTTAACGCAACCTCAGAATGTCTCCGGCTCTGTCTGGAACAACTGGGGGGAGCTGCACCCCCCCAGACCGGAAACAGCAGCAGAAGTGAGCGGCGAAAGCGCTGACCCAGCACACGAGCAGGACAGTTGCTCTCCCTCTCCCCCTGCCTGCTTCGCCCGCTCCTGTTCCCAGCCACACAGTGGCTGTGTTTTTGTTTTCAGGAGGGAGAAAGAAGAGACAGAGAGGAGGGAGGCTCCATGTCCAAGACAAAACCAGCTTGCTCCGCCAGGGAGACTGTAACCCAGCTTTCCGTGCTGAGGAAGATCTGTATCATTTTAGTAGGTATCGGGAAGCATTTAATAAACTTTAACACCCACTGGTGACCCAAAATCCCAGCAAGCAAAGGGTAGAAAGTAAGTTCCTTAACTCGATAAGGGACATTTATCAGAAAGTTACAGCAAATGTCTCACCACTGGCAAAGCTTTGGAAGGATTCTCAGTGACACTGGGGTCAAGGCGACAATGCTCATGATCATCACTTCTCCGAAGAGCACCTTCACCTCCGCCTCTACCACCGTCCACATCCACCACCATCACCTCCACCTCCTCTAGCACAACCACGCCATCTCCACCATGTCACCTCCTCTACCACTGTCACACCCTACCTACCACTCTCATCACCATCACCTCCTCCACCATCTGTCTTCACCCCCACGCCCACGCCCACCCTCATCATCACCTCCGCCACCTCCACCTGGTCCACCTCCCGGCCAAACTTAGAGGCAGGGCACCCACATGTCTGCAAAGCCACACACATGCAGGTCCTGCTGGGCTGTGTGTCACAACACAAGCTCTGCCATTGGTGTCCTCCCTCCACGGCCACCATACCTCTCCTGGTGGAGCCCTGGATTTGGCTCCAGCCGAGGGACCCCAAAGCCCAGCGGAGCAGAAGTCTGAGCTCACACCTCGAACGGGTGACTTGGGCACTGTTATGGTTTGTGTCTGGATGTCCCCCCAAAGCCTCATGTGGTCATGGGAGGCGGGCTTTTCGGAGGCAGCTGGATCTAGAGTTTGTGATTGATTCAGGGTCTAATGCTGGGATTAAGGGCAGGTAGCCTGCATGCAGTATAAGGGACAGAAAGAGGCTTGCTTTCCCCTCCTCTCTCTCATAGCTTTTGGTATCTTCCGCCACCTTGAAAGGTTGCCTCTCTGCCGTGTGTCACCCTGCCTTACAGCCAGCCGATTATGGACTGAAACCTCTACGAACTGTAAGCTAAATAAACTTTTCCTCCCTTAACTTGTAGATGTTGGATATTTTGTCTCAGCAACAAGAAAAGTAACTAAGACAGGAACCTGGGCCCTCCCAACCAAGCATTGGGACTGCCCCCTGGAGAGCGGAGCTTGGCCCCTTATGCCAGGCAGGCCACAAACCACAGGGGGCTCAGCTCTCAGGCCAGAGCCACACCTGAGTCCTCTTCCCCACTCACCAGCCAAGCACGCGACCTTGGACAAGTCTCCTCACCTCTGTGGCACTGCATTCGTCAGTGAATCTCTGGGCCATGGATGTAGCTCAGTGGCACACAAGCGCCTGCCTGGCAAGCGCAAGGTCCTGAGTTCCATTCCCAGTACCAAAAAAAAACTCTCGGAGAAGGGACAGTTTCTTCACCTGCAAAATGACCCTAATCATGTGGAAAGCAAATTGTAAGATATGGACTATACATCCATTCCAGGCACTTGGCCCAAAGCAAATTCTCTCCGAACATTCATATTCAAGAGTTAGAGCCTGAACCTCCCCGGTGGGCCCAGCAGTTCTTTAACCTCCCTGCTCCCCACCCCCCCCGCGATGGGCACAGATGGTTGCCCCCTTTCACTTGTTCTAAATAACACAGACACAAACATCCTCATGCATTCATCTTGGTGCCTGCCACAGGTGGTTCTGCAAGCAGGTTCCAGAAAAGAATCTCCGGGTCAAAGGGCAAGGATATTTATGACATTGGTAGATGCTGCCATAGGCTCCTCCGCCAGGGACGTTTATCTCCTCCCCACTGCCTGCCCCCAGCTGCTCAAAGCCAGATACTGCAAAGAATCAAGTTCGGACACAGACAAGATGTCCTGATCTTGGAAGAAGCCATGGAAAGGATTCAAGATGTTTCTAACTGGCTCCCTGGGGCTGGCCCAGGCCTTTCAGCAGAACCCTGTGCCAGATGGGCCATGAGGAAACTGGCTTTTGGGCCTAGCCTGCTTGACTTAGGTTAGATAGAAGAAAAGACTTCCTGAGAGTGCAGGGTTGTTGGACAATGGAGAAGAGCCTGAAGGAACTAGATTCCTTCTAGGAGTCTCTTAAAACTGGGGAGGGCAGGGGTCCCTCAGGGATGGATTAAAGGGGGAAAAAGAGTTCCAGGCATAGTGATGCACTGTAATCCCAGCATTTGGGAGGCTGAGGCAGGAGGATTGGTGGCAAGTTTGAGGCCAGCCTGTGCTATACATGTTCAAGGCCAGTCTGGACTACATAGCAAGACTGTCAAAAAAAAAAAAAAAAAGAAAGAAAGAAAGCAAGTTGTAAAGGTGGAGAAAGAGGCCAGTTCCTCCCAAGACCTTGTGTGAGAATTGAGTGGTTCTTTTCATTTAGGGGGAATGGCACCTGGCCGCCCTCATCCCTGGATGCTAACAATACCAACTCGGTGAGAAGACAAGGTTTGGGACCCACCAGCTGACTGAAATCCAGCATCAGCATTATTCTTTCCTTTGCAGGAAACTCAGCTAAGCTCAGAAAGTGCAAGGAACTTGCCGCAGGTGGCATAACCCGGGGAAAGGGCAGAGCCAGACACCACGAGTGCTCAGAATCTCCCCATGTGCAGCGTCATGGGCGGAAACAAGGACAGGAGCAACCCACAGACACAACTTGGTCACTCACCGGCCACTAGGGCAGGCACCTCTGTGCTCCCTTCCCTAGGAAGGGGGTAAACTTCCTTCTGCCCTGCCGGTGGTTGCGCAAGGCGCAGGACTGCACCCCCCACACCATGGGCTTCCTTCCACGGTCAGGGCCGTGCGTGCAGCAGGCCTGTCCAGGAACACACAGGAAGGGCCCGACCTGGCGCCCTTGTGGTCAGAGCTCTTTCCTGCCTTTCCTCCCTGCGGACCACAAGGCTGGATGCAGCCCTAGCAGCTGTGAAGGCGCTGCTGCCGCCAGCCAGGATGTGGGGCCCTGTGGGTGTTTGGACACATGGCCCTGGGTCCCCTACCTCCATGCCTCCGTGCATTCACTTACTTGTCCGTGGGCTCACAGCCAATGTGGAGCAGTGGTCTGGGCGCTGGCTGGAAAGTCCAGCAGCCCCAGGAAGTTCAAAGCTCAACTCACTTTCTGGCGGTGCGACCTTGAGCAAATCACCTCACCTCGCTGAACACCTGTATCTTCCTCTGCAGCGAGTAGACAATATCCGTGCCTCCTCGGCTCTGTGAGGGCCCAGTGTAAAGAACGCGCTTACTGCTGTGCCTCACACACAGTGTCACTCTGGAAGTGAGCAATTCAAATACCGTGGGATTCAACTCCTAAGGAAAGACGGGAGGGGGTAACTTGGAGGCCCTTCTGTCACCATCTCGCCGGGGCAGGTGCAGAGATGTCCAGCTTCCCCATGGCCACATTTCCCCTCTGCTTCTCACGCAAGGACGCAGCCATGCTGGGAGCTTCACAGTCCCTTCTCTGCATTTATTGAGCACCTACTGTGTACCCAGCTTGCGGGTGGGGGGCTGTTGCCAATCTCAGAGCTGAGACTTGTGGGCATCTCTCTTCAAAGGGCCCCGGGGCAGGAGTGGCTGCGAGGATAAGCCAAGCAGCACTCTCCCCGCTGAGCTTCCTTCCAGGCAGGACCTGGAATTTCACAGGGAAAGCACTAGGGCTCCAAGAGGGACAGAAGCTGCCTAAGGTGACACAGCCTGCACCTGGGCCCTGGGGACTTCATAGATGGACACCTATGCCCTCCTCATCGGGTGCCCGGAGGATGTTCCCACCCAGGGTGCTGCTGGTAGGTGGATGGAGATGGGAATACCACCGAGGTCCCCTGGTAATTGGTAACTGGGGTCCCTGCTGGGTCCCCTCCCCCAGGCTACCCCAGAAATAGCCCTGACTCCTGCCCCAGATGGACCCAGGCTCCCCCAACCATGTTGCCACCTACGTTTCCAGCCACACTGACTCAAGTGACCCAGAAAGAAGATACGGCTCTGGAAGACACTGGCATGATGTTTTGTTTTGTTTTTTGAGACTGGCTCTCACTATGTGGCCCAGGCTGACCTCAAACTCACAGTGATCCTCCTGCCTCAGCCTCCCAAGTGCTGGGATTACAGGCATGCACCACCATGCCTGGCTAGAGCCAGGTATTTAGAGAGAGAAATTTCCCCCTTTTCTCTTCAAATAACAACAGTTTACATTCACTGAGCCTTGGGGGGTGGGGGCAGTTCCAGGCACCTTAAATTGTTTGTTTGTTTGTTTGTTTGTTTGTTTGTTTTGAGACCAGGTCTCACTGTGTAGTTCAGGCTGGCCTTGAACTCAAGGCAATCTTCCTGCCTCAGCCTCCCAAGCTCTTTAAGTGATGAACTCAACTCCCACCAGCCCTTTGAGGCATTGTTCCTCATTATTCCCATTTCACACATGAGGAAACAATCCCAGAGAGGTGATGTGACTGGCCCGAGGTCACACAGCTGGGAGACGCTAGCGCGGGGATCTAACCCAGGCATGAGGCCTGCACTCCTAACCACCAGGCTGCCCTGCCCTGCGTGTCTGTAAAGGAGGGAGGGAAGGATGCGGGGCAAAGTCTGTCCCTGCCCTTGCTGTCCCCAGTCCTCAGCCCTGTGCAGTCCCAACCCCTCAGCAAAGTCTGGCTTCTCCCAAAGAGAGGAGCCCTGGATGGCTGCCCACAGGCCTGGGCCCTCCCGCCTCCCCAGCACTCCCAGGGGTCCCCACAGGGCCCACTGGGTGGAGGACATCGGGGCCTCATCACAGGGCCTTGAGCATCAGTGCTCCTGATTTATAAGCAGGGCTATTTTCTCCTTTGCAGCTGCCGCCATAAACCCTGGCGCCTCCTGGGAAGGGGGCAGCTGGGGGTGGGGGGCCCTTGGGCCCTGGAGCCAGCACCAAATCCCTCCTGCTATTTCTGAGCAGCTGGACGATCCTGAGATTAAAACCTCCTGAAAAAATGTCAAATCCCCATCCTACCCGAGACTGGCCCCATCCTTCCCTCCAAACCAAATGAAGTGCCACGGCCACCGCGGAGCACAGGTGGACACAGCACAAGACGCCACTGGAAGCCGGGTCCACCCCGCCCCGCACTACCCAGCCCCTGTCCCACGCAGCCAGGCATGAAATAAAGGGCTGATCTAGACCACGGGGTCTCCAACTTTGATAATGACACAGTGACATCAGCGTCACCTGCAGAGGGACCCCAGGTGATCCTGATACCTCCAAACTAGAGGTTCCCTAAAGTCACTTCGGCTCAACATTGCCACTATTTAAGGTTCAATGCTCCAACTACTGGCTCTGTGACCTTGGGTGATTTTCTTGGCCTTTCTGAGTCTCCATTTTTTCCCACCCATAAAACAAGGAGAATACTGACCATCTCATTAAGCGGGATGTGAAGAAGGAATCAAATAGCACAAGTAGTTCAGAGCAGCTTTATTTGCAATAGCCCCAAACCAGAACCAACACAAATGTCCATTCACAGATGAACGGATAAGCAAATTATGGTACATCCATACAATAGAATATTACTCAGCAATAAAAAGGAGCAAAATATTGATGTGTACAATAACATGGACAAATCCCCAATAGTAAAAAAAAAAAAAATCAGATTTAAGCCTGTGCATTTTACCATTTACACTTCAAGTAAAGCTGTTTAAAAAAAAACAACCTTGGTAGAGCTCTGGATGCAGGCAGGATAGCCCACTTATTACTTGCAGCTATTTCCATTATGAATCATTATCACTGCATCTGGGTGCTTCTTTGATTCATTTCCATCTCCACCACCACATCGCCTTGGGTCTGCTTGTGAACAACGCATCCCCAATCCCTGGCACATAGGAAGTGCTCATTAAATAGCTGGGGTTGGAAAACAATCCGTTACTTTCTCCTGGAACATCTCAGAACCCAGAAGATTAATTTGCCCCAAGATTCGACAGCCCCAAACCTCTGTGGTGAGACTGGGTCTGAGGCAGCCCAGACCCACAGTCAACCCCCGCCAAAAGGAGACCGGGCTGGGCAAAACAAGGCAGCAGGTGCAGGAAGGAAGTAGATACCACCCCGCCCCACCCCCCGCCCCAGCAAGAGGGCTTGGCCGTGGGCCCTGTCCATGTTCTAAAACAATGCTGTAGGCACAGTGCTCAAAGCCCCACCTGAGCTGCCAGACAAACCTGGGTTAGAACTCCAGCTATGCTGGGCTGTGTGACCCCAGGCGAGCCGTCGCACCCCTCTGAGCCTGCTCCCTAGTCTGTGAAAGTCAAGGACACTGCTCATCACTCTGCGGAAGTGTGAGGAGGGCTCGGATGGTTCAGGAGCAACTAGCCCAGCCTGGCTCGCTTGACCACACACGTAGAACACAGAGGGCACTGGAGGCTGTGGGGACGGATCCCCAGCCACTCTCCCCTGTGACACCTCCAGACATGGTGACTTCCTTGCTCCAAGGGGTCTTGGGAGTATTTTAACAGCTCCCAGGTGATTCCCAGAGTGCAGGGTGGAGACACTGCCATCCACATGGGGCAGGACAACCCCTCTTTATACACGCAGAAACTAAGGCCCAGAGAGGACAGGCAACTTCCTCAAGGCTACACAGCCAAAAAGAAGAGCTGAGATCGAGTCAGACCCAGACCATCTGACCCCCGGACCCAGATCCGTAAGCTCCATGGCAGGTATAAAGATGCGCCCAACACAGAGGTGCACGCTGTCCCCTCCTGCTGTCCCCTGACCTCGATCCTAGCCAGCAAAGGCCAGCCCTCAGGCTGAGAAGAACAGGGCAGGGGACAGGAAGGAGTCCCGCTTTGCACGTGAGGCTCCTCAGCATCCCACACCCAGCCACAGGCCACCAGGATCCCCCTTCCCAGCCAGAGCCAGGGCTCAGGACCGGCCCCTCCCAGTAAAGGTGGCAGCAAGTATGGCTGGGGCTGGGTTCCAGGCGGAGCTGTCAAGCAGCTCTCTAAGCCCTACCCTGGCAGGGCTGCTCCAATCCTGGGCCCTGGGGAACTGGGGCACCGTGTCCCCTGCCCTCAGCCCTGCACTGCCCCTGGCAGGCCAGCCCACAATCCAACCCCAGGGAAGGCACCCTCGATGGCTCCCTGTCGCTGCTGCCAGCCTCGCCGCTGGTTACCCTGCTACAGACGGGGAGCAGATTGGAGGGGTCCAAGCAGGAGTGGAGGCCTGCTGTCCCCGCCCCAAGGCATCATTCACTCACTCACTCACTCATTCATTCATTCCTCAGAGGAGAAGTAGAGCCCTGCAGAGGACCCAGACACTGGGGTCAGACTGCTGAGCTGGCCTGGCTCTGTGACTTGGGCACCTGATGGCACCAATCTGGGCCTCAGTCTCCTCACCTGGGCGTGGGAATAACAACAGTGCCCACCGTAGGGCTGTGAGTCTTGATGAGTCAGCGATGCCCCATGCCTAGGGCGGGGCCCAGCATATGGCAGGGTTGTGTCCATTGTGACTGCTGTCATCACCAAACCTGCGGGATGAGGAAGGGGAAAGAACCCAGGAGTGGACGTGTAGGCCAGAAGCGACTGGTTGGAGGGGATTTGTAAGGTATCAGGGGACAGGAGGGTAGACGGGCATCCTGGGCAGAAGGAACAGCAGCTGGAAGTGCTCAGAGGTACAGGAGAATCCACTCCTGTCCTGGTGCTCAGGTCACATCCTAGCCCACCCCACCAGCCTCAGGGGACACAGCTATGGCTAAAACATACACCCCGACCTCTGGGGGGCCCAGCTGAGCATAAGTGGGGGGCTGCTGCCTATGAAGCTCACCCCTGCCTGCCCCCCAAGATCTCCAATGTGTGCTTCTGTGTCTTGAGGAGGCTTAGTGCACTCCCAGCCACATCCAAGTGCCTGAGACCCCCTCAGGAGCTTGGGAACAAGGAGAGATGCCCAGAGAGGCTGAGTGACTTGGCTAGAGCCACACAGCACGCTGGTGCTGGGCATTCCTACGCAGCTCTCCTGCTGCTGTTCTTGGCTGGAGCTGGGCTGGGCAGGGACGGGGACAGGGAGGGCCCTTCCCCCCTGAGTCGGACAGAGCCCATTGTGTGCAGTGAAACCCGAACCCAGGCCCCCTCTGCAGCAGCGGATACACTGGATGCAGGGTCAACAGCCTCCCTGCACCCTCCCCAAGGGACCCAGCACATGCTCTCCGTCCCAGCCACATCTGGATTCCAGCTGGCAGCTCCAGGACCCAGAGGAGGGCGAGAAGCCACCCCAGGAACTTACCATCAAAGGCGAGGAGGAGCTGGAGGGCAACGGGACAAAGGCAGAGAGGCCAGCTGGGGGCTAGGGCCTGCTGAGGGTGCCATGTGCGTGGCATTGTCTAAGACCGGTACGATGTACAACCTTCCTCCAGGGCACGGGCAGCAGGGACCCCGCCCCTGCTCTTGTCCTCAGGGGAGCAAAGGGTGGTGACTGTCCCGTGGTCATGATCAACACAGAACCATGTGTGGAAGCCAGGCCTGTGTGACTGGCATTCCAGGGGGAGCCCACACCCCAGCCTATAGTGCATCTGATCGCTCTCTACATATATACTTTGTTTGCTTTGTAGTACTGAGGCTCGAACCCAGGTCCTTCCCACTGAGCTACATCCCCAGGCTATTTTTTATTTTTTAATTTTGAGACAGGATCTTGATATGTTGCCCAGGCTGGGTTCAAACTTGTGATCCTCCTGCCTCAGCCTCCCAGAGTGCTGGGATTACAGGAACATGCCACTGTACCCAGCTAGTCTCCATCTTTCTCATACCAGTCTTCTCCTTCAGCCTCTAAGACCTGGCTGATGTCACTGCCCCACCGCAGAAAGTTGCTCGGGGCCCATGAGCAAACCCTCCCCAAAGACTCGCCCTCCTCCCTCCAGCAGAGCAGTGAGACTCAGAACAGATTCAAGGTTTATTATGCTGGTGTGTTACGTCTCAGCACCTGGGGGCTGTGCAGAGGTTAGGAAAGCCCCACACGGAGGAAGGGGGCGGAAACACCCCTCAAGACGCCCCCAAACGGGATGGAGCGCAGGCTCCCTGTTGAGGACAGAAAGATGTTGTGGACACAGGCTGCTAGACCTTGTGTGTGAGCAAAGGGCCAGTGGCCAGCACCTCCTGCTCCAGGCTGGGCATCGGAAACCAGAATGGAGGTCCCCTTGAATGCAGCCCCCTAGTTTACAGGCTGCTTTGAGAGTCTGACAGGCAGAAAGGGTTCAATGCATGTACCCCAGCCCAGAAGCAGTAGGGGGATGAGAAACTCAACCCCAAGTAGGGGTGGCTTGGGCAATCAAATCCCGATATGCCACATCCCAACTCTGGACCAACCAGAACTTGGCGGCACCTTCAAGAAAATAAGAGCAGTATTTTCCAGAGTGAGTTTTGCAGGATTTGACCTTAGAGCTGTTTTTAAAAGGAGCAATGCTGGGGATGTAGCTCAGTGGTAGAGCCCTTGCCTCTCCTGCATGAGGACCTGGGTTCCTTCCCCAGTACAACCAAAAATAAAGAATAAAAATTTGGGAAAGGCTAAGCAAAACCCCATACCCAATCCAAAAGGAGCTTTTACTGTGGGGCCTGTCAGAGCCCTGGGGAACAATCGGGCGGGGCTGGGGTAGGGAGGCAGCCAGCGTGGCCTCAACTCTTTTGACCTTGGAATCTTGTTTCCGTGGAGCGCCTCCGGGAATCCTGCCTGGGAAACAGTTGCTTAAGGCCCTCTTTGGATACATGGAGGGGTCCCTCTCCGAAGCGGCCTAAATAATCAGGTCCACTTCTGCGGCTGCAGCTCTAAGTAAAGGCAGAATGACCCTGAAATATTCGGGCTTAGGAAGACTCCAACGATGGGTGGCACTGCAGGCTGCTTCTGCTTTGCTGGCCCCAGGCACCCCAGCGCGCCCACCCAATGACTCCCCGAACGCCTAGATCGTCTGTTTTTCTTTGCAGCCTCCATGGAAAAACAGCAATATTTGCTTCCTCTCAGGGATCCTCTGACCATGTTTCCCGCCCCGTGTGGCTGATGTTGTGGCTGTTGGCTCGTGGCTCTCACAGGCACACATCTGTCCTCCATCTCCCCTGAGAGCTTGGGTTTGGGGGGGAGCCCGAGGGGCCACAGAGGCATTAAGTGCTGCTGGAACTGGGGGGAGTTCCTGGGTGAACCACAGACCAGCTTCTCCGGCCAATGCAGGACAGGACCTGCTGGGGTTGGCACTAGGAGTCGGCCACGAGAAGGTGCGAGGAAGTGGTCAGGGCTGAAGGCCTTTTCATGCCCAAGGAAGTGACCACTGGGGCCCAATAGTCAAGGCCAGCAGCTCTGGGGCCTGTTAGATGCTGGGGGAGACAGTGCTGCATGCGCAGGGATTTTCAGGGGGATCCACTGGTCCCTGTGCCTCCTGGCTTGATGAGAAAGACCCTTCCAGCTCCTCTTGGCCCTCGCTGGCTGTTGGAGCGCCCTCAGCCACGGCTGAGCATGACTCCTCCGGGACTTCAGGTTTCTCCTTGGGGATCCCGCATGCCTGGGCTTCTGAGGCCACCTCCTGATTGCCCTGCACCCCTTCCTCAATCTTGCCCTCTGCCAGCCGGGCTCCCTCCCCACTGCTGCCCGGAGCAGCCCTGGCGGGAGACTTGAGGTTCTGGGTGGCAGCCAGGATGTCAGCCTGCAGCTGCTGGGAGGAATCCAGGGCCTCCTCGGGCCGGCTGTCAGGAGCCCTGTCAGGGACCTCACTGAAGACACGGGGGCCCCCAGCCCTGTCGCTCTCGTCCACATACTTCTTCTTGGGGAAGGATGACGGGTAGTAGGCTGTGGCCTTGTGCTTCTGGCGGGTGATGAGTGCGGCGCAGACAATGAACATCAGCAGGAAGGCCAGCGAGCCCACCACGGCAATCAGCATCACATACTGGTGGAAGAAATCCACGATGCCATCCAGAAAGTTGGTGGGAGGTGATGGGCCCTCCAGGGATGTGGGCTGGGGTTCCACTGATGCGGGACTGAGGGCCGGGGTCCGGGGCGGCGGGAGGCTCGGGGAGGAGGCCGATGAGCCCTCTGCATCCCCACTGCCCCCCATGTCCTCCAGAAAGGTGGCAGGCTGGGACACGGAGAGGGCTGACATGGGCACAGGCCACAGGAGCAGCAGGAGGGACAGGAAGAGGCTGGGGCCTACCGCAGAGACCATGGTGCCTGGGACCTGCGGGGAAATGAGGGAGGGAAGAATCAGAGAGGCATCCAGGGTCCCCGGACTCAGAAACAGGGCTCACCAGGCCCCAGGGACTGCAGGGAACACAGCAGGAAGAATCCCAGCAAGCACCGCCCGTTCTGGCGCTGGAGCCCCACCGTACCTTGGACTCTGCTGGTTCATGCCTGGCATGCACACAATGCCCTCTTCCCTTGAGGTCCAGGGTGGTGGGGCTAAATCTGATTCACTGCCACATCTTCCGGGGTTTGCACCATATCTGGTATACTGTACGTGCTTAGTAAGTGCATCTGAACTGACATGGCTGAATTAACAATAACAACTTACACTTTCATGGCTTTCCATGTGCCAGCTGCTACAGCTAAGTTTCTTCCTTTTTTTTTTTTTTTTTTTTTTTTTTTGGAGGGGAGTTGAGACAGGGTCTCACTATGCAGTTCAGGCTGGCATCAAACTCACTGCTATCCTCCTGCCTCAGTCTCCTGAGTACTAGGATTACAGGCATGAATCCTGATACCCAGTAGCAGGGGTGTCCTAGGATTATCCCCATTTTTCAGGGAAGGAAACTGAGGCTCACAATCACTAATCAAGGAAAAGCTGGGGTCGGATCTAGGCATAATGGGAGAGTTGATGGTGGGGCTGGGTCACTGAGTCCTCGAAGGTTGACTGAGTGAGCGATGCCCCTGCCCTGTGCAAGGCCTCATCCCTGTGTAGAGTGGCTGCAGTGGCTCCATGGCCACATCCCAGCTTCTCGGCCAGAGGCTTTCCCAGACCTCCCCCCTGGGCCCCAGCAGGTCCCCCTTCTCCAGAAGTTTCTCAGTCTCTGAGCTCCGCAGGGGGTCTGGATGCCAGGATCATCACCCACGGCTGCCCCTTGCCTCCAAGCTCCAGGCAGGCCCGGGAGGGCCCCCCAGGGAACCTCCTGTGCTGAGACAAAGCCATAGCTGCCGCCCTGTGCAGCCATCACCACCACTAGATGGGAACCAGATGAGCCCGCACCTCCCTCCAGCTCCCGCCTCGCTGCTGGAAGGCTGCTCCCTGCTTGAACCCCCCAGACCCCATCTGGCCCAGACAACCCCGCTGATTAATAAATTCCTCATGGCCCGAGTTTATGGAAGAGCTGGTTTCTAAAACACGAACTCTCCTAACTGCCACGAGACGGGGCTGGGGCTTCACACAAACCCAGAGACTTGCCACAGGGTCCCCGGCCGCCTTCCTCCGAAGCTGCCAGGGTTATGGATGCTAAGAAAAGCTTCAGGATGGCCGGTCTGAGGCCCTATCTCGGGGTCTGAGGTGGGGAGACAGAGGGGCGAGCAAGTTCCCGGGCTGGAGGAGGAGCCAAGGGTCCCAGCTCCTTGACTGCAGGTCACATTTCCAATGTCTACACTGCAGGTCCTGCTCAGTGATGCAGGTGACAGGCCAGCCTCTCAGGTGACAATGAAGACCCAGGAGAAGAGGTAGGATGGAGGCTGGGGCATTTAATGGCTTGTTCCAGGTGACCTGAGGCCTCCCAATTCCAGTGCTTGAGTTGCTCAGTGTCAATGGAGGATTAAACCCATGACCCCCCTCCAAGGACAAGAAAATCCATGGATGCTCAAGTTCTTGAAATAAAATGGTGTGGAATTTGTGTGAAACCTACACACATCCTTCCGTGTTTTTATTGTTTTGTTTTGTTTTTTGAGATAGGGTCTCACTATACAGCTCAGGCTGGCCTAGAACTCACCATGATCCTCCTGCCTCATCCTCCTGAGTGCCAGAGCAACAGGTGTGCGCCATCACACCCAGCTTCTCCTGTATATTTTAAATCACCTCTAGCTGACTTATAATACCTCACACAATGTAAAAGCTACTTAAATGATATTATACTGTATCTTTTTTTATTGCTACACTGTTTTGTCTTAATATTTTCTATCTGTAGTTTGTTGAATCTGCAGCTGGAGAAACCAAAATCTCAGAGGGCTGTTGGTACTGACGTAAATGTGCTCAGACCAGCTCAAATGGCAAAAACATTTTTCTCTTGTGCTAGGGATTGAACCCAGCACCTTATGAGTGCTCAACAAAAGTTCTGCCACTCAGCTGCACCCCAGCCCTCGGGACCTCATTTAAGATAAGCTGGGCATTCCCGGGTTTCCTCAGGGATTACTTATCCGAAGCTGTTCCTAGATTCCCTTCTGCAGAAGCAACAGCCCTAGGTTCAGAGGCAGCCAGTGACCTGCCCAAGGACACACGGATGGCTTGTGACAGAGCTGGGATTTAAGCCGTCCTCTGTCTGATTCTGGGAGTCCACACAAGCACTCACCACAAACCAGTGCCCTATGCGGGCCCAGCAAGGAGTTCGAACCCCAATGGGCATCACTCCTCAGCCGGAAGGAGCATTGGAGCAGCTAAGTGAGGGAGCCCCTACTCCCTGCGCTTGCTAAGCCCCTGGGCTTTGTCCTGCAAGTCACCTCCTGCCTCGTCTTGAGTCAGTCCCTGAGAGGTCTTTAATGGTGGCTGCTGAAGCGCCGTGACCACGGAAGGCTGAACCCTGGGGAAGTAACAAGGCGGCTGGGAAGTCAGTCGGGCGGGGTTAGCACCCTGGCTCCCCCGTGTCTGGCTCTGCCTCCTGTCTCCTCTGAGCCTCACTTTCCCCAACTGTAAATGGGCAGCAGTGTCTGTGTGTGACTGTGTGTGTGTGTGCCTGTGTGTGTGTGTGCGCGTGCGCACGCGCGTGTGTGGCAGTGGTGGGGTGACCACAGACAGCCTCGCAGGCAGCACTGTCAGGATCTGACATTCTGAAAGTGCGATAACATTCTGAAAGTGCCCAGTGCAGGGTAGCAGCTTACTCAGGATAGGTGGAATTCAGGGGCGAGAACTCCAGGAGCAGCCAACAATTTCCCCTCCTACACCAGCAAATGACTGTCCTCATCTGTGTGTGCATTTGCCCAGCGTCTTCCCCACCCCTCAGGAAAAAAACAACTTTTTTAACCCATTGAGGGAAATTTCCTCAGCTCTGGTCACAGGAATGCAGGACCAAAAACACAGACATTCATGCGCGTGCACATGTGCGCGCGCACACACACACACGCAGCAATGAGTCAGAGAAAAGGAGTTGGGTAGAGGACAAGGACAAGGAAGGAAGCTCTACAGATTATCACTGGCTCTTAAAAGCTAAGACCCCAACGCTGGAGTCCCCCACTCCCCTCAACCCCTCCTGACTCCCTGAGAAAGGTAGCAATAAGTGCACGGACATAGCTCTATGCAGAACCAGCCAGGCCTTGAGGCAGATGGCTGTGTGACCCTGGGCAGGCCCCTGCCCTCTCTAGACCTTGGTTTCCCATGTGCAGAGTGGGAGAACTGGCCTGGGCAGCTACCCTCCCTGGTCCCGCACCTCCTTCTGAGAAGCGGAGTCTGGCCTCTGGGCCCTGCTTTCAGAGGGACTCAGAATCTCAGGTCACTAAGGAGCAGGGTGAGGCCCAACTCCTGTGCTTCCCCCCAAGAGAAAACGCAGGCGCAGAGACTAGGTATGGCTGCCCAGAGCAGTGCAGCAACCCTGAACACAGAAGAACCTCAGAATGTCCAGGAGTCGCTGAGCCACACATGTCACCTCTCTGAACTTTGGTCTTCATCTCTGTGCCATGAGATAATCCCCACACACAAGACAACAGTGCCAGGTGCATAGTAGGTGCCAGTGAGTGGGGACCAGGCCTGGCCCCCAAGAGACCCTCTCGCTCCGGTTAGCTCTTTTAGGATGAAGCCACCCACTTGTAGTTGTGATCATGCAAATGATGCAAATCCCCCCAGGGCCTGTGTACCCCAAGACGTGAGGCTGAGGGTCCAGAGCTGCTGCCCCACACCCACCCAGAGACTGGCAGCCAGAGGGGGAGGGGCACCCACAAAACCTGGCTTCAATTAGTGGTCTGGGGGGAGGGGCCCCAGGCTGAAGCACTGTCCCCAGTCTGGGGTGAGGCAAGGACAGGGAGCTGGGCCCCTCGGAGGGGAGGTCTGGGAGGGAAGGGGTTCCTGGAGGCTCAGAACTCACACAGACACACACGGCAACGGCAGGGACAACCACACACAGGGTACCAGCACACGGGCTCGGTACAGCATGGTCCCCCCACACGGCACACACACAACACACGCATCATGCATCCCGACATGGGACAGGACCGTCCCACAACACCGTCACCCCGAGCCTGGAAGCAGCACCTGGTGACCATTCACTTCAGAGAAGGCACCCACACCCCTCCCGCCGACCCCAGCAGCCACATGGGCTCCCAGGACCCTCGGCCACCAGCGTGCACACCCTCAGGCTCACACGGGCTTAGAGATGCCTGCCATGCTTGACAGTCTCCCGTCCCTGAGCTCGAGGACAGACGCAGGCTCTGGGGATGGGGACCCCTCCCCTAGGGACTTACTAGTTCCCGCTGCAAGGCTAGGCGCTCTCCAGGTGGACGAGATGGGCGCCGCCTGGGACAGTCCCCACCACTGGTGCCGGCTGCTCTGGCTGGCGCCTGCCCTCCTTGTCCTCCGTCCCTCCTCCTTCTCCTCTGGCTGGGCTGCAGGGCCAGCTTGATTTCATTAAGAGAGTTTGGGGTGGGGACAAGGGGAGAGGCGGGGCCGTGCTGGGCCACACACATTCCCACCCTCACTGCCTCTGCCTCACTTCCTCCCTGACCTGGGGTCCCAAGGGAAGGCTCAGACAGACAGACAGACAGACAGACAGGACTGCACAGCTGCTCTTCCCCAGAACCGAGAGCTGGGGTCCTGCTTGTTCCCCCTCACTCCCAGGGCCAAGGTCAGGGAGGCCCCTGGAAGTGCGAAGGAAAAGTCCCTGTCCCTAGTTCCAGCTGTGACTCAGGAGTTCCAAGCTCGGGTGCAGAGCGGGAGTCAGAATGTGTTGAAAGGAGGCCCAGGGCCCAGGGCTGAGGCAGGGAGCTGCGTTCAGGCACCTGGTCTGCTCAAGCGCTTCCCTCCCGGGCCTTGCACCCCGCTGCCCTTCCTAGGGTGGGAGGGAAGCTTGCTGAGCTCACCCTGGCTCTGCCACTCTGGGATCTGTGGCCTCAGAAGGCCCCAAATGGAGTTGGTAAGGCAGACGTTATAGTCTCGTATCACAGAGGGGCGAGTGAGGCGGGGTGAACTCGAATGGTTCAATCGATCCTGAAGTGAGCAGCGGGCGGGCCCTGAGACCAGGGTGTCTGGCTGAGTGAGGAATCAAGAGGGCCTGCAACCACTTACATTCATTCATGCGTCCACACACTCGTGCATTCATTCAGCAGATGCTCAGTACATCCGCAGTGCGGGGCGCTGTGCCAAGCAGGTTCCAGAGGGGAATCCGCAGCCCGGCCCTCTGCGAGCTCACGGGCGTGAAGACATTCACCCAGCGACTCACAGGAGAACCCACCTGTGTGCCTTGCTTCCCGGCCCTCCTCCCTCAGTACTAGGAATTGAACCCAGGGCCTTTGCTCTGATCTATATCCCCACCCCCCCTTTTTTTTGACACAGAGTCTCACTAAGTCATTAAGTTGCCCAGGCTGGCCTCTTGTGATACTCCTGCCTCAGCCGCCCAGAAGGCTGGGTAAATTATAGGCTGGGTGGTACCACACCCAGCTGTGTATTGCTTTATTTAATGAAACAGAAGAGGGTCTTCAGCAGCAGAGAGATCAGGCCCAGGGCTCAGGAACCCCAGGTGCAGGCTGGCGCACTGAGGGAAGGAGGCAGGGAGGTCATCCTCAAGAACCACAAGGCTCAGCAAGAGGAGACCCCGGAAGGGCTCTCCGGGTGAGAGGAGGACCAGGTGCTGAGGGGTGGAGCAGTCAGGTGCCAGCATCAGACTGTGAGAATGGTTTTCACCCAGGAGGCGGTGGGGAGCCAAGGAAGGTTTGGAGCAGGGCAGCAGGTAAACGAACAGTCCGCACCCACTGTGGAGGAGCCCCGACGCAGATCGCGGTTGCTCCTTGCAGTGGTCCCAGCTACTCGCCTTCGAGAGGTGGAGACAGTCATTTATTTGGAAAATAAACCAGAGACTTTCCCATCCCGTCTTCTCTTGTGATCATCCCAGACCCTGTATTCTGGGGGAGCAGGGGACACATCCTCACCAGTGCATACACAGGTCCTCATAGACACATAGCAGCTTCCCCCTCTTTAGGACAACCTGGGAGGGTTCCAGCCCCACCTGACTTGTCTGAGACCGGGCAGCGGTGGGCATCAGTGGGCAGTAGCAGCCAGTCCTCCTGGGACTCACCTGCAGTGAGTCTGACAGCCCTAGGAGATTGGGGACCGGAGCGCAACTAACCCAATCAGGGCCTGTTCCAGCTCCAAGGCCCCACAAGGAGCCCTGGGCCCAGAGACAAACAGAGCTCTATCACAAGCCTCAGTTTTCTCATCTGTAAAATGGGAACAGAGGAGCCCTAGTACTCACGAAACCACTGGGGAAATGGGAGGATCCAGCGGGCAGGAAAGTGCTTGACAATGTAAGGAGCCCAGGCCAGACGCCAAGTGCCAAATGCCAAGTGCAGGGATTCCCTGCTGTCACAAATGCCCCCGAGCAGAGCAGGCAAGAGCGGCCCATGTTTACACCCTGCTGTCAGGAGTCTGAAATGAGCCTTGCTGGGCTGAATGCAGGGCTTGTCTTCATTCCAAGTCTTTAGGGGGAGAATTCATTCTTTTGCCTTTCCTGTTTCTAGAAGCTTCCCATACTCCTCAACTCCAGGCCTCAGCCTCCCACATTCATTTACAGGCTGCCTTCTCCCTAGTTTTCTTCTGCTTCCCTTTCCCACTTTTAAGGCTCTCTGCGATGACTCCGGGCCCCTGGATAGACCCGATCATCTCCCCTACCTGTGATCCTGAACCACACTTGCAAACTCCTCTGGTGCTCTGAGGTGACACAGCCACAGGTCCCAGGGCCAGGATCTGGAAGCTCTGGCCCCAGGCTGGGAGGGTTTGCATTATTCTGCCTCCTACACCAGGCTGGAATACAATCACACCCTGGTGTCCATGGTGGAAGGTTCCAGAACCCTTGGAGGATACCACATCCCCTACAGGGACTGCGTGCCGTGGTGCTGGGCCACCTCGCACCCCTCCCGTCCACCTTCAGTCACCTCCACACGGCGTTAATACCCAACACAACCGACTGCTGGAAGAGCATTTGCTTTACCCTATGTCTTAGGGAACAGTGACGAGAAGAAAAAGTTCTGCATCTGCCCAGTTCAGGTACAGCTTTTTGGCCATATTTCCAATCCACCATTGGCCAAGGCAGCAGAGGCCAAGCTGAGATGGAGGGCTGCCTGCTCCCTCCACTGCCTGCTCCCCCAGTACACAGGGCTCCCCCTCCACACAGAGCCCAGTGAGTGCTGCGCCTCACACCCAATGGGCTTCTCAGAGGAGGAAGGGGAGCCCATTAGACAGCTGGGGAAACTGAGGCTGGGGGAGTGGCTGTCCAGGATCCCACAGCAGGCCCAGGGCAGATCACTTTCTCTGCACTACTCCCTGTGTCGGCGCATCCAAAAATGCCACCACCAGACCTGCAGTCTCTCTGAAAGGGCCCCTTCCCCACGCTAGACCCATGGCAGACCACAGCAGACATCCTCTAGGGTCCCCCATATGAGGGTAACACCATCTGTTGAAAAAACATCATACTATTTTTCTTTTCCTGATGTGTGCACACATTTGTTTGGCAGATTCTGTATTTACTTATATAGTACACACATAGACAAATACACACATATATGGTACACAGATATACCCTAAGACACACATACACACACATATATACACACATACACAAAGATCTGCACACATGTATATGCACACACATGCACCAAAGGACACACATATGCACACAGACACACACTTCCTTTAGACTGGATGCCCCCAGTCCATCTGAGGCCAGACAGCAGCCAGGGTGGGCACTGACTAGAGAAGAGGAGGCACTGACTAGGATGGGCCCCCGTGGCCATCGCGCCCAGCCTGGGCCATGGGTAAATGTAGGATGAGGCTGTATGCTCACCAGAGCTGCAAGCCCTTGGGCTCTGGCCCTGAGACGCTAAATTGCATTCACCCTATAGATATTTCTTGAGCCCTCGCTTGGCACCTCACCCACCACTGAGCCTTGGGAGACAGCGATGAGCAAACATAGGCACGCAGCTCACAGAATCGGCGGGAGACCCACAATAAATAAGTAAGCAAGCAAATGACTCTCTGAGAGCACACTGGCCTGAGTTGAGAGTGGTTCAGGGACCATAGGGGCACTGACCATGGGGGCCAGTCTGGTTTCCCTCACAGAGGCTGCCCTTGAAGATGATGAGGGGGTACTAAGAAGGCAAAGGTGCATGAGGCTTTCCAGCAACAAGAACAGCATGTGCAAAGGCCCTGAGGTGGCCAGAGCCACAGCACCCACAGGGAGGCTCCTAGAGGTTATTGTCACACAGGAGTTGACACCCCAGGTCGGCAGGAACTTTGCCTGTCTGTACTGTCCTAACTCCACCAATTAGGACAGTGCCTGGGACAGAGTTAGAGCTCAATGCTTCTTGACCGTGTGAATGACCGCCCCGATGTCCACTCCTGCACTTCCGGGGGTGCCTCATCCACCCCAAGTCTCATATTCCACGTTCCCCCGTCCTGGGAGGCATGTGGGGCCCGGCCTGGGCGTCCCCCATGGCTTGCACCACCACGGGGCATGGGTTGGCTGGACCTTTGCAGCCTGTAATTTCAGAGGCGCATGCAGCGCCCGGCTCTCAGCCCAGCCTGGAAGCGGTTCAGAGCCCCCACCCTGTGCTCACCGTGCAATTAGCAGCTGCCCCGCCCTGCTGAGCAGCCCCTGCCACTGGCCAAGGAGTAGGCGGGAGGCCAGGAGGCCCGGAGAAACTCAGTCTGCTGGGTCTCCGCCAGGACCCTCCCTGCTTGAGCCTGGGGCAGCTGCCCAGCCCACCACAGCCCCCCGCTCCAGCCCACCATGGGTCCAGGGCCACTTCTAATTACACAGCCCCGGGGCCACTGGGCCTGCCCTCTAGGCAAAAATAGCAGGGGCTTTTCATGTGGTGGGAGCAGCCTGCGCTCAGCCCGAGACAGCTCAGGCCTGGCCTTTGGAGGGACCGTACTGAGGCCACCTCCTGCCTGGTGCTCCAGGAAGGCACAGTGGCCTCATCCAGGCTGGCTGGAGTTCCAGGTGTGCTGTGACACCTCTGCAGGCCTCAGTTTCCCCATCTGTATGGAAGCTGTTTTCACTTACTGCTCCACTGTTTGCTAGGCTGTGCTGGCACAGAAAGCGTTGCTACCCCTTTGCTGGGCTGTCCCCTCCCCCAAGGCGCTGTCCGTGCTCCCCTTGCCTAAGCATCCTCCACCACCACCAAGAAGCCTTCCCGACCCAGCCTCTAGGGAGGGACACGGCGGCCCCCTCTGTGCTCCTGCACCCCTGGGCTCCCCTCCTGAGCCTGGACCCCACATGGCGCCGTCGTGGCCTCTTCACCTGCATCTTAAGACTGTGAGCCCCTCAGGGCGAGAATCAGGGCCTCTCCTATCTCAGCATCCCTGGCACCTGGGCCTGGAACACAGCAGGCGCTCAGCAAATGCTCACTGAACGGCTCCAGTGCAACCTCCCGTGTTACACAGATGGAGAGACTGAGGCCCAGGGAAAGGACAGAATTGGCTGGAATCTGCCAATGTGATTGTTCATGTGCCCATTTAACAGATACTTACAGCCACCTGCCCTGTGCCTGCTCAGACCTGGATGCTGGGAGGTGACAAGGGACAGGACACCAGCTGTGCCTCGGGGAGCTCCTGGGCGGGAAGAGAGTAGGGAAAAAGATCACCCCGAAAACAGGGTGGATCACACAACACTGTGGGCTGCTGTTGAGGAAATAAAAGCAGAGTCACTTGGAAGGGGCAGGGACAGGTTCCTGGGCAGCTGTTTTATTGACTGTGGTTTGTGATGGCCTCTCTGAACCAACAGTTGTAGGAAAAGGGGGACCAGGCACATGAAGCAAGAAGAGGAGCATCCAGGCCAAGGGAACAGCAAGTGCAAAGGCCCTGTGGCAGGAAAGGCTCAGCGTGAGGCCTGGGCTAGGGAAGGAAGACTGGGTGCTGACCCACTCTCCCAAGGGAGCAGTTAGAGCTGAGAAATAGGGAGACCTCTGATAGCTCCAGGGCCTGCCCTGTACACACAGTGTTAACCAAGCCTCAGTTTGCCTTCCTAGACTCGGAAGGGTCACAGGCGGCTCCTCCACACCCTGATGTTCTGTGATTCTCAGTACATTTTCCATTTGTCCCAAGAACCACCCCAGCCACATGTGTACCCACTGCTGGGGCTAGATAAAAATGGCAGAGTCACTTTGGAAAGCAGATCAGTGGTTTTTGTAAAGTTACCCATTCTTGCCCTCTGTGTGAGCCAGCAATCCTGCTGCTTGGTATTTACGAAATGAAAGCCCACATCCACACAGAGATCTGAGTATCCATCGCAGGCCCCAAACAGAGGCAGCCCAGATGTGGCAGCAGGAGCAGGGATGCCCAGATGTGGTGGTGCCTACATGTGGAGCAGGCACAGAGAAATCCCACGCGCACTGAGCTCAATACCCTGCAAATGGTTCCATCCCCGGGAAGCTCTAGAACGAGGGCCAACACAGCCATGGGGCCAGAAGTCAAAAGATCAGTGACCTGCATGGTGTCCACTGGGGAGGGCCGGGAGGAAGTGGCTGGTGCTGGGAACGTGTGCTGCAGAGGCCTAGGTCGCAGTCACCAGCCCACGTGCGCGTAGAGCAATCACACCATGCACTGCACTCACACTTCCTGTGGGTTATGATTCAATCAAAGGTTTACAGAGAACCACGCGCCCTTCTGTGTGGGGGTGGGGTGGCCCACAGGCCGAGGATGCGTGGTGGCCCAACCAGCCACACACTGTCTTGCTAATATTTCCCTACCCCAGGGCCTGTGAGGAGCCGTTAGGAGCCCCCCGTGGACACCATCTCGGTGGGCAGGAGGTAAACAGTGGTGCTTGCTGCAGACCTGGCTCGCTTTCCCCTCTGCCAACTGCCCTTTGGGCGCCCTTGGGCCAGCCGCTCCTGGACACCTCCCCACCTGGCAGAGAGTGAACAGTGGGGAGGGCTTGGGGCTGACCTCAGGGACCCTGATCCCCCAAATTTTCAGGGAACTTCTCTGGGTTTTCTTGCTTCCCACTGCAGCCCTCTTTCCCACCCCTCTCTCTCTCTCCACCCCTTTCCTTTCCTTTCTTTCTCTCTGTCTCTCTCCAAATACTTACTGAGCACATACTGTGTGCCAGGCACTTTCCAGGCACTGGGGCCACGGCAGAGGACAGCAGAGATTAAAACATGGGGCTTCCATTCTGGTGGAAGGCACAGGACATTAGAAAGATCACTGAGCAGTGTCGCAGCAGCCGGCATGGTGGCCAGGGGTAGGCAGGATGGAGGGAAAGCAAGCAGAGAATGGTGACATTCATGCAGAGACCTGAGAGAGGCCGGGAGCAGGTCAGGCAGGAGGTCAGGTCCAGGCAGAGGGAAGAGCCATGCAAAGGGCCTGGGGCCGGGGGTGCCTGGCATTTTCCAGGAGTGGCAAAGAGGCCAGTGTGGTTAGAACAGAGGAAACGAGGAAGAGAGCAGAGGATGTGGGGTCAGAAGGGACCAAGGCCAGACAGGGGCTGCTGTGGATTCTTGCCCAGGGTTGGCTCGAAGTGGTGGTGGTGGTGATGGTGGTGGTGGTGGTGGTGGTGGTGGTGGTGTGTGTGTGTGTGTGTGTGTGTGTGTGTGTGTGTGTAACCCTTCCCTGGACTTTTCCTCTGCTTGCATCAAGACCCCTCGTCTTCACATGCCCCCACATCCTTGCTCCTGAGGACCCTGGCAAGAGACAGCTCAGGACCCATCTGCAGGCATGGGAGGGGACCCCACATAAACGGCCCCGAGGGCCAGGCATCTCCAGTGTGTGTGCCCGGGCTCCTTCCACACCAGACCATGGGTTTCTGACCCTGCTGGGGCAGAAACTCCATAAGCCGCCTCCTGCTGCAGCTGTGACAAGTCAGCCCAGGGACAGCCCCACAGCTGGGGTCCTCCCCGGCATCCAGCCCCAGGTGGAAACAGGCCACGTGGGGGCAAGAGAAGGAGGAAAAGGAGCCAGGCCCACCCACCCTGCAGGGACCTGGCCTCTGTGGCAGGTGGCCTTGGGGCTCAGTCTCCTCACCTACAAGGGAAGGGACAGCCACACCGCCCCTCCCTCAGTTCTTGTGAGAAGGCCCTGAGAACCCTTTGCACCTGGCACTTAATAAATACGCCAGGAATCATCGCAGTGACCTTAGGGACATGTGGGACCGAGACTGTGTCACACCAGCTGAGTAGTACTTAAAGTCAAGGACTGGCACCAGCAGGGGTCCCATGAGGCTAAGGGACAGAAAGGGACAGAGTAACCCACCACCCAGTCCCCACCCCAGATAGTGGGCTGGCTGGGAGTCCTCAGGGGTGCCCCCAACTTTAGAAGGGTCCTGCACCTTTGGGGCTCCCTTCATCCTTGAGGAGCTGGGCACAATGACCTGGGACTCACCCCCTTCGCACCCATGCCCCAGCTGGGCCCAGGAGTGCGTGCTGTGGATCGACCAGCCTCCGACCTCCATGAGCACTGACACCCGCGGGTGCTGGGGCAGGGGGGATGGGCCCCAACAGCTGGGAACATCTGGTTTGAATCGTCGGTTGGAAGCACCAGCCAGGCAGCCAAGGAATTTGTGAGCTAATTTTAGGCCAAAAGACAGAGAGCTCAGCAGGGCGGGGTCTCGCTCCCCAGACCACAGACATGGAGGCCTCCACGGTGCCCCTTGGAGGGTCCCTGCCTGCCTCGTAGCTGGGGACTCTCTGGGGTTGGTGCTTGTTGGTGTCCACTGTGTGCCAGGCAGCCCTGGCTCCTCACATCCTCCAGTGGCCCTGCAAGGAGGAGGAGGAGGAGGAAGAGGACTTCTCCCCACATTTCACAAGCAAGAGGGTATCACCCAGAGGTAGCGAGTTGCCTTGCGTCTGTCACGTATCTCATAAGTAGCAGAGCCAGGATTCGAACTGGGTTCTGGACTCCAAGACCTAAGGGTCCCACATCTCCCCCGCTGAGGCTTCCATTTTTGTCAGTCTCGTGACCGTGCCTCCCTTGCTAGTTCCTTCATCCCACTGGTGCTTCCTGAATCCATCCCGGGGGCTGCACACATGCAGTGACAGGGACAGAGTGAACGAGAGGGATGGGGGTCCTGCCCTCACACAGCACAAACCAATAGACCAGGACATCGCACCAGACAGGGCCTGAAAGAGAAAGGGGAATGTCCCAGCGAGTCTCTGGGGACAAGGCTACACAGTGGGCCTCTCAGAGAAGGGGCCACTTAAGCTGAGACCTAAAGAGTTAGAAGATGTGAGCCATGCAGACATCTGGGAGGAGAGCAGCGGGCAGGGCAGAGGAAACAGAAACTGCAAAGGCCCTGAGGCGGGGGCACACAGCAAGGAGCGAGGAGGCTTGCGGGGCCAGAGCTGAGGGGGAGGTGACAGGGCTCTCCTCCCATCATACAGCCAAGATGTTTGTCAATAATGAGATGGGGGTCTGGGCAAGGGAGGAGTTGGGGCCCAGAGCCTTGCAGTGAATCACCGGCTGTCTGTCCCTCGTGAGGCTCAAAGGCTGGATGCAAGGCCAGACAATAGGTTCTCCAAAGGGCAGTGACAGAGCCAGCACTGGGGTTGGCCGTGACCTACATTAGGCCACTCTGGCAGGGTCCCTGTGCCAGGAGAAGGGACTGTGCTAGAGCCACTTCCGTTCTCAGGTCTCCCTGCTCTTTCAGGGAGGGCAGGCACAGGCTGTCTCTATGCACGACCTCCCTCTGGAGGCCCCTGGGGGCCAGAGCAGCCAGAGCGACGAGGACGACAGCTTCTAGCCCCCAGAGGCTGCTCAACAACCACGTTCGCGGTGACACAGAAGCCCCTCTCTCTTTCCAGAAATCTTTGGGGAGGCAGCTCATGCACCCCACTGCTGAGTGGGGACCTCACAGCTGGTATTGCCACTGGGCATGAGTGATTTGGGGGGACCAGAGATACTGCGGGTTGTGGAGTATTGTCCCTAGATGCCCGTAGCACTCTCCTCTTTGTGACAACCAAAAATATCTCGGGACGTTGCTGAACTTCTGCAGGTGAGAGCTGCCATCTTGGAGAAGTCCTTTCGGGCATGGCCACTCTAGGACAAAGGTGTTACCAGCTGTGCCCCAGATTTCCTAGCATTTAGTTTTATTCTGTCCTCTGAACAATATTAGAAGAACACGGAAAGCTCATCTGAGTAAATCCAGCTCGCCCATGTCCTACACTCAGTGGCTAAATCTTCCTGCCTTTTTCTACCCTTGATAATCCTAACGGCCGTGGTTTAGTGAGCATTTGCCCTCTGCCAGGTACTGCGCTAAGGGTGGTTCCCGTCATCTCATTAAATCTGCCCGACACCCCAGGGGTGATACCATTATTATCCCATTTCACAGATGAGGAAACTGAGGCTCAGCATGCATTTAACCTTACATCATGGGCATTTTTCCACCATTCACAAACATCATCTTCTATTGCTGCAGAATGTCCTCTTGATGTAGGCGGGGCTACCTTGCTTTCTTCATCTCTTCGCAGTTGTTGGAATGATCCACACACATTTTCCAGTCACCTGCCCCTTTCCAGGACACACTAGAGGCTGGGACGTGAAGGTGAGTCACCGCTGCTGCCCACAGACACACACCATCTCGTGCCCAGGGGATGAAGCCCCTAAAATCTCAGCAGTCAGGGCTCTGCCCACCTCCATCCCCGGGAGTAGAAAGGTGCAAGCATGACACAGATCCTCAGGGTTGCCCACATTTGGCCTCACATCCACACAAAGCCTCGTAGAGAGGCCTGAGCCTTTGCTAACCATTTCCCTGCACGGTGGAGCTCTGTACTGCAAAACACACTGGGTACAGTTGATCATGGGGAGCTGTTTGCCATTATCTGTTCTTCTCCATAGATGTGGAAATCCCCTCTCCTGGGGACTGAGAGCAGACTCGTCAATACAAAGGGCACCATACTGGAAATGACTCGTGTCTCAGTCTGTTTTCTGTTGCATATCAAAACACCAGAGACTGGGTAGTTTATAAAGAAGAGAGGTTCATCTGCTCATGGCTCTGGGAGCTGGAAGTTCAAGAGTGGTGCCATGTTGTGCGAGGATGTCCTTGTTGCACCATAACACGGCAGAGGGCACCCCATGGAAGACACGGTAAGCATGCCAGCCCGGGCCTCTCTTTCTCCTCTTAGAAAGCCACTAATCCCATCATGGGCCCCAACCCCAAACTCATCTAACCCTAATCACCTCCAGAGGTCCCACCACCAGATGCCATGAACACATGAATTTGGGGGTTGAGTTTTCAACACATTCAACCTCTAGTGGCTCATGCCTTTCCGGGCCATCCTGCCTGCACCCTGACTGCAGGCCCCACCTCTGGGCAGATGTTCCTGCAGCCTCCCTCCAGGCCTCCCCTCTCTCCTGAGCTGCAGACTCCTGCTGCCCGGGGGGCTCTCTGTAGGGTCACTGTCCACCACGTAAACCTGGTCCACGCCCCCAGATCTGTTTCTTGCCCTTTTGAGCTGTCCCTACCAAGGGAAGCTAATACAAAGGGGAAATCAAGGCCTGAGAGAGTGGCAGCATGTCCCAGATTTCACAGGGAGGAAGCTGAGGCAAGACGGGATCCATTCAAAGCTTGAAGATGGCTACTGGGCCTGAGGAAGGTGAGCCCTAGGAGTATGGAGCAGAGAGGACAGGAAGCACAGAGTGCAGGTGAGGAGGAGTGAGAAGGATGGTGTATGTGCAGGTTAGTGGGGAGCCAGTGACACAGCTGGAAAATTTTTTTGACTTGGGCACTGGGGAGCCATTGATAGTTCCTGAGCAGGAGAGCAGCCCCACTTAAGGAAAGAGATTAGGACCTATGTTGGACATCAGCAGGTGATCCTCAGCAGTTGAAGCTGCCTTGGGTCTCCCTGACAGGCCCAGGAAGAGACTTAGAGCCAAGTCAGGGATACCTGCTTTGGGGACCCTAGGAAGCATCCACACTCCCCTGCCCTCACACACACCCAGTCACCTGAGCTACCTCTGGGCTCGCCACTTGTTCACTGATTCGCTTGCTTGCTTTTGAGGCAGATTGCTCACACAGTAAAACACGCCAGTCATAGAAATGCAGTTCTGTGAGTTTTGGCCAAGGTACCCACCAGGTGGCCACTACCCAGACCAAGATGTCAGAAGGTTCCTGCAGGCTCCCAGGGAGCCCCTGGCCTGCTTCCCATCACCGCTAATTAGTTCTGCCTTTTCCAGAACTTCTTATCCTTGGAATCCATGGCTTCACTTAGCTTTTTGCGTCTGCTTCTTTGAAGCATTGTCCATGCTGCCTGTGTATCAGTATCGGTTCTTGTTTATTCTAAGTACTGCTCCACCGTATGGATGTACCACAGTGGGTTTATCCATTTGCTGTTTGAAATTTTGGATTGTTTCCAGGTTTTTGGCTATTAAGAATAAAACTGCTGTAAACATTGTGTACAAGGCTTTACATGAACATACGCTTTCATTCTCATGGGTGAATATCTAGGAGGGCAGATTCTGAGCTTTGTTGGCTTGCCTGGGCTGTACCGAGTGAAGAGGAATTGATTTTTGTGCTGTACATAAAACATACAATATAGTTAATGTATATAAATAACAAAACTTCCTTTTATATACTTTATTATAACATTATATATTTTGCTATAACAGTCTTAATGATGTTATATGTGTAATTACATCATGAGGAAAAAATGATTTAATACATTTTTGTACTTCCTATACCAAAGCTGCTAAAATACTATTAAATACCTTAATAAATTATTTTTATAAAGTAATGCAACAAGCCCAAGTTTACTAACTAAGAAAACTTCCATGTCTGCACATACGCATGTAGGCCCATTGAAATATTGTTAGCGGTAATTCCTGGGCTTTACTTGCCACATTGCACAAGCACATGTAAAGTCTGACACACGCGTATTTTGATTTGATAGGCTGTGCATGGCAGGCAGGAGGTAGAGTTGACACTGCACTGCGCCCTCCTGTATGTAGCGTTCCATTGTCACCTACATGGTCCCCAGTTGAGCACTTGAGTCAAGAAAAATATCTAAAACTCACATAATTATGTCAAAAGTCCACCGTCTCACGGGGCTGCAGGATGAACTGTTACGGGCCATGGGTCAGACACACCTGCCTTAGGAGCAAGTGCCCATCATGGTTCCAAGGTGACTGCACCTTTGTGTACCCCTCCAGCACTGTGAGGTGTGAGCACTCATCCCTGGGCACCCAGATGTTGTCAGTGGAATTTCGGGTGGGTGTGATGCGGATCTCACCTGGGGTTTCATTTGCATCTCCCTGAAGCCTGTGGTGTAGATTATCTTTTGCCTCCTCCTTCCTTCCAACACCCACCGGAGGTCCACCAGGCCCTTGACACTGCAGGACTGAAAAGCAATCCAGGAGCCCACCTCCCCTCACCCCCAACCTGCTCCTTTTACCCCTTTCTCAGCGGGCCAGCGGGACCCCTACCAGGACAGCTGCCCAAGTCAGCACCCTGAGGTTTGGGCCCCCCCCCATCCCCTCCACCTCCAGCCCTGCAGCTCTCCTTCCCAGCATCTCTCTGTTCACACCTTCGCACTCCTGCTCTGGTCCAGGGCCCCCAGCCTCACACACCGCTCCCTCTTCCCTGCAGCTACTCTGCTTCTTCGAGCCACCCCTGTCTTGTCCCTTCCCCCATGCCTGCTCCTGTGCCCCAGGCTATCCTTGATGCCTGGAATGGTCTTCCCTCCCAAGCCAATGGCGCAGCGTGGGTCAGATCTCAGTCAATTCCCTGGCTCCTCCCCAGACCAGGTCCTGCCCTACTGTACGTGCTCAGAGCTCCCAGCGTCTCCCCTCTGGGCTCTGGATACAGACAAGATCTGGCCTCTTCTCGGGTGACCATTCAATTAACTGTGGCCTCCTCTAGGCCACCAGCCACCGAGGGCATCCCCAGGCCTGTCTGCTCACGTGGTGTCCCCAAGCCTGGCACAGTGCCTGGCACACTCAGGGACAACCTGTGGCTTGGTTGAGTGGCAGACAGGGATGGGAACTGAGGGAAGAATTTGGGAAGCCCCTGCCAGGATCAGTTGCTGGATGAACCACCCCAGCAGACAGGAGATAAGCGCCTGGAGTACACTTAGCCCCCGCCCCCACACACTTCCTGTCTACACCCCTTTCTTCCCTCCTTCTCTGCTGGCAGAGCTGCAGGTGGCAGAGTCTGGCTTCCTGGCTGCAACCTGCTGGAACAAGTGGGTCAGTGTTCTGAACCCCAGCAATAAACAGGGTTATCTCTGCTCCCACATCGTGGGGGTGGGGCTGAGGAGGTAATGCAGATTAAGTGTTGCCAAAGGCCTGGGCATACAGTAAGTGCTCAAAAAGTGCCAGCTCCTTGTCCATGCCATCCCCTTTGTCCCAGCTCTACTGTGTCCTGCTCTCTGTAAAGAGGGAGCTACACTCATCTGTCACCCTTCTCAGCAACAGAGCCACACAGTGTCACTAAGGGGGATTCCAGGCTCCAGGGCAGATCAGCAGAGTGAGATTTGGGGGCAAGGAATTCCCCAAGAACCCCACTCTGACCTCAACGACAGCATGACACTGTGGTTAAGAACATGGCTTTCAGGCCTGGGTTCCAATCCCAAATCTTCATGCATCACCTGGGGCAGGCGACTTTATCTCCATGAACGTCGGTTTTTTCTATAAGGTGTAGAATCTGAGTGCCCATTTCAAAGGCTTCCGAGGGGTCTGTGGGGCTATCACAGGTGTGTGTGGGTTTGGAAGACACTGGCTGCCTAGGTGGACAGGGTGATTCGGGCCAGTCATGTTCAAGGGCACAGGGAGGCCAGGCAGGAGGAAGGAGGCCAGCAGCACAGCAGCCAGCCTGCACCACCGAGAGCCAAGTGCCAGGTTTCTGGCATCAGTGTTTAATAAATACACAAGGTGTGATTGAAAATACAGTGTTTAAGTAAAAAAATTATTATAGTAAAAGACATACAGCCATTCATCCCCTTGACACAGTCCCCGTCACCTTGAACACATTTGTCCCATTATTCTCACCACTTTCTGGAACAGTTCTGGAAATCCTCTTCGTGAGTCTTTAGTTGTGCTGTTGTTGCTCCCTCGATGTCCTGAATCCATTCAAAAACGTTTACGTTTCACAGTCATTTCGACTTTGGGGAAGAGCCAGAAGTCACACAGTGCTAGCTCTGGTAAATAAGACAGATGAGGACGCACTGCAATGTTTTAATGAGCCGGCTTTTCCATTGGATGGCACTCAGCAACAGCGTTCACCATATTTTTGATCACACCTCCTAAAGACGTGAAGGACTTCCAGAACTGCTTCAGAAAGTGGCAAGAGGCAGGGCGTAGTGGCACACCCATATAATCCCAGCACTCAGGAGGCTGAGGCAGGAGGATCACAGTGAGTTTGAGGCCAGCCTGGGCTACATAGTGGGCTCACCTCCATCCCGAACTACACAACAACATCTCAAAACAACAAAACAAACAAAAAGAAAAAAATGGCAAGAATAATGGGATAAGTGTTTTAAAGTGAGGGGGAGTGTTTTGAGGAGGAATTCATTGCAATGTATCATTTACTATAATAACATTATTTTTTATTTTTTATTGGTACATTTAGATATACAAAATGATAACATTCATCATAGGGAATTTTACCTGTATGTAGTATATCTCGCTTCTTCTTTTTTTCCCATTCCCCTCCCCGCCCTTCAACCCTTCTTCCCCTCTTTATTTACAAAAGCTATTTCCATTTTTCCTTCTATTCTCTTTTTTTTGTCCCCTTTTTCCTTTTCTCCTCCCCCCCTTGTTCCCCTTCTCATTTGAACATTTTCTTCCCATTTCACAATATTGATTATACATTTTGGTCCACGGTTACACTTTCGCTTTCTCACAACAGACAAACAATGCAGTATTTATACATGTGTGTCTGATTCATTTCCCTTAAGAGTATGGTCTCAAAGTGCATCCATTTAGCTAGAAATGTCTCAAGCTTATCCTTCTTTATGGCACAGTAGTACTCCATTGTATTTTTTTTTTTTTTTTTTTGTGGGTACCGGGGGTCGACCTCAGGACCTCGCGCACCAGCAGGTGCCCGTGCCGCTGAGCGATATCACCGGCCCCTTTTTCGTATGTGGGTTCTGGGAGTCGAACTCGGGCCCTCGCGCTTGCCAGGCAGGCGCTTACGCCGCTGAGCCATCTCACCGGCCCTACTCCATTGTATTTTAAAAAAAACCACATCTTTATCCATTCATCGGTTGATGGCATTTGGGCTGTTTCGAGATTTATCTGTTACAAACTGTGCCTCTATTAACATGGATATGCATATATCACCATGGTGTGATGTTTTTAATTCCTTCAGGAAGATACCAAGAAGGGGAATAGCTGGGTCAAATGGAATCTCCAGTTTTAGTTTTTTGAGGAATCTCCACACTGATTTCCACAGTGGTTGTACCGGTCGACACTCCCACCAACAGTGGAGAAGGGTTCCTTTTTCCCCACAGCCCCTCCAGCATTTGTTATTGGTTGATTTCTTGTTAATGGCCATTCTTTCTGGAGTGAAATGGAGTCTCAGCGTTGTTTTAATTTGTATGTCTTGAATGACCAGTGATGTTGAACATTTTTTTCATATATTTATTTGCCATTTCTACTTCTTCATCTGAGAAGTGTGTATTCATTTCAAATGCCCATTTTTGGATTGGGTCTTTCAATTTGGGGGGGTCTGCTTTCTTTGAGTTCTTTATATATTCTAGATAGTAGTCCTTTGTCTGAGGAACAGCTGGCAGAAATTTTTTCCCACGTTGTGTGTTGTCTCTTCACTCTGTTAGTGGTTTCTTTTGCTGTGCAAAAGCTTTTTAATGAGATGATATTCCAGTTGTTGATTCTTTGTGATATTTCCTGTGCAATAGGGGTTTTGTTCATAAAGTCTTGGCCTACACCAGTCTTCAAGAGTTCCACTTATTGGGCCGGTGAGATGGCTCAGCGGCTTAAGTGCCTGCCCAGCAAGCGCAAGGGCCCGAGTTCGACTCCCGGAGCCCACATACGAAAAAGGGGCCGGTGATATCGCTCAGCGGCACGGGTGCCTGCTGGCACGCAAGGTCCTGAGGTCGACCCCCCGGTACCCACAAAAAAAAAAAAAGAGTTCCACCTATTTTATCTTCCAGTAGATTTAGTGTTTCTATTTTAATATTTAGATTTTTGATCCATTTCGAATTTAGTTTAGTGCATGGTGAAAGATATGGGTCTAGTTTTAATCTTCAGCATATGGAAAGCCAGTTTTTCCAGCACCATTTGTTAAAGAGGCTATCTTTCTTCCACTGAAGGTGTTTGGCTCCTTCATTAAAGATAAGGTGGCTGGGTATGTTTGGAGTTGTTTCTGTATCTTCTGATCTGTTCCATTGATCTGCGGGTCTGTTTATTTGCCAGTACCATGCTGTTTTTATCACAGTAGCTTTGTAGTATAACTTCAAATCAGGGATTGTGATGCCCCCTGCATTGTCTTTGTTGCCCAGAAGTGCTTTTGCTATTCTAGGTCTCTTTTAGTTCCATATGAACTTTAGGATTGTTTTCTCTAATTCTGTGAGATATGCTATTGGTATTTTGATCAGGATTACATTAAAACTGTACAACAATTTTGGAAGTGTGGCCATTTTCACTATACTGGTTCTTTCTACCCAGGAACAAGGGATATCTTTCCATTTTCTGATATCTTCTTCAATCTCCTTTTTCAGAGTACTGTAGTTTTCAATGTAAAGGTCTTTTACTTCCTTCATTAGATTGATTCCTAGGTATTTCATTTTTTTTATACTATTGCAAAAGATGTTGTTTCCCTAATTTCTCTCTCAGTGAGTTTGTTATTTGTGTATAGGAATGATACTGATTTTTGAGTGTTGACTTTGTATCCAGCTATGCTACTGAATTTGCATACTAAATCTAGAAGTCTTTTGGTGGAGTTTTGGGGGTCTTCTATGTAGAGTATCATGTCATCTGCAAATAACGATAATTTAACTTCTTCCCTTCCTATCATTATTCATTTTATTTATTTCTCTTGTCTAATTGCTCTGGCTAATGTTTCCAGAATTATATTGAATAAGAATGGTGATACTGGACATCCTTGTCTTGTTCCTGATTTTAAAGTGAAAGCTTTCAGGTTTTGTCCATTTAGTATGATGTTAGCTGTTGATTTGTCATAGATGGGTCTTATCAGGTTGAAATAATTCATTCCAATTTTCTGTAGGATTTTACCATGAATGGGTGTTGGATTTTGTCATAAAAGTACTTTGTCACTGCTGTGATTCTGATGAGCTTTCCTTTATAGGTGATTTGTTTCTTTTCTCTACAGCTTTTAATATTCTGTTCTTGTGTTGAATTTCTGGACTCTTGACTATTATATGCCTTGGTGTAGATTTTTTTTTTTGATCATGGCTAATTGGAGTTCTATATACTTCACTTATGTGTATGTCAAATTCTTTTTCCCAGCTTGGAAAGTTTTCTGCCATTACTTCTGGGAACAGGTTTTTATGTTTTTTGCACTATCTCCTGCTTTTTTCGTTTACTCCAATCAATCTTATGTTAGTCTTCTTTGCATCACCTACCAGCTGTTGACTGTTTTTGTGTGGTCCCTTGCTATTTTTAATAAATCTTTCTTTTCATGATTGCTAACTGCAATCCTGTCTTGTAGATCTGATATTCTGTCCTTACATTGGCTCATTCCACTGTGTATACTTTCATTGGAATTTTTAATCTCCCTGATATATGCTTGAATCTGTTTTATGGATTCCAATTGTTTCCTATGTTGGGCAGTCATCATTTCCATCTTTTCCTAAGCTCTTTTTTTTTTTTATTTTTGTATCTGTATCTGCTCTAGACTCACTATGTCCTTTATTATAATCACCATCTCTGTAGTTATCTGAGAAATTATTTCTGATTTAATTTTTTCTAGAGCTTCATTCATTTGCTTTGTTACTTCTGTTATTACCACGTCGGAGAGTCCAGGTGGGTGGCTTTCGACTTGTTCCACCTCATTGCACCCTGGATCTGCCTTTGGTGAGCTGGAAGTCTGGGGTTCCATCTTGCTTCCAAGTCTTCTCATTTTCTATTATTTTTTTAGTTTAATTTCTGGTTTGATGCTTGTAAATTGCTTATGGCAGGTAGCTTTATTGCTAGTATTGAGAACCCTTAGGAAATGACTACTTCTCAGAGATGTCTTCCAGATATCTTTGGACTTTGAGTGTGTTGCAAGATTCTAAGATTCTACCTCTTCAATTTATTGGGGATGAGAAGTTGCTGCCTATTTTGCTTAGCCCCTGATTCTTTGGCACTGGCCTGTAGTATTGCTTATTACTCTTATGCAGTCTCAGCCTTGACATACCAGGCAAAACAACTGATTAGAACAATTATGTCACCTTGGGTAAAATAATACAATCAGCAATAACAATAGCATCAAAAACAGCCTAGAAAATGATAAACTGTGGTAACTATTAGTTTGCCACCTTTAACTGTTGTAGTTATATGACAAAATCTAAAACAAACCAGAAAATTACATACAGTAAATATGCCCTCAGTATGTTGATTTTATCCTCAGGGGAAAAAATTTAAAAGCAGTTGCGGGAAAAAATAGAGAAATAGAATAGAAAGAGATTAGAAGCAAGGCTGGAGGACAAAGGAAGATTATGTGAACTTTGGGAAACTGGTGAAGATAGGAGGCAAAGAGAAAAGGAAGAAATAAAAACAAGAACAGAAGAGAAAACAACAAAACTAGAAACAATGTTCACATTGATACAAAAACAAGAACAAACAACAAGAAAAAAAAAAAAAGAAGAAAAGAAGAAAAAAAAGGTCCATCTCAGGGTGTGCCTGTGCTGTCACTGGTAGACAGAGTGGGCAGACAGAGCCCAGATCCATGTTGATTAATCCCAGCAAGCCACCGTACATTTATGGTGGGGTAGTGGATAATCCCAGCAAGTCTGCACCTTTAGTTCCACTAAAATTCAGGTTGGTTTCCGGTCCTGAGGCTGGAACCCGATTGTTCAGCCCACAACACTCTGTGTGCCTCCTGCTGGCTTGAACGCAGCTCCCCTTCACCCTGACACTGGGAGCCACTACATGGAACCAGACCAAAGCTGCTCTGAGTTTCGAGCTCAGTTGGCCCCTCTACAAAATGGTGACCAGCCAATCACCCTCTCTTGGCGGATGTCTGAACCCGAATAACTCACCAGTCACTGCAGTCTGCTGCATCTACTACTCCATTCCACTGGCACATTTCTCCGTGGAGGCCTCTGGCATCACCAGTAGTCACCATGCATCTGCAAGTCTGAGCTGCCCCTCCCACAAAGCAAGTCAGGGCTCAGGGAGAAAGCGCCGCTTGCCACCTCCTTCTTCTGCATTTGGTCTCTCTCTTCACTCTTCCTGTGGGCTTCAATTCTCACTTCAGATCCTTGCTAGGTCCCAAGGACCCACTTTCCTCCCTCGTGTTGGTATACCCCAGCGTCTGAACACCAAGTCTAAGAGAGGCAGTTTCTCTGCTACTCACCACTCCTCCATCTTCCCAGAAAGTGTAATAAAATTTTTAAAATTTAAACGTTCACTGCATTTTTGATCACCCCTTGTATTATGCTAAGAAACAAGGTCATCAATACACAAATCTTACCATTTCTTTATCATTTTACTACCTCCTACTATCATCTGTGCTCTCTAGGTTATTTACATCCATTGCTATCATCTGCTACATAAAAGCTGGTACTTCAGATTGTCCACGAGGGTACTTACACAGAGGAAAACAAAAATGCTACATTTACCATCGCTCGGTGAGTCTGGAGCTCCTTCCCTGCAAAACAACCCTGGTCCTTCATCTTCAGAAATGAGGGAGGAGCCAGGTGGGGTAGCACATGCCTATAATCCCAGCGCTCTGGGAGGCTGAGGCAGGAGGCTTGCAAGGTTGATTCCAGCCTGTGCAATTTAGTGACTTAATGAGATCCCGTCTCAAAATAAAAAAGGCTGTTGATGTAGCTTAATGCAAATGCCTGGGTTAAATCCCCAGTACCACAAATAGGAAAGAAAGTAAAGAAAAAGAAAGAAGAAAGGAGGGAGGCAGGGAAGGAGGGAGGGAGGAAGGGGAGGAAAAAGGAAAGGAGGAAGCACAGGGCCCCCCATGGCTCTAGAAGCTGGTGACGGGCGCCCCCTGGTGGTTATTCTGAGCACCAATCATCAGCTGTATACATCGTGGGGAGTTGGTACACATTTCACATCTTAATCTTTCTACTTTCCCTCCTCCTCCTTCCTCTTCTCTTTCCTTCCATCTCTAAATCCCACTTCACATCTCCAAAATGTCTACCTACCTCCCTGTTTCCTATCAATCTTTTATTTTGCTCTTAAATTATTTCTACTTCGGGTTTCTCATATTAGAGAAACCATGTGACATTTAACCTTCCGTGTCTGACTTATGCTAAGTGACCTTAGCATTATGGTCTAAGGTGCAACCATTTTCCTGCATTTTCCACGACTCAAATTTATCCTTCTTTATGGCTATCACTCCATTGTGCACATATTCCTGAATGAAATCTTGCACCTTGTAAGTGGAGAGAAAAACAGACAAAGGCAGAGAATCAGAGAGCTGGAAGGGCCAGGCCTTTTCCAGCAGAGATGGAAAACCAAGCCGTGCAATCACACAGCATCTCCAAGCCAAGTGCTCAGGGAAAGGAGCCAGGTGACCGGATCTAGGAACCACTCGGATGCTCCCGAGCCCTTCAGCCCCTGGGTCATCTCCCCTTCTCGGCTTCTCCTGATCCACAGGGGGAGCTGAGCTCGTGACCCTCACAACGCATCAGCGGCCTCACCTGGGTTATCTGCCTCCACCCTCGGTGGAGACTCCCTGCTTCCCCAGCCCCCAAAGCACAAGAATGAGGCTTCCATGTGTGCACAGCCTCATTCTAGACGTTCAGGGCAGACACAGCCATGGCCAGACGTGGGGGGCACTGGCCCACTTCCCTGGACTCTGTCCCCATGGGCCCCGGCCACCTGCCTTGTCCCGCTGCCTTCCCTGTCCTCTCACAAGCTGCAGCCACCACCTCGTCTTCGACCTCCCCAGGCGTGGTGGTGAGGAGGGAGAGGCCCTTCACTGCCAAAGACGCCGCTGCCTGTGCTTCCTAGGTGATTAAAACCCCCTCTCCCAAGATGAATCTACTGTTCTCCCACAAGACAGGACACTGTGTGTGTTTTGCACCTTCTGCTTTGTTGGGGCTGCAGAGACTGGTTTGGGGGCTTTCGGCCCTCACATCAGAAAGCCCCGAGTAAACTGAGGCTGGTCACCTGCTCTTAAATCAGGGTCAGTGCACATACAGAGCTCGGCCCAGCCTGCCGCCTAGTTTTCTAAGAACAAGGCCACCCTCGTTTATGCCATGTGGTCTGTGGCTCTGAGACAAAAGGGAGGCATTGTCACAGAGCTTGAAGTATTTAATGTCCTGGCCTTTTAGGAAAAATTGGTCAGCCCCAAACTTTCTTTTCAAGAAAAGTTTTTTGAAATGTTTAATTAAAAATTTATTAGTGCATATTAGTTATACAGAGTAATGGGTTTCCTCTTGGCATATTGGTGCATGTATATAATGTACTTTGATCATTTTCACACAAGCCCATTATCTTCCTCCCTCTTCCCTTCCAAACTTTCTTATTTTATTTATTTATGTATTTATTTCTCTATCGTTGGTACTGGGGATTGAACCCAGGGCCTTCACACTTAGCTACGTTGCCAGCCCTTTATTAATTTGTAAAACTTTGTGACAGTATCTTGCAAAGTTGCTAAGTTGCTCAGGCTGGACTTGAACTTGAGATTCTCCTGCCTCAGCCTCCCAGAGTGCTGGGATTACAGGCTTGTGTCAGCAAACCCTTCTAAACTTTGGATGCCACCCCATCATGACTCCTCTGAATGGTGGGGAAGACTTGCTGTGGCCGCCCTGCCCTGGGAGGAGCTGCTCCTGGCGCTAGTGGGCAGGGGCGGGCTTCTGGGGAGGGCTGTGTGGGCACGTGGGGGTGTGCTGGAGACCTGGGGCACCCACTTCCAAGGCCAGCACTGGCTCCTGCAGGGAAGTGAATTAAGCCCTCGTTTTCCCCTCACAGCATGAAACTTTCCCCAGCTGCCCAAGCAGGACCAAGATGCCCCACTGCCCACTGGGCAATGTCAGCTGAACAGCCCACCAAAGGGGCTCCCGAGAGCTCAGGGCTGAGGACCTGCTGCTGGGAAGCACCCACCACAGCAGGCTGCAGGATGGAGAAAGTAGGGAGGGCTTCCTGGAGGGGGGCAGCCTGGAGCATGCAAAGGATTCAGCCACTGTGCATCCTTCATCACACATTTATTGAGGCTGGGCTGGGGGGCTGGGGGGACGCTGTTGAGAACAGGACAGAGCCCACCCGGAAACATGGCCACAGGAAAAAGTGAGCAAGGGCAGAGTGGGGTCACTCTGTCCCCAGATGGACTCTCACTGGCCCACAGAGTCCCAGACAGGGCCTACCTTCCCAAGCCCCCACAGGCTGAGGGCTTCCTTGGGTTCCCAGAGCAGTGCCCAAGGAACCCATGCTGCCCCTCATGGGGTGGAGGACAGAAGGAAATGGCCTCAGGAATCTGTCACTCTTCAGCACCCCTCCCCCAAGTGTTCCCATCCTATCTGGCTACCATGGCAACCAGAAGGAAAGGGCGGTGGCTATAGGAGTGGGATAGGGGAACTCAGTCTTTCTTGGTACGTGGGGATGAGCCCCAGCGGCCTGGAGGGAGGAGGACAGCAGACAGCAGCGGGGGACTCAGAGGCCCCCAGAACCGACATGGGACAAGGAAGGGGCAAGGGTCTCACAGGCAGGGTGGCCGCCTGCCACGCTCCCGGCCTGGGGACGGAGGGCTCCACCACAGCAGGAGGAAGGAGGAGCAGTTCTGCTGGCTGGGCCTACGTGGCTGCAGACCCTCGGCTGCTCTTGGCCCTGTTGGGTTGGCCGCAGTCCTGTCCTCAAGACCCCATCCCTGGGGTCTCCAGGAAGCCCAGAGCTGTGGGTGGCTGCGTAGGGAGCAAGGGGGCCAGGGTCTCACAAGGCGGCTAAGGGAGGAAGCTGTGCAGGGTCAGATCATCCCCGTCGCGGTCCTCCCTGCACTCTGCCTTGAGGTCCCGGCCCTTGGTCACACCCCCGTTGGCCGCTGCGGAAGCACCCTCTCCCCGGTCAGGCAGCAGGGACGAAATGCACACCATCTCGGTGGGCGAGTAGTTGCGCACTGGGTATGTGTGGCCCTTGCGGGAGAGGCGGACTGCCAGCACCACCGTGCACACAAGGAAGACGGTGGCCACCAGAGCCAAGATGAGGATGGCCAGCAGGCACTGCCTCACAGGGATGCGCCCTGAGGCCTCAGTGGGGGTGGGGGCCACAGAGCTCCCCGTGGGCACAACCAGCCCTTTTTTCAGGACTGAGCTGGACAAGTTGCTGGCTGCCACGGTGGTGTCCTTTCGAGTGACAGAGTGCCCAAGAAAGGTGATGGTGGGGGTGGGTTCTGTGGGTGAGAAATCTGTGGACACAGCCACTGTGGCAATGGGCTCTGTGGCAGCTGGCTCTGTGGACAGAGCTTCTATGGCTGTGAAACTCATGAGCAGGGCCTCTGTGGCTGCAGGCTGTGTGGTCTCTGCCTCCGTGGCTGCAGGCTGTGTGGTCTCTGCCTCTGTGGCTGCGGGCTGTGTGGTCTCTGCCTCGGTGGCTGCGGGCTGTGTGGTCTCTGCCTCCGTGGCTGCAGGCTGTGTGGTCTCTGCCTCTGTGGCTGCGGGCTGTGTGGTCTCTGCCTCGGTGGCTGCGGGCTGTGTGGTCTCTGCCTCTGTGGCTGCTGGTTGCATGAATAGGGCCCCTTCTTTGAATGGCGCCTCCATGGTGGAAACAGTCACAGAGCTCAGTTCTGTGGCCAGATCCACTGTGACTGCACTCTGCTGTGTGCCCAGCTCTGTGCCAGCCTCCACAGTGGGTAGCTTGGGGGCTCCAGGCCCCACAGAACCTGTCCACCTCAGATGGCTCTTCATGGTGACAACCCCAGTGGCCGTTGGGAGTGTTTCTGGAGGGCTCGTGTGGTACTCTAGAAGCTCATAGTCGTCATCATCTTCCGAGAACACCTGTCTCCGTCCCCGGGCAAGTGCAGGGCCTGGGGCCCCCTTAGCTGCACCCTCCCAGGTGGAGGCTGTGCCCAGTGGCGCCAGCAGCAGCAGCAGGAGGAGGAGCGGAGGCATGGTACCTGAGGAGACACAGACAGAGGGACATCAGGGCCCACCGAGCTCTGAGCCAGTGACCCCGCTCTGTCCTGGGGCAGCACTGTGGCTTCACGGACCCCAGAGCCCAGCACACGCCCAGGGTGGAGTAGAGCCAGCGATCCAGCAGCTGTTACCATCGCCAACCGACATGAAGAAAGCCACAGGCGGCTTCAACTTCCTCCATAGGATTCATAGAAACTTCGTGCCTCCTTAGCATTTTTGGCTAAAACCTTTTATTTGTGGACAAACAAACCACTGAGGCATAGGAACAAAGTCGCAAGCCTGGCTTATTGGAAGAGGGTATTTATTAGCTCTATGCCTTGTGGCTGGGCTGGGGGGTCCAGGAGGGGAACAGAGGGCAAAGTTAAGAAAACCAAGGCACTTTCTTAAAGGTGCATCACCAGGAAGGTCAGCCCCACATTCCCCGGGTGCCAGGCAGGGCACAGGACTGAAAGCACACACTACGGAGGAGGTCAAGTCCTAGCTCTGTCTCTTAAGAGCTGTGTGACCTTGAGACAGACTGTTGCCTCTCTGAGCTTCAGATTTCCTGTCTGTAAAGGAGGGGTAAGAAATGGCACCTCCGTCACAGGGCTATGGATTCAAGAGTTCCAGGAGTACGGGGGTGCTTGTTATGGCTTAGATCGAAAATGTCCCCCCAAGTCCCATGTATTCAGAAGCAGGGCTTTGGGGAGGTGACTGGACCACGAGGACTCGAACTTCCTCAGTGGGTGGATCCATCCGTCACTCGATGGCATCTTCGGGAGGTGATGCAGACTCGTGACATGGGGTCTCGCCCTCTCTGTGCTTCCCGGCCGCCACAAGGCGAGCAGCTACCCTTCCGCCACGGCGTCTGTGCCTTGGCGCCAGGAGAGCAGGGGCTGAAACCTCTGAAACTGGGAGGCAAATGAACCTTTCCTTCTTGTCTGCCCGGCTTCTCTGAAGGCCAAGGCAGGGAGATCACAAGTTCAAGCCCCGTCTGGGCAATTTAGACTTCATGTCTCAAAAAATAAAATAAAATATAAAGAGGGATGGGGTTGTAGCTTAGCACTGCTTGGGTTTGGTCCCCCAGCGCCAAGAAAAAAAAAAAATAGAAAGAAAGAAGAAAGAAAAAGAGAAAGGGAAGGGACAGGAGGGGAAGGGAGGGAAAGAGAATAAAGGGAAATGAAGTGAAGGGAAGGGATGGGAAGGAAACAAAAACAAACCTGTCCTCCTCTAAGCTGTTTATGTCAGGTATTTCATCACAGTGGTGAAGAGCTGGCTGACACACATACACACAAGCACACATATGTGTGTCTGCAGGGTGGCTGAGTTCCTACTTGGGGACAGAGCATGTGGCCCAACCCTGGCTCCACTTTCCTGGGGGACAGGAGGAAGCCACGGTTCCTCACCACGCAAGCGCTCACCTCACAGCCCCTGCGGGCTGCCCAGGTTCCTGGCAGCACAGCCTCAGCCACTTCCTGTAAGGCGGGGGGGGGGGGGCAAAGTCGCAGAGCCCCGCCCTTTGACTCCTGGGGTGCAGGTGGGGCACCTTGGAAGGGTCTGTCCTACCTTCTGCAGCCCAGCAGCAAGAAGTCACCGGGGACTGGCTGCCCTCCGCCCTCTGCCCTCTACCCACTCCCTGTGCGAGGAGAGAGCATGGGCCTGAATCCCGCATCTCTCCTGCATCCCTCTGAGCCCTGTGCCCCTGAGCAGGCTGCTTCACCCTCTCAGAGCCTCAATTTTCTCATCTGTAAAATGGGTGGTGTTGCTTCAAAGAATGGATGTGAGACTCAAATGAGCTGTCACATGGGAGGTGCCTGGTGCTGGCAGCCAGCAGATGTGGTTTATCTGGGTCCTCTTTGGGGCTGCAGGCAGAGGACAGAGCAAAGAGAAGGTACAAAGACGCCTCCAGCCTACCTCCACTGCAGGTGGTCAGGGAAGCCACAGGGGCCTGTGAAAGTGGAGCTGCTCCTCTGTTGGGATAAAATGGGGCACTGGGAGACCCCAAATCTCCCACCTGGGCCTGTCTAGGGCCACCAGCTTCCCAGATGTTTCTAGCGTCCTTACTGAAAGTCCCTTTTCCCCCAAAAGCCATCAGCCTCAGACCCGCCAGAGCAATGGGCACCCCGGCCTGGACCCTGCTGTCACTGGGCTTCACGTGGGACCACAGCCAACCCGACAGGAAGGACAGGAGGATGCCAGCGGCAGGGAGAGAGGAGCAAGGCTTTGAGAGCTGCTGGAATCAATGTGCTGTCCTGCAGCAAGGGATTCATCCACTCTAGAATCCCGAGGTGGGGGCAGAGCACTGGCCTCAGAGACTGCCATGAGATTGGGAAACTGAGGCTCACAGGGTTGTGTCACTTCCAGGACTGCCCTCCCCTTCCCCCCTCACCAGCTCAGAGCAGGGGAGGACTGGCACCTCCTAGTTGTCTTGAGGTGGGCTCACGAGGAGGCCAGAGGCAGCCTGTTTCCTGTCTCTCACCAAAAAACCAGTTGCTTCTGCCCCAAGCCACACCCTGGCTACAAGGCTACAAGGAGGAAGGAGCTGTGTACCAGGGGTCACGCCCAACTCTGACACCTTAGCCTGAAGCTAGGGGCCCAGGCCGCTCAAAAATAAAGCCCAAATGTTTTGTAATCGTTAAATCTTGGAAACAGCCCAGACGCCCATCAACTGATGAATGGATAAAGATGTGGTTTTTTTTATACAGTGGAATACTACTGTGCCATCAAGAAGGGTAAGCTTGAGACATTTCTAACTAAATGGATGCACCTTGAGACCATACTCTTAAGTGAGATAAATTGGACACACATGTTCAAATATCGCGTGGTTTCTCTGGTGTGAGAAACCGAAAGTGTAACTAAGGACCAAAATGTGTAATAGATATTAGGAAATGGGAAGAAAATGTTCAAATGAGAAAAAGAACAAGGGTGGGGGAAAGGGGAAAGAAGGGACAGGAGAAAAAAAAGAATAGAAGGAAAAAATGGAAACAAAGCTTTTGTAACTAAAGAGGGGAGGGGAATGGGAAAAAAAGAAGCAAGATATCTCATGTACAGGTACAAATTTCATATGATGAATGATATCACTATGTATATCTAAAATGTACCAATATAATAAAAATCATAAATAAATAAAGCCCAGGGCATGCATCTGTAATCTCGGCACTCAGGGAGGCTGAAGCAGAAGGATTGCTAGTTTGACCCCAGTCTGTGCAATTTAGCAACCTAATGAGACCCTGTCTCCAAAAAAAAAAATTTTTTTAATGGGTTGTAGATGTAGCTCAGGGTGAAGTCCCTAGCTTCAATCCCCAGTACCACAATAAATAAACAAACAAATTGGTAACTAAACAAATAAATAAACCCTTAGGGCCAGGCACGGTAAAACCCAGTTACTTGGGAGGCTGAGGCAGGAGGAGTGCAAGCTCCAGGCTAGTCCAGTCTAGGCAACTGAGGAGACCTTGTCTCAAAATGTAAAAAAGAGGGCCGGTGATATAGCTCAGCAGCACAAGCACCTGCCTGGCAAGCGCAAGGTCCTGAGTTTGATTCCCGGTACTAAAAAAAAAAAAAAAAAAGAAAAGAAAAATGTAAAAAAAGAAATGACACCTCTGTGACTCTAAGCCCAGCATGCAAGGTTTTAGAATCTTAGAACCCAAAGGCCTGAGGTTCTCAGGGTTTGGGTTAAACAGGCACCGAGTGAAGGGAAGCGCTGACCCCTCTGGTAGGACTGAGGTGCCCCCGGGCCACACTGCAGGTCTGACTGGGGGGCTGACATCAAACCAGTTCCGTCCCAGCCCTTCCCTGAGAAGCTGTGCGACCTTGGGCAACTCAACTACCTGTCTGAGACCTTAGGTGTTGTACCTGGAATACCAAGCTACTCGATTTGCAGTGGGGCTGCGCCCCTAGCCTTACAGCGAAGAGAAAATACCGCACAGCAAAGCTGCTCTGAATGCGCTAGGCAGCGGGACGTCCGGGCTCAGCCTGGCCCACCTCAGATTTAACAGGAAGCCTACTTGATCGTAAAATTCTAGCCCGGGCAAAGATCGAACTTCAGAGTAAGGTTTCTGCTGCAGAGAAAAGTCGCACTGGAGCCGTCGCTAAGTGGAGCCGTCGCTAAGTGGGGAGCAGACATTAGCCGCCCGCTCCTGGTGGACTCAGGGCTGAGGCGCAAGGTCCCGGCAGAAGATTTAGCACGCAGTAAGCGCGCAGTGAACGCCGGCCGCTGCCGTCACTCTGCATTTAGGGCAAGGGACTCTGTTAACCACAGCGCAAAGTCCCCCAGCTGGGAGCGGCTGTGAGTGACACCTCTGACCTCCTTGGTCAGAGAGGGTGGGGGTGGGAGCCCAGACACTGGTCTCGGTGCACCCCGGCTGCCGTCCACCACCTCAGCCTCGTCCTGTTTGGAAGCCACACCTATTAAGTGCGGGCAGCCTGCCCGGCCCAGCTCTAAGACCTGTGCACGAGGCGTTCACCCAAAAAAAGATGGGAACCGTTACCAATGCCATGTGAAAGATGGGGAAACTGAGGCCCACTTGGAACCTAGTCACACAGCCAGGAAGACAGGGAGCAGGAAGTTGGATCCTACGGTCTTCCGTGGTCACCTCAGCCACAGTCCCTCAAGCCTCTGTGAACAAGGCTGTGTCCATTCTAGGAGCCAATACTGGCTCCTCCTGGAAGCTGCCCATCCCCACCTCGGGCTGGGATTGAACCCAAGGTCTTATGCATGGTGGGCAAGTGCTCCATCACTGAGCTACACTCCACCCTTTATACTTTATTTTGAGACAGGGTCTCACTAAGTTGCCAGGCTTGTGATCCTCCTGCCTCAGCCTCCCAAGTAGCTAGAATTACAGGCTGGTGCCACCACACCTGGCCACCCTCCACTGTTTAAACCTTTTCTACTGTTTGCTTTCTAAAAATCCATTCCCATGCCAGGAGGACAGGACACAGCATCTTGCTGACTATGCCATATGCCCAGGACTTAGTGGACAGAAGGACTCATGTGGGCACCTTTGTGCACTCACCTCTCATGCCATTTGTCCCAGTGGCTTACAGATGCTGTGGCTGTCCGTCCTGTGCCGTCCCCACCAGATTGCAGGCATTTGGAAGACAGAAACTCAACGAGGACCCTAGCAGCGACAGGCCTGGCATCGCCAGGGTTTGTTGAGCGCCTGGCCAGGCAGGGAAGCCAGCCGCAGCTGCATCACACTTGTCTCCACCCTTTTCCCATCATGTTTGTCAACCGACACTCAAACCTTTGCCCATCATCACCCCCCCCATCAAAGCGCCTCTGTAGACACGTTTCCTAATTCCCACCCAGCCCTGTGCATTCGAACACCACGGAATGCTGTGTATCCGTTTTCCATTCTGTGGCCTTTTGCGAGGCCACAGACCATGAGTTTTGTGGGGGTCCTCTCTCCCCAAGAACTCCGAAGTGCCGGCCTGATATAAAGGAGGTGTGGTATTTTGCACGAATGAACTTGAGGAGAACTCTGCCTGCTTTCATTTTAACAGGGGACAGATTTCTGAAGACACCTGTGTAGACAGACAGGTGGACAAGCATGCGCAGACAGAAACACACACACACCCCAGCCATCCCATCTCCCCACTGAGCCCCTGCTGCCTTCCTGCTCCAGCTCAGCAAAAGGAACTGAGAGCCAGGCCCAGACACTACTGCTCCACAAGTGTCCTGCAGCCAGAGGGTCAACTCTGAGCTCGCCACCTCCTACTGGTGGCCTTCCTGTCCTGGGGAGCTGCTCCTCCCCTCCAAGCCTCAGTTGTCTCATCTGCAGAAATGGGCCCTGCCCATTGCCAGGGTGCTCAGGCAATCTCCCGGACCCTCGGGGGGGGCCCTGCTCAGCCCGGCCCCTCCAGCTGTCCAGGCTTCACCTCCCTGGGCTGCTGGCGGAGCCTGGTGCAGACAATATCCCCATCCCCCAAGCAGGGTGTGGCTCTGGGCAGCCCCACAGGAAGCCGCTCCAGGCCTGAGTGCAGGAAATACCTCCTGAGCCCCTGCTCATTGCCAGGCCCAGCCCTGGGGTGGCTCCAGGCCAGGGATGGGTAAAGGAGGAAAATGGAGGTTAGGAAAAGAGAATTCCAGGCACAGGAGCCCTGATCTTTGTGGCGTGTGTGTGTGTGTGTGTGTGTGTGTGTGTATTCCCCAATCCCCATAGAGAGGGAAGCAGCTTTGGCCCTCAGCCTTTATTCTCCTTTACTGCCCCAAAGTACCCCAAATACAAATTAACAAGAGTATTGTAATAAATTATTTTTACTATTTTCTCTTTTGCTAACAATTGTATCTCTTTTGCTAGCAATAGTAATAATAGTACCCATAATTCTAATATTTTAATAATTTGCCATGGATAAGTGCCATTCCTCAATCTTACGAAGTGTCGAAGAATGCTATTTTCATGGCCCTGTAACATGCAGCTTCAAGACAAGCCCGCATGGCTCCTCCTCCTGGGAGCCCTCCAGACCTAATCTCAGTTCTGTCCGTATGCAACTCTCATCACCTCTCTGGGTTCAGTTTCCCACCCAGGAGAGAAAGGGGTGGGATAGTGTTCAAGGAAAAGCCCTCGATTTCTCTGACATTCCTGAAGTTCCGTTCAGAACGCTCCAGCACTGCAGTTGCAGGCGAGGCCAGCAGAGAGGGCAGTTTCGAGGCTGAGGGATCAGGAACCAGAAGAGGCCAGATAAGGCCACAGACTCCAGGAGACCATGGATTTTGGTCTGCCCTCTGAAGGGCTGTAGCTCAGGAGATGCCCAGCAGTCCTGCCCTGGGCCCACCAGCAGCTGGCAGGCAGGTCCCCTGGTCCCTTGGGTCCCTGGCCACTCCCCATGGTTTTCACAAACCAGCACTTACCGTGCTCAGCAGAGCATGGGACAGCTGCCTCCTGGGCCTAGAAGTGACTTCTTTGCTTTAGTGACAAAGCCCCAGCCCACACTGCCGGGCACTGTGTGGCACCCCCTGCCGTGTCTCAGACCCTGCCAACCCCCAACGGCACTGTGTGGAAGAAGGAAGCGAGAATGTGGTTACTCAGCCCCAGCCACGTGACGGCACACACTCCCTTGTTTGTGACAGCTTGGGTGATGATGTTGATCAAGACTGGGTGACAGCAAGACAGGGACCTCTTTGGCTTCTGTCTGGATTCTCTGTAACCATGAAAACACCAAAACCCACGTGGAAACTTTCGGGGGGGCCCTGGTTAGGGTGCGACCCACCCAGACAGAGGCCAGGCCATCACCCTATGGGAATGACAGTGGGGCAGTAGGGGACCCGCCCTGGAAGGCAGTGAACAGAGGAAGAGGGGCTGGCCCTGCCTTCTCACCCACGAAGAGGCAGGGGCAGGGGCCTGACCGGACGTGACATAGACCCTCAGGGCTTTGCAAATCCAATGTGTCTCTTCTTTTCAGGGTTCAACAGCAGGTCCTTTAAACAGCAATCAGAGCCTCCCTTGGGAGCTGGATTACAAATCCCACAGGGCAAGACCTGCTCATCAGTTTGTTTTTTTTCTGGTACTGGGGATAGAATCCAGGGCCTTGTGCGTGGTAGGCAAATGCACTAGTGCTGAGCTACATCCCCGGACCTTTATTTTATTTTATTGGTATCTTTTTGTGTGTGTGGGTACTGGAAATTGAACTCAGGACCTTGCACTTGCCAGGCAGATGCAGTGCCACTGAGCTATATCCCCGGCCCTATTTTATTTTATTTATTTATTTATTTTTTTGAGACAGAGTCTCGCTATATAGTTCAGGCTGGCCTTGAACTCAGTATGTAGCTCAGGGTGGCCTTGAACTCACAGCCATCCTCTTGCCTTAGCTTCCAAAGTGCTGGGATTACAGGCATATGGCCCCCAGACCTTTTTAAATTTTATTTTGGGTTAGGGTCTTGCTGTGTTGCCCAAGCTTACTTTGAACTTGTGATCCTCCAGCATCAGCCTTCCAAGTAGCTGGGATTATAGGCGTGTGACCACCACACCTGGCTAGGACCTGCTTATCTCATTTCTCCTTCCTAACTGGTTTATCCAGTCAACTCTGGCACCCAACTTGGGTGCACTGATACCTCGAAGCCAGCAGCTCTGGGGTCTTTTTGTTTGTTTTGTTTTTTGAGACAGGGTCTTGCTATGCAGTTCAGGGTGGCCTTGAACTCACTATGTAGCCTAGGCTGGCCTCAAATTTGCAGTGATCCTCCTGCCTCAGCCTCCCGAGTGCTGGGATTACAGGCATGTGCCATCTCACCCAGCTGGGCTCTCCCCCTCCTGTAGCTCGTCAGATGGGGAGGACAGTGAGTAAACAAGTAGACTGAGTGTTATGACACAGTGTGGTCACTCTGGGGTGATCAGGAGGGAAGGGGCAACTGTCTGGAGAATCTTCCAAGGAGAAAAGACACTTGAGATGCCAACTAGGGCTGGCTGGCTGGGCAGCCCAGGCAGAGCACAGCAGCTGGGGGGACGGCATGGTCACCTCAGGTCAGCCTGTGGCTTTGCACCAGGTACAGGCTCGGGGCACACAGAGAAGGCCACACCCTGCCTCCCGCACACTGTTTTCAAAGGTGGGGAGCAGGGCAGAGTTTCAACCTCATTAATAAGCTACGGCCAGAAGAGGCCAAAAACCCACCCTGCCTGTACAGACAGGGAAACTGAGGCCCCCAGGAGGGGAAGTGACAGCCCGAGAGCTCAGGCTTCCCACTCCTCCCCAGGTTTCAAAGAAACCGTGGGAGCCATGGCCTATGCATGGGTCAGTGGAGGTGAGGGCTGCTTGGCCTGCCACCTGGCTTCGCACAGAATGTCTGGTGACACATAACCATTTTGTGAAATTCAAGATTCCGTTTCAATAAATCAAGATTTCTTGGGATGCAGCAGCATGCATTTGTGTACAAGTGTCATTGGTGGTCACTTGCACACCACAGTGCAGGATCCAGTGGTCGCCTGACCTGCAAAGCCTCAGAATGCACATACTTCATGGCCCTGCACCTCTAGCCCATGTTAGCACTTAGGAGCTTATATCATCGGGCTCAGGTCCAGCAGATCGGAGAAGCTCTGGATCTGAGCCCCAGCTGGTGGTCTACAGGCTCACAGTGATGCTGGCGACGACTCCAAGCTGTGTGTGAGAGAAAGGGACTCGCTCAGTATAGGCAGGTCTTGAAAAGCAGGCTTTGCTTTGGAGAGGAGCAAATATTTCTCAGAAGATTCCGGTTCATATTGTGTGTGTGACGACCATGAAACCACATCTCGCTGCACCTGTGTGACTCAAGCATTCGAAGCAGTTTCTAGGAATGGAACCCAGAAATGTCCTCCACAGTGCCTTCAAAGACCAAAGCAATGGTATCAAACCCAGGAGAAATACTGGGGAAAACCCCAGAAGGCCCGTGCTTTGGAAATCTGTCCCTTGGGAATCCAATGGAGACATTGAAGGCATATTTATGTTTGTTAAAGTAAATTAAAGCCAAGGGTGGTAGTGCACATCTGCAATCCTAGCACTCTTGGAGGCTGAGGCAGGAGGACAATAAGTTCAAACCCAGCCTGAGCAACTTAGCAAGACCTGGTTTCAAAATTTAAAAAAAAATTTTTTTTAAAGGGCTGGGAATGTAGCTCAGTGCAAAGGCCTTGGGTTCAATCCCCAATACCACCAAAAAAAAAAAAAAAAGGATTAAATTAAATAAAGTAAATTAAACTGGAGACTAGGACTGATTCACTCCTGAGCAGGCAAACACAGTTAGGCATCAGGTGTCCTCAGCTGGGATTGATTTGCAAATCTAAGTGAAACTGAAACCGTTCCTTGTGAATGGTGAGAGCAAAGGAAAACAGAATTTACACTCAAGTAGCCAACAAACTTATAATCAAATAACTAGCAAACTTCCAGTGATATAGACCAGATATTACCAGTCACATATTTTCTTTGCTTTCATCTTTCACCATCCCTCCACTCATCAGCCCTACAGAGCAGTAGCCAGGCCAAAAGCCACCATCCAGGGATGCTGAATATCATTAGGTGGAAAACATAGGTCAGAGGGGTCACGAGAACTGGCACTTGCTTTGAGCTTGCTGTGTGTCTAGAGGGGAATCACTTGGTCTCTCTGACCTTGCCTTGTCTGGAAAACAAAGCTTTGATTTTCTAGGGCAAAACAATGTAAGAAATCAGGAAAGGCCTGAGAGTTGATTGGGCTGCAGATGTGGGTGCAGCCCGATTTCCTCACCTGACTCCTTGAGTTGCTTTCTGTAAAATTGAAGAGCAAAAACTGCAGCTCTTGGTGTGTCTACCCTTAGTACATAAGAAACAAAAGCCTCCCTTGCTCTCTCCACCATGCAGGATTCCACGGCTCTCTGTTGCTTTTAGAATACAGACTGGAACCCCCAAGATGACTTCCCCCGCAGCCTCCACTCAAGTATTCTCTTATTCTCTGCCTCTTTGTTCTCTGCTGTTTCTTTTAGTTCTTCTCGTATTCTCCGCCACAAGACCTTTGTGTGCATGGTTCCTTCCGTCTGGAGCACTCTTCACTGGTCGCCTCCTCAACACCTGCCACTCTCTCTTCAGATCCAGTTTGTGTGCCACCTCCCTAAGGCTTCCCTGACCAGTCCCTGCCTGCCCCTGCCCCGTCCCGGCCTACCCCTGCCCCATGATGTCAGAGCTCAGTGTCCCTCTCCTATCTCCAGGGAAGCTCCAGAAGAGAGCCATGTCTGTTTTGTTCCCATTTCATCTCCTAGGCTGCGCACAGCACCTGGCACAGAGGAGTAACTACAGCCACCATGTTCCAGGCACTGCCTGAGGCTCCTGACACGTACTAATTTGTTTAAGCGTCATAACCACCCCATGAGGGAGGTACTATCGGTATCCCATTTTATTTAGTTATTTAGTGGTGCTGAGGATTGAACCCAGGGCCATCGTATTTAACTACATCCCCAGGCTTTTTAAAATTTTTACTTTTTTTTTAACGATAGTGAAGTTTTACATTTACTAAAGGTAGGAAAGAAACAGGCTCTGCAGAGCAAGTTTGGGCCAAGTAAAAGTAAGAAAATAAGTACCTTCTATGAGAGTGGGCTACCATGAGAGAACACAGCCTAAATTTTTACTTCTGAGAAAGGGTCTAAGTTGCCCACGTGAGACTCAAAATTGTGATTCTTCTGCCTCTGCCACCCAGAGCGCTGGGGTTACAGGAATGTACCACCATGCCCAGCTCGGTATCCCCATTTTGGAGATGGTAAAAACAAGGTCCAGAGCGGTTCGACAACTTGCCTGGATCACTGTTGCTAGTAAATGGCAAAGGCAGGGTTTGAACCCAGGGTATCAATGACAGCACTCAGCTCCTTCTTGCTGACCTTGCCTGCCACAAGTGGCCTGAGAAGACACAGCGCTCCCTGTGCCCTTCATGGCTGTGAGCCACTGGGGCATGGAGCGGGAATCGCAAGCCACAAAGCCAGTGGACGGTGGGCTCCTCTCCACATTGCAGCCCAGTTGTGAGCCAGCCTGGGGCCAAAGGGCTGTTACAGGCCTTGTGGGAAAATGTGCTCCTGATGTTAACCAAGGGCGGGTGACTGAACGGCTCCTTCGGAAATCAAGAATCAAGGCTTATTGGGCCCCATCACAGAGTGCTGCACCATGTGAATCCTGGACAGCTAAGATTTGATGCTCAGACAACCTACAACCCCAAGACTCGGACACTCCTCAGTGGTCGTCTCTGCACTAAATCCAGTTGTCCTCATTTCAGACGGTGGGGAAAATGTTTGCAGCTTCTGGTGAACACTGAGTCCCAGTAGGCACCACTGCGGCCCACACAGCACAGTTTGGAAATATGTGGGTGGGCAAAGACGGTATCTGACAGGCCAGGTACAACCTGAGATTTCTATAATCCATTTGTAATTTGAGGACCTGACTATTGCACCTTCCCCACAAGATTCCCACTTCTATAACCCTGAGGTGCGGGGACTGCAGGAAAACAGAGGTGATGCCCCTCCTAGAGTCCCACCTGCCTTCCCAAGTGGTCACTGTACAGAGGCAAGGCTCTGGGAGGTGCAGGTGGATGTGACCCCAGGCCACTGGCCTTCATGGCATGTGGCTTCCTCCGGGCTGAGGAAAGTCCGGCTGTGTGCAACCTGTTTCCCCAGGGTGGGATTTCTTTAATTTGCTCACCATGAATGCTCTGTTCAAAGGAATGTCAAAGTCTCATGAAATACAGTAAGAACAGAGCTGCTTTGCTCCCTAAGGACCAGATCTGGAGGGGAGCAGGTGTGTCACACCGCTTGCCCGCTCTCCCACACCATCCTCTTCCACCCCACGGGTTCACAGCTTTGCCTGTTTGAATCATCAGAAGGGGAAGCAGCTACTTGGCATAGCTGTGGCCAGGATTCAGTTCCCCTCCTCAGATGGGAACAGAGCAATGGGCATTTCACTTTCACACCCCTCCTCCGCCCCACTCTGGCTGCCAGTGCGGGCAGCACTGGGAGCTGGTTTCTGGCTGGAGACAGCAGTGTAAAGCCATTCCTCGGAGTGAAAAGAACAGGGGAGCCCATCCCCAGCTCACTGGGCAGCTTGGGCACCAGAGGGGTGCTGCACAGAGGCTGCTGCCCAACCTGGGAGGCTGGAGGGCAAACAGTGTAGACCCGTGCTCTGAACCCAGAGATTGTCCATGAGGGTGGCAGTGGATGGAATCCAGGCCTCCAACAGCCACCGCTGAGCACCCAGTCCCTGCCTGGCAGGACAGACCCAAGGGACAGCAGACTTCATATCACAATGGGCTCACAGGCCTGGTGGGCAGAGACCTTCGCAGCTGATGCAGGAGTCTTGGTGGCAGAAACTGCTCAAAGGGGCTGAAACGGCACTGGGAGTCCTGTGGTGTATCACAGAACCTCAGGTCAGAAATGCAGCTGGGTGTCAGGTGTGGACGTGGAGAGCTAAAGGGACCCAGAGGTCCTTTCCCCATTGCTGCCACACTCACTCTGCCTGTGAGCTCCCTGACTTCCCCAGTGCCCCATACAGGAGAAAAGAGAGCTGACACCACTGGAGGAGGCCGAGGGGCTTAACAGCCCAGCGTGGGGTTGACTTGGTCAAAGCGTGGTGTTCTGGAAGCAAAGCACAGCTGAGCAGATAATCCAATAGGTGCCCCCATCCCAGACAATGATTTTTTTTTTTTTTTTTTTAAGACACGGTCTCACTATGTAGCCCAGGCTGGCCTCAAACTCACAGCAATCCTCCTGCCTCAGCCTTCCAAGCGCTGGTATTACAGGCATGTGCCACCATGCCCAGTTTAAGCTGCTGCTCTGAAAGCAGACTGAAGCAGAGGTAGGAGGCTTGGTTAGGAAGCCACAATGGCTAGTTTTGTCGGTCTATGTGACCAGGCCGTGGGTGCTCAGACATTGGTCAAACATCGTAAGTGTGGACTTTGTCCTCTATGCAGAGAGAGAACCAATGTCTCCTTCAGAAACCTGGACTATGTTCTAGAAAACGTCATTCTGGAAGCAAAAGGGAACAGGTGGCCGGAGGCAGAAACTGCAGTTACAAGGGTAACAATTGCAAGTTACAAGGCTGCTCAGACAGTGGGCTGGCTCCTCTCCAAGGGGAGGTGTTGGGCGGGTGGCCAGATGCCCACATGAGAATCTCCACCTTGTCACCTTATATGGCATTTGGAGACACTACCTCCTGAAAGAAACTGGCCAGGGAGATAACAACCCATTGATCACTTTGGGACTATATTTGAGGCCAGTAAAAGCAGCCCCAGAGTCCATCAGCCACAAGGAACTTTATCTCCTACAATGCTTCTCAGCACAGGAATGAGACTGCAACTTTCGGTTAGGGATGAGGCAACTTTCCAGTTCTCATACCTCATCGCCTTAGCCCAAGGTCTTGAGCCCTGCTGCTGAAATCCTGATGGTGGATTCTCAGCCCTCAGGTTCCTGACCATTGGCCTGCACATCTTTCTTGGCTGGATATTTCATCCACTCTATTTTCTCTGGGCCCTTTACACTCTCACTGTCAAAGTATTTCACCGGGTAGATGCCCAGATGAACAAGACTCTAGCATGGAAGATGAGATTGGGAAGCGAGCAATGAGACGGGGCAGGGCTATCACGAAGGTGAGCCCTGTGCTGGGGACCTGAGGGACCTCGCGTGCATTTGGCAACCAGCCCTGCTGGCACCCTGGCCTGGAGCGCACACCCCCTCGACACTATAATCTGTTTGCACCACCTGGACTGGCTGGCTGTGAAGACAGAGGAGGAGTTGTTAGCTTATTTGAAGCCCCAACACAGACAGCACTGGGACCAGGTGTGCTCCTGCTTCCACACTGAAGTGCAGACTGCTCAGCTCTCACAGCCCAGCTTTCTCCATAGCTGCAATCCCTCCCAGGCCTTGTCTGAACCTTTCTCAAAGTGCTCACTTATTCTTTGAGATCAGTGTGTGGTCACCTCCATTAAAAAAGCCTCACAAGCTGGGTGTGGTGGTGCATGCCTGTAATCCCAGCACTCAGGAGGCTGAGGCAGGAGGATTGCTGCAAGTTTGAGGCCAGCCTGGGCTAAAAAATGAGTTCAAGAACAGCCTGAACTGGGCCGGTGAGATGGCTCAGCGGCACAAGCGCCTGCCTTGCAAGCATGACGGCCCAAGTTCGACTCCCGGAGCCCACATACAAAAAAGGGGCCGGTGATATTGCTCAGCGGCACGGGTGCCTGTTGGCGCACGAGGTCCTGAGGTCGACCCCCTGGTACCCACAAAAAAAAAAAAAAAAAAAGAACAGCCTGAACTGCATAGTGAGACCCTGTCTCAAAAAGACAAAAAAAAAAAAAAAAAAAAACCCACACAACAAAAAACCCAATGAAAGTAACCATTATATACTACAAACATGTACTAAAATAAAAAATAAGAAGTAATAAATGTTCATGGTTTAAGCCAGATACATACACATGCATGCACGCACGGCAAAACTAAGCAGGGTGTGTTGGTGCATGCCTGTAATCTCAGCTAGTTGGGAAGCTAAGGCAGGAGAATCACCAAGTTCAAGGTCACCCTGGGCAACTTATTGAGACCCTGCCTTAAAATAAAATGAAAAATGCTGGGAATGTAGCTCAGTGGTAGAGGACTTGCCTAGCAAGTGCAAGTCCTGGTTTGATCCCCAGTATCAGGGCTGAGGGAATACCATACTGTAGCATGTTAAAAATAGACTTGCCAGTCTCCGTGGCCTTCATTTTTGCCATATTAGAGTCTTATGTAATTTAATTTCTATGTGACCATTATTTCTTTTTCTTCGGACTTACTCCAATTGCTTTGGGGTTTAAAATCTTTTTCCTGAATTCTAAAGAGGGATTCATTTTCTTCCCCCCAAAGGGAAGGTCTTATTTTCCTTCAAATGTTAGCTCCATTAGAAATGCATATTGGTGTTGATACGAGGATCTAAGGCACCATTTATTATATAATTTTCCACCAATTCATGCTTAAATTATTAATTTGTCACTAATACATTAATTCTAAGAGTTCCTTTCTGGGAATGAGAAATTTAGAAATTCAGAAAAACTGAGTTTACCTACAACTTCCACCTACTGATTGCAGTAACATTATTGCTGGTATTTACTCTACACATAAACGTACATTGTGCATACATATTTCCTTAAAAAGACTTGTCAGAAGAGTCTGGGGTGGTGACTCTGTCTTATGGACAGACGAAGCCTGGCTTCTTGACTAGAAATCCTGGTCTGTTCTTTCTGTTCTTGTGAGGGCCGATGGCTGTCATATTCCTGCCCATCTTAAATTTGCGCAGATCAGCCAACTAACATCACTGACTGCAAAGTGACTCTGTGGGATAGCTGTTAAGAATTAGTTTCAAATTTTCACCAATGAATTATTCAAATTATTTTTAAAACTTTATATTTTTTCTGATGACAACAGTTTGCCATGGGGCACCTGGAATATCCAAAGGCAATTGGTGGTGGTGGTACCTCAATCCACAAATGCTTTTGTTTGCTAACAGAAGCTTTTGGCAAAATTGTTTTTGTTTGCAAATTCTGCATCACGTGATAAACACAACTGCAGCCATCTTTCCCAAACACAAACATGGCTATCTTTTCCAAAATCATAGAACAAATTAAGTTTGTGAACCAAGGTACCACTGTATATTTTCATGCTTCAACCCAGGTACACGTACTTTAAAAACAAAAGCTGGAATCAATTGCTCTATAATGCACCCGGGAAGGAACCCAGGGGTACTTTACCACTGAGCTATAGCCACCTCCCCCAAATTTTGAGACCAGGGCTTGCTAAATTCCCCAGGCTGGCTTTGAATTTGAGATCCTTCTGGCTCAGCATCCTGAGTGCTGAGATTACAGGCATGCACCATCATGGCCAGCTTAAGTGACTTTAAATAACCACACAGTGTTGACATATGAATGTGATCAACTTTCTGCAGGACTAATTTTCACTCTTCTAATTCCTGAGTATATCTCCTACTAGTTCCTTGGGGCAAAAATCCCCAAAGGTGAATCTTGGGTCAAAACATAAGCACACTTAAGGTGTGGTGACAACTTGCTCATGCTGCCCTGGCTGAGGAGTGAAGGATCCCCCATTCAGCATTCTTTGGTGGACAGGGGCTTCTGTATGGAACAAAGGGCACTGTCCAGCCTGGCCAACAAGCAAAGCCCATCTGAAGGAAAGGTGTGCTCCTGACTGTGTCCGTGACCCAGGGACAATCTGGGGATATTGTAATGTGCCAGCAGAAAGAGAACGAGCCTCTTAGAGTTAAGAGATTCTTTTTGTGTGTGTGTGGGTACCGGGGGTCGACCTCAGGACCTCGCGCACCAGCAGGCGCCCGTGCCGCTGAGTGATATCACCAGCCCTTTTTTTGTATGTGGGTTCCGGGAGTCGAACTCAGGCCCTTGCACTTGCCAGGCAGGCGCTTACGCCGCTGAGCCATCTCACCGGCCCTAACAGATTCTTAAGAGCCAACAAAAAGTTCTTCTGGACGCAACACTAAATACAACAAGGGAAGTAACCTTTAAAAAGCGCAAGTTCTCCCAGACAAGGCCCGGCTGGCCGTCTGGGGGTAACATGATGATCTCTAGGTCTTCTGGCAAAGAATCCAGACAGACACAGCCAGAAAACAAGTCAGCCGTAAACAGACCACCATGTGTCTCCGCCCTGACTGTGGGTCTAGCGAGAAGCCTGCCGCCAACTTTTACTTCCTGCAGCCACCAGCTGAAGGAGAACCTTGGCAGCTACTCTGTGCACAGATAAGACAACAGGAGGACAAGTGCTTTGTTTTTTGGTACTAGGGATTGAGCCTAGGAGTGCTCTACTACTGAGCTACACCCCAGCCCTTTTCATTTTTTATTTTGATACAGGGTCTTGTTAAAATGCTCAGACTGAGGTTGAATTTGCAATCTTCCCACCTCAGCGTCCCAGGTAGCTGGGATTACAGCTGTGTACTTCCGTGGTATTTGAAGATAAGACATTTGAGAGATTTATGTCAATTATTTCCCACATTTATAAACACTTAGAAAAGGTAAACAGTGGGAAATTCTTTGCTACACTGAAATGTCATGAGAAAAAGAGGTAATGTAAAAAGGGAGGCCCAAAGGCAGCATGCAATTCAACTGACACTCAGAATCTTTTGCTGGAATAAAAATTGCAGCCAAGCCAGGAGAATTTTACTTGTATTGAGGAAATGTGCTTTGAAAGGCCTGCCAGACCATCAGCTCAGCACAGTGATCACAGCGGCCGTTCAGCAAGGGCTGACCGTATTGGCCAGACACAGGTGTCTCTCTCATTTAAAGTGCATGGAATTAGCATCCTTCTTCCAAGATAAGGAAAGGGACCCAGGGCGAGGAGCACTCACAGGACACAGGGCTGGCAAAGGCTGGAGGTAGAATGCACACGCCAGGTCTGCAGGGACCTGGCATGCAGGTGTGCTGGCCTCTATAAGGTCCCACCTGACCTTGCACCTGGCTGAGTTCAGTGCCCCCCCCCAGTACTTACCCTCAGTCACCTAGCTGGTCCTGAGAGTCGGAAGCTGTGCCAGGCATGGCTGCCTGGAAGACAGCCAAGTTGGAGTGAAAGAAACACGGAACACCAATTTGTAATCAATGATTTTTATCTTTGAAAATGGAAGCAAGTGTTTTGACAGAACACTATGGCTGCTCTATAAGAGCCGATCTAGGAGTAATTCACTGTCCTCCTCTGGATGTCACGGCATTTAAAAAAAAAACAAAAACAGGAAAGATATTCCACAATGCTTCAGGTGCCTACTTTGAGCCTGGCTGGGCATCCATCCATTAAATACACCAGAAGCTACACGCTAAGGTCAGGGTAACTTCACCTTTCTCTCCCTCTCTGCTTTGAACCACATTCCCTGTAGTGTTTCAGCATCATCCACAGCGATTCTGTTCACTTAATTTGATATCAAAACCTTAACACATTTCTGAATCTTAGAAATGAAGGTCCTTAGCAGATTACATTGATACAGAAATAATGTAGGTTTGACTATAAATCATTGTAATTGCTTTGTGTCTCACTGTCCACTTCAAAATTAAGAACACACACATACAAACACACAAAACCACATCAGACATTCAGATGCCCTGAAACTGTGGAGACAGCAAGCCTGCACTGTTGGCTACAAACAGGTAGCTCCCGTAGGCACACTGCATCTGGCTGCTGCCGCACCCCACTCTGTCCGGCTTCCTGTCTATTCATGTGTCCACACCAGCCCAAGCCCATGCCAAAGAGCTCCCTGCGCACTTGCGGTGGACTAGACGGGTCACATTCAGTCAGACACTCGGCCCTTTCCACACAGAGGCTCCTTCAGTCCGGCTCTGCAAACACACAGTCCGGGAACATGGAAATAGGGCAGGCTCCCAGCTAACGCAGGAATGAGCAGGGGATCAGTGCTCAGTCTCTGGCCCCTTTGAGTCCATGGAGCCTGTGCTGACACAGCCTCAGTGTGAGCTGGAGAGGCAGAGCAGGTCGGTCTGTGTGGAGGACATAAAGGGACACGTCTGTACACGTCAGAGTGACAGCAGAGGCCTGCGCGCCTGTTTCTGCTTCATTCTAGCCCATTCGCCTCAGTCTCAGCATTCACTAGCACCCTCCAGCCTCATCTTGAAGGGTGTGATTAGGGCTGACATGCAGGAAAACAGGCAGGACCGGCTGGGGAGCCCCGAGAGGTCACAGCAGACATGAAGAGGAGGGGAGGCAGGTGCTTTGAGTGTAAGGAGAGCCGCTTCTCCTCCAGCACAGCTCAGGGACAGCATGGGTCAAGCAGAAAACAGAAGACCACCCGGCAAAGGCTCCTCTCCACGCTCCCTGGTTTAGGCCCCACCACTGCCCTCAAGAGCTGGGCACACTGCTGAGATGGGCAGGAGGGACACTCGGCAATGTGTGCGTCCTCCTGTCCCGGACTGACCAAAGCCTGGACCGTGAGTTTCGAAGTGATGAATGCAACAGATTCTGTGTGTAACAAAACTGCAGAAACACATGCTAGTTTGGGTTAGATTATAATCATCTGAAGCACAGGATCAAGAAGCAAAATTCCATTCTGGTACAACCACCCAATTTCTAGAAAAGAGAAAGGAAAGAAAGGAGGAGATACGATTTGAGCTTTTTTGATCAGAAGACTCAGGAATGAGGGTGGTAATGTGGGTCCACATGATTTTTCAAGTGTTCTTTTTGTACAGTCATTAAGATGACCAGGTTTGTGCTGCAACTGAGCCAGCACCATGTGGCTACTGCTCTGATTGTTCTCAGATGAATGTTTATACAAAATAATATCTTCATTTAGTTTATAAACATACACAGTGCTGTCCCTTTCAAATTAAGGAAAAAAAAAAAACACCACACACAAATACTGCAAAGTAGCAAAATACAAAGAAAAACAAGCTACTTTTGGTTTTGGCAACATTAAAAAAAGAAAAGGAATATAAAAAGCAATGTGGCATTGGTCCCTAGTCATTTAAAAAAAATAAGGTTCTTGGGCATGACACTGAATCAGAATTGGTTTGTTTTCTAAAATTCAGGATATCTGGGATTTTTAAAAGTAGCACTTTTGTCTTTTAAAAGTTCAACAAGTCACATAACACTTAAAACATCAAAAAAGCTTTCTGATAAAAAGCTCAGCTTTTGTTTTTGCAAATTTGGGAGACGAATCGAGTCCTTACGGGAATGTGGCCTATCGCTGGTCGACAAATCTGAAATGGAATGTCTCCAAATGGCAGTGCCTCCCTTTCCGCCCTCCCTAGGACCACACCAACGACCAGCTACCAAGCACAAGGTCTTGCTCCCATTTTTGGAGGGGCGGAGGTGGGACCTTCAGGCCGCTATCTTCGCCATCTGCTGTTCTAACTTGGAAATACGCTCATCTTGATTGCAGATTGTGTCTTTAATAGATTTGATTTCTTTTAAAATTTCATCCAACTTGGCTTCATTTTGCTAAGAAAGCAAAGGAAAAGGGGTAGTGACTAAAAAGCAGTAAACCAAGTCCAACACAGTTCTGATTATAACCCTTAACATAGAGTATTCCATTTCGCAAATGGCAAACTGTAATCTCCAAATTGAAGAGCAAGTCAAATCCTACTGCCCTATGAGAACACAACCGACACTGGCTGAAGCATCAGAAACCTCATGGTGAAACAACTGTGTCCCACAGCGCTACCTCTGGCCCCCGTGCCTGTGGACTCAGCCAGGCAGATTCTCTCAGGCGGAAAACTGCAGGGCAAGGCTGGATCCTTGAGGTCCATCCTATATCCCGACCACCCTACTTGCTCTGTCAGTCGTAGCCTGCGACTGACCAGGATGAGGGTGACACTTCCGCAGGCTGCAGAGCTCCCTCCTTCTCGGAGGAGGGTCTTGGGAGTGAAATCCCCGACTATCTGCTGACTCTTAAAGAGGACTGAGCCTCTCCCACTTGGAGCGGATTCTTTTGGAAACCTCACAGCCACCAAAATCCACGGAGCTGGTTCCTTGGTCATGGCCCAAAGTGTCAGCTCCTACAGGTACTCTGCCTCTCCATTGCTCTTACCTTCTCAGGAGCAACTCACGCTCTTCCCCTCTAGGCCCCAGACTCCCCGCCTCCTCCTTCCCAGGACCCATCTTCTGTGGCACCAGGCGCGGCAGTGTTGTCCAGCAGCCATGACAGGTCTTCAAGGGCAGGCTGGGCCCCCATCCCTCCACCGATGGCTCTTGCCAAGTTCATCTTTGCTGCCAGCCCCCCACACCACCAGACCACTGAGCAACACCTGAACACTCCTACCACTTCCTCCCTCCAGGACACCATCTCTCCCTCGCTCCCATGACCCCACAATCCCATGTCAGACTTCGACCAAACCACAGAGGGGTTTGGGAAAGTTAAGAAAACCCTGCCGGGCATGGTGACACACACCTATAATCCCAGCACTCAGGAGGCTGAGGCAGGATAATCACTGCAAGTTTGAGGCCAGCTGGGCTAGATAGTGAGTTCAAGGCCAGCCCAAACTGCATAGTGAAACCCTGTCTCAAAAAGACAAAAAACAAAACAAAACAAAACAAAAACCCCACAAAGGTCCTGTTCACTCTTAGAGATGGTGGGAGACTGGCATCTAGCCCAGGCATTAGAAAACCCAGAGTTTGGGCCAGTGAGATGGCTCAGCGGCGTAAGCGCCTGCCTGGCAAGCACAAGGGCCCGAGTTTGACTCCTGGAACCCACATACGAAAAAAGGGACAATGATATTGCTCAGCGGCATGGGTGCCTGCTGGTGCATGAGTCCTGAGGTCGACCCCCGGTACCCACAAAAAAAAAAAAAAGAAAGAAAGAAAAAGAAAACCCAGAATTCTAGGAACCAAGCATGGCCAGAAACTCACTGAGTCACCTGCCCTAGGACTTTCTCACATGCAGCGTGTGGGATCATTTACCGAAAACTCCTGTGTGTCAACCCTGGGTCAGGACTCAATGCCCCGGGCCATTCAGGGCTTTCTAGAGGAAAAGGCCTGAGCCAGCCAAGCACATCCCTCAACCTCCTGTACTCCTTACCACGCTGGTCGTGTCTGTGGTTTTCTTGGGGACAGTGATCAGGTCACACTTCTTGTTTGCAGCAGGCTTGCTGTCTAGAATGTTCTTCTTGACTACTTTTAGATCCCTGTTTTTGCCTGGAATGTATCCATGCTTCAAGGAGATGAGGATTGGATCAGCATTCTTCCCCTCAAACCATTCTTCTGCCTCCAGGGCAGCTTCGGGCCCTGCTGTGTCAGGATATAGGTCATCTTGGAAAAGGTCAGACTGCAAGAGACATTTGGGGAAACCTTCCGTAAGGATGAAGAAAAAAGGTGTGTTTTTTTTTTTTTTTTTTTAAATATGAATTGCCTAGAAAACTGGGCACTCACCTTCCTGGGAACAGTCATGATAATTGGCTCACACTTTCTCTCGTGAAGTTTGAAGAATCTTCAAAGGGAAAATAAAGGCAAAGATACATGAAGTGAAATATGACGCTAAGTAACAGAATTAAAAACTACTTTTCTACAATGGTACATGGGAAATGAAGCACTTCTTTTCCCATCACCTCATCTGAGCCACCCTGGAAGTGGTGGGACTTAATTCCCCATTTTACAGATGAGAAAACTGAGGCTGAGAATATCTGTGCTAGGTGGACTGGAGACGAGAACCATGAACAGAGGTCTATGAATGATGGTGACAGTCCAACTAATTATCTGGGGGGGCAGACTAACTACAGTGAAAACAGCAACACTGGTAATGAGCTACTTTCAAAAAAGTTACCTGTCACCAGACCCAAGAGATCACACATCCCATCTGCGCCCTGGGTGCTAGGTATTCCGCCAGTGTGAGGCGGCTGAACACCTGTTAAGTATAAACAGGATTTTTAAAAAGGAAAAGAAGGCAATCCCAGGAAGTAAGATTTTGGCATCCAAGCAAACCACATCATGGAAAATGTGTAATTATCCAGGATATGGAAAGAGCAGGAATATATAGCAACTATTATCTTATGGAAGAGGGCAAAAAATAGCTTCTATGTGGGGGGGGATAAAATTCTCTACTTCATCTTATATCAAACAAACCAGAAACTACTTATGATGAAAGTGATAAAGGCAAGCCAAGGACGGGCAATGACCCAGAGTCCTCTCAAGCTCTTGGCAAGACAAGCAGCTGTTTGAGGTTCTGACCAGACTGCCAGGCGGGGCAGCTGGTGTGCAGGGAAGAGCCCAACAGTCAGGTGCGGGCACTGCCAGGGAAGCGAGTCTGCTCTGGCGGAACAGAAGCTGAGCACTGCTCTGCTTGGTAAAGGTGCTTGTAAAACAGTCGTTTAATACCTAGTCACTATTTCAACAGAAAGGGTCACAGATAAAGCAAAAACATTTTTAAAGACTGATTAATGAAAACTCTGCAGGCAGCATGGATGTGAAAAGGACTGATTTCCAGCTCTACTACTACAACCTCTAAGGGCAGGACAACTTCCCCAAGCCTCAAGTTTCTCATCCTTAAAATGGGGACAAAAATAACACCTACCTCGAGGGGTTGTTATGAGAAGTCAAAGTCATGTAGCATGGTTAGCACAGAGCCCAACGTACAATCAATGCTCAACAAACAAAGAGGAAGTGTCCTGTGTTCCTAAATATTCGATGTAATCTTAAATTCAGATTCAATCTGTTTTGAACCACATTTTGATTAGGTTCACAATTTAAAATTATCTGTGACAGCTTTCATTACTCCAGCTATTAAAAAAAACATAATATTAATAAGGGCTTATAAAAATCCTTTTACTATTATTTTTAAAAATGTAAGTATCAATTCTTAATCACATGACCAGAGCAGCAAACATTTTGTGGTGTTGTTTTGGTGCTAGGGATTGAACCCATGCAAACTTTAAAGTGCATACAAACTTCATGTTATGTTAATGTGTGACATGATGACCTATCTCACAGTGTGGTGCCAGTCTGTTGTTTTAAATGGCCAGTGGCCACTGAGTCTCATAGAGTATCTTTTGTTGACTACTGTGAAAGAAAACGTGCATCCCCTAACAAGTTCATTAGCATTACAGGATATAAACAGAAGTAGTACAGCAGCAAAAATTGTATGACACAGTGGAACTTGCTAAATCAAGCTAACCTCACAACCTACTGTAGGATCACTGGCTTGTCTAGTTTAGGGCCAGCAGGTCCACGGTCCTGTGCAGAACCTGATTTTTCGCCCCTCAGGGCAGGAAACTCACCCCCTTTCCTATCCCAGAGCCAGGTTCTCACCTGCTTGTCCACCAGAGAACACAGGATGCAGCCTCAGCTTATAGTCAAGAGATAAGGTTTCATTATTTCAGTGAGTGTGCAATACACCTCAGCTATGCCCCTTAACTGCTACACTTCCGGCTGTATGGGCAGGAAATAAGGTATTAATTAATTCCATGCCACACACAAGGGTAGACAGACTTGGGCATTATAGAAGTACTTACAGTTGTACTGCTCTAGTATCACATGGATGGTAAGAACAACGGAAATACTTCATCATAATGAATCTTTACCTGGCAATCTCACATTTGTTAACATCAAGTCCCCTCTTGGGCATGTAACCCATCCCTCTCTGAGGCTCCTTGCTGCTGAATGTGTTGAGGTAGTGGACATACGGAGATTCATCTGTGATCTCAAAATAGCGGATACTACTGTCACCCTACAAGAAATCAGAGACAAATGAGTGGTTTTTTTTGTTTTTTTTTTTTTTTTTTGTGGGTACCGGGGGGTCGACCTCAGGACCTCGCGCGCCAACAGGCACCCGTGCCGCTGAGCAATATCACCGGCCCCTTTTTCGTATGTGGGATCCGGGAGTCGAACTCGGGCCCTCGCGCTTGCAAGGCAGGCGCTTACGCCGCTGAGCCATCTCACCGGCCCACAAATGAGTGTTTGACGTTAACTGCAACAGCTGGTTTCGGTGGGTGTCTCCTTCCTCTATAACCCTAGCATTCATGGGGACCTGACTTCAGTAGCTCACCTTTTCTTCCTCATAAACAGACTTGCCTAAGTAGACAAAAGTTCCTTTTCCTCAGAGTAAGCCCTGACTACCTATTAGTCACCCAGCAGGCCTTTAAATGGTCTCCTGTGCCTCCTCCTGAGGACTCCAGTTTTATTCTCCTAAGGAGGATCGCTGGGAGTATAATTGTTGATTTAAGGATTTGCTCACTGGCCCAGGTCAGCATCATTGACAGACCCAAGGGCATTAACACAAGCCAATCAAATGACAAGAAAAAGTGAGATTTTTTTCTGATTAAGAGACCTCAATTTTTGTATCCTTTTAACTTCAGAAAGGAGTTCTAATTGGCATGTATAAAATTCTACAATTACCTTGTTTAAAATGGTCAGATTTTGGAGATCTGAAGCCTGAGATACATATTACTCTAAGTGTAAATAACTATTACATAGTTACACCAACCTGAACAATGAAGACAATCTCATCTGGGAGAGAAGATGCACACGCACGCGTACACACACACACACACACACACGTACACACGTACACACACACACACACAAAAGACCTAAAGAGCTAGGCAGTATTAGGCCCTAACAAGGCTCTTTGTCCTCATAGTTTCCATTTGTATTAACCATTTAAAAATTTAAAGCAATGAAAAAGGAGCTAGACACCTACAACCATTTTCTGTATACCCGAAGTAGTTTTCCCCTTTGGGTTAATACTCTCTGGGTAAACTGTTCATTTTGTTTTGATGTAGTCTATGGCAGCAATGGTAAGGCTTATGTACTTAACAGCTGCAATAAAGTGACTTTTAAGGAAACAGACAAGCTCTCAGATTATAATTAATTGACCTTAAAAATGCAAAGCAGCTCTGCAGCATACTCCGTCAACTGTGAAAAGGAAAACAGCACCTGTTAGGCAAGGGGCTACCTAACAAACTTGGGGACCATATCAAAAGCTCCATTTTTATTAATTCATTTATTTCAACTACAAGAAGTTTCTAGGAAAATGGAACCTATGAAAGAATAAGGAATTTTGAGGTTACCACCCACAAAAAAGAAATAATAATAATAGCAAAACTACCAATGGTTTATTTAGTTGAGGTCATAAGGCAAGGGGAAGGTGTTTTGAGTTCAGAGTAACATCTTCCTGTAACAGCAGTCTCCCCTAAAACTTCAGTCAGAGCATGTATCTTCAAGCCCTAACCCCGAGCCCCAGGAACCAGAACCCTCTGGAGAGTTTCTGAGGCCTCGAAAGGTCCCATCCACCCAGGAGTTTCTCTTCACAAGCCATGGCACAAGGTCCATTAGATGTGGCAAACCTGTTACCCATCCCTAATACCAACGCAGATGGTTCTAAAAACCACCAATCACGCAGCACTACCAGGTGAAAACAAGACACCAGCATGTCCTATTTTTCTCAGCAGAGTGCCCCAAGTGTAGACCTTCCTTGGCATCTGTCCCAACACCTAGCCCAATCCCTGTCTCAGTCAAAAGTGCCGAGTACATGTGTTTATCACACAATAGCTGGTCCAGTCTCAAGCCTAAAACATACCAAAATCATCTGTCTTTATTTGTCTTAGCTTATCACGCAAATAAATTAGACAAATTAAAACACTTAGATAATACAATACATTGTCCGTCTTCTAAATCTCTAGAGCACAGATATTTCCCCTTATAGGATTCAATTTAATAACAAATATCAAAATTGCTGTTTACCTTTCCACATAAGTAAATGATACTGGTGTCAGGATCGTAGAAAGGTAGCAACACCCCATTGCTCGTGTCCATTTCATGAAGAGCAATTGGTTCTTGCATATTTTTCTGAGGAAAAAAAAATACAGGTACACATCTTAAAAGACAAATTTTTGCCTGGCAAGCACGACGTTGTGAGTTCGATTCCCAGCACCAAAAAAAAAAAAAAGACAAATTTTTGTGACTTTATTATACATTCTCTAAGTGAGCCATTTTCCCAGAATAATCTAAAATTTGAATAATGCACATATAATCTTCATACATGAAAATACCAACAGGGATCAAACTGACTGAAAATTATGCTGATTTGACCACATAATTAATGCACACATTTGTGTGATTCCATGACAAAAATGAGAGCACTCTTTTCAATTTGCTTTTTTAGAAGTACCTTTTCTCATTATACATAAATATATGTACATTTAAAAAATTTAAAGACATAAAGCACATGACAGTCAGCCCATCTATATGTAATCCCAGCACTCAGGAAGGTGAGGCAGGAGGATCGCCATGAGTTCAAGGCCAGCCTGGGCTACACAGCGAGACCATCTCCAAAAAAAAAGAAGTCAGCCCATATGCTATAATTCCACAGTCTAGTGGGTGGCAGAAAGTATTAGCATTTTTGTGTGTGTGTGTGGGTACCAGGGGTCGAACTCAGGACCTCGCGTGCCAGCAGGCGCCTGTGCCGCTGAGCGGTATCACCAGCCCTTTTTTCGTATGTGGGTACCGGGAGTCGAACTCAGGACCTTGCGCTTGCCAGGCAGGTGCTTATGCCGCTGAGCCATCTCACCGGCCCAGTATTAGCATTTTGACCTTACATGCTTGATGTTGTGTGGTGTTTGGTCTTACCACACTTCGGTATGACACACATACCAAATTGGAACTGCACCATCTACACAGCTGACGTTTTTTCCCCCACTTATGCTAGTTATAAACATTTCCCCTAGCAAGACTATTTTGGAATTTTTTTTTTTTTTTTTTTTTTTTTTTTTTTGTGGGTACCAGGGGTCAACCTCAGGACCTCACGTGCCAGCAGGCACCTGTGCCGCTGAGCGATATCACTGGCCCTTTTTCCGTATGTGGGTTCTGGGAGTCGAACTCAGGCCCTCGCACTTGCCAGGCAGGCGCTTATGCTGCTGACCTATCTCACAGCCCTATTTTGGAATTTTTTTGAAAGGTTTTTTGAGACAGGATCTTGCTCTGTAGTTCAGGCTGGCCTTGATCTCACTATGTAGCCCAGGCTGGCCTCAAACTCACGGTAATCCTCCTGCCTCAGATCTTCCTGTCTCAGCCTCCCAAGTGCTGTGATTAGAGGCTTGCGCCACCATGCCCAACTAGGACTATTTTGATTTAGACATTTGATCAGTGTTTATGAAATAAAAGTTTATAACTTATTTTCCAACTCTAAAATGCTGGATTCATTGCATATTCTTAAAAAAAAAATACAGTCAATGTAGACCCCTTGGGAGTATCAGGAATATATTTGCCCATAAGTCTTCAGTGAGGCCGAGAACTTCACATCCAATTTAAGACAGCAGGAGTTTGCAAGACTACACTAAGACTCCTACAATCTACTACTAACACAGCAACCGGTTCAGAACAGACAGAAAGCAAGCCCAAGTGAAAGCAAGCTGTAAGGAAGGCAGGGAAGGGGCCTACCGGATTCCAGAGGGCCAGCTGCCGCTCGCTCATGCGGCTGAAGCCAGTGGTGAAGACATTGCCATCTGCCAGGAAGATGGCCCTCATGGGCCGAGCTCCTTCATGTGCTTTCTCCTTCTCCTGGGAGAGTAACAGGAAAGAGGCACATTGAACACATTTAAACTGCATGAAAGAAAGGTGGGTGGGGAAACCCAACACTGAACCCAACTTCATCCCGTATGCAATCTGTGTTCTCCTACTCAGGTAGTCAGCGTCAAGCACCCCTCTTCCTTCCCACATGAGGAAACAAATCAACATTAAGTGAACTGGTCAAGGTCCCCAGCTAGTTGTCAAGCAAGAGCACCAGAACTGGACTCAAAAACCTCACTCTTTCCAACACATCCTGCTGCTAACCAAAGTCCATGCACTACAAATACAACACACAAGGACTCTACCAAGTGGTTTTTTCTCAAGAGGGTTATAAAGAGGGTTAAAGGTTGGGTATAGCCTACAATTTCTACCAATAACCTAGGACATACAGAAGCCTGGTCTAGTCAACCCCTTCCTTAACCTCATTCATTTAATCAGAGTGCACTAATATCCACCTTGGGAAATGCTCAGTGAAGAAAGACCGCACAGGGCCAGGTAAGCCACCAGCGCTCAATGAGCACTACTCATGATGCTTACCCAACCCTTTAGAAATAATGCTGCCAAAGACCACACACATCTCAGGAAGGCAACAGGGCACAGGTGAAGTGAGGCATTCTTCGATTCAACACTTGGCAGTTTCAATCCTGACCCACCCCCCCTTCGGTTGGGATATGTGATTTTGCTAAGGCCCAGCCAGTGTGACAGAAACTAAGACACTGAGCCAAGGAGAGAACTGTTGCAGTTCTGTAAGGCACTTCAACAATCATTTGGGGAACAGTGGGGAATTTGTTCATCAACAGTCAGTACTAAGCCCCATGACCAGGAATGTAGTCTGGTTCAGTTAATCCAAACTTCCAAATTCTTAAGGATGCTAGTGACTTGATAAAAAACTATCTCTTTGTATTGCTTGCCAAGGAAGAAGGGAGAGTTGAGTCAAGGCTGGAAATATATAACTCCAGAAAGAAATGTGATGGGGACAGTCAGAAGCCTGCATAAGCTTTTCTGTTCAGTTTATGTCTGTGCTCAGCAAGGGTCCAATGGCCAGAACTGCTGCCTGCCTTAAAAACAGGGAGTTCATAAGCACCGGAGAGCTACAGCCACTGGGAGAATACTCACAGCAACAATCTCTTGTTTCCTGGGATCAATTACTCTCACTTTCTTGTCTTTGGAAGCTGTGCAGATCAGACTGCCATTCCGGTTCCAGCTCACATTGTAAATCATGTCTGAATGCATGTCATCCAAGTTTATAAGGGCTTCACCTGTCCCCACATTCCAGATGATGATGGCATTATCACAGCCTGAAACAAGTAAAACCAACCCCCCCAGAGATTAGAAACACCTGTGTAACAAGTCCGAGAAAACTATAAACACCGTGAGGGCATTTACAACTGCACAGAAAGGAAGGTGCTGATGGGAAGGAGCTCAACTAACTGGGAGATTGAAGTGACAAGAAAAAGATTTGCATAAAAGAAAAGTATGAAAAGGAAAAAACAGCTTGCTAAGTTTGGGTTCATATGAATCAATCAAACAAACAAAAACAAAGAACTATGCCGAAATAGAATCTTATTTTTTTTCAGAGTTAACTGGGCTGGTGGACCTGAGTCATTTCAAGTTTCCTTTTCTAGTAAATCAAGCATCAGAATAAATATAGCAGCTTATTTCTTTTCCAAAAAAGTGGATGGCAGACATTCAAATCAGTGATGCTGTGAGATATGGCCTCAGTATAGGAAAGCTGGTAAATTACAATATAGGAAGGAATGCAAGGACTGACCCACTTTCTCCCCACAGATCTTATCTTTAATAAGGGGAGAAAAATAGCCTAAGAGTGGCTTGATCATGGTGAGAAGCCCAAACTGTACTCAAGTAGGCAGCAGATTCAGAACATGGTGCCTAAAGAGGCCCATAACCCCTCAGCTGATCAACTCCACCCTTCCTTCCTTCAAGGCTCTGCCCTTTAAAGGGAAGCGTCAGCCAGCTACAAGGGGGTACACCTGTAATCCCCGCACTCTGGGAGGCTGAGGTAGGAGAATATCAAATTCAAGCCCAACTCGGGCAACTTAGGGACACCCTATCTCAAAAAATAAAAAGGGGCTGGGATGCAGTTCAGTGCAAAGGTTCTGGGTTCAATCCCCAATGCTAGGGGCAAAACAAAAGGATCATGTGTTGCTTTCAGGACATTAGTTCAAGGATAAGGCAAAATAAGGGAAAGATAATGGTGAATTCTTGCCAATAATGCAATTCTATAAGTGCTTTAGAAAAATTAGCCACTAATACATGATACTGTACACAAGTTACCCAAGGGCAACTGCAGAACATAACAGTACACAAAGTTGCAGCTAAACTCAGGTAGAGAACTGACCCTCCCTCGGCCTTGCTCCTCACAGGCACAGGTAACTTCAGCTGCTGCAGGTAGATCGTATAGTCTTAGAATACGCAGAACACTGCTGTCCACCGTTCTCCTCTGCTTGTGAAAGACAGAACAGGAGCAGCCTGCTGCTGCTATCCTATGTGTGACCTAGATGAGGAGGGCAGCAGGAAATTTTCCACAATGGAATTCTATCTCTGGAATTTTTTCCTCTTATCAGACTGAGATTCTGAGATCAGAATTCCCAAATACAGTTTTTCAATGGTTATAAAAAAACTAGTATTCTATATAGTTTTGAAAGCAGTCGGTGATTTCAGTAAGTATCTGGCATTAACTTTTTATTTAACTCACCATAAATCAAAACATTGTTTCTAGTTTAAAACTGACCTGCCTCTCTTTGAGGCCAGCCTGGGTTACCTAGTAAGTTCAAGGCCAGCCTGAATTATATAACGAGACCCTACCTCAAAAAAAAAAAAAAAAAAAAAAAAAAAAAGATAAACAAAAAACCCTACCACTAATACAGTATTAGAATAAACCAGTATTAAGATATAACTTACTTAGGGTACCCCCTAATGCAGTGGTGGCAGACCTATGGCATGCATGCTGCAGTGGGCACACAGAGCCCTCTCTGTTGGCATGTGAGTCAAGTCACCCCAGCAGCTGAGCATTGGATAACAATTGTTTTTTTCCTAAACTAAAACCTCAGTATTCAGGTTTAATTGCAGTATTGGCACTTTGCGATAAGTAAGTGGGTTTTGGGTTGCAGTTTGGGCACTTGGTCTCGAAAAGGTTCACCACCACCGCCCTCATGTATACTAAGGGTAAGTTTCAACAAATGAATGTAATCATGTAGCCACTGCCATAATCAAGACATAGAACATTTCTATCACTCCCAAAGCTCCTTAGTGCCCTCTCTCTTGCTTCTATGAAAGAAAATAAAATCTCAAGTTTTAGACACAGGAAAAGATTTCTATAAGATAAACTTGGAAAGTAATCAAGTGAGAAACTAGTAAGTACACTAAGACAGACACAAGCGTTCCTTACGGTGTTAATAGTGAATATCAGATACAATATCAATGTCCAGAAATAAGGGACTGATTAAATAAATTGAGGTATATCCAGACAATGGGCTATACTGGAGTCATTAAAAATATATCTAATAGGGCCGGTGAGAGCTCAGTGGCATAAGCGCCTGCCTGGCAAGTGCGAGGTCCTGAGTTTGACACCCGGTACCCACATAAAAAGGAAAAAAGGGCCGGTGATATTGCTCAGTGGCACAAACACCTGCTGGCAAGTGCAAAGTCCTGAGTTCGACCCCTGGTACCCACATAAACACACACACACACACACACACACACACACATAATAGTCACATTTAATAGGAGGAACATTTAATGGCACATGAGAAAGATCACAGTGCACCACTAACTGCAAAAGGTAGGCCACATGTAAAGTGTAGGAAGCCATCCGTGTATTTTTGGAAGTGCACTTCACCATGGTTTCCTAATGCCCTTCCCAGAACTACAACAGTGCTGCTCAGGACGCAACTCAATGGTAGAGCACTTACGTGGAAGCCCTGGCTTTGATTCCCAGCGTCACAAAAACGAACAAAGCTCCAGAACACACACTCAAAATGCATTTGTGGTTCCCCTCCATATGAAGGGCCAAGAGAAGCAAAAGCCAGGGGCATGGAGGGCCTCTGGAGCCACTACCTGCGCTAAGAAGTACGTTGCGTGCTGTCGGATGCCAGGCCACGATACCAACTCTCTTTGAATGGCCTTCTAAGATCACCACAGGTTCAGTCAGAGAGAGGGTGAGTCCACTTTCTGGAATCTGCCATACCTGTTGGAAGAGGAAGGAAGATGATCCATATGAAACCTATGACCTTTCATTACCACGTTTGCTGTGACCGTCTAGTTTGAAGACTTGCTCGGCCTCATCAGCACATACGATGACATTTAGTGAAAAGCTCTTCACATTTCACTGTGAGATGGCTGTACAGTAAAATGCAGCATGATATCGAAGATCGGAATATCAGCGAGGCGCTAGGCACGGTGGCGCACACATGCAGTCCCAACACGCAGGGAGACTGGGCAGGAGGGTCACAAGTTTGACCCCAATCTGGGCAACTCAGCAAACCCTACCTCAAAATAAAAAATGTAGCTCAGTGCAAAGACCCTGGGTTCAGTCCCCAGCCTTCACACACCGCTGGTGGGGTTGCTACATGGTGTAGCCACTCTGGGATACAGTCTGGCAGTTCCTCAAATGATTAATCATGTAGTTATCATGTGACCCAGCAATTGTATTCCTAGGGATACATCCAACAGGAATGAAAATGTATGTCACATAAAAATTTGCATGAAGGCTGGGCATGGTGGCGCATGCCCATAATCCCAGCACTCAGGAGGCTGAAGCAGGAGGATTGCCATGAGTTCGAGGCCAGCCTTGGCTACACAGTGAATTCAAGGTGAGCCTGAACTGCATAGCAAGACTCTGTCTGAAAACACCAAAAAAAAAAAAAAAAAAAAAAAAAAAAAAATCTGCACGAAGAATGCTCACAGCAGTGTTATTCATAATAGCTAAGAGGTGAAAACAACCCAAGTGTCCATCTATGGATAAGTGGCTAAACAAAATGTGATATGCTTGTACGTGTAATATTATTGGGCCACAAAGAATGAAGCACTGGTACATACTACAACATAGATGAACCTTGAAAATGGGCTAAGTGGAAGAAGTCAGACACAAAAGGCTACACATTACAGGATTCTATGTACAATGTCTGGAATAGGGAAAAACAGAGTGACAAGGAGAGTAGTGGTGGCTCATTATCGGATAGCAGGGGAAGAGATGAGAGGTAAAGGATATAAGGTTTCATTCATTCATTCATTCATTCATTTTGGGCTTTTTCAGACAGGGTCTCGCTATGTAGTTCAGGCTGGCCTTGAACTAGTGGCAATCCTCCTGCCTCAGCTTCCCAAGTGCTAGGATTACAGGCATGCGCCACCATATCAAGCTTATGAGCTTCATTCATATTCATATCATTTCCTTTCAGAAATGATAAAAATATTCAAAAATTGTGGTGATGGTTGTACTTATCTGTGAATATCCTAAAAATCTGTGAATTGTAAATTTTAAATGGGTGAATTCTGTGTGAATTATATCTCAGTAAAGCTGTTTTTTAAAAATGCTCTTAAGTGGTAAGGACATGTGGAAGAGTCACCACATTCTAACTGGGGACAGGCCTGGCCGCAGGGGGAGAAGGGCAGAGAGAAAGTATCCAAGTAGAAGGGACAAAGGGCGTCTGCTTCATAATGAAAAGCCACAGCTTTAAAGGCTGAGCAGCAGACACCCTCTGAGAAGAGGACTGAGTTACAGGTGAGCTGAACAGCAGCAACCCTCCCCACCAGGTACTACATAATATTTAAGTCTGTGAAAAGACTGAAGTTTAAGATGATTAGCCTCTTATAGATGAAGATTAAAATAAGAAATTTACCATCACTGAAGGATTTTAAGGAACTACTTCATAGAAAATTTTAAACTTGCCAGTGAAAAATCACTTCAACAGTGGAACAAGTAAGAAACAGAATTTCCCTTTGTGGGGATTTTTAAGAAGGAGAGAAACAACTGTCTGTGTTCAGTAGCTTAGTGGAGGGCAGAGCTCTGGACTAGAAGAGTATTTAAGGTTCAGCTGTTTTGGTGTCCTGTGAAAAATGAGAACAAAAAGTCTGCAGTCTGAAGAGTGGGGAAAAAACCATGAGTTGAGTGATGAGCTCATTGTTCTACTCAAGCTAAATATAACCTCTTATGCAAATCATGGCAAAATAAACTTGTCTTTTGAGGGCCCAGGTCTAGACTTCACCTGACTGCCCTGGAACCACCACAAATTTTACACAAGGCAGGTGTGAACAAGCACAGAAGGCAAAAGGACAACTTCCCTGCCTGTTTCTCCCTCACCCAGAAACGTGCCCCTCCTGCCAAGCAGACTCTGAACCATGCCCCTATCCCCCTGGGAGAACGTGGGCAACTGCTTCCCCTTCAGCACAACATACCTGCTTTCATTCTCACATGCATTGTTTTTATTCAGGGGTTTATGACTAGCAAAACAGCCCTGAATTGAACTTGACTATTTAAATATAAAGCAGGATTGAAATTCTTAACAGAACAAACAGAAAACAATGGCTACTGATTTGATTAAAGCATGAAGTCGGAAGGGAAACAACTATGAAATGGTTCAGTGACTCAACAGGAAATGCATTTTGCAAGATGACTCTGACCCAGGCTTAGAACTGCAAGAGTGGTAATACCATCTGCCATCTCCAGATGGCGCCCTAACAACGGGATGCTGGGACTCTCAAAGCACTGCCAACTGTCTGCCTTACTTTGCCAGGGACTAAGTACTGTACTAAGCTTTCCAAATTCTTAAGGAGATGTGAAGTGATGGAAGCTTTGGTTATAATCAATCTTTCTGCCCTTAAATATGAGAGCAGAAACAGAATTCATAACAGGGCCTCACTTTTTTTCCTTTCTCTAGCTTCTCTTCTAGCCAGTTATTACTTAAATTGACAGGAAATTTTAATGGTAGAGCATAACATTTATTATACAATTTTTTTTTTGTGGGTACCGGGGTCGAACTCAGGACCTTGCGCGCCAGCAGGTGCCCGTGCCACTGAGCGATATCACCGGCCCTTTTTTCGTATGTGGGTACCAGGAGTCGAACTCAGGACCTCACGCTTGCCAGGCAGGTGCTTATGCCGCTGAGCCATCTCACCGGCCCTATACAATTTTTAAAGGAGACAAACTATTCCTTTTTACCGTATTTTCTGCAGATTTTAATGGTTTCCTCCACCACTGGTTTAAAAAACCATAAAACCAAGTGTTTACGAAGACACTTATTTTAATACCTTGGTTACACATTCAGGCAACACACTTATTGAGTAGCCACTGTAAGGCAAGTTTGGCAATACGTGACTAAACAAAGACCCTGCTCTGGAGGACTTAATGGTCTAACAGAAAGCATAAGGCTTCCATTAGATTGAAAGTAAAGGCAGCAAATAGGAGTGGTGTGAACAGTTAGAGTAGACCCTGGAGACAGGTGATCCCTGGTTCAAATCCTGCCTGGGCAACTTATTGTGATGACCCTGGGCAAAAAAATAACTGACACATAAGTCCCAGCTAGGTTGCTAAAAGGATTAAGTGAGTTAATAAAGCCCTAGAACACAGCCTTGCACCAAACAGTACCTCCAAACTGTAGACAAAGTATGCAAACTAAGCCTGTTAAGATGGGCTCTATCCAGAATGGGTGTGAAGCCTGATTCTGCCACGTATTAGCAGTGTAACCTTGGCACATTCATCTCTTTCTGGGCCTTAAATTTCCTCATTTATACAGTGGGGAGAATAACGAACTTGTCCTCCGTGGGGTGGCTGAGGATTAATGTAGTAACACAAATCTAACACATTTAGAACAGTGCCCAGCATGAGGCAGACACTCAGTAAGCATTAGCTACTGTCATTTCTTGTATTACTCACTAGGAGACCAAAAAGTATAACCAAGGCGGGCCCGTGTCAGTTGAGTGCTGAATGAAACTGCAAGTGTCACCAGTTACTTTCTTGCTGACCAAGTGTGGTCCACGCAGGTAGGTTCTATAAGGAGAGATGACCTCTAAGAATGAAGAGGAGTTAAGTGACAGGAAAGAAGAAAATCAAGTAACCCATTTCAAAATAAACAGCACAGATGAAGAAAGCAATTTTCTAAAAAGTGTGTGCAGCCTCTAAACAATGCCTCAGAAAGGCTGGCTGAAGGGTCAACAGGGAAAAGGCACCAGAGTCAAAAGATAACGTGGTAGGCTTGGGGACTGGAAGTGCACAAGGACGTGACTGGGGAAGTCTGTGAAACAAAACAAAAAGACAACAGAACCCTAGGTTCTGCTGGTACATAAAGGCGGTGTTGTTCCCCACTGTGGACTAGGGGAAAGAGCTGTAAGTCTTTCCACACTAAGTACACACATCCTCTGGCTGGTGCCCACAGGACTGTTTCTACATGGCTCTCTGTCATTTTTAGGGTTGTATGGTACTTCTGGGCAATGGCCTGTCCATGTGGACTGAAGGTCTTGCCTTCTGCAGCTCAGGGCCAACAAAGAGCAGAAAGTGACACTTAGTACACATCTAGTTTTATGCATGATCTGGGACACTGGCTTGGGTGTCAGAAGGTTCAAGCTCCTGTTAGAGCTGGGACATAATTAGCCACGCTAGCATTAAAAGGGCCCATACTTCTGGGATCCTCCACTTCCTTGTTTGATACTGGGACAGCAATAACTGTCTTGCAGAGGGGTTACTGGAAAGGTCAAATGAGCTACAACATGTTGCACAGTACTGCCCTAGTGGGAAGTACTACCAACAGGAAGGGGCACAGGCTCTGGAGCAAGAAAGATCGGACTGTGGATGTGCCCCTTGTCAGCCATGTGACCTTTGACGAAACTGTCACTCTGTGAGTATTGTTTCTAAATTATGACGAGTCATACTGCTGCCTTTAACTGTGCTGTTGCAATGATTAAATACAAGCACACACATAAAGACTTGGAACAATGCCCAGCAAAATGTCCATTCTCTGGGCCGGTGAGATAGCTCAGCGGTGTAAGTGCCTGACTGGCAAGCGCGAGGTCCTGAGTTCGACCCCCGGTACCCACAAAAAAAAAAAAAAAAAAAAAGGTGTCCATTCTGTGCTCATGATTACTCTTCTTGCTGTTACTATGACCACTATGACCCTGCATGTGTTGTTAGGTCTGAAAATCAGCATCTCTTGGAATGAGCCTTGTCTTCAAATTAATTCAGCACTGTGCTCAACTAAATACTAATTTACATCCAAGATATCCTATGTGTGAAAGCTCTAGTTTATGCCTAGGCCAATTAGTGTAGTGAGGACGAACTGAATCTCTGCATAGTCCAGTAAGCTTTTCTCTGTTCTGTGGCTGCGGACTCATACTCTAATACCAATCAGCTTTCTGCAAAATATGCAATGTTCAGGGAGGAAAACAGGCACAAAAACTCTCCACCATATCCAGAGTGGGCATCTCAGCACGGCACTGCCCCTCCCACTTCAAAAAAAATACTGCTGTTTGTGTTCCTGAAATTTTCTATTTGGACAACACATTACTATGGCAATGTTCCGTTTTGTTTTGAAAGAAAGGACAAAAACACAATCAGTCCCAAGGGCTTCCAGATGAAAAAGTGAATCAATCACTGAAAACCCATCAAGGTTCTGGAAAAAAACAACTTCAAGCACATATTCTCAACTACTGTACACTGGTATCCCTTTCACACGTGAAATTGTGGAAAAAGGACAGCTCCAACAAGGAAGAAAAGGAACAGTAAGAAACAGGGTCCTCTCGAGTAGCAAAGCGCAGTAAGTTTAATGGTTTTATTTTTTAAACACAGCACAAATTGAAAGCATGCACACAGTGTTTTAGACGCTGCTTTCCTATTTTAATCACCCATCATGAACTTGCTACTGGGCTAGGAGCTAGAGTTACAGGCTTATATAAAAAAGGATATTCCCCAAGAAAACCACATCTTTTAAAAATTAAGAGAACTAATTCCTAAGAGAAAATGAAGGAGGGATGACCCTGGAACAGGAAGAAGCATACATATTTGGTAGCAACTGCAGGGTGGCACAATCCCCTCAGAACCATGAGCCAACAGCTCCGCTGGGCAGTGAGCACAGCACCAGGACATGTCCAAATGCACCACTACACTGGGTTTGGGAAACTCAGGGACCAAGTGCTGGGTTCTGATCTGCCACAGTCACACTGCCCACTGGTAAATGCTCCACATCCAATCTGTACACAATGAAAATATGAAGCCCTGCTATATGACTGAGGGGAACCACAATACCACTTCCGTTTCTATTTCGAGACATAATGTTTACTGAGAAAATTTACGACAGAAGCAAAAATGAACAAGATAGGTTATGTTTGTTGATCTCTTTAGGAGAATATGATTGATTTGAGAAAAGGGGTAAAGTGTTCATTCAAACTTAGTAATTTGGGACCATTCAGGATATGTAAGTGAGGACAGTTAAGACTCATGCTTGCAAGATCTTTCCATCTCCCAGACTTTGGAAGAAACACTTACGTAATCCCATTGTCTGAATTAGCCACCCCCCTGCATTTGTTTGGTTACTACCCTGCAAATAAGAGTAGTCAACAACATTCACTAACATAACTTGACAACTCTTTGTATTATTTAAAGTACTATCATTTTCTTAGAGCTAAAATTTCTCAAAGTAAAATAATTAGAAGCCACAATCTCGAGAACTCTCTATACGAAGATATTGTTGAAGAATTCGCAGTACCAAAATTTGGAAAATCCAGAAGCCAAGTGTACTTTCTGGGAGGAAGGTTTACATAACTACTGTTTGTGGACATCAAATATTGCTTCAAAGTAGTAATAAAGGTAAGCAGTGTCAATATAAGTTACATTAAGGATGCTTAAGGGAGCCACCTTTAAAGGATGGAGAAACACCCATTAAGGCTGGCCTTCCCTCTTCTAGATCTGCAATTAAAGTAACATCACTATCAATCAGTGTTCACAAAATTAACAAACAGTGCTTAAATGCTTGGGGCTTAATGGACTTCATAATTCCAAAAGCAGTTTTTAAAATTAATTTTATCCTTTCACAGTTTATTTGATAAACTAGCTCTACTGCATTTCCTACCAAATGTCTGTTAAAGATATTATTGCTATCATGAATTATACTATGAATAGGTACCCATTCACACTCATTACAAAAAATAACTTATATACATAAAATACCTTTCTTTTGATCATCTCAGTAGGCATTATTATTATTATTACAAATCTATTTTATATGTAAAGCAACTGAGGCTGAGAGCATTTGTACAGCTGCCTGTGCTCCCAACTCCTAGTCTCCGGCTCCTCTCTGTGGCTTCCTCACCTGGAACAAGCCCTTGTTACATTACTTACCATTCGTCACCATTTTAGCTCAAGAGTCACTACCAATGGCCTACACTTGAGAAACTACTGAGGGCTTTTCTGTTTAAAAAAGGGCGCAGTATTACTTGAAACCACTTGATCTATTTTACAGTGTTCTTTTACCTTTAGGATAGCAAAGTGGAAAATGAGGTATTAAGAAACAGGAGAAAGGGCCTGTGATATAGCTCAGTGGCATAAGCACCTGCCTGGCAAGCGTGAGGTCCTGAGTTCGACTCCTGGTACCGCATATAAAAAGAAAAAAGAAAGAAACGGGAAGATCAAATATTTCTTTAAAATTTCATTTTAGCTGCAAAGCTATAAAAGCTTCAATCATACCAATAATAACGCATGATTTCGGGGACACTATGTGAGTAAAGAATGATTTAGATATCAGTTCTATACTTAAGGGTTTAAAAAAATTAGGAAAATTTATCCCAAAGCATTATTTAATTTACAAACTGTTTACTTCACAATACCCATAAAAGGGTAACACGAGAGGATCCTGGAAAAATGGTGGCCTCATTGGTAACATAATTTTCAGATCTTCCCAAGTCTCTCCATAAAAACAATAGCAGGTAACAAAACAAAATAAAACCCTCAGAGATAGTATTTACTCAAAACTAGGTCATGAACTAGGCATGGTCCACACGCCTGTAATCCCAGCACTCGGGAGGCTGAGGCAGGAAGACAGCCAAGAGTTTGAGGCCAGGCTAAACTATGTAGCAAGACCCATCTCAAAACAAAACAACAAAAACAAAAAAACAACAAGAAGAACAAAAAAACTAAGCCTAGGTCATGATCCCAAAATACAAGTGGTTGTACACAAACCACCAAGAGCCAAATGACCTGAAAGTCATCAGACCAGATTGTGCATGGCATCACCTGTCAGACCTGAGACCCAACAGGCCAGTCTGAGACCAGCAATGGAAACTGGGAAGGGCTCTGCCCTTTCCATTCCCACTGCGTACAGAGAATGCAATAATAGGGTCAAAAGGGGCAGATGCACACTAGAGCCAGTATTCTCAAGACCGACCAGGGAGGGCTCTCTTCCAGGATGGCCCCGCACTGACGAGAAACTCCATGGAATCACATTTGAGCAGGGTAGGAATAAGAGGAGAGGAATGAGAGAAGCCATAGACAAGCAGGTCAGGAAATCGCAGAAAGCAAGCTGGCATACATCCGAACACCACCTGAAGAAGCTCTGGGTAGTCAGAAAAGCTATCTGAACCAAGCCACCTTCTGATAACTTTGCAAAGCTAAATTCACACAAAAATAAGACAATTTTTTTTTTAACTCCCAAAATGACTACAAGAAAAGGAAGGCACAGAATAACATCCTTACAGACAATACAAGAACACTAGAGACTTGCCCAAAACGAAACTGTAACATACTGTTCCAAAATGAGATAAGACATTAAGAAAATAAGACATGAAATATTATAAAACAGAACTTAAACTAAAAAAATGGAGTGACAGAAATCAAGACAATATGAGAAATAAAAGAAAAATTGCTTTAAGAAATGAAGACTAACCAAGAAAGAACATAAAAGCAAATAAACACAACAATGTGCCCAAGAGACAGCTCTCTCCGCCAGCTGCTTGAGATGCTGAAAGGAAAGGCCAAGGGGAAGAAGGTAGCCCCAACCCTACCTGTCGTGAAAAAGGACGTGGCCAATGTCGTAAATCCCCCATTTGAGAACGCTGGCATTGGACAGGACATCCAGCCCAAAGGGATCTCACCCATTTTGTCAAACGGCCCTGCTACATATGGCTGCAGCAACAAAGGGTATTCTGCATCATCAACTGAAAGTGCCTGTGCACCCAGGCCTCATCTGCCAAAAGCTACCCAACCGCTTCTTAAGCTGACCCCTAAGATCAGACCAAAGACAAATAAGGGAAGCAAAAGAGACTGTTGGCTTGGGCCAAAAAGCAAGCTGCCAGTAAAAAGGTTGTCTCCACTAGGAAATCACCTATTGTTTGAGCAGAGGTTAAAGGTGTCACCACCTTGGTAGAAAACGAGTCTCAGCCAGTGTGACCGCACGTCATGTGGCTCCCACTGATCTGGTCTGTTTTCCTGTCTGCCTCATGTTGTAAGACGGGTGCTTCCCAACTGCTTTATCAAGGGGAAGGCCAGATTGCGCTGTCTGATCCACAAGAAGACCCGCAGCACAGCTGCCTTCGTGTGGGTGAACCTGGAAGACAAGGGAGCTCTGGCGAAGCTGGTGGAAGTTATCGGGACCAGAGATTCACCACTGCTGGCGAGGCAACATTTCTGTTCCCAAATGTGTGTCTATTTCATTGAAAGAGCACATCATATACCTAGGAATATCAACTCAAAATGGCCAATATTCTGATAAAATCAACTGCATTTTAACAACAACAAAAACTATGAGTATCTAGGTATAGAGTTATGTATGACTAGAAGGAAAAGAAAATTAGATTACTATTTGGCTTTAACAGCCCCACTTGCCAAAAGAAAAATCAGACAATACCTAGGTGGCCCTCTATACTCATGGGTTCCACATCCGAGGCCTCAATCAACTACAGATCAAAAATTCAAGGGAAAAATTTGCATCTGTGCTGAATAAATGAATTCTTTTTTTTTTTTTTTTTTTTTTTTTTGAGACACGGTCTCGCTGTGTAGTTCAACCTGGCCTTGACCTCACTATGTAGCCCAGGCTGGCCTCAAACTCAGGGCAATCCTCCTGTCTCAGCCTCCTGAGTGCTGGGATTATAGGCATGCACAAATGCGTATTTTTTATCTTGTCATTATTCCCTAAACAATCAAGTATAAGAATTATTTATACAGCATTTACATTGTATTAAGGATAAGTAATTTACAAATGATTTAAAGATTTCCAAAACTGCTTCAGGAAGTGGCAAGAATACTGGGATAAGTGGGTTCCAAAGGAAGGGATGTATTCTGAGAGGGATCCATGGCAATGTATATTTTACTACAACAAATTCTAGCCAGGTGTGGTGGTGCATGCCTGTAATCCCAGCACTCAGGAGGCTGAAGCAGGAGGATCACTGCAAGTTCGAGGCCAGTCTGGGCTATATAGTGAGTTCAAGGCCAGCCTGAACTACATAGCAAGACCCTGTCTCAAAAAAAACCAAAAGGAAAAAAAAAAAAAAGTGCCATAACAAATTCTCTAAATTTAAACATTCACCATATTTTTCAATCACACCTTATCTGCATTCTCTAGCCCCTTTACTTGATCATTAAAAACAATCACCACAGCCAGGTGTGGTGGTGTACCCCTGTGATCCTGGCACCCAGGAGGCTGAGGCAGGAGATCGCAGTGAGTGTGAGGCCAGCCTGGGCTACATAACAAGACCCTGTCTCCAAACACACACACACACACACACACACACACACACACACGCATGTAAGGAAGATGAAACTTATCACCCAGACTATGATCTAGAAACACTATTTTTCAAAGAAACCAGGGCTTCTAAAATAAACAGCTGGGGCCAGTGAGATAGCTCAGTGGCATAAGCGCCTGCCTGGCAAGCGCGAGGTCCTGAATTCGACTCCCAGTACCCACATACGAAAGAAAAGGGCCGGTGATATCGCTCAGCGGCACAGGTGCTTGCTGGCGCGCGAGGTTCTGAGTTCGACCCCCGGTACCCACAAAATAAATAAATAAATAAATAGCTGATTCAAGATGTCCAACGTAAGCCTGAAACACTCTCATGTATCAGACAGCAAAAACTACAACCTCATTTCAAAAGGACTAAGGGATCTTGATGAGGTTCTCATTGGCAATCTGTGCTTTGAGAAATGTAATGGATTGAAACTCACCTATCAAACATGTTCAAATCCACGAGTTCAAAATGAAATGAAAGGTGGGGCTAATTGATCACTTTCTGAGGATGGCAGAAAACCAATTCATTATCTCGAAAACTGGGTAAGTAAAAGGAAGGAATCAAGTATTTATCCTGCTTTCCTAATAGTAAGCAAGAGTGAATATCTTATAAAATTTTACCAGATGAGGGGGCCAGTGAGATGGCTCAGCAGCTTAAGTGCCTGCCCAGCAAGCGCGAGGGCCTGAGTTCGACTCCTGGAACCCACATATGAAAAAGGGGCCAGTGATATCGCTCAGCGGCACGGGCGTCTGCGGGCGCGCAAGGTCCTGAGGTCGACCCCCAGGTACAAAAAAAAAAAAAATTTTACCAGATGAAAAATTAAAGGGGCCGGTGAGATGGCTCAGCGGCTTAAGCGCCTGACCGGCAAGCGCGAGGGCCCGAGTTCGACTCCCGGAACCCACATACGAAAAAGGGGCCGGTGATATCGCTCAGCAGCACGGGCGCCTGCTGGCGCGCGAGGTCCTGAGGTCGACCCCCCGGTACCCACAAAAAAAAAAAAAAAAATTAAAAACAAAATTAAAGACTCTAAGCCAGGCATGGTTGGCACACACCTATAATCCCAACACTCTAGGAGGCTGAAGCAGGAGGATCACAAGTTCAAGTCCAGCCTGAGCAACTTAATGAGTTAGTGAGACCCTATCTCAAAAAAGAGAAAGGAGTGGGCATGTAGCTCAGTGTGAAGGCATTGGGTTCAATTCCCAGTACCAATCAATCAATCTATCAATGATTCAATATCACCATTTTTGACCCCTAATGAATTACTTGATCCGGACATTAAGTACCAATAGCTGTGCAAAAAACAAACAAACACCTGATGGAAGAACCTAACACTAGCAATAGTCTTGTCCAAGAGACTGAAGCTGAATCTCACCACACCTTGGGATTCAGCTGTCAGTTCGCAAAAAACTCAAGACAGAGAGCACGGTGGACACACCATGAAGTACAGACAGCTGAAAAGACAGGCCAAGGGTCAGAACATCATAAGGAAAGAAAAGGATGGAAAAGGAACTTAAGGAAACTTAGAAGAGGACATACTCAGTTTCTTTTAACTGGTAAGACTAAATTAATAGTGTTTGGAGATGCACCCCTGAATGATGAATACCTTACAGAGAGGAAAGGAAGCAAGTGACATAACGGCTGGGACAGCAGCTACTTTTCGAGAGGAAGGGGGCTGTGATAGCGATGGGGCATAGAGAGAAGCACCTAAGTGCACAGGCTGGGGAAGTCCTAGGTCTTGACATGCAGGGTGTTACAGGGTGTTCACTCAACTCACATGATTCACTTTATCACTTGAACCACTTAAGTCTTTGGTGTGCTTTTCTCTGTTTTACAGTATGAAGACTTGTGTTTAGTTTTGTTTCCTGCAGTACTAGGGATTGAATGGAGTGGGGGGTGCTCTACCACTGAGCTATATCCCCAACCGTCTTTATTTTTTTATTTTGAGACAGGGTTTTGCTAAGTTGACCAGGCAGGACTCAAACTTGTAATTCTCCCTCCCTCAATGCTGGGATTACAGGCATGCACCACCACCATTTTTGTGGCTGTTGTTCTTTTAAAGGAAGTCTGCAGTCAGGGACAGAGCAAGATGAATTAAACCTGCCTCTTCAAAAGCAGCTAAGAAGCTGGATGTGGTGGTGCATGCCTGTAATCCCAGCACTGGGGAGGTTGAGGCAAGAGGATCACCGCAAGTTCAAGGCCAGCTTGGGCCACAGAGTGAGTTCAATGCCAACCTAGACTACAGAGTGAGACCCTGTCTCAGAAAACCAAAAAAAAAAAAAAAAAAAAAGAAAAGAAAAACCAAAGCAACTAAGACTCTGAGTTGAAGATTCTGGCATCAGGTCTAAATGATGTTCCTTTCCCTTAGCAAAATGTCTGTAGCCATTAAAATGATCAGTTTAGCAGGGCACATTAAACAGAACAATTCCTTTGAGCAGCAGCATATTTCTTTAATATGCTTTAGCTGCCAAAATTATGAGATCATAGGAGGAGTCATCCTCAGCCAAAAGCCCATGAAGAAAAGTGGGTAGATGTTTAAATAACACAGTTAGGAAACAATTTATGTAAAATAATTTAATGAATAAAGCATTCTAAACAATGTGTTGGTCCACAGATTAAAAAAAGGAATATAAAAGTAGTGTGGCTCACTACACATGGTGATACACACCTATAATCCCAGTCCTCTGTGAGGCTGAGGCAGGACAGCAAGTTAGCCTGGGCAACTACAGAGACCCTGTCTCCAAATAAAAAATAAGGGGTTAGGGGTGTGGTTCAGCATAAATGTGCTATGTTCAATCTCCAGTACCATCAAAAACTCCTCTCAGAGCTCTGTACTTGTCATGTGTGAGAATGCTTATAAAATTAGAGGTAGTCTTCAGTTATCTCTGAGGCAGCAGTGCTTCCCTGAAATCATGTTTTTGTGTAACCTTTACAACATAATTTTGACAAATATTACAAAACTAATCCAAACTGATAATCACTATCTTAAGGTTAAAGATCACAGACAAGAACAAGAAGTATTACATGAGCTGGGCACACTAGTGCCCACCTGTAGTTCCAGCTACTCAGGAGGCTGAGGCAGGATGTTTGAGCCCAGGAGTTTGAGGCCAGCCTGGGTAACATAGCAAGACACTGGAAGAAAAAAAAAAAAGTATTCCAAAGTCTGCCTTCAATATATTGTACTTCTGGAATCTAAATGAGGGAAGTTTTTTATCTTCATAAAAAAAAACTTTCATCAACAGGGTCCATTGGACAGAAAACATCTTCTGACATTAGCTTGGAGACAAGCACTTGCTAAAACTTTCATTGTCTTTTCATTGTCTCAATACCTATTACATATCCCATTTTATTTGCATAACTGTTGGCATCTTACTGCACTGTAACATGAAGTTTGTGACAGCAGTTTTTTTCTGTCCTTTTTGGGGTATAAGAGGGCATGTAGTCAAACAGCATTCACAAAATTATTAGAAAGTCATTTTAGGGCCAGTGATATAGCTCAGTGGCATAAGGGCCTGCCTGGCAAGCACGAGTTCGATTCCCAGTACCCGCATACAAAAAAAAAAAAAAAAAAGTCATTTTAATTTGCCTTAAATCTTCGCATAGAACAGAGGTAAACTGTCAATAAGCATATACACATATACATTCACACAAAAGAAGAACAAAGGCAATATAGTACAACCTGTTGATAAAAGGTGCTGTAAAAGATTATCTATAGTTAAGCTTTAATGTAGCTAAATCCCTGTATAATTCAACAAGCCAAACTGCTAGAGGGAGAGGGAGAGACAAGGCTACAGGCAAGTCTCACTAGCCTGCATACGTGCAATTCCCTGGGTGCTTACCATAACCGTGCAGTCCTCTGAACCACTGGCAATGACCTGATCGTTGTGTGGGCACCAGTCTATATCCAGCACTGGTCCTGTGTGGCCACATACTGTAGGGTAGGATTTGTCAATTCGACCCGTCTGAAAGAAGAAACAAACAAACCTATTAGCCCATTTCTCCTTTACTGCTTCCCCCTAAAACCCTCATCTATACAAGATGCCATTTATATGTCAACGTCCGCTAGCAAGAACTGTGAACTTTCATTTCTAGAAACAGCTCTTACCAAGAACACTCCATTAGATTCCAAGGATCCAAACTTGCATTAATAAACATAACAAAGAGAATTCATAAGTCCTTTTTACCAAAATACCACTCTACAACAGCCAAACTGTAAATCATAGATATGATTCTACTGAGGGGGAAAAAGCTGAGCATGGTGGTGCACACCTGTAATCCCAGCTCTCTGGAAGGCTGAGGAAGGACAATTCCAAATTCAAGACCAGTCTTGGCAATTTAGCGATTTAGTTAGACCTTGCCTAAAAAATTAAAGAAGAGGGCTGGGGATATAGCTCAGTATGAAGGCCCAGGGCTCAATCTTCAGTACCCCACCCCCCCAAAAAGCCCTTTGGTATTACTCAAAATGTGAAATTTAAAAAAAAAAATTTGGCTACTGCTTAGGTGGTAAAGGGCATACATTTTCAATGTCTCAGTCTCTCCACTGTCTTCAACCAACAGCAATGCTACCAGACAGTTTAACAGTTTCAACCTTGCCCACTATCCAGTTCACATGTCATTAAGGATAAAGTTCAATGTTGGTCATAGTCACCACAATTTCCTCATGTTACACATTCCAACCTAACAGGCCAAGCAGGTGTTTTTTGTTTTTTTTTGTCTCACTGTAATTCTGGCCTTGAACTCACTATGCAGCCCAGGCTGGCCTTGAACTTTCAGCAATCCTCCTTCTTCTGCTTCCTGAGTGCTGGGATTACAGGCATGCACCACCACACCTGGCTCAACCAGACTTACCGCACCAATTTTGTGTCAATGAGGACAACTGCTGTAGTGACAGGTATATAATATATAAAAGTGGTTTTCTTTTCTTTAAAACAGGGTTAATGTCAATACATGCTGAGACTGCAGGCGCTCTAAAAGCAGTGCACAAAATGGAATCACTGCACTGTGTAAATGAACCCAACTGCTGTTGCTTTCTTGCTATGGCAAGTTGTCCCAACACTGGGACAGGCTTCTTAGCAATTTTTAAAAATCAGTAAACTATGATTTCTCCAATTTGACTTGACTGTGGAAATACCCAGAGAAGCCATGTGCTAAAATGCCAAGACCTTAGGCTCTGGAGTCAGAGAGGTATGGGTTCAAATCCAGGCTCTAGGACTTAAAACTGGTTGACCTTAAACCAGCCAATTTATCTCTTCAAGCTCCAGCTCACCGTCTGTAAAACAGGCAACAATAATACTTAACTCCCAGGATTATGGTGAGATTAAATGAGAATGTGTTTAGGTAAATCATAACTCAATATTATAATTGTCTGTGTGAAGCATGTAAAAAAATTTAATTATAGTATCTGGAATATAATAAATACTCAATAAAAAACTGTCACTTATTATGAGTTCTTCTTACACAATATATTATTGCATCATTAAGAAATAGTGAATATGTATGATTTATGAACTTTTATAGGTCAGACACATGGCTGAACGCTGCAGACACAGATGTGAACAGGACAGAAACATTTAAATAGCTATTTACAGTGCAGCATGAGACATGGTCCATCTGGACTGGCACAGGGGTAGAGAAACACAGAAGAACATTCAGCCAGGCTGTGGGCTTAGGAAATTTTCTGCTGGGAAGGGCAAATTCTAATTGAGACTTGAAGACAGCCCTATTCACAGACCTAATAAGGCCTAGGCTTTTTCACCCTTTCCCTCCAAAATTCATTAAACCCAGGGGATGGGGATGTAGCTCAGTGGCACAACACTTGCCTAGCATGTTTACAGGCCCAGTACCTGGGGGGGGAGAACTACAAGGAAATACCAATTAACACCATATTATATAGAATTTGAGAGATCTGAGAGTTATAAAAATAACTATTTGGGTCAGTAACAGGCAGCAAGCAAAGTACAAAGAACTGAAAACCACACTGCCCAGGCTTTGCCATTTTCTGGCTGTGAGTTTCTTGTCCAAGTTACTACAGCCCATAAGTTCAGTTCTAAATTTGTAATACTAGAATGTTAACAGTTCATTCTTTAAGAATTGAGTAGAGGGCCGGTGAGATGGCTCAGCGGCTTAAGCGCCTGCCCGGCAAGCACGAGGGCCCGAGTTGGACTCCCGGAACCCACATACGAAAAAGGGGCCGGTGATATCGCTCAGCGGCACGGGCGCCTCCTGGCGCGTGAGGTCCTGAGGTCGACCCCCCGGTACCCACAAAAAAAAAAAAAAAAAAAATTGACGTAGAGGGGCATGGTGGCTTATCATCCCATAATACTGTAATCAGCACTTGTGGGGCATAAGCAGGAGGATCCCAAGTTCAAGGCCTGCCTAGGCTACACAGTAAATTCAAGGCCAGCTTGGACTTCATGGTGAGAACCTGTCTCAAAAAAACCAGAAGGAACTGATATGAGGACTAAATGAGACAAAGTACTTACTATCCCAGCACTTGAAGTGCTCAACAAATGTTATCCAAAATTTACCAAGCAGTGGAATCCATTCTGTCATATCTCTGATCATGTCTCTGCTTAAAGAACGAACAGTTATTAAGCACCTAAGCAAGGCAGTTTTACCAAATTCACTTACTACTGTAGCGCCACAAAAACCAATAGGAGATGATTGTCTGACTTGTTTCACTGGTAATGTTCTTCCGCATAAGCTGATGGCAGCAGACTCACAGATGTCTGTTCTGTTTTATATAATTATTTCAAAATTTAATTATAATCTAAACTACAGATATAGTTATTCTTGGGCCAGTGAGATGGCTCAGAGGCATAAGCGCCTGCCTGGCAAGCGCAAGGGCCCAAGTTCGACTCCCGGAACCCACATACGAAAAAAGGGCCGGTGATATCGCTCAGCGGCATGGGCAGCTGCTGGCACGCGAGGTCCTGAGGTCGACCCCCGGTACCCACAAAAGAAAAAAAAAAAAAAAAAAGATATAGTTATTCTTTTGAATGTGTGATATTTCACAATTTAAAATATTCTAAGAATCTAGTCTGACACTCATTTAAACAGATACTCCTAGCCAGGTGTGGTAGCACACACCTATAATCCCAGCACCGAGGAAGGCAGAGGCAGAAGGATTGCAAACTCAAATCCTGCCTGGGCAACTCAGCAAGATCCTGCCTCAAAATAAGAAAAAAATAAAGGATGGTGATGTAGCTCAGTAGTAAGAGAGCCCCTGGGTTCCATCCCCAGTACCAATAAGTAAAATAAATAAAATAAAATTTTAAAAATTCCTCCAGAACAAATAGAGACAAAATTAAAAGAGATAATGGCTAAGAAGTTTCCAGTTAAATAAGAGGTGTAAGTCTTTAGATTCAAGAGCCACAAATCTCAAGTAGTATAAGTGAAAATTAATTTATATTCACATCTTCACACAATTTAAAACACTTAAAACAGGGCAAAGGATGTAGCTCAGTGGTAGCAGGCTTGCCTAGCAGGCATGAGGCCCTGGGATTGTACAACCTAACAGAATAATAGGCAGAGGTATGAGCAGAGAATTCATACGGAAGGAAACCTGAAAACCAACAGGTGTATGAAAAGACAATCTCACTGGTAATTAGGGAACTGCAAATTAAAACAATGAGGTAACATTTTACATCAATCAAAACCAGCAAAGGGACATGTGTGGTGGTGTGTATCTGTAATGTCAGCACTTGGGAGGCTGAAGCAGGAGGACTGCTGGAAGTTTGAAGCCAGCCTTAGGCTACATAGTGAGTTCAAGCCCGGAATACACAGTAAGATCCTGTTTTAACAAATAAACAAGCAGCAAAAGGGCTGGGAATGTAGCTAAGTGGTAGAACACTTATGTAGCACATACAAGGCCCTGAATTCAATCTCCAGTCGGGGGTGGGAGGGGAATGACTGGCAAAAATGTAAACATCTAAATATAAGTGCTGGCAAGAATGTTCGGAAAGCTGGGCGTGGTGGTGCACACCTGTAATCCCAGCACTTGGGAGGCTGAAGCAGGAGGATTGCTATGAGTTCAAGGCCAGCCTGGGCTACACAAGCAAGTTCAAGGCCAGCCTGCACTACATAGTGAGACCCTGTCTCAAAAAAAAAAAAAAAAAATCAGGAAAGAGGGCCTCATATAAAGTGTTCATAGGAAAATATCCCATTGCAATTCCTTTTATGAGCAATATGGTAACAGGACGACGCCCACCCCAGCAATACAACTTCTAGGAGGCATGGGCGAGAAAAATGCTCCTAAATTTTTCACAAGAATATTTATTGCAGCACTGTTAAAGACAGTGGCAAAGGTAGAAGCACTTTCATTCTGCATCAGTATGGGAATAAATACTTGGACAAAGTTTCACATGTTTATCTTAAGCACCACAAAACAAACTTTTTTTACACACACAAAATAAAAGTATATGTCGTAGATACATATGCATATGACAAAAATATGATACATATTTGAGGAAATGAAAGAAGATGACATGAAGGGGCATGATAGCTACATCATATATTTTGTTTTCCAGAAAAGAATGCCATGAAACAAACAAAAATACTAACATCTGTTTAACTTTTGGAGAACATATCTTATTATTTGATTTGATATTTCCTTCCTATTTTGAAAAAAACTGAAATATAATAAAGTTGAAAAACATATCAATGTATTGTTGATGTATTGTTATATATATTTTATATATTTCCCCTTTTTATATCTGAACTGTTCTATCGCAGGGTCTTTGCATTCTTAGGCTCTCCCTAGCAAACCACATTTGGCTTTTTTTTTTTTTTTTAATATGCAGGTACCAGGAGTTGAACTCAGGACCTCGTGCTTGCCGGGCAAGCGCTTATGCTGCTGAGCTATATCACCAGCCCACATTTGGCATTCTTGATGGTAAAAGATAGTTCTGAACTTGAACTTCCAACAACAAATGATTGTTTCCTATCTGGGATAAGTAGAACTTTCGGTTAGATACAAAGAAATCTGGAGGAGGATCTGTAAGTATTACCACTACTTGTGTTCAATTAACATACCAACAAGTTTACTGAAAGACACCCCCCAAGTGATAATTAAACAACACTGGATAAAAATTAGTAGGTATTCACCAGTATTCTTCAATCAAGTAAGGTATCTGAGAATAATAAGCATTTCTATCATTACCCTCTCAAGTCCCCATGAGCCTACAATTTAAAGGTACTAGAGTAAAACATTTTCCCAGGAGCCTGAATGTCACTGAAAGGGCAACTGCCACCTAATGATGATTACGATTATGAAAACCTTTTTATCTTTGTTCTCACAAGACTGTTTATGATATGGGAACTTTATTATCCCCACTTTTAAATAAAGAAACTGAGGCACAGAGAAAGTTAAGCAGCAGACATCTATAAACTATCACTGACCATCCACAATAGATATGGTTAGGCAAAGAAAATTTCCACTACGCCATGGGTTGTGAAAAGGGACAGAAGTCAAGTTAAAATATTGGCAGCTGGCCATGAGAAACACAGAGTTAATAAAAAATGATATTCTGCAAGCAGCTGCTTCCTCCGGTTATAATATCATCACAAATCCTTATAATGAAAAGGAAAATAGCATCATATTGTAGTACAAAGAAAGGGAATTAACTATCTAATAGCAATAAAAGAACAAAAGTGAAAAGAAAGTATGGAGGAAAATGGCATTTTAAATGTACATTGATAATTTCAATACTAATGTTCATAAAGTTATCAGCTATCTTGTTTCAAGGGCTTATACTGCCAAATAGCTTCTTACCTATAAAATCAAATAAAAACAAAAGCACAAAATATATTTCACCAAATGACTATATATTATTAAAACTGCAGAGCTGGGCACTTATAAACTACTGACCGCTCAAGTACATAGAAACATACTAATGACTTGTAATATGGCAAAGATGAGCAGACACTGTTCTGAAAGACATTTTACACTCGGATCTAATGAGAATGCAGTTTTCATTCATTCCCATGATACACGCTCATTTATCATCCAGTGAATAAACCAAAGAATCCATGTCTAATTTGCTAGACTGTGAGGGACCATTCAGAAAGACATCTACCACATGTCATGGTGACAACACTACTTACCTGCACTTCTACACAGCAAATTTACATGTATTTACAAGTATTTAATGCCAGCTTTTAGATGTCTTTTTTGACTAAAAGGTGACTTATTTTAAGAGCTCCTCAATTTTCCAAGGCTTATATTTATAAAAATAATTTCATTTTACTAATTGGTCTACTGTTTCACATTAAGGGCAAGTCACATCATTTACATTATCTGGCAAATCACTACTTTTCTGACATGAAAACTGAAGGTTTAGCTGAATGTAATAGACTTTACAGTCCCAGCTTTAAATAAATTTTTTGATTCACTGATTACTTACTAGTCCAAACCACATGCCATAGGGATCGTTTCTACCATGTCTGTCTGGCTAAAACTCCAAGGGGTTAGGATTACCTGGAAGTCAACAAGTTGTAAAAAATGACTAATATGATAGTTCCCGAAGGCTCTGGTCCAGAGCCAGTTCATGAACTCATGGGACATGGATGAAACAGGTGAGGACACTGGTTTATAGTCATTCTTAGTACCTGAATGTCCTGCCTAGAGCCAAGCGGCAGGAACCCAACGAAAATTTAGACTACAAAGTACATGTGCAGCTGGCATAAGGGAGAGGTGCAACAGCACAGTTTCCACGTGGCTGGCCCAAGCTGAGGGTGATGGCTTTGGGCACAGTCCAACCAGCAACCCCTGCTGTGGCAGACAACACCCTAGACACCAGCACTACTCGTTAGTTTTAGATTTGAGGAAAGTCCTTAAAAGTTTCAAGAGTACTCAAAAAGATTCAGCAAAGGTAAAGGAGACTGATGCTTCAACTACACCCACAAAGCCAGGCAACACTTTCCTCCCAATGGCATGGGGGAAGGGGGCAAAATGTAAGCACCAGTAAATATGAAACCATATCTAACATCTAAAAAGGAATGTTTGTTATTTAAGTAACTGCAAAAACATTCTTCTTTAGGCACACAAAGTTCAATGTAATTCTTAAATGGTATTTTCTAGTTTTAAGTACATTTCAAGTCAATTTCAATGGAAAATCACCACCACCTAACAATGTACCTTATTTATCTATCTCATATCTCATTCCCAAAAGAAATCCATATTTAATAAGTACTGTACATCCTACGTACTGAGGGAAAAGTAATACTATGCAATCAAAAAATCTTAAATGTACACAAAAACACACACACAAAAAGTTCTCATAGATAATGCTTCAATAAAGGAGTTCCTCTCTGGGATGAATTGTTAAAGTGACAAATAGTGTATTATAGGTGTACTCACAGACATTTTCACCCTCCCAATATTCATCATCGGGATGCTTTTACTATGTGCTACATAATATACAAGAGAACATGCAAAATGACTATTAATATAAGAGTGATTCCTCACATAATTGTTCTCAATTCATATATTTACTTGTTCAATTAATACTAGGCTGAATATGTTCCTGCTGTATTAATAATCACTAGGTTCCCTCAACAATAGAGACACGTTACATTTTGCTAGAGTCACAGGAGGCTTATTCTTACTCATAACTAACACGTGTTTTTCACAAGGCTAATAAACTGCAATGGTGATGAAAAGTGACATATATCAGTCAAATCAAATGTTTCCCTTAAAATGCTCTGGGTATTCCACAGTTTCTTTCTACTTTCCATTCTGGAGTTCAGCATGTAACTGGAAACCCGTCAAGAGTGCTGGACTCAGTGCTTTCTGCACTGTTTCCCTATCTAACCCAACACAGGCAGCTACTTCACTTCCCAGTCCTTTCCAACTTCCGAACCACCTATTATCCACACGGTTATACCGCCCCAGGCATGGAGGCCCAAATGGCCTCCGCCCCATCCTGGGGAAGGGAATCAAAGGCAGCTTACAGGACCTGACTCAAGGAACAAGGGGAAGAAGGATTTTTGAAACCAAAAAAAAAAAAGAGTACTCAAATTCACTCGATGTGCCCAAATTTCAATAATGACTCATTTCTAGTTTGGGAGCAATACAGTGAGAATCCCTGAATTCTCAGCAAGGAGGATGGTAAACCAACCACGTGCTTGGAAGCAGAGGCAAAGTTTCCAACCCACCATAAGGGCTCCATTCACACTGTGCAAAGTTCAAAGGAGTCAAAAAAGGATATCTATTGAAGTGGGTTCCTCTTTTTTTTTCCAACTTCCTTTTTCTTATGACAGAATTATTTATGTGCATACATGTTCTTTTGGAATCTCTTAAACTCCTGCTGCTCCCCAGGGAGAAGCTATGGTAACTCGTCATGGGACAGGGAAGAGTGGCAGGAGTAACAAGACAGGGACTCGGCAGCAGACTGGAAAGACTGACATAGACAATATATGATTTGCTGACAGGCTGGTGACCGAGAGACAGCTCGTGGCCCAGGAATAAAACATTCTAAGGTGGTTTTACTCTAAGGGAACCAGAAATACTAACCTTGAGGGTAAGAGGAGGTGATCTGGAATAAAATGTGGAGATTGAGTTACCTTGTAAACGAGGTAAGCCAGCAACTAAAGCAGCCAGGGAGAGGCAGTATGGTTGGTAAAGATCTCACTTACCTGTGAGGCAAAAAGAATAGTCTTTATGGACAGAAGTGACAATGCCGAGCAAATAATTTTGCCATCACAGATCTTCTGTAAAAACTAGGTTAACATTCAATAAACCATAATTAAAGTCTATTAAGAACTTAAGGGAAGTTACTGTAAACTATGAAATATTTTATTATCAGAAATCAAGAGTAGGAAAATTAACATTTCCTTACTCAACTATGCCTAAATATGCAGTAACAACAATAGAAACTGTATTGCCTAACTTTCTGACTTGAAAAATTTATAAAGTGAAAACCTAATATTTGCTGCTCATCGCTGCAGACAAATAATTCCATATGATACTTCTGGGCTGAGAACAAACAAAATCAGGAAACTAAGATGAGGCAGAACCTACTCAAATAAAATTCACCTTGAAAGCAAAAGCTGAAGAGCAAAAGAGCAATGGATACAAGTGTTATAAGCATATTTAGTTCAAGCATTCACTGCAAATCAGAAAGTAGAGTAACTGCTTGCTTAATTCTACGCTAGTGAGTAGATGACAATGGAGATCTCTCCACTGGGACTCTCTGAATAAAGAGCAAGCCCCATAGCTAGCTAGCCCTTCTAATCACAGGTCTACACTGGTTTATCCACCAGCATGAGAATGAAAATCCACCTTTCCTGTAGTGGGGATGAAAAACAGAAAAATTACAACTTTTTTTAACAGGGGAAGGGGTGCCTTGGGCTCCACGGCCTGGCAGTTCCTAACTTGTAGTGGCTGTAAACAACCAAGACTGGGGTACAGCCCCAATTCAGTAGCCTGTATCACTTACATGACTTAAAGCTCAGCCAGAAATGAAACCTGAGTCACTGTTCCTTAGAGAAAGCTGCCATGTGCCCCATCACTCACCTCCCAGCTCATTCTTCCCTGGACTCTTCTCAAGTCATACACCTAGCAAGCAGAGTTATTCAACTTGGCAAGAGCAGACAATTTACTACATATGGTTACAAGGTAGCTTCTGGACAAGCTATGACTGCAGAAATGTGTTCATTATACCTTAAGTCTATTTCAGAGTGATCTGTACTCAGGGCCCTTTCTTAGCTTGAGCCATTTTCCCAGGCAGGGGCTATCTATCCCCATTACACAGGAGGGCTTCTGCCAGCAGTTCTTGCTTGCATGCTCAGCATACACTCAGCTCTCTGGAAACCCAGGAAAGAGTTAAACATTCTTTGCACTTGACTCGGTGGCTTCTCTTTACCACACACTCCCAGATCCCACCATTCTCTGAGCTGCCATGCAGCCAATCAAAGCAAAGGAAGGAAATTATCCTGGCCGGCTGTCAGCCACAGAGCTCTGATGGCCATATATGGTAAAAACCACTGTCAGAGCTTGTCAGGCCTGCAGCCCGGCTGCTGTGGACATATCAGTGAACTGCAACAGCAGAAGCTGGCCAGGGAAACACAAAAGGACAGGCTGCCTGCTCATCTCTGGGGTAGGGGGTGTAGAAGCCATCATCTGCCAGGGGCATACTCTCAGTGAGTCACAGCCACTCACTGTCATCAAAAATAGCCCTGGGGCACATTGTGAGGTTCCTTCTGTCAGGACTTTGTGCTCCATTGTTAACTGAGTGAGCTCCCCCCTCCCAGAGACTGGAAAACACAAGCATTGGGAGAAAATGAAAAGGCCCTTCTGTGGTACTTCATGTGGTAATGAGGCTGTGCTGAGCTCGTGTGGCTGGCAGCTCATGACATAATTTGGAAGTCATTGTTCTGCAGCTGGTGCCCTCCCCATGGCATCCCCCAGTCCTTCATGGCCCACACACGTGACAATTTAATGTGTTCCCGGTATCACACAGAATCTATTTCAGTAGGAGTGAATGGGCAGTCCACAACACATCAGGATGTGGTACTGAATAAAATCCTCTGCCCATAACACCAAGTGCCAAACATCCACATCGGTATGAAGGGCCACAGGCATTGTTACCCTTATCCAAATTGGAGCACTGCTATTTGTATAAATGAAAATTGCCCATCAGCATGTACAGCCAGGCAGAGATGCAGCCAATGCAAATCCAGCAGGTGCTAGCAATGACTGCAGATCACACAGAAAAGCACCATCAGGAGACTGCCATTCCTTTTGAACCAGTCCATGAAAGAAGGCACTTACTGGCACAGTGCCTAACACTTAGAGGAAGCCCTAAGAAATGTGAATTGCTGTGATTTTATCATCATTGTGGCTGTTTTCACACAAGGCATGGCATAGACCAAGTGGTGGCGAACCTATGGCACACAAGCCACACTGGGCTGTTTGTATCATTGAAAGCTCTACAGGGTTTGCTATCACTGTAGACAAAGTACTTTCCAAACCCCTAAGATGACAAAATCAAAGCCCTGACCAGCTACTATTTTTAGATTTTTGTTTATTTGTTTATTTGTTCGAGACAGGGTCTCATTATGTAGCCCAGGCTGGCCTCGAACTCGAGGTGATCCTTCTGCCTCTGCCTCCTGAGTGTTGGGATTACAGGCGTGTGCCACCATGCCCAGCACTTCAGCTACTATTTTTATTACTAAGGTTTCTACTCAGAGAAAGAATGGCAAAAGATTAACTGCCAATTGTACCACAATTTTTTTGTTTGTTTTTGTTGTTGTTGTTGTTGTTAGGGTCGCACTAAGTAGCGCATGCTGGCCTTGAACTCCCTTATATAGCCCAGGCTGGCCTCGATCTCACAGCGACCCTCCTGCCTCAGCCTCCCTAGCACTGGGATGACAGCTGTGTGCCACCACATCCAGCTGTATCACAATTTCTATACCAAAAAAAAAAAAAAAAAACCACTCACAATGAAAAAGTTAAAAAACATTCACCTAAAAAACAAAGACTCAGGACCGGTGAGATGGCTCAGCGGCTTAAGCGCCTGCCCGGCAAGCGTGAGGGCCCAAGTTCAACTCCCGGAACCCACATACGAAAAAGGGGCCGGTGATATCGCTCAGCGGCACGGGCGCCTGCTGGCGCGCGAGGTCCTGAGGTCGACCCCCCGGTACTCACCAAAAAAAAAAAAAAAAAAAAAAAAAAAAAAAAAAAAACAAAGACTCAGAGATCCAAGTTCTAAGTTCAAAGGACCCTATTGTCTTAGACAATCACTCTATATGAGCTTCAGATTCTACAACTATAGAACAGAAGAACAGTAAACCTACCAAGTGCAAAAATTAACAGACTGTATATGAAGGACCCTCCAAATACAATCTGATCTCATTTTGGAGTCTCACTGTTAGGAGTATGACAGAAGTCACTGCCTCTTCCTGAAAATGACTCCTCTTCTGCTTCATCTCTAGCTCCTATACACGGGAGAAACCCAAATTCAAACAGAATCTTCACTGAGATGTCTTCCACTTCCCAAGCTCAGGTGGGATTCATTCCTCTCACTGCCATGCCACAGCACTTTATGAATACGCAAAGCTCCCCACTGGCAAGATTAAGGGCAGATGTTATGTCCATACAATATGGTAGCTCCAAAAGAGACAAAGAGGAAGTTTTTATAACTAGTCTCAAAAATCACACTCCATCAATTCCACCACATCCTGTGGTTACACAGTTCAGCTCTGTTTAATGTTGCAGAAACCACACAAAAGCATGAATACTAGAGATGAGACTCACTGGAGGCCACTGTGGAGGTTGCCAACCACAGTACAGAAGGCAAAATCTGGGGAACCTGTATAAAAGCTACCATACAAATGGCCATCCAGCTTGCATCCTCTATCCAAGTGAGTCAAGAAATCAACAGCAAGGAGGGGGAGGGGAAGGGGAAGTGGGGTTAAAAGGAGGGTAGGGGAATGGGGGGAAAAAAAAGAATCAAGTTGTGTCTTGTACAGGTACAAATTCCCTATGATGAATATGATCATTATGTATACCTAAAATGTACCAATAAATGTAATTTAAAAAAAAAGAAATCTAGAGCATATATTTCTAACCACTACTCCCAACTTTTAATGGGATAAGAAAATAATTATAACACAATGTAATGACACAGCCTGTGGTACTCATAAAGAAGCAACTAAGAGAACCCAAAGGATGACTTCCTCTGTCCCAGCAAACCACCAAGTAATATTGGAGTTGGATATTGAACAGTAAGAGATCACCATGTACTTATTAGGCACTCAGAATACTGACTGAAATGAATAAAAAATTCTTCCTCAATAAACATAATAAACACCATAAAGTAGACCTTGTCAACTCAGGTCCTAGAAGAGATTTAAGAGATAGTCCTAATACCTAAGGCATCAATTACAGGTAATCAATTAATTTCTCTTCTATACATCTTTCTTTTAAGTGATTTTCTGTAGGACTGAATTCTTTTACAAAATGCTCAGGAAGCAAAATGAGTTAAAAAGAGAGTTCACAGACAATGGGGCAAGATCCTAAATATTCCTACACTCAGATCACAAAGTAAATGGGAGAAACAACTATGGATAAAAAGGTACTGCACAGCCACACCAAAGAACAGAGAGAGGAAGCAGTAGTGACCCAAAGGTTAACAGACCTAGCCACAGCCATCCCATCATGGCCCAGAGCAGAGATCCTCTCTGCAGCAGTTACTATAAAGATGAAATGAGCCATCACTCCAAGAAACGGCAAATGCTCTACAACATGACTTGCAAGGGAGGAAGGGAGGGAACAGTCAGGAAAAACAGAAGTCATCCAGTCTAAACCCTCCAGCCCAGTGAACATCAAGAGATCAAGAGCATATACAGTAGTTCTAACCAACACTCATTTAAGGCAGGATATGCAGGTTTGCAGTTATATGAAGAGTAAGTGTGCATATGTGCCTAACCAGAAGCACTGCTGTTTGAATGATTTACAACAGGGAGAGAATGCTTCAGTCACACATCATAAGTGTGGGTCCTCCACAAAGGAAAAGCTTGTTTGTGCCAATATTATAGACTACATAGGGAGTGCAAATCTTTGTGCTCTTGAGACAAGGCAACCTGCTCAGTTGTAGCAAAGGAAAAAAGAAAAAAGTATGCCGCATAGCCAAAACCACAAAGCCAACTAGTGTTCAGTAAGACTGCTACTTTTTTTTTTTTTTTTTTTTTGTGGGTACCAGGGGGTCGACCTCAGGACCTCGCGCGCCAGCAGGCGCCCGTGCCACTGAGCGATATCACCGGCCCCTTTTTTCGTATGTGGGATCCGGGAGTTGAACTCGGGCCCTTGTGCTTGCCAGGCAGGCGCTTACGCCACTGAGCCATCTCACCAGCCCAAGACTGCTACTTATTATTCATTCTCTGAAAGACTAAAGAATATGAAAATGTACTAAGCCACACCTGGAAAAGTCACCCCAAAGTGACATGCCACAGCTTGATTACAAAAGAGATCTGGAATCACATGTGTTAATCTAAATCACCCTATGTCAGAGTTGAGTACTTTCCATATTCCCCAAGCAGTGAACCTTTACAATCCCATTTTCTCTAATAAAACTTTCCTAACAAAACCTCATAGACCATACACTTAATATATACCCTCATTCATAAGTATCCTTCTTGCTGTGTATGTGCATGTACTTGTATGTGAGCACACACAAATGTATTAATGTATTTGTGCCTATTTTAGATTTTAAATCCTGGTATACCTAATTTATTTTACATTCTCTCAGAATCTAACCACAAGCTTCAGGAGATTATAGTAATAAGCCCTATTTGCTACTGACACCAACTACAGAAATTCATAGAAAGCTATGTTTTTAAATGAGAGCCTTTCAAGAAAAGGTCATGATCCACCTTAAGATAAATACACATATATTCAACATTATTGTGTACAGAGCCCCCAAAATATCACCTAAACCATCTGCCTGGCTATAACCAGAAACAACAGGGGAAGCATTAGCAGAAGCTCCTGAAGTAGTTATTAAAAACCATACCCCGGGCTGGTGAGATGGCTCAGCGGCATAAGTGCCTGCCTGGCAGGCGCAAAGTCCTGAGTTCAACTTCTGGATCCCACATACGAAAAAAGGGCCGGTGATATCGCTCAGTGGCACAGGCGCCTGCTGGCACGTGAGGTCCTGAGGTCAAACCCCGGTACCCACACACACAAAAAAAAAGATAAAAAGAAATTTTTGTGCTATGTTGATAGCCTAGGATTATGCTACTGAGCATGAACATTGAGAGCTGGGTATGGTTTTTATTTTATTTTATGTATTTTTGTGTGTGTGTGTGGGTACCAGGGGTCAATATCAGGACCTCGCGCGCCAGCAGGCGCCCATGCCACTGAGCGATATCACCGGCCCTTTTTTCATATGTGGGTTCCGGGAGTCGAACTCAGGACCTCACACTTGCCAGGCAGGCGCTTATGCCGCTCAGCTATCTCACCGGCCCAATTTCTTGCTATCTTGCTATCAAATATAACTTCATATTACTTTTGAAGATTTGTTTTTTCTTTGCTTTTAAACAAAAACACCACCTTGTTATAAAACTATTTCATAGTTGCCAAGATACTGAAGTTCTTGGAATCTATTTTCTTTGTCTTTTTGAGACACGGTTTCACTATGCAGCCCAGGCTGGCCTCGAACTCACACTGATCCTCCTGCCTCAGCCTCCTGAGTGCTTGGATTATAGGCGTGCGCCACGCCTGGTGGAATCTATTTTCCAGGGCAGAGAGACCTACACTAGGATTCATCGATTCACCATCCACTTGGGAACCCCATCATATTTCTCCTTCAAGGCTACTTCCAGAGAAGACAAATACCTAAGCACCAGCCATTTCCTCAGATGCTCATAGGGAGATTAGGAAAAGGACCACAACAAAAACCAGAGGCAAGTGCTCCTGAGGGCAGACACTGGCACACACCAGGCACTCAGCTTACAGACGATTGAGCCAACTCATCACATGTGATGGTCAAAGAACACTTACTTGTATAAACACACAAATATCACCTGTAAAAATGCAAAATTCATAATCCTTACTCAAATACTTATGATTATACCAAAGTTATAAGGTAGGTATTAAGAGGATACCTGAGTTGCCCCATAAAGCACATAGAAATGTAGGTTTCCCGACAATGTGGAAGATGGTTCTATTTTCCACAGGTACTGATGCCCTAGTAACCAGCCAGGATCTTAAGAAAAGGGAAGGCAGCAATACCTGACACCCTCAGGCTCACGGCCAGGCCTTGCCACCACAGCAGATCTTTCTGAGAGCTCCACAGACACAAAACTATCTAGAAGGACCACAAGACCATTCCTTTTTGTGGGGCTCGGACTTGGCCTTGGTGGAAAATCAGCCAAAGTAAAAAAGCATCTACTTTACTAAGTCATGTGTTAGACAAAATGAGAAAATAATGAAACAAGTGTTTTATTTGCTGAATTTTGACTACCAAATCAGCTGCATCAGAAATCATTTTATAACTGAGAATGAAAGGAGATAAGCACTTCTGAAATCATCCAGAATTATCAAGGCAAAAAATCACTTTTACACACAGTCCTTCATGTTGCACAGAGAAAAGTGGAAGAGCAAAAGGTGTGACACAGCTGGGCGTGGTGGCACACACATGTAATCTCAGGGTTCAGGAGGCTGAGGCAGGAGGACTGCTGGAGTTCAAGGCCAGCCTGGGCTACAAAGTGAGTTCAAGGCCAGTCTAAACTTTATAGTGAAACCCTGTCTCAAAAAGAAAAAAAAGGGGCCAGTGAGATAGCTCAGCAGCATAAGCACCTGCCTGGCAAGCACAAGGTCCAGAGTTCAACTCCAGGTACCCACATATGAAAAAAGGGCCGGTGATATCACTCAGCAGCACGGGCGCCTGCTGGCGCATGAGGTCCTGAGGTCGACTCCTGGTACCCACAAAAACAAAAAACAAACAAAAAAAAAAGGAGTGACACATTCATGTTTCATTACAAGTAGGTGACCAAAACAGGACTGAATTCCATAGCTCCAATTTAATTCCAGACCCATGTTCTTTCCATTATGCTATACTGACACTAGGGTTACACACGTTTCAATATACAAAAATCACACACAGTACATGTAGGCCCATCAATGATAGAATGCAACAGCCCTAAGCAATGAACTTATTTCCAGAGGCTATTATAGTACTTAGTTTATACCAATGTCACCTCCTCCAAAACAAATTATTATTTAAGAGCAATACCACATAGACAGTATGATAACAAAGGAAAGAAAGACCCTCAAGACTCCCCCAAAGGCCAATACTTAACCCAAAAATGCTAATTCCTACCCCGACTCCCGGCACTGGAGATTGAACCCAGGGGCACTCTACCACTGAGACATACCCTTGGGTCCTTTTTACTTTTTATTTTGAGACAGGGTCTCACTTAAATGACCCAGGCTGGCCTCCAATCTGTTATCTTCCTGTCTCAACTTCTTGAATAGCTGGGACTACAGGTGTGTGCCATCAGGCCTAGCTCACAAATGATAATTTTGAAAGTGACTTATTCTAGTCTAATTCCTCTAAGGCTAGTTAAAAAACAAAACAATACTAAAACTAACACTTATTAAATGTAAGCCATTTAATGCAGGTGAAAACCAAGTCATAAGAGTCAGTTTAGGAACTGCATACAGGTCCCCCTTAAATGGTTACATGAAACTCAAGTTTCCCATGGTTTGTAATACTAAAGATGGGCTCACAGAACCTTTTGTGGATGTAGAAGTTGAAGGGAACTGTCTGAACTCAGTGGAAGATTAGCCATTCGAAGTTTATTTTCGGCTTCTTAATTGGTGTGTTTCATTTCTTTGAAGAAAAGAATGTCTCAAATTATCTCTCCGTTTACAAAAGGGGAAGTAAAACCTCTTAACTCCGAAACAGATCATGATGCTCCAGTGCCTGCCCTCAGTTGACAAGTGGTAGCTGTCTTCTCAGCTGGCCATTCTAAAATTCACCAGTACAAAGTCAAATTTCTAAATGCTGCTTGTTGTTGATGAAGGGATAAACTAAAAAGATGTAGAGATGAAATGCAACTGACATTTAGTTCAAACTCCCACCCCAAACTCACGTTAAGTATAGTTAGTGTAGTGTGTTGTTTGCCATTCAACAGAAATTTTCTGCATAGAAATAAAAGTAGAAATGTTTAATTCTTTTCATTGTTCAGCATGATTTAGTATCACTGAAGAAATTTTCAATTTCATGAAAAGATTCTCCTTTAAGATTTTTCAGTTTTATGAAAAGAATCACCTTCACCAATAAGAAAGTGCATTTAGAAACATGAATCAAATTTGTTCCCCAAAGGCATCCATCTCTCTATTTCTGGAGAAAGAGGTTTCTATTGGGTAGTATAATAATCCACAGACACTAAAGTAAAACTCAGATATTAAAACAAGCTAGGCATGAGCAGCTCTGACAGAAAACTACAAGGGAATTCGAAGTTTTCCTAAGGGAAAAACAGCAAAATATAATGGGCAACAATATTTTGACAAAAAATCCACTTTACTGTGACCACTTTCAGAATCTCACAACCTATTATGATGAAATGTATCCCTAACGTGCATTTGGGTCTGCTTCCCCCATTGTTTTTAAACAGAGTAGAAACAGCTGTACTGTGACTAGTATCTGCATCATTACTAGCACTCAGCCCTCATCAGAGCTCGGGGCTCACAAACTCATTTTCTTCCTAAGATAACCAGAAAACAACTGTTTCTAGACCAGTGATGGCGAACCTTTTAGACCTTTCAATGATAACAAACAGCTGGCTGCGGCACGCATGCCATAGGTTCGCTACCACTGTTCTAGACTCTCATAGCTTTTTTAAAAAATTTCATTTTCACCATTCTGAGGTTTGCTGATAAAGTGCAGATTTTGATCTGCACTATGCATGAACAGTCAGTGCATCTACTCCTCTTATTCCGAGCCTGGAGCCAGCTCTCCAAGAAGATAAAGTGAGGACAAGGAGGATTTGGAAGCCTTCTGAAGTTGAGGTACACACAGAACTACTTTCAGTCAAGATCCTTTTTTTCTACCACTTGTCACCACTGCTTAAATGCTATGCTAAAACTTACTATTGTCCAGAATTGGATCTGTATAGTTTTGGAATAGTTTCTTGAGCTTTCATACATTTACCATTCAAAAACAGAAAGTCTTAGGCCTCCTGCCTTCATAAAAAAACTATCTTACAAGTGTCTACACATTTAAAAATGTAAATGTTTTAAAAACAGTCCTCGGGCCGGTGAGATGGCTCAGCGGCTTAAGCGCCTGCCCAGCAAGCGCGAGGGCCCAAGTTCGACTCCCGGAACCCACATACGAAAAAGGGGCTGGTGATATCACTCAGCAGCACGGGCGCCTCCTGGTGCGCGAGGTCCTGAGGTCAACCCCCCGGTACCCACAAAAAAAAAAAAAAAAAAAAAAAAATCCTCAAAAAAAAAAAAACTTTTGTGAGTGGATGATTACAAACCAAATCACACAATTCCTATACCTGTCTGTGTTCACACATCATAATAACCTTTTTGAGGGTAAGGATGGGAAGGGGAAGTAAAAATGATTAAAATGCAATATGTAGGGCCGGTGAGATGGCTCAGAGGCATAAGCGCCTGCCTGGCAAGCGCAAGGGCCCGAGTTCGACTCCCGGAACCCACATACGAGAAAAAGGGCCGGTGATATCGCTCAGCGGCACAGGCGCCTGCTGGTGCGCGAGGTCCTGAGGTCGACCCCCGGAACTCAAAAAAAAAAAAAAAAAAAAAAGCAATATGTATACATACCAATTCTCCAAAATGAATATAATTATTATTATGGCAAAAATATACTAAAGAAAAAAGTTTTTTTTTTTTAATCCACAAAGGATACACCCAGGACAAAGGTCACCACTGTCTTTCATGATCCTATTAAAGAAAAGCTGATGTAGTTAGGAAAGCACGTGGCAACTTAACTTCAATTTTATCAGTCTAATATTCTCTGCAAACATACAATTCAAAGACAGTTGTCAATTCATTAGAGAAAAATTATGGAGATTCCCAGAGGGTACCAAACAGAACAGGAGCTCCAATTACTCACCTTGTGCAGAGGAAGTACAAGGAAGGCTCCACCTCCACTTGCTTCTATGATTATGGCAACAAATCTGGGATTGACAGCACAAAAGGAACTATCCCAGGTCACACGAGAAACCCGGATGTCATCATAGCACTGGTCATTTTTCACTGCTTGTCCAAATACATGCCGAAACTTGCTCTGTCGTACCACTCGCCGCATTGTGTCTATAGAAGAGGAGCAAGAATTACATTAGAATTAGGTACCTAACCAAAAGCTTTACTTTCACAAATAAAAAGCTCCAAGTCAAAAAAGCAGAACAGTATGGCATTTGTCTGCTCTTCTAAAAAGTAGCCAAAATGCAAATCCAATTTTCCTTTAGCAGCACATACCCGGAGAAAACTGTAAATGCGTCAGGGAAAAAGTTACAACAAAGTGAAAAATCTCTAATTCAACATCCAAAAACAGCTCATCAATTTTAAATTCAGGAGAAAGAGTAAAGCAAAGAATGAAGGAAAATTAGCTTTTTGGGGTTGGGTGGGAACTGACAGATAATTCATTCCAACTCCTTCCCCTTTCAAAGATAAGAAAACTCCAGAGTGAAATTATCTGATACGTGTGAAGCTGACAAAAGTCCAAAAACAAGTTATAATTTTGTGGCTCTCTCCTCAGCCTGCCAAGGTAATTTTTCACTTTTTAAACATTTTCCCCCGACATCAGCACTCTGCTGTCTGAGAGCTGTGCCTGCTCCCCAATGTTTCCACAAGACTAACTATGCACAGGAGGGAATTCAAGAGAAGGAAGCCACCACTCGTCTTCAAGACTCTTCTAACCTCCTTTTAAGACAGGCATAATTAACAGAGCAACTCAGTACCAAACTCTCTAGTGCTAAGTGGCACATGGGTAAAAACAGGAAAAACCAGCCCAAGGCCACAGAATGGATCAAGAGCCAAGACTTAGAAAAAGGAGAGGTAAGAGGAATAAAGAGATCAAAGCCCTCCTTAGGATGACAGTAAATCAGGCAGCAGAATGCTAGATTAGACAGGAAGAAGCTAAAAGCCAGGTATGGGGCTAGGAAGCATGACGAAAACAGGCCTGGAATGACATGGCAACTGGACAGAGGAAAGGAAAAATCCAAGGACTATTCCAGAGGTGAAACAAAACCAGGATGGGTTTTCACATCAGAGGTGATCAATCACAGCCACTTCGAGTTAATCAGGAAATCCGAGGGGCAGTGTGGGTGGCAGAGAGCTAGCTAGGTTCCTGGGCTTCCTCACAGGCCACTTTCAACTCCAAATTCCACTAGGCTTCCCAACAGACACATGCACTGAAAACTTTGAGCTTTAGGAGCACCAGGCCCCCACCTGACTAAGGTTTCCTAGATTGCACTTGATGCAATTTTCCTATCTGCTACTGTAGGACATTCTGTTCAAATTGGTTAGGAGAGAAGGAGCTTAGACAAAACCTAAGCGGAACTGGAACATGATCAAACATCGACAACTCAGCTGAAAACCAGATCTCCATGTAGAGAGGAGAACTAACACCTGTCCACTTGTGCCATTTGGGACACATGGTGGGCTGTTGCTAATTCCTTCCCTCTAATTTCTTTCCTCATGGCCCTGAGCCCACTGCTAAATGTAGAGAAAACTTATTTTTGCCAGAGCCTCCTTCCACCCTTCCAAGGCATGTGCAAAAGTGGCCTCTCTCCAATGCTGGGGCACGTGGCTGGGCTAAGGCAACAGACCCTTGGCAGGCAACTGAGCACCTGGGTTTCTCAGCACAGCTGTTGCCTGAACTTTCCAGCTGACTACAGGACTATACATACTGAATACTTAGTAAAGGAGATAGCGAATTACATGCTTACACTTAGCCAGGTACTTCCTTTGTGACACAGAACGAATTCTTCTCAAGCATGACTTAGATAAGACAGCTTCCACAAGGTGGCAAAAACCAAAATGAAGCCAAGGTACAGCCAGCCAGCTGGTCTCAGGATTTATCTCTCCACAACCACCTATACAAGTTAAAGAGGCTGGAATCCCCACCAGCATCTTCCACAAATGTTTCAAAAATAAGTTAACAGCCAGGCACACTGGTGCAGGCCTATATTCCTAGCTACTCGAAAGGCTGAGGCAGGGGGATCACTTGAGCTCAGGAGCTCAAGACAAACCTGGACAACATAGTTGAGACCCAATTCCAAAAAAATAGATAAGTTAACATAAAAGAAAAAAATACTGAATCATATCAAAGAGTCAACACCCTTCAAATGGGTAAGGTGGCACCTGCCTATAATCCTAGCACTCTGGGAAGCTAAGGCAGGAAAATTACATGTTGGATCCCAGCCTGGCAACTTAGTGATGTAGCGAGACCCTGTCACAAAAAATAAAAAGTATAAAGGCCCTGGGTTCAACCCTTAGTACTATTAAAAAAAAAAAAACACACACATACACACTCATACATAAAACAGAAAAAGTTTCATATGTACAAAAAGTTCTTACGAATTTCATATAACTAAATAAAACCCAAGAAAAAATTAGGTAAAAGACATGAAGAGGTAATTTACAAAAGAAATATAAATGCCATTTATCAACATTCCTCCCCTGAAATTCTAACAAAATGACAGTAAAGGAATAAAAGCAGATACAAATACCAATGGACAAGAGAATGGGAAAGGAGCCGCAATGAGACAAATGTGACCATGAAATCTGGGAAGATGGAAAGCTGTGATGCACGTGTAACTGACCGTGTGAGTTCCCTCCACTTAGGCAAGCATCTCAGAAGCACGTAAGAACGGCGCCAAGCCCACTGTGAATCCCCAGAACACTCAGAAGAGAAATTCTGTGTAGCTAAAGAGGGATACAGGAGAGAAGGGTACAGACAAAATGAACTGAATGCCTGAATTAAGTACAAGCAGATTTACAGATTCTCCTCCCCGCGAGGCTGCATAACCAGGGGACTGGCCGGTTTTCTTCCCAGCAGAAGTCAGGAGGTGCCAGACTGCACAATGACAATCAGCTCCCTACACTGGAGCCTCCAGTGCCCTGCTGCTCCCACGCTGTCTCCGGGGGCCACGATACCAAGATCCCACTGCATCCTGCGGAGATCACACTTCACTGTACTTGATGAGGTCCACCACTCAGTGAGTCCCGCCACCAACACAGGTATCATCTTGGCTTTTAAAGCTAATAATTCCTATTCTTCTTCCTTTTCCCCCCGCCCCTTTTGGTATTGGGGAATGAGCCCAGGGCTTCAGACTAAGCTATATCCCACCCCTTATTTTTTATCTTAAGACAGGGTCTTGCTAATTTGCCCAGATTGTGGCCAAACTTGTGATCCTCCTCCTCAGCCTCCCACAGTGCTGGGATTATAGGCATGCACCACCATCCCTGTCTTATTTTTCAATCTGAATGGACATTAGAAGAAGACCTCTAACTTGAAAAATAGAGACATTTTCCTCTTTATTCCAATAAGCTATATACCATCTAACCAGACAAAAATAAGAAGGTTAAAACAAATATGTAAAGTACTTTGTCTCCTTTGAAAGATACTATACAATTCTACTGGCTGACTTAACTAAAATGCCTTAAAAGGTCATACACACATTATGCATAATTACTTCTTTTCATCCTAACTACATCTGGGCAGAAAAACATAGAGGTGTTTTGGTATTTTTGGCTTTTGTTTTTCTACTATCATGGAGTAAAAATGTTAGCTGCAGAGCAGAGTGAGGGGAAAAGCCAGGACTTCCACAGTGCTGTACAGGATCGGGCATCTTGAAATGAAATTTGAAGGGCCGTGTGAGCCCATTCACATCCAAGGTTACACCTGACCTGGGCTCAAATGTCCACGTACAGCACAGCTGCTTTTGCTGAACAGACTCTCTCATGCCCTTCAGGCACACAACAGAGAACAGCAATTAGAAGCACAAGCTTGAGTGAGCCCATGAGTGAAAAGCACAGCTGCACCATTTACTTCTTGGCCATAGTTCACTAGGGCAAGTTACTGAATCTGTATCAGATTCTCTATCAAAAGTAGGTACAACGCATATGAAGTTGAAATGATCATTAAGTAAGCACCTGGTTTGGGATAGTAGCATGAAGTTACAATGTTACAGCATTCAATATAGTTAGACACACAAAACTAATCATTCAGTAAATGCCAACTACTGTTTTCCTAGTAATTAACATAAAATAATCTGCATTCAAATCGTAGCTCTGTCACTTGTTACATATTACTTAATCTTACTGAGTTTCCTCATCTATAAAATGCATAGAATATTTAAAATAAGAATTAAGAGCCAGGCATGGTGGTACACGTCTATAATCCCAGCACTCGGGAGACAGAAGCAGGAGGATCACTGCAAGTTCGAGTCAAGCCTGGGCTACAAAGTGAGTTCAAGGCCAGCCCGAATTGCATAGCGAAAACCTTGTCTCAAAAAGACAAAAAATAAATAAATAAAAAGAATATAAACCAATATCTGACAAAGAAAGTCCAGGTCCAAATAGTTTCACCACTAAAGTCTATCAACCATTTAAAGAATTAATGCTAATCTTTCACAAAGTCTTTCAAAAATATGGCCGGGCATGGTGGCACACACCTGTAATTCCAGGACTAGGGAGGCTGAGGCAGGAGGATCACTAGGAGTTTGAGGCCAACCTGGGCTACACAGTCAGTTCAAGAATAGCCTAAACTACATAGTGAGACCCTGTCTCAAAAAAAAAAAAAAAAAAAAAAAGGCAGGAACACTACCAAACTATGTATGAGACCAGTATTACCCTGATACCAAAACCAAACATACCACAAGAAAACTGTAGAACATGTCCTATGAATATGGGCACAAAAATCCTCAAAATACTAGCAAACCAAATTCAGCAACATACAAAGGAATCAAACACAAGTGGGGTCTATCTCAAGAATACAAGGTTAGATTAACATCTGAAAACCAATTAATGTAACACATATCAAAAGAGTAAGAAACAAAACTCAAGTGACCATCTCAGACACAGACAAAACATTTGACAATAACATCCTCTTATAAAACACTCAACAAGAAGAGGATCAGAGGAGTTTCCTCAATCTAATAAAGGGCATCCACAAAAATATCACATCTAACACAAAATTCAATGATGAACAATGCTCCCTCCCTAAGATCAAAAACAAGACAAAGATGTCCACTCATGCCACTTCTACTCAGAATTGCACTATGAGTTCTGGCCAGGGCAATTAGGCAAGAAAAAAAGTTTTTCCAACTGGAAAAGAAGTAATACTATCTCTATACACAGATGACATGATCTTAGATTTAGAAAATTATAAGGAATCCACTAAAATAAGTAATAGAAATAATAAATTCAGCAAAGGTGCAAACTACAAGATCAATATTCAAAACAATCATATATCTATACGTTCATAACAAACAAACAAATCCAAAAATGAAAAAAAATTCCACTCACAATAAGTAGCATCATAAAGTAAAATGCTTAGGATTAAATCTAACCAAGTAGGTGAAAAACCTGCAAACTGAAACTACAAACATAACTGAAAGAAATGAAGGTACAAACAAATGAAAAGATACAAACAAATGAACAGCATCCCATATTCATGGATCAGAAGACGTAACATTAAGATGGTCATATTCCCCAAACTGAGATACAGATTTAATACAATGCCTATCAGAATCTCAGCTGAGGGCCGGTGAGATGGCTCAGCGGCGTACGCACCTGCCTGGCAAGCGTGAGGGCCCGAGTTCGACTCCCGGAACCCACATACGAAAAAAGGGCCAGTGATATCGCTCAGCGGCACAGGCGCCTGCTGGCGGCGCAAGGTCCTGAGGTCGACCCCCGGTACCCACAAAAAAAAAAGAATCTCAGCTGAATGCTGCATGGAAATTGATCAGCTGATTCTAAAATACATACAGAATTTGCGAGGGACCCAAAAATAGTCAAATGATGTTGAAAAAGAGCAAATTAGGAAGACTCATATTTGCTGATTTCAAAACTTATTGCAAGCCAGGCATCATGGTGCATACCTTTAATCCCAGCACTCAGGAGGCTGAGGCAAGAGGATCCTGAGTTCGAGGCTAGCCCAGGCAACTTAGTAAGTTTAAGGCCAGATTGTACAGTGAAACCCTGTCTCATAAAAACAAAAACAAACGAAAACAAAATCCTTACTACAAAGCAATAGTGATCAGGATAGTTTGCTACTGGAACAAGGAAAGACATATAAATCAATGGAACAGACTTCAAAGTCCAGAAGTAAACCCATACATCACTGACCAACTGATTTTCAACAAGGATGCCAAGGCCATTCAATGGGGGAAGAACAGGCTTTCAACGAAAGGTGCTAAGCAACTGGACAGTCACATGCAAAAAAAAAAAAAAAAAGACATTAAACATTATCTCACACCACATACAATAATTAACTCAAAATGAATCAAAGACCTACACCTAAGAGCTAGAACTATAAAACTCTCAGGAGAAAAGAGGGGAATAAATCTTCATGGCCTTAAATGTGGCAGAAGATTCTTAGCTATGACACGAGAAGCACAAGCAAAAAAAGAAATAATAGGTAAGCTGGACTCCATCAAAATTTAAAACTTCTATCATTCAAAGAACACCATAAAGAAAATGAAGACAGAGCCGGGGATTTAGCTCAGTGGTGCAGCACCTGTCTGGCAAGTGTGAGGTCATGAGTTCAATTCCCAGTACCAAAAAAAAAAAAGAAGACAATCCACAGAATGGTGACCTTTTTTGCACTCTTATATTTGATAAGGCACTTATACCAAAAATATATAAAGAACACAGCTCAATAAAAAAGACATAAATCCAACTTAAAGATGGACAAGAGGGGCCGGTGAGATGGCTCAGCGGCGTAAGCGCCTGCCTTGCAAGCGCAAGGGCCCGAGTTCGACTCCCGGATCCCACATACGAAAAAGGGGCCGGTGATATCGCTCAGTGGCACGGGTGCCTGTTGGCGCACGAGGTCCTGAGGTCGACCCCCCGGTACCCACAAAAAAAAAAAAAAAAAAGATGGACAAGAGGACTTAAACAGATGTTTTTCCAAAGGTATACAAATGTCCAATAATCACATAAAAAGATGCTGGACATCACTTCTCATTTGGGAAATGAAATCAAACCACAGGGGCTGGGGATATACCTCGGTGATAGACTTGCTTAACATGTGCAAGGCCCTGGGTCTGATCCCAATATGAAGTGGAAGGAAGGAGGGGAGAGGAGGGGAGGGGAGAGGAGAAGAGGGGAGGGGATAGTTAGCAATTACCAAAGAGCCTACCAATAGGTTTCTCTAACCAAAGGAAAAATCCAAATGAATTCCCTACTAATATTGTCATATAAGAAAAACAGTCTGTTTTAAAGGACCCTTTATAATAATATTGTTTTTCCATCTCAGCCTGTTATTTATTGCACTTAAATGTTTCTTCAAACAAAGGAAAAAATGGGAACTAATCCAAACAAAAACTACCCTCTTACAAGGCTGCCTGCATTGTCAAATAGTATTACTGCTTCATCAAAAAAAAGTTCAGCTATAAATTTCCAAATTAAGACATCATATCATCAAACTTAGGTGTTATTTTATTAGATCTCTAGTCTCAAACTAATCAAACCACAAATTAGAAAACTAAAATAACCCCTTAAAAAAGCATATTATAAGGGAATCTGATTCTCAATTATATCAAAAAGAATAAATGAAAAAGTCATTAACTAATAGCCCAAGAAAACACTATGAACAATTTTAAAGGTCTTGCCATAGAATAGTTCAACCTTGGAGAAGTTACTTGCTCATTAGGTCTTTCAAGTAAGAAATTCTTAAAATTGCACAGGACCTTTTCTTTGCAATTATAGGATCATCTCATAAAGAGGGACATTATGTAGCAGTAAGTCATCCATTAAATAAATCAAAGAAATGTTGAAAAGTTTTGAAATAAACTGACTTTAAATAGGAGACAATGCAATGTGGTTTTTAACTTCCATAAAATGTGGGAATCGTAAACCTTACTTAAACCCTTATAAACTATACCGTTATTTATCAAGCCAGGCCGGGTGGTGCACAACTGTAATCACAGCACTCGGGAGGCCAAGGCAGGAGAATGGCCATGAGTTTGAAGCTAGCCTGAACTACATAGCAAGACCCTGTCTCAAACAACCCCTCCCCGAAGGTGTAATTTATCATTCTACCCACATTTCCAATAACATTGGCACTATTCTAGGACAGGTGTCATTAAAACAAAACTGAGATGCCTTTGAAATACAATGGAGAATAGGTTGAAAGCACAGGCTCAATTATGAGATGCTCTAAGGGTTGGATAAAACCTCTACCTTAGAAACATGGACAGATGTCACCCTGTCCAAGTTATCTAGATAGCACTGGAGGCCAAAATAAGAAATAAGGGGTTGACTGTCAAGCAAGCATCTTAATGAATCTTTAAGAAGCAGATAATATGCTGCTGCTTTAGCTTCAAATTAAGAAAATCTAAAAGCTGATAACTGGGCCGGTGAAATGGCTCAAGGGCATAAGTGCCTGCCTGGCAAGCGCGAGGTCCTGAGTTCGACTCCTGGAACCCACATACCAAAAAAGGGCTGGTGATATCGCTCAGTGGCACGGGTGCCTGCTGGCGCGTGATGTCCTGAGTTCGACCCCCGGTATCCACCAAAAAAAAAAAGGCTGATAACTGATATTTGTAACACCTGACATCTAAGGAAACAAAAAATAATTTAAAATGTATTTACATATGAGATAAACAGCCTAACCAAGAACAGCCAATTAAAATAAGATCTAAAAGAAAACTACTGGCCAATCTCCTTAATGAACAGAAACACAAAAACCTTCAACAAGATACTGCCAGCTGAGTGTGGTGGTGCATGCCTATAATCCCACCACTTGGGAAACTGAGGCCAGAGGATTGACGTTGAGTTGGAGGCCAGACTGGGCTACATAATTCAAGGCTGGCCTAACTACATAAAAAGATGTATCTCAAAAAAAAAATACATATATAGATAGATAGATAGATAGATATCTATATATATATACTGCCAAACATCACACATTCTGCTGCATGCTGGTTGTCACCAGCCGCTGTTTAACCTTCACTGGGGACCAGCTAGTCCAAAATATCCTTAGAACAGAAGATCATCTTGTGGAAATGACTCCCAGTAATGCTGTGAGATTTTACCCCCGGACCCCTGATAATAAATACTATTCAGGCCGGGTATGCTGGCCCATGCCTGTAAACCCAGCACATGGGGCCAGTGAGATGGCTCAGTGGCGTAAGCGCCTGCCTGGCAAGCGCGAGGGCCTGAGTTTGACTCCCGGAACCCACATATGAAAAAAGGGCCGGTGACATCGCTCAGCGGCACGGGCGCCTGCTGGCGCGCGAGGTCCTGAGGTCAACCCCCAGTATCCACAAAAAAATACAAAAATAAACCCAGCACTTAGAAGGCTGAGGCAGGAGGATCACTTCAATTTCGAGTCCTGCCTAGGCTACACAGTGAGTTCAAGGCCAGTCTGAATTGCATAGTGAAACCCTGCCTCAAAAAAACAAAAATACATACATATACACACACATACATACATACATACTATTCAGCAGATATCAATCTATGTGTGTGGTGCCAATCAAATTCCCTGTCACCACAGACACTGCAGTCTGTCTAGGCATTTGTGGTGTACTTTGACAGCTCACAAACATCAGGGCTCACCAGTGCCTCCTCATGGCTTCCACTGGCAGAAGCGTGGGTACCAGAAGTGATGATGTGGGTCTGTGATAAGAGTGTGTGAAGACAGAGTAAACCAAGAAAAAGCTCAAGAATGGTACATCAAACATGGCTTTGAATTGGTTGAACTTAGTACAGAGCAGCTGCCTGAGGAGGATAATGACTTCCCTGAATCTACAGGAGTAAAGCAAATTGTACAAGTCTTGCACACCAATATCTGGTCCAACAGTGATGAAGAATGATAGAAACCAAGGCTGTAGCCTTCTCAATTCATTGGCTGGAACAAACCATAGCAACCATCACTCAGAGCATCCCCTTTGCCAGCAGCAGACAGGACTGAACCTCTCCCAGACCATCAGGATGGTGCATCTAACACAGCAGATCCCCAGGTTGACAGCATTGTGCATCCATGTTAGATGATCAAGATATTCAAGAATTAGCCAGTCTTAGTATTGGAGGAGGAGATTTGGAAAATTTTGAAAGACTACTTCCAGAGTTAGAGGAAATCAAAGCTGCAACAGAGCTGGGGATGTGGCTCAGTGGTAGAGTTCTTGCCTTGCATGCACAAGGCCCTGGGTTCAATCCCCAGCATCACCAAAAAAAAAAAAAAAAAAAAGAAGGGAAAGCTGCAACACTTCCTCAGGAGCAAAGAGAGCTACATGCAGCAAATGGCTAAAGCATTCTGGATGGCAACTGAGGGAGACAAAAATGAAACTGAAGGCCTTTCTTCTGATGAAGGAGAAACACTAAATCATTCCCACTAGCCTTGACCAACAAAGATGCTAGCTGTCTCTACCTGAGACACTTCCCTATTAGATCCAGTTTATACTGCTAAGATCCCCATTACTAAGCTGGCTGCCTGATTTGTTTTTAGGGTCCCCTTAATGTCAGTTTTCAGTAGGGAGTTCTGGAGCAAACTTTTCTCCTTCAGTGTAAGAGTGATGAGCACAGTGACAATGAGTGAGACTTTCTCAAATACATTTTTTTGTTCTAGGAATGTAAGTAGAATGAGTCTCAGAGGTTTATGTGATTTGCCCAAGTTACAGAAGAAGGAAACCAAGCAGCTACTCCTGGCCAGCCTTTATGTCATGTTCCCTGCACCCACACTTCATGAGCTTGTGCCTGATTGTTGTGAATTTTCCCCACTCAAGGAGGCTCTGGGCCGGTGAGATGGCTCAGTGGCACGGGCGCCTCCTGGCGCGCAAGGTCCTGAGGTTGACCCCCGGTACCCACAAAAAAAAAAAAAAAGAGGCTCTGAGCTATGACGCTTTTTGCTTTTTTTTGGTTTTGTTTTTTTTTTTCTTTTGGAAGAAAGGAGACAGCTCTAGATTTGATTAATGCTGTAATACAAGAGGCTGAGCTAAGTCAATGGCCCCTGACTTTGTCTCTAAGAAAGTGCTTCTGGGTGTTGCTTTTGAAGTACAGAGTCTGAGCTCACACTAGAAGAATTAGAAAACCTGTGTGTATTCTTAGACTACCAAAACTAAAGTAAAGGTTTCTTACTTTGCGGTGGATTAAACAAACTCTACCGTGATGTTGTGGGGCATGTGTGTGAGAGACAGAATCTTAAGGAAGCTTTGTGTGGGTCATGGAAACAGTGTGCTCATGACTGAGGTGGTTGTGTGGCACCACGTGAAGACACTCTTCTGCCTTAGCATTCCACCCTGCTACTTGAGATGCCAGAGCTACACTGTGACCCTTCAAACCCTCAAAACAAGGCAAGTGCCCCCTTCTTTGTGTCTGCAAACCAAAGAGATCACTGACAAATTAGCAGCACTGAGCAGGAGTGAAGTGGTAGGCAGTACACATCTGAGCTCCTTGTTTCAGTGGCAGCATTGTCAGCTCTTCTGTGCCCTTCCAGAGCTGTAGCACTGAGGGACTACCCTTTGTCCCTTACCCAGGGTCATGTTTGCGGGGGTCAGTCCCAGAGGAACAGATCATCCAAAGCAAAGTATCACAGGAAGAGTGGAATGTACAGCAAATAAAAATCCTTATTTATTTTTTGGTAAAAATTTTAAAAATTCAAAGATCACACACATCATGACCAAGTTGGCTCCATTCCAGGGATACAAGGATGGTTCAACACATAAAAATCAGTAATGTAATACATCACATAAACAGAAACAAAGACAAAATCACAAGATCATCTCAACAAGCACAGGAAAAGCCTTTGACAAAATCCAATTCATGACCAAAAAAAAAAAAAAAAAAAAAAAGAGAGAGAGAGAGAGAAAAAAAACCTGACAAAAATAGGTATAGAACAACCTTATCTCAAATTGAGAAAAGCCACTTATGACAAACCCACTGCCAACATCATACTAAATGGGGAAGAATCTGAAAGCTTTTCCTCTAAAATCAAGAACAGGACAAGGATGTCCATTCTCACCACTCCTGTTCAAAACAGTACTCAAAACTTTAGCCAGAGCAATCAGGCAAGAGAAAGAAATATAAGGGATACACATATACATACACGTACCTTTACTGGTAGATGGCAAGATTCTGTGCATAGAAGACTGAAAAGTTCCACCAAAAGACTCCTGAAACTAATAAATTCAGCAAAGTAGTAGGATACAAAACCAACACACAAAAATCAACAGTGTTCCTGTACACCAACAATGAACACAGTGAAAAGGAAATAAAAAGAACAATACCATTCACAATAGCTTTACAAAAAATTAAATACCTAGGTATTAACCAAGGAAGTGAAAAGAGATTGAAGAGGACATCAGAAAATAGAAACACGCCCCATGTTCCAGGATAGGTGGAAACATATTGTTAAACTAACCATATTACCAAAACTGATGTACAAGTTTAATGCAATCCTAATAAAAAAATCAACAGCATTCTTCACTAGCATTCTTCACAGAACTAAAAGCAACCCTAACAGTTATATGGAATCAAAAGAGACCTGGAACTGCCAAAACAATACTGAGTAAGAAAAGCAAAGCAAGAGGCATCACTATCTTGGATTTCAAGGGATATAACAAAGCCACAGTGACTTAAAAAAAAAAAAAAAAAAGCATGATACTGGCACAAAGACATACATGTTGATCACTGGAACAGAACTGAGGATGCAGAAACAAACCCAGGCACCTTCAGCCACCTGATCTTTGACAAGAGGGGCCCAAAACACACACTGGAGAAAAGATACCCTCTTTTAACAAACAGTGGTAGGAAAACTGGTTATCCACATGCAGAAGAATCGATCTAGACTCATCTCTCACCCTGTACTAAAATCAAATCAAAATGAATCAAAGACCTAGACATAAAAACAAAAACACTGAATCTTCTGGAAGATAAATTAGGAAAAACTCTTGAAGAGATAGGTATGGGCAAGGACTTTCTGAACAGAACCCCGAACACACAAGAAATACGCTAACAACAAATGGCATTACATCAAATTAAAAAGTTTCTGCACAGCAAAGGACAAGAGTGAACAATGTACAGAATGGGAAAAAAATTTTGCCAGCATTCCTCAGACAGAGAATATCTATATAAAGATTGATAAAGAACTAAAAAAACAAAAACAAAAAAAGACCCCCCCCAAATAAAAGAATCAAAAAACAAGCAATTGAATAGACACTTCTCAAAAGAAGTACCAATGACCATTTAGGTACATGAAAAAATGTTCAGCATTTTTGGCCATTAGAGACATACAAAAACAAATCTGAGATTCCATCTTACTCCAAAAAGAATAGGTATCATCAGGAACTCAAAAAGTAACAGCTGCTGGTGAGGCTTTGGAGCTGGGGTGGGGGGCACTTCTATATTGTTAGTGGGAATGTAAACTAGTACAACCACTATGGATATCAGCATGGAGATTCCAAAAAAAATTAAAAATAGAATATTCATTTGACCCAGCTATACTTCTGTCTTCCTGAAATAGACAACATATTACACTGATACATGTATACCCCTGTTTACAGCAGCACAATTCATAATAGCAACATCTTGGAAGCTGCCCACATGCACATCAACAAATGAATGGAAAAAGAAAATGTGACATATATACACAGTGGAATACTTCTCAGCCAAAGGAAGAAAAACTTGAGGCATTTGTAAGTAAATGGATGCACCTTGAGAACATAATGTTAAGTGAAATAAATCGGACACAAAAGGTTAAATATCACAAGGCTGGCATGGTGGTGCCCACCTGTAATTCTAGCCCTCAGGAGGCTGAGGCAAGAGGATCACTAGGAGTTTGAGAGCAGTCTGGGCTACATAGTAAGATCAGCCTGTACTATAAAGTGAGACCCTGTGTCAAAAAAAAAAAAAAAAAAGGTTAAGTATCAACATAGTTTATCTTATATGAGAAACTCAAAGTATAAGTAATTTAAAAGCAAAATAAAACATAGATGATAGGAAACAGGGAGATAAGACTTTGTGAATATGAGAAGGGAATCTGGTGATGGGGAAAGACAGGAAGGAGAAGAGGGGAAAGGGAAATAAAAAGGATCAAGATATAATATGTGTATGTATCAATTCCCCATGATGTAGTACATATTTATTATGTGCCACAAATGTACTAATAAAAATTTTTAAGATAATGAATAAAATAAAAAATAAAAATTGAGGTCTAACTATGAGTTAAGGACTTAGTTGATGTGTCAGAAGAAAGTTTGCTAAGATCACTTTTAAATTTTCCATCTGTCTCGGTTACTTTTCTCTCGTTGCTGGGACAAAATACCCGACACCCAAAATTAAGGAAGGAAAGGTTTATTTGGCTCACAGTTTGTGGAGGTTTCAATCCATAATCAGCTGGCTCCAAAGCAGAGTGGCACATGGCAGAGGGCAACAGTTCATGGCGGCGGAAGACAGCAAAAGCAGCAAGAGCAAAAGGGAGGAGCGTGCACAAGCAAGAGAGAGAGCAACCTCTTTCCCTCCCTTATATTACATGCAGGCTGCCCGCCCCAGGATGGGTGTAGCAGTCACGCCCATAATCCCAGCATTAGACCACGAATCAGTCATAAACTCTAGAAGGCCGCCTCCATGACTGCATGAGGCTTTGGGGGGACATCTAGACACAAACCATAACACCATCTTATATTCAGTTGATAATCATCAACCTCTAAGAGTGTAAAGGCATGCTTCTTACAGCACTGCCAAGTCACACAGAGAAATTGTATTTCATAGGCCATACAAGAAAATTAGAAGAAAAAAATATAGATAAGAGTGTAATGGCAACAAATAAAACATCCTCAAAACCCCTGAGTAAATGTTACTGTATTTTCTCTGTATACTTCCATCAATCTCAAAAAATGACCACAATTTTGACATTTTCCTGTTTATTGAGAAGTTATCTGTTTAAAGATTCCAGCAGATGTGCTGCTATGGTTCATATGAAAGGAAACACATCCTGCTAGGAACACATACAGGAAAACCCCTACTAGTAGCAAAATCTTGCTCTGCACATTTGCTGAGACCATTCCAGAGTGTCGATTATTCCATGTTCAGTAGACTTAGACTGTTCCCTCAGCCAGCAACAACTACAGAAAGCCTCCAAAATGTCCTTTAGGGACAAGACACGTTCCCTCTAAGATGCTGCTTTTACGCAGCCTCCTGTTAATGCAGAAGAGACTGGGTGTGTTATTTAACAGACAGCAATTAGGATAACAGATGAGATAAATGTCCTAATCTCAGCTATTTAAATGGTAATGCCAACAGTCAATAATTCGTTTTACAAAGTTGGAAATGTAGTAATACATAAACCTACACAGAAAACAAATTCCCAAGAACAGACATCCAAAGCAAGTATGGGAGGTACTCTAATACAAAAATGCAACATTCATCATTTCTGGACATAAGATAGCTGAATTTTTCAAATTTTAAACAAAATCCACCAGTAAAAGAATTTCCTTAACAAATCACAAATTTTTACTCTAGCCAACACTTTAGCTAACATATTAGACATTAAGAAAAAAACATGCTTTCTTTACCTATTTTAATAAAAGCTATGGGGGGGGTACCGGAAATTGAACTCACGACCTCATGCTTGCCAGGCAGGTGCTGTGCCACTGAACTACATCCCTGGCCCATAAAAGCTATTTTAAAAAGAAAGAAAAAAGACCACATACAACATTTGCTATAAAACACAGCAAAAAGTAAGGTACACAACAGACCTCCTCATACACTGCAGCTATGCCTAAGACTTGCACTCCACTGCTAACATAAACTCAGGAGGGGAAAATGTTCTTTCTACAAAAACTGCTAACCATTTACGATGACTGATTGCAAGTATAGAATTGCCTTGATTTTGGTTCAGTTTATCATACCAACAACAGGAAGAATGTGGTAGGAAAACTCACTCATTAAAGTCTTTCAAGTAGTTTCATCCCATTATTCAACCAGGTAATAGATAAAATGCCAAGAAAAAGGCATACTCATTATAATGCATTATTTCAATACAATAACCCAATATAATTCAGTTCTACGATGTTTCTAGTAACAGACTCAAGAAAATGCAAATAAACCACCATGAAACATCCAGGTCTTCAGGTCTCACAGAAGCCTGGTAGGGAGAGGGGTCCCAAGTTCGACTCCAGGCTCCTCATTCTTCAGCATGGAGACATTACCTGACTGGCCCAAAGGAGAAAGAACTTTTGAGAAAGACACAACGGCCGGGAATGCAAAGTAAAGGACAGTGCAACTTATACCCTACGAACTTTAATACTTTTTCAAGGCTACATCGCACATCATACATGGAACGCAGCTTTTGCAAGTCAATAAACAACAGTACTTAGAGCTCTCATGGCGATGCAGCCTACAATCAACAGTTCCACTTAGCTGGTTTGTGTAATTTTTAAACATGAAATCGTAATTTGCCTACGTTTTACAAATATGAGTAAAAATGCAAAGATCAAAATACAGAAACTGGGTATTAGCATTCAAGTATACTGAGACAAACAACAGAGATATATCCAAAGGAGCAATCTCTACTTCTAACTAGAAATCTGTAAGCCTTAAACCAGAGGATATGTTCAACATCTGAGAGAACATGAAAGAGAGAGACAGAGAGACAGAGAGAGAGAGAGAAAGAAAAAGATTAGAAATATATGTATCAAGGACAGTTTCTAAAAGGTAAGATAAAATGAAATAGTTTTATACTTCTCATAGCTTTCTAAGAAAACATCTTACATTTTACGATCTATATTCATTTTAGGAACTTCTTACAAAGAGAAATTGAGAAATACGTAATATAAAACATGAACACTCACTGATAATTTACAATTTGAAGCTATGAAAATGACTGGTAGTAGTCACAAGTGACAAGAAATGAGGTGAGCATGATATGAACAGCAAAACTGCAACATGACAATCCTGGGAAGCCAGCTGTAGTGGTGACACATCTATAACCCCAGCACTCAAGAGGCTGAGGCAGGATGATCATGAGTTCCAGGCCAGCCTGGGCTACACAACGAATTCAAGGTCAGCCTGGGGTATATAGCAAGACTCTATCTCAAAATAAAATATAAAAATTTTAAAAGAGCTGGCGATGTAGCTCAGTGTGAAGGCCCTGGGTTCAATCCCCAGTACCACAAAAAAAATTAATTAAAAATAAATTAAGAGGGCCGGTGAGATGGCTCGGCGGCATAAGCGCCTGCCTGGCAAGCGCGAGGTCCTGAGTTCGACTCCCAGTGTCCATATACAGAAAAAGGGTCGGTGATACGCTCAGCGGCACAGGCGCCTGCTGGCGCGCGAGGTCCTGAGGTCGACCCCTGGTACCCACAAAAGAAATAAAAAATTAAAAAATAATAAATTAAGAAAATTCCTAAAGACAAAAGTTAAAAATCCTAAAATTACTCCCTTGCCTCTTGCAGCCGTATTTAAAGAGACCCTTTATGACAAAATGATGTCATATTAAGGCTTGTACTCACCTAAAATAAAACAAAAGAATGTTGCAATTATTAAAACATGAGATTATAAGGCTTTAGGAGACATCTCTATCTCTTGAATGTCAGAAATATCTATTTTTATTACAGACACGATGTGCAAGGATGGGCAAGTTTATAATCCCTCACACCTCCCAATCTTCTCCTTATCACTGGCATCTTTGTAAACATGACTACCTCTCTGCCCATCCCTGGGGCTGTGAAGGACTGTGAAGAACCTCAGTCTTAAAGACAGCAGTAGGCTGTCTGGCTGCCCCAGAGAGAACATGATGACAACACAGAAAACCTCCCTAACGGGCACCATGGAGACAAGACTCAGACACTGGGTGCTATGTCTCTCTTCAAAGAGCAGAACACAACTCAAAGAGCTAAATTAATCCCAAGAGTTTGCAAATCAACCTCAGAAGTTTTACAGACATGAATGGCCCAGCAATCTCACTTAAAAATTAATCCATGTGTTTTGAAATACTCTTGCATACTGATGACCTACTTTTCTTATCAACAACAGGTTAAAAAAAAAAAAAAACATGTATGAGTGTACAACTTGCCAAGTCTGTTTTCCACTACTTAGTCAGATGGGGTTTCTCTTGGAATAAAATATTAATATGTAATTCTTTGGCAATCTTCTCACACCAGGGAATGAAATTACTGGATTCCCAGATCTCTTAAAATAAAAAGTCACTTTTATGAAGAACTTCATAAGGGCAGTCATAGGCAAAACTAGGAATGCCAGAAAACAAAATATCACCTTCTATTGAAGAATCTTCGTCTTTTTTTTAATATTTTGCATCTGGGCAAGCAGGGATTAAATGAATTTAATGAACATATATTCCTGACACTGTTTCAGAGGAGTATGACGAGAGAGAGGAAAAATTCTAGCTTAAGTGTCAGATACAAGTTTATCCTGACACAGCCAACTACCCACCTAAATCATTCTGGTCATCTGGTTATTGTTTTCTTCAACTATGAAAAAAAAAAGAACAGAAACAGACGTTTTCTAGGGTCCTATCATAATCTGAAGCCTAAGAATCTATACAGAATCCTTTTAATGGAATTGTTACAGTTTGGGTTGGATCTGAAATGCCCCCGCAAAGGCCATGCCTCGAAGGCGTGGTTGCCAGCCTGTGGTGCTGCTGGGAGGTAGGGTAACTGTTAGGAGATGGGGTCTAGTGAAAGGAAGTGAAGTGAGGTCACTGAGGGCCTGCCCATGAAAGGCCCCTCTTTTCAAAAGAAAATCATAACCTTTAACTCTATGTTAGCTAGTGTGTAATAGTAACCTGAAGAGAAATGGAATGCCTCAAATGAAAGCAGGAAGAATCCCTTCCTTCCCTCTCACAGTACTGGGGATTGAACCCAGGGACTGGCACATGCTAGGCAAGCATTCTACCACCGAACTACATCCTCAGCTGAAGGAGGAATCATTTTCAAATAATTTTAAGAAGACCAGCAGAAAGATGAGAGGCTTCCTATCTCTAATATTCTTTTAAACAACTACATCTATGGTTTGTAGAAATCTCTAAAATCTGCCAGAAATACCAAACATAACCATACAAACACAAAAATATAATTATAAAACAATTCATTTTTGTTACCATTTATGACATCACAGATATGATATAAACAAAAACCTAGCCGGGCGTGATGGTGCATGCCTGTAATCCCAGCACTTGAGAGGCTGAGGCAGGAGGATCACTGCGAGCTCGAGGCCAGCCTGGGCTACATAAGCAAGTGCAAGGCAAGCCAGCCTGCACTACATACTGAGATCCTGTTTCAAAACAAAACAAAGCAAAACAAGACAGAAAAGGGAAACTCAGCTTTTTCAATGGCTACCTTAACTCTAAATCCTCATTTCACACGAAGTATGGTTCTTCCCCATATCTATCTTGACAAAGATTTTCAGCTGAAAACAAGCTCCCACTAGGAAGTTACATCACTAATTCTTTTCAATCAAACTTGTTAACCAGAGCTACAAAACAAAGCTGTAAGCCCATGCTACCAATATTTTCACCTTACTCAAGAAGCCAGCTAATTTGCAGTAAAGCTCCAAAATATATCATTGCCTATCAGAATTTATTCCTTTCATCTAGAAAAACAGGAATACTGACACTATCCCCTAAGTATATCACGCAAAAGTGAGACTCAGCTAATACTAACTGAGCACCAACTGTGCATCAGACAGTATGCTAGGAAACAGAGCCACGAAAACAAACAAAAATAAAAGTAAGACATTCTTTGCTTTTAAGGAATGTGGAATATAGCAGTACTGGAGTTTACATTCACAAATTGGAAAATAATTCATACTTCATTTAATTTCTATTCATTTAACCCAAAAAGCAATTAGTACTGGCACAGAAATCACTAACACTGGTAACATCCACAAATCAACATTTCTATCTTTCTAACTCCATATCCAAACAATATCTACATTTTATTCAAAAATATTGCACAAGTATGTATCCTACTATCACAGCCTTCCACAATCTGTCCAGCCCTACCACACATCCTCCCCAATTACACCTGTGCTGAGTCAATCCAGTACCATTACTCAGACCCTCAGGCAAAGGCTCTTTCTCAGCATCCCACAGACACTGACTCTCCAACACCTGTCCATACCAAAGAATTCAGCATCAAAAAGTAATACATATGAGGGCTAAAAGTTTAAATTTCTTATATTAAGTTTTAAACTTCTATACATTTTTAAAGTAAACCAAAACATTAAGCTTGCTGTAACAGACTCTGTCAATAAGAATTTTTAACTGGACCAAAAAAAAAAATCAATCCCTAATGCTTATTACATTTAGCATCCTAAAATGTTCAAGTCAGAAGAGTTCATAGATACCTGGTAGTTCAAATCCTTCATAAAGGCAATAACAAAAAGAAGAAGTGGCTTATTTTCCTTTGTTTGACAAAATAAGGGGCTTTTTGGTCAGTATTTGTAAAGAAATGTAGAAATGGGCCTCAGCTCGGACTACTACAAGCTATTTTAACTTACAACTTACCCTGCCTTGATCCACTTCTCAAAGATCACAGAAACCAAATCATTTTACCTTTACCATGGATTCCCAGAAAAAAATAAAAACCAGGATCAGCCAGGTGTGGCAATTCACATCTATAATCCCAGTTGCTGGAAGGTTGAGACAGGAGGATATGAAGTTCAAGGCCAATCTGGACAACTTAGTGAGATCCTATCTCAAAATAAATAAAAAATGCTAGGTTGTAGTCCAGTGGAGGGGCAGCCTAACATGTAGGAACCCCTAGGTTTAATCCCCAATACTACACACACACACACACACACACACACACACAGAGGATCATGAGGATTTTGAAAAAAAACTTTAGTATATTCACTCTTTTATAGGTAATCCAAAGAACCTGTCAAGGGCATGCAGGGCTCTTTCCTGATTCCAGGTATCATGTCTAACTTTGCGTGTCACAGTCTAACCCCACATGCCTTCATTCAGCTTTCCCCTTGAAACCTTGTTACACTGACTGAATGCAAAAATTTCTGAAATAATGTGAATCACTAAGGAATCTCCTTTTAAAAAATTAATACTGTACCTCTAAAAGGGTTAAAAGACATGAGTGAGACAATATAAAGCCCAGTCATCCTAGTACTGAATAGCTGAGAGTCTAGTAATAACTATTAGAAATGCATTTGAGACATTTGCTTGGCTACTACTATTTAAAGGTCAGTGAACAGGAGTAGGAGCTTTAAAGTAAGAAAGAGATGAAGGAAGATAAAGAACTCCGAGGATTAGTGCAGACCTGGAGGACTGCTGTAGCAGAACTCTGGGTGCCACATAGCCCACAGAGAGGCACTTGGGGGGGTTAAAGTGTGATTCCCTTTCTTTCACATGATTCTCACCTCTCAAGATCCAAAATTCCACTGTCACCATTAACAATTTTTAAAACTATGCTGTAAATTAAACACATTCTTTCAATCTAGGCTGGGAACTTATACAGCACTTATAATGCTGAATCTACACAAAAAATACCATCTGAGTTCCAAATAACTAAGTCTCTAGAACACAACTCAATCCCAAATGTACATATTGCCTTCAAAACAAAAACTCACAAGAGCTCTCAATCACTGACTTTCAGAGGACCTCATGAGTCACATCATTAGCCACACATGACAGTGTAGTTCAGCCCAGTGCATTCAAGACATCTCTATACTACATAATAAGAGGATTAAACCGGCAGTCTTAGGGGTTAAAAAAAAATAAATAAATAAATAAAGACTTCTGACTACCTTCTCCTGCAGTAACTCTATAAGCAGCAGTGGCAGAGATGAGAGAGCCTAAAGGATGGTTACTCTATTTCTAAAACAGACAGCACATATCTTATTAAGTATCACCCCAAAGAGCTGTTGTCATCCCTTGCTAGCTTTAGCCTCTCTCTTGCTTGCCATGAAAAACTAGGATGACAATCTTAAGCTAAAGATACTACTACCCATGAAATTAATTCAGCATCTAGCTTGTAAAGTAACTAGTCTCCTAATAAATCTCTCTGTTTAATGGGGATGATAGTTCAAGTTCACATGTGTTCCTTAGTCACCATGAGGCCAACAAGTGAGCTTTTACATTGGTAAGTCAGTCTCAATTCTTTAAGTTCGTAAAAATGAAAGGAATTAGAATCTTTAACTAGAAAAGAATGCTTGACAATTATAAAAAGGAATTCAAGTATCTTTCATGTGAAGTAGGCAAATGATTAAACATTTGTCATAAGGAGGAGGTGCTTGTGAATTCTGTCAGGTGCCCCTTCAATGTCAAGAGTGAAAAACAGCCCAAAGGCTTTAGTCTTGTGCATCCGGGATGAAGACCTCAGCAGTTGTTGGCAGCTAAGGAAATCATGGAGCAAAAAAGGCAAAAAACCCCTGTGGCCAGACTCTCTGTCTTCCTTACCAAGAGACAGAATGAGCACACTGTGAAGCAATGATCAACTTCTGCTAATCCTAAGTGATTTTATTATGCTCATTAGACTGTGTGTAGTTCCAGTACTGGACTTGTATTATTCTTGTCCAAATTTAGTGTTTTCATGAACAGATGGCCCACTGCTAAGTACAAAAAAAAAAAAGAAAAGAAAGAAGAAAGGAAGGAAAGAAGGAGAAAGAAAGGAGAAAGAAAGAAAGAAAGAAAGAAAGAAAGAAAGAAAGAAAGAAAGAAAGAAAGAAAGAAAGAAAGAGAAAGAAAGAAAATTAAGAAAGAACCCATTGACCTGAGGATCTTCCCAGTTAACTTCAATAAATAATTATGCTCAGCAAATATCCAGTAGGCACAGGTGACCAAACTGTGAACAACAGAATCTCAGTCTGCCTTCCATGTGAATCTCTCTGGCACTTTCCCTTCTTTGGGAAGTCAGCTTTCATCCAGGTCCAGTTCCTTGCAGCAAACAGTAGTGATGAATATGTTTCCTGAGGGCAGGCAGGAACAAGGTCTGCCTGTGGGGATAAGGAAGTTTTCAAGGAGGAAAAACCTTATGACCTGGATCCCAAAGGGCAAGAGGAGGAAATACTAATAAATGCATTACAAGATTTGAAAGCTGACATGGTTCAAGGAGTGGCTTGGAGATGAAAACACAGGAAGGGAAATACTAAAAGGCACAGCTGGCTGATAGCAGAAACTGCCTCGATCCACAATCAAAGTAAAAAGACTGAACTTTATTCTGTGTGCCAGAGAAATTGGAAAGGCAATTAACTGATGAACCCTTTTCAATCTATAGCACATCTTAAATTAATTCAGATCTTTCCCTAACCCTTTCACATTTGGCTTTTATTTTATAAATCATGTACCTCAAAAAGTACTTGTATCTAGAATATATAAATGACTCAGCAATAACAATGCAATCCTTGGGACAGGGATATAGCTCAGCAGCACAAGCGCCTGCCTAGCAAGTGCAAGGTCCTGAGTTTGATTCCTGGTACCAAATAATAAATAAATAAATAAAATGCAATCCATTAAAAAATAAGCAAAGCATCTGAAAAAAATTTTTTCAAATAAGATATACAAATGCCCACCAATCATATGAAATAATGTTGGCACTAACCATCAGGAAAACATGTCAAAACAACAATGGTTACCAATTTATACTAAGATGGCTGGAATCAAAAGACAGAGAATAACAAGTGCTGGTGAAAATGTGGAGAAATGGGAACCTTCATACACTGTGGGTAAAAACCTAAAACAGTGCAGCTGCTTTGGAAAACAGTCTGGTAGTTCCTCCACGGTTAAACATTGAGTTACCATATGATCCAGCAATTCTACTCTTAGTAAATACTCAAGAAAAATGAAAACATGTTCACACAGGAACTTGTACACAAATGTTCATAGCAGCATTATTCATAAGAGCCAAAAAGGGAAAACACCCAAATGTCCATCAACTGATGAATGAATAAACAAAATAGAGGTATACCCATACAATGGGATATTACTCAATCATAAATATAATGAAGTACTATACATTTTACAACATACACAAACCTTGAGAACAAGCTAAATAAAAGACACTAGACAAAAAAGATCACATACTGCATGATGTTATTTACAAGACATGTCTATAATAGGCAAATCTGAGAAGGTAGATTACTGGATGCTAGGACTGAGAAGGGAGAATGGAGACAGGAGACTGACAACAGGAACAGCATTTCTTTCCTGGAGTGATGAAATGTTCTAAAATTGATCATGGTGACTAATAGCTGCACAACTCTGCGAATATACTAAAAACCACTGTACTGTACACTTTAATGAGTGAAGTGCAGGGCATGGTGACACACACCTGTAATCCCAGCACTCTAGGAGGCTGAGGCAGAAGGATCAAACATTTGAGCCCAACCTGGACAACTTGGCAAGACTCTGTCCCAGAAGGCTGGGGATGTAGTTCAGTGCAAAGGCCCTGGGTTCAATCCTCAGCACCACAAAAAACAAAAATGAGTGAATTGTATGGCATATGAATTATACCTCAATAAAATTGCCATAAAACGAAATAAGATTCCATTACACATTATGGAAATATAAGTGAGTGCTAAGAGAGGAATATACAGTAGAATCTTTTTCACTCACTTTAAACGATCTGAACTAGGGCAATGAAAATCCAGAGAGATTCTATTACTTAACATTGTAGGTACTAGGTCACAGTGAAATATTCATGAAGAATTCCATGTTTTAATACAGAAAAGGCATCTTAAGGTTAAAAAGATACACTCACCAAGTACCAGAAGAGTTTTTACGACTCCAGGATAGACTAACACAGGGAATTCATTAAATGGAAAATAAGTCTAAGAGGTTTTATCACGTGGATTTGTACCCTGAATATAAAAGTGACATTCATGTTTATTATTACTCCAGCCCTGAAAAAGAGGTCAAAGGAAAAACAGTCCAATTAATATCTGTTTTTAAAGTTTGTGACAAATAAAAATATTAAGAAAGGAATATACTGTCAAAGAAATGATTCTTCCACATTCCCACTTACATAACTAAGAACTGATAATTTATCATTTTGAACGTTCCATCTCAGAGACATCGGAGTGACTCTCCTCATGGCTGGAGTGGATCCCAGAAGTGACGGATGTGTCAAACATAAAACTTATATCAAGGGCCGGTGAGATGGCTCAGCGGCGTAAGCGCCTGCCTGGCAAGCGCGAGGGCCCGAGTTCGACTCCCGAAACCCACCCACATACGAAAAAAGGGCCGGTGATACCGCTCAGCGGCACGGGCGCCTGCTGGCGCGTGAGGTCCTGAGGTCGACCCCCGGTACCCACAAAAAAAAAAAAAACTTATATCAAAATAAAATACCGAAGTATTTAGAAAATGCTATTCAACTCTGAACCTAATTTGAAACTAGACCTACACCACAAATGCTGATTAGCACAATTTGCAAAGTAACAATCATGAAAAATTCTGTATTGTGTCTGTTAAAATGTGTCTGTTAAAATTCATCAGGTTTTAATGTACCATCCACAAGTAATCAAAAATACAAGAAGCCACTTGCTGAATTTGCCAAAAAGGTGTGTATTTGACCATATTTACACCAAATCTTTGTTCAATTCTCAGGACACATGACTATCATCTACCACAAGACACTGCACTTCCAGGCCTAACATACAACACAATTCTCAGTTTTCTTTCACTTTCCCCCCTATTTTTTTATGCGCTCTCTCAGATCTAATGGTTAATATTAGGCTTCTTCGCCAAACATCATGACTATGAAACATACCTCCAAGCCCTAGGCCCCCAAAAAGTTTTCTTAAATCAGTTTTCTGAAATGCACAGAATCAAGTCCAAAATAGTTTACCCACTTCTTCCGCTTTACAGGCAATGCATTAAGTGAATTTATATTACTCAGATACTGTACCTATCTGCCTTCACAATTGAACAGACGATACAAAGCAACCACTTATACTTAATCATGTTTCTGTCTATTCTAGCAGGCGCTGGTGTAAGGACAGAGTTCTGCTAGGTAAAGACAATGAGATGCATATTTATAAAGAGTGATTAAGAGTCCTATAAGTATACTGTTACTTATTCCTATAAGTATACAGTATACTGTTTTAGAATGTAATCCCAGCCAGCAAGGCTATGGCAAGAAGGCCTAACATTTTGTGACAACTATTTCCAAAAGTAAATAAATGTACCACCTAGTACACATGACTCGATTCCTTTTAAATGCCTTATAGAAAGGAAAAACCTTTGTACTTTGCTATCCCGGGGGAAATGAACAACTTGCAATTTGCTTCTCACTCTAAATCCCACGTTGCAACATGTAGAGCAAGCGCTTCAGACACCACAAAACAAGGGCAGCCTACATTAAGGCCAAATATAGGATGTGATTCTAAACCATGATGCAGAAAAGCCTACATTTCCTTTTCCAGCGATCAAAACCCTTTGAACACTCCCAAAAAAGGACGGCAGGGCCAGCGCCTCCCTCCAAGAGGAAGCCCCTTTCTTCTGGACTCTCCGCACAGCCTGCCACTTCCCCCTACACGTTCAAATCGCTGAGAGTCTGGGAGCCGCCGTGCGTGCGCCTGTGGGGACAGGCGGGAGAGCTTGGTTCCTGCATTTCCACCTTCAACGTGATCTCATCCTCAGTCATTTCGGCGCAGCGGAGCCCCACCTGCACCTCGCTCCTTTTCACCGCATCCCTCGCTAGTGGCCCCGCTATTAGGAGAGCACCTCTCTGAATCATCCAGTTCATTCGAACTCCCCAGACCCTGCAGCGTCTCTGCTTAGTTCTTCCTCTTCCAGACCCTCGCCAGTCCCACCCCCCCGCGCCCGTCTCAGCCTCTTCCGAAGCTCACCTACCCACATTACTCTAGTTTGAGCCTTGTCCCGCCCTGCCTGGCCCCCAACCCCAATCTTCGGGACCGGGTGAGGACTCGCACCCAAGGCCAGGCTACCACTAGACCAGGCGGCCGCCCCCGCCCTCCCACGTAGGGCCCAGCTCGACCTGGGCCCACGCGAGCCGGCCCCAGCCCACCCCCACCCACTCGCTCCTTAGGGCGCCCCCGGGCCCCAGGCCCTAGCCGCGCCCCGAAAAGCCCCTCCCCACCCAGCACCTCACCCCACTCGGCGGCGGGTCCCCTGAAAAGCCTGGGGCGGGCAGCCGCGTCCACGCACGGCCCACGGCTCTTCACCCGGCCAGGGGATTCCGATCCCTAGAACCCTACCCGCGGGGACCCGCCCCACGCTCCCCAGACCGACTGGCCTGTGCCCAGCCCTTCCCCCGAAATCCCGAGCCTCCGGCAGCAGCCCCGGGCCCAAAGCCCCCGCACACCGCGCAAGACCCGCGCGCCCACCCCAGTCCTCGCCCTTCACCCCGCCCTGCCCCTCGCCCCGCCGGCTCCTGTCAGCCGGCGGCCGCACATGCTGAGAGAAAAGGGCCGCCCGCACGGCTCGCTACCGAGCCGCCCCACCAGGCGCGAGCCGCTCACCAGGGCCGAGGTGGCTGAAGCGCTGCCGGTACCGCCGCCGCTGCTGCCGCCGAAGTCCGAGCTGCAAGGCTCCGCGAAGCCTCCAACCGCTGCCGCCTCCCGCCTGGCACTGAGCGCCGCGCGGGGGAGGGGCACGGGCAGCCACCACCGCCCCTGCCGCCGCGCGCAGGCCCCGCCCCCCGCGCCGCGCCTCGCCCAACCAAGGAGGCAGAGTCGCGGTACGCCACGCCCACTTCCGGGAGGGCCAGCCGGCTGCCCACCCTGCCTTCCTCGCCTCCTCCTCCCTAGCGCCACCTCTGGTCGCGCCGAGGGATGCAAGGAGCCGCAGAGAAAGGCGGGCCCGAGCGTAAACCGGGCTCTCCAGTCACTTGAGTGGCTGGGGCCACGCCCACAGGCGCCTCCGAGCCACGCCCAGCATATTTTAGAACCTGAACTAGGATTCCTTGAGCTCCGCCCACTGGTCGGCTTGGCTCTGCAAAGCCGAGATCCCCGGCTTCTCAAAGATTTCCACGGAACACCTCAAGCCCCGCTGACTGTCCATCCAAGCCTTGAAGCCAGCTTCCTGGTTCCCTAAGCCCTGCTCCCCTCCTACTGCTTCAGAACTGGCGCCCTAAAACTCCGCCCCGACTTCCAGAAGCCCAGGGGTCCGTTATCCTATTTGCCGCACCTCCGGCCCCGGCCACTCCCCGTCTAAATGCTTAGACTGTCGGCCCCGCCCGGAATTCTCGAATCCCCGCCTCTGGCGTCCAAAGCTTGGCTCCCTTCACACCCGCCCACCGCCGCCTCCGGGGGCTCCCGGCGCTAGCCCTTCCCCTACCGTCCGTGGTCGCATTCCTAGCCCGAGTTGGCCGCCCTTGGGCCGGACTACACCGGCGAAACCCCTACCCAAAGAGGGCCTGTAATTGACACAATTTTGCAGGTGAAAAAGTGGAGATTCTGAGCTTCCTCCCTTTCCTTTCCCTGGACAAAGTCCGTTGATGAGCGGGCAACCCAGGCCTGAAAGTTGGAGCACCGGGATAGAATTTCCGGTTCTGCTGCTGTCAGACCTGTGACCTGGGTCCCAATCTTTAGCGTAAGGAAGTTGTCTAGTTAATACAGTTAATAGCCAAAGTCTCTTTCTGAAACACAGTACCAAGCTCTGAAATACCAAGATTTGGGGAAACTGACAGAGCAGGCATGCTGAGAGCTAGAGCTATTTCGGTATGTTACAAAACAAGGCATCTTTGCATTTCACAGGGTGATTTTTCACGTTAAGCATCAGACCCAAAAATGTGTGTTAAAAGGATTGGAGATGTAGCTCATTGGTAGAGCAGGCGCATAGCGTGCAAGAGGCCCTGAATTTAATCCCCGTTGTGCGCGCGTGCACTCAAACACACACACACACCAGCACCAGAAAGGAAAGAAGGAAGAAAATACGGAAGAGAAGGAGGGAGGAAAAAAGAAAAGAAAAAAGAGCTGGACGGCATGGTTCTTGCCTGTAATCCTAGCACTGAAGGAGACTGAGGCAAGAGGATGGCAAGATTGAGTCCCGCCTGTGCAGCTTAGCCAGACTCTGTCTCAAAAAAGAAAAAGGCCTGGAGACGTAACTCAGTGGTAGAGCACCCCTTGGTTCCATCCCCAGTATAGGAGTGGGGGAAGAGTAGGGGTGGGAGAGTGGGGATATTGTGTAAGCCAAGGTCCACCTGACCCAAAACAGCTTCCACAGCAAGTTACTTGTCCTCTCTAAGGCTGGATTTATCTGTGAAAGGGGGATAATAGCAGCCCCAGCTTCACGGTGCTCCATGAGCTCAGTTAGCAGTGCACCTCCAACAGGGCCTGGCTGGAGGTTAACAACCGGTACCCGCCCCTGCTGCCGCTGCCGCTGCCGCTGCTACGACTGACAGCGTGAGGGGAGGGGTTTCAGTTTGCCCTCCAGCAGCTGCTGCTGATAGGAGGGACTCGGTACCTTTTTCCAGAGCAAGATTTGCCACTCAGTTCACTTGAATGAAATAAGGTGATGTAGTCACTAGTGTATGGTGATACTGAAAAACAATTTGCAATTATTATGATTCCTGTCTTTAATTAAACAAGAGCATTGATAGCAGTGGCTTCTGAGTGGTTTTGGGAAAACGAACATTGATAAAGTGCTTTGAGATGGAACTGGAGACCACTGAGTATACTGATTTTTTGGAAACAGTTTTTAGGTGACATTTAACCATCATTTCCATATCCCAAGCCCTGAGTGGCTTCCACACAAAAATCATCCACAATCCTCCCAACGGCCCTATGGCCATAGGAAGAATTCTTCATCCCCAGTGAGAAAGGCAAAGAAACAGAGTCAGGGAAGTGAAATTACCCAAGGCCAGAGGGCTTGAACTAGGTAGAATCCACGCGCATTGAACTGCAGAGTCTGCACTCTTAACCAGTTAGTCATTACACTAAGCTGCCTCTGAGGCAGTGTGACGGAATAGAATACCATGGACTTTGGATTCTAACACACGTGGGTGTACATTCAGGCTGAACTGAGTCATTGTGTGATGTTGGGCAAGTCAGTTTCCCTCCCTGGACCCTCCTCCTTTGCTCCTCCACATAGTGGGATTGTGTAAATACTTACTTCAGGGAGATTCAGGAGTTTTTTTTTTTTTTTTTGTGGGTACCGGGGTGTCGACCTCAGGACCTCGCACGCCAGCAGGCGCCCGTGCCACTCACCGGCCCCTTTTTTTTCGTATGTGGGATCTGGGAGTCGAACTTGGGCCCTCGCGCTTGCAAGGCAGGCGCTTACGCCGCTGAGCCATCTCACCGGCCCGAGATTCAGGAGTTTGGGGGAGGGGTTGTTTAGTTGGTGGTGCTGGGGATGGAACCCAGGGCCTCTCACATACTATGTAAGCACTCTACCACAGAATATCTCCAGCCCCAGAAGTTTTTATTTAATAAATTAAGGCAGGACAAAATGTCCAGCACATAATAGATCCTTACAACATGTTGGTTCCCTTCTCCCAGTTTTGTTGGTGGTGGTGCTGTTTGTTTCTTTGTTTCACTACTAGAGATAGAGCCCAGGGCCTTTGCACTGAGCTACACACCTCCAACCCTTTTTATTTATATTTTGCGACAGAGTTTCCCTAAATTGCTAAATTGCCCAGGCCGGGCTCAAACCTGGAGTCCTCCTGCCTCAGCCTCCAAGAGTGCTGGGATTTCAGATTTATATGACCACACCCAGCTTCTCTCAATTCTTTATGTGATTAAATTAAGATTTCCAATGGCATTGATCCCCCCGGGTGACCCCACCATAAAGCACAGATGGAATATGCTGAGACAGGAAGATCTCAAGGACTTCACCTTCAGTTGCCTGTTCCGGTTCCTAGTTTTATTCCTGAGTTGGGGGAGGAGATTCTTGTACAGGAAACATTCAAAGCTGGAAGCAACTCTTCCCTCCACACCAGCTCAAAATGTGGCCACCTGAAGCCAAACGTGGTGGCACTTGGGAGGCTGAGGTAGGAGGATCCCTGAGAGTTCAAAGCCAGCCTGGGCCACCTGGAATACATAGCAAGACCCTGTCTAAAAAAAAAAAAAAAGTGGCTACCTGAGAGCTGCTACTCCCAGAAACAGCCAGAAAATTGAATTAACTCTGTTAGAAGATCCTATCATTGCACTGTTCTTGAATCTATAGCCACTCTTGTGGGCCTGAAGGAAACTGGCTCTGTACAAGCAGGAGGAATTTGGATCTGGGTAAAATGCTGTATTTAAGAGTGCTTTCCTGGCAGGACATGGTGTTACATACCTGTGATCACTGCAGCTCAGGAAGCTGAGGTAGGAGGATAGCAAGTTCAAGGTCAGCCTGGACAATTTAGCAAGACCTCATCTCAAAATAAAATAAAAAGGGCTGGGGATGTAGCTCAGCACTCCCTAGGTTCAATCCCCAGTAGCAGAGACAAGTGTTTTGCTGGTCTCAAAAGCTAGTTTTTCCTAAAGTGACAGATGGTAGATAGAGAGGAACTTAATGATCAGGAAACATAAAGATGACTCCAAATCCCACACACAGGTGCCAACCAGCTCATGTAGGAAAAACAAATTGTGAGCCTGAATCCAGAGACTCATTAGTAAATCTTTTTTCTGGTGTCTCTCAGTACCATGTGTCTTAGGTTGCTAGGGCAACCTGGAAGCTGATGAATTAGCCCCATGAAAGCATTAACAAATAATAATAATATTAAATAGATGTGAGACTGGAAGTCCTTAGAATAATCTTGCTAGGCCAGTTCTTTGATTGACTGATAGAAGAGGACAAAGCTTGAAAAATATTAAAATTCACCTTACACTGACAAATCTGGCCTTTGGCAAAGTAGGAGCAGGAAAAGTGCTGAATGATAAACAGGCCATATTATGGGAGACTGATGCTTTTGCCCCCTAGTGCTGAGGAATGAACCCGGGGCCTCAAACATGCTAAGCACATGCTCTACCAACTGAGCTACACCCTCAACCTTAGATGCATTTCTTAATTAAAAATTTTATTTTGGAAGCCAGGCATCATGGTACACACCTCTAATCCCAGCAGTTGGGAGGCTGAGGCAGGAAGGTCACCATGAGTTTGAGGCCATCTTGGGCTGCATAGTGAGTTCAAGGCCAGCCTGGACTATAGAGTGAGACCCTGTCTCAAAAAAAAAAAAAAAAAAAAAAATTACAACCTACATACTGACATTGATAGAGTCAAGATACAAAATATTTCTCTCACCACAATGATCCCTCCTGTTGTCTTCTTGTAACCATCCTGCATCCATCACTTCCTCAAACCCTGGCTACAACTCATCAGTTCTACATTTTTTAAAATTTTGTCATTTCAAGGATATTATATAAATAGAATCACACAGCATGCAACCTTTTGGGATTGGCTTTTTTCACTCAGGATAAATCTCTGGAGGTGCATCTTCACTGTGGCCCATGTGAATAGTTCATTCCCTATTATTGCTAAATAACGTCCCATAGTGAGGATGTACTACAGTTTGCTTAATCATTCATCCAGTGAAGAGTATATGGATTGTTTCCAGTTTGGGGCTACTATGAATAAAACTGCTGTTAACATTATAAGTATTATAAACATTCATGTACAGGTTGTTAAGTGAACAGAAATCTTGATTTCTCTGCGAAATGAACCTAGGAGTAAGTACAACTGCTGGGTTATGTGGCAGTTATATGCTTGGTATTTCAAGAAACTCTCAAATTGTTCTCCAGGAAATGTATTTAACCTGTACATCAATCCAGAGAGAACTGGCATGTTTACTATGCTCTCTTCTAATCTGCCAACACAATGTATCTCTTACTTTCTTTAGATCTTTGATTTCTTTCATTGTATTGTGCCCTTTGCAGTTTGCAATCCCTGTGCATATTTTGTTACATTTATAGTTAAATACAGTAATTTCAGTGCCCATGCATCTATTGATAGTATAATAATAATCATACCTGGGATAAACCTCATTAGCTGTGATACTGCCATCATCAAAGCTTCATTGTTAGTATATTATAATATGATTGATTTGTGTGTCTGTTTTATATCCTCAGACCTTGCTGAATTCACTTATTAGAAGATGTTTCATACATTCATTGAGATTTTCTATGTATATAATCATGTCATCTGCAAATATAAATGGCTTTCCTCTCTAATCTATATGCCTTTCATTCCCTTTTCTTGCCTTATTGTCCTGGCTAGAAGCTCCAGCACCATGTTGAATAAGTAATGAAAGAAAACATCTTTGCCTTGTTCTTGACCACAAGGAGGAATCAGTCAGTCTGTATTATGTATAATGTTTGACATAGTTTTTTATAGATGGTTTTATCACATCAAGGAAGTTCCTTTTTATTCCTGTTTGTAAAAGTTTTTGTTGGCCGGGTGTGGTGGTGCAGGCCTGTAATCCCATCACTCAGGTGGCTGAGGCAGGAGGATCACCATGAGTTTGAGGCCAGCCTGGGCTACATAAGTGAGTTCAAGCCCAGACTGAACTACATAGCAAAAAGAGTTTTGTCATGAATGAGTGTTGAATTTTGTCAAATACTTTTTCTACATCAGTTGATATGATCCTGTAATTTTTCTTATTTAGCCTGTTATTATGGTGGATTACAATGATTTTAAAATTCTGAACTGGCCTTGCTTTCCTGGGATAAACTCCACTTGGTCTTGGTGTAAAATTATTTTTCTACATTGCTGAGTTATATTTGCTAATGTGTCCCTAAGCATTTTTGTTTCTATATTTGTACGAGATATTGGCCTGTAGTTCCTCTTTCGTATACTCTGTCTGGCTCTGATATCAGGGTTGACACTAGTTTAATAAAATGAATTGGGACATGAATTTACTCCTCTTCTATTTCCTGGAAGAGAAAAATGTCTTTTTTTTGGTACTCAGGATGAAACCCACAGGTGCTCTGCCACTGAGCAAGGTCCCCAGCCCCCTTTTTTAAATGTTAGGACAATGTCTTGACAAATTGCCCAGATGTGACTTGAACTTGCAACCCTCCTGTCTCAGCCTCCCAAAATGTTGGGATTACAGGCATGTGCCACCGCACTGACAAGTATCAGTTCTTTAAATGTCTGGTAGACTTCTCCAGTGAAACCATCTTTAAATAACAAAATCAGTTTCCTTAATACTAGTTACAGGTGTATTCAAATTACCTATTCCATTTTAGATGAGCTACAGTAAGTTTTGGTTTTTAAGGAATTTATCCATTTCATTTGGTATCAAATTTATGTCCTTAGGGTTGTTCGTAGGATTCCCTTATCTTTTTATGTTTGTAGGATCTGTAGTAATAGCCCATTTTATTCCCAAGTGCTGGGAGGATTATAGGTGTGCACCACCATGCCCAACAGGAATTTACATTATTAATGTGAGATCTTTCTTTTTTTATAATGTAAAAGAATGTAATGTATAATGTAGGCTATGTAGTTCCCTTTTACCATTTCTTTAGCCATGTGCCACAAATTTTGATGTTGTATTGCTACTTCTTTCCATTTAAATATATTTTTAAACTTTTCTTGAGATTCCCTCTTTGACCCATGGATTATTTATAAGAGGTATATTATTCAGTTTCCAAGTGTTTGAATATCATCCTATTATCTTTCTATTATTGATGTTTAATTTGTTTCCACTGTGGCCAGAGAATATACTCTGTATGATTTTAATTCTTTTAAACTTGTTAACGTTTGTTTTATGCTCCACAATATTGTCTGTCTTGGTTTACATACTATGGGCACTTGAAAATAAGGTGTGTTCTGCTGTTGGTCAGTGGAAGGTTCTATAAATGTCAAATGTTAGACCCAGGCCTGGGGGCACAAAATGAAACAAAACCCCCCAAAACACAACAGATACATCAAAGCAGAACTCTAAAACATGTTCGGTAACCCATAGGAAGGCAGGAAAAAGAAAAATAGGCATGCAAACATAAGTCATGAAATAAAACGGACTATCAACTATAGTCCCCACTACTTGGGAAGCTGAGGCAGGAGAATGGATTCGGCTCAGGCGCTCATTGCCAGGCTGGGAGACTCCATATAAAACAAAAACAAAAAACAAAACAAACAAACAAAAAAACACAAAACTGAAAAGAAAAGCATTTTGTTGGTTGCTAGTGTTGTTGACTTTCTATCAAGTTATTCTATCTGTTGTTGAGGTAAGAATGTTGAAATCCTTTTATTTAAAAAAAAATTGTAAGAGCCAGTGTCCCACTAAGTTGCCCAGGCTAGCCTCAAACTCCTGGGCTTAAGATGCTCCTGCCTCAGGCTCCTGAGTTGCTAGAACTATAGGCATGTGCCACCACAGCCAGCTTAAAATCTTAAACTATCATGATGGATTTGTTTTTCTCCTCTCACTTCTTTCAGATCCTGCAGGTCTGTCGTTTGGTGTATACATTGTTAGGATTGTCGGATCTTCTTGCTGATGGCCCTTTTACCATCATGTGATATACCTCTCTTATAATCTCCTTTGCTCAAAAGTCTACGCTATCTAACATTCACGTAGCCGCTCCTGTGATCTTTTGGTTTACATTTGCATGCCACATCTTTTTTCCCATCTGTTTACTTTCAACACACTTAAATTGGTATATTTGATGTGAATTTCCTATAGACAGCATAGAGTTGGTTCACGTGGTTTTAGTCTTCTTTGCTAAGCACTGTCTTTTTTTTTTTTTTTTTTGTGGGTACTGGGGGTCGACCTCAGGACCTCGCACGACAGCAGGCGCCCATGCCGCTGAGCGATATCACCGGCCCTATTTTCGTATGTGGGTTCCGGGAGTCGAACTCGGGCCCTTGCGCTTGCCAGGCAGGTGCATACACCACTGAGCCATCTCACCGGCCCCATCACTGTCTTTTAATTAGGGTAGGTAGGCCATTTACATTTAAAATAATTATTATGTTAGAGCTTAAGTCTGCCATTTTATTTTATGACTTTATGTTTGCTCTCTGTTTTTCATACTTGTTTTTCTTTTTCCTGCCTTCCTATGGGTTACTGAACATGTTTTAGAGTTCTACTTTGATGTATCTATTGTGTTTTGGGAGTTTTTGTTTTGTGTTTGTAGTACTAAGGAGTGAACCCAGGGCTTTGTGCGTGTTAGGAAAATGTTCTTCCACTGAGCTACATCCCTACCCCTTTTTAATTTTTATTTTGGGTCAGGATCTCACTAAATTGCCCAAGTTGGCCTCAAATTTGTAATCCTCCTGCCATAACCTCCGGTGTAGCTAGTATTACTGGTAGTTGTGTGCTACCATGCCCAGTTGCATGTATCTTTTGCTATAGCATTTTAAGGAGTTGTTCTCACATGAGAGAGAGAGAGAGAGATCATCTTCATAGTCCACTCACAGTGTTACTTCAGCAGCTTACATGGAACATGGAGACTTACCTCCTTTTATGTCCATTCACCGTTTTTTGTTTGTAATATAATTGTCTTACGTATTTCCTTTACATACGTGTAGAACTATATTAGTGTTATAATTTTGCCTCATTGGTGAATCAAATTTAGAAAACTCAAGAAAAAAAGGTAGATCTTAAACTGGATGTGGTGGCGCATGCCTGTAATCCCAGCACTTGGGAGGCAGGAGGATAACCATGATGAATTCAAGGCCAGCCAAACTACATAGGGAGACCCTGTCTCAAATACAGCGAGGCCAGGCGTGGTGGTGCACACCTGCAATCCCAGCACTTGGGAGGCTCAGACTGGAGGATCGCTGAGTTCGAGGCCAGCCTGGGCTACATAGTGACTTCAAGGCCAACCTGAATTATAGAGCAAAACCCCATCTCAAAAAAAAAAAAAAAAAAAATCGAGAGAGAGAGAGAAATTTATCTTTATTTATTTTTTTTGGTGGTACTGGGGAATTGAACCCAAGGACTTCACATTAAGGTATGTTCCCAGCTTCAGTCCTCCTGCTTCAGCCTCCCAGAGTGCTGAGATTACAGGGGTGCCACCCTTCCGGCTCTTTACTTATTTATTTATTTATTTTTGGTACTGGGAGCCACATGCTAGACAAGAAGACAAGTACTCTACCACTGAGCTACGGACCCAGTCCAGACCCACTGTTTCTTTTCTTTTCTTTTTCTTTTTTTTTTTGGTACTGGGAATTGAACTCATGACCTCATGCTAGCCAGGCAGGCACTGTGCCGCTGAGCTATATTCTTTTCTTTTTTTTTTTTTGTGGGTACCAAGGGTCGACCTCGGGACCTTGTGCGCGCCAGGCAGGCGCTTATGCTGCTGAGCTATCTCACTGGCCCTTCTTTTCTTTTCTTTTTTTTTCTTTCTTTTCTTGTGACGAGGTCTCTATTCCACTGTTTCTTAAAGTATTTCCCCACCCACTTCTCTTGTTCTCCCCAGGTTCTGACCGCATGACTGTTAAGACTTTTGTTATGTTCCCAGGCCTCAGAGGCTGTGTTCAGTTTTTATTTTGTTTTGTTTTCACTGTTATTTGAATTAGGTAATTCCTTTTGTTCTGTCTTCTTCAAGTTGAATTTTTCCTCTGCCCTATCCATTCTGCTATTAATCCCATCCATCAAGTTTTTAAAATGTGTTATTACATTTTTCAGTTCTAAAATTTCCATTTCATGCTACTTACATCTTTTATTTCTTTGCAGAGGCATTCTTTTTTTTTAATTTTTTTTTGTTTTAATAATGTTACAGGGCCGGTGAGATGGCTCAGCGGCTTAAGCGCCTGCCTTGCAAGCGCGAAGGCCCGAGTTCGACTCCCGGATCCCACATACGAAAAAGGGGCCGGTGATATCGCTCAGCGGCACGGGTGCCTGTTGGCGCGTGAGGTCCTGAGGTCGTCCCCCCGGTACCCACAAAAAAAAAAAAAAAAAAAAAAAATAATGTTACAATTACTCACTGCAACATTTTTAGGATGCTTGCTTTACAATCATTGTCAGATCGTTTCAACATCTCTGCAGTGCAGGTGTTGACATCTGCTCACTGTCTTATTTCACTCAGTTTGATGGCAGTGATTTTTAGTCAAAACCTGAGCGTTTTGGGAACCGTGTTATGAGTCTCTGGGTCGCATTTAAACCTCACATGCTAGCTGGCACTCGCTCACACTCTTCTGATGGTACCTAGGAGGGGAAGAGGGTGCTATCTAATTACCGCCAGGCGGGAGTAGGAGTCCAGTTCCCCACCAGCCTCAGTGACACCTGATGGCAGGGTGGGAAGATTCTCTTACTGCTGGGGCTCTGACTATAACAGCTGCCTCTCTTATCTCGCTGGCTGGAGAGGCAGAGATGCCTCCTAGTGCTCCCATCAGTCATCCTCTGCACGCTGGGAAGGTGTCCTTGGGCCATGGTGACAGTTCAGATTCTCCATGTGGCTCCCCTGACACCACCCTAGAGGGGACAGAGAGAAGCAGATCATCACTGACACCATGGGCAGGAGGGCCTTGTGACCACCTGATGGGGACAAAAGTCCCTGCTCCCTACTCAGCCTTCTTGGATACCTCTTCAGGGTGTTGTGGGAACATCCATGAGAAAAAGGGGCTGCATGTGCTGGGGGCTGGGCCCATGCACGGTGGTCACAATAGACTGAGCTGATGGCAGAGGCCCTAGGGTGATAACTGGTCCTGCCATTTCCTAGATCTGTGATCTTGGGCAAGTAACATCACCTGTCCGTGCCTCAGTTTCCTCGTGTCTGAGGAAATAATGTTACCCCTGAGGTTATATATGTGAGAGCTCCTGTCACAGATCCTTAACAGAGATGAATACTACAATGAAGCTCGTACTTATCAAGCACTGCCTGTTCACCAGGCCTGTGTTACCAACTTGCCAGACATTAGTTCAGTGATGAGGTCGGGGGTGCACACGTGTGCATGTGCGTGCATGTGTGTTTGTGTAGCGTGCGCGCTACAGATCGAGCCCAAGGCCTTGCACATGCTAGGCCACTGCTTTCCCCTCAGCCCTATACCTATTTTTCAAATCCCTATCTTACAGAGAAGGAAGCTGAGGCTTGGAGAGGAAAGTCACCTGCCCATGGCCGCACTGCTGGCTGGCTACATCCAGTCTACTTCCCACTAGACTATGTCGTCTTCTCCGTGTCTAGAAGTAAGCAGGAAACATTGACAGGCTTGGGGAAAACTGATTTGTCAGAAAAAACCTCTGGGCCAGGGATCTACACAGCTCCTACCACAGAGTGGGAGGTAACAAGTCAGGAGAATGGCCACTGAGGTAAAACTGAAGGGAAAGCCATCTGCCGCGGCTGCTTCCCAGGTCCCAAAAGTAGGAAGAGAGATGTTTTGGTTTAAATCTAAAATATGAGCAGGGGCACACCAAGGGAGAGGCCATGAGGGCTGCAACCGGCAACGCCATAGGGCTGCGACTGCTGAGCCATTTGGAGCTCGCATCTTGCCACAACTTTCCACAGCTGCTGGACACAGAGCCGTAGGAGTTAATGTTTACCCTGCTGGATTTCGTTCTTGCTTTGGTCCCATTTCTTTCTATCCCCCTATTCCTCTCGGAATGGGAATGCTTGCCCTTGTGCCATCGTATATTGAAAGTATTTAAGGGGCCGGTGAGATGGCTCAGCGGCGTAAGCGCCTGCCTTGCAAGCGTGAGGGCCCGAGTTCGACTCCCGGATCCCACATACGAAAAAAGGGCCGGTGATATCGCTCAGCGGCACGGGCGCCTGCTGGCGCACGAGGTCCCGAGGTCGACCCCCAGTACCCACAAAAAAAAAAAAAAGAAAGAATTCAAACTTCTTTTTGATTTTTATAGGCGCTCACAGCTAAAAATTTCTCTTGTGTTTTAGTTACTTTCTCATCGTTGAGACACGTACCCGACACCCACAACTCTAAGAAAGACAGGTTTATTTTAGCTCACAGTTTGTAGCAGTATTAGTCCATAGTCAGTTGGCTCCAAGGCAGAGCGGCATGACAGACATTCATGGCAGAGGAGGAAGAGCTCATGGCATGGTCGCAGGAAGTACAGAGAGAGATCAAGGTAGAAGGGAAGGAGATAGACCCTTCCAGGCCATGCCCCTAGTGACTTACCTCCAGCCAGGCTTCACCTCCCAACATCCCATTTATTTATTTTTTTTGTGTGTGTGGGTACCGGGGGTCGACCTCAGGACCTCGCGCGCCAGCAGGTGCCCGTGCTGCTGAGCGATATCACCAGCCCTTTTTTTGTATGTGGGTACCGGGAGTCGAACTCAGGACCTCATGCTTGCCAGGCAGGGGCTTACGCTGCTGAGCCACCTCACCGGCCCCCAACATCCCATTTAGCCATAAATTCACAGTGGACTAATCCACTAATCATGTCACGCCCGCACAATCCAGTCACCTCCCCAGAGCCTCACCTATGAGCACATGAGGCTTTAGGGGAACATCCACATATAAACCATAACACCTCGAGTCTCACAGGAGACTTTGGATTGGATTTTTCAGCAGTGCTGGAACTGTAAAGATTTTGGCAACTCTTAGGGATGGACTACATACATTTAGTACAATGAGATGGATGTGAATCTTTTCGGGGTAGTGGTGAGATATTATGGTTTAGATCTAAAATGTCCCCAAAAATTCTCACATTCAAAGGTGGGGCCTGGTTGGAAGGGCAGGTCACCAGGGGCACGACCTGGAAGGGTATATTCTTGTCCCTGGCTCCTCCCTTCTCTTTCTGCTTCCTGACTGCCACCGGTTAAACAGCCTTCTTCTGCCAAGCCTTTCCACCATGTGCCATTTCTGCGTTGAAGCCAGTTGACCACAGACTAAAACTGCGAGCCAAGATAAACCTCTCCCCCTCTAAATTGTGGGTGTCTGGTATTTTGTCCCATTGATAAGGAAAGTGACTAAGACAAGAGACCAGTGTTAATCCCTTCCAAAGGTGATGCCCCCATGACCTGAAGTTTCCATCACCTCCCAGCACAGCCACATTGGGTTCCAAGTTTCTGGAATAGGAACCTTTGGGAGACACTCTCAACCCATATCCAAACCAAAGCACCTCCCAAAGGGGAATGTGTGGACTTGCAAATATGGCGTTTGTGAATAGTGAGGATCAAGTGTGTATGTGTAAGGACCTTGATACGTGGAAATGGCCTTTGCTACCCAGCAAGAGGAGATGGGCAAACACATTCCAGGGCTAGAAATGAGGGATGTGATCAGAAAAGCATTGACTGAAGCTGGGTGGGTGTTGGACAGAATGAGCACCAGCGAAAAGTGTCTATATCTCATCCTGGAGGCAAAAAAATGACTTCCCAGCAGCCAACCTATGCTCTCTCCCCTCATGAGGTCTGTGGTCTCCAGCCTGCACTTGTCCAGGTAACACCTGTAATGGACTGGGGTTCAATGGGAGCGCAGAGGGAAGCCTCAGCCTGAGCTCTTTGGGAAGCCTCACTATTCCCAAGCCTCACTATTCCTTGAGCCACAAAAATTTCTCAAGCAGGAAAAAGAAAAGAATTTTGTAGGAGAATATTTGTTACTTAATGATATGTTAAAATGTTACAGATATCCTGTTAGATGAAACGGACAGGTAAGAAAACAGTATGGTGCACGTGTGTGTGTGTATGTGTTACTGAGGATTGAACTCAGGGAGTACTAAGTTGCATCCCTATCCCTTTTTTAAATTTTATTTTGAGACAAAGTCTTGCTAAATTGTCTATGCTAGCCTCAAATTTGCAATCCTCCTGTCTCAGCTTCATGAATAGCTGGGATTACAGGAATGTGCCACAGCACCCAGCCAGTAGCTCCCCTTTTTATAAAGCATGCACACATGCTATAATGGAAATTATCCCCATGATAAAGTTAGAATTATGGATGTATTAGTCAGAGTTCTCCAGAGAAACAGAACCAATAGGAGACAGAGAGATAGATGATAGATAGGCAGACAGATAGATTTTATAAAGTTTTGTCTTGCATGATTTTAGAGGACGAGAAGTTCTACAGTCTGCCACCCCACATTTCTTGGAACCAGTGGTATCGTTTGAAGGCCTGACAGCCAGAAAGCCAATGACGTTAGGTTGCAGTTCAAGTCTAAAGGCCTGAGAACCAGGAATCCAACCTTCCTCAGCCTTTTTATGCTATGCAGGCCCTCACTGGGTTGCATGCTGCCCACCACACTGGGAGGGCCACCTGCTTTACTGAGACCACCGATTCAAGTGCTCATCTCTCCGGAAACACCCTCACAGGCACACCTGGGAATGAGGTCTCATCAGACAGCTGGACAGCCAGTGTCCCAGTCAAGCTGATGCACAAAATTAACCATTATTATAGGCAAGTTTCCCTTTCACACTTCCTGTTCTATATTTTCTAATTTTTCTGCAAAGTACATTCAGTGGTTGGAAACCAGAGTGGTTACTGTCTTTTTGCCGTTTTGTTTTCTTTAAACACTTTTTTTTTTTTTAATTTTGAGACAAGGTCTTACTATGTAGCCCAGACTGCCCTTAAATTCACGATCCTCCTTGCCTCAGCCTCCCAAATGCTGGGACTACAGGCATGCATCACCATGGCTGGCTCATTATTGTCTTTCTTAATGGTGGGGGAGGAGTATTCTATAAATTCAAGGTATTATATCAGGACCCCAAGCCTAACGTCAGCAGAATCCTGGCTGGAAGGATTTTCAGCAAATGCACTAGTACAGCTGTTTCAAAACTTAAACATGAATCTTGGCACCAGAAGTGCTCGCTCATCCATGTAAATCTCATTATGGAAGTAATAAACCCTGCAAACGCTGCGCTTTCTGCAAAGCTGTGAGCTGCACCATCCGCTCGGCCAGCACACCCCTTTTCTTGGCCTCGCATGAAACGAGAATTACTGTTCATTAATACAGCAAAGGCTTAAACCAGTCGTTCTCAATTGGGGGTTGTTTTGCTTCCCACCTCCTCCCAGGGGAATCTGGCAGTGTCTGAAGACATTTTTGGTTGTCGCAATCAGAGGGTACTCCTGGCACCTAGCGGGTGGTGGCCAGAGATGCTGTTAAACATCCTACAATGCACAGGGCGCCACTCTGCCCCACAGCAGAGAAATGTTAGGCCCAAATGTTGGAAGCCGTGGCTAGCGGGACATATGGAAGCTCACTGAGTTTGCTGGGTGTCTTAGTTGCATTCTCATTGCTGAGGCACAACACTGGACACCCACAAATTAAAGGAGGAGAGGTTTATTTGGCTCACAGTTTTTATAGGATTCAGTCTATTGTCTGCTCCAAGGCAGAAACAGCCTGCAGGAAGGGTCTGGCGGAGGAAAGCTGCTCACGGCATGGCGGACAGGAAGCAGAGCAAAGGGAGGCCAGGAGGGAGATACACCCTTCCAAGTCATACCCCCAGTGACTCGCCTCTTCCCTAACTGGGCCCCACCTTCTAGCAGCATATTTAACTATGGATTCATCAGTGGATTAATCCACTGATGAGGATAGAACCCCCATGATCCAATCCCCTTCCAAAAGCCTGGCCTCTGAACACATGGGTCTTCTGGGGGACGTTCCAGATTCAAACCGTAACACTGGGTTTGGGACTTTACAAGAAAGACCTTATAGAATCCTCACAGCAATCCTAGGAGATGGTACCTATTATCATGCCCATTTCACAGAGGAGGAAACTGAGGCTTCCAGGGTAGAGAGAACTTGAGAAGATATAGCTATATCTTGCACAATCAAGAATCATGTCTTTTTTTTAATATTTATTTTAAAGAGAAAAAAAGAACAAAATTTCAAAACAACAAAATAGGAGGGTAACAATGATTAATACATTGTATATTGTTATCTTTAAATTAGTTACTCAGAGTATAAGATATCAGTATTCAACTGCCCAAATAATATCAGCACAAACTTTTCTTAAGAATCATGTCTTAACTGGGCACAGTGATGCATGCCTGTAATTCTAGCTATTTGGAAACTGAGGCAGGAGGCTTATGAGTTCAAGGCCAGCCTGGATAATGTAGTGAGAACTTATCTAAAAATAAAGGCAGGGTGCTGGGGATATAGTTTAGTGTACAGTACTTGTCTACTAGGCCTTGGATTCAACCCCCAACAGGAAAAATCAATCGATCAATCAATCAATCATATTCCATTTCTGGCTTCAGAGACCGCTTTCTCCCCTCCTCAGCCATTGCTGGGATAATTTACTGTGGTGTTATTATTTGTAATTATCAAAACTTTCAGCTGGGCGTGGCGGCACACATCTATAATCCCAGCACTCAGGAGGCTGAGGCAAGAGGATCCGTGAGTTCGAGGCCAGCCTGGGCTACATAAGAAGACCCTGTCTTAAAGGAAAAAAAAAAAAAAAATGAATAAAGTAAAACCAAAAGTGTAGAACAAAAGTGGAGAAGCCAACTGACAAACTCCCCATGGGCCCCATTGCTCAGTTCCAGACATTCAGGACAACACACTTCCCTGCAGAGCTGAGACTCCCCTGGCCAACACCCAAAGTGAGAATCACAGCAGGCCTAGGCCCTTGGGTGGTTTGAAATTGGTCCCTTTTCCTTCACAGGCTAGTTTCACTCCTGGCCCCATCAGCTGTTGCCTCTCTGTGAAGTTTAAGTAACTTCACGAGTGTTATGAAATTAAGACAAGGTCTGGCACACGTTGTATGGTAGTTTTCATCATGAACACTGTTTCACAGCTGAAGACACCACGCTCCAAAGCCCTGACTTCATTTGTTAATTTCACTGAAGTCAGTGGTGGAGCAGAACTTTGGGTCCTGGTCTGACAGACTCTTAATCCCAATTCTATCGCGTCTGGAAGTTCCAGGACAATTTGCCCACCACAGAAGGGCCTGCTTCTGCAGCCAGAGTTCCTGCTCCAAAGTCAAATGTGGGCTTGCTCTTTAAGATCCTAGCTGCAGGGCCGGTGAGATGGCTCAGCGGCATAAGCGCCTGCCTGGCAAGCGCGAGGGCCCGAGTTCGACTCCCGGAACCCACATAAGAAAAAAGGGCTGGTGATATCGCTCAGCGGCACGGGCGCCTGCTGGCGCGCGAGGTCCTGAGGTCGACCCCCGGTACCCACAAAAAAAAAAGATCCTAGCTGCACAAAAGGACCATAGCCTGGCTTCTCAGAAGTCATGCCTGGGCCTCGAAACCCTTGCTGTGGCATTTATTACACTGTAGTGCAGAAATGTGCTCTTCCGGTCCTCTTTCCACTAACAGAAGTGGCTGCAGGTATCGCGGATCTCTTGTGCATCCATTGCTTTGTTAATCTGCTCAACAATCCAGCACGGTACCTTTGATTGCACCTAATCTAGAGAGCAAGAAACAGAAGTGCAGGGCAGTGAAGGCATCTGAACCACAGTACACAGCTGGGATTCAAATATGGGTGTGTCTTATTTTGTGGCAGAGGCTTATCTAAGGCATTGTGGGACCCTCTAACAAATATAAATTCTGCAGGTGTAATACATGCCCAGGTACTGTTTTATGTGCATATCTCATGTAATCCTCAAAGTATCCCAAGTAGAAACTTTTGTTTTGTTTTGTTTTGTTTTGTTTTGTTTTGTTTTGTTTTGTTTGAGACAGGGTCTTGTAATGTAGAGTTCAGGCTGTCCTTGAACTCACTATGTAGCCCAGGCTGGCTTCAGACTCCTGGCAATCCTCTTGCCTCAGCCTCTCTAGTGCTGGGATTATAGGCATGTGCCATGACACCCGGCAAAAAAAAATGTTTAAAAGTGAGACAGGGTCTTGCTTAATTGCTAAATTGCCCAGCCTGGGCTCAAACTAAAGATTCCCCTGCCCACACCTGTAATCCCAGCTACCAGGAGGTTGAGACAGGGGGTTGCAAGTCTGAGATCAGCCTGTGCAACTAACTGAGACCTTGTCTCAAAAAGAAGAAAGAAGCAGGGTGTAGTGGTACACACCTGTAATACCAGCACTCCGGGTGGCTAAGGCTGGAGGATCACCACAAGTTCAAGGCCAGCCTGGACTAAATAGTGAGACCCTGTCTCAAAAAAAACAAAAATAATTAAAAAAAAAAAACACAAAAAGAAGAGAAAGAGAAAGAGAGACACAGAGAGAGAGAGAGAGAGAGAGAGAGAGAGAGAGAGAGAGGAGAATGAGGAGAAGGAACAGGAGGAGGAGGAGGAAACTAAGGCTCAGAGCAGCCCAAAAACCTGCCCATTGTCACACAGCTTGTAGATGGTATAGCTGGGATTTGAACATAGTTCAAACTACAATTATATATGGACTTTTTACTCTCCATTCCAAGAGAATGTTCGTAAGTCAAATTTGTTCATAAGTCTGACAAAGTGAGTCTTACACACATTTGACACAAATACACAATGTAAAGCATAAAAAAACCAAACCTCCACATACATCATTGTTATCCTCTTGCTTCCGGACATCCTGGGCTCTGAGCACTGTACTACCGTACACTATTGCACTGTATGGTAAGTACACAGAAGCACAGCTGTGACAATGTCCAGCAGACACGTGAGCTGCTTCCACGATTTGTTCGCATCTACAAAATGTGAGGTCCATTTGTATCTGTGAAAGTTCACGGTGCAAATGTTCATAAGTCGGGGTTTTACTGTTTTTGCTGCCTCTGTGAACAACCTCAGGTACAGAGATCATCATGAATTCCATAACTTTGAATTTTCCCAAAGCTTAACAGTGTCCAGGATACTACATTCACATTTACTGAACATATTCATGATGCAATGAAAGGCGCCTTAGGTGTGTCTCCAAGTCCCATGCAAGATCCCTAGGTCTGGGCATCCCATGGGGGATGGAGTATGTGAGCCACAGAAATGGGAGCCAATTTCCTTACCACAACTCTTATCACAGTTGGACGGCCTCTAATTAAGGATTCTTTCACAAGCCAGATGTTTTTGCTTATACTCCTTCAAAAAGCTCTTGAGAATCCAGAGAAAGAAAAGAGCAATTAATTTATAACAGGCTGGGCTTTCTCAGCTGCCCGGCTTGGGCTACTAGGTGGTTTAGCTGGGTACAAGTAACAAGCTGTGAACATTCCGCCCTGGAAGCGCTCATGGCCACAAATAAAAACCCAGTCTGCATGTGGGAACAATGTGGAAAGGGTGTTGGCTACACATGGGGCTTTCCAAGTGCACCCCACATCCTGAGGGCTGTTAGGAACTGTGATTGGAAGGTCATTGTAGATCACACATTAGATGACAGTTAGATATCAGAATCGGAACTGACAATCTAGTTATATGAAAAGGGAAGGAGAAACGGTATTCTGGGTCATGAGTCTAAAAGTGCTCTGGTTTTTTATGTAGTCTATTAGTAAATCACCAAAAAATATGGCTTAAAACAGCAGTCATAGCCAGGCGTGGTGGTGCACACCTGTCATCCAAAACACTAGGGAGACTGAGGCAGGAGGATCAATGCAAGTTTGAGGCCAGTCTGGGCTACATAGTGAGCTCAAGACCAGCCTGAACTGCATAGTGAGACCCTGTCTCAAAACAACAAATAAAACAAAGCAAGCAAACAAACAAACAAACAAAAAAAAAACAGCAGTCATTTAGCATTTCTTAGGGGTCAGGGATCTGGGAGAACCTAAGACCAGTGCAGGGGAGGGAAGGATGCAGCACCATCTCCTGGGAGGCTGCAGGCCAAGGAAAGCGGGGCTGCAGCCAGCTGATGGCTTGATGGGGACCCCACATCCACTGCCAGGGCTGTTCACCCACAGCACTGACAAGCCCGTACTGGTGGTGGCAGGAGGCACAGCTCCCCGCCAGACTGTGTCCTCATGACATGTGGCTGGCTCCCCTGACTGGGAGATTGAAGAGACCAAAGCAGGCCTGGGAATGTGGTTCTGTGGTTAAGCACTTGGCTAATAGGTATGAGGCTCTGGGTCCCATCCCCAGCACCCTTCCGCCGTGCCCCTCTGCCATCTTATTTCTGCCTTGGAACCAAATGACCTTGGACTGAATCCTCTGAAAACCATGAGAAAAAATAGACCTCTCTCCCTTCAAGTTGCGGGTGTTGGGAGTTGGGTGTTGTGTCCCAGCAAGGAGAAAAGACTAAGACAAGGAAAGACAGGAGACAGCACCTTGCTTCGAGCCATGGCTTTTTCTGTGGATGGGCACGTGGTTGAATATTATAAGTAGAAAATTGAAGCTCAGAGAGCCCAGGGTGGAACCAAACAAAGGAAAGAAAAAAATAGATTTTTATGTATACATTTATGCTGTCATGGCTGTTTTCTCCTTGGTTTCCCAAGAAAATTGAGGCTTTTTGGTTCTTAGTGGTAGACTGCCCGTGTAGATGTCAGGGACCAGCTCTTATCTGCCTGCCCCGGTACTGGGGATGGCAGCCAGGGCCTTTGCATTGAACTATATCTCAGGCCCTATTTTTATTTATTTATTTATTTATTTTTGAGTCAGGGTCTTGCAAAGTCACTAAATTGCCCAGGTTGGGCTTGAAACTTTGATCTTCCTGTCTTAGTCTCCCAGAGTGCTGGCATTATAGACATGCGCCACCATGCCTGGCTTTTTCTACCTCTCTAACCCCGTCTGTCACCTACACTGATGAGCACCCTGAGGGCCCAGGGCAAGAAACGGCCACAACGGGATCCTCCTTCTTCTGTTGATTATAAACAGTCACCCCTCCCACCTCCTTCCTCCAGTTCACTGGAAAATGATCAGCCATTTTCTTAACCCCACCATGTTAATTACCCAGGGATTTCAAAGAAAATGAGACTTTCTGGAAGACATCTATGGCCCTATCTGTCCCTATTTCCCTAAGGCTCTCAGGTCTCAAAAGCTTTTTGTGGATGCAAATCCAGGTTTCTTCCAGCCAGATTGCTGTTGTCTCCCTGCAGACCCGAGCAGAAGAGCGTCTTTTGCTGGGAACTGGGACAATTACATCCCTAAGGGAGAAGCTGATCAAGTGGGAGACTGGGATGCTAACTTTCCCCCAACTCGGTTGGCCAGCTAGATGTGACAGAAAAAGAGCAAGCTTTTCTGCATCTTTTTTTGTTTGTTTGCTTTTTTTCCCATACTGGAGACTGAATCCAGGGCCTCAGGTAGGCAAGTGCTCTGCCACTGAGCTACATCACTAGCCCTACTTATTCTTTTTCTTTTTCTTTTTTGGAGACAGCATCTCACTAAGTTGCCCAGGCTGGCTTTGAACTTGTGGTCGTCATGCCTCAACCTCACAAGTAGCTGGGATTACAGCCATGTGCCACTGTGCCCAGCATCTGCTCTAATGTTAACACTTATGAAGCACTTCAGCTGACAAACACAGGCTTTGGTAACAAAAAAGGCCCTATTTTAACTTCTATGTCTGGCAAAGATATGCTTTGTGACTCTGCACAAGTCACTTCACCTCTCTGTCCCTCCAGTCCCTGACCTCAAAAAGGGGAGGCTGTCATTGTTGTTGTGAGATTTGATGAGAGAACATTTAAATGCTAAGCAAAGTATATGATATAATCATTAATGCCAGTGTGGTGCATGCCTGTAATCCCAGCTACTTCGAGGATTGCATGTTTAAGGCCAGTCTGGGCAAATTAGCAAGGCTCTGTTCCAAAATAAAATTTTAAAAAAGAGTCAGGCCTAGTGGTGCATGCCTGTAATGCCAGCACTTTGGGAGGCTGGGGCAAGAGGATCAAGTGTTCAAGGCCAGCCTGAGCAATTTAGCGAGCAATTTAGTGAGATCTTGTCTTAATATAAACAAACAAACAAATAAACAAACAAGCAAAAAGGCTGAGGATATAGCTCAGTGTGAAGGCCCTGAGTTAAATCTCCGGTACAATCAAGCAATTGGTAGAGTGCTTTCTTAGCACAAGCAAGGCCCCGCGTTCCATCCCCAGTACCACAAAAAAGAGAAAAAAAGAAAAAGAAAAGAGCACAATAAATGGTTACCACCATTATTATACCATCACAGTCACAGGGCATCATATTAGGGATGAGGTGACAGCAGGATGTACCTGTTGAGAATTTGGAAATACCCACAGGCCTGTGAGCAGCATCCCTTATTCTCTCTGGTTAAATTACTCCCACTTGGGAATTTTGGTACTTTTTAAAAATCATGTTGTAGCTTGTTTATCCAGAAAGGAGGAAAAGTGTGGGAGGCACAGCCTGGAACAGAGCCTAAGTAGTGGATTCAAAACCAGACACTGCTGGCATAGACACAGCATTGGTGCACATTAGGAAAAGGTGCCCAGTGTGACCCTGGGGAAACTGCTGGGCCTCGCCAAACTTCAGTTTCCTCATCTCTAAAATAGGCACAAAGTAACTGTCTTTTACAGCTGACGTTCAGGAGACTAGAATACAAACTGGTATACACGCTCAAGCATATTACAAACACCCTTTGTTAACTTCCTCCCCTCCCCCACTTCCTGTTAACCTGTGAACAAGTCTTTCCCATCTCAAGAAAATAATTCCCTCCCTGACCCTGTATCCCTCTGCAGCTGATTCTACCCCCCACCCTCACTATTAAGAATTGAACCCAGGACCTTGGTACTGAGCTACATCCCTACCCATTTTTAAATCTAAATCTGTATAACAGTTCTGGAAATACAGCCATTTTTACTGTATTGGTTCTGGCTGCCCAGGAACAGGGGATGCCCAAATGCTTTCTCTGTGTATTGAGATGATCATGTGATTTTTGTCCTTGCTTCTGTTTATGTGGTGTATTACATTTACTGATTTGCATATATATTGAATCAGCCTTGCATCCCTAGAATGGAACCTTCTTGCTCTTGATGTATGATATTTTTGATGATTTGCTGCATTCTGTTTGGCAGGATCTCATTGAGGATTTTTGCATCTATGTTCTTTTTTTTTTTTTTTTTTTTGTGGGTACCGGGGGGGTCGACCTCAGGACCTCGCGCGCCAGCAGGCACCCGTGCCGCTGAGCGATATCACCGGCCCCTTTTTCGTATGTGGGATCCGGGAGTCGAACTCGGGCCCTTGCGCTTGCCGGGCAGGCGCTTAAGCCGCTGAGCCATCTCACCGGCCCTGCATCTATGTTCATTAAAGAGATCGGCCTGTAGTTCTTTTTTGATTGGGTCCTTTTCTGGTTTTGGAATCAGGGTAATGCTTGCTTCCAGGAATGGCTTAGGGAGTACTGCTTCCCTTTAGATTTCATTAGAGTCTGAGGAGTACAGGCATTAGATCTTTTCTAAAGTTCTTGTAGAATGTGGCAGTGAATCCATAAGGACCTGAGCTTTTCTTAGTTGGTAATCTTTTAAAGTATTTCTTCATTTTCATTGATAATGGATTATTCAGGATTTTTATATCTTCTTGGTTCAGCTTTGGTAATTCATATCTATATAGGAATCTATCCATTTATTCGAAATTTTTCTTTTTATTAGAGTATAAGTTCTCAGTGATCTTCTGAATTTCAGCAGAATCTGTTGTGATTTCACCTTTTTCATTCCTAATTGTATGGATTCGGGTCCCTTCTCTTTTATTTTGGTAAAATTGGCTAAGGATTTGTCTATTTTGTTTATTCTTTCAAAGAACCAACTCTTCAATTCATCAATTCTTTGTATTTTTTTGTCTCAATTTCATTAATTTCTGCTCCAATCTTTATAATGCCCTTCTTTTTATTAGCTTTGAATTTGGATTGTTCTTGGTTTTCTATGACCTTTAGGTGCATCACTAGGTTATTTATGTGAGCTCACCCTGTTTTTCTGATGTGGGCTCACCCTGTTTTTCTGATGTGGGCATTCACGGCTATAAACTTTCCTAATCTTAGGACTGCTTTAATTGTATCCCATAGTTTCCAATATGTTGTACTGGTATTATCAGTACATTGTAGGAACTGTTTAATTTCTTCCTTAATTTCACCTGTGACCCACTGATTATTCAAGAGGGTATTGTTTAATTTCCATGTGTTTGTGTAGTTTCTGTGGTTTCTTTTGCCACTGATTTCTAGTTTCATTGCTATACAATCTGATAATATGCACGGCATAATTTCAATTCTTGTGTGTCTATTTAAGCATGGTTTAGTATGGGATAGTATGTGGTCTATTTTGGAGAAAGTCCCATGTGTTGCCGAAAAGAATGTGTATTCTGTTGTTGGATGGAACACTCTATAGATATCTTGAAGTCCATTTGTTTGAAGGTTTGGTTGAACTCTGATATTTCTTTGTCTTTTTTTTGTTTTGTTTTGTTTTGTTTTTTGTCTAGTTGATTTGTCTGTTTGTGACAGTGGTGATTGAGGTCCCCTATTATAATTGTATTGGTGTTTATATGAGATTTCATGTCCATTAGTGTTTTTTTTTTCTTGAACTGGGAATCAAACTCAGGACCTCGTGCTGGCCAGGCAGGCGCCATGTCGCTGAGTATACCCCCAGCCCTAGTGTTTGTTTTCTGAAGTTGGGTGTACTGGTATTGGGTATGTATATGTTTATAAGTGTTACCTCTTCCCAATGAATTGTCCCCTTAACCAACATCTAGTGACCTTCTTTGTCTCTTCTGATAAGTTTTGGGTTGATATCCACTTTGTTTGAAATTAGAATAGCTACCTCTGCTTTTATCCAGGTTCCCATTGCATGGAATATTGTTTCCCACCCTTCGATTTTTACTCTGTGAATTTCCTTTTGAATAAATGTGTTTCTTTTTCTTTTTCTTTTTTTTATGTGGGTACTGGAAGTCGACCTCATGGCCTCACGCTTGCCAGCAAGCACTTTTGCCGCTGAGCGATATCACCAGCCCCTTTTTTTCCTTTATGTGGGTTCCGGGAGTTGAACTCAGGAACTCGCGCTTGCCAGGCAGGCGCTTATGCCGCTGAGCCATCTCACCGGCCCAAATGTGTTTCTTGTATACCATATATCATTGGGTTTTGTTTCTTCATCCATTCTGCCCACCTGTGTCTTTTGATTGGGGAATCGAGACCATTCACGTTGAGAGTTATTACCGAAAGGCATTGACTTATTCCTGTCATTGCAGTATTTTCCTGTTGCTGATTTCCTTGTATTTTTCCTTTTGCTTAGCTTCTCATCCCACACGGTATAGTAATTCTTTTTGACTTATTGGCATTGTTGGCTTTATTGTCTCTTTCTAGGATATCCTTGAGAATTTTTTTTGTAGTGCTGGCTCAGTTGTCATGAATTTTTTGAGGTTCTCCTTGTCATGGAAATACTTTATTTCTCCATCAGTTTTGAAGGAGAGTTTTTGCAGGACACATAAGTCAGGGTTGGAAGTTACTTTTTAGTGCTTAAAACACTTTACTCAATGCCTTCTTAGCTTTGAAGGTTTGTGTTGAGAAGTCTTCTGTAATCCTAATGGGTTCACCTTTATATGTGATTTGTTGCCTTTATCTAACAGCTTTTAAGATATTTACCCCCATAATGGATTTCTGGTATCTTGAGTATAGTGTGGGATGAAGAGGTTGTCTTTTGGTTGTTGCTATTTGGGGTTCTATATGCCTCACTTATCTATATGTTTATTTCTTGCCTTATATTTGGGAAGTTTTCTGCCATTATTTCTGTGAGCAGGTTTTTACACCATTTGTGTTGTCTTCTAATTTTTCACTTATTCCAGTTACTCTTAGATGAGTCTTCTTTGCATCATCTAGCAGTTGTTGGATCCATTTTTCATGTTCTCTTATTGCTTTTAAAGTGTATTTGAGTAGTTGGTCTTTGAAGGCATCATTGTCTTCTAGCTCTGAAATTCTCTCCTCACGTTCTTTGGCTTCTGGTGACTATACTTTCAATATAATTTTTAATTTCCTGGATTTCTGATTGAAGCTTTTTCATGGACTCTAATTCTTTGCTAAATTGGTCATTCATGTTTTATACTTTTTTTTTTTTTTTTTAGCTCAGGTAGCTTTTTTTTTTTTTAATATGCAGGTACCAGGAGTCGAACTCAGGACCTCGCACTTGCTAGGCAGGCGCTTATGCTGCTGAGCAATATCACTGGCTCTCACATAGCTTTTTACTAGTGTCTTCTGAAAGCTCCTGGATCATTTTGGTTATTATTTCCATTATCTGTTAAGTTATATCTTCTGTGCTCCTGCTGAGTACCTCTTTGATCTATTTTCTAACCTCCTCCGTTACCTTTTTGAGTAATTCAGGTGTGTGGCTTATGCTATCCTCCCCCTCGAAGCTCCCTGGCTTGGATTTGGGAAAGTTTGGTGTTTTGGAAGGCATTTTTGTTGCCTTATCTTTTCATGTTTCTATTTTTCTGTTGTTGTTGTGGTTGTTGTTGTTTGTTTTGCACTGAGGTTTTGTGGACAAAGCGTTAAAGACTGTTGCTAGTACAGAGATCTTTTTAGTTGCTTTTCAGTGATGTATTTTGGGTGTAGCTAACTGTAGTCCTTTGCCTCAGCCTCAAGATCTAAACACATCAGTTAATTTGGGAGCAGAGGATGCAGTGTAATCGGCCCTATACTGAGTTCTTTGGGGATGTACTCTAGTATGGTTAGGGTCACAAAGGTAATCTGGGGGTTAGTTTACAGAGAAAACCCACTAATAACAACAACCATTTGACCATGGTAATATCAAGCAAATTGGCTACAGTAGTATCACCCAAGACGAATTGGATATTACATACCACAAGGATCAATTACGTACCACCCTTAACCCTAAAGAAATCCTCAATTATAAACATTAAGACAACACAATACTGACTTATGGCTAGTATATGCCGAATGTGATAGCTTCATCTCTGCTAATGGTAGAAAAGAATTCAGGGCCGGTGAGATGGCTCAGCAGCGTAGGCGCCTGCCTGGCAAGTGTGAGGGCCTGAGTTTGACTCCCAGAACCCACATATGAAAAAAGGGCCAGTGATATTGCTCAGCGGCACAGGCGCCTGCTGGCACGTGAGGTCCTGAGGTCGACCCTCGGTACCTACAAAAAAAAAAAGAATTCAACAATAATTTTATAGAGTTAATTATCTAAAGATTAATAAAGTTTTATGGTTATTGTTTTAAAGATATAGGGCATTGGGAATGGGGGAATGCAAGAGGAAAAATTTGAAACCTGAAACTATATGCTATGAAAAGCAGGAGAGAGAAGTGGGACAAAGGATCATACTGGGGAGTAGAAGGATGTTTATAGGATTAGGTAAAGGTAACAGAAAAAACTGATGAGAAATAGAAGATAAAAGAAAAATAGGGATGCTGGGCATGGTGGCGCATGCATGTAAACCCCAGGACTCAGGAGGTTGAGGCAGGAGGATTGCCATGAGTACAAAGCCAGCCTGAACTACAAAGCAATACCTTGTTTCAAAAAAACCAAAAAGAAGGGGCAGGGAAGAAATTATAAGGGGAGGAAAAATAAGAGATAAAAAATTAAAGGGAGAAAAGTTAAAAGGGAGAAGAAGGGAAAATATAAAGAAAAAAAGAGGTAAGAAAGAGATAAAAAGCAAGGAAAAAGGACAAAGGAAAATTCCTTAAACCCCAATAAACTGATGAAGAAGGAAGAGGAAAGGAAAAAAGCAAAAGGAAAAAAGAAAAAAAAGGAATTTGTCTGTGATTTTTTTTTTTTTTTTATGTGGTTACCAGGAGTCAACCTCAGGACCCCACGCTTGCTGGGTAAGTGCTTGTGCCGCTGAGCGATATCACCAGCCTTTTTTTTTCCTTTATGTGGGTTCTGGGAGTCTACCTCAGGACCTCACGCTTGCAGGGCAGGCGCTTATGCCACTGAGCCATCTCACCAGCCCTGTCTGTGATTTTGAATGTGTGGTTTTCTTCTAGGATTTACAGTTTGGGGGCAGTATCCAAATCAAGGTGTGCTGGGCCAGTGAGATGGCTCAGCGGCATAAGCGCCTGCCTGGCAAGCGCGAGGTCCTGAGTTCCACTCCTGGTACCCACATTAAAAAAAAAAAAATACAAATCAAGGTGTGCCCCTGCTCATGCTGGTAAAGAAGGCAGTCAGACCTCAGGTCTGTGCCAGATGCAGGCACAAGCAGGCAACAGGAGTAGATCACGGGCGCCATTGCTGGGACTTTCAAATCCAGAGCAATTCAGGCTGGCCTGGTCTCTCACCATGGGGGTGGGGCCTGTGTCCTTTAGCTCAAACCCCTCAGGCGGTCTCTGTCTCCGTGGCTGTCTCTCACCCAGTCACTGTGGGAATGTTACTTGGAGCCCTGAAGCGAAGCCACACAGCTACTCTGAGCCCCGGGATCAAACAATCAACCCTTTTCCAGAGTCCGACCAAGCACTCTCTCCAGGGATATGGCAGGTGCTTGGACTGGAGTCGCTCACCAGCTGTTGCCTGTTGAAAGACTCACATAGGGGGCAGAATCCCACATTCTCCCTGCAAATCACAGCACCTGCTGGTCTGCCTCACCTTTCTCCCCGAGATATCTCTGGATTCCCCGGCTTTCACTTTGTCTCTGTAGGTTCAGTCTCTCTTTACCTGTGAGCCACAAGCATGGAGCTGGGGTGAAAGTGCCTCCATGTGGCCATTCTATGGCAGCACATATGTGAGGTCATCCTCGTTCCCCCCATTTGACCTCCCTCCTGGGTTCCTACTGCCCTGATTTCATTGTGATTTTTCCCCACCCCAAAACTCATGTTGAGATTTGGTCCTTAATGTAACAGTGTAGCTCTGCGATGCTGAATACGTCGTTGGTTCTCTCTGTGCCTCAGTCTCCCCATGTGTAGGAAACAGATGCTAAACCACTCTGAGGGCAGCAGTGACTAGTTCATTTATGAAGCACTTACTGTATGCTCCATGCTTCACTTGCTTTCTAACAACCTTGTGGCTACCAGTGTCATCAAGAGACCCATGGTCGAGGAAGGAAGATCCCAAGTTCAAGTCCAACCCAACTTAGCAAGACCTTCTGTCAAAATTAAAAAAGCCTGGGGATGTAGCTCAGTGGGAAAGCCCTGGGTTCAATCACCAGTACCAACAAACGCAGGCACGCACGCACGCACGCAAGCGCAGACTCACTGGTTGCTCAGAGCGATGGAGCGACCCATCCACAGCAGCAGCACGGGAAGCGGTGCTGGAAGAGGACTCTAGCTCTCCTCCTGAACAGCCTGGTCCTCTTGGGATGCTGGGCCGACTGGGTGTCAGGGAAGGGACTCTTCTGGAGGGTGCAGGGCCAGAAGTATGACATCAGCAGTACCCGTGGCCCCAGCAGCAATGAAAATCAGGGCCAGGGTGTGCAGCTGAGGGAGCCGTGGCGGGCAGGGGAGTCCAAGAACTAAGAGAAGCAGAATGCAGAGATTCTGATCCTAGAGGTTTATGTTGGTACAACCTGGGTTCAAATCCACTCGTGTGACCTCTCAGAGTCTGTTTCTTTTGTAGAATATGTGTTACTTATACCAGGTGGTCATACGCAACTAGATCATCTGGACAATGATTTTACTTCACAGAGATTGCAGAGCCCTTCTCTGGGGCCAGGGCTGTTCTGTGCACTTTATAGGCGTCACTGGGAAGCCAGGTCCTAATGCAGCAAGCATCTTGCCCCTCACTCCTTGGTTCTTTGTGTCCTTTTGATGAAATAATTCAGTCAAGACACACAGGCAGCCAGCTGAAGTATAGGTAGAATTTATTGTAGATATAGAGAGTTACATTTTCAAGAAAGGAGGGCAGTGCCACGAAGGCATCTGTACCAAGTGCAAGTTGGGATCCTTTTTATGTACACATAAGTTACTCCTGGGGTTCAGGGAACGAGGAGAATTATGCTTATTGACATTTTACTTACTGAATGTCTCCCTATCCTTTTTAGATGGTCAATGTTCCCTCAGGTGCTTTAATCAATTTATGAAAGATGAAGTCTTAATTTAAACCAGGTCCCAGCCCAAGGCAGAAGGGTGTCTAAAAGCCACTTCCTTTCCTGGTATCACTGGGCTGTAGGCTACAGCTGCCAGGAATGCTGTCTGCCTTGTTCTGGGCCTAGCCCAACAGGGTAACTGGGGACTAGAAGGAATGAGCATATTGTATAACCTTAGGATACCACTGTGCTCTGTGGGATTGCTTTGGGTCTGAAACCTAACAAATGATTATAAATGTATTATACATGGAGACCTTTGTTTCTTTACCTAACTCTAGCTGGCAAGCATGCTCCCTTTGACCCTTCCTTTATCCCTCAGGCCCGATAATGTCTGACTACCTGCCTCACATAGGTGCATATTGCTCATGAGAGGCAGGTGGCCCTGGTGAGTAAGCAGCCTGCGGCCTCCTCAGTCCTCTGCTTGTGTGGTCTTGTTACAATGACTGCGCTTTACTTGCTAATCAGGAAAAACAACACCAGGAAAACAACTGGGAAAGAGAATTCCATTTAGGGAGCAGAATGGGCCCTGGGGCTGTTCTGTGGGCCTGGCCATGAGCTGTGCTCAGAGGACCCAGTTCCACCAGGGCTGTGCTCTTGGGGAGCCGATCTCAGGACCTCTAGGAAGAAAATGAGGAATTAGGAACTCTTCCTTACGGAATTCTGCCTGGGCTACCTCCTTGGTAGAGCACATATTCAGTGTGCACATGTGTATGTGTACATGTGTGTATGTGCCTGTGTACATGAGCGTGTGGGGGGGGTCAGGCAGGTTTCTCAGATCCCTGTCTAGATGCAGGCCTTGCTCGGTCTGGCACCCTCCCCAGCTCACCCTCTAGTGCCCAGCCGGCCCAGGTGCTTGCTTAGCCACAGCCCACTGCTGCCAGCCACCAGCCCCAGCTGTGTGTTGTGGCAGATGTTTTTGGATGTACCATGGAAACAGCAGAACAGGATGTACCTCTGGATCGCAGCAGGGACAAGCCCACACTCATAGGCCGCCTATGCGGTCCCCTCCCAAGTGCTCCTTGGGAAGAACTACCCAGGCTCAGGTTGGGACAAATGGTGTTTATGTCTAGAGAGAGGCAGATCCCGGGTCCTCTGTGGGGTCAGCAGAGTGGGAGGACACACATGCACTTTCCAGCTGAGGGCCTCCTTCCCCCGGAGCCTGACATTGCCGAGATGCTAAGGAGGCCGAGTAGGGAAAGGAGTGGCCAACAGGAGGGTCCAGCCAGTGGGTGTCTGACCACTGTCTTCCTCACCGTGACAGTGTACTCTTTGAAAGATTACTTGGTCCAGGGCCTGGGTTAAGTACCTTATATGATACATACTATCAAAATTCAGTGGTATTGCTGGACAAAGTGGTATACCCCTGTAATCTCAGCATCTTGGGAGGCCAAGGCAGGAGGATCATGAGTTTGAGCCCAGTCTGGACAATTCAGCAATTTATAATAAAAAGATCTGGGATGTAGCTCAGTGTGCAGGCCTTGGGTTCAATCTCCTGTACTGCCAAAAGTTTAAAAATTAAAAACCAGGGGCATTTACTTTGTGCTCATTACACAGTGCTATCATTTTTGTTCGTTGTTGTGTTGAGGAAGGGGCTTGCTAATTTGCCCAGGCTGACCTTGAACTCATGATCCTCCTGTGTGCTGGAATTACAGGAATGTGCCACCACACTGGGCACAGAGTGGTAATCTTTATGAGACAGCTATGGGGTTATTTCTGTTTTGCAAATGAGGCACAGAGTGATTAAATCACTTGTCCCAGGTAATGTATATAAAAGTTAGGGAGCTGGGACTAGGACTCAGGGCTGTCTTGCTCTAAAACACTTGAATGTTGCTGCTGCAAAATGCAGTGACTTCAGAGAGGCACACATACCTATGTGGCCCCCGCAACCGCTGCAGCCTCAGTGGGTCTGATTATTCTGGGCCTAGAGCTTCATTTCTGACCCCTGTGCTTTGTTTTTGTTTTTTTCTTTCTTTTTTTTTTTTTGTGGGTACTGGGGGTCGAACTCAGGACTTTGCGCTTGCCGGCAGGCGCTTGTGCTGCTGAGCGATATCACCGGCCCCTTTTCTTCTTTGTATGTGGGTACCGGGAGTTGAACTCAGGACCTTGTGCCTGCCAGGCAGGCGCTTATGCTGCTGAGCTATCTCACCGGCCCTGTTTTTTGTTTTTTGAGACAGGGTCTCACTATGTAGTTCAGGCTGGCCTTGAACTCACTATGTAGCCCAGGCTGGCCTCGAACTTGCAGTGATCCTCCTGCCCCAGCCTCCCGAGGACTGGGATTAAAGGTGTGCACCACCACACCCGGCTCTCACTGTTTCTGTTTCTGCAAGGCGCTCTGCTGACTCTTGCCTCCGGGCCTTAGAACAAGCTGTTCCTCTCTGTGCTCCCATTCTGCTGTCCTGCATTATCACTTGGCCAACTCCAGGTTCTCCATGGAGCTTCATGGAGGGAGCAGGAAAGCTCCCTCTGCTTTCTTGCTGATACCTAAAAGGAGATCAAGATGCATCTTGGGTTTGCTTCTTTCCACTTCTAGCTCTGGGAAGGGCTTTGATTTCATCACTTTCTAGACATAACCAAAGGCAAATTACTTAAGCTCTTGCAGGCCCATTTCTTCACCCATACACTGAGCACGATTCCAGTAGGGTCTGCAGTGTCGTTCTTGGGATTTCTTATGCAAAGTGCATAGAAGGTGCATGAGATCAGTCGGCCCTCTGCATCCATGGGTTCCTCCTCTGCCGATTCAACCAAACATAGATTGGAAATATTTGGAAAAAATTTGTGTTTGTATTGAATATGTACAGACATTTTTTCTTGCCACTGTTCCCTAAACAATATGGTACAACAACTATTCGCACAGCATTTACATTGTATCAAGTGTTACAAGAAAACTAGAGATGATTTCAAGTACACAGGACTATGTGCATAGGTTCTAGGCAAACACTACACCAACTGAGGATGTGCAGATTTTGCTCTCCAGGGGGACCTGGAATGAACTCCATAGGTACCAAGGGCTGACTGTGTAGCTTGGCTCCTTGGCTTAAGGGTGCAAGTTGGGTGGGTAGTGTTTTCTGGGCAGGGCTTGCTCTGTGCACTATGGCGGAGATCTCTTATAGAAGGGGCTTCCCTACAATGACATGACCACGCCTGAAACCCCAAAGCACCTTCCACACTGCCTTTTGGAGTGCTTCCAGCTGTCTTGCCAACAGAGTCTCCCAGGTTTAACTAGACACGCGGCTGTGCTCTTCAAAGCCACCCCCATTGTAATGAGATCTAGGATCACACTCAACCCTTGGACGGTCACTCTGAGCATGAAATTAGGGTAAAAGCAGGCCGTAATAGGCACAAGCTCCTAGGATCCCTGAATAATTATCTGATGAGCTGGGAAAGCCCATATTCTGTGCGAGATGCGGGTGCTGTCTGCAGAAAGCATGTATGGAATGAAACTGTAACCAGCCTACTTAACTGCTTCACATTCTTATTTCTCTGGTTTCTAAATTTAGCCACCAGAATCTCCAGGGAATCCACCAGAAACTTACCGATTGGTGGACCCTATCCTCAGACTGGATTCACGTTTGGAGCCCAAAGAGAATTGGTTGGTATTTTCAGCCTTGCCAAGGAAGAGGTGCTGACCCATGCATGACCCTCGGTGTCTGTTCTAAAAATATCCTACAGAGCTGGCATGGTGGTGCATGCCTGTGACCCCAGGACTCAGGAGGCTGAGGCAGGGGGATTGCCACAAGTTTAAGGCCAGCCTGGGCTACATAGTGAGTTCAAGTCCAGTCTCAACTACATGGCAAGACCTTGTCTCGAAAAACAGACAAAAGTCAGAAAACAAAACAAACAATAAAACCAAACAAAAATTACAGTTTGAGAATACTGTTAAGATTCATCCCACTAATCTGCTTTTATTTCATGCTTAAAAAGTAATTCCTAGCCCAAAATTGGCTTCATGTGTGTATTTGTCGAAGACTATGTTAATGTGGTAGTTTGACTATTGCAATGCTTATAAGGTAATACTTACATTCTGGTTTATTCATCAGTCTCTTGTAAGTCCAGTTGGGAGACAGAGAAAGTCAAGATGAATGGAAAAAAGTACTTTTTGGATCTGCGGACAGTAGAATTTAGAGGTTCTGCTCCAGTACTTGGGTCATGCAGCCAGTGCTCACCAAATGACGTGTGTCCAGTCTACTTGGATGTTGGGTTGGGATCATGTAACTTAAGGCCTACCCAACTGGAAATTGAGAAATGATGTACTATACCAAAGGCAGTAAGAGTGAAGAACAGCCCTCCCTGTCTCTCCTTCACCTTCCCCAGTACGAGGGAGACTGAACCCAGAGTCTTCACGCTTAGCTGCATCTCCACCTTCTTTTTTATTTTTCGAGACAGGGTTCCTAAATCATTCAAGCTGGGATTGAACTTGTAATCTTCCTGGCTCAACCTCCCAGAGCACTGGTACTATATATGTACCACCAAGTTTTGTATGTGCCATCACGGCCAGCTAAGGTGGCAGAACTTTAAAATGAGGGCTTGGTCTCTAGGTGACAGCACTGTTGGAGGCAAGGCCTGGAGGGGATACTGGGACTTCAATGCTTTCCCGTATCTCTTGCTTCCTGGCTACCATGAGCTGAGCAAGTTTTCCTCTGCTACGTGCTTCTATGACACGCTCCTTGCTACAGAAACAAAAGCAACTGGGCCAACCAATGATGAGCTGAACCTCTGAAGCCAAAAGCTGAAAGGATCCTTCCTCTTTTTAGCTACTCATCGCGGGTATTTGTCACAGCAATGGAAGGCTAACACATCAAGGGACAATGCTACCAAAAGCTTCCTGGTGCGACATGAGCATGAAATGAGGCTTGGCTGTGCTCAGTGACAGATTTCCCGGGCTTCCTGCCTTGGTGAGCAGACGTGAACACCCCCAGTTCTCTTGGTCACAAGGTGCAGCAGGAGTAGCTGGTCCTCTGGAGCACACCTCTGGTTCTGCGTCGGCTACCTGGACCAGAAGAGAAACCACCTAATGTCCAGGTCCCACCTTAGTGGGGGATACTTATTTGGTGTACAAATGACCACCCAGAAAATCAGGAAGGAAAACAACTCATCCTGGGAGAAGCTAGCATTTTTTCCTTTGGCTATTTCTTTGGTCTAACTCATCCAGACTTCTGAGCCCAGAGCTTAGCACATAGTAGATGGTCACTAAAGATGATGATCTATCAGACTTGTCTTGGAAAGGGCCAAAGAGGCAGATTCTTCTTGTATGAAGTTACAGTCATTGAGCATTTATAAAGAAAAAGTTTATTTTCATCACAAGAAGCACACAGACTATATACAATACATAACAACAGAAGTAAAAAAAAAGTGCATTATGCATCTTCTACTGCAAATTCACAGTACAAAAGATACTGCCTTTTAAATACATAATATAAAAAACAAGAAGACAATTAAAAAAATCATTGACATTGTAACACAACACATGGGAACCCACCTGTAGCTCTTGAAAAATCAAAGAGTAACTTGTCTGGTGGAGTTCCTAATTGGGCAGGGGGATTGATCTGTACCTACATTTTGTTGCAAAAGAGCTCAGGACACTAACAGAGAGGAAAAATAGGATAGCCTAGGTGGTAACTGACCTCTATTAAATAAGAGGACAAATTGTGTGATGGGCGATGGGTGATGGGTGGGGCTGTGGTGCAGAGGGCCCGAGGCCTGCACCACTTCCCATCTGGATGGCAAACCAAATTGCTTTTTTTCACTGGCTACCAAGGGATGCAGTGCCAGGCGACAGCGGCCTGGCATGCAGGAACAACCAGTGCTGTGTCTAGAGGCTCCTTGGAGTAGTTGTGGACACGCAAGGTCAAACTGCATAGCAGAATCAACACAAGTCTCAGAAGGACAAACTCAAGCCCTAAGACCAACTACTGTGGACAAGACAAAGTCCCCAATCACTGAAGAAGAGTTTTACAGTTTGCATAAATACACAGTATTTGTAAACTATTATTAAGGCACTCAATTGTAAAACAATAATTACAGTGTAGGAAAGAGGGGGGAGCAGCTATCTTCTCATGCAGCAAGTCCCTGGATCAGGGCAGCAAAGGCCAGATGGTCTGGTTAGAAAGACACCAGGTTCACAGCAGGGCTGAAGGACGGAGTTTCAGCCCGAATGCCAAATAGGAACAAGACACCCATGTGTCTTCAGATGGACCTGAGGCCTGCACTGGGCAGCATCCCTCCAGATGGGTCCAGGGGATTCCTTTGTAGCTCGGGGGATACAGCAGGTATATGGATGAGCGAAATGATCACATGGTAATTTAATTCAAGTTGTATATACTCAATATATATATATAATGCATATACTAAAACATATATATATATGCACATATACATATATGCATGCAAAGTAGAGTTATTCAACTGTAGAGGAGACAATAACAAAGCAAGTGGCTGCACACAGGAGTAAATAAATTACCTTCATTTAGCCTTTATCGTTAGCAGGAACTTGGAGGGTGGAACCAGGACAAGGGAACCAAGTTTGTACTGTCCAGATGTCACCAAGTTTCTGATCTACACAGCTCTCTTGCCAAAGGTGAAACAGTTGCCCTCAGGGATGTGTGTGGGGGTGGCCGCTGGATGGCCAGCTAACTAGCAGGATTGAGTAAACGAATTCCGGCACCAAGAATTTCCAGCTAACAGAAAGCAATTCCTTTCCCTTCAGGTACTTTGGGGTAAGTTACCTAATATGACCTTAGCTAAGGTCATTTGTTCCTGCAGGGGAAAAAAAGCAGTCCTGGGGAGTTCACAGCCTTTGGCCATGAACTGAGACAGGATAGGACTGCCCTGAAGGTGTATTCTGTTCACACTCATCTCCATTCTGCAGCATCCTCTGGGCTAGGATATGGTGGGAGGGCTTCAGAACGGACTGGAATGCTTTTGAGCTGGAGTGGGTGGGCAGGTGGAAAAGAATGGAGTGTGGACACTGCAGCCCTCTGTGTACCTGGTGAGTAACATACACTATCAAACCACAGGGCGCAGTGGAGAAGGGCCTGCTACCCAGCAGTGAGCTGCTCCACACGCAGGGGACTGCACAGGTAGTAAGAAGGCAGGGAATACATAGAGAAAGAAACCACATTTTTAGAAAGTTTGTGCAACCAGGGACATTGCTAGAGATCTCTGAAATAACTCTTAGAAAGAAATGGAAATTTGCACTGTCAAGATTTTGGTCAGGGGGCAGCCTTGTCTTTCCTCTGTGATCAGTTTTCCCCTTATGCTTAACAAAACCTGACGACGACCTTCTATATCAATGCAAGACAAGGCTGGAGCGAAGTTCAGTCTAATTTCTGGCATGTCACATCAATCAAGATGCGCAGAAGGGTGAAAATCCGCCCAATACACAGGGTGCTGGGCAGATCAGAAAATACTCCTTTCCCCTTACATCAACAGAGGCATCAGTGAGGGTGAGGGCCGCCAAATCAATGGCTTGTACAGCATCAGTCCGTGCATTCTCTGCATGCCTCTTTTGTGCCACTTACATTTGGAATTTTCCTTGTCATCTAAGGTTACATACAAAGCACCAGCCAAGCTGTGGCATATCTTTTTTTTTTTTTTTTTTTTTTTGTGGGTACCGGGGGTCGACCTCAGGACCTCGCGCGCCAACAGGCACCCGTGCTGCTGAGCGATATCACAGGCCCCTTTTTCGTATGTGGGTTCCGGGAGTCGAACTCGGGCCCTCGCGCTTGCAAGGCAGGCGCTTAAGCCGCTGAGCCATCTCACCGGCCAGCTGTGGCATATCTTAAGGAACTTTTTTTTCTTCTGATTACCAGTATGACTGTGCCGAAGTGCCCCTAGATTAGCAGAATGCTTTTGCCTTGCTAATCTAACACTTTTAAAATTGCTGTATGTTTACAGGCACTGGGTCTGAGTCTCCAAGAACAACCTTCATCCCTTCCTCCATGTCAGAGTGTGAACCATCAATAATCAAGAATGTTTCATCAGCTCTGCTGATGGGGACCAGTGCCCTGATCTGCCTGGATGTTGGCTGATATACTAGCTGTGCTTCTAAAAAGGAATGGGTAAGTTTGCCAAAGACCCACTTATATTTATAATCTTCCTCACTCCTACTCCTTAACTGGACAAGAAAAATTATAGCTTTCAAAATTAAAGTTTTCAAAAATGTAGCCCTCTTCTACACAGATGTGTTTAAAAATTCAACAAAAGCCTATCATCATCAAATTTAAAGGATTATTTTGACACAAAAATTGATCTGCATGAAATTTAATTTGGCAAAACATAATTGAACTTGATAGTTTTTTGAAAATATGCTTTCGTTGGCTGAGGAAGAAGGGGGAAACCCCACAGGGTTTCCGGAGTAAGTGGATAATCCCCTTGTAAGGTGATTTCAATCGACACCAGTGGGAAAACCAATTCCTATAAAAAGTAACATATATTTTTAAAAAATCATGCCAGGGAGAAATAGTTTTTGGAGATGGTGTTTACCAAAACTCTCTGCACTAGCTGAAACAGGAACTAGCCTTCTTCTTGAAGACCCTTCCTGGGTGCCCTCTAGAACAGCTGCTTTGGGGGCCAGTTCTGGCCAATGGAAGATGGTGACTCATGCATCTACTTTCCAAACTTGGCTGATCCTTGCATGCTTTCTGGTTTCACTGAGCTAATCGCACTGATCCAGCTGAGGGCAAGATGGAATTGTGGGCATGCTCCTGTGTTCCCCACATACATGCACAAGAGAGGTGGTGGGGGGAGCTGGCAAGGCCTGGAGTTGGGAGGACGGGAAAGTTTGGCCTAAGGTATCCACAAGACACAGGAGGCCTTCGAATTTGCCTTCTTTCTGCAGGGCCATAGGCAGCAAAGGTCTATAAAGGGCCTGTATGTAAGTATCTACGGCTTTGCATGGACTCTCCTACATATTATTTTTTATAACCCTTTAAAACGTAAATACCATTCTTAGACCACAGGAGCTCTACACCAGTTTGCAGAGCCCTGAATCAAGCCCTTCTGCTTTCTCCAGAGCTGCTTCTCTTTCTTCGAAATATTTTAGCACTCTGCTTTGCTGACAGACACCAGGGGAGCCCCTGGATTCAAGGCCCAAGCTGCAAGCCACCCTGAGCTTACCTGGTTCTTTGAGGTGCTACCTAAAGCTGAGGCTTGGGCTACAGCATCCTCTACTCCATCACTGCTGCTGGGAGGAGCTGCAGAAACGGGAAGCAGCACTCTCCCCACAGGAAGGGACAGCTGTAAACACCTGTGAAGCTTTCATCAGTCTCACTCTGCTCAGAGAAGCTGCTCAAAGTGGCTCTCGGAGTAGGACCCATAAGAATCTTGCCCTGACATTCCCTTTGCCTCCCAAACAACAGTAGATGGGACCTACTGAGCCTGAGGGTCAGGGCTTCTGGCAGGACACTTCAATCCCAGAGCTACTGCCCCAGTGTTCCCCAAACTTAGATACAACCTCATCTGGTTTGGCAGCAGATTCGGCCCCACAACGCTTTGGCATGCCTCACTAGGCACGCTGTACGCTTCCCCACTAGCAACACTGAGAGCATCACACACATTTCCCTCACCTGACCTGGGTGCTGGCCTAATGCTCATCACCCAGTCACAACAACAGAACCGTGACAGGAGACTTTAACTGAACAGGCGACGGCCTCTTAGTGCAGCACAAGTTCAACAACAGGCCTGGAGGCGTCTGTCTGCTGACTTTACCCAGTAGTGATCTGCTTGGTGCAGTCAAACTGAATGTCTTAACACTTTTCGGGGTCTAACAAAACAAAAAACTCCTTCTGACACAGCATTATTCCTCAGAATGAGCCTTAGTCATTATTGTATTTTAAAAACAAACAGCATAGCAAGAACAGAGGTAGGACTCATGTCGCCATCCCAGAGCTCTTCCAAGAGGGCCGGAATGAAACGTGGGCCATGACGATGATACTACCAACATGACCCTTCTGCATGTTGCAAATGGAGTATTTTGGATGTGTGTGCCTATCTGTGTGTTCTTTAATACATGATTCTTCTGAAAAACAGGACAGAGTGTGTCTGCTGGCTGACAATTCCTGGATCTCCCAGGCCACACACCGGCACCTCCCCTTTCTTCTTGTGCTATAAATTATTTTTGTTTCTCCTCCTCCTATGGCAAGAGGGAAGAAAGCCTAGATGACTTTGGTTGTTTAAGACAAATCAAGATGCAAAGGATGGATGAGAATCCACAATGAAACTAAGGGAGGGACTGTATGAAAATGTAAGTCCAATGAAGCAAAGTGGGGGGTGTCAGCTTTTGCTCATCCTCAGGAGGCTTTTCAAGTTTTCTGGGGAAGATTTCCCTGATGGTTTGGAGGCTGCAGCTGGGTTCCTTGGGGTGGCCTGGGGTTCATGCAAGAAGGAAGATTTGCCGCACTTGGCATCCTGGGAATCGGCGGTAGTGGCCGTGTCGGCCTCACTGGACAGGTCTTCTGTTGAGAAGTTGAGGCTTCCCAGCTTGGCAAGAGAGTGGGAGCGCTTGAGTGGGGAAGAGACAGTGAGGCCTGCCAGCCGGAGCCGGGTCTCAATCTCCTGGGTCCGCTGCTTCACCAGCCCTGGCTTCCCCCGGACGCTGTGGATGCTGTCGCTGCTGGAGCTCCGTGTCAGGTTGGAGCTCATGGAGGAGGAGGTGGGGGTGTAGCAGATGGTCTTTAGGAAGTCTCTGGAGAAGTTACTGGTGTGGTCCAGGCGGGAGAGGAAGGGAGGGGGGCTCTTCAGCAAGGCTCCTTCCAATGGCAGGGGGGTGGCCTCTGATTTCTCGTCACCCCCTGCCTGGCCAGGCAGAGCTGGGGGCTGTGGCTCCTGGAGCATGACCAACTCCTGGCTCTCCTCGGGGATGCTGTCCTCCAGCCTGCTGGTGGCGCCATCCCTGGAGCAGCTTTTCAGCTTCTCTAGCTCTTTGGTGTGCTTGCGGACCAGACCCGCCTTCTGCAGCTGAATGATGGACTCCTGGTGCTGCATCAGGTAGCTATTGGTTGTTGGTTTCTCAGACTCGTTACTGAAGAGAAGCCTCAGGTCCTTCGCTGGCTTCAGATCCTTCTTGGGTAACGAATCTTCCTTCACTTCCATGTTGGGAGAGTTCTTGTCACAGTGAGAATTCTTCAACAGGAAGGACTTGGGTAGGACTTTTGGGGTCTCTCTGGAAGGTTCCGGAAGGCTAGGTGATGGCTCTGGGGCAGCCCCAGCCACACTGCCACTACTGTCTGGTCTCCTTGAAGCTGTTGGTGGAAGCAATGGAGGAGTGTCAGCTGCACCACAGGCTGGCTTCTCCAGAGCTCGGGACCTGCTAGACATGTGGGCCATAGAGGAAGATGTGATGTGGGGCAGGAAGGCAGGCTGGGTGCAGATGGCAGGAGCACTAGGGTCCTCACTTTGCTCTCTGAAGGCCTCAGGAGTCCTACTAGCTGTAGGGTACATGCAATTGGCACAGGATTTGTAGGAAGGCTTGACTTTGGTGAGGATCCCAAACATGGCATCATGCTGGAAGGGGACAAGAACATGGTACAATCATAAGCCAAGGATGAAAAAAATTGGGGGGCAAGGAATGAGCAGGGTGTGGAGCTGGGGAAAGGTGCTTTCTTTATTTAATGCTGAAAAAGTGAACTGCTGGAATCCACCTGAATAGCATAGGTTAAAGAGGACTGAGAAATACTGAGCCAAACTTCCCAGAAGCCAAGGCCTGGGATCCCAGGCAAACCTCTGGTTACAAGGCCAGTATGGTCAAGGCAGGGTGTCCCAGGACCTCCCTTGTCAACCTGCCTCTGCCACCTGCGCAGTGTGACCCTGTTCCAGGCTGTAGTCTCATCTGGAAAGCAAGGTAACCCCTATAGATCACAGCATTAGGAGAAAGAAATGACAGCATTCCTGTCACTGAAGCACAGAAAGGGGGCCTCTCTCTGGAGCACCCACAGCCTGAGAACTGAGCCCCTCCTGTCCAGCATGAATATAGCATGGCTCCTGAACCATCACCCAGCTGAGTCTCCACTAAAAAGCTGGCGAAGTACAAAATGGTTTTTGGGAAGAGTCCAACAGGGGCCTAAACACAGGTGCCTACCGGCCTGGACCAGAGGGCCAGAGGTACCTTACACTGGTAGAAACATGCCTGCTTTGTTTCCCAAGGAAATCCCTGTCTTCTGGTCACCAGGACTCTGAGTGGATGGGACATGTGTCTCTACACCCCTGGCCTTCTGCCAGGCAGGGCAATCCTTCAAGGCCTTGCCGGCCAACTGGCAGGGGGTTGTGATGGAGGTGAGACTGTCAAAGGGTAGGCAGGGGGAGATGACTCTGCGCATTGTCCAGCTGTATGACCCTGGATGATGCCTTCCAGGCCAAGGGCTGATGGAGGCTTCTCAGGGTGTTCCCCTGCAAGTGGAGCCTGAGTAGCATCCCCATTCCCCGAGCTCCAGGAATTAACATCATCCTGTGTCGGTGACTGCAGGGGAAGGTGGGGGGGCAGGCTTAGGTGGGTATATGGTGGAGCGAGAGGGTTCCTCCGGCGGATCTTCTCCCGGTCAGGAACCCTGCACCAGCTTCTGGGTTCTCCAGTCAGACCTCAGTCTTGTCTAATCAACGGAACCCTAAGAAGGCCTGAATTCTTGATGTAGAAATTTTTTTTAAGTTCTAACCAAAGTCTTTTGTGTTTGCTTACTCTAAAACCTGAGTTGAATAAATCTAGCACAGTGGGGCTCTGAGAGCAGCATTCAGAGAATTCCTTCATTCCAGCCAGATTCATGGAGTAGTGCCTGCCCGGAACCTAGATTGCATCAGGTTCTAGGCCTGAGGACAAGACACCACCCAACCTCCAGGGGATGCCTGCTGCCCCCTGGTGGGAACAGGTCAGAAAGCTGCATGAGGAGTGCCTGTAATCTCAGCACTTTGGGAGGTAAAGACAGGAGGATGGAAAGTTCAACACCAGCCTGTGCAACTTAGCAACTTAGTGAGACCATGTCTCAAAATAAAAAATAAAAAGGGCTGGGCTGTAGTTCAGTGCAGAGGCCCTGGGTTCAACCCCTCTTACTTCAAAACAACAGCAAAACAAAAACAACAACGAAAGTGCTGGAACTGTAATCCCAGCACTCTGGAGGCTGAGGCAGGAGGATCGCGTGAGTTCAAGGCCAGCCTGGACTATATAGTGAGACCATGTCTCAAAAAACAACAAACAAACAAAAAACCTCCCAAAAACACCAAAACAAAACAAAACAAAAGGGCTAGAGATATAGCTCAGCATGAAGGTTCTGGGTTCAGCCCCCAGTACTGGGAAATAAAAAGTGCTGGTGGAGAGGGCTGTGTGTGCTCAGAGTCTCTAGGGAAGGGAGCTCTGTGGAACAGGCAAGTGCTGCCCAAGCAGAGGGAGAATAGCATACAGGCGCAGAAATGAGCATGAAGGGTCCAGCCATAATGGAGGGCGGGACAGGGCAGAGGGGCACAGGGATTGCATCCTCACCCTCCCGAGCAGTGCGTTTCGGTCCTCACTCCATGCTCTGTGTCCTGGTCATCTCAGGCTCATGGCCTGACCAGTCTCAAAGCTTTCCCATGCTTCCCAGTGCCTGGGAAAAGGCATAAAACCCTGCCAGCATGCATGGAGAACTCGCGCGCCCGGCCACCTCTCCAACTGCACCTTTCACCACTGCCCCTCCACCGTGGCGTCCAGCTCCTGTCTCGCCCATGCCAAGGTCTCCCAGTCCTCAGGGGCTTGGTACCTGCTGCTCTTGGCCCACAGCACTCTTCTCAGCCCTCTTTGCTGCTGCTTCTCTGCCCTGCACTCACCAGCTCCTGTCACAGTCGGTCTGTCGTTACATAGAGGGCTCGCCACATCTGCCCTCTTTGCGACAGCCTCCTATGTTTTGCCCTTCGTCTGTGCCCTAAAACTGCACGTGTGTAGGGCTGACGTACAACCACACCCCCAGCCAGCCTGCCACACCATGGTTCATAAATGGAAGCTGGACACAGAAAAGGATGCTTGTCTCTAGGCCCTTCTCCCTTGATGATGTCATGCATTCAGTCTAATTCTGGTGGAAAAAGACCAGCTGAGACCTAACTTCCCCTGCTGGCCAAGCCCCTCACCTGGTCACCATCCAGTGACTCACAGTCATGCTGCTGCTTTACACTAACCAACCATGCGTCACTGTCCTCTCAAAACAGTTTATATCATTGTCTTTACTGTTATTTGCTCTCTGAAGGAAGTGGCAAGTACTGGGGAAATCCGTAATTCCCATCTGGTTTGGAAGGAATACATCTCATGACTTAGCAGCCGGTACATGAACTTCCCAGTTTTGTTTGCGCTGTAACGCCACGGTGGTTACAAACGGTTCCACTTGAGTGTGCCTGCCTGTATCCCCAGCGCTCAGCCGTCCTGTGTGGTGGGCAGAAGAGGCCAAAGGAACACGAAGTTCCTCACCCCAGGCCCTGGTAAGCCAGAGCAGCAGCAGCAGCTGAGACCAGGCTGCCCACCACAAAACCAGCCCTCTGCTCCCAGGCCACTTCCCGATGGTGACACTGGGAGATAGGAGGCGGCAACGGGTGATTTTCTGAGTAAGCACAAGGCTGACAGTAAACTTGCTGCAGACTATTCACCCAGTGCGATAGCTGCGGAGATGACTCCAAGTTGGGAGACTAGATACTTGTTAACACTGAGAGGAACTACTGTCTCTCTCTTTTTTTTGAGACAGGGTCTTGCTATGTAGTGCAGGCTGGTCTTCAACTCAATTATGTAGCCCAGGCTGTCCCTGAACTCATGACAATCCTCCTGCCTCAGCCAAGTGCTGGGATTACAGGCGTGAGCCACCACACTGGCTACTGTCTCTTTTAAAGGATGGTGACGGTACTGTGTAACGTTTCATACTAGAGTATTTGGGAACACAGTGCTGCCTCTGAGATTTGTTGCTAAGTTGTCTCAGGTGAGGGGAAATGGGTGGGGTGAGCCGAAACATACTGATACAGGTTGAAGTCAGGTGTCACACGCTTTACATCATTTGTTAAGAAAAAAGAAAGGGGGCTGCTGAGATGGCTCAGCGGCGTAAGCGCCTGCCCGGCAAGCGCGAGGTCGTGAGTTCGACTCCCGGAACCCACATACGAAAAAAGGGCCGGTGATATCGCTCAGTGGCACGGGTGCCTGCTGGCACGTGAGGTCCTGAGGTTGACCCCCGGTACCCACAAAAAAAAAAAAAGAAAGGGAGCTGGAAGCCTCACCTAAGAGAGTAGTAAGTGTGTGGGTGAAAGCATGCAGGGGTTCCGTTTGTTCCCTACAGACCTGATCAGCCCACGCAGCCCCGCTGGAGTAAAGCCTCGGGGGCTACAGACGGCACCGGGCTCAGCAGCAGCAGGGAGGCGATGACGTGGTGCCAGGCCTACCTCAAAGTCGTCTGGGCAGCTCCTCTTGCTGTTGTTGTTATTGAGGTTCTCCCGGTTGAGTGGGCTTCTGTCAGGCTGGGTGGGGGGCCGCACCCACCTCCCTGATCTCGGGCCCTCCTCCCTTTCTACCTCCTCCTCCTGTGGTGAGGAGCCGCTCTGGGCTCTGGGGCTCCCAAACTCGAGTCTCTTCTTCACATCCTTCTCACAGAGTCCAGCAACTTCCTGGGCTCGCCTGGCTGGCTTGAGCACCTCTGCTGGCTGGGTCGCATCCTCCAACACAGCATCCCTCTCCAGGTCCTCCACGTGGACCAGGCCGCCAGTGTCATAGTTGGAGGAAGAGAGGAGGGGGTCTGAGAGTCTCTGGAAGCAGTAGGGGAGAGTGGGCCCTCCTGGGGTTGGGCTTCCTGGAAGCCCGGGTTGGGCGGCATCATCCAAGCAGGGCAGGGGGCTGTCCGCTGGGGCGCTGTCCAGGGTCTCTGGTAAGAAGTCGCTGGGCTCCGCAGGATCATCCACAGGCGGCTGGAGGCTGCTCTCTGTTTGTTGGCGCCAGAGTTTGTTGTGCCGCTGTTTGCTGTGGGGACAAAGGCAGAGGAAGTGAGTGGAGAGGGACAGCACCAGAGGGTCCCAGCAAGCGGGGGCGGGGGGAGCAAGCAAGGGACAGCCCAAAGTCAGGTGGGAGCCAGGGCAGGCTCTGGCTCTCTTGGTTCACTTGTTTCCAAGCACACAGGGATGGGAAGAAGTTCAACACTAGGGCCCTAAATCATGGCTTGCACAAGAAACCTTACATGACCTCTTTTCTTTTCACAGTACTAGGGATTGAATTCAGTCCTTTCACACTGGGCTACACCCCCAGCCCTTTTTTTTTTTTTTTAATTTCAAGACAGGGTCTTGTTGTTTTGCCTGGGCTGTGCTCAAACTTGCAGTGCTCCTGTCTCAGCCTCCCAGAGTGTTAGGATGACAGTTGTGCACCACGCACAGCTAGGGAAGCCTTATGTGATTTTTTTTAATCACGTGACGACAACACCGCGGGTATGCGGAAAGTCTGGATCTGTGGTCTGGATCTCAGTATCTGGCCCCATCACACTGTATGAACTTAGTTACATTACTGATGTTCCTCTCTCAGTTTTTCCATCTGTCATGTGAGAATAATGATCCTCTTCTACCTAGCCTACAGGGAAATTAAGAGACCAAAGCAGAAAGCACACGGGGCATGGTGGTGCATGCCTCTAATCCCAGCACTTGGGAGGCTGAGGCAGGAGGATCGCTGTGAGTTCAAGGCCTGCTTTTGCTACAGAGAGTTCAAGACCAGCCAGAACTACATAGCGAGACCCTGTCTTACACATACACACACAAAGCAGAAAGTGTGTAAAGGTCTATATATACTAATATAACTATGTAAACATGTAACACATATGAATATTTTTGGGAGAGCCTCCAAAAAGTATAAATATTTCTTTAAATGTGAGAGTTAACAGATCAGCTTTAAATAGTTTCTTCTAATATTATTTTTTTATTCAGTTTTGAGGAATGAACCTAGGGTTTCATCCATGCCAGGCAGTGGCTCTATTGATGAATTATACCCAGCCTCTATACTATTATTTTCATAATACTTTTTTTTTGCAGTACTGAGGATTGAACCCAGGGTCTTCTCACTGAGCTATATCCCCAGCCCTTTTTTAAATTTATTTTTGAGATAGCGTCTTACTAAGTCATTAAGTTTTCCAGGCTGGATTCAAACTTGGGATCCTCCTGTCTCAGCCTCTCAGGGTGCTGGAATTATAGATGTGTTCTACCACACCCAGCTTCATAATATATTTTTACAATGTAAGGAAAATAAAAGGTGGGGAGGGGAGAACAATGGGGGGAGAGGGAGAGAAAGAAGAGGGGAGAGAAAGAGAGTGCTAAGAGTGAAGTAAGGTAACTAAAGCTACCCCCTGAAGATTAGAGTAAGAGCAACTGGTGGGAGTGAGGGGGGTGTGAGGGTTAAGACAAGGGAAGTGTACAAGCAGTGTGAGTTAAGGATGTGCTGCTGTTCCTCAGTGCAAGGGAGCACCGCAATCACTTGTTTCTGTGTGCTCCATGTGACAACACTCCATCGGGCTGTGACAAAATGTCACAACACTGTGCTGCTATGAACCTGGCCCAGAGAACCCTGGTTAGACTGAAGGCAGCAAGTAACTGACAGGCTAAGGGAGAGAGCAGGATGCACGCTGGCCTCCTCTTCCAGCCCTGCCTGCGACCTGTCCAGCTGCTCTAAGAGTGACAGTGAAGAAGTCCAGAGATGTCCAGGGCTGCTCTCTGGACCCTGTTCAACGCTGCCAGGGCACTCTTGCTTTCCCAAACTTGGCCAAAAAGCTGGTGGACTTAGCTTCTGGCTTCCTTCCAACTTGGATCAGAAATACCCAAGGCAGGCCTACCTCTCCTACAGGCTGAACGGGACGGCAAGAGGGAGCGAGGGAGGAAGGCAGGGAGGCAGTATCCTGAGCTATAGGCTTAGAGCACCTGGGGTCCTGTGGTTGCATTGGAGACCTGCCTGGCATCAGTGAGGGACCCCCGCCAGTGGACCCACAGCGGCAGGATAACCTCAGGGCCGCCCTCCCTGAGTGCTCCCTGCCAAGGGGGCTGACACACCTGAGAGTGCTCCGTCTTGCTGTCCACTGGGGGCTGTGTGATGTGGGACATGTTAACCTCTCAGCCTTAGTTCACTATCCATCCTTGTACAGGGGGAGGGCTGTACTTTGCAGACTTTTTTGGGGTGGGAGTTAAGTGATTTTAGCAGCTATATTTATTGACTACTTACTAGGGGCCAGGTGGCAAAGAATCTGTAAAGGTAAACTTGCCTGAGCTTATGCAAATCTCAAAACAGCCCTAGTAGGTGTTGATTTATTTTTTCACTGTGGTTTTAACGCACACACCATTCTTGCTATCCTGATCACTTTTAAGTATACACAGCTCAGCAATACTAAATACATCCAAAATGCTGTGCAACCATTGTGGAAATGTGGCTCCATAAATTTTTTTTTCTTCTTCAGTAATGGGGATTGAATCTAGGACCTTAGCACTGAGTTACATACCCTGTCCTTTTTATTCTTTATTCTGAGACAGGGTCTTACTAAGTCACTAAGTTGCCCAGACTGGACTCCTCCTGCCTCTGCCTCCCAGAGTGCTAGGATTACAGGTGTGCACCATGACACCTAGCTCTGTAATTCATTTTGCAAAACTAAAATTGTGTACTCATCAAACACTAACTCTCTTTCTCCCTGCCAGCTCCTGGCAATCACCATCATATTTTCTTTCTCTTTTAATCTGACTACTCTTTGAATCTACTACACATATAAATGAGGTTCCACAGTATTTGTGTTTTTTTTTTTTTTTTTGTGGGTACCGGGGGGTTGACCTCAGGACCTCGCGCGCCAGCAGTCGCCCGTGCCGCTGAGCGATATCACCGGCCCCTTTTTTGTATGTGGGTTCCGGGAGTCGAACTCGGGCCCTCGCGCTTGCAAGGCAGGCGCTTAAACCGCTGAGCCATCTCACCGGCCCTTGTTTTGTTAATGGATAATTTTACTGAGCACTTTTGTCTCAAGGTTCATCCCAGCAGAACTTCCTTCCTTCATTTTTCTTTTTAAGAGACAGGGGTTTTACTATGTTACAAGATAAGGGAGGGCTTGTCCATCTGTTACCCAGGATGGCCTGGAGCTTCTGGGCTCAAAGGAACCTCCCGTCTCTGCCTCCCCAGAGCTGGGACTACAGGCATGTGCCATCACGCCCAGCTATAATTTCCTTCCTTTTTAAGGCAGAGAAACATTCTGTTGTATGTATGTGCCACACTTGACCTGGGTGTATAAATGTCTCAATGAAAGAATGTCTTTCAATTCCTTTAGGTATACACTCGAAAGTGGAAATGCTGGCCACTCTACTTTTCTGAGGGACCACCATTCTGTCTTCCATAGCGTCTGCAGCATTTGACCCTTGGGTGGGTGTGAATTCTGCCCTTGGAAGAGGGAACTAAGGCTCGGGTGATTTTCCAGCTTGTCTGTGGTGGAACCCAGCTAGTGGCCTCTGCTGTTCCTTAGCCAGCCCCGCCACAAAGCCTGTGGACCAAGCTTGGCACAAAGCAGGTGCTCAGGAAATGGAATCTGCACATGTCCACACCACACACCAGGTCCGGCCTTGGATGAGGAGTTCGGCACTTTTCCCTCCGGTAGCAAAACAAGCTTTATGTGTGTGCCAACAGAATCAAAACAGATCCCTCCTGGAAACCACTCATCAAAGCCCAAACAATAGTTATTTTTCTCAAACCAGCTCCCCCCGAAAGAAAGGCTTTTAGCTGCAGAAGCTGCTGCCAGGCCCAACAGGAGCAGGCAGGAATGCTGTGGGCGCCTGGCAGGCTTGGCCACAGGGCTCCTCCAGCTGAGTTTGCCAACCCGCCTCTCCAGGCAGGCACCCACCTTGCATCCAAAATGCCTTCATACTCAGACAGCTGCCTCATAAAGCCCGCATTGGGTCGTGTGATGCTACGCTTCTGCTTCACATAGTTATACGCTTTTTCCAGGGGCCAGCCAAATTCCTTCATCGCATAAGCTATGACTGTGGACGCGGATCGGCTGACACCCATCTTGCAATGGACCAGGCACTTGGAATGGTTCCTCCTGCAGAGTGGGAGTAGTTCGAGGGGGGAAAGGATTACTAATCTTCAGTAACTTCAATGTTCAAGCTTTACCAACTGATTCTTTTTTTAAGCCCTGAAGTTATCTCCTGGCCCAAATTCTCCTACATCCTAATGTTTATGGAGCAGATTCCATGCACCCTCTGAAGGAAATAACTTGGCTGTGAAATCAATTAGCAAACAATGGGAAATCAAGATAAACCTGCCCTGGCCTAGCCCAGCTTTGCAGGCTGGCTTCAAAAGGCAGTGGCTGTTTTCAGGGACAAAGTGAGAATCCTCCCAGTCACTAGAAAGGCTGGATCACCAGCAACCCTTTCTTGGGCAGCAACTGGGCAACTAAAGAGATTTCTGCAAAAGCTGCTCAGCTGCTACAGCAGATGGAGACACTGAATAAGCTACTGTAGAAAACAGGGTCAGTGAAGCGAAACTACACAGCCCTAGGGAGACCGAGGCGCTAGTGTGCAGCAGGGTCCAGGGGCAAGAGCCAGAATGGCAGCAGCTCTGGCTCAGCTACAACAGAAAGAGGCCAGGGGAGGAAGCTGGGCTGATCTGCTACCTGGGAGGAGGTGGTACTAGCCAGGTGCAGTGACTCCAGAAACAGTGCATGGAAGGGAACCCCAGGCTGCACCTTGTTCCGGAAGGCTGCCCCACTAGCTGGGAGCAAAAGCCAGGCTCCTATACCTGAGGCTTGCAATTCCTCCCCAAATTGCTGTGCCCACCCCCACAAATCTCCATCAGGGAGCCCTGAGTATATCCCCCTGGGAAAGCCAGAAACCAAGATGAGATTTTGGCAAGGACGCAGCATGTGGCTTTGACCTAGAGGGGTACAAAAGAAGGTGTTTCTCTTGATAGCATTTAAAGGGTTATGTCTTGCTCTTCAGGATTTCAGTAAGATAGTTGTTCCACAGGAGACAAAAGATGGGAGGGACTGCCGATGGGCTCCGGGGCAGTGGGCTGCCCCCCCACCTCTGGTCTGTCCTATCTAGGTGCATAGGAGCAGGAACACTTTACTAAGAGGAGAAAGCCCATATGCTTTGGAGATCAGCCCCCAAAGAGGTCTTAGCCCTGTGTGCTGGCCCTCCCTAGGGCCTCCTTTGGTCCTGCAACACCCTACAGGGAAAGCTCCCCAGTGTCTCTTGGTATTGGATCCTTGCCTAGAAACAGGGCTGATGACAAAATTTGGGGTCAATGTCACAATCAAGGGTAGGTGGGAGAGAATGAGCTCTCAGGTCACAGACGACCGACATCCTTTCCCCTTTGGTGCCTGGGATCCCCAGACCTCAGAGCCTCCTTGGCCAGCCGGCTTCTATGTTGGGGGGACTGCCACTCATTCTGCGCACCCAGGCTGCTGGCCAGTGTCTAGGTTGGATCAGCTTCCTTGCCCACTTACTTCGCTTTGTTTATAAAATGATATGCTTCGTTCCAATGGGCAAGAAGGTCTGTGGTCTCTTCATCATAGACTCGGATGTTGTGATAGGCAAACAAGCCAGGAAAGAAGTTGTCTATTTCTCTGGTGACATTTAAAATGTAGTCAACCCTGCAATGAAAAAAAAATATGGGGCTGGTGAGATGGCTCAGTGGCTTAAGCGCCTGTCTTGCAAGCGCGAGGGCCCGAGTTCGACTCCCGGATCCCACATACGAAAAAGGGGCCGGTGATATCGCTCAGCGGCACGGGTGCCTGTTGGCGCGTGAGGTCCTGAGGTCGACCCCCCGGTACCCACAAAAAAAAAAAAAAAAAAAAAAAAAAAAATATGCAGACTCAGAATGAAGAACTAAAAAGTAAAAGTAACAAAAAACTGCCAGAGGAAAAAAAAATTTTAATGTACATGTAGAGAGTACCTTCGTAGTGGGATTTGTCTTTTCCTTTAATAGTTTTTAAAATTCCCTTTACATGAGAATGCATTATATTTATACCAAAAAAAACCCCCTCTTACTTAAAAAACCTTATTAAGAGAGAATTCAGTTCTAAGCATTGCTAAGGAAATAAGCGTGTTACATAAATACATTTCTAAACTCCTTAAACTTTCAAAATTTCTAACTACCAATAGTATAGAGAATTAGCCTGTAATTCTGGCACAAGCCTGTAATCCCAGTTTATGGAAGGTTTAAACATGAGGATCACAAGTTCAAGGCTAGCCTGGGGCAATTTAGTGAGACCCTGTCTCAAAATAAAAAAATAAAAGCTGAGGATATAGCTCAGCACTTCCTGGGTTCAGTTCTTAGTATTGCAAAATAGAAAAAACAAAAAAATACACAGAGGTTTAAAAAAAAAAACAACAAGGGCCGGTGATATAGCTCAGCGGCATAAGCGCCTGCCTGGCAAGCGCGAGGTCCTGAGTTCGACTCCCGGTACCTGCTTAAAGAAAAAACAACAACAAAGTCTGCACTCAAATAGTTAAAAGCAGAATATATCCATCATCATTTATTCTTGGGAACTGCCTTTTTTTTTTTTTTTTTTTTAGAACAAAGGCAAGATATAAATAAATATTTGAGAGAGCCTGCTAACCCAGGTTCTGTAGTTCAGTATACTTAACCAGTTTTTTATTTGTGGAAGACCAAAATAATTTTAAGAATTAGAAAATATCTCACACAGGTTTCATAAGTGAATATTTATAAAACATTAAAAAGATACCTTTAAAAATCACCTACTTACTCCCAACAAGACAGAAGCACACAGAGTATCACCCCATATCTGAATACTCTGTTGAAAGACCACTTCTTAACCAGTAGTTCCAAAGATATATTTTAAGATTTGTTTAGTCTTGGTTTTCAAATGTAGTAATTCAAGAATGCCATCATGTCAGACCCACAGAATGGTGATTTTGTGGCTATGTTGTTTAAAAAAAAAAAAAAACGTCCAGACATCTGTTCTTGAAAGTCTAGGTTTAAACATTTTTCGTCCCTGCCGCTAGCATTTATTTCTCAGAGACAGGCATATGTTTTATGTTTCTGACCAACATTACTTAGTTGCAAGATTCCCACCAGGTCCAAATATAACCTCAGAAAGGGCCAGAAGTGGCCCAGCTTCCAGGGTTGCTGACCGGCCAAAGGGCCAATAGAGATGTGCATCTGCGCTAGGATTCTCAATGACACTGCAGAGTAGTGAGGTGGTGGGAGGGGCTTGGAGCCTTGTCAGATCGAGCCATCTTACACCACGTGAGTATGATTCAGAAAGCTTCTCCCTGCCACACACAATCACGTTAAGACTCCAGGAAAATCTAAAACCCATGAATTCAGAACGTGGCATTTTGAAGCACATCTGTGTAGCTATGCAAATCAGCCCCTCCGGCCACTTCAGCGCCCAGGATGCAGGCAATCACAGACAGGCAGCCCAAGGTCTCAGCCTCCATGGCTGGCGGAGCAAAGGGCTCCTGAGCTGCCCAGAAGGACAGGGGAAGACAAGGGGTGCAGACTCACCCTGAGCCCTGCAGCTCCTCCAGATTGGATGCATTCCATTCAGAACCCTGGGGGACAGATCACACAAACCCCCGTGAGTGTCACAGTTAGCCTCAGAGCTGCTTATGGGAGTCATGGGTTACCCTATCCTTAATGGTGGGGCTTCCTTTCACAGCCCTGGCCTCAGAGAGAATTGCAAGGTGTAGGCATTCATGTAGGTGACCAAGGGCCTGTGGGAAGAGCAAGTCCAGGGAAACCTGCGTGCCTCTCATTACTTCATTTCCCAGGTCTGTGGTCACCAGAGGCAATGACTGGCAACTTCTGCACCACTAATCATGATGGGAATCATTCTACCTTTTCTGGGAAATATTCTGGGAATATTTTTAAAAGTTTCCACCCTATGACCCAGCAATTCCATTTATAAAATGCTATCCTGAGGAAATAACAGAATTCACATAGTGATTTAGGAAGGTGGATGTTTATGATTATGCATAATAAAATAGTGGAAACAACCCAAAGGTCCAACAGGAAGAAATCAGTAAAATAAATGATGAATCCTTATGATGGAGCCATTAAATAAATCAGCCTTTTGCAGACTGTTTAGTGGCACACAGGGAAACACCACACAAGGAAAAAGAAAAAAAAGCAGGGTACAAAAGTACATAAACAGACTATGATTATTTCCTGTTCTTTTTTTCTTTTCAGTACTGGGAATTGAACCCAGGGCCTTTGCACTGGACTACATTCTCAGCCCTTTTAAACATTTTTTATTTTGAGACAGGGTCTCACTAAGTAGCTCAGCTGCCCAGACTGAGCTTGAAATTGCCATTTTCTGGCCTCAGCCTCCCCGCGCACTGGGATTATAGGTATGCATTACCACATCTGGCTTTTTTTTAAAAAAAGCTACGTAACCAGCTGGGCATGGTGGCGCAGACCTGTAATCCCAGCACTCGGGAGGCTGAGGCAGGAGAATTACTGCAAGTTTGAGGCCAGCCTGAACTACAGTGAGACCTTGTCTCAGAAAGAAAGAGAGAAAAAAAAAAAAAAAGCTATATAACCATTAAAAAAATCCAATGGGCAAGGCCCTAGGTTTGATTTCCAGCATTGCAAAAAACAGAACACTTCACAAAACATCAGATGGGAAAGTAAATAAACCAAAACGTTAAGAGCACCTACCACTGGGTGTGCGAGACAGGGGAGGGAGGGTGTTTTTCTCCTTCAGACTGATTTGTATTTCCAACTTTCTATAACATGTTTTAATTTACAACTTTAAGAATTGGTATCATTAGCAAACAAACCCTCAATTCCTGAACTTTCAACGAATATGGAGAGGAAAACACAAAGCAAAAATAATCACTTCGGTCTTCAGAGATGTAGAATGAGGAAGAGTCATCAGGGCAAAGGCATGAAGTGTCTTAGTTTCTCTGCAGCTGTCCTTCCCCGAGTTCCCAGACAGGCCCTGCTGGACCAGGTGGTGCGAGGCTCTGACCACGCTGGCAGTGTGCAGCACAGGACAAGTTTGCATATTTGACAGCCTCAACCCTAAAAATTCCTTTAATAGAGCTCTCATGGAATGTGACATAGACACCAATCCCCCCCACCAAAAAAATACATACAATCAATCTCTCTCCCTCTCTCTGGAATACTCCATGAAGAAAGGCCATGAACGCCTTCTACCTAGTGGAGAAAGAGGAGGGAGGTGCCTTCCAAAGGATTTCAGCAGTGACAAAATCAGTGCCCAATGCTCCCTGTGTTATCTTTCAACGTACTGTACAGTCTTCAAATCCACACATTTATATACATCTTCATATTTCATGTGTACACAGGTAGACTTACACATATCAAAGCATCAAAACACATAGTTAGGTAAGTGTCATGCCACAGACCTCTGGAGGATGCACTTACTTCCTGCAGGCTAAAGCAAAGTGCTCCTGTCTTCAGCAGCCCACATACACCCTCAGCTTCCAGGTTGTACTTTCTCCCCAGCCACACAAAGACTATTTATAACAGTGCCTCCTGACCCTGCATTCAGTACCTTCAATGGGTATTTTATTTAATGCTCATAATCATCTGGTTAAGTCGAGGAGGAAGGCAGAGTGGCATGCTCCAAGTCCTGCAGCAAGAGAGGCAGAGGCACAAGAACTTGGCCCCGCTGGGTCTGACTTTTATTCTACCCCAAGGCCTCCTAACTAATTTTAGTAACATGCCTTCCTCTATAGTTTCTGACTCTGAAACCTTGCCAGTTGCCTTCTGTAGTGATTTATAGCACAAAGATACTCAGCATGACCTGAGGTGCAGACAGCCACCCAACCCACCCACAGCTGCATGACGTGGGTGGACCCCACCAGCGGGCTTTGGGCACAGTGCATGGGAACAGCCTTCTGGACAGACTCAGAGGGGCAGCTCCGATTCAGTTAGCAATGTCTGCACTATTGTTTCTTATGTCTCTGGATACCTGGGCACAATTCTGGGACTTGGTGGGTATGCACTGTTATTAACTGGGGCCCTGGGGCCCATGAGCCATTTGGCGGTAACTGGATGGGGCCTATTTGTCAGTGACCGAAGAGGACTAAGGGCTGTGAGAGTCTGAAAGCACATGCCAGCTAACTATGCCAAACCACTTCCCAACAACACTGCAGCTCAGCTGGAGCTGCATCTCTAACATCTGGTGCCAGAGCAGATCAGCAGGCTGCAGGCCAAGGAGGGGTCAGAAAGGGGAGCTCCCAACAGAGTTAAGGGTGGGAGCTCCAGTGACTCAAACTTTTTCTCCCTGACTTGTTGCAAGCTCCAAAAGAGGTCTGATTTATGATCCCCAAAACAGATACCACTGGGCTGTGCCTCTTACGAGATAAAGGTGGTCGAAGATAAGGGAGGGCTTGTCCATCTGTCCCAAGATAAGCAGCATCTCGTTGTCTATGAATTCCTTGAATTCTTTCAAGTTACAGTTCATCTGTTTCTCTAATTCATTACGGATCTGCAAAGTGGAAAATGTTAGGAAGAGTGATCTGTTAAAGAAAAAAGCTGCCCGCCTCCAAGAAATTAAATTCAAAACGCAAACTATGACTGTTTTCAAAAAGGGTGTTTTTTTTCTTTCTTTCTTATTTTCCTCTAGAGTAATGCATCTGGATACAAGCAGCACATGTGTGGGTGGCAGGAATTCAGGTTACTCAGCCTACAAGTAAACCCAATTGGCAAAGTTTATGATTTCAAATAAGGAATCTTATTTTATTGGATCTTTTCTACCAAGTTTAAAGCACTTATCTTTTCACAATTAAATATCAACTATATCACATGAGACTGTAAAGTCAGTTTCCTTTTGCTTGGGAAGGTATCACAGTATGATTTCTAAAATACATTAATAAAAAAATATATTAAAATGTATGTAACTTTTTAAAACAGTAATTTCAACCTTTTATCTCTACCTAGTTTTAAGTTGTTACTGTAATTCATTGCATTCCTTGAACAAAAAGGAACAGTAAAACAACAACAACAATAACAACAACAAAACAAACAAACAAAAAAACAACTGATGCAGGAAAACATCAAAGGGAGAGAAGACAGTCCAGGATCTGAAACTTACTGTTCAATTGTAAACCTGTGCAGAAAGAAGTTTTTTTTTTTTTTGAGACATGGTTTTGCTACGCAGTTCAGGCTGGCCTTGAACTCACTTCGAAGCCCAGGCTGGCCTCACACTCACAGCAATCCTTCTGCCTCAGCCTCACAAGTGTGTGCCACCACACCTGGCTGAAAGAAGTTTTTTGTTTGCCACAAGGCAATGTGGGGCAGAATAGGGGTAGAGGGCATTAACAGCAAATGCTGCCAGACACAGTGACACACACTTGTAATCCCAGATACTTGGGAGGCTGAGGCAGGAGTATTCCAAGTTTGAGGCCAGCTTGGGCAACTCATAGAGACACTGTCTCAAAATTAAAAATAAAAAGGGCTAGAAATGTAGATCAGCACTTCCTGAGTTCAATTCCCAGTACCACAGGTGTGTGCGCGGTGCTGTGTATACGGGGGGATAAATGCTTCTTGGTGCAACCCATGCACCTCATGGAACTGTCAGGAAAGGTCAAACAAGTGAGGTTCAGAGAGGGCAAAAACACACCCAAGGTCTCACAGTTTTAGTAGAATTAAACTAGAGTCAGACTCCGAGGCCTGAGTCCACTGAGTCTTGCTGCCACTGTATAAAGGCAGAGAAAAGCCTACAAGAGAGCGAGCGAATCTAGAGATGACAAGGTATTGGCCAGGCCTGTTTCTGCTGCACAAATGTATATCCTATGACCCCCTGGCCTGCTACCAAGGCAAGAGTCCTCTTACTTCTTTGGAGGTCACATTTTCAAGATCCTGGCTCATCATGATGCTTCGCAGTTTGGCTTTGATGAGACGCTCAGTCCTTTCCCCTTCGGTTGGCCTGCAAAGAAAGAACATTTAGGAAAGCACAGAACTACAGAATGCCTGAGGTCAGGGGCCACAGAAACACTAGCTGCTCTGGGGTGTAGTGGGGTGTGGCCGGGGCACATAAAGCCCACTTCCAGTGTGCTGTTTTCCGGGCTTGGGAGAGGATGGATGGCTGCTCCACGCCTAGTTCCTGTATGAAGTGCTGCAGAGTAGAAGGCAGCTAAGAGGACAGAGAGCAATCTGGAAACTCATTCCCTGTTCAGGCTTTGCAGTGTCAGTCTCTTGGGGCAGGGCACTAGAACTGCCTGTGTAAAATGTCCCAAAATATTACGCCCTTTAGCCTCTTCCGAACATGCCCACATATGCAGCTATTACTGTGTCCTGAGCAGCCTGTCCTGCCTGGGTCCAGCTCCTGTCATGTCCTTCTCATACGGAATCAATGTTTATGTCTTCCCTATAACTCCAAGTTCACACAAGGTCAGGACAGCCCTTCCCCTTCATGTATCTAAAGCAACGTCACTTCTTGCCACACCGTCTCATGATTTCTTTGCATATTTGAACAATGTAGCTTTCAGTTATTTGGACTGCTTCTCCTCTGTTTCAATTCAGCACCAGCCAGGCATGGTGGTGCATGCCTATATCCCAGTACTCTGAGAGGCTGAGGCAGGAGGATCATTAGTTCGAGCCCAGCATGGGCAACTTATTGATTTAACAAGACCCTAAATTAAAACATTAAAAAGGGGCCAGGGATATAGCTCAGTGGCACAGTGCCTGCCTGGCAAGCTCAAGGTCCTGAGTTCAATTCCTGGTACCAAAACAAAACAAAAACATTCTTAAAAAAGTCTGGTGATGTAGCTTAGTGTGAAGGCCCTGGGTTCAGTTACAAGTAGTGCAAAAGCCACAAAAACAAAAAACACTGTCCCAAGCTGGGCATGGTGGCATACATTTGTAATTCCAGCACTTAGGAGGCTGAGGCAGGAGGACTGCCAAGAGTTCAAAGCTAGCCTGGGCTACCTAATGAGTTCAAGGTCAGCCTGAACTACATAGCAAGGCTCTGTCTTAAAACAAAGCATAACAAAAAACAGAGTTCCAGCAGAATGTGACACTTGGGGAGCAGGTCCTTGACCCAGAGAGAACAGCTTCCTTCTTTTTTCTCAAAGTAAACTCTGAAGAGCGTGGCCTTGGGCCACATTAGTGCTGTTGGTAACCATGTGACAAAGGCCATCCGCTTCACTATCGCTGCTGCAAAGGCAGACTCCCTTTTGGATCAAGGCACCTAAAGAGGCAGAGATCATGTTCGTGAGTCTCATGGAAGCGGAGAAGGAAGCCTTGGAAATTTAAGACCCTGGCAACATGCAAAGGAAAAGCCCAAACACAGAGCACTGCCCAGAGAAGGTGAAAAACACGACAGCACATCCTTTGAGATCTCATGGAAGTTAGGGATTTGTTCCCCAAAAACACACTCATCATTTGTCTCTAACTTTTTAAAGGGGTGTATGTCACACACCCAACAGCCGAAGGTGTCCCGGGACCCAGGTTATGTCCCTGCGGCATAAGCTGGTTCTGGGAAGGTGACGCTCAGTCAAGGTTCTTCATGAAGCTGTGCCCCCGACAGGCCCAGGGCCTGGGAGTTGGGGAGTTGGGTGCCACACGTACTTGTCAACAAACAGGGCCGGGGAGTCGGGCCGCGTGGACTCCAGGTCCTGCATGGCATTCCACTCGTTGATGCAGCTCTGCTCTGAGCCGATGCAGCTCTCGTAGTAGGTGGCCCAGATGAGTGCCACACCGCCAGGGAAGTAGTTGTGCCTTCGAGCCACCTCGCAGGCCTTGTGAAGCACCTGCAGGGCAGACCTGCGGGTGAAGGTGGGGAGGGTCAGGCCTGGAAAGGCACAAGAAGTGCTGGGTTTTCCCTCTGCCAGAGGGTTTAAGGTGGGGAGGTTCACAAAGGACTCACATGCTTACATACAAGGGCGTGTGTGCAACATATGGCAGATGAACAGCCAGCAGGATTCAGAGCTAGTCTCTAGGATGTATGCATCGACCATGTCCACAAGCACGTGGAGCATCCTTTATCATTTTGAAAGGGGTAAAAGATAACAAGAAGAAACCCCCAAAACTTCATAACTCTTCCAAAGAGTCTGGTTCACATGTTACTTTACATTCCTTCAATTAACTCCAAAGGATTATGATTGATTTTGAAGCTGTGGTATCCTTAAATGTAGGAGCCACAATGAAGCCTCACAGCAGAAAGAAAGGTCATTAATATACTGCAGAGAAACCTGACTGCATCATCCTAATAACTGAACTTCAAATCTTTCTACCAGCCCATCGACATGATCACAGCTTAAAGGCTCAGTTTGTTCACATAGGAACAAACTGAAGAGGGCGTTCTGGGAAGCACAGTGGGACAGAAGAAACGACATTGAAAATGTTTCACTAAGTCACCCTCTTTTGCTTCTCTTTGTAAAAATCGTATCTGTTCTATGATTGTCAGTTGCTCCACACCTAGCAGAGTGCTGTTCCCTTCACTGAAAACTCAACACCTACTGTGTGCCAAGCAGATGGAGTAAGCGACATTTTATCAGCAGGGGCTACAGAGATGTAAAAATATACCTTCGACAATAATTTTAAAAACGCAATTTAAAATGGGCAAAGGACTTAAATAGACATTTCTCCAATGAAGATACACAAATGGTAAATAAGTGCATGAAAAATGCTCAACATCAAGTCATTAGAGAAATGCAAATCAAAACCATGAGATACTACTTCACGACCATTAGGTGGTGATCATAGAAAATAAAAGTCGGGCACAGTAGCGCACACCTATAAGTCCAGCACTCTAGGAGCTGAGGCAGGAGTGTCCCAAGTTTGAGGGCAGCCTTGGCTACTTAGAGAGACCTTGTCTCAAAACAAAAGAAGGGCTGGGGATGCAGCTCAGGGGTAGAGTGCTTTCCTGGTATGCACAGGCCCTAGGTTTCAATCCCCATTACTACAAAACAAGCAAACACACACACACACACCTCAAAACAAACAAAGGAGAAAACCCAGGAGTTGACAAAGCTGTGTAGAAAATAGAACCTGATATTTTGCTGATAGGAATGTAAAATGGCATAGTCACTATGGAAAAGTTTGGTGATTCTCCAAAATGTTAACACCGAATTACCATATGAGCTAGCAACTTCACTTCTAGGTGTATAGTCAAAGGAACTGAAAGCAGAGCCTCTAATAAATGTGCACAGATGATCACAACAGCATTACTCACACCATCCCAAAGGCAGAAACCACCCTCATGTCCATCAACAGATGAATAAACACAATGTGATACATTCATACCATGGACTATCAATCAGCTGTTAAACACATAAGGAAAAAATTGGTACATGCTACAACATGAATAAACCTTTAAGCTTTGTGCTAAGAGGAATGAGACAAATATTGTATAATTTACTTATTTGGGTTCCTAGAATAGGGAGACTCATAGAAACAGGAAGAATAGAGGTTATCAGGCCTGAGGACAAGGAAAAGAAAAAGCTATTAGTTAATGGGTTCAGAGTTTCTGTTTGGGAAGATGAAAAAGTTCCGGAAATAGTGTGAATACACTTAATGGCACTGAATTATACATTTAAAAAGGGTCGAAATGCATATTTTATATTAGGTGTATTTTGCCACACCTACCCTTAAACAAATGTATTAGTAGAGCAGATTTTTCTATTTATGCTATCATCTAGAAAACTATTTCTAAGTAATTAAAAGTTCCTAAAACCCCACTTACCACATGGCCTGGACAGATACGGGTTTAAATATGTGCATCCTTCCGGCTGTGCTCACACTGAACCCACTGAAATGAAAAACAACAAGGGGCCCATGGTGAGAAATCAGACCCCTCTAATCACTGTGCACTCTGAGAACAAGTTCATCTCAAGCTGTCTGATGAAGGATTACAGAACCCACTGTGGCAGAAACATGGGCCAAAGCCGAAAAAATCCCCTCCCAAATAGGAAGACTTGTTTTTAACCCAGCAAGACCGGCTCCACCAAACACTGAAAGTCCAGCAGACAAGGAGAAGCAAGCAGGATGTTCAACACCATCTCTTATGTCCCCACAACTGTCCCTGACTACCCACTACCTCCACACCCTCCCCTCCCCTCCTCTTATTCCCCTCCCTTCCCCTCCTCCGCTCCCCTCCCCTTCCAGTAATTGCAAGAAAACACATTAATGGAAGACAAATTTTTTTACAAAGGGAAAATCTTCCCAGAATCCCACCACCTCAACAAATTAAATTTCTTTTTTTTTTTTTTTGTGGGTACCAGGGGTCGAACTCAGGACCTTGCATGCCAGCAGGCGCCCGTGCCGCTGAGCGATATCACCGGCCCTTTTTTCATATGTGGGTACCAGGAGTCGAACTCAGGACCTCGCGCTTGCCAGGCAGGCGCTTATGCCGCTGAGCCATCTCACCGGCCCCCAAATTAAATTTCTGTTTTTCCCTTCCAGTCCTCTCTCTGAAGCTGTATAACTTTCACCTGCTTGGAACCTCAGCGCAGGGACAATCTCCTATGTTACTTCTCTCTACTCACCATCGTACCCATGCATTCTCTTGGGAGCGAATGCACACAAAACACAGACAGCCTTTTATCCCTTGCCTACCTGCCCAGGCTGAACTGTGTCAATCCTCTCTGCAGGCCCCACAGTAGCGTCTGAAGCACTGCTATGGCTGTCAGTTGCATGTCTCTTCCTGGAACTCCCAAAACAGTGAGCCCTTGCTGTAACCTACTCATCTGTGAACTTCCAAGACCCTGCCCTACAGAGCGCACAGAGTGACAAGTGAAGGTAAATGGAGGATATCGGTGAGCCGCTGTTCTTGAACCTCACACTGCAGTATATCTCCTGCAACACACTTTCACCGATACCACATCACTAAACTCCCTTATAGAATTTCCAGGATGTCCGTCCTGTGAGACTCCCTGGAGAATAACACCGCTTCCCCTAGCGTGTGATTCATTATCCAAGGATGCCCAAATCAGCTCATGCTTCTGAATCTACAGCGAAAGAATTTCTGAAAGATACGTCCTTACCCGTCTCCATCGAGGTGGATCTTTGTGTCACTCCACAGTCGGAGCACCATCCCGATGGTGCAGCTCTTACTACAAGATGGGAAGAGAAGATGTCGGAGTCAGTGTCTACCCGCAAGCATGTACGGGCTTCCCTGCTTCCTCGCCCCACCTGTCCAGCTCACAGACAAGCTCCGCTGACCTGGGTCAGGCTGCTGGGTGTGGACAGGCAGAAGTGCTCAGGCTATCTGGGCAGGCACCACTCACCAATGAATTCTAGAAGACACGGGTCTGGGGTGACCATGCTAAAGGTAGTCATCAAGTGGCTGCATCATTTTTTGTGTGGATGTACTCTATCAACCAGAGGCTCTTAGGGGACAGGGAGCAACCAACTGACCAAGTGCCTACACTTTGGTAGGGAACAAGGTGTGATGGCTAGTATTGTGCTGGTGGAGGGCCAGACCCAGCTGAGATGCAAGGGCAAGTGGTGGCAGCCAACCCCAGCCTCATTAGTACAACACATTAGGGGTGCCTGTAGAGAGGAGAATGCAGTTCACTTTCAGACTTCTGTTTTTCTACATTTTGTGTAACTACCATTTTATAAACTAGCTGGATCTGGTTTTGTTTTGCACATGCTAACAGTCAAATGATACTTATCGACTCTAGAGACTGGCGCCACTAAAACACAGAGAGAAAGAAAGGGCTTATCAGAGGGGCTCCTCAGATTCTTATGAAAATTCTTTAGGCATTTAAAAAAAAGGTTGGCTTGTGACAAACTGCTGCAACTATGCCAAGGGCTGAGCTGACACCCATCAACAATCCTGAACTTACATCTCTGCCACTGCTTAACAGCTCCTTGGGAACTGGTTGCACTTGCTCACACGCCTACGTGGACAGGGAACTCGGGTGCTTAGGAACCGGCCCCTCTACCAGAGCACTGCTCACCCTGAAGACCCCTTGCAATCTTGGGCTTTTACATCTGGGGGTAAGGTCATTTCAAGGCCTAAGCCTTGGGCTGAGCAGATTCTCTATCCCGCCCCCACCTTGCAGTCCTACCCAGTCTTGGTGGGCTCCCTGTATTTCTCTTGTAGAGCTGCAAAATAAAATTTGTGTTGAGCCTCACAGGGCTCTCCGAAGTGCTCAGCTGTGTCCATGCCAGGAAGGGCTTGTCCTTTGGAGCTTAAATCTGATACGGCAGGAAGCTCAGGAGGGTGCCCTGCAAATCTGTGGGCAGGTGGGAAAGGCCCGAATTGAGCTCTGACAAACCGAGTCAGGACAGGCTCTGGATTAGATATATATGGAAAGTAGAAAGGGGATGTATAGTTAGGGAAGAGTGATCTTTTCAGAGGAAAAATGACCCATAGAATAAAGTGGGACTCTTGGTGGAGCAACTAAAGGAGGAGAATGCAGGTTTCAAGTCCCTGGAGTCTGTGTGATAGGAACAGGGTGCAAGTAGGGGGCAGACTTGTCACAAGGGTCTGCTTTGGAAGACCTCTAAGATGGAAAGACACTAACATGTGGAGGACAGCAGTGCATGCTCATAGCACTCAAAATGTTCCTGCATCTGAAATGAAAATTAACCCAAGATCAAATCCAGGAGTGGTTGCCCTGGTCTTCCATAGTGTGTGGGAGCCACCATGAATTGCCATCTCTTTCCTAATAGGGCACTTGGCCACCCTCTCACTAGGAACCCATGAGGACACCTTCTGGGGCAATGCGCATCCCTCTCTCCCTCTCTTTTAGACTAAGAGGAACAAAATCTCATAGCACAAATTTAAGAAAACAAGAGTAATGGCCTCAATAGGCCAAAGGCTTTTGGCAAGGGCTAGGACTTTGTTTCAGACCAAAGGAGAATATGAGAGCCTGGCGCCCAACGTGAGAGGTGCAGAAGAATACCCATTGCCAGCGCCCCCATAACTCCTAGGCGTGGAGGGCCTGCATCACAGCTGCATCGGGTCTACCAACAGGGAGGTCCCTCAGTTCCCACTCCATGTTAGTCCAGTCACAGGAGTCCTGCAGCACCCTGGGAGTGGTACTTGCAGGTAGGCTGTGGCTCTAGCTCAACGCAGGGAGAGGCTGGTGTGAGGGCAGAGCATGGAGTGGTGGCAAGAGGACCACAGGGAGAGGGGAGCCCCATGAGAATCTGAGCTGGGGTACCAATGGAAGGCAGACGGAGGAAGGGTAGAAGTAGAGGGCAAGTCAAGAGTGGGTGAGAATAGGAGCCCAACCCATCTACCTTAGCTGGTAAGGAATGAACTTGGATGCACATGTGTGCATCTAGCACCTACTGTGACTTCAGTCTGTCAGACCACAGGTCGGGTATCTTGTGCCTGAGCCTCAGTACCTGGCAGTCTCTGGTATAAGGAACAAGCTAACAGGTACACATGTGATCAATCCATGAATGAGTGGGCGAGCAAGCCAGTGCATGGGAAGGTGCTGCAGCATATTGGGATGAACACGTAGGGGTCTCCCCAAGCCCAGGACCCTGCTCACTTACTTACTGGGATGACCCTGGTGTGCTCACTCCAGTCTCCTGAGCTTCTGACTCCTCACTTGTACAGTGACAGGCAGGGCTCCCCACCCACAGGGAAATTTAAGGATTAAAGGAGATGTTCATAGGGCGTTTGATTGACTGTGTTGTACTTTGCAGCTTTAGCCAGAGATGCCTGGGAGGAGGTGGGCTAGACTCCAAGAGGCTTCCCAGTCAGGATCAACATCATGGGTACAGCCCAAGGAAGGCAGGTTTTGGTTCAGGGTCAGAAACGATTACTAAATAGACTCTGGCAGTGAGAAGTCTCTGCTCCTAAAAGATTTCCCAAGGACTGGGTAGTCATGTGAAGAACAACTGTAGCTGCAACACTGAGACACAGAATATGTCTGCCTCACAACCCCCAAAGAAAGGCCCTCACCATGTCTGGGGGCACCTGCCTGGCGGCATCCCACCAAGTGCCCCAAGCCCTCTAGTCTCCAAGTGGCTCTTCAGAGCTCAACTCCTGGCACATGGTGCACTGCGTGTTCGCCCACACAATTGCCAAACAGCCTGGGGCCACAGGTGCCAGCTCCAACTCTGACCCACCCAAGTATGCTGCAGAAAACTTTTAAATGATGCAATGAGGTGCTGCAGGGAAATACCACAAAAGCACAGTCCTAACAAGCAACAGAGTCTAGGTCACCACCTATAATTCAGAGCAGCTTGCTCGCACCAAGAAGACACAACTGTCCCCTAACCATGGCCATTCACAGCCTCTGGGACTTTTTTCTGCTCCAAACTCTGCCTGGCCCTGCCCCACCGCTGCACTTGCCTTGCTGCCCAGCAGTCTGGTAAGACCTGGCTGAAAAGCGCTGGCTCTTCTGGCTTGCATCCACCCCACTGTGTCCACACAGGAGTACGGGTGTCTCCCTGCCACTGAGCCTCTCACTCTCACGGCTAGTGACAGCTGTCTTCCGAGCTAGCTGACATCTCTGTGAGGCCAAGAATTGTGTGCTACTGCTTCTTTGCCTCCTGGACGTAACTGGTACACCAGAGAACGCCAGCAAACTGTCTGCTCAGTGGAGGAGTAGATTAATGGCGACGAGGAAGGAGTTTGCTTCGATCTAGTTTTCACAGATCCATGGTAGGCGATGACCTCACGTGCAGGAGTATATCCCAAATGTCAGGGGAACAGTTTACACATGTAACAGGTCCATGAGATAACCCCAGTGGCCTCCACTGGGGAGGAAACTGCAAGTTGCTCTTAAATCCACTGACCAGGGACCTGCCCCAAAGTACTTGAGGCCCCATGGTATAACCCTTCTAGACCAGGTGCTCGATGTGATGCCAGCAGGCACATTCTGCATATGGGCCTATGAGCCTGGAAGGTGCCTTCTGTGCCTGTCAGCCTGGAAAGCATCCTCTCTGCTTCCAGTGCTGACTCTGGCTTATCCTTCTTGTGCAGCACAGCTGTCTCTTCTTTCAGGAAGCTTCCAGGCTAAGGTGCTCCCTGCTATGGTTTGCGTAAGGTCTGAGTGTTTCCTTAAGGTCCACATGCTGGAAGCTTGGTCCCCGATATGGTAGTGTCGAGGCAGTGAACCCTTCAAGAGGTGGGGCCTAGTAGAAGGTAATTAGGTCATGGCTTCATTGTGGAAGGAATTAAGGCTGGCTTCATGGGCCAGTTAGTTTCTACACATGCTAAGCACATGCTCTACCAGCACCAGAGCAAGTTGTCATAAAAAGACCAAGCCCGACCCCTGGATCTCTCTGGTTTCCTGTCTTATCATGGGATCTCTTCTACACATTCCCTCCACTGGGATGTCATCTGCCATCAGACCCTCACCAAAGGCCAAACAGATGGCATTGCCTTATCTTGGACGTTCAGCTTCCAAAATGGTGAACTAAATAAACTTCTTTTCTTTATAAAATACCCAGACTCTGGTGTTTTGTGATAACAACAGAAAACAGACAGATGCCCCTTCTCTTCTACAGCTCCCAGTATTAAAAGTACTGTGTACTTTTCAGTCTTCTCAATATACTCTGAGTTCCCCGACAGCAAAGACTGCATCTGACACTGTACCCAGTGCATGTGAGTTGAAATGGTACACCCTCCTCCTCCCAGGGCCTCAACCACCCTCTGTTCTCTATCAGGGTGCATCACACGCTCGTCTTCCAGGAATATGCAACACCATGGAAACCTTGTTCAGTAGTAGCTCTTGTACCCCTCCCAAGGGAACCACCATCCCATGAGACTCACCTTTCCTTACTGGAGAAGTCAACTCCCAGCAAGATATTCTCTTCAGTGTCCTGGCGCCCGCTGCTGTACACCACCACCATGTAGCGGACACGATCCGCCCAGGCGCTTTCTAAGCGCACGGCCTGCATTGGGCAGGGATGTCCTCACTGGTCTGCTCTCCAGGGCAGCCCTCCCCTCCCTTCCTCCTCAACCAAACCAAGACCAAGAGCTTAGCAAGATGTAGTGGCACATGCCTATAATCTCAGCACCCGATAAGGCTGAGGCAGGAGGATCACAAGTTCCAGGCCAATATGGGCAACTCAGTGACTTAGTGAGACCCTCTCAAAATAAAAAATTAAAACTGTTGGGGATAAAGCTCAGTGCAAAGGCCCCAGGTTCAATCCCCAGTAATTAAAAAAAAAAAAAAACAGACCAAGAACTTTAGTACTCTCCCATTCTCTCCATGAAGGAAGAAGAGAAGAGAAAGATGAAATATTTGCGAGCAAGAGCCAGGTTTCACTTCCATCTATAGTGTCAGGAATAGTGCCCAGCTCAGAGGGGATACTCAAAACATGTAAAATGAGTATACAAATGAAATCTAGTGATAGAAGATGGCATTTAGCACAGACTGCTGCAGAAACCCGACACACCCTCACTGGCCCCTCTGAGGTGCCGCGGAGCAAATGTGGCTTTGGCTTTTTTTTTTTTTTTTTGGTGCTAGGGATGGAACCCAGGGCCTTGTACAGGCTAAAGCACATGCTCTACCACTGAGCTGCGCCCCAGCCTGGTGTTAGCTCTTGGGATCAATGTGGGAGAACACATTACCATGTAAAAACCTTTCCCCTTCCTGTTCATGAATGGCTCCCCACCAAATTTCACAATTAAAAACGAAAACTTGCCACTTTGATCTCTTCTTACCAGCTTGATTCTGTCTTCACAACGCAGAAGGTTGATCATTACTTGCAGATGTTGGGGCAGGTCACCTGTGGGACCAATGAAGAAAGTTTTAAGTCACCCACCTACTTTCTAGGAAGAAATCCAGATGCTGAGTTTAAGGACCTGAAAGATTTTGAAGTGAAAAGCTATCTACAGCACAGGAGAAATATTACAAAAACTCCTATCTGGATCTCTCTTACTCTCCTCTGGAATGCTGTGCCAATGAAGATGAGTGATTTACAGCTTGCAGCCATGCTGCAAAGTTACTCTTATTTTCTGAAATACCTGCAACGTGGGTGGTTTTTTTTTAATATGCGGGTACCAGGAGTGGAACTCAGGACCTCGCACTTATGCCGCTGAGCTATATCACCGGCCCGATGTGGGTGTTTTTAATACAAAATTTGGAAAACACAGACTAGTCTAGAGAAAAATGTTATTTTGTTGAAGCAAACATTACTTGGCAGGGTGAGAGGCAGGTGTGGCTGAAATAAGGCATTTGCCAAGAGTTAATCTGAGTGAAGCCAGGGTGGTGGTTCATCAGCACTTAGGAGGCTGAGGCAGAAAGGTCGCCACAAGTTCAAGGCCAGCCTGGGCTACACAGGGAGACTCGCTTTTTTTTTTTGTTTGTTTGAGACAGGGTCTCGCTCTGTAGTTCAGGCTAGCCTTGAACTTACTATGTAGCCCAGGCTGGCCTCAAACTCATGGCAATCTTCCTGCCTCAGCCTCCCAAGTGCTGCGATTACAAGCATGCAGGGAGACTGTCTCGAACAAAACAAAACAAAGCAAAACAAAACATCTGAAAGAAAAAGCACTGAGTGCTATTTTCCCTCTAAACTCTTATGCATTTTCCATGAAAACAGTATTTTTACACCTGGCAAGAAATATGTTGAGTGTTTCCACAGATGTCAGCTTTATGATGGGTGCCCAGAGAAATATTGTGATGAGATAACAATCTGCCCTTTGTTCTTTCTTGCTAAAAACTATGTATTATCTCTTTTTTCTTCATTATTTAAAAAAAGCAATAATCTAGGACAGGCTTTTAAAAAATTTTTTCCTTCTGAGACGTGGTCTCACTGTGTTGCCCAGTCTGGCCCTGGAGCTCCTGGATCCTCCTGCCTCTCCCTCCCATGTAGTTGGAACTACAGGCACACACCGCTGCACCTCGCCAGGGCAGGCTTTTGAACTCTTCTGAGCTGTTTCAGGGTCTAGAAGGTATCTCTAGCATGAAGTTTTACAGGTACTAAGTCTCCACAGTTGGCCAGAAGCAAGCTAACTGAAGGGGGGATGGTGTTCCAGGTGGAGGGAGTCTTTATAACTGAGGTATACCATTGGTAAATAGCAAATGCAATTGTTTCACTGCTTTTTCCTTGCTTATTCAATTCCCTCCTCCCTCCCTCCTTTCCTTCTATCCATCAGTCCTGGGGATCAAACTCTAGGGCCTTGAGCATGCTAGGCAAGCACTGTATCACTGAGCCATATCTCCAACGTTTTAATATTATATTTTATTTTGAGACAGGGTCTTGCTATATAGCCCAGGCTGGCCTGAAGCTTGCAATCTTCCTGCCTCAGCTTCCCGAATAGCTGGGATTACAGGTGTACACCACTGTATCCAGCTATGCAATTTTCTTTTTTTTTTTTTGGTGGGTACCGGGGGGTCGACCTCAGGGCCTCGCGCGCCAACAGGCACCCGTGCCGCTGAGCGATATCACCGGCCCCTTTTTCATATGTGGGATCCGGGAGTCGAACTCGGGCCCTCGCGCTTGCAAGGCAGGCGCTTATGCCGCTGAGCCATCTCACCGGCCCGCAATTTTCTTAATGCATGCGTGGAGTGATGATGTAGGAAAAAGGTACAAGGAGCAACTAATTAAAAAATCACATCAATTTCAACTTTGTGCAATACTCCCAAGAAACTGTATTACCCGTTTTTTTAAAATTACCCTATAGGACAAATGAGAACCCTGGGAAGGGTCAATATTGCTTATATACCCAAACACTCCAAATGAAAACACTGCATTTGTTCTTATTACAAATACATCTTTCTTATTTTAAGGCAGAATGAAAGTTGATGTCAAAATTGTACTTCCTGTCTCAGAGGGGAATCAGGTAAGTAGATACTGGCCCCTCTAGTTAGGAGGATAGAGTTCACATTAAGTGTTCTTTCTGCAATAAATAAAATTTAAAAGAAGAAAGGAAGGTACCCCTCTTATCTGAATTCACCAGTAATAGGATTCCACAGTGTAAAACACCTCCCAGTGGTGCTGCTCTCTGTAAGGAATGATCTGGAGATAATGGTTCACAGTAAAGAAGGACACGGAGCTCCCCATCCCTCTTCCTCCACCTACAGGGCACCCGCCTGTCATGTCTTCAGTGCCATGAGGCCATCTAGCCAGGAGGCTGGTTCTTAGCTTACTCAGGTCTCCCACCATCCACCCCAGGTGTCAGAACCACAGACAAAAGCAAACCCCACTCCCATGATTGATGAACGCTTACAAGAAAGGAGCATTTTCCACACAGATAACTCCTCTCAGTGAGATTATCTGCTGAGATGTGGAACTGCTGACAGACAGAAATCCAAACCCCACTGACATCCACACACACAAAAATCAGAGAACAGTAGCCTCAAGTACAGGCTCTGTGAAGGACATGCCACTGACTGGCTGGCTGGACCCCACTGAATTACTTTTCCATGAACAGAATTAACCCTTGGTTGTACTTAGCTCTGCACAGTGATTACTGAGGGGACTGTGGTTCACCCTGTGGACCTGACGGTAATTCTAGGGAGAAAAGGAACTGAGGTAAAGTCTCATCTGTGCCTGTGCCAAGGTCATTTGCTGAGCATCCCCAGACAGCCATGGTCTTTCTGCCTTCCTGAGTTCACTGTCTTTCAGGCTTCAGGAGTAAAACAGCCAACCAGCTAAGGGCCTTTCTCCTCAGCGCCTGTGCATTCAAGAGATACAGGTACCGGCTTCACTTGGGTTTGCTACAAAATGGTTTTGTACTTACCTCCCCAAGTAAGTGCAAGCACTATACACTTGCTTAGCAAAGCTTGGGCACTTATTTTGTTGTATGTGTCATAGATAAGACATGAACAATGGCTAAATTCCTAAGGGGGCAGAACAATTAGCAAATTCAGGAATAATGTTTCTGAATACAGTTTTTTTCTTAATTTTTAAATTTTATTTTTATTCATTTATTTATTTTTGCTTGAGATTGAACACAGGGCCTTCACATTAAGCTACATCCCCAGACTTTTTTAATTATTTATTTTGAGATAGGGTCTTGCTAAGTCATTAAGTTGCTCACTTTGAACTCCAATCTGTGATCCTCCTCCTTCAGCCTCCCAGAGTGCTGGGATTATAGGCATGTGCTACTATGCCTGGCTTATAATGTATATAGTTTTACTACAGTAAAGAGTCACTACAGGGCCGGTGAGATGGCTCAGTGGCATAAGCGCCTGCCTTGCAAGCGCGAGGGCCCGAGTTCGACTCCCGGATCCCACATACGGAAAAGGGGCCGGTGATATCGCTCAGCGGCACGGGCGCCTGTTGGCGCACGAGGTCCTGAGGTCGACCCCCCCGGTACCCACAAAAAAAAAAAAAAAAAAAAAGAGTCACTATAGTAATAACTAGTCATTTATGTAACATAGTACCTACTAAGTGGCTGGCATGTTACATGCTTAATTTTACACTTCCATGCTTTCTGACACATATGATGCCTATTGTAAAGATAAGGAAACTGAGGCTCAGAAGACAACTATGAGCCAGGTGTGGCAGTGCACACCTGTAATCCCAACACGTGGGAGGTTGAAGCAGGAGAATTGGTTCGAGTTCAAGACCAGCCTGAGCTACATAGCAAGACCCTGTCTCTCTCTCTCTCTCTTTTTTTTTTTTGTGGGTACCGGGGGTCGACCTCAGGACCTTGTGTGCCAGCAGGCGCCCGTACTGCTGAGCAATATCACCGGCCCTTTTTTTGTATGTGGCTTCCGGGAGTCAAACTCAGGCCCTCACGCTTGCCAGGCAGGTGCTTATGCTGCTGAGCTATCTCACCGGCCCAAGACCCTGTCTCTTAAAAAAAGAAAAAAGAAAAACAGAAGTCAGCTATGACTGCTCAGTAAGTCACAGAACTGGATTAAGAAGACAAGTCTGTCTGGCTTCAAAGCAAATATTCTTTCCACAAAGCACACTGCCTCCTGGTATAGGACAATCATTTTCATAGCTTAAAATAGACCTTAATCTTGATTATAAGTATGTGAAAACACTGACTGAGTTGTGGTGTTTGCTATAGATTGAAAGGTATAAAATTCTAACCTTGGCACTCAGCTCCAACATGAAGCTGCATGCCTTGAGGTTAAGCAAAACAAAAACAAAAACAAAAACAAAACAAAACTGATCACAGACAACAAGAACACTAGCCCCAATCACTCAGCAGTTTCACCTGCTGCTGTTCTGGAAGGTAGCAGCCTTCACAGCTCAGACATTCCACCCGATGCGGCCTGTCCTAAAAGGTTAGGCCTATTATAAAGATCCCCTTGTACGCCAATGTTTACTGAATTCCTCTTCAAACTGCCTTCAGTTTCAGCGCCTAAGAAACTCAGTCTTATCACTCCACAGTATTTCTTACTAGTTTGCTTTCAAATCTGTATTATTACTAAGTTTGAGCCCCACTTTATTACTTCTGTCCCATTCCAAAATCCAAAACTGGCCACTATAGAATAAAAACATCATCGCAGAGACTACTCAGAGTGTGAGCCAAAGGCTCTTAAAGAAATCCCGCAGATGATGGCTTTTCTTCTCTTTTTAATATTTATAGCTCACTATATTTATCTATTATGACAAAGAGGACAACGTTAACTCATTCAAAGGAAATGACTTTTTTTATTGATTTGGGATTCTTTTGTTTCACATCTTTTTTTTTTTTTTTTTTTTTTTTTTGTGGGTACCGGGGGTCGACCTTGGGACCTCGTGCGCCAGCAGGCGCCCGTGCCACTGAGCGATATCACCAGCCCTTTTTTCGTATGTGGGTTCCGGGAGTTGAACTCGGGCCCTCGCGCTTGCCAGGCAGGCACTTACACCGCTGAGCCATCTCACCAGCCCCTCACATCTTTTTATTAGTATACACTGGTTCTACATATTAATGGGTTTCATTTTGGCAGATTTGTACATGCATACACATACTTTGATCATTTTCACCCCCTTTTACCCTCTTGCCCCACGCTCTGCCCTAGATTCATATTTTTGGGGGAGTTTCAATGCATACAATTTGACCATATCCATTCATTTTACTACTTGCTCTTATATCCTCTCCTTATTCCCTTCCTCTTGTCTAATAATAGTCTTCCTTCTTTCTTGTCATTTTTATTTAGATTCCACATATTAGGGAGTACATATGATATTCATCTTTCCGAGTCTGGCTTATTTTGCTCAACTTGATGCTCTCCAGATCCATCTATTCTGCAAATGACAAAATTTTGTTTTTTACTGCTGAATAATAGTCCATTGTGTATATATATCCAAATGACGGTTTTTCAGAGAAATGACAGCACCTCTGCACTAAGTACATACCACCCTAAGTGCGTATTTTCCAGAGGACAGTATCTGGCTATGATGCATTTGAGTGCATTTGTTTATATGTCATACAGTAACTTAAATCTGCAGTTAACCGATAAACTGTGCATAGGAAATCTTCACATCCCATCAGGGCACTGCTGGCCACCTAGTTTCTCAGGTGGACACACACAGTTTAAAAAGCTTACACCATTTCCCAGGGCCAGCTAAGAGTACCACTCATTACAAACCCATGTTCTATTATTTCTCTGTCCTTGAGACCCAGCAAACTGCTCATCCCAACCATGGAAATTCCTCTGTTGAATAGAAAAGACCCAATTTAAGTGAATCAAGGTAAAGTTGTCACCTGCATGCTTGTGGGGATGCTGAAGACTCCGCTGGCCCTGAGGGCTGTTTCCCTGTTGTAAGAAGAGGGCTGCGCCTTTCACCATGAAAAAGCTCTCACTTAAGCTGGAAGAAAAAAATTGGACCATGGTTGGAACAAATTCAGGGGAAAATGGGCCAAGACATAATGCAGAGGAAAAGCGTCAAAGTGGACAAATGACATATAAAATGCAAATGGAATGAAACTGCTTTTACAATAATTTCACACAGCACTCTTCCCAAGCCTCATGTTTGCTGAAAGCTTGCTGCTGCAGCTTCATGAGAAAATAATGCTGCTGTTAAAACACCCCAAGTTCCACTGGGCTCGGCCATGGCCAAGAGCCCCCTGCCTGCTGAACCCTGGAAGGGAGCTCATTGCAGCACTGTATTTTCTAAAAACAGAGTGCACCCTGATGGGACAGGGTGGTCCGCTCTGTGCCATTTTTCACATTCTTACAATTGGCCTTGGCTTCAAAGTCCGTGACTTTTAACAATGTCACTGCTTCCTTGATGGGATACAAGGCAGATGAAACTAGCTGTCTACATCTTAAGAAAACTTGGTGAGGGGCAGGGGATGTAGAACTTGCCTAGCCTGTGTGAGGCCCTGGGTTCAAGCCCTAGTACTCCAAACAAAACAAAACATCAATGAAAAAATAAAGAAAACTGGGTGGCTATTAACTTCTGATTTAACTTAGTCAAGGTTGCCCTGTCCACCATTCCTGTGGAAAAATCTCACAATGATTCATTGAATTGCTCAGTAGAATCAATCTTTGACCTTTGCAAATATTTTAACCAACAAAAATATTTATATTCAACCTGTAGCTTTAAAAATTACAATTTAAAAATTTTCACTTTCATAATTTGGCTATTTTTTAAAAACTTCAGTTTATGCAGAAATTAAAACTTATAAAAAAAGAAAAGCTGGGGGGTGGCGCACACCTGTAATCCCAGCACTCGGCAGGCTGAGGCAGGAGGATTGCCATGAGTTTGAGGCCAGCCTGGGCTCCATAGTGGGTTCAAGCCCAGCCTGAACGGCATAGTGAGACCCTGTCTCCAAAACAAACAAACAAACAAACAAACACAACATATAAATGATTTGAAGGGAAAAGCTTTAAGAAAAGCAGTACTACACTTTTAAAAATGAATTTCTGCCAGAAATACAAGAGTATTTTCTGTAATATAAAGAGGCAAAACCACTTTTTTTTGCTCCAGATTAAACACTGTAATCCTGAAATCTAAAAAAAACCTCAGTTGAGTCTCAAATATAACTCTAAGTGCTAAGAAAATGCCACATGAACTGGTATTTAAAGTCAGCAGCTCCTGGGAAAACTGATCTTCCATGATAAAAACTTTCTTAATTTTTTTGGGGGGTGAAATTCTCATGCTAAAAATACTTAACTGTATGGTCTGCCCCTCATACAGGCATTTGGATAACAACAACTGGTGACTTCAAAGTTCCAACACTTCGTAGGTGCTCGGCACTTCTTCATCTGTTACTGCGCACAGATGGCCAGGTTATCTTTTCTGCTCTCTAGCCCAGTCACATATTTCTGTTGCAAGTTTTAGGTGGTGAGGAGCCCAGTACTATAAATAGTGAAAATGAGAAGCACTCTTTCTTTGCAGTCTCACCTTCACCCACAGGAAGCAAAAGCTCTTTAGCATCCATCTGGCCAATGTAAGATCCAGGCCATCTAATTTTAGCAGGCGGCAGAATCCTCTAATATTTTTGTACTCTTAAAACTTGTCACCTTTTCCTTTCCTAGAATTCTACAACCAAGACTGTTTTCAGAACTATTCTTTTTAGACACAGATCATTTACTACTTACTTACATCCAAATCTCAAAGAGTTGTTCAAGGGACTCCCAGATCATGAAACTTAAAACAACAAACCAGTTCATCAAAGCAGCCAGGGAAGTCTTTTCAAGGCAACATCAACCTTTCTTGTTCATGAATTTGCAAACAAGTCCCCCTCAAAAATCCATACTGAGGGCCGGTGAGATGGCTCAACGGCATAAGTGCCTGCCTGGCAAGCGCGAGGGCCTGAGTTCGACTCCCGGAACCCACATACGAAAAAGGGCCGGTGATATCGCTCAGAGGCACGGGTACCTGCTGGCGCACGAGGTCCTGAGGTCAACCCCTGGTACCCACACACACACACAAAAAAAATCCATACTGACCAGAAACCAGAACACTCTGGGAACAGCCAACCATTAATGGTGACCTTCACCTTGGAAATCACGGGTAAAAATTCCCCTTGGTTTCCCTTACATTTCCTTTGGAAAAAAAAAATAAAAGGGCAGGGTGGTGGTGGGGGGCATAACAATGCAAAAGAATAGGCTGGCTTTACCCTGTGATCACCAGGAAGCCAGCTATTCCTTAGTCTAATAAGAATCAGAGCCCTCCCTGCACATGTGAAGTCAGGGCACAGTAGTGACTGGGGCCTTGCTTCCGTCCTGATCATCAGTCACAGGCAGTTACTGTAAAGAGCAAGACCAAACACTGCAGGGAAGCCCAAGGAGCTCGTGATCCCAAGGCGGTGAGGTCACCCCACGTCCTGGGAATACAGTAAGGGGATACAGAAGGAGAAGCCACACATGATGACTCTCCGGGCTGAGATGCTGGCATGCTGGGTGGGAGGCTGCACGGTGTGGTCAGTGATGGGATTTATGCAAACAAGAAACACATATTTTTCACGACCTGGCTTCCTGGCTTCTGTCTTGAGCTCCCCACAGGCCCTCATGTGCCTTCAGTGTGAGTGATGAGCACTATTCCTGACAGCCAGGATGTGGCACGGTTTTCTCAGCTGAACTTCTAATACCAAAACACACAGTACCCAGATTCATTGGAGTTCAGAGTGCCCACCAGGGAAACCCTTTAAGAAATGCATGTTGGTGGAGCTGAGTGTGCAGCTTCATGGGACAGTGCTTGCCCAGCATGTGTGAGTCTCTGGGTTCCATTCCTAGCACAGCAAACTAAAATTTAAAAAATAAAAATAGAAGAATCCATGTTGGTAATGGGTACAACTTTATGAGGTACTCTCATCAAGGAAGCCACAAACACCTACCATCCATCACAGCCTCGGAAAACTCAACCTTCTCATGAAAGTTTTAGTGTTCTAAAAAGAGCCCTTCAAGGTACAGAAGGTTGGACCCAGACAAAAACAAACAAAAAAAACAGAGTCGTCATCTTTCGCTGCTTTAGGAAAAACCCTGACAAGGGATTTAAAACAAAGATACAGCGGTTCCCCTCCCTACTGTCCTGCTCAATGATTTTACCTCCAAATGATTTTACCTCTGCAATACAAATAAGTTCTCAGATACTGATTACTGCCCCTTGAGCTGACTTTACAAGATTAAAGTTTCTACAAAGCATCTGAGACAGACAAAACCTTCAATCAATGCTCTTCAACAACCCCAGCCCTTGGAATATACACATTACCATCCATTAACTGATCCAAGGTAACGAGACAAATGAGTGATGGTCATACGTACTAATTTGGGCTGGAAACCTCTGCACTGCAGAGGTATCGAGTTGGCCGAAGGAAGATGCAGAAGTCAGAAAAATAAAAAAGGTTCATGATTGCTGGATTCACATCTCAACACCCTTCTGTTCCGTGTCCGTGGAGCTCCTGCCAGCCACTTTCCACAGGACCCAGGATGGCAAGGAGGAGGCTGGTGGTCCCTTCAGGACTGCAGTGGAGTCCTTCTTAGGCGATGGTCCCACCCAAAAAGGAAGTAGCTTTTGTGGCACTTGTCTTCCCCTGATATTTTGGCTTTCAAAGGCCCTTCTCACAGCATTTTGTGATGAAAGAAGCCTATTCAGAAGGAGCAAAACAGCTGAAGTTCCTCTAATCACTTCACTCCTACGGGCTTTTCGGTCAGCTCCGGGAACAAGCAATAGCGTGTGCATTAGGAAGCAGGAGGAAAAACAGCCGGCAGCCAAGGAACAAACCCCAAGCAAAAGGACTCCATCGTGGTTAAAACTGGCATACTGAAGGATGTCTCTTTCTTTCAAATCACCATCCATCCACCCAAGGGGATGTGGGCAGCTGCCTGCCCCATTTGTTACTCTGTATTTTCAAAAGCACTTTTACATTCTGAAAATGCTTCGGTCATGCTAATAGTTATTTAAGGAGTCTGGCAACCTTTCGCTGGGGACATTCCAGGTGTAGAGAACCACAGGTACTAGTATGAGGAGCTCTGAGAGGCATATGGTGTCCAGGCAGGCCAGGATGCCAAGGTTAAGCAAGGCTCAGATCCCAAAGGGCTGGTGCACGATGCCTAAATCCATCTTGCAAGAGCCTCAAAGAGCTATCTGTGTTTTTAGCTCTTTTTTAACTCAGTGAAATGAGCTCAGGATATAAATACCAGCATGCAGGGCAGAAAGGGTAAGTACCCCAAGAAAGGAATCCTGGTAGGATCTAAAGAGGGAAGAAAGAGCATTTAACCGGCAGATTTCAGAATACTTTGTGAAGGAGGCAGCACTGAGTAGAGGCTTCTGAGAAGACCTTGTCTGGAAGCTTCCCTCTGCTTCCAAATGGTCAGTTAATCCCCACTGGAAGATTAAGTGAATCACACACTGTCATTATTCTTATTTTGTAGAACAAAAAACTACAGCCTGCCCAGAGTATACATCTTTACAAAATGGGACTAGACTCATGCCTATCTGCCCCACACCCACCTTGTTACCCCTGGAATGCCATTCCTTCTAGTCCACAGTGGATATCTGGGCCATTCTGCCATTGTCACCTCTGCCCATGCTGCTCTGGAGGCTGACTGAAGTGCCACTGGTGTGGTTCCACTAAGCACACCGTCACTGAGCAGCCAGGACTCAGATCCTGTCTTCAGTCCTCTTCCTGACATTCGAATGCATCATGCACAGGAAAAGCAGAAATGACTCAGAGGAACACAATTTCAAGATGAGAAGACTTGGCATCTGTTCTCCACTTGCCCAAGAGATGACCAGAAGGGGCGGAGGATCCACAACATTACCTACCTACTGCCACCACCAAAGCTGAGGAACAGGACACGTCACTGGGTCCTTCTGCACCGAACAGGAATGCGGAGGAGCTTTGGGAGCAGCAGAATCACACGATCCAGAAGGAGCTCTTAAGGTGGTCTTCTCATTGACAAGACTATTATCTACCCCACATGGTCCACGTGGCAGAGACTGCATGAGGCACTCAGCTATGCCATGTCACTGACTTCCTGCAGCTTGGCAGCATAGGATTATTTTTCCATAGAACAAATGAAGGAAGCCAGCCAAAGCTTCTGAACTAGAATCCCCAGGGACAGCCTGAGCAACTCTCTTGGTAATTCTGGAGCACATCAAAGTTTAAGGAAACACAAAGCTCTGGTCTGGGAATCTATCTTTTGGTGTAGGGGACTGAACCCAGGGCCTCATGCATGCTAAATGCTAAGTATACGCTCTGCCACTGAGCTATGCCCTGGCTTCTCTGGGTTCTAATGTGTGTTCCACTATGTGGAGGACCACCTGGATGGCTCTCCTTGAAAGAAGAGCAATTATCTCCATTTTGGCTAAACCTGGCCCTATTTCCATGTACTGATATGTACAGAGCTGGCTAGGACTTTTCCTTATCCCTTCAACTGGCTTTAAGCAATGCATATCGGTCCAGCCGAGGTGCTGATGTGTAGTCTTTGAAGCAAGGTGACAGGTCAGTGTTTCCTCGCCCCTGTAGCTCCCAAAACACATGGGTGAGCCTGGAGGGATGGAAAGCCGTGCTCCACGCTGTTGGCTGGGATTGAGCCTCGAGAAAGAGGCTATGACTTCCCAGGGCGTAGAAGTTTACACATCAGAGCTGAAGCACCGACCCCGAAACATTAGATACTATCTTGAATTGTGTTATGCAGATTACTCCTTCTGCATATCCTTCCCTCTGCATATTGCAAAGGTGATTTCAAGCCACCTACCTAACCCAGCTCACGATACTCATGGACTTCCCACCACTCTCACAGTCACTCATCCCCAAGCCATTCCCCTCCCTGAGAATTAATAAAACCCGGGTTCGGCCCTGGGTCAAGGCCTTTGTTCCAGTAACCACCATCTTGGCTGGACTTAGGACTCCTTGGCTCCCCACAACTATAAATATGCCTTAGTGTCTTTATTCTCGCCATGGGTTGCACTGGAAGTGGTAGATTGGAATTAACTCGCTAGAATTCCAATAACTTTTCCATGGGATTACAAATATAAACTTCCTGGACTGCGACAAGGACTGGGAAGGGCTCGCTATACTACTACATGTGTGTTCTGATAGCCCTTCACAGGATTCTGCTCCTTTATTTGAATAGCCAAATACTGGCAGTGTGGAGTACAGGGTGAAGCTAGCCAACCCAAGCGTCAACAAGAATGAAGAGTACTGTCCTCTTTAAGAAATGGGCCATGCCTGGGTGGTGCAAGGGTGTGCCATGCCACTTAGAAACATCAATCCTTGGAGAACAAAAAAAGCAGGTGCGGAAGCATCACACTGCAGACTGTTTATGAATGTCCCTGATTTCTAACGCTGGCTACACATCTGAACAACCCATAGAACACCTGCAACACATTTACACCCAGGACCAACCTCAGCAGAGACTAATTCAGAAGCTCTACACTGAGTCCTGGGCATCAGCTTTTTAGAAAGTTCTAGACATGCTTCTGATGCCTACCAGTATTAAAGATTCCAGAACTCATTAATAGCAGAAGACATACAGTTTCTGTTTCATAAAAACATCTTACACACAGCTGCACAAGAAATGGTTTCTGCTCCTAAAAGATGAAGAAACATCCACGGTCCTCTCAGGAGGGAAGGAACACAATTAGGTTCCATGAAGGGAAGTCATGCTAGGGCCAAAAAACAATATCTTCCTTAGAACAATCAAAACAGACATTAGCTGATCACACCCATGGTGAATTCTTAAACTTTTATGTTGCCCCAGTATCCATACTGAATATAAACCGGACTTTCCTATCCCAGGAGCAGCGCTCGGTCACCCTTGAGACTATTTCCAGTTTTCCACCTCCTCTCCGTTCCTCAAGGGACTTGATCCAGAGCTCTGCCTTATACAACCTCCTCCAGGTGAACACTTCCCTAGGAGACAGCTAGACACAGCCTGGTTAACTGGCCTCACCGACCCTTACCCTTTGCATGGACTGTGCAAATGTGCCAGTGACCACCTTTCAGTCACTCAGTGATTTCCTTTGTCCCTGCTTGCTTAAAACCCATTAATCAGGGGGCCGGTGAGATGGCTCAGCGGCGTAAGCGCCTGCCTTGCAAGCGCGAGGGCCTGAGTTCGACTCCCGGAACCCACATATGAAAAAGGGGCAGGTGATATCGCTCAGAGGCACGGGTGCCTGTTGGTGCGCGAGGTCCTGAGGTCGACCCCCCGGTACCCACAAAAAAAAAAAATAAATAAAATAAAATAAAATAAAATAAAATAAACCGTTAATTAACCCTCCCTGCAAGAAACCTGTTTGTACAATCCCTGGATCCAATAAAGGTGTTGGCCCACAGCTCTCTCTTCCCATGGGCTCCCTGACTTGTGTGCCTGTGTGTGTGGCCTCCAGGGGAGCCATGTACCCAACCAGACCCTAGAATGACATCTTTATTTCCACCAGTGTCTCTCTAAGATCCTAAACTGAAACAATCACCAATAAAAACACATGGTCGTTGCCGAAGGAGAGTAGAATGAATAGGTACTATGAAGGGAGGTCTTGCCAGCGTCAAAAAACCAAAATGCTACCCTCCTGACAGCAGCAAAAACAGAGGTTATCTGATAATGGCACAGGCTCATCTCCAGACACTTTCAGAGTCACAGATGTTCTCTAAAGGAGCCCATATATTGCAGTGACATGAGATGATGACAGTGATGACAGACCAGACCTTTCATAAGGTCTACTGGTGATAAAGCGTTCTAGCAGATATTGTTCATCCTTGAAAACTCTGAGATTGCTGGGCGTGGTGGTGCACGCCTGTAATCCTAGCACTTCGGAGGCTGAGGCAGGAGGATCACTGTGAGTTCGAGGCCAGCCTGGGCTACATAGAGAGTTCAAGGCCAGCCTAGACTACATAGTGACAGCCTGTCTCAAAAAGCAAAACAAAACAAAAAAAAAACAAAAACTCTGAGAGGTAGACCAAGCAAGCAGGCATTATTATACTAATTTATACCTAAGGAACCAGGAAGTTACATGTCAAAATTTTAGGATTTCTTATGCTATATCTCACCAAAAAAATCAGAGACTATACACCTGAAGTATAGGCTATATAAAGGGCCCCAAATTGACTAGACTGGTTGAAACTAACTGAACTACTTTTTCATAGGTGGTATTAACCCTATGACGACCCTGGCGACCTGGTGGTAATTACGGAAAAAAGAAGAACCAATATAAAGTTGTCATCACAGATGGGTGTCGATGAGCATTCCAAAGAGGAGGTTCTGTTAATTCTGCTTAGATTAACAAGTATTACTGAGTGTCTACTGTACCCAGAGAGTACCAAGCCCTGGGAATTCAGAAATGAACCAAGCAGTTTCTGCCCTGGAAAAACCTGACTTTAGTGGGTCAGACAGGCACAGAGTGGTAGCACCAGTATAATGCACCAAACTGCACAGAAGGTCCAAAGGGGTGCAAGGAGTCCAGGGAGCTCTCCTGGAGGAAACGAGGCTGAGGTGCACTGCAAAGGGTCATGAAACAGCAAGAAAGTAAGAATATATAACTCGTACCCTGTAGTGAACAGACGAGGACTTGGACTTTGTTGTAAAAGGTGCCACTGTTGATTCATAAATGTGAATTTATAAATCTGCTTTCTAGCCAGTTCCTTGTAAGTTTAGTTAGCATAAATTGGTTTCTCAGAACTTGATTATTCCTGAGTAAACTCATAAATTCAAGCCACAGAAAGTGCAAAGCTAAGAACCAAACCCTGGGCTTGTGGCTGAGCCATTAATCTGTTGACACACCTACTCTGACCTCGAACTCACAGCGATCCTCCTGCCTCAGCCTCCCAAGTGCTGGGATTATAGGTGTGTGCCACAACACCCAACCCACACTTTTTAAAATAAGTAAATAATAGCATCAATCTGAATTGTGCTTTGGAGTTGAGAGACAGGTTGAGCCTACATTTTTAATTTTTATAATCCTATTCTTCTGATGAAAAAACCAAGACTGGGGGAAAATAGACTTGTCAGTGGTCATCTGGCAAACAGGGGCAGAAAATGATTGAGAAGCACCAAGCTTAATGCTCTTCTTATCCCTAGGCTGGAGGGCGGGATGATCACAGGTGAAGCTGACAGACACAGAGTGGCCTCAAAACCACTGCTGGTCATGGCTTACACAGATTCCCAACCCTACTCCTAGCAAAGTGAAGTTTATGAAGATGGAAAGCTGGTTAAGAGATTAGCTAAAGATTGCAGGTGGAACGGAAAATTTTTTCCATTGTTATCCCAAGGGTGCTCCCTCATTCTGCACTCATGTTCAAAGTCAAGAAAACTCCAAGTTGTACCAAGGTCTTGTTTGATCTGTGCTTCCCAGTGAAATCTGGCAGGACCTTAATACAAACACCGCTCTTCAGAGTAAAAGAAAACAAGTGCCTCTAGGGACACACCTGTCAACCAAGGCCCCCAAGTTGTTCCTCTAAACACATAATGCTGAGAAGAAGGAAATTCCAGCTCTGCAGGGCACTACGCTTAGGAAAAGGGGTCACAGGCAAGAAATGCTGGCAAGGCTCATTACAAATGTCTTTGCTGCTGGGGCCTGTATTGTTTGGCTGGAAGGCGTAGGCTTCTCTCAGAGAGAAGGAATGTCCAGAAGCATTTCAGACAGTAAAGAGACATTCTCTGAGCCAGTTCCCCAGCTCCCCTTCATACCAATGGGTAGGAGCAAGCAGCTGAATCTACCAGCAAGCCTGGAAAAGCAGGATCTTTGTTTCTGGAAAAATAAGAAAGTAAATGATGAGCTTTGATTTGGCTCTGCAAACCTTAAGATAGCTCCTTGCCCAGTGGAAGCCAGAGCTAGCGTGGCCTTCCTCTGCCATCTGGTATACCAGGACTGAAGCCCCCTCACTGGGCTAGAAAAGATAAAGGCTGCATTGTGTGAAAAATGCCATGGCAGCAAAGACACCCTATTCAGCCAGAAATAACAGGCACATGAAGAAAATGTTTTTGAAACAACTCAAAAATTCCAAGAACAGATTATCGCAACTATCCCAGGTTCATAGCCCTTTCTTGGTGTGCAGCCCCATCCCATAGTTATTAGTCACTGAGAGGTAACTTTTCCAAGGGTCCCCTCCTTCCCAGTCTCTCTGACCACTCCAGTTCTGGTCCTCCTCACCCCTGTGAGTCACACAATACTTGTCCAGCCCCCAAGTGCTGGCTGCTCAGAATGTCCCTGCCAGACAGAGTTGGCCAAGAAGGCGGATGTGCTCTCTCTCTGCACTGTCCAACACGGGAGCCACTAGCCACAGAAGCCTACCGAACCCTTACGACGTGGTCCTGGGACCAAGGAACTGAACCTGCTATTTTGTTAATTTTAATTTAATTGGCCATGCAGAACGAGCAGACATGGTATGGGACGGAAAGCTTAGGAGCTTCCAGGCTGATGAGAATCAGGGTAGGGTCTCTCTGGCCTGGCTCCCTGATTGTGTCTGGCCTTGAGACCACTCCGCACAGTCCCTAGTCACTGCTCTAGGGCATTCTTTCCAGCCCAGAACTTGCCCTGATACAACATCATCTATGAGTCCAAATCCTCTGGGCTAACCTTCTGTGGTAGCCACAATTAGCCATCATACATCGTTAACCTAAATTTCATTCACCAGACAGTCCCTGACCCCAAGTTTATAACAGTTTGAAATAGTACTTTAGGGCCGGGGATGTAGCTCAGCGGTACAGTGCCTGCCTGGCAAGTGCGAGGCCCTGAGTTCGATTCTTGGTACTCCCCCACTCCCCCCAAAAAAGAAACAGTACTTTATAATAAAAACCTTCCACCGGATCCATACCACTCATTGTCTATTCTATCCCTATCTACTGCTGTAGAAACCCTTCTACTCAGAGTCTCTCTTCCTCCTTCCTGTCTGCCTCTCCACATTGTGTCTGTCCTCTGATGTCTGTGCTTTCTCCAGGAAGCTTTCCACACCTGCCCTAGCTGCGAGCCATGGCTCCTCCCTTCTGGCATCTTCTAGCACTTTCTCTCATTCTGCAGGTATAGAAACTAAGGCTTAACAGTTATGTCCAAGGCCATACTCTCAGATAGTAATAGGAATCCAAGTCCTCTGACTCCCAGATCGTATTCCCTGACCCATCCATCCAGCTACTCATAGGTGAAGTATTATCTCTTCACAATAGGATGCAGAGATCAGAACACACCCAGTTTTCAAATCTCATTCTATGCCTGACATATAGTAGATTCAAAGTAAATGCTGTCCCCTTCTTTAGTCTCAAAGCATCCCATGATTAACTTGCCTTAGTCATCTCTGAGCAGTGGGACAGTGAGCATTCCCCATGCTCAGGAAGACAGGGACAAAGATGACTGCACAGATGCCCTAAGAGGAGGTATAGCCACCTGGGGATGAGGTCCTCTTGGGAACCAATTGCTTCAAACCACCCAATGACAACTAAGTGTTCCTTAACACTTCAGGCATCTGGAGACCTAGGACTATGACCAGTCAATCTCTGGATCCCTCTTGGTGCCTAGAAGAGAGTGGGCATTTAATAAACACAAGGCTGGTGATAAACATCTTTGCTGATGTTCACCATGCATATAACTCATGTAATCCTTACTGTCCACCAGAGTATTTTATACATAGGGACACTGAGGCCAGAGGGGTCAAGTGCTTGCCCAAAGTCATGTGACTGAGAAGCAGAGAAGCTAGAAAAGCAGGAATCTAGCTCTGGAACCTCTGCTCTTAAGCATTGACTGTATTTCTGCTGAACTGACACTGAAGGAAAATGGTATCCAAAACCATTCAGACCTGAAACCATCTGGTGGGGCACAGCAGGGCAGGCATCTTAGTTGGGGGGGCTTATGGTGCTGAGCATGGTGAGCAGGGCACCTGTGCAGAGGAGAAGCTGCAGTGGAGATGGGAGGCTGCTTATGGATGGGGGAATGATCAAATAGTGCACACTGTAAGACAATGGCAATAACAAATTAAGATAGAACAATCAGAATGAACAGAGGTATTGCATCAGAATTAAGGTATCAGTTTCAACTCAGGATTCTCAACATATTTAATAGATAACGAAATAAACACAGGTGCATATGTGTATACATGTGCACATCCATACACACGTTCCCTAATTCTGCCCGCTGAGAGGGCCTGAAGCCAGCAATACCCCAACAGCAACAGGAAAAGAATAAAATCAAACCTGGAACACTGTATACAAGAATGCAAGGAAATGCTTAAAGAATGACATGTCTGTGGCCGGGTGTGGTAGCCTATGCCTTGTAATCCCAGCACTCAGGAGGCTGAGGCAGGAGGCCAGCCTGGGCTACAAAGTGAGTTCAAGGTCAGTTTGAACCACATAGTGAGACTCTGTCTCAAAAAGACAAAAAAAAAAAAAAAAAAAAAAAGAATGACATGTCAAAAGCACATGGAAGCCACCTTGCATGAGATCCCACTGACCAAGTCAGAGTCAATTATGACATTAAAGTCAACAATAGAATTAACAAATGATAAACCACTATCATAAACCACTAATAAAAAAGAAACCTCTATCATAAACTCCTACTATAATATGGAAAAACATGAGTGCATACAGATACAAATATACTGAAAAGTACATTGATGGGATAGGATAATAATACCATCTTTTTTTTTTTTTTTTTTTGTGGGTACCGGGGGGTCGACCTCAGGACCTCGCGCGCCAGCAGGCACCCGTGCCGCTGAGCGATATCACCGGCCCCTTTTTCGTATGTGGGATCCGGAAGTCGAACTCGGGCCCTCGCGCTTACAGGGCAGGCGCTTAAGCCGCTGAGCCATCTCACCGGCCCCTAATAATACCATCTTAAAGTATCATCTCAAGAAATACTTCCTAATGATAAGGGGAAAGAATAACTGTACAGTAAAGGAGCCAGACAAACCCACTGTTCTGATTTGGATGAGTGTTCCACAAAGGTTTGTGTGTTAAAGGCTCACAACTAAATGCAGAGCAGAAAGGCTCAGCCTTTAACATGCGGACCATTGTAGGAGGCGCATCTAAACCAGAGCACACTGGTCACGAGACAAAAGGAAACCATGTACCACCTGCTAGGATGCAGGGAGGACCTGGCGTCCCTCACATGCTGATCCCACCAAAGACACAGCACCCAAATCTAGTCACAAGAACCCTCCAGACACACTCACAATGAGGCACATACTACAAAATGATGGTCTTGGACACAAAAGTATACAGGTCATGAGAGTCAAGGGAAGGCTGAGGAATGTCCCAGGCTGAAAGACATTTGAGAATCAGGACAACTAAATGAGTGATCCTGAGCTGGACTCTTTCACTACCACAGCTATTACCAGAACAACCTTTCTATAAGCTTGAACTTCTGTTGTTGTTATTGTGGTCTGTTTTTTGTTTTGGGGGTACTGGGAACTAAATCTAGGGCCATCACACTAAGCTATAGCCCTAGCCCTTTATTTTTTATTTTTGGACAGGGTCTTGCTAAGTCACTAAATCACCCACCCTGGGTTTTTTCTTTGTTTGTTTCTTTATGTGGGTAATGGGAGTAGACCTCAGGACCTCGCGCTTACCAGCAAGCGCTTGTGCCACTGAGCGATATCACCGGCCCTTTTTTTCCTTTATGTGCGTTCCGGGAGTCGAACTCAGGACCTTGTGCTTGCCAGGCAGGTGCTTATGCCGCTGAACTATCTCACCGGCCCCACCCTGGGTTTGATCTTGTGATCCTTCTGCCTCAGCCTCACAGATGTGTACCTCCATGCCTGGCAAAATTATTTCAAATTTAAAAATTTTTTTAAATCCTACTTAATTGGATTTTGGAAACATGACCTGTAATTTTTCTGTATTGGTAGATGATAAAAGATAGGGTTGTTTTGTTTTAGTTTTTGTTTTGCAGTGCTGGAGATGAAATCCTGGGCCTCGCACATACTTACGCAAGTGTCACATCCTTAGCCTATCTACTGATGATTTTTATTGGCATATTTTATGGTTTCCCTTCTCCATCTCTTGGATGTCTTCTCCTCACCAGAGGAGCTCTTTCCCTGCCTGAGGGTCATTTCCCAGAACAGAAGCAGTCTTGCCCTCTGCACAAGCAATGCGAATGGTGGGGGGGGGCTCTGCTCTCGGCTTGGTCTATGTGTCCAAACTTTGAGGGACTCTCACACACAGAGTCCTGATCCACGTAAGACCTGATTTTAGCATTTTCCTGCTCTGACACCACGTGTTTGGAATAGCAGGGGGCCAACCTGCCAGTGCAGGCCCCCACTGTGAGGGGCACTTGAAGCCAGGATGCAGCAGCCTGGCAGGATGTGACTCAGCATCCTGCTGCCGATGTCTGGGGCAGCCAGCAGCTCTGGCACCAACTACTGCTTCTGACTTCCCCGCTAAAGACCACAATCACCCAGGTTAACTAGTGGGATGGGCACACAGCATCAGCTTTCCCTGTGGGCCTGAGGGCCCAACCTAGGACAACCTGCCTCCTCATCTACCATGCAGGGTTTCCTTAAGAGCACCCTCGGGGATCTACCTGGAAGAGTTCTTGAGAGGAACTGTCTTGCTGGGTTCTTGTAGTTTCTGAGACCAGGTCTATCTTTGTTGCCCACACTGGTCTTGACCTCAAGTGATTCTCCCACCTCATCTTCCCAAGTAGCTGGGACTACAGGTATATTACTCTACGTGGGGCTCTCTGACTTGCTGATATTTTCAAGGACAGCATGAATCAGCAACTAATCTTGTTTCTCTGTTTGCTTTAACTCTAGCAAGCCTGAAGTCAGACTTGTAGCTGAGCTCTGGAAACTACAAATGTTATGCATTTTGCACCCTACTTTCTCCATATATCCATTTTTTCACTAAAATTTATTGTGTTCTCTAAATTTATAAGCTGTTTAAAACCCCTTTTAGAAGGAGTTATGAGAAATATAGTCTATACCAGTGATGGCAACACTTTTAGAGACCGAGTGCCAAACTGCAACCCAAAACCCACTTATTTATTGCAAAGTGCCAACACTGCAATTAAACCTGAATACTGAGGTTTTAGTTTAGAAAAAACAACTCTACATTAACATCTTTTGTCTTAAAAGGAGAACACAATAACATGCGTGCCACAGGTTTGCCACCACTACCCTATACGATACTCTTGGTGGATGAAGATTCTTTTTTTTTTTTTTTTTTTTTTTTTTAAACTAACAGAATCCCCAGCATTCAACACAGAACCCACAGGCAGGCACTAAATACAAACTGGCTAAATTCATCAATAAAGCAGATAACTAAATAAAACCACCCCATTACCAGGTACCTCACAAGAGATACATCTGCCTCCCACCCCACATGGGCAGCTGCAGGGAGCTCCAGGGGCTGGGGAGAAGGTTCCTTGAGGCAGCCAGCTACACTGGTAGCTGAGGGCTCAGTGGCCTCAACCTGAGACCCAGGAGCCACTCTCAGCCTTCCACCCGCAATAGACACGGATGCACCAGTGGGACACTTGAGTGGGATGTGACAAATGACTTCCAGACGTGGCAGTCAGCGTGGCCATCCCCAGTGCGCACCCCAGGCCCCTCCCTGCAGGCATTGTGTCTGGGCCCAGGCCTGGGGAAATGCCCGGAGAACTCCAGGGCAGCCCACTCCAGCCTGGCCTGGGAATGGCTCCTTGGGTGTAGGTGGTGCCAGCAGGGAGAGCCCAGGCATTTCCCAGGACGGACCCTGCTGACTGCCCCTCCTGACTGCCCTCTCTGAAACAAAGCCTTTTTAAAAATAGCTTCAAAAATAGCCATTCAAGAAAAGAAAGGGGGAAAAGCCATAAAAATAAAGGCACATCAGGATGAGAATGTTGCAGATAAAAGGAATGCTGGTACGAGGGCCAGAAGAACGGCCAGGAAATAGGCCAAGCACAAGGGTTCTCACCTCACAGGTTACACTTGGTTAACCTTGGTCTTTCACGGTGACACTGCCTCCAGTTCAGCCACAGAGGGGCGAAGGATGGCAGGGAAGGCTCTCACTCACCACTGCTGTATCAATCAGGGCTGACACCACACCTGGGAGCAGATCCTCTTTAGGCTTCACAGGGGCCCTAGAGTGACAAGGGCTGCAGGTGGCTACCCCAAGGTCACAATCACACAGGAAAGCTAATTGGGGCCCTGCACCCCAATCCAGGAGGCCCCTGCCCCAGGACCGCTGTCACTGATGCTACACCCTGTCTCACTGCAACTCTGGCTCCACACAGGGCCAGCCAAGGAGTCCTTTCCCTGTCATTTCCTCATCTGCACAACCTGTCATGGAGCCCACAGCAGGACTGTCCTGCCCTGCCCCTGCCCAGCCACCCGGCTCACCTCAGGGGGTTCTTCCTTAAGCCAGCCTGCCTTGAGCAGCACCATACACCTCGAAGTTCTCCTGTCTTAGGGATTTCCTAACCAACTGCATCCAGAGATCTGCCCACAGTGCCCTACATGCCAAAAAGTTTCAAAGGCGCCATTCTTGCTTTCTGGCAGCCACTGCTATACAGGTGGCTCTGCTCTCTGCTAGGGAAGGACTTGGTCCACTTCTTCTTGGGGTCCAGGACAGTTTTCTCTGAGTCAGGTCATAACCCTGACCCAGCCAGACACCCTAAAAATATATGCCTTTGTTCTCACTGTCAGCATAAAACCCTTATACATCTGTAGTAAACCTAGAGAACGATTAGAAACCCAATAAAAATACAGACCTACATGGGTGACTGGTAGATTGGAAACTATAAACTAATCTCATCTTTTTACTTTACACAGAGGTATCAGAGGCCCAGAGAGGTGAAGTGACTTACCTAAGGTTGCACAGCAGATAAGACATGTCTACACAGAAGCTAGATTTTCTAAGTCCCTTTCATAGCTTTCTCCCATTTACTACAAAGATGATAAGTGGGACAAACATCATCTGTGAATGGAGTATGCAAGAGCATCCCTGGTGAGTACACACATACTCCTAAGGTGCTAAGAGCATAGGAAGAATGAAACCAGGGCCCTTTTGAAGTCTAAGTACAGTACTGGTACTGTACTTCAAAAGTCTAATGAAATCTACTAAGCCAGGCTCAGTGGTCCATGCACTCAGGAGGCTGAGGCAGGAGGGTCACTTTATTGTAGACAGCTAAGTTAGTTATAAATATTACAGGCAGTTAGACAAGGGTGGGCCCTCAGCACAGAAGACAACTGTGGCCAGGAGGCATATTCACTGAAGGCCAAAACATCACTACACCTGCATACTTCCCCTAAGGATGAATAGCAGCGATTGATATTCTAAATAGGCATCAGTCACCTTGGGTGGGGGACCAAACCTCCTTACCCCACCCCTTCCAGGAAACTGTGTCTATCCCACGTATGCTTGCTTCCACATTTGAGTCCCATTTAACCAATACTACCTAGGTGACTATACTTGTTGTAATCTTACTGGTTCACCATAGTTTTGTCCCACCTCACACCCACCTTGTGATTTCCCATTGGATAAATATTACCTAAGCAACTATACTTGTAATCTTATTAGTTGACTATAGTTTTGTCCCACCTTGAACCTGCCTCACCTTGTGTGCCTCACCCTTAAGAAGCAGAGTCAGCAAGCTCTGTCTGTTAGACAGAAGCTATCTTTCTCTTAATAAACTCTTCCTACTCTTTTTTTTTTTTTTTTTTTGTGGGTACCGGGGGGGTCGACCTCAGGACCTCGCGCACCAGCAGGCGCCCGTGCCTCTGAGCGATATCACCGGCCCCTTTTTCGTATGTGGGATCCGGGAGTCGAACTCGGGCCCTTGCGCTTGCCGGGCAGGCGCTTAAGCCGCTGAGCCATCTCACTGGCCCACTCTTCCTACTCTTAACCTCCGTTGTTCCTAAAATTCATTTGTCAATTTCAGAGAACACAAACTTAGCATTTCAGACATCTAGCAGGTTGGGAGTTATAATATTTCCCTTATATTATTTGGAGGTCCATATATCATCCCTATATCATACACCCTATATCAATTTGAGCCCAAAAGTTCCAGATTGCCTGGCCAACAGTGACATCTCATCTTGACAAGAAAAAAGCAAAAGCCAGGCATAGTGGTGCATCACTGTAATCCAGCACTCAGAAGGCTGAGGCAGGAGGATCACCAGGAGTTCCAGGCCAGCCTGAACTACATAGTGAGACCCTGCCTCAAAAAAAATTTTGGGGGGCTGGGGATATAGTTCAGCGGCACAGCACCTGCCTGGCAAGTGTGAGGTCATGAGTTTGATCCCCAGTACCAAAAAAAAAATAATAATAATAATTTTTTTTTTTTTGCACGTTTGGTAAGGTTCTTTTTTTTTTGAGACAGGGTCTCACTATGTAGTTCAGGCTGGTCTCAAACTCACTATGTAACCCAGGCTGGCCTCGAACTCCTGGCAATCCTCCTGCCTCAGCCTCCCAAGTGCTGGGATTATAGGCATGCGCCACCACGCCCGGCCAAAACTTGATTTAAATTAACCTTAACTATAACTTTAATTAAGCTTTGATAGAATCAAATTCTTCACCTCTCTGTCCTCATTTGTCCCCACTGTAGGATGTTTTCTAATTAAAAAAGTTAATAATACACATTGAAGGCAAATTCTGATTTTAATATCAAATCTTTCAACAAACTGCTGGGAATATACCAGAGTTAAACTAAAAGCAACAGCCCAACAGCATAAGGGCCCAGAATTTTAAAAGTATGTACCCCAATGCTCAAAACTGGGAGTCAAGGAGAGGCCACTGCCTGTAAGGGTGGGGAGAGGAAGTCAAAGCTGCATACAAATTTGCATGTCTATGGATAGGTCTGTGCAGCAGAGAGGAAGGAGGCAGAGACCTGCCTGAAGGGTGTTAACCTCTCCAAAATAGTTTCCTAAAGAGGAGCATTCCCACAGGACATGCTCATCTTGATGACACAGTGAGATCAAGTGCAGAGTTCCCAGCCCAGCACTCACAACAACAGCACCCAGTGATGGAAACCAGTCTGACTCTAACCTGGATGCTCTGCCCAGGCACCACATGTGGAGGGGTTTATTACAATTCCTGCTTTAGGCAGAGCACAGGCAGGTGACAGGGTCCTCCTAAAGCACACAGCTCACTGTGTGCCACTGGGCTGGAGCAGGAAGATAAGTCTGCAGAGCACTGGTTCTTCCAGATCAACTCCACTCTGCCGCCTAGTGAGAGATCTGGCACAAAGAAGGGAGGAAAGAGAGATGGCTCTTAAATTTTTAGGTTAAAAGCATGTTTTGGAGTCAGTGGTGAATTAATCATTTACTAGCCTATAATCAGGCCAGTTACCCCTCTAAGGCTTAGTCTTCTTGCCCAGCTAATGAAAATAAAAATGGTGTCTTCCTGGGGGCCGGTGAAATGGCTCAGTGGCATAAGTGCCTGCCTGGTAAGCGCGAGGTCCCAAGTTCGACTCCCAGAACCCACATACAAAAAAAAGGCCGGTGATATCGCTCAGCGGCACAGGCGCCTGCTGGTGCGCGAGGTCCTGAGGTCGACCCCCGGTACCCACAAAAAAAAAAAAAAATGGTGTCTTTCTTACAGGGATTTTGCATAGATAAAATGAAATACTGCACACAGGTGGCCAGCAGAGTTGAGCATGCGGCAAGTATTGACTTTCATCTCCTCCATCCCTGCTTCATTGTTTCTCCTTAGCAAGCAGGAGCATACCCTTCCTGAACTTGTTTATCTTACTGTCTTATCTCCTAGTATGTGGGCCACATGCTGACAGGGGCGGGGAGTTTATGCATCGTGCTCACTGCTATAATCCCAGCTGCTAGAACAAAGCTTGGAACATGGTAGGAGCTCAATATATTTTGTTAATAAATGTCTTATCAGCAGACAGATTAGGGAAGAACGGTACTGAGACTGATCTATGAGCCCCTCCATCACTAAACTGCAGGGGAAATGGCAGAAAAAGCTTTCTGTCCTTTGTTTCCTAGATGTAGTCCAAGACCACTTTTAGTTGATCAACGCAAAATAAAATACAGAAAATTGGACCCTGGAGACCTCCCCCGCTGATCCAGTGCCTATGAGGCACTGTAAGGCTAGAGGTGAGGGCGATACTGCCCTCGGGGTAGCTCACAACCTGCGGGGAGGGCTGGCTTCTTGCACAATGCCCTGTGCTCAGAAGTACCCTGTGTTGGGTTTAATGTTCTATTGCTACCATCTTGAAATTCTTAATTTTATCTATTGCTTTTGCAGTACTGGGGATTAAACTCAGGGCCTCTACACTGGGCTATACCCCAGCCCGTTTTTAAATTTTTGAGACAGGGTTTCATTAATTTGCTAAATTGCCCAGATTGGGCTCCAACTTGCAATCCTCCAGTCTAAGCCTCCCAGCATGCTGGGATTACAGGCACGCACCACCACGCCCAGCTGAAACTCTTAATTTTAACAAGGGGCTCCATACTATTCATTTTGCCATGGGCTTCACAAATCACACAGCTAGTTCTGTTGGTGGGGAACATTTATGTACTTAATAACTATACTACAAAGCAAGTTCCAAGGAAACACTGAGAGAGAAATGCCTTGTAGGGGTGGGAAGAAGAATCATGAATCCCTCCCCATAGAAGCTGTGCCCTGAAGAAGGGACAGGAAGGCAGCATTTGCTCAAGGTCTATGATGTCACTATCACGTTTAATTCTGACAGCAACCTTACAAGCTGAGTATTATCCGGCTCATTTGAAACTGAAGGCTGGCTATGGTCATATAATATCCCAGCAAGGTGACAAAGGATAGGGCTGGTGAGATGGCTCAGCGGCATAAGCGCCTGCCTGGCAAGCGCGAGGGCCCGAGTTCGACTCCCGGAACCCACATACGAAAAAAGGGCTGGTGATATCGCTCAGCGGCACGGGCGCCTGCTGGCGTGCGAGGTCTTGAGGTCGACCCCCGGTACCCACAAAAAAAAAAAAAAAAAGGTGACAAAGGATAGATGCAGAAGCAAACCCAGGCCAATTCCTTCCTAAAGCCGAAACTCACAGAAAAACAAAAGGAAAGGTCCATGAAAGTGGTAATTTCAGAGACTAATATATTCAAGGTGGGGCAAATCCAAAAATGCCAAGCCTGAAAGTCTGAGCAAGCAGGTGGCTGCTGAGTGCAGGGGACATAGTGTTTGCCAGCATGGTGGTCAAACCTTGACCACTCTCCATGTTCCTTTCCCCAATGTACTCAGCACCCTTTACCTTCCCTGTTAATCTGTAACCCTGGAAATCTACTTTTTTATGTGTGTCTTCTCTAAACCAGACTGGGCATCTCAAGAACACACAGACTTGCTAGCAGGCAGAATTCTACCTCCAGTGTGGGCAGGATCAGAGAACAAGATAGGATCACAGCTGCCTTCAGGAAGCTGAGCTGGATGGCAAAGGGGTGGGAGAGTAACCTCCGTGATCACATCTGTTGTGAGACTCTAGGAGCAGATCTTCCTACTGGCCTTGAAAAAGTAAGCCGCCATGACTTCCACACCTGCAAGAAAATGGATTTGGGCCGGTGAGATGGCTCAGCGGCTTAAGCGCCTGCCTTGCAAGCACGAGGGCCTGAGTTCGACTCCCGGAACCCACATACGAAAAAGGGGCCGGTGATATCGCTCAGTGGCACGGGCGCCTGCTGGCGCGCAAGGTCCTGAGGTCGACCCCCCCGGTACCCACAAAAAAAAAAAAAAAAAAAGAAAATGGATTTGGCCAAGAAACACATGATGGTGGACAAACAGGGTGCCCAACAAAAACAGGAAAGCATGGTCCGCAGTGCAAGGATGTGTCGGTCCCCACCCCACCCTGACATGATGAGGCAGGGAGAGAAGACACAGCCTCACTCCCAAAGGCTACAGGAGAGGGGTCCCCTGGAGCCTGAAGGTAAAGGCCTATAGGGGAAGAAGTGTGAAGAGAAAGGCAGAGAGCTGTGCAAGGGAGTTCACAGTTTGCCAGTGAAACCAAACAAAACAGAAGACAAAAATCCTACTGCTGGCCCAAATGCTTACTTGGGCAGACTGAAAAGAACAAAATTAAAGCATTCTAATCAACATTTTCATGTTCTTGACTTGGAAACACTAAAGAAAAAAAAATTTACTCCTGATCCACACTCTGGGGACAACACAGCCACATCACCTCCTGGGCACCCTGCCTTGGCACATAACCACTTACGTCTCATGCCAGGCTAAGCAGGGTCCCAGAATGGTGAGGGAGCCAGGAGCCACTGCCAGCGGAGCCATCTGCTCACCAATTCCCACAGTCTGAACAGTGCCACTTCCAGAAGGGCAATGAGAGAGGCCAGCAGACGTCTGCACATGCAGAAAGTAGGGGAATGGAGAGGAAGGGCTGGATTTCCACTGCCTGTGATCAGTTATCTTTCATTCTGGGCATGAGATATCAATTCCTGAGACATTTCCCAAAAGGCCTCCAGAGAAACTGTCAGAATTACAACATGGATGCCTCACCATGTGCACTCTTATTTGCATCATATGGGAATGTGGCCGGCTGCAGGATATACGCTGCTCTGGGTCACAGAGCATATACAGTGGTGGCCCTCTCTGGCTCAGGCAACAGCGGCAGGGAGCTGGTCTGCTCACTCTTCCGTGCTGGAACTACCACTGCCTGTGAGCAACACTTCACAAAGAAATGAAGACCAAATGTAGCAAATAAAGTCATCCACACTCGATTCCATGCAGACAGCTTCACAGGAAACTACTGGGTATCTGCTTCACGGATGAGCCCCACAGAGGTACAAGAACTCAGCTTCCAGTACAGGAGTCAGATGCCCAGCACATGCCTGACTCTGAACCCTACCCTGCACCTTGCTATTTCTCATGTTTCCTAATTACATCAGCGTTCAAAAATCCATCTCATTCAGATATTTAAATGCTATGTGCAGGTAGAGAACTAAGACCTGTCACTAAGAGAAGCACCAGCAGTTAGATATGCAACCAAAGCATACGTATCTGCAATGTGAGGGACGTGCGGGCAGCCTCTGTCAGAGAGAAACAGAGAGTCTGAGAGTGATCTGCTCTCTCTGATGGGAGGGAAGTCACACACATTTAGGACTGGAGTACTTTGAGGAGGCCAAGAAGAATGTGGCCCATGATAAAAGGCACCACTTAGGGAAAGGACAGTCAGAGAGCAGGGAATGATCCTCCAGGACTGAGAACAGTATGTGGTGGTGAGGAAGTGTGTAGAACGTACAGAAGATGCCAGGGGCCAGGAGGGAGAAGCATAAAGGACCATGAGGGCGACATACTGGGGTACAGGGATGGATCAGTGGGTGGCCCAGCAATGCAAAGGGGAGGGGAGGAGGACCCAAATGACAGCACCATCAGGTAGACCTAGCAAGAAGGGGACATGTGACACTCTGAAGACCCAACCCAAGGGATGCAGCAATTTGCTGCATGTGGTCGAGTCAATCTGACTTCTTGGATGCCCTGAAAGGTGAAACAGTTACAGTCATCCCTCAGTAACCATGGCAATAGGTTCCTGGACCCTCTGTCGGTACCAAACTCTACAGATGCTCAAGTCCCAGACAGAAAATAGTATAGTATTTGCACAAAACCTAGTCACATGGTATTGTACACTTTTACATCATTTCCCAATTACTTCCAATCCCTAATACAATGTAAATGTTATGTAAATCATTATACTGTATTGTTAGAGCATAATAAGGAAAAAAAGTCTGTATGTGTTCAGGGCAGATGCAAACATGCTAGGCCTAACTATACAAAACATGTCAGAAACAACGTGACATTTTCTGGAATTTTTTTTTTCAACTATTTTCAATCCTCAGTGAAGGATGTAGAACCTGAGGCTACAGAGGACCAACTGTAACTAAGGATAAACAGTATAGAAAACAGAAAGAGAGACAAATCCCTGCTGTCCGGAGTTCCTCTCCCTACTGGCATCCCTTAGAATCTGAATAATAGTTTATCTTTAGGGTCAATTTTAAGTAAAGAGAAATCTCCCTACCCCTCACCCCAAACAAAAACTGGCCACTGCACAGTTTTTTTCTCTAGGAGAGACTTGAAGAAAAAGGCCTGTAAATACAAATGAACATGCAGCTGCGAATGAGTTTTAGCCAAAGGTTAAATCAGGACACAAGAACTTTCTTGTTTGGCAAGCAGGGTTAGAAAGCAGGACGATATCCTTTGCCTTAGAAAGCAGGGTGAACTGTAAAGGCCAGGGAAGAGGGAATGAAAAAGGAACCAGAGGGGACAAGCTCCTAAGCCAGCATTGCCAGCCAGCCCAGGTCCCTGAATCCATCCAGGATCTCCCAGTGCAGCAGCAAAGAGGGACTGGCTGTAGCTGAAGTGACTGACTCCACGCGCAAGCAGGAGGCCTTAGTCCTGGCCCTGGCTCTCTAGACCACCCCCCTGCCCCACCCCATGCTCCCCTCACCTGCAAGTCTGACACAGCTGATTCCATGAATAATTAAACTGGTCTCCAGAAAGACGCACAATACCCAAAACTGAGTATTCGAACATAGTGTTTCCCACATGCAATCCCAGGCCTCAAATTCCTCACATCGAAATGTGGAAAGACCCCTTTAGTGCTGTTTTGAGGAATAAATATAGCAACACACAAAGCTGCTGTAACATTACTTCCCATCCTTTTGTGAGGTTCCCTCTGGCTCCAAACCACATGGAAAAAAGGGAATTTTATTAATGAGAAAGGGCCATTGCTCATTTTCTTTTCTTCTTTTTTTGTTTTTGTTTTTGTTTTATTTTGTCTTTTTGAGACAGGGTTTCGCTATGCAGTTCAGGCTGGCCTTGAACTCACTTTGTAGCCCAGACTGTCCTCCAACTTCACAGCAATCCTCCTGCCTCAGCCTCCTGAGTGCTAGGATTACAGGCGTGCGCCACCACACCCAGCCCATATGCTCACTTTCATATCCCTGCCATTTACAAATTCTTAGCTGCAAATCAACTAAAAAATAATACCACTTTTTCGCCCCAAAGAAAGTCTAAGTGACAGAGCTTAATGTTCTGCCCTACACAACAGCCTGCAGAGAAAGAGCCTGCAGAGATAGGAGGAGGGGCGGAAGGGACTCAAATCCCAGGAAGGTGCTACAGGGGCCTGGGGGGGAGGTGGGGACAGTCAGCTACACAGGCTGGGTGGCCCCACAGCAGCCAGTCACTCCTCTCCCACTTCCCCTCCTCCAAGCTATCTAGTTCCGCTTCTCCTTCCTCCTCCACCCAGAGAAGCTGAGTGACAGTGTGGCCCTTTACTGCCCCCACTTGGAGTCCAGCTGTTTCCAGCCTGGGAACCCTGACCTGGGCTCTGACCAACCCAAAACCACAGGGTGAAAGAGCCAATTTGTCCTTTGTCCTGAGCCTAACATTACAAAAAAGGATCTAGTAATTGCAATAAGGCACGCCTTTGAGTTTTGCAAGCTAGTATTTCCCTACCCCCAAAATCTTTCCAAATGTGTGCCACAATCGAAGTGAAGTTTCCCTCCCCTTGCTCCAACAAGTGAGAATGTCAAAGCAAGGCTAAGCATACTTCTACCTCTTCTGCAAGAGAATTAAACCAAAACATCCTGCTCTTGGTAATGAGTGGCTGACCCCAATTTTTGAATACCTACTTCCTCTTCCAATTAGTGTTCCTCCTCCTAAGATAAAACAGACATTTGTTTTTAAATGACAATATCCCTAAAGTTTACTTTTTTCCATTCTGAGGTCAGACTTCCAAGATTGGCTCCTTGGTGCAAAGTGCTGAATCTTCTGGAAACCAACAAGATACTCAAACAAAAGGAAAGCCTTAATTTTTTATAAAGAAAAACAAAAAATATTGTTGCTGTTCACTAATGAATGTAGTAATTGAGGACTACGTCTTAAAGATTTTTTCTTTTTTTTTTTTTTTTTACTTTGGTGCTGGGGATGGAACCCAGCACCTTGCACATGCTAGGCAAGCACTCTACCTCTGTGCTATACCTTCAATTCTTTTTACTTTGAGACAAGAGCTCACTGTGTTGTCCAGGCTGCCCTCAAATTCATGATCCTGCCTTAGTCTCCTAAGTACCTTGGATAATAAGTGTGGACCACCATACCTCAACATGTAGTTTTTAAAGCTCTACTCTTGCACATGCTCTATGTATAATTCTGAAAGCACTAAAAAAATGAGGGTTTTCCCTTTGAGAAAGGAATAAAAGTATCCCTTACCTGTTTGAAAGAAAGATTTAAAAACAAAATGAAAAGTTTGCTCACCTGAGGTTTACCTTTCGATCCTCATCACTGCCAGCCTCCAACTGCAAAGAGAGAGAGAGAATGTCACACCACAAGTACCGCTATCAACAAGCCTCAGACAGCAGTCTCCCAGTCTCTACCCTGGTGCTGGGAAAAGATAAAGATGTCCAGGAAACCTGGCTACTTCTAAATAGCCCTGCCCTTTCCTTACAACCTGCCCTGCTGTTCCTTTGAATAATTTCCACAGAGGAATTTTCAGGTTTCCAAATGTTTATGCACACTCCTGCCACAGTCTGGTGGACTGATTCCTGTTAACTGAATATTTCCTATTTGGCACTGTTGCCCAACACATTCCTTTAGCTCTCAACTTTCCAGACTTGTTCTGGATCTCATTCTCTTCTTTGCTGCTAAAAGGAAGGGGCTATATTTGAAGAGAACCCATTTCCTCTGTCAAGTAGGGTCTTGCTGAGTGAGGAGCACCATTTTAAAAATCTATTACAGGCAAGTCTTTCACCATGGAAGGTGGCCAGGAATTAGGCTGCTTGTGGGTCTCCAAAGCTTTTTTGGTGGTTCTCACAAAGACTTAAATGTTTAATAAGAAATGTTCTAGGCTGTTAGTTTACTTGTATCAATGCAAGAACAAGATACTTTCTAAAAGCTAAAAAGCCAAAAAGTTGAACTCCAAAAGTAACTTCTCCTTAAGCTCAAATCTCTTTCTGGCTTTCTCTCGCGCGTGCTCTCTCTCTCACTCTCACTCTTTTTTTCTTTCCTTTTTCAACAAAAAAACTGAAAATGATTAGAAAACAACTCTGCACCACAGGGACTTGGCATGTTTTTTTACCTTACACAAAAGCACTCATTGAATGGCAAGGGAAACCCTGGAGAGGTGTGATGGCCAGGAACTGCAAGGCTGATTATGGACTGAAAGGAGGAAGAAGTCAAGGGCGACACGGAGAGGGTTCAGAGTAATGTGGGGAGGGGCCTGGGCAGCATGGGACACACACCAGAGGTGGCAATTTCCACCAAGAACCAGTATATCAGCAGGCCCCAGAGTCCCTAAATTGTATTAAGATAATGTCTGTAATAGAATTATGCAGAGGCATACTCGGGGGCCAATCAATTCATGCTCATGCTCCCTACATCACATAAAGGTGAGCTGGAAAAACCAGGGAAGGCATAGTAATCACAGGGCCATGAGCTTCTTTCTTGCTCAAACAAAACTCACAACAATACCAACAGGGTTGGGGGTGTAGCTCAGTGGCAGAAGTACTTGCCTAGCTTATGCAAGGCCTTGGGTCTTATCCCCAGCATTGCAAAACAAACAAAAATAGCAGCAACAAACTCTGGAAGAGACTGTGGGTTCTGACCCCGTGGAGCTGCAACAGGGGCAAGTTCTCTCACCAGGGGACACCGCAACATCTAGAGGCACTGTTTTGAATGGGACTACTGGCATCTTGTGGGTAGAGGGTGGAGAGCTAAACATCCCACAATGCACAGGCCAGCCCCCCACAACAGAGAATGTTCCAGCCCCAACAGTGCCAAGGTTGAGAAACACTGGTCCAACCCAAAAAAGTGCCTGGAGATCTGCCTATGAAATTAGTCACTTTGAACAACTGTCAAAAATAACATGTTCGGATCCACTCCTGAAAAATGTTGGCTTATCTTTTCCACTGCTCTGTCTGTTCTCACAAAGGAGTCGAGATAAGGTTAACAGGAAAATGACACACACGAGATAATTAAAGCTTGAAAAAAATTGAGAGAGGAGAGAGTTGCTTTTGGGCTGAGGGCTGTGATTTCCCTTGGTTTCCCAAGCCACGCAGCCAGCCTGGCTGTGTCAGGAAACCGCTGATGTGTCTCTGACTCATCGGAAGAGTTGCATGTTGATGAGTGTGAAATGATTTGGGGGTACAGACTTCATAACCATTTAATTCTCGGTCACCCTCTGAGGTTCTCCAATGAAAGGTAACGTGAGGTCAGTTATTCCAAAGACGCCACAGATGCCAAAGAACATCCTTAAGAGGTAATCCAGTCCTTCAGATGGGCTGAGACAAAGAGACAGGAGGCAACTGGAGAAAGGGGAGCCCAGAAGTACAGCCAGCCTGGACCAGGTCTCCTGGCTCTATGCGTACCTGCTCTCCCCATTCTGTCTTTCTGGTCTCAGTACTTCTGGAAGACAGTTTTCACCTTTCCGGAAACATCCGTACCCTGCTCTCTCACTGGACAACAAACGCTGCTGATGTACTGAAGTCAAATAAAAGTTGGCTGAGTTTTAGTCTGCAGATTGGGTCATTAGCACTTGGTAAAAAGTAACGCTTTCTATAATTTTAAATGTTTCTAGTGGAGATAAGACAAATGTGTGACAAATATGGTACCTCCATGTAATAGAATATTACTCAGCCATAAAAATAAATGAAGGGTTAACACATGCTATAACATGGAGGAACCTTGAAAACATTATGCTAAGTGAAGGAAGCCAGACACAAAAGACCACATCTTGCATGCTTCTATTTATATAAACTTTCCAGAATAAGCAAATCTATACAGAGAGAAAGATTAGTGGTTGCCCAGGGTAGGGGAGAATAGGGCACAGGGAGACTTCGACTGATAGTTAAGGAGTATCTTTGTGGCATGGAGTTTCTTTGTGGCATGACAAAACGTTCTGGAATTAGATAGTGGTGACAGTTGCACAATCCTGTGAATATACTAAAACCCACTGAAGTGTATTCTTTAAAACAGTGAATTGGGCCAGGGATATAGCTCAGTGGCACAAGTGCCTGCCTGGCAAGTGCAAGGTCCTGAGTTCGATTCCCAGCACCCAAAAAAAAAAAAAAGTGAATTTATGGTATGTGAATTATATATCAACTAAAAATGTTTTCTCTCACTTTTTATTTTTGGTGGTAATGGAGACTGAGTCCAGGGAATGCTGCACTACACTCCTACACCCCCTCCCCCCTTTTAAATTTTAAGACAGGGTCTTACTAAGTGGCCCAGACTGGTTCTCAAACTTGCAATCCCTCTGCCTTGGGCTCCTGAGTAGCTAGGATTGCAGTCATGCACCACTGTCCCCAGCTAAAAAATAAAATTTTAAAAATACATCTAAGGAATAAATCAGGTGGGGTTTAGAAATCAAAAATCCAGGCTGAAAGGCTCTGTTCAACCCCTTCCTGAAGCCGAGCTCTTCATAGTGTTTGTGAAAATAATACGGGATTAAGTGCATGAAAGTACAGTGCTTTGTAAAATGCCAGAGAGCAGTCACAGGAATGACATAGAACAGATCTCTTTGGGGAGGGCAGATGCTTCTGCAACATAACTTCTCAGTTGCAGCAATCAGCCCCCAATGTTCTTTTACCTCTAATCAGTGCACAGAGGGGAGGTAATAGAACCTTCTGTCTGTAGACAGATAACTCATTAACAGCCTCTCTGAGAGGAGGGGGCCGAGGAGGTGCGACTTCGCAGCCACTCTGCAAGTGTTCCTGCCAATCTCAGCAAAACAAGGCTGAAAAAAAACATTGCTGGGAGACACAGCATTTAAGTCAAATTCAAGTCCTCTTCTCTGTCTCACACTGACACACACAAACCCGTCCCCTGCATCAGTCAACGTCTCCCGCTGAGAGCTGGCACACAGGCCTGGATGCTGGCTCGCAACTTCCCGGGACGTCTCGAAACGGAGTAAGGGGCTCCTGTTCCAGCTGCTCCGTCTTCAGGCCAACACGCAGCCTTGCCATGGATAGGAATTTAGACCAAAGGCCTTAAGGGAGAGTAGGAAAACTGCAGGACAAGAGGGCTGGCTCTGCAGCTGCACAGGGACCTGCTCAGAGGCCCAAGAGGTCCCAGCCTAGGGGAGGCCGGCCCCATTCTGCCCACTCGGAGGGCATCAGCTCCATCTGCCCCCGAGCAAGGATCCAGCTGAATATGGCCCCAGCTGCAGAGACCCACGACACCCCTAAACCCAGGGCACAGACACACACTGACACACAGCCCGGAGTTACACGATGAAAAGCAAACAGTCTCAGAGACACAGGGGCATGACAAGTCACACACAGCCCAGGACACCCTCGGTGGCTGTCACACAGGGTCGGTGGTGGCATCCAAAAGGCACAGACACACATACAGGCAGGACTCCACGGGGGTACACAGCGAAACAATCTCACACCTTTGCAGGGTCACCGCCCTCCTCACGGCCTCACTCTCACAGCATCACCCAGGCACAGTCCCCAGTGGACAGGTCACACCCATGATCCAAAGTCACATACAGTGTCACAGACACACGGCCAGGCAGAGCCAGGGAAAGGGCCTGGTCCTGCCACAGGGTCACAGATCTCGCAACCAGCGACCCGCGCACAGTCACCCATAGGGAGCTCCAGTCACACACTGGGTCCCCACACAGCTGCCGCCAGACGCGGGTCACCGTCACACCGTGTCTCCAGCACCGTCTCCCCAGGCCGGCTGCTCGGGTCCGCCCGCGACGCGGGGGTCCCCGAGGCTCTGCGCGCGCGGCCCAGGCCCGGCGAAGGGCCCGCGGCTCACCTCGCTGTTGCTGGCCGAGGAGGAGGCGGCACTGGGCGTCGGCGAGCGCTGCAGGGTCACCAGAGCCATGGCTGCGGCGCGGCTCACGGGCGCCACCGAGTTCCTGGAGCTAGAGCAGCCGCCGGGCCGGGCCCGGGGCCTCCAGGAGCCACGCGCGGGCCGCCGGGCCGAGCCGGGCCGGGCCCGCCCCTCGCCCTCGGCGTCCTCCGCCCCCAACCCCCGCCGCCCGCGCCGGCGCGCGCCGGGTCTGCTGTGCTGGGGGGGAGGGGAGGGGACGGAGCGCGCGTGCGCGTGCGCGGGGCCCGAGCGGCCGCACCGGTGGCCGGGGCTGGGCAGTCACGTCCCTCGCGGGCTCAGCGCTTGCGCCCCCGCCCGCGCTCCCGTCCCCCGCCCCCCCGAGAACGCTGGGCCTCCCAGGCCTGATGCCTACGCGGCCCGGGTGGGGAAACTGAGGTCTGGCCGCCACGCTTCAGCAAGGAGATGGGAGGTGCAGGGAAACAGGAAATAAAAGAGCCCCTGGCCCTTGCGTCCTGGACTTCACGGGCCAGTCTTTGCAGAAATCAATTCGTTCATTCACTCAGTGACGAAGTATTTAGTAAGTCCCAACTAAGCACCAAGCGTGGCGTAAACAGAATAGATTAGGTCTGCCTTCTGGGAGTTGACAGAGGTTAATCAAATTAGTAAATACCACGGAGCTGGGAATATAGCTCAGTGGTAGAACACTTGCCTAGCGCTCCCAAGAACTTAGGTTCAATACTCAGGGACTTGAGAAAGTAAAAAATAGTTTTTTTTTTTAATAATTAATTTATTTTTTTTAAAGACAACAAGTAAATATTCTTACATATTAACAAACTCAAGAATTAGAGAATGTACAAATACCTTTTGGAGAAAAACATTACTCAGTATAGGATTAAGCCATGTAAAAGCTAGGTAAAAATAGAAGACTAAGGAATGGAATAGTCACAGTGAAATTGCATTTTCATGCTAGGGAGACAATACGATGTTTACAAATGTGCGCCCGAGTTGCATCCATTAAAAAATAGTTTGATAATCTTTTCCTACGAATTCTTTTTATGTGTCCAGACACCCAGCGAACTCCTTAGGAGGAGAGGAGATGGAAAGGGAGGCTTCCCTAAGGGAGAGAGTTTTGCTCTGAGGCCTGATTTGTGAAGGGAGAGGAGACAGCCCTCCCAGGCATGGGCTCTGGGCTGCAGAAAGTCCCCGAAACAGGAAGGAGGTTGTCACTTAGAGGCCTGTGCTCAGGGAGAGGAAGAGGGGACGTGGTAAGAGTCAAGGACTGATCCTGAAGGTCACTTTGGCTGCTGCAAGGGACTGTGAGGCAGAGGAGTGGAGGGAGACCAGGGGAGAGCCTGCTGTAGTCCTGGGGAGAGGTGCCTAGTATGGAAGTGAAGAGAGTCAGGGAGCAAGACCCTAAGAAGATGGTACTGATATAGGACCTCTAACTGATACAGGGAAATATTATAACTCCCAACTTGCTAGACGTCAGATATGCCAAGTTCGTGTTCCCCAAAATCGAAGAATGAATTCTAAGGAACAAGGGAGGTTAAGAATAGGAAAACTGGGGGCCAGTGAGATGGCTGAGCAACGTAAGCGCCTGCCTGGCAAGCACGAGGGCCCAAGTTCGACTCCCGGAACCCACATACGGAAAAAGGGCTGGTGATATCACTCAGCGGCACCAGCGCCTGCTGGCGCACGAGGTCCTGAGGTGGACCCCCGGTACCCACAAAAAAAAAAAAAAGAATAGGAAAACTTTATTGGGAGAGATAGCTCCTGAGAGACAGGAGGGTACCTGAGTGAGTTAGCAACGAGCCCACTTCTCAAAGGAAGTTTTATAGAGCAAAATAACGAGGTGGGTATAACGTGGAACAAAACTATGATCAACCAATAAGATTATAAGTATGGTCGCTTAGGTAATGTGGATCTAATAGGAAAGCAAATCACATACATGGAAAGAACACAACCTTTTTTGGAAGAGATGAGTCAGGAGGTCCTGGTCACCCACCTGGGTGACTGATGTCTATCTAGACTTTATTGGACCAGGTGATACCATTTATAGTATATTGCTTATCCCTCGGGGAGGCATGTAGGTCTGGTCATTCCATCTTTATCTTGAGGCCCGGCATTTAATGGATGTGCCTCTAGCCACAGTTGTAACGTATTCTCATCCTCTGTACTGACTCCCTTGAGGGCCTAACCCTGTCTGGCTGCCTATAATATTTTTACCTAATTTAGCTGTCTATAATATTACTCCTTGATTTGGTAACAGGAAGCTTCTCTTTCACCCAAAACCCCTCCCACATCTCTGCATGTACCCAGGCACTCCCCAATGCAGAGGTCCAATCTTGCTCCCCGATTTAGCAAATGGCTTCACCATCCCACTGCCCAAGTGGAAATGCACACAGCCTTCTGCAGCCTTCTCCCTGTCTTCCCAGGTCCTGGGGCTGTGACCGCCTCCATAATCCCAGCACTACCCATCTCAAAGGGATTTCAATGGGGGGCACTCTAGGCCCGAGGAGTGGGGATCGGGGAGGCCAGTATTTGTGGGACTGCTTTTGGTTGGCTTCCTGATTTGAGGAGAGGAACCAGGGATGCTAAATGTTCTGCAGTGCACTGGGCAGTCTCCCCAAAGAACTGTTCATTCTAACAAGACACCTACCTGGTGAAAAACTTGTTCGTAATGATCTGAAGCTGGAACCTAACTCTACTTCCTACATCAAAACAAAATATTTTCCACTGAATTTTCAGAAATACAACTGTGTTGAAATGAGGAGAGAATATACTTTTCGTTTGAGAGTTTTGTCAAGAGTTTTTCAACATTAGGGAAAAGGAAGGTTTTTGGGGGATTTGTTTGTTTGTTTGTTTGAGACAGGGTCTCGCTATGTAGTTCAGCTGGCCTCAAACTTACTGTGTAGCCCAGGCTGGCCTCCAACTGCAGCAATCTTCTTGCCTCAGCCTCCCTAGTGCTGGGATTACACGTGTGTACCAACACGCCCGGCTGGGAAAAAGAAGTTCTTGATGCCAACACCACCCCTAACATTAGTGGGCACAACACACCTGTATTTGTAGTTGTGCTTTCTGTGGACAGATGGCCATAGGTATTTAGCACTTATTTCAAAATGTCAAATGTAAAAAAAAAAAAGTCAAACGTAAGGCAAATAGAAAATACCTCACTTCTCAAACCCAATCACATTCATTATAAACAGGCACTGGCTTCTGAAATTCCCCATGTCCTCCCAGGCAACTATGTTCTAGCCTTTGTATATGACAATGCAAGTGACTTTATTATGATTTCTTTTATGTCTCCTTTATGTGAGTTCTCAAATTTGAGTTTTTGAGAACTCTAGGCCCCACCCTTCCAAGTTTGAGAGTCTCTAGGTTATGGGTGGGTGTGGAAAATTTGCAAATCTTACAAATTCCCACATGGTGCTGATAGGCCTAGTTTAGGGGTTGCCATTTGAGAACCTCTGCCTGTGCACACCATGGTCTCCTTTACCAAGAAATTCCAACCTAGATCTCATCCTCCTTCCCATCCATGGCACTAATCCTAATCCCCCTACCTGGCCCTGCCTGCCTCTCCTGCCACCTGCACCCTTCTGGAGGCCAGCTGCACTTCTTCTCACTTCCTCTTCTAGCTGGGGGGCCCTCATTTCTCCCACAGCTGACTCTTGCCAGACATCACCGCCAAAAGCCCTCCATGGCCCCTAGATGCTGTGTTTTCCAGGATCAAGTGTCCCCCCTTCTACCCCAAAACACGTAGCAAATGTCACTGTATTGTCGTAACCCATGCATTTCTCATCCTGTATCATTACCATAGAGCCAGCAGAGGTCTGTAAGAAAAGCCTTAGGGATAGGGTTGGGATCAGAATGAGGGTACAAAATATGAGGGGATGCCTCAAAACACTCAGTGATTGAGAGAAATAATATTAATTAAATCTAAGCCCGGCATAGTGGTTCACACCCATAATCCTATCACTCAGAGGCTGAGACAGGAGAATCGCTGCCAGCACTCAGGAGGCTGAGGCAGGAGAATTGCTTCGAGTTCGAGGCCAGCCTGGGCTACTTAGTGAGTTCAGGGCCAGCCTGAACTACATAGCAAGACCCTGTTTCAACCCCCCCAAATTTAATTAATTAAATCTAACGCAATATTTTAGGTTATCAAAATAAATGCAAAAAAAAAATCCACAGGGAACAAAAAAACCAATCAAAATCAATGGGAATCAGTACTGCATTACTGGTTTTTCCTTTCACCTCAGCCTTGGACATGGCTCAGCAAAGCAATTTTATTCATCTTGTCTTGATTTCTTTTTTCTTTTCTTTTCTTTTCTTTTTTTTTTTTTTTTTTTTTGGGTCTTTCTGAGACAGGGTTTCACTATGCGGTTCAGGTTGCTCTTGAACTCACTTTGTAGCCCAGGCTGACCTTGAATTTGTGGCAATCCTGCCTCAGCCTACTGAGTGCTGGGATTACAGGCATGTACCACCACACCTGGCCAATTGGATTCTATCTTGATTTGGAAGTTTGAACATTCTTAAAGCCTTCTGCTTTCTGTGTAAACAGCCTGTGGCTTGGGTCTGGTGACCTTAAGACAGTAGGGAGGGGAAAGGAGAAGTGAAAGCCCCCAGGCCTCAGTCAGTGCTCATTCCTGTGGCACCCAGGACAGGAGGAGGGGCAGCTGGAGGGAGGAGCTCCTAAGGCTTCTAGCATCCAGTAGAGCCCTTTCTATTAGCTATCATCATTTTTTAAAAAATCATAACTTATTTAATCATGTTTGACCTCATCTTTGCAGCCCCTTGCAGCTTCAGCTCAGGTTTGGTTTGGTTTGGTTTTGGGACAGGGTCTCACTATGCAGTTCAGGCTAGCTTTGAACTTACTATGTAGCCCAGGCTGGCCTCAAACTCACAGCGGATCCATCTTCCTCAGCTTCCCAAGTGCTGGGATTACAGGCGTGTGCCACCAAGCCAGGCCTCAGCTCAGTTTTGCAACTACTAAAATTTGCAGTTTACTGAATAATTGACTCTACTTTAGACACTGTGCAAAGTGCTTTGCGAGCGTGTTGAGGATGTGGTTTATTAACAGGCAAATGTCCCTCTCTCACCTTCCAGGTTCACCTCAAGAAACCTTCCCTAACCCCTAGGGGTCAGACAACCCTTCTCTACACTGCTGATGCCCTCCCACCATTGCTGGCAATGACACGGGCCTACCCTGTGCTGCTGCCTGGACTGGACCAATTTAGATATATTTGTTCTTGTCATACTGTTGTGATTCTCTTTTTGTGGACGATGAAATACACAGAGTGGCTGAGACACTTGAGCAAGGTCACAGAACTAGGCCATGGTGACACTAGTATGCAAACCCATGTGTTTCTGCTTTAGAATTCAGGCAAAATATGAAGGTTCATCTAGGACAGTTTAGGAAGGGGAAGGAAAGAGAACTTTACCAATACATAGTTCCCTTTTCAGGGTAAATAATTTGTAATTCCTCCTTAACTAGTCATTTGGAAATGAAACTTAGAGATAATAAAGCTCTATTAGGCAGAATATTGGCCACCTAAAAATGTCCATATTCCAATTTCTGGAACCTGTGACACTGTCACTTCACGTAGAAGAGGTTTTGCAGAGGTGACTATGTTTGAGAGGGGTAGATGGTGCTATAGTCTGGATGTGGTTTAAGTGTGGCTCCAAGGATTCATGTGCTACAAGGTTGGTCCCTCAGTGTGAAGATGTGATGCGACCTTTAAGAGGTCGGGCCTAGTGGGAGGTCATTGGGTCACTGGGAGCTCTGCCCTCGGAAGGATTGTTTCTTGTGAGACCCTAGTTAGTTCTCATGAGAGGACTGTTATGAAAGAGAAAGACTGTCTGCTCACCACTCTCTCATTCCTGTCTCACCATGTGGTCTCTTTTTCTTGCATGCACTGATGCCATGATGACACCTGCCATGATATGATGTGGCCAGGGGGGCCTCACCTGAGACATCACCATGCTGTTGGTACTCTGAACCTCCAGAACTGTGAGCTAAATAAATCTCTTTTCTTTTGCCTGGGGAACATTGGAATGATGTGGCCACAAGTCAAAGGGCATCCAAGATTGCCAGCAAACAACTAGAATATAAGTGTGGAACAGGGCCGGTGAGATAGCTCAGCGGCATAAGCACCTGCCTGGCAAGTGCGAGGTCCTGAGTTCAACTCCCGGAACCCACATAAAGGAAAAAAATGGGGCCGGTGATATCGCTCAGTGGCACGGGCGCCTGCTGGCATGCGAGGTCCAGAGTTCAACCCCCGATACCCACAAAATAAAAAAAAAAAGTGTGGAACATAATCTTACAGTCTTCCAAAGGAACCAACCACTGACAGTTTAAAAAAGTATTTTCCCTGTGTCTCTGTGTACAATTTCCCCCTTTTTATAGGGTCACAGTCACTCTAATGTTCTCATCCTAACTTGATCATCTGCAAGACCTCATTGCCAGGGATCTGCATGATCTAGGACTTTTAGTCTTCAGAACTGTGAGGCAATAAATGTCTTTTATTAAAGCTACCCACTTTGTGACATTTTGTTACAGCAGCCACAGAACATTAACACATCATTTCCTTGGCTGCAGAAACTGAGGCTTAGAGGTAGGATTTGAACCCACATCAATCAGGCCACCAGGGTTCACGCACTGGTTGTCAACTTTTGTAGCTGGAGAAGTGACAGTTTGCATATGCCCTCTTGTGCAGGAAATAGTATTCTGAGGACTCAAAGCCTAGCTTATTTAGCCACAATATCCAGGGAGGGGTGTGCTATGACTAGCATTCAGGGCCCCTGCCAAAGCATATGTCTGTGTGGGTGGATGGGCACCAACAGCCAGGCAGCTGAGGGCTCCTGGCTCCTGTGTGCAGTAGCTGAAGGCTACTCCCCCTACCTCCTGATTTAAGCTGGTTGTAGAGATTAAACAGAATGGATGCTCGCTTAGACAGTCACAGGTCAGTGGGGTTCTGTACAGAGTCCAGGAATAGGACCAACCACAGGAGAGATTAGTAATGAGAAAAGTAGGTGGGTATCAGTGGGGCAAATGTGAGTTCCTCAACCCATGGTTTTGCTGCCACCAGCTAGCAAGTAAAGCTGGATCCCTACCCTCTCCAGTCTCCAAAATTCCAAGTAAATCAAATATCTTTAAAAAAAAGAAAAAAAACCTTAAAAGTTTTGAGAAAATCTGTGTTTGAGTAATTTACGATATAGAAGGAGGGAAAGAATTCAAGCAAGGTGTCTATACACAGCATTAATGACAGAAATCATAAAGAGAGAAAATAGGGCCGGTGAGATGGTTCAGCGGCATAAGCGACTGCCTGGCAAGCGCGAGGGCCCAAGTTCGACTCCCGGAACCCACATACGGAAAAAGGGCCGGTGATGTTGCTCAGTGGCACGGGCGCCTGCTGGCGCACGAGGTCCTGAGGTTGACCCCCGGTACCCACAAAAAAAAAAAATAAATAAATAAATAAAGGGAGAAAATAAATAAATAGATGTGACTACAAAAATACTTAAAACCTTTGACAGATAATTGGGGAACATAACTGCAACAAAAGGATAAGCCTCATAAATATATAAAGAGTTCTTCAAATTAGTAAGAAAGGCCAGGCATGGTGATACATGCCTGTATTCTCAGCACTCAGGAGGCTGAGCCGGGAGGATCACCGCAAATTTGAGGCCAACCTGGGATACACAGTGAGTTCAAGCCCAGCCCAAACTGCATAGTGAAAAAAACCAAACCTGTCTCAAAAAAAAAAGTAGAATTAAGCAGCACATCTCAATGTAAAGTGGGGGGAAAAGAACAAGCATTTTATAAAGACTGGCTGGTTATTAAGGCTGGTTAATCCAACTGATATATGAAAATATTTGCAGGGCTAGGTCCACAGTGGAACAAGGGGAGTGTGTGTGTGTGTGTGTGTTTCTGCGTGTTTGCAGAATTTAAGCGCTCACTGTCAGGATGGTACAAGTGCAGGGTGAACATCTGAGGGCAAGTCCCTCCTAAAATTTGTAAATCAACAAAGCCCTTCTGGATGGTAGTCCGGCAAAGTGGATCAATATTTTAAATGTGCAAACTCTTTGGCACAATGATTGCACTTTTAGAAATTAACCCTATGGAAACAATTAAACAAGTGTGCCAAGAAACACATTTAGGATAGATGTTTATAGTACCCAAAATGAGAAGAAACAGGTAAATCAAACCATAGAGATGACCTTCAAAAGTTGCTACATCCATCTACAAGGTGTCTTTTATAAACTGGAGACCACTGTTCTATGTTGATTTTGAAAGTACACACACGTGTAATGGTTAGTCTTGATTATCAACTTGATTGGCTTGTGTGATGCCTAGGAGATTAGTAAAACACACTTCTAGCCAGGTGTGGTGGCACATGCCTGTAATCCCAGTTGAGGCAGGAGAATTGTCAGTTTGAGGCTATGTTGTGCTACACAGAGAATTCAGGTTAGCCTAGGCTACACGGCAAGACTCTGTCTCAAAACACAACAAAAATAAGTAAGCATACTTCTGGGTGTGTTGGGAATGAGTCATGGGGTTGTGACTTTTGGGACTATATCTGGTCCCTAGACCCGCTCTTGGGTTTTCTGATCTCTGCTTCCTAGATACCCTGAATTGAGCAGCTTTCCTCCACTATTCTCTTCCACCATGTTGCTTTTGCCTTGGAGCCAGCTGACCATGGACTGAACCTCTGAACCATGAGCCAAAATAAGCCTCTTCTCCTTTACTCACAGTATCAGGTATTTGGTCCTAGCCATAAAAAAAGCTGCCCAATATGACGAGACACCATATTGATAAAAGTGTAGCCAGGAAATAGCATGGATAACATATTTTGTCAATACCTCATATGTTTATGCTACAATTTTTTTTTTGAGACAGGGTCTCACTATATAGTCCAGGCTGGCCTTGAATGCACTATGTAGCCCAGGCTGGCCTCAAACTCATGGAAATCCTCCTGCCTCAGCGTCCTGAGTGCTGGGATTATAGGTGTGTGCCACCATGCCCAGATGTTTATGTTAATGTTTGGGGACATTTGCCCAATAGATGGGCACTATTTCCAGGTGGTGGGATTGGCTGCAGGTGCTTCTTGCTTTTCTTCTTTATACTTTCTGTGTTACATAAGTTAACAGAGGATACTGTAGTACTTAGAAAAGTTGTAATAAAGCCAATTTCATTTGTGAAAGAGTTAGCTTGTTTTGTATCCTCATACCCCTCCCTCACCCTGGGTTCTGACTCCCATAGAGAATTCTCCAGGGTTCTTCCCTGGTCTGAGTGTATTTTGAGCTATTAGGAGGTCACATTATTTATTAACCAGCCAATGGGTCAAAAGGACTTTTGACCCTTACAACTCTGGCCAAATTAACATAAATTGGTTCCAAAGATCTGGAGCCTCCCCTTTTGATTACCAAGGATCTCTGGATTTGAGGGTGCTGGAAAGGGCCTTACTCTCACCTGGCTTTCTGAGTGAGCCCAATAGCCCAGGGGACCTGGGGCACATCTTTTTCTCTCTGGGTCTCAGTCTCCCTAACTGTAACTTTTGTTTTTGAGGCAGGTTCTCCCTGTGTAGCCCATGCTGGCCTCGAACTCAGAGTGGTCCTCCTGCCTCAACTTCCCAAGTGCTGAGGTCACAGGCATGCACCACCATGACCAGCTTCCTTGATTGTAAACTGATGAATTCTTTTATTCTTTTTTAAATTCATGCTTCCTGATTAAAGATAACGAATCTCACATCCTTCCTTAAGGATAGTTTTTCCTTATCCCAAAGCCCAAGAAGATTCTGCGGAATTTTACTTTCTGCAGTTTTGTTTTTGTTTTTGGAGACAGAGTGTTGCCTATTGGCCTAGTGTGACCTCAAACTTGTGATCTTCCCGCCTCAGCCTCCCAAATAGCTAGAATTATAGACATGTGTCATCATGCTCGACCCTGTAGTTTGTATCATAAAGACAATAAGTGTTGCTGGATGTGGAAGCACACACCTGTAATTCTAGTACTCAAGAGGCTGAGGAAGGAGGATTGTAGTGGGTTCAAGGCCAGCTGAGACTATATAGTGAGTTTAAGGCCAGCCTGAACTACATAGCGAGACCCCGTCTCAAAAAACAAACAAACCAAACAATAGGTTTCTCCTAATCTCATTTTCATGAATTAAATAATAATCCTGAATACGTACACAGCATAGAGCTCCCTGACGCCGCAGCTCACCTCCAGCCTGGGTACCTAAGGTCTTTCTCCAACCCTCAGTTAAGTTCTTTAGCGTGGTGGCTGAATGCCCCAGCCCTAAACTCAGCCAGCCAGCGGGGACCCGCAGGTACATGCAGGTATCTTGTCTTAGAACTGATTCGTGGGATCTGGCAGTCTCCGCTTGGGTTCCGAACTGGCCTTCCATTAGCAGTGTGGCTGAGCAAGTTCTTTCCTTCCTCCTCTCTTGCTCTTCTCCCCTCCTTCTTTTCCTTCCTTCCTTCCTTTTTCTTTCCATTCCTCCCTCTCCTCTTTTTTCCTCCCTTCTTTCCTCCTCTTCCTCTCTCTTTTCTTTCTTTCTTTCTTTTTCTTTCTCCCTTTCTTTTCTTTCTTTCCTTTTCTTCCCTTCCTTCCTCCCTCCCTCTTTACCTCCTTCTTTCTTTCTTCCTCCTCTTTCTCTTTCCTTCTTTTTCTATCAAGTACCTAATCTTAACTCTGAACATGGCTTGAGGAATCTTTACATATCCATACACGCCTGTGACCACTGCCCACAATGAGGGCATCTCTCCAGCATCCCAGAACATTCTCTTCCACCTCTCCCCATGAGGCTCCTCCCTCACAGGTAACCATTCTTCCTATGTCCTGTGATTCTGCCACTTGATTTTTCCTGTTGCTGAATTCCATAAAAACGGGACCATGCAGCCTGGGCTCTTATGTGTCTGGCTTCTCTTCTCCACGTTGGACTGAGATTCATTCAGATTGTTGTATGTGGCTTTATTTCTCCTCTTCCTTACTGTCTAATATTCCAGTATGTGATTGTTTGAAAACACCACAATTTCTCCATTACAGCTCATAGACTGTCTCATTTCTAGTTTGGGGCTAGATTTTTTTTTTGTGTGTGTGGTACTGGGGACTTATCCATGCTAGTCAAGCTGAGCTATATCCACATCACTTTATATTATTTTGAGACAAGTTCTCACTAAATTCCCGGGCTTGCCTTGAACTCGCTATCTTCCTACCTCAGTCTCTGGATTCCTGGGCCACCACATCCAGCCACTCAGATCATTCTTATATCACCCTTCGGACTGATGTGTCTCTGGCTCGCTGGGCTGGGGAGACTGGGTCTTAGGATAGGATTCTGTTTGGTTTTAGTGGATACCGTGAACACAATTTTGGATTTCAGCTATGAAGTGGGAATGACAATGACAGCACCAACCTTAAAGGGCTGTTTTGATATAAATCCAGGTAAAGTAGGTAGGCATGGTACATCAAAATTCATAAAATAAAAATCATTACTAGGAAGGGAGCAGAGAAACAGGAAAATATGCCTAATTTTTCTGAACTTTTTCATGCTCCATGATAAATTATCGGCACAAGGAACTTCATTAGGATTGTATGATATAAAGGTGATACATGACTATTGCAAAAAAAAAAATTCCAGCGAAATAGATACAGAGTAAAAGGTGGGATTTGATTCAACCCCTCCATTTTTTATTGTTAAAGGGAAATATACCAGATATGGTGGTGCACGCCTATAATCTCAGCTACTTGGGAGTCTGAGGCAGAAGGATCATAAGTTTAAGACCAGTCTGGGTAACTTAGCAAGGTTCTGTTTCAAAATAAAAAATTAATTAATTAAAAGTTTAGATCCAGGAGATCATCGCCTCACTGCAGTCCAAGGCGCAGCTGGCCTCCGACCAGACCATCGGAGAGCTCATAGACAGCATCCTGGGCCAGAACTACATTAAAATGGAAGATATATCTTTATTTTATTTATTTATTTTTTATTTTAAAGAGAAAATAATGGAACAAAATTTCAAAACAACATAATAGGAGGGTAACAATGGTTAATACATTCCATATTGTTATCTTTAAATTAGTTACTCAGGGTACAAGTTATCAGCATTCAATTGTCTAAACAATATTTTTCCTTTTTGGAAGCTATCTCTTTAATGGGGAAAATATACGTCAAAATACCTCAGATGCAAGCAGGAACACCGAAGATGGAAGCAGAGCGCGTCTCACAGAGGAACCTAATATGAGTAAGTCCGAGGAGCTTCCTGATGATGGCTCAGGTATTTTCCAGATTGAACAGGAGGGTAGAGCAGAATGGCCATCCTTAGATGCAGGAGACACAGCATTTAAATTTCAGGAATCATTGGAAATGCATCCAAGAGAGGAACCAACTCAACATATGGAAGATGGACAGCTCAAAAGCGACTCAAAAGTACCCAGGTGGGTATCTATAAAGGTGCAATCATCAGAATTCTTGCAAATCAGAGGAAAAGAAGTTAAGCGAACACGAAGAAATAAATCAGAAACTCCACCACTGAGACGAAAAAAAGTCTTTAAAACCCCAAGTAGATCAAAAAGTACTTAAAAAGTAACTACCAATAAACTAAAAAATAAAAAGTAACTTGCTTAAATTCACAAATTTTACTATTTGAAGAGCAGTCAATAGCATTAATACATGAATACCCATTTTTTTAAGAAGGAAAACTAAATGTTTTAGAATAGATATATGAGATCTGAGTTAAATCTTCTCAGAGGAAAAGTTGATGGCAGATTTTACAGTCAGGATATATGTGCTATATTCCATGCTTCCCTCTATTCATGGTTTGTTTGGTTTTTTTTTTTTTTTTTGGTAATGGGAATTGAACTCAGGATCTTGCGCTTGCCAGGCAGGCGCTTGTGCTGCTGAGCTATATCCCTGGCCCCTGTATTTATGTTTTTGATCAGTGTATTTATTTATTTATTATTATTTTTTTCCACTGGGGAAATACTTCTTTGCTGCTCATTAGAACAGCTAAGATATTACACAGTTTTTTAAAAAAGCCAAACTCAAAACATGTTCTTTAGTTAACAAATACTAAAGGAAATCTGCACACAAAGTATTATGAAAAAGTCATAGAAACAAGATATAGGGTAAATTATGCCACATGGGAAGTTTCTGGTTTTCTTTTTCCCCTTTGAGACAGAGTCTTGCTATGTGTTAGTGCTGACAATACTCATGAAATCAAATCACTACAGTGATAAGATCAGTGTATTTAATTTAACAAATGTAACAATAGTTGTAATAAAAACATCTGTTTGCGAGACTAAGTAAAAAAAAAAGTTTAAAAATAATTCGTCCGGGATATAGTTCAGTGGTAGAAACTTGTGTAGCATGGTTGGAACACTGGGTTCAACTTTTAGTACCACAAAAAAAAAAAAAAAGAAAGAAAAGGTAAGGAAAGAGAAGAAGAGTGAAGAGGAGAGGAGAGTAAGGAAGAAAGCAAGCAAGCAGGCAAAGGGAGGAGGGAGGGAAGAAGAAGAAATACTAAGCACTAAATATCTTGCATGCATTTTTGTACGTCTTTGCCCTTCTATGGGTTGATGCTGCTAGGTAGGGTGGTGGAGGCTGGACCAGCAACACTGACGTGAAGGATGCCTCCCCCAGAGCTGTTGGTCCCACTCTCTGGGCCTCAGTCTCCCCATCTTCACAGGAAGATGCCTGACGAGCTTTGGCCTCCGCCAGTCCTCACTCCAGTCTGACCTTGGCAGAGGAAGGGTCTGGAGTGCTGCCGCTTGCGTCTCTGGGATACGGGAGCAAAGAGCCACGCATCCTCACAGCCTCAACAGGCATCCTCTCAAGTCCCTCGTCTGTCTAGTGTCCCAGAATGGCAGTGGGCTGGCTGGCCAGCCTGGGAGCCCCTGTCCTGTGTCCTGTGTCCTTAGGGACTGTAGGTGACACCCCCAACCCGCAGGCCAAGCCCGCGGTGGCCCAGGGAACGACCCTCCCTCTGCCAGTGGAAACTGGGAAGTAGAAGACCATCTCCAGCTGGCCAGGGAGACTGACCTCCTTGTGCCCATCAGCTCTCCAAGAATCCCACCCACCTGCCGGCCTTCCCTCTTCCCACTTGCCCTGGCCTGTGCACGGGGGTTTGGGATCAGCCAGAAAAGTCAGCCGGTTCTCAGTGACCGCAAGAAAGGGAGGCAAAGTCTCCCGGTGGCTGGGCCTGGGTCCAGTCCCTGGGAGCAGTGGTGCTGAGCTCCACCCCTAACGCTGTGCCCCATCCACCGCTCCAGACTTTGACCTTGTGCTCCAGACCCAGCAGGCAGGCAGAGGGCTGAAGACAAGACACCCCAGAACCAGGAGCCTCCCTGCAGGAAACAGGACCTTGTGTCTCCAGCAGCGGCCTCGTTTCTGCAGAAGTCCGGTGTGCGGGGTGAGTGTCGGGTGCACCCTTGACTGGAGTGGGGACAGAGGGCACCGTGTCTTCCGGATGTCCACAGACAAGGCTCAGCGTGAGAGCCTGAGACAGGTGCTGGAGGAAAGGGCAGACTTAGCCTCAAGCAACTTGCCCCCAGAGAGAGGAAGCTGTAGCGTGGAGTCAGGTAGGGATGCAGGTGAGTAACTCCCCTCACCAAGCCTCAGTTTCCTCTCAGCAACATGGACATCTTCTCTCGCCTCTTGCAGGGTGAATCTAAGTCTCAGAAGAGGTGATGAATAGAAAGTGTTCAGCAAAGAACTGGGCATCTAGCAAGTACTCAATCAATAGTCACTTTGGGAGGGAGAAGAGGTAGCCTGGGTCTGGTGCTTTTATAGCCTCTATTCCATTTTAAAGTTAAACTGCCAAACATGGTTGTACACGCCTGTAATCCCAGTATTCTAGGAGGCTGAGGCAGGATGATTACAAGTTATACCCCAACCTGGGCAACTTAGTGACTTAGCAAGACCCTGTCTCAAAATAAAAAGTAAAAAGGGCTGAGGAAGTACATCAGTGCAAAAGCCCTGGGTTCAATACCCAACACCACCAAAACAAACAAACAAACAAACAAACTCTGAAAATACCAACCCATAAAATGTAGTGATGTGGTGCAACCGGAAGAGCTGATTTACGTTCATCATTCACATGCCTTACTTGTGACTTTGTGATTTTCTTAGAACAAGTCTTTTGGATTCTTTGCTATGTAGCTATCAGAGGCATAAGCTGCCTCAGATTGCTTTCTAGGGCACAAGAGAGGTTATCAGCAAAGAGAGACAAGCCTGAAAGATAAGCAGAAAATTGTCAAGTGCCAGCTGATTGCAGGCTGCCTACATTTTCCTACGGTGCGAGGCAGGGAGCTCAGCAGGAACTGGGACAGATCTGAATGCTGTCCCACACTGGCCAAGTGAACTTGGGTGAGTGACTTCCCCTCCCAGAACCTTAGTCCCTGGCTGTAGAATGAGGGTAACAAAGTCCCTATGTCCTACAGCAGTTAAGAGGATTGCAGGAATCATACCTATATTGGATCTTCATGTGTATGGCAAATGACAGGGACCCAAATATGTTGGTTCTCCTCTTGCTCCATGCTTATGTACATTATAATCATGAACATGGATGTGTGTGTGTGTGCGTGTGTGTGTGTGTGCATGTACACTATTGTAACCCCAGCTGCTTCATATATTTGGATGGATATTCCAAGCATGCATGCTTGAAGTAACTGGCATAAAACGGGAGAAATAACAACATTAATAAAATCATCAGCAACAACAAGGAAATGGTCGGCTTAATAACCAAGCTATGTATACACAGGTTCAGAAGTTCATTATCCACACAGATGAATGATTTTACCTGAGGCTGGGTCTGTTAGATCCTACAACCTGGCTCCCACTTCTCATGAGAATCTCACGCATTTATATTGCATTTTGATACACACAGTTGCTAGATCAACATCAAATTTGACTCATATAGTATGGGTTTTCTTCCAAAGGGAATTCATTCGGGACTAGTTTTCATTTCTATTTCTACCACCACACTAAAAACTCCCATGGACATTGCATTTTAGGTTTTTGAAAATGCAGGATGCTGAAACATTGGCTGTTTCTCTTGATCTGCTTGACCCTTTTATTGTTCTGATTATGTGACTTGGCCGCACAGTAAAGCATATAGGCACAGAGACATGGGCGTCAGGCTGGCCTGGCCTCTGCTTTTCACCAAGTGGGTGTTTTGGCTTATCCGAGCATCAGTTGCCTCAGCTGCAAAATGGGCACAAGGGTATCCTCTAGCCAAGCATGCCAGCACATGCTTGTAATCCCAGAGCTCTGGAAGGCTGAGGCAGGAGGATCTCAAGTTCAAGCCCATCATGAGCAGCACAGCGGCTTGATAAGAGACCCTGTTGTAAAATAAAGTAAACTGATAGTTCCGTGTGAAGGCCCTGGGTTCAAATCACAGTACACACACACACAAAATCACTCTATGGGAAGATTACACCAGATGATGCAAAAAAAGTACTTATTACAATGACTGACATAAACAAGGAGCTGAAAAAAATAATAGTTGCTACTGTCATTATCACCACATCGTCAGTTCTTTTCTCCACCTTCCATAGAATAAGCCCTTTATTAAAACCTCATGACTTTGGCTTGGTTGTTCCTCTTCTCTGGTCCTCAATTTCCCTTTTTTTTTTTTTTAAGACAAGTTCTCATTGTGTAATGCAGGCTGGCCTTGAACTCACTTATATAGCCCAGGCTGTCCTCAAACTCACTCTGATCCTCCTGCCTCAGCCTCCCAAGTTCTGGGATTATAGGCATGCCCCACCATGCCTGGCCTTCAGTTTCCCCATTCTTACAAGGACATCTGGCTTATCGTTGAAGTTTTGCACACTGAAGAAACTGACCTCTGTCCTGTTCTTGTCCCTTTTCATCTTGGGCAAAGCCTTGGTACTGCTCTGGCTCCTCCCTCCACCTCTGCTCTTTGGCCCTGCTTTGGTCCTAAGTCCCTTTTTCTAATCTAGGAGCCTCCTAGGCATTTCAGATGCTCCTCTTCTGCTACCTCAAACATTGCTATTTTATAGCCAGCTCTTTTTTTCTCAATCCTTTGCTGATTTTCTGGGCTATATGAGAATGGGGAAAGTACAGCTCTGGAAAAAGCAGACCTAGGTTCCCACCCCCAGCTCTTTGTCCAACTTGTATGACCTTGAATAGCATACCTTATTCTCTGTGCGCCTCAGATCTTCATCTGCAAACTGAACACAGTGACCCTCACTACTGTCATGCACTTAGTATTTTCTCTTTTGATCCTCATAAGAACCCTATTCATCCATCCATCCACCCTTCCATCCATGCATGTGCCCATCCACGTACCTACCTATCCATCATGAACCTATGGATACCCATTCATGGATACCCATCCATGTATTCATCCATCCATCCACCCACCCCTGCATGCATGCATTCATCCATTGAGTCTCTCCTATGGGCCAGTCACTATTCTAGGTCCTGGAAATAGAGCAACAAGGAAGACAGACGTCCCTGCCATCCTGGACTGATAATCTGGCAAGGAATCCCTGAAGCAGGGAGCTTTGTTAGCTCATCTTGGTCTGCCTGGGGTCCTCCTGATTTCACCCCTGAAAGTGTGCATCCTGGGAACCTCTTGGTCCTGGGCAGACTGAGGAGGTGGTTGCCCTCACCCAGTCAAGTTAAGGAACTTGCGCAGGGTCACACAGCCAGCACGGCCAGAGTCATGCTGTGAACCTGGATCTGTCTGGCCATCAGTCTGAGCTGTTACTGCTGCCTCCTGCTCCTATGCTGCCTCTCAGATTTACCATGAGAAATCTGGAAAACACAGGAAAGCCCTTCATTCCTCTACCTTTTTTATTGTTAAAACACAGATCCACAGAGATTATGCAGAGACAGAAGAACCAGAGAAGAAAGGAACTTAACAAAGGTCACACAGTGATCCAGAAGTGCAGCCAAGTCAGACTCCTCTTTCTTCCTCTCTCCTCCTTTATATGCAGTGGATTTTGTTTTCGTTTTTGCCCTGGTGTGATTTTCAAGGTGCTAGGGGACAGCGTAGGCCTACCATGTACTGAAGGCTCTGTGTCAGGCTCGTCACTGGGAACTTAAGCACAATTCGTCATTTAATCCTCAGGACAACTCATGAGAGTGGGCTTGCTCTGTTTTACCGCTGAGGTGGTCACGTTCTTTGAAGCAAAGTGCAGAAAAGAGGGAAGGGAGGAAACAGCGTCCAGGAGAGGGTCTGCTCCCCCTCCCTCCAGGAGCCTAGCTCAGATCCCAGCTGGAGCGAGAATGGCCCAGAAGAAGGACACTTTCTGCTTGCTGAATCTATCTCCAATTTGGCTTCTGAAACCCCGACAGAGTCCAGTTCTTGAGAGGGGAAGCCATTTCTCCCCCTTTACAAAACTAGGCCATACTGAGAATGTCCTGCTGTTCAGGGTCATAGGCCCGAGTTGCCAGGAGCCGAGGTCTGTGGGAAGAAGAACAGTGGCGAGGCAAGAGGAGGGAAAGTCAAATTTGGCCCTTCCAGGCACAAACAGAATTCTTGTTTTGCCTCAGCAAGAGCCGGCAGAATGGATCAAGGTCAAAAGCTGGTAGGCCTTCTGTCACCCGCTGGCGCCCCTGCGGGCGGGACAGGCACGCTCGCCTGGGGGCCTGCAGCTCTGGGCCGTGGCGGTGGCCGGGATGGAAGGGGTGGTTGCTGTGGCGACGGCAGCGCGTGCCCTGCCGTCTGGAGGCCGCCTGGGGGGGAGGGGGTGGGACCCTCTGCGCCTCTGGCAGGCTGCACTGCGTCCCTGGGGTAGCGCCCAACCACAGCTGCGCCTGTAGGTGACATCCCCCGGGGCCCTAGGACACATTCAAGTCACCCCACATTTGCTGCCGAGTTGGAGATCTTCAGATCCCTCCACGCTATAGGATTTGAGAAAACCCAAGATAAATACCTACTGCGTTTAAATTAAAATGGAAATATTTGACGACCTAGGATTGGTTGGAGAAGGGAGTTATGGAATGGTGATGAAGTATAGGAATAAAGACAGTGGAAGAATTGTGGCCAGCAAGTTCTTAGAAAGTGATGACAAATTGGTTTTAAAAGTTGCTATGGGAGGCCTGGTGTGGTGGCACACGCCTGTAATCCCAGCACTCAGGGGGCTGAGGCAGGCAGATCCCTGTGAGTTTGAGGCCAGCCTGAGCTACATGAGATTCTGTCTCAAAAGAAAAAAAAAAAAGAAAGAAAGAAAAGAGGGCCGGTGAGATGGCTCAGCGGCGTAAGCGCCTGCCTGGCAAGCACGAGGGCCCGAGTTCGACTCCTGGAACCCACATACGAGAAAAGGGCCGGTGATATCGCTCAGCGGCACAGGCACCTGCTGGCACGAGGTCCTGAGGTCGACCCTCGGTACCCACAAAAAAAAAAAAAGAAAAAAGAAAAAAAATTAAAAGTCGCTATGGGAGAAATCAAGTTTCTAAGGCAACAGAGGCATGAGAGTTTGGTGAATTGTTGGAAGTGCACAAGAAAGAGAAAAGGTGGTACCTGGTCTTTGAATTTGTCACCCTTACAATTCTTGTTTTTTCTTTTGAGACAAGGTCTTACTATGTAGTGCAGGCTGGCCTTGAACTCACTATGTAGCCCAGGCTGGCCTTAAACTCACTATGTAGCCCAGGCTGGCCTCAAACTCACTCTTATCCTCCTGCCTCAGCCTTCCAAATCCTGGGATTATCGGTATGCACCACCACGCGCAGCTGCCTTAAAACTCTTGGTGACTTGAAACTCTTTCCAAATGGACTAGCCTACCAAGCAGTCCAAAAGTATCTATTTCAGATTATTTAATAGAATTGGATTTTGTCACAGTTCCAGTATCAGAGCTACTGGTTGGACATGTCAAGTACAGGAAGGCTGTTGATGTCTGGGCCATTGGTTGTCTGGTTAACGGAAATACTCCTGGGGGAACACCTGTTTCCTGGAGACTCTGATATTGACCAGCTCTATCATATTATGATATGTTTAGGGAATTTAATTCAAAGATGCTAGGGGCTATTCTATAAAAATTCTGTGTTTGCTGGAGTGCAATTGCCTGAAATCAAGGAAACAGAACCTCTTGAAAGAAGCTATCCTAAACTCTCTGAAATTGTGACAGATTTAGCAAAGAAATGCTTACATGTTGACCCAGACAAAAGACCGTTCTGTGCTGAGCTCCTGCACCATGATTTCCTTCAGATGATTTCCTTGTTGAGAGATTCTCCCAGAAACTACAGTTTAAAAAAAAAAAAAATACAGAGCTGGGGATTGTGATGCACGTCTGTAACCCCAGTACGGGGGAGGCTGAGGCAGGAGTATTGCTGTGAGTTTGAGGCCAGCATGAGCTACATAGTGAGTTCACAGCCAGCCTGAGCTACATAACAAGACCCTGTCTCAAAGAGCAATAAACAAACATTATTAATAATAATAAACAAAAAGGTTTATTTCCTTTTTTTCTTCAGTTCTTTTTTTCTATCCCCTTTTCCTCCCTTCCCCTTCTCTCCACCTCTTATGCCCCTTCCCATTTGAAAAAGATCTCCCTGCTTCCTATTATCTATCTTTTATTTTGCTCTTGTTTGGGTTTCTTATATAATAGAAACCATGGGATATTTAAATTTGTGTGTTTGATTTATTTTACTTAATATTATGGTCTCAAGGTGCATCCATTTACCTGCAAATGTCTCAAGTTTATCCTTCTTTATGGCAGAGTAGTACTCTATTATGTATAAATAGCATATTTTCTTTACCCATTCATCCGTTGATGGGCAGGTAGGCCATTTTCAAGATTTAGTTATTGTGAATTGTGCTTCTGTAAACATGGGTGTGCATGTATCACTGTAATATGATGACTAACTCTTTCAGGAAGATACCTAGGAGGGGAATAGCTGGGTCAAATTGAATTTCTATTTTTAGTTTTTTGAGGAATCTCCACGCTGATTTTCATAGTGATTGTACTAGTTTATATTCTCCACCAACAATGTAGAAGGGTTCCTTTTTCCTTGCAACCACATCAGCATCTGTTATTATTTGATTTCTTGATATAGCTCTTCTTTCTGGAGTGTGATGGGATCTCAGTATTGTTTTAATTTGCATTTCTCCGATGCCAGAGATGTTGAACATTTTTTCATATATTTATTTTCATATATTTATTGGCCATTTGTACTTCTGAGAAGATTCATTTTAGTTGCCCATTTTTCTGGGTTTTTTTTTTTTTTTCTTTGAGACAGGGTCTCACTATATAGTTCAGGCTAGCTTTGAACTCACTATGTAACCCAGGGTGGCCTTGAACTCAGCCATCCTCCTGTCTCAGCCTCCCAAGCGCTGGGATTACAGGCATGCACCACCATGCCTGGCTGAGGGGTCTAATTTTTTTAGTTCTTTACATATTCCAGATGTTAGTCCTCTGTCTGAGTAATAGCTGGAAAAATTTCTCTCACATTCTATAGATTGTTTCTGCATTCTGTTGCTTGTTTACTTTGCTGTGCAGAAGCTTTTTATTTCAATATGATTCCATTTATTGATTCTCAGTATTATTTTTTGTGTCTTGTCAGAAAGTCCTTGCCTATGCTTAACATCTTAAAGATTTTTGCCTATTTTATCTTCCAGCAGATTAAGTGTTTCTGTTTTAAGATTAGATTTATTTTATTTTATTTATTTATTTTTTTGAGACAGGATCTTATCATGTAGTTCAGGTTGGCCTTGAACTCACTATGTAGCCCAGGCTATCCTTGAACTCACGGCGATCCTCCTGCTTCAGCCTCTGGAGTGCTGGGATTACAGCCATGCACTACCACACCCATTGATCCATTTTGATTTTAGTTTAGTACATGGTGATATATATATATGGGTCTAGACTCAATCTTCTGCGTTTTCCCAGTACCATTTATTAAATAGACATTCTTTCTTCCAGTGTATGTTTTTGGACCCTTTGTCAAAGGTCATATAGTTGAATGTGCCTGGAGTTATTTCTGCTTCCTCTATTCTGTTCCACTGATACACATGTCTGTTTTCGTGCCAATACCATGCTGTTTTTATTATTGTAGTTTTTTTTTTTTTTTTTGTGGGTACCGGGGGGTCGACCTCAGGACCTCACGCGCCAGCAGGCGCCCGTGCCGCTGAGCGATATCACCGGCCCCTTTTTTGTATGTGGGATCCGGGAGTCGAACTGGGGCCCTCGCGCTTGCCAGGCAGGTGCTTAAGCCGCTGAGCCATCCCACCGGCCCAATTATTGTAGTTTTGTAGTGTAACTTCAAATCTGGGACTGTGATGCTTTCTGCTTTACTTTTGCTATTCTGGGTCTCTTCTGGTTCCATATGAATTTTAGGATTGTTTTCTCTAGTTCTGTGAAGAACGCTGTTAGTATATTGATTGGGGTTGCATTAAATCTCTATATCAGTTTTGGAAATATGGCCATTTTGGCTATATTGGTTCTGCCTATCCAGGAACAGGGGGTATCTTTCCATTTCTGATGTCCTCTTTGATTTCTTTTATTTATTTATTTATTTTTCTTTTAGGGTGCTTTACTTTTCATTGTAAAGTTCTTTCACTTCCTAAACTAGGTTAATTCCTAAGTATTTGAATTTTTTTGATGCTACTGTGAATGGTATTGTTTTCCCAGTTTCTTTCTCAGTGAGTTCATTGTTAGTGTATAGGAATGCTGTTGATTTTTGTGTGATTTGGTAACCTGCTACATTGCTGAATGTAGATTCCTAATTCTAGGAACCTTTTGGTGGAATTTTTTGGGTCTTGTAAGTAGAGGACCGTATTATCTGCAAATGATGACACTTTGACTTCTTACTTTCTTGTACGTATCACTTTTTTTCTCTCTCTTGCCTGATTGCTCTGGCTAATGTTTAGAGGACTATGTTGAACAGGAATGGTGATAGTGGACATCCTTGTTCTTGATTTTAAAAAGAATGCTTTCAGTTTCCCCCCTTTAATATGGCATTGGCAGTTTGTCATAAATGGCTTTTATCACATTGAAATAAGGACCTTCTAACCTATTCAGTTTTTTTTTTTTTTTTTTTTTTAATCATGAATGGATGTTCGATTTTGTCAAAAGTTTTTTTGGCATCTATGAGATGATCATGAGATGATTTTTGTCCTTCCTTCTGTTTATGTGATGAATTATATTTATTGATTTGTGTATTGAACCATCATTGCATCTCTGGGATGAAGCCTATGTGGTCATGGTATATGTGATTTTTATGATGATTTATTGCATTCTGTTTGCCAGTGTCTTGTTGAGGATTTTTGCATCTATGTTTATGAGAGAGATTGGCCTATGGTTTCTCTTTTTTTGGTTGGATTCTTGTCCAGTTTTGGAATTGGGGTGATGCTAGCTCCCAGGAACGACTTCAGGAATATGCCTTCCCTTTTTATTTCTTTTCTTTTCTTTTTTTTTTTACATTACCTTTTTTTCCCTTTCTATTTCATTAAAAAATTGAGGAATATTGGCATTAGATTTTTCCCTGAAGTTCTTGTAGAATTTGGCAATGAATCCTTCAGATCCTTGGCTTTTCTGTGTTGGTAGGTTTTTTAATTACTGCTTCAATTTCATTGCCTGTTATTGGATTATTCAGGATTTTAAGTCTTCATGGCTCAGTTTTGGTAATTCATATGTATTTAGGAATCTCTATTTCTTCTGAGTTCTCCATTTTATTGGCATACAGATTGTGAAGTAATTGCTATTAATCTGGATTTCAGTGCTGTCCATTGTGCTTTCACCTTTTTCATGTCTAATTGATTTATTTTCTTTCTTGCTTGCTTGCTTGCTTGCTTTTTTTTTTTTTTTTCTTTCTGTGAGATTAGCTAAGGGTTTGTCTATTTTATTTATTCTTTCAAAGAACCAGCTCTTCAACACACTGATTCTTTGTATTGTTTTTCAGTCTCTGTTTCATTGATTTCTGCTTTGATCTTTATAATTTCCTTCCTTGTACTAGCTCTGATCTTGGATCATTCTTGTTTTTCTAGGACCTTCAGGTGCATCATTAGGTTATTTATTTGGGCTGGCTCTGTTTTTCTGATGTGGGCATTCACCACTATAAACTTCCCTTGTAGGACTGCTTTCATTGTGTTCCATAAGTTCTAGTATGTTCTATTGGCCTTATTTAATTCTAGGAACTATCTTAATTCTTTCTTAATTTCTTCTGTGACCCACTGATTATTCAAGATTATGTTGTTTAATTTCCATGGCTTTGCATAATTTCTGTGGTTTCTCTTGCCACTGATTTCTAATTTCATTGCAGTATGATCTGATAATATTCATGGTAAAATTTTGATTCTTTTACTTAAACATGTCTTATTGGCTGGCATGTTGTCTATTTTGGAGAAATTTCCATATGCTGCCAAAAAGAATATGTATTTTGTTGTTGTTGGGTGGAACATTCTGTATATATCAATTAAGTCCATTTATTCAAAGGTTTGGTTCAGCTCTGATATTTCTTCGTTGATTTTTTGTTAGTGGAGTATTGAGCTACCCTCTCGTAATTGTATTGGTGTTTATCTGATCTTTTATGTCTAGGAGTGTTTGTTTTATGAAGTTAGGTGTACCATTGTTGATGCATATATATTTACAATTGTTATCTCTTCCTGTTCAATAGTTCCCTTAACCAAAATGTAGTATCCTTTTTGCCACTTCTGATCAGTTTTGGTGTAGGGTCCACTTTGTCTGAAAATAGGGTAGCTACTCTTGCTTCTTTCGGGGTTGGTGTTGCATGGAATATTCTTTTCCATCCTTTGATTTTTAGTCTATAAATTTGTTTTGGGCTAAATATGTTTCTTGTATACAGAATACTGTTGGATTTTGTTTCCTGATTATTCTGCTAATCTGTGTCTTTTGATTGGTGAATTGGGACCATTCACAGTTATAGTTATAACTGATAAGTATTGGCTTATTCCTATCACTGTATTATTTTCCTGCTGCTGGTTCCCTTTCTTTCCCTTCTACTTAATTGCTCACCTACCTGGTGCATTCATTTGATTGTACATTTTGGCATTGTTAGCTTCATTGTCTCTTTCTACGACATCCTTGAGAATTTGTTGGAGTATGGGTTTGATGATCATGAATTTCTTTAGGTGCTCTTTATCATGAAAATCTTATTTCTGTATCAGTTTTCAAAGATAATTTTACTGGATATATCAGTATGGGTTGCAAGCTATTTTCTTCTAGTGACTGAAACATTTTCCTCCAAGCTCTTCTTGCTTTTAAGGTCGTGTTGAGAAGTCTGCTGTAATTCTTTTTTTTTTTTTTTTTGTGGGTACCGGGGGCGTCGACCTCAGGACCTCGCGCGCCAGTAGGCGCCCTTGCCGCTGAGCGATATCACCGGCCCCTTTTTCGTGTGTGGGTTCTGGGAGTCGAACTCAGGCCCTCGCGCTTGCCGGGCAGGCGCTTAAGCCGCTGAGCCATCTCACCGGCCCAGTCTGCTGTAATTCTGATGGGTTTTCCTTTTTAAGTGATTCATTGCTTTCTCTAACAACTTTTAAGATTCTGTTTTTGTGTTGGATTCCTGGCATTTTGACTATGAGGTGTCATGGAGTGGTCTTTTTCTCATCCTGCCTATTTAGGGTTATATATACCTCACTTATCTGTGTATTAAATTCTTTTTTCAACGTGTGGAAAGTTTTGTGCTATTACTTCTGTAAACAGGTTTTTTTATGCCCTTTGTGCTATCTTCTGAGTTTTCACCAATTCAATTAATCTTAGATTAGTCTTCTTTTCATCATCTAGCAGCTGTTGTATCCATTTTTTATGTTCTCTTGTTTTTAAGGTACCGCTCATTAACTGATTACCAACCACAGCCCCGTCTTCCAGATCTCACACTGTCCTCACTGGTCACTTCTGCTTCCCATACATTTAATAGAATTTTTAATCTTCTGGATTTTTTTTTTTCTTTTTTTGTGGGTACCGGAGGTCAACCTCAGGACCTTGCGTGCCAGCGGGCGCCCGTGCCGCTGAGCGATATCACCAGCCCTTTCTTCGTATGTGGGTACCGGGAGTCCAACTCAGGACCTCACGCTTGCCAGGCAGGCGCTTATGCCGCTGAGCTATCTCACCGGCCCAATCTCCTGGATTTCTGTTAGGACTTTTTTTTATGGATTCCAATTCTTTTCTATGCTGGCCATTCATGTTTTGCATCTCTTTCTTTAACTCTGCTGTTTTTAATTAGTGTCTTCTGTAGACTTGCTGATCATTCATTTCATCAGGATCGTTATCTGTTTAGTTATATTTTCTTTGAATTCGTTGAACACCTTATTGATCTGTTTTGTTACCTCCATGGTTACCCTTTCAGATATTTTGCCCAGCCGTGTGCGTTTTGATTTCCTCTCCTGTCCCCTGGATGGGCTTTGGAGGAGTTGGGAATTTTTGGAGGCATTTTGTTGCCTTGTCTTTTCCTGTTTCTGTTTTTGGTTTGGTTTCAGTGCTGAGGCTTGCAGGTTGATTATAGTGGGTAGCTTTGTTACTAGTATAGAGACCTCCTTAGTTAATATTTATTTTCAGAGATATCCTCTGGGCATGGCTAGCCATTGGCCTTTGCCTCTGTTCCAGGATCCAACCACCTCTGTTTATTTGGGAGGGAGGTTTCAGCTTATTTGGCCCAGTATCTAGTTCTTTGGGAATAGGCTGCAGTATTGTTTATGACCCCCAAGCAATCCAGATATTGGTATACAGAAAAAACCAATTGATGGCAGCAACTATGTCACCTTGGCTATAGTAATAAAATCAGCAACAATAGTAGCGGTAAATACAAACTGGATATAGACAAACCCTGAGGAATCAGTAATGTATCACTCTTAACCATAGAAAAGAAATCTATGATTATAATATAAACAGTAACACTAACCAGATACTGACCTATGGTAAATATCTACTCAATGGAACAACTTTACCTCCACTAAAAACATAACAGTGTTCAACTGTTACAGCAGTTTTAAATTTTGCCAAGTATTACAGCAAAGCCAGATTTACAAGTGGTTCAGGAAACTGATTGGCACTCAGAGAAGTGAAGGGAACTCTTTATTATGCCAGCAGGCCCAGAGGAGTTCAGCACCCCAAAAGCTGAGCCCCGAGTCTGGGTTAGGGGAGTTGTTATATAGAGTTTGTGTCAGGAAAGGGTGAGCTAAACAAAGGTAGTTACTCAAAGGTGACAGTTTTACAACTTTGAACATCTGGTTGGCCTCTGCCAGCTGGGGAGTCAGTAACAAGGGGGTGTGAAGCAGCTCGTATGGGAAAGGGAGGAGAGGGACACAGCAAGGTAATGAAACTGCTGCAATCTTGTGGTTAAAACATAGAACAGGGGGTCGGTGAGATGGCTCAGAGGCATAAGCGCCTGCCTGGCAAGCGCGAGGGCCCGAGTTCGACTCCCGGAACCCACATACGAAAAAGGGGCCGGTGATATCGCTCAGCGGCACGGGCACCTGTTGGCGTGCAAGGTCCTGAGGTCGACCCCCGGTACCCACACACACAAAAAAAAACCCAAACATAGAACAAAGTAAGAACATAACTTTATCTGATGGGCGGGGCTCAGGATTGAGTCCTTAGAGAGTGGCGGGGGGTTCCAGGGCGGCCTATTTTTCTGTCTCACAACCATAGTAAGTAACTATCTTAGAGTAATACAACTTAATGGTTATACTAGTATGGGTAGAGGTTGTGAGGAATGGGAGCATAAAAAAGTAGAATTTGAAAAATTAAGTGATGGAAGATGAGGTGATAAAAGTAAAATAAAGGATCCAATTAAGTAACAAAGGGAAATTAATAGTATTAAATAAAAGTGACAAAGAAAGGAAAAGGAGAAAAATAGAGTAAAAAAAGAAAAAATATTGAGAGAACAAATTAAAAAGGAGTGAGAAGCTGGGCATGGTGGTGCATGCCTGTGATCCCAGCACTCAGGAGGCTGAGGCAGGAGCATCACCCTGAGTTGGAGGCCAGCCTGGGCTACGTAAGTGAGTTCAAGGCCAGCCTGTACTATATAGTGAGACCATGTCTCAAATAAACAAACAAACAAACGTATGTGAGAAAAGAAAAGAAAGACAAAAAGAGGACCGACTTTTAAAAAAGATAGTAATAAAGAAAAAGAAAACAGGAAATAAAACTCAAACCACCACCACCAACCCCCCCACCAAAAAAACAAAACAAACAACAACAACATAGAGGAGAAAAAAAATGGGTCACAAGAAAAAAATTCCTATGTATTTCCAAATGGATGGTTTCCTTCCTTCCAGAACCTGCAGTCTTTGAAATCCAGCAAGTCACAGTCCTCCCCATCACACTTTATAGCCTCTGGGTTTATGAGGTGACCCTTCTGCTCAAGAGGTCCCCCTGTCTGTAAACCTCAGGCCGTGGTAACTGTCCAAGCTGAGCTACATCCCGTCACACTGGTACACAGGGAAGCAGTCGGACTGCTGGTCTCCACGGATGTAGGCAGTGGAGCGGGGGCTCAAGTGGACAACCAGAGTCAATGCCATCACCTTCAGATCCAGCCACTCTGAAAGTCACACATGCCAAGCCTGGCTTCCCACCTGGCCTCCCACCTGTGTCCTTCCTGGCCTGAGCTTGAACTTCTCAGGGCGTCTCAGGAGATGTATGTCTACCCCTCTCCCTCTCAGCATCTGTCTCCCATGGCTGTTTCTCACCCAGTCTCTGTGGTAGGGTAACACTTCAATGCTGGAGTGAAACTGTGGTATGGCTGTTCTGTGGCAATCAACCTCTTCCCAAAATGACACCTGATTAAACTCTCTCTGGCAATATGGCGGGGCTGCCCTGGATTTTTTCTCAAACTCTATCCCACCATGAAGAAGTCACTCCCAGGGTAAAACTCCATGCTGCTTTTTTAGTTTACACCAGCCATGGGCTTTTCTTAGAGCTAGCACTGCTGGCCCATCCGTTATTTCTCCCTGAAGTGGCCGATTCTTCCAAGCTTCCCTCTTCTCTGGGGTGTTGGCCTTACCCTTGCTCTATCAGGTGGGTTGTTCCGCAGTTACCTGCGTGGCCCTGTGCTGAGGGCAACCAGTGAGCACAGCCAGCTAGGAGTTGGCAGTTTGATACCCCTGGTGTGTGGGGTTGTCCTTACCAGAAATATTTCTTTATCTAAAAAATCCCAAAACAGAAAGAAGGAAAAGGAAAAAGATGAATCCTTAGTTGAAGAAAGAAAAAGACTTGTAGTACAGAATACCAACGCTGATACCAAAATGAAGGATTCTAAAGTATTTAAAATGTAAGCGTCAAAATTGATGGGGAGAAAACTGAAAAGGGAACTATGCTAGCTGTCTTCGTAACAGTGGGAAAAGCCACATCCAGGCAGTGCCTTCAAGTAGTCTCAGGGACTGCAGTGGCAGCAAGACCAACACAGCAGGGACCCCTGTGTGGCGACCCCACCACCACACACACGCCCCATCTGCAGTGGCTCCTGTTGGTGATCCTAGAACGGGGCTGTCCCGGGAGGTAGAGTTACAGAGCAGGTGAGAAAACTAAGAACTATTGTGTTCCACTTGTTAAACCAAATGAACATTGTCCACCAGGAATTTATAATATTAATGTGGCCATGTTGGTCTCCAGTGAAAAGAACCTCCTTCAGGCAAATAAGAAATGAAGGGACTACTTCAGGACGAACGTTCATTTTCCTGAACTAAGCTACAATCATTTTCCTGAATGGAAAGCCCTGAAAGACATAGCTTCTAGGCTAATAAGGAGAACAAAAATCTTTCTGAATCTCAAATACCTTCTCGGCCTTCCATTCACTGGCGTGCCCCTAGTATGATGCTACACCAGGTGTTAGGATCTCCCCTGCCAGGTGACTTGGAAGTGATTTGCCTCAGGTAGAACCCTGGCACCGAGGATCACTCTGGTTCCGAACAGGGCGCTACACCTGAGATGACGTCCTTTGGCAACAAGAGCGCTAATATTTTAGGAGAGATTCGTGGTTTTGGTTGCTTCCTTCTGAACAGCCCGCTTTCTCTAAGAAAGATTCTGCAGAAAAGGGAATGACAAAGGCTTCCAATCGTTTCAGAGGAAGATTGAAGAAGTGCCCCTTCTCAGCTTTCCCGTTGTTGATACTATTTCAAGATGCATCTAGTGAAAGAACAGTGACATGGTTCTTGTTGCATGAATCTGTATTTGCTTTTGGTAGGTTGTATATTTAAAGTTAGCCAAGAGAAAATATATTATTATAATGTATATAATAATTTTAATATATTGTTATAATATATATAATAAAAGAGAAATATATAAAAAATACTGCGAGGTCTTCTAAACTTCTGAGGGCTCAGTCAGCCCAGCACCCCAAGGCAGGCTGAGTTCTGTGCTGCAAGACCCAAGTTATGAGGCCAGACCTTGCACCTGACATGCTCATAGCTATATCGAATAACTACCAGCCTAACACATAGTAGGTGTGGAATAAGTGTATGTGAAATTCACTTGAATTGCAATCCGTTCCCAGCAACACCACTTACTGGCTCTGTGACTTGGGTAAGTCACTTCACCTCTCTGAGACTTTGTTTCCTCATCTGTAAAATGGGACTAATAATAGCAGCCTCTAATTCAGAAGAATATTTTGAGACTTAGATGAAATGGTGCTCATGAAGCACTTAGCACAGGGGCTGGGACACAGTGGATGGAGCACAAGGTCACTGAATCACTTCCTTTGCACTTAACACTTGATCTAACATGTCAAGTCTTCTACCTGTCCTCTGAGGTATGTTACTAGAAGTTGAAGTTCATGAAGCAACTTGTCCAAAGTTAGTGGTTAGTAGATGGCAGAGCTGAGATCTAAGATTTGAAGCCAGGATTTATTGTCCTAACTACTAGCCTCACCGGTGTACAGTTGGCCATGTGCTCTGCTAACCCTCTTATATTCCCAGCCTGAGATGGAACATCCAGAGAAACTCGCTTACCAGCCGTGTGACCATGGGCAGGCGACTCTGCCACTCCATACCTCAATGTTCTCCCCCTGCAAAATGGGAAGGTGGATAATCACTACATCCTGGAGTTGTGGGTCCTAAAGATGAAGTATAAAAAGGGTTCCATGGTGTCTGGTCCTTTCCAAGTCTTCAGTACACAGTGGCAATGGCAGCGATGATAGCGGTAATGGTAACGATGATGCGCCTCAACCACCCTTTCCTTCTCACAGCTGACACGATGCGTGTGGTGGTGATTGGAGCAGGGGTCATCGGGCTATCTACTGCCCTCTGCATCTATGAGCGTTACCACTCAGTCCTGCAGCCGCTGGACCTGAAGGTCTACGCAGACCGCTTCACCCCACTCACCAACACCGATGTGGCTGCCGGCCTCTGGCAGCCCTATCTCTCTGGCCCCAGCAACCCACAGGAGATGTAAGTGAGGGTCTCACAGGATAGTCTGGGGGGCCCTGGAGGGTGGGACTGCAGAGGGGGCACTCTCTGTCACCAGCACGGTTCTCCTCACAAGAACGAGTCCCTGTGGAAGCCTGGGCACAACATCAAGAAAATACTAATGAACTGGAGGGTGGCACACACCTGTGGTCTTAGCTACTGGGGAGGCTGAGACAGGAGGATGCTTGAGTCTAGGAGTTCGGGACCAATATGGGCAACATAGCAAGATGCCTATTTCAAGAAAAATTTTTTAAAAGCCAGACTGAACCAGGTGGATCACAGACCCTAAAGCCTTGGGTCAAAGCCTTCGTTAAAATTCAACTACGTGAGCCCAGGCTGGACAAGCACTCCAGGGGCTGTGATGAGACACATTTGGCCTCCTTGTTCTCCATCCTATGAACGGGGAAATATGGGAAGTTCCTGTTTGAATGTTTTTGCAGGGTGCGGAGAGCTGTAGGCATTGGGGGCGTTGCAGGAGGGAACATGGTGGATATCTGGGTCTAGGGCTAGGCCCCACCAGCCTAGTCAGACCTCGTGACAGCTGACGTGAAGAATTTTTTTTTTTTTTTGTGGGTACCGGGGGGTCGACCTCAGGACCTCGCGCGCCAACAGGCGCTTGTGCCGCTGAGCGATATCACCGGCCCCTTTTTCGTATGTGGGATCCGGGAGTCGAACTCGGGCCCTCGCACTTGCAAGGCAGGCGCTTAAGCCGCTGAGCCATCTCACCGGCCCTGACGTGAAGATTTTTGTCCAGCTCAAGGCAATAAGTGACCAAGATTCTGGGTGACCCTTTCAGGGAGTGGAACCAGCAGACCTTCGACTACCTTCTGAGCCACATCCATTCTCCCAACGCTGAGAACATGGGCCTGGCCCTGATCTCAGGCTACAACCTCTTCTGCGAAGCCGTTCCGGTGAGTGAAGAGTCCTTGACCATGAGAGCTCACACAGTAGGGCTGGGGCCCTGAGCCTATGGATACTTTGAGTACTGTAGGCAACAGGCTCCTGGTTTCAAATTAGGCTCACTTCATTTTATTGCCTTTTATTTTTGGAGAGGCAAGGACAAGGTCTTGTTATATTGACCAGGCTGGTGTCAAACTCCTGGTCTCAGAGATTATCCTGTCTCAGCCTTGTGAGTAGTGGGGACTACAGTTGTAGGCCACTCCTCCTGGCTAAAAATAATTTTTAAAGGCCCAACTAAAGAGGAAGGGGGGAGAGGGGAAGGGGAAATGAAAAGAATTAAGATACATTAGGTACATGTACCAACTCCCTCCGATGAATGAATGTGTACTGCAAACACGTAAAAATAAAAAATTAAAAAAGAAAAAAAAAGCACAACTAGAATTTAAAGTGAAACTAGCCAGATATGACAGCATACACCTATAGTTCCAGCTACTCAGGAGGCTGAAGCAGGAAGATCACTTGAGCCCAGGAGTTTCAGGTCAGCCTGGGCAACATAGCAGGACCTCATGTCTTAAATATACTTAGAAAAATATATATATTTTTTAATTAAGTTGGTGAATAAAAAAAAAAACCCTCTTCTGATGAATAGGGAGAGCTAGCAGCCTTGGATTGGTATGAGCAAAACTCTTACATGTTCTGCAGTGATGAGCACTTTGTGCGACACCAGAAGCTGTCATGCATCCCTGGAGATCTAAGGGCATGCCCCCAAGATGGAACCAATCACTCATGACACCAAAAAAGGTGCCAAGCTTTGTTCTAATACAACAACAGTGACTCATTTAATTCTTACAATAACCAGGAATTAAGTGCCATCCTTATCCTCACTTTACAGATGAGAAAGCAGAGCCCCATAACAATGGAGTAACTTACCCAAAGCCACAGAGGCAGCACTGGAGCTGGGCGCAGTCATGCACTCCTGTAATTCCAGCGCTCTGAGGCTGAGGCAGAAGGATTGCCAAGTTCAAGCCCAGCCTGGGTAACTTAGTGACTGAGTGAGACCCTGTCTCAATATAAAACATAAAAGACCTGGGATGTAGCTCAGTGGTAGGGCTCCCCTGGGTTCAATCCTGTTAAAAAAAAAAAAAAAGACAAAACCTGAGGCAGAGCTTGGATTTGAATCCAGATAGTTTCTAAGCACATGGTGCCCAAAGAGGAACAGGACAGCCTTGAGAGATGTTCTCAGGGTACCTGGAGAAGGTGGCGTAGCTCAGTGCCCCACATCCTTGCCAGCTCACACAATTATTCAGTCTTTACTGCTATGCTAAAGTGCTGTCCACACTGTCACCTTTCATGGGGCTGGGAGTGATTTTTAACTCCTCAGTGCAAGAAGAAAGCAGGGTCTCAGAGCGTTCACAGCAGTGAGTGGCGAGGGGGGGTCTCCATGCAGGTCATCTGACTCTCTCTACACACTGCTTTCTGCTCTCACCATTCTGTGACTTGTACCATTGCCCCATTCTCCCCTATTTCTGAACTTTACCCCATCTTTCACCCTCAGTCTTGCTCTCACTCTGAGTATAGTGGTTAAGAACATGGACTCTGGAGCAAAATCAGCTAAGTTTCAATAGATCCATCTGTAAAATGAGGATAAGAATAATATTTACCTCAATGGCTTCTTATGAGAAATTCAATAGATGCATATAAGTTAAATGCATGGGATAGTGCCTCGCACACATAAGCGCTGTATGCATTTGTGTTATTATCTTTATGACTGACTGCCACACATCCTGGAGCACCTTCTCTCCTTCCTCTTCAGGACCCTTTCTGGAAAAACATCGTCCTGGGATTTCGGAAGCTGACTTCCAGAGAGCTGGATGTGTTCCCTGATTACAGGTGAGATATTGTCATGCACAAAGGGGCTTAGGTGCCACAATTCAGACAGAACTGTCCAGAAGGCAGAGGAGAATGGGGGCACCAAATTTCCTGTCCCATCCAGCCCTAGGCCCCCCAGAATCCTGGTCTCCTGGTATCTGTCCATGTGGGCTTTGGGCTGGTGAGGCAGAGGATATGAAATCCCAGATCTCAAGCCCAAAGGCCCCGTGGATTAGTCAGTTTTGCATCACTATAACAAAATACTGGATGCAGGCTACTCGTGAAGTAAAGGGAATGAGGAGAGGTTTGTTTTGGCTCACAGTTGTGGAGGTTCAAGTCCAAAGTCAGGCATCTCCATGGGTTTGGGTCCCTGGCGAGGGTGGTGCATCACGGCAGGAGCATGTGTTAAAGTGTGCACTCGCACTATAAACCAGGAAGCAGTGAGAGGGGCTGGGCAGGTTCCCACACTTCCTTTGGAGAGAAGCACCCCCCCATGACATAATGACCTCCCACCAGTCCCCACTTCCTAAAGATTCCACCACCTCCTGATACTGGTACATCAGAGGACCGAGCCTTTATATATGGACCTGTAGGGGATGTTCGATATTCAAACCATAGCACTCCATATCACTACCTCGTTTTGTAGATGAGAAAGTTGAGCTTCACAGAGGTTAAGTGACTTCCTGAGGTCACACAGCCATGTGACCAAACTAGGATTCCAACCCAGTTTATGTGACTCCAAAACGTTTTTTTTTTCTCTATAGCCTGATGCCTCTCTGGGCCTCTCCTCACCCATATTAGAATCCCCTCTACAAATGCTTGTCCAATCACCATTTGCATTTCCCAAATGCCAGGGCTGGCTTTGTCTGATAGAAAACTTCTTGCACTGAGCTCAGAACTGCTCTCCTCCCCTACCATGAACACTGCCCAGGAGTTCTGATATAGGACATACGGTGTAGAGATGATATATGGACCTCCAAGTAATATAAGGGATATAAGGGAAATATCGTAACTCCCAACCTGATAGATGTCCGAAACACTGAGTTTGTGTTCTCTAAAATCGAGGAATAAATTCTAGGAACAACGGAGGTTAAGAGCAGGAAGAATTTATTGAGAGAAAGGTAGCTTCCGTTTAAAACAGCCAGAAAGGGGACTGAGAAGTAGGTTGACTGCCGACCCCACTTCTCAAGGGTGTTTTATTAAGCAAAGCCACGAGATGAGGTGGGTTCAAGGTGGGACGAAACTATAGTCAACTATTAAAATTACAAGTATAGCCGCTTAGGTAATATTGATCCAGTGGGAAATCACAAGGTGGGTGTGAGGTGGAACAAAACTATGGTGAACCAATAAGATTACAACAAATACAGTTGCTTAGATAATATTGATCAAATGGGGAAGCAAGCCACGTAGCAAGCATACAAGGACTGAACAAGGAAAAAGGATTTTCCGGAAGGAATGGCCTAGGGAGGTTTTGGTTCCCCGCTCAAGGTGACTGATGCTTATTTAGAATATCAGTCACTGCTGTCCACCTTAGGGGAAGTTGTGGGCATAGCCCTTCCTCTTTCTCTTGAAGCCTGGCCTTCAGTGTGTCTCCCGGACACAACCGTCTTCCATGCTGGGGGCCCAGCCCTGTCTAACTGGCTATGATATTTATAACTAATTTAGCTGTCTACACTAGTTCTTGGTCTAGCTTTTGGGGACCCACAGAACAGTAGCGATCCCCTCTCCACATGGCAGCCTACAGAAATAACTGATTGTAACCTTTTCGTTACCTTTCGTCTGCTGTGACTCTAGCTACGGCTGGTTCCACACGAGCCTGATTATAGAGGGGAGGAGCTACTTGAAGTGGCTGACTGAGAGGTAAGATTTTAAGGTTTAGTTTGAGGAAGACACCTCCCAGGGACCAAGCTCTAGGAAGAGACTGGTCATGGGATTCTTCTCCTTTTTGCCTAACCCCTAGGGTGAAAGAAAACCCTTAGGTGAGGAGGCATGGGAGCCATCCTTGCTCCTGATCTCCACCGTGCACCAAGGCCATAGTTCCTTCACCTGGCTGGGTTTTCAAGCCACACGAACATCTTTTTACTTGTTATATTTATTAGCAACCTCACTAAAACTCCTAATGTTTTTATAATTGTTTTAAATGGGTTCTCTTAAATTTTCTGGATTATTTACATCATTTGCAAAATGTAGTCATCCTTTATTTCTGTCTCTCTTTTCTTCTCTAGTTGCTTTGGCCAATAAATGATAACTCATTAGGTGATAACGGATGTCTTTGTCCTGTTCCTGACAGTCATAGAAATCTCATCATGTTGCAAATTAGAAAACACTAGCTTGAGGAGATTTTGACATTTGTAGTCATATACAGTCAGTCATATTGAGGAAGATTGCATATATTTTCTGTATTTTACTACTTTAGTCATATTTTTAAAAAAATATGGAATGAATGGTGACTTTTATCAAATGATGGGGGAGATATTTTAAAATATAAACTTCAGGATTCCACTTTACACTTACTGAATTAGAACCCCCTGGGAAGGTGTTCTTTCAGAATTTTGTAATTTAAGAATTTCCCTGGATGATTCTAGCATCAGCGAGGCCTAGAAATTGCTGTACTGATGAGATTATTTCTCTTAATAAATGTGAGACACTTATGGCTCCTATCCAGTCTTCTAGGAGAAAATGTTACCAATTATTGTTTTTTTTTTATCTTCAGGAAATTTCCAGATGAGACGTTATACTTTAGCTCATCTATGTCAGCTTACTTCCTAGTCTTTTGATTTTTCTGTTTCTTTTCTGTTTCTCTTCTTTCTTTTCATTTTTTTAGTACTGAGGATGGAATTCAGGGCCTTTGTGATGAGCTACTTTCCCAGCCCCTCTTTTCTTTCATTTTTTTTTTTCCCAATTTTTTTTTTTTTTTTTTTGTGGGTACCGGGGGTTGACCTCAGGCCCTCACGCGCCAGCAGGTGCCCGTGCCGCTGAGCAATATCACTGGCCCTTTTTTCATATGTGGGTTCAGGGAGTCGAACTCGGGCCATCGCGCTTGCCAGGCAGGCGCTTATGCCGCTGAGCCATCTCACCAGCCCTTTTCCCAAATTTTGAGACAGGTTCTCATTAAGTCACTGAGTTGCCCAGGCTGGGCTTCAACTTGCTATACTCCTGCCTCAGCCTCCCCAAGCTGGAATTGCCGGTGTGCACCACTGCGCACCTCTTGTTTTTACCATATTTTTAATATTGGCAGATATTTTTCCTTTGGGACATTTGTTTTGCAGTGTTGAGGTTTGAACTCAGGGCCTTGCACATGCTAGGCAGGCACTCCCCACTGGGCCACATCTCCAGCCCTCCCCATGGACATTTAAAGGAAAGGATGAGGGCCAGGCATGGTGGGGCACCCTGTAATCCCAGCACTTGGGAGGTTGAGACAGGGGATCGCCACAAGTTCGAGGCCAGCCTGAACTGCATAGCAAGACCCTGCCCCACCCCGCCAAAAAAGGGAAGGGTGGATGTCCCCAGTCCACCTCCCTCCTCAGGCCCTGCTTCTGACAAAGAAGCATTTGGCATTGTCCCAACCCTGCCCCTCCTTCACCCCAAACCTGATCCCCTTTGACATTACAAAGCACTGTGCTGATCACTGAATGGGAGAAAGCACAGAGAGAGGATCTCAACCCCTCACTAAATGACCTTTAGAAAGATCCTTCCCTATTTGCCCAGTGAGCGGCAGGCCCATTTCAGAGGACATGACTTCCCCAGGGACATTTTGTCGATCACTAGTCCAGCCAGGTGCTCTTGATTTGATTTGATGGCTTAGCCAGTTTCTCAGGGAGCATCCAGTGGAACTAACGTCCTCAGAAAGGTCCCCTGTGTCACTTTAGGAGGAGAGAGGTAAGAAATGGATTGAGGCTTTTGATGTATCTGTCCATCCCAGGTTAACTGAGAGGGGAGTGAAATTCTTCCAGCGGAAGGTGGAGTCTTTGGAGGAGGTGAGCTGCAGGGCTGGGAGTGGATGGATGCAGTTGGGAGAAGGCCTCTGTGTCCTGCTGCTGGGTTGGTGGCCCTTTTCAGGCTCCCAGCATCCCCTTTAGCCCTGCCCCAGACCCTGGCCTTTTCTCAATCCCAGCAGTACTCAGGCATCCTAAGGGAGGTGGTGTCTGCCTTGTGTTGGTTACAGGAGCAAAGGAACAGTGAAATCACAGTGGCCGTAAAGGCTAATTTAGCCAGGCATGATGGCGCATACCTGTAATACCCAGGACTTGGGAGGCTGAGGCAAGAGGATCGCTGTGAGTTCGAGGCCAGCCTGGGCTACATAGTGAGTTCAAGGCCAGCCTGAACTACATAGCAAGACCCTGTCTCAAAAAATATAAATAAAATAAAAGGCTAATTCATATCTGAGCCTCAGTGAGTTTCAGGGCTGGAGAGCCAGCTGCTTCCCTCTAGTAACAGCTACACTCCATTCCCAAGGCCCAGACACATGAATGCTTCCTACTGACATCTGGTTTGATGTCTTTGCAAAGTCCAGGCTCTGAGCTGGGACACTGGACAGAGTCACCCCATCATCGTGAATAAAGATGGGACCAGCTGCCACCATCAGGGAATGGGCTGTGTACGAAGACCTTGACTGTATGACGTCATTCACTCCCAGCACTCATGTAGCCCCTTGTACTATGTAGTGAGAACCTGCCTGTACTGGGTTGGTCCTGATGGTTGAGATCCATGGCTGACTCCAACACAAGCCTACTTGTCAAACACCAGGCTTATAGAACAACAATGGTGCATTGCAACTGTGTGTCCTTGATTGAACTGGGAGGGGAGTCACTGTGACCAGGATAGGCTGGGCGGGGTGGGGTGGGGGCTCATCACATCGCATCATTGATTAACAAGTGTCCCTGACACTGACAGAGCTGGGGCTTCCAGCAAATCTTCTGTAAATGTCTTGGCAGAAGGCAAAGGAATGAAATGAATAAAAGTCAGAAGGAGGAAGAGAACGATCTTGGCTTCCTTTCTGGCTTTTTCAAGGTTCCCAAGTCTCCCCATCCACAGTACTTGCATTTATACCCAAAGTTGCCTGAGGCCCTCGTAGCAGCCTGTGAGCAGGCATTTCCTGCCCTCTTCTATAATTGGGCAGCTGAGTCCCATGGAGGTACAGGGACATGTCTGGTCACATGTGGGGGAAATGGGAGAGAGGAGATTTGGAATCAGTCTCTTCTGGTTTCCTCACTGGGCCCCCTTGCCACTGTTCCATAGGGAGTAGACAGCCCTGGAGTAGGAGCAGGGAGAAAAGAGGGGACAGGGGACCCCAGGGTCCTCATCACTTCCCACCCCTTTTCCCTGTTGGTTGCTTCCAGGTGGCCAGAGGAGGGGTGGATGTGATTATCAACTGCACTGGGGTGTGGGCTGGGGCACTGCAGCCAGACCCACTGCTACAGCCGGGCCGGGGGCAGATCATTAAGGTGAGTATGGGCTGAGGTCTCCTGCTCTTGTTGGCGGGAAGACTGTTGTGCATGCTGGTTTCTCTCCAAAGCCAGTGGACCAGCTGGGAGCATCCACTAGAGTAACCCCAGACTTTGGGAATTGACACGTTAAGAAGCAAGAACCAACCTGCTCTGCCATCCCAATTATTCTCTTTTGGGATTTGTTTTTGTTCCTATTCCTGGTCCTGTCCTCTCCCTTCCTCCTCCTTTTCCTTCTCCTTTTTTCTTTTTTTCTTTTCCTTTTCTTTTTTGGCAATACTCAAGGTTGAACCCAGGGCCATTTTGAAACAGGGTGTTGCTAAGTTGCTAAATTGGCCAGTCTGGGCTCAAACTTGTGATCCTCCTGCCTCAGCTTCCCACGTTGCTGGGATTACAAGCCTGCCCCACCACTGGGATTTCTTCTTTTTTTTTTTTTTTTTTTTGTGGGTACCCGGGGGGACGACCTCAGGACCTCACGCGCCAACAGGCGCCCGTGCCGCTGAGCGATATCACCGGCCCCTTTTTCGTATGTGGGTTCCGGGAGTCGAACTCGGGCCTTTGCGCTTGCAAGGCAGGCGCTTAAGCCGCTGAGCCGTCTCACCGGCCCTAGGATTTCTTCTTGAGATCAAAGCATGTACCTAGGTAGGAGCTGTTGCATATGTCTGTATTGTAATAAAAATATCAAATATTTAGGGACTTTACTAAGTGCCAGGCATAGACTTATGCACTTGATTGTGGTAATTAATTTACCACCACCCTTTGAGATGTGTGCTATCATAACGCTATTGCCACCTTACAGAGGGAGAATGTGAGGCACAGAGGAGTCCAGTAACACACACGAATTCACACAGTAGTACCTGGTGGGACTGGGATTAGAAACCGGGCAACCTGGCTTAAGAGGCTGGGGCTGTGACCATCATCCCATGCTGTCTCTCACTCTGTGTGTGTGGGCATGTGTGTAAGGGCACGCCTATTTGTGGGCATGTATGTGTGCATGTGCATACATGAGTGTGCATGTGCATACATGAGTGTGCATGTGTGCATTCAAAGGTGTGCGGGTGGGCTTGTGTGGTACTGATGTGAGCTAACCTATGTATACGTTCACCTGTGTGTGCTCCCTAGGCTCTTCTAGGGACACAGGGCTGAGGACATGCAGTACTTCAGGAAGCAGGGGTGACTCTCAATCAGGGTGGGTCTTCCTGCAAAAGGCAAGTGATCAGGTGCACTCTTGGGCCAGAGAGGTCATGAGAGGGCTGAGGAATTGGCCTTGCCTCTCTTGTTAGAACTTCTGGCCCTGGGGGAGCAAGGTCAAGGGCAGCCCATTCATCGTCTAGCTACCCTAACAAGACTTCTCTGTCCTGAATCAACAGGTGAATGCTCCCTGGATAAAGCACTTCATTCTCACCCACGATCCTAAGAGTGGCATCTACACGTCCCCATACATCATTCCGGGGTAAAAACCTGATTTCTCTAGGGCAGAAGAGAGGGCGCCTTCATGCCTCTTTATGCTCCTACTGCCCACTTGCTTAGTGTCTGCTGTTACGTTCTCCCAGTGTTTTGTAACTCCCAGAGTTTGGACAATTAAATCCCTGGGAAGGTAGGACTCAGCCTTGATTGGTGTCTATCTTAAATATTCTTTTGGATAGCAGTAGTGGTGAGGCTGGGACAAATGTGATGGCAGCAACACCACAAGTGGTGTAAGTGACCATAATGGGAGCAGGAGTGGGAATGGTGACTGGGGTTGATGGTGATATGAGTGAAGACCATGGCAGTGTTGATGGGATGGCAATATTGTTGGCAGTGGAATGGCGGTAGTAGATCATATTGTTTTTGATGGGGAAGACCACACTGATGGTGTGTTGACTGGCAGAAGGATGGTAAAGTGGTGATGTTGATGCAGGTGGTGTGGGGGGGTGCAGTGGTGAGGAAATCAACATTGTCAGTGTCATGATTGGGAGTGGGAATGATGGGTGGTACTGGTGGAGATGACACTATCAGTGATGTTAACAGTGTGGCAGAGATGACAACCTCAGAGGCAGTGTTGATGTGTCTGTGATGACTATCTCAATGGTGAGGTTAATGGTGTGGCGGAGATGACAATATCAATGGTGATGTTAATAGTGGAGGTGAAAATGGTGAGTGGAATTGATGCTGATGACATGTTAACCATCAGTAGTAGTGAAGATGATGATATAGATGGTGGGGATAGAATGGTGAGTGGGGTTGATGGTGATGACAATGGCAGTTGAGGTGGTGATAACGGCAATATTAGCAGAATGGTAATGTCGACAGTGGTAATGACTTAGTGGAGATGGTAGTAAAGGTTAGCAAGGGAGAGCATGGTGATGACCACGTTCATCTCAAAGCCTTCCTTTTCCTTGGCCCTCCTCATTTTTATCTAGGATGCAGGCAGTTACTCTTGGAGGCATCTGCCAGCTGGGAAACTGGAGTGAGATAAACAGTGGCCAGGACCACAACACCATTTGGAAAGGCTGCTGCAGACTGGAGCCCACGTTGAAGGTAAGGTGGGGAGGAGAACAAGTGCCCCGGACCGGTGACCCAGCAGCTTGGTCATGCACTCCCTGGAGGATGGGAAGATATCATCACCGGGATCAGTGGGCAAATTAATTCCAGCAAGAGACCATGGAATACACCAGAATTTGACCATGTGCAAGGAAATTCTTTCTAAGGGTTAATGCGGTCTAACAGGGGATAGCTAAGACTTGCTCCCTCCTGAGGTGTTATCTCCGAAACAACTTACCTGTCTTCACAAGGTGATATACTTGTAGCAGAAATCTCAGTTTTCACGTTCACCTACTGTGGTGATGAGCATAGTAATGGTGATGAGGCTGGGGATGGAGGCGGAGGTTGGTGTGAATCGTGGTGAAAATGTGGATGATGACGATGGTGATGAGGTGGTGACCATTGGTAACTATGGTGACTATGGCAGCAGTGGATGGTGATGGTGATGGCGATGGTGATAGTTGATGTAGACGGAGTGGTTGGCAGAATCGGTGCAAGGTGTTAGTCATCATAGTAATGAATGTGGTAGCTGGTGGAGGAGGCGATGATGGTAGTGGTGATTACTTAGGGTGACTCTGATGGTGTTGGTGCCGATTGTAATGAGAGTATGAAAGCTAACTTGCTACCATCTAAAAATGGCAACAGGAAAAAATCCAGTGACGGGTTGCCAGCATTTCTCTTTCCAGAATGCAAGAATTGCTGGTGAATTTACTGGCTTCCGGCCAATACGTCCCCAGCTCCGACTGGAAAGGGAACAGCTTCGTGTTGGATCTGCAAACACTGAGGTATGTTCTCCCATCAAGGAAAGCACTGCCCTCCCTGACTCCCAAAGGGACTCTGCCATTTCCAGGGAAATTTCCACATGGCCTGAGGGCAGGCGCTGTGGTAGCTAATGTCCTTCTCTCTACAAACAGGGAAACTAAGGCTTGATGATGGTAAAAGGTCTGCCCAAGGTTAAATGAGGGTGATGCCTTGGTTTGCTAAAGTGTGCAGTTGAGCAGAAGGAAAGTGGGTACTTTGTGTCTAACAAGCAGCAAGCTTATGTCCTGCAGCAAAACCAGGACATGACTGACCCTACTGAGTCTCCCTGCAGCTCTCTGGCATAGGGACAGTTCTCCCCATGCCTCACAGGAGGAAACCAGAATTCGGCAAGGTGAAACTACTTGCCTAAGCCAGACCACTGGTGAAAGGCAGGCCTGGGATTTGCTTTGAACTTGACTCCAGAGCCGTTTCCCAGATGTCCGTTTTGTGGCTACCTCACCAGCTCTGTGGGGTCCCCTCTCATGGGGTAGGGAGTGGGCTCGTTGAAGCTAGGAGGGTTGTCCTGGGCTGAAGGGTCTGACCTGAGTGGGCTGGGTGCCCACCAGAAGAGCAACCTCCCTACTGAAGTCATCCTTCCTCTCTTATTCAAGTATACAGGGTGTGCGTGTGTAAGGGTTGTGCGTGTGTAGAAGGATTGGGATATGTGGATAAAGAGGTCGTGTGTGTGTGTGTAGAGGGTTACGCATATGGATTTAGAGGTCATGTGTGTATAGAAAGTTGTGTGTGTGTATGGAGGTGTGTGCATATGTGTGTGTGCACGTGAAGGTTTCTGTACGCGTATGTGGAGGGGAGTCACACATGCAGTTTAATTTCCTGCTGATGGCTTTGGTTCCGACAAAGGCCCTGAGCTCTCGCTTGGGTTCCCAGGATGCACTGCCACATCATCCAGAGGCCACCACCCAGAGTCCCTCATTTTTCTTCCTCCTTGCGGGTAGAGGTTTGTTTATCAACACAGAGGGTTCATCAGTCCTGGGCGAGAGGGGAGTGAGGATGGGGATTTAGGGAACTTCACATGTGGAGGAAATCTATGACCTCGAGGTCTAGATGCAACTCGGCTTTCCCCCATGCCGATTCCCGGTGCTGAGTGTGTGAAGCAGGCCCTTCTTCAGTCAGAAGGCAAGAGACCAGGTGTTGCTGTCCAGATGGGCAAATGATTTCCAGAGGCCCAGTGTTCCACTGAATTGCCAAGAGCAGCTCCTGGCATCTGGCTTTGCCCAGGGTTCTTCAGAAGCTCCTGAGTCTCCCAAGCCTAAAGCTTCCTTGACCCCTTCTGCAGCCCCTCTTGGACGTGGCTCCTTTTCTCTTGCCTCTCCCAGGTCATCCACAACTACGGCCATGGAGGCTACGGGCTCACAATTCACTGGGGCTGTGCCCTGGAGGCAGCCAAGCTGTTTGGGAAAATTCTGGAAGAAAAGGAGCTGTCCCGGATGCCGCCATCCCACCTCTGAGAACTCCAGTGACCAGCAGCTTCCCCACAAGGATTCCCCTTTCCCCCTGACTAACTAATCGGTGTCCTAGAAGCCCTGTGCTTACCCCTTCCCCCTAATTCTGCTTCTTTTTACAAATGGGCTTGAAGGGAGAGGAAGCCACAAGGTCCATCCCTGGAGGGACATCCCGCACGACGTACGGCCCCCGAGCACTAAAGTCACCCCTCTGTCTCTCGGTCTGACACTGTGAGGAACATCTGGGACTTTGTCCTCTAAGTCCTCAGAAGAAAGGAAAACTCAGAAAATCAAAGAGGCAGCTGCCCAAAGACACAGAAATTAAAGATGATTGTGGTTAAGTAACTTGACTATAAGTCACATGAACATATTAAAGGTTCTGAAAAGTCCTGCAGCAAAGACTCCTATCTGATGTTGTTTCACCCAATGCCTCCTACATCTACCTCACTATGGAAAACTTTTGCCCAGAACATGCATAAGTGCCAGGGAACCCACTTGGGGAAGTGCTGTCGCAGATGTTTTATAGGATGTTAGAGGCAGAACTGGGGTGTGGAAGAGGCGAAGTGAGAGGTGAAGTATTGAACTGTTAATATACGATGCCTGCTCCACATCCAGGATTTCAAGTTGTCCATAGAGTGCCCCTGCGGGCTCCATGGAACCACTGAGGGGCCACTAGAAGGATTATCCACAAGGAACCCCATCCTAAACTAAGCTCACTCTGCATACTCCTTGTGGAGAATTCATGTCTTTCTTCCATTCCTCTCAGATGACAGTCTCTCAGATATTTTTTAAAGCTTTAAATGATCCTGTATTAGGGTTCTCTATGACAGAACTAGTAGGATGGATGGACAGATGGTCCGAGAGGTAGATGATAGATAGATAGATATAGATGGATGGATGGATAGATAGATAGATAGATAGATATATAGATAGATAGATAGATGATAGATGATAGACTGACAGAAAGATGAGAGGTTTATTAGGGGAACTGGCTGGCATGGAGGCTAAGAAGTCCTATGTCAGGCCATCTGCAGGCTGGAGGCCCTAGGTACTGGGAGCATGTTTCAGTCTCACTCTGAAATCTTCAGCACCAGGGGGGCTGTCGTCCTGTCATCTGAGCCCGACAGTTTCAAGAAACTGGGGTCCCCTGGTGTCAGTCCTAGAGTTTAAAGGCCAGAGACTCTGGAGTTTGGTGTCTGAGGGCAGGAGATGAAGAGTATCACAGCGCTAGTGTGAGGGGGGAGGGGAGCCTCCCCCTGCAGTTCTGGCAGGATGGTGCCTGCTCACACTGCGGGCTGGTCTTCCCACTCAGTCCAAAGCCTCCCATGCTAGTCTTCTCTGGAAACATCCTCCCAGACATGCCCACACCAAAAGCTTTACCAGTTCTTCTCCTTAATCCAGGCAGACTGACACCTAAAATGAGCCATCACAAAACTCCTCAGCATCTTCATCCCTCATTATCTGCCTCTGCCTCTGAGGTCGAATGTTCACCTATCTGAGATTCTGTGAAAGGCCAGAGCCTAGGAAGCTTCATGCATCTTGGACTGGTGGGATGTCACCCTATGCTATGCCCATGGCCCTTCTCATGCCATTCCATCAGATAGGTTCTTCATGAAGCATCTGCCACGATGCTGCCTAGTCCTAAGCCAAACTGAGTGAGAGAGCCAAGGTAGAAGAGTTCTGTCCTAACAATGATGATTATTAGTATAGCTAAAATTTACTGCCCTCTGAGTACCAGGCTGTGGTCACCTCTTGTACACAGTACTCATTTAATCCTCACAAAAGCCTCCAAGAAATCATTATTATCCCCATTTCATAGGTGAGAAGACTGAGGCACGGAAGGCAACCCAAGGTGAACAGATGGTGAAGAGTAGAATGAAGATTCAGGCCCCAAAATTATCTGATCTCAGTGCTTCTCTTTACCCACAGTGAAACAGGAAATCCCAAGTTGGGGGAAATACACAGTTATGAAGGAAATGTTTGGCTTCTTACCCAACTCTCTCTGCAAACATATTGAACAGAAACTCGCTCTCTCCTTATAGTCACATTTGGCAAAGACTAGGGGCTTCTGACAAGGATTCCAGGGCAGGGGACACATCCTGGCGCTTGCACTGAGACTCAGTATCTAAGGCTGACCAAACTGGTTTCTTTACCCAAACTAAAATTGTCCAGGGAAACGGACCCCTACTGTTCAAGGATAATTGTCCACAGGAACACCATAGAGTCCAGTATATGGTGAACTCACAAAAACATATGAAGTCAGGAAAGTCTATATTCAGACCCAAAGTAGCCCTCTTGGGTTTGCGCACGCATGTGTGTGTGTGTGTGTGTGTGTGTGTGTTTATAAGTGGTCAGAGATATGCCTTCCTCTTGATTCCACCCAAAAATGCAGAATAGGAAGAGCACAAGGGAATTCTGTAATCCACATGGGTCTATGAATTTCACAATGGTTGATTTATGTACTTTCTCTAAGTTGCCCAGTCTGGTCTTGAACTTGTGATCCTCCTGTCTCAGCCTCCTGAGTAGGGCAGATTACAGCTGTGTACCACTACCCGGGCTTTCACTTCATTTTTGTTCAGTCTGCAACCTGTCAGAGGTTCGAAACTGACATCCCAGCAGCTGAACCTGGACTGCATATGAATTTTATTCAGCTCACACAGCATTAAAATTTTTTTGATTCAACATTCCAAAAAACTTGGAGATTTCCCACAAAAATCCAGTCGTGACAATCAGGAGATCTGGTCACACTGGACCCACAGTGCAACTAAGTCAGCTGCAGCTCCGCAGCATTCGCCCCTTTGGATGGGGCCTGTTGCTCTCTTCCTGTTGCTGTGCTCTACTTCTCATTTTGATGATCCATCCCGAGTAAAATGTTCCTCGCAACTGAGACAGCCTTGATGAGAACCTGGTGGCCTGTGTATCCAGGGCAGTCCCCACTCAAACACTGCCCACCCAGTGGCCACTGCCACCCTTCTCCACGCTACTGAGATCCCCAAATTTGTATTCAAGGCTCCGTGGCTATCCTTTGGTCTTGTGGAATGCAGGCCTTTCCTTCCCCGGGCCTGAGGGATGACTCATGTTGGCAAGGACCTGTGGCTGAGGTCCGATCGATGAGAAGCAAAGGTAAATCTCCTGGAGGACTTTCCTTTCCAATCCAAAACGACAGACCCTTCTGGAAGAAAAAAATTTTCCCATTCTACTTTCTTTGAAAATAAATGTGATGCTACACACTTGGACAGCCATCTTCTGCCCATGAGGTTTCATTCATAGGATCAAATGCACAATGTGCAGAGCAAAGGCAACAAGAAGCTGCGTCCTGGATGCCACCGTGGAGCTGCTGAAACTTCCCTGGACTCTGTCTGACTTTGGTCTTCTTGATAAATGGGCAATGATTATCCTGATGGTTTAACCTCTATGGACTATGTCTACTGCTACTTGCAGCTGAAAGTATCCTTGGAGGTCTATTCGTGAGAACAAGGCAGGGATTCAGGATCTGTTGCTTCACGTTATTAAAAAATATCGAATAGCCATATTTCCAAGATGATCCCTAAGATACTCTTTCATCTCCTTGCCAATACCACAAAGGTCATTTATGTGTGCTTGAGAATACTTGAAGAGAAAGAAAGGTAGAGCCCTGGCTCTGCTGAACATCTTTGGATATTTTCTGAAATCTTTTCTAACATGGAGAGGAGGAGATGACATTTCCATTAATGGAAACAGGAGCTTTTTTGAACAGGATTGTTCAATTGATGGAAATCCTTTAGCTAAAGGCCCCAGTATATTTCAGACTCTTGGGAGACTTCTGCTGCAGTTCTTATATTATTCAATAATACTGATTTTTTTTTAAAAGGGCAGGCTATTTAGTAGGCAAAAAATTTTTAACTTTCTTTTTCTCAACTGGAAAACTGCAATCCCCTTCATCCCAGCCTCTGGAAACGAGGCACTCCCTTCCCACCCCCTCCTCAGCTCACTGGGATACTGGAGCGGGAGGAGATGGAGATGACTATCTGGCAGTAGCTAACCAGCTGGAAGGCAAAAAAGACAAGTGGAGGTTCTGCGTTACCCAGGAGAGCCCAGTCATCTAGAAATAATTAGAACTATAGCTGCTCGTGATTCAAGAAAGAGGGGATGTCCAAAAGAGACCGGCCTGCCAAGCCGTTTGCTGTTGGCCTGCCTGGGACATGGGATTGGTTGCTGTTGACCTAGGAGTTGAGCCTGAAGATGTTGTCCATCACAGTCCCAATGTCGCCAGCCAACTGTGCAACCCTCCCCCATTAGACAGGAGGTTATCGTGACAAAGCGTTGAGATTAATTCGGATGGACAAAGTTAGCAAGACCATTAAGTTGAACTGTCATTAGGACATTATGACAAATGACCAAACGTAGATCCCTGCAATGTCCATCACCAACATGTTTTAATAAGAGATGAACACACACATTTGGCTTCCTTGCAATGTTTACCTCGAGCAACGGGTCTGTTTTCTCTGGCCTTTGATGGGATCTGCAGCTTCCTCCCTCCTTCTCTAGGTCCCCGCCTTCACCACAGGGAACAGGTTCATCTACACCCAAACCTGGAGTGGATGTAGTCTGTGAGACCTAGCTCTTCCCCTCCCTCTTGGGCCAACCCCATGCTCAGCTGGCCTCCTTCCTCCTCTGAAATGTACAGCTCTCACACACCTGTGCCCTCCTGCGCCTCCCCATTCCAGGGCATCTCTGCCGCGGGCTCCATTGCTGGAAGCCAGGAGCTGCCTCTGTAAGGACAAGGACAGCTCTTGACAGAGAGGGCAGCACAGAAGTGGGGTGTGTGGTGAGGGTGGAGCTTCACATCAGGGTTCCTGACCCCCAGACCTGACGAGAGCCAGTGATTCATGTCACATGGGTTTCTCTGCCCATTCGGCTATCTACCTGCCCACAAAATCCAAACCCCTGAAACCTGAGTGAGCTGTTTCCTTTCCCCAGAATCACCATTCAGCCTGACCCAGGAGGAGGCCAGAAAAGACACCCTGGCTTCAGAAGGAGAGGCTCCTGCTCTGATTTCCCTTCCTTTGGGCTTCAGTCCCCAATTTCCAGGTTGTGGGTGGGGTAACAGCTTTCCTAGCTCTCCCCAGGGACACATCTGGATCCCCTGGAGCCAGAGACAACAACTCCAGAGAGGGCAAGGTGGGTGCACATGGCTCAAGTTCAAACGCATGTCTGTCTGCCAGAGTCCCCGCCGGGCAGGCTCTGGGGAGCCGGTCAGGAGGGCCCTGCTGAGGGAATGCGGGAACTCAGGCCACACACCTAGGTCACCTGTTATTTCAAAGAAGAAAGCCTGGGGCCTGGAGTGTAGGAGACACTGAACAGGTTCCGATCTGTGCAGGGCCTGGACTGCATCTACAGAGATGTTTTTTGGTGGTTGTTCACTGAGGATGTGACCAGGTGACTCTGGACTGCAGCTATTTCACAGCCAGCACCCCTACCCCTCCTGTGGTGGCAGTTTTCCCATCATGCAGATCCATAGGTTATTAGTAAACTTTCCCCCGACACACAGAAACCCAGAGCAAATGCCTCCCCACCCCGGTGGACCTCAGTGAATATGGGCAAACAGTCATGACACAAAGCCCTGTTGGTCCGGGTCAGCCTTGAGTGAGTTCTTGACGTCGGCAGTGACTATGAGTGGCTCAGCTGGGCTCTGCCAGCTCCCCAGGCTCCCAGCCTTCAAGGCCAGCTCAGCCCCGCAGCGGTCACTATTCCTGAGAGCCAGAGTTCGACCTGGCGACACCGGCACCGTGAGCCCCTCGACCAACCATCTCCTGGCCCCACTCCCGGTGGCTGGACTCCTGCAGTCCTCGGCCTTTGGTCTCGATGGGCAAAAAGCAGGAAGCCAGGGCGGCCAGGAGACAGCAGCCACTGTAAACCGCCAGGGTCAGGTACACGGATGACTCCAACATCACCTGGGGAGGGAGACGCAGGCTGGTGAGCTCATTCTCTCTGGAGCAGACACACCGCGCAACATCTCTACAAGTTCAGCACTTTGCCCTCATTTTACAGAGGAGGAAACTGAGGCTTGGAGGAGTAGCGCACCCAAGCTCATACAGATAATAAGGATGGGGCTGGGATCTGAACCCAGGCACATCAGGGTCAAGAGCCTGTACTCCTTGTAACTGTACTTCGGCCATGCCATATTCCCAGCTTTATAACACACAGCAAACCATGCGGCAGAACCGACTCCCATTTCCTCCTCTGCCTAAGGGGCACAAGGGCAGAGGCACCTACGAGCGAGAGGAAGCTGGAAACGCCTGGCACCATGCAAACACAACCAGTATCAGTTAGGAGTGACATACAGTGGCCCAAAACAAGGACGTAGAACAGAAATACTTGGCTAAAATACGGGCTGAGGCGGGAGGATCTTAAATTCAAGACCAGCTGGGGCAACTTATTCAGATCCCGTCTCAAAATAAAAAATAAAAAGGGCTGGGGATGTAGTGCAGTGGTAGAGCACCCTGGGTTTGAGCCCCAGTACTACAAACAAACAAACAAACAAACAAATGAGCAAGCCACATGTTGGAATTCCACTTATCAGGATTTTTGGGGTGACAAGAATGGTTTGGAACTAGATAGAGGTGGTAGATATACAACATTGCAAATGTGCTGAATGCCACTGAATTGTTGTATTTAAGATGGTCAATTTTAGTTAGGGACTTTTACCTCAATATAAGTGATAAAAACAAAAAAATAATTGGACATTCCAAAAGCAAAAGACTTCATGAGATTCCCTAAAAATAGATAAATATGTTTCGAAGGCACACAGAGAGTTGCAAAATTTTGTTAGCTATCCCTATTCATCCAATTCAAAAAAGAGAGTCTAGGACATTGACGGCAAACCTTTTAGAGACAAGTGCCCAAACTCCAACCCAAAACCTAGTTATTTATTGCAAAGTGCCAATACTGCTATTAAACCCTAATACTGAGGTTTTAGATTAGAAAAAAATAATTCATACATTTACATCTTTTGTCTTAAAGAAACAACAAATAACACAAGTACCACAGGTTTGCCACCACTGGACTAGGGTATTTATTTTCATATGACCACTTTTTTTTTCTTTTCTTATTTTGGGACAGTATCTTGCTATGTTGCCCAAGCTGGCCTTGAATTACTGGGCTCAAGTGATCCTCCTGCCTTGGCCTCCTGAATAGCTGGGACTACAAGCTCGTGCCACCACACCTGGCTTATCCAAATTGTCATGGGTCAAACCACCTGGCAGGCACCCTCAAGGTCTTCCGCATAGGAAAGAACTGAATGTAACTGGGCCTGTCTACTTTCCAGGTGTGTGACCTTGGGCAACTCCCTTTACCCTTTGAGCCTCAGTGTTTCTCTCACAGGGAGGGAGGGTTTTTAGGATGAAAAAAGGTATTACACACAAAGGGCTCTGCAGGAGGCTCACCTACAAGGGCTGCTTGCTGTGCCCCCCCATGCTTGGAGTGACACCTACCTGAGCGATGAACGGAGTGATGAGAGCCCCCACTCTTGCCATGCCACTGCAGGTGCCCAGGCCCAGCGCCCGCGTCGCAGTGGGGTAGACCTGGAATGGCAGCTGGATGTGGGCTTTGGGAAACTCAGCCATCCCCTGTCCCCGACAGTGCAGGACCGACAGGACTAACCCCGGGGGGCAGGTGTGATTCCCTCCAGTGCTACTGCCCCTGTGAAGGGCTGGCAGACTGGGGGCAAAGGGGACTTTCACCCCCAAGGGAAGGAGGTTCCAACAAGACACAGGACAGGAGGTTGGTTGCCAACAGGATCCCTTCTCCCACATTCTATTCCTGTGCTGCGACCGTGGTCCTCAATGGATGTTTGCGGTTTACAGTTCAGTAGGGAGTGAGGGACACTATGGTGTGTTTGTGTCTCCTCTGTAACTATAACATATAATATAAAATCTATATAATGCCTGGCATATGTTTGGCACTCAATTCTAAAATGAATAAATGAATTAGCACTATAATCGTGTTTCTTTCTATGATGGAGAATTTTAAAAATAGACTAAGGTAGAATGTTCCAGAGAATTCTCTCATCCAAGCATTGTGGCCTCTCACCTTCTTCCCCTCCCCAGTCACACAGAAGCAAATGCAGTGGGGGGGGATACTATTTCACCCCCCTACATGCTCTGTAATGCTGCTTTGGACTTTTTTTGGGGGGGGTACTGGGGATTAAATCTAGGATTTCTTTCTTTCTTTCTTTCTTTCTTTTTTTTTGAGACAGGGTCTCACTACGTAGTTCAGGCTGGACTTGAACTCACTATGTAGCCCAGGCTGGCCTTATACTCGCAGCAGTCTTTCTCCCTCAGCCTCCTCAATGCTGGGATTACAGGTGTGTACCACCACGCCCAGCTCTAGGACCTAGGATATCATACTGTAAATCTCTAGCCTTTTCATTTTTTTATTTTGAGACAGGGTCTTGCTAAATCACTAAGTTGGCCAGTCTGGAACTGAACTTGCAATCCTCCTGCCTCAGCTTCCCAGAGTGCTGGGATTATAGGCATGTGCCACCATGCTCCACAAGAATTCTTTTCTTTTTCTTTTAGAAAAAGAGATATGGATCTCTTTCATGTCCATGTTTGGTCTTTTTTTTTAGTAGTGCATTTTCTTGTGGCTGGGTTTTTTTTTTTTTTGGATTTTTTTGGTTGGTAGGTGGGATTGAACTCTGAAGTGCTGAGCTACATCCCTCTTTTTATTTTATTTTGAGACAAGAGCTCTCTCACAAAATTCTGGGCTTTGCAAGCCATGTGGTCTCTGGCTTCTACTCTACTCTGCAGATGTAGCAACCCTAGAGAGTAACAAGACAGGTGTTCCTTGACCTATGATGGAATCTCATGCCAATAGACCTGTTGCATGCTGAAAATATCATAAGTCAAAGACATATTTAATGTACCTAACCTACTGAACATTGGTTCTACCAAACACAAGTGACTTTCACACCAGCCTAAAGCTGAAAATCCCTAAGTCAGGAATCATCTGTATATGAAAGGGTGTGGTGTGTTCCAATAAAACTTTATTTAAAAACCCTGAGATTTGCATTTCACCCGTGTCCTTCCACTAAAAAATCCCACACAACTCTCTCCTGAGGCCCTGAGACCCCTCCTTTCATCCAAATGGCTTTGGGTGGTGGCAGTTTCCTCAGTTACCGCCACCCAACTGTGGCTCTGGGGCACCACAGTCACTTGTTGGTTTCCCTAATCCTTGCCCCACACCATTGTAACTAGTCCCTTTATTCAACTCTTCTCAGTTACCAGCTGCCCACCGTGACTGATACACTTAAATATGCTTAGCAAGTGATGTGGGAAAACACTCCCTGAACCAACCCAAAAGGTTGTCTCTAGGAAGGGAGAAGAAGTGGGACCCTTTCATGTTGGGTTTTAACGAATGTAACATTTGGAATTTTGACAATGAGCATAGCATTTTACAAAGCAGAAAAAAAAAAAAGATTGCAAAATGGGCTGAAATAACGAAGGGCTTCAAAATCACCACTCAGATTCAAGCACAAACTCATTTGCAGCAGCCCAGCTCGGTGTTTCTGGAAGCAGAGCAGCCCCCTCCCTTCCGACCCCGGCGGCTCCCAGACACCCCTCCTACCTCAGGTGTGTAAACATAGGCTGCTTGGAAGCCTCCAGAAATAAACGCTCTTGCAATGAAGAGTAACAGAGTGAGCACATTTCTGGGGAGTGGAGAAAAAGCAGATGACCCAGTTTTTGTTTTTGTTTTTGTTTTTGTTTTTGTTTCTTCTCTCTGCTTGTTTCAGCAAAATCTTACCTTCCCAGGCAGAATTTACACCCTAGGAATTGGCAAACCCACATCCATGTGCCTGTGCAGGTACACACACCCCAGCACCACCTCTAAAGGCCTTTCTTTTTCTTTGTGGTGCCAGGAATTGAACCCATGTCTTTTTTTTTTTTTTTTTTTTTTTGTGGGTACCGGGGGGACGACCTCAGGACCTCGCGCGCCAACAGGCACCCGTGCCGCTGAGCGATATCACCGGCCCCTTTTTCGTATGTGGGTTCCGGGAGTCGAACTCGGGCCTTCGCGCTTGCAAGGCAGGCGCTTAAGCCGCTGAGCCGTCTCACCGGCCCCTGAACCCATGTCTTATGCATGCTAGGCAAACACTCCACCACTGAGCTACATCTGCGATCCTTTTTATTTTTTATTTTGAGACAGGGTCCTATTAAGCTGCCCCAAGCTGGCCTCGAACTTGCAGTCCTCCTGTCTCAGCCTCCCAGAGTGCTGGGATTACAGATTTACACATTTCTATCTGGTGGAGCTCTTGGGAGTTGGGAAAAAATGGAGAAATTCCAAAATAGGATTATAAAACAGGGTCTCTTTGAAACAGGGTTGATTTCCCTTGAACAAATCAATACTATTAACACATATATAAATAGCTACATGTTTGATACCATTTGGAGTTGATGGCCAAAGTCTAGATTTGATGTGATTCGAGCAAACCTGGGGCCAAAGCTCTCTCCTGCAGCCACTCCCATCAGAAGTCCTGACATTGAGTTTGATCGTTTGGCCACTCGTGAGGTGGGCATGAGCCTCAGTGTTTGTGGGGGGCTTGGGGAGTCCCTCTGATAACTCACCTTCCAACACAGATGAACAGTAGGAGGCTGCAGAAGGAGAAGATGATGAAGCACAGGGCCATGGTCTTCTTGCGGCCCAGGCGGTCAATGATCCACAGAGTCACAAGGACACCTGCCGGGAGGAGGGGCATGATGGGCAGCTTCTGATGTGGCTCCCAATGCCCTCTGCCCTGCCCTGCGCACCCTGGGTCATTCTCTCCCCTTTAGAGTGGCCCAGATTCAGTGACTCACTCACTTCTAATGACCAGAACTCAGCCAAAGCAGTGGATATCACTTCCCATTAAAGCAATGGATATCACCTTAGGTGCTCTGTCTTATAGCATTCTCTCTCTCCATGGCTCTTCTGGAGCCTGGATGGAGAGGGTGACCAGCAAGGAACTGATGGGGGCCTCTGGCCAACAGCCAGGGAGGAGCTGAGGCCCCCAATCCAGCACCAGAGGAAGCGAATCCTGCTAGCAATCATGTGTGGAGGTGGAAGCGAGTGCCCTGGTTAGGCTTTGTGATGAGACCCTGGGCAAACTCCTCGATTACAGCCCTGTGAGATCTGCTAAAGCAGAGGACCCAGGAAGCTACTCTCAGATTCCTTTTTTTTTTTTTTTTTAATGTGGGTACCGGGAGTCGACCTCAGGACCTCGCACTTGCCAGCAAGTGCTTGTGCTGCTGAGCAATATCACCGGCCCTTTTTTTTCCTTTATGTGGGTTCCAGAAGTCAAACTCAGGACCTTGCGCTTGCCAGGCAGGCGCTTACGCCACTGAGCCATCTCACCGTCCCTACTCTCAGATTCTTGATCCATCCACGGCCACTGTAGGATAATAAGTGCGCTGCATTTTGGGATAACTTGTTACACGGCAGTAAATAACTAATACAGACAGGAGAGGAATCTTGAGTGGTACAATTCACTCAACCCAGGCAGCAGAATATCTGGTCTGGGAGTCAGAAACACTGGGTTCTAAGGACTCATTTGCCTCTAACTTGCTATGTGGTCTTGGACTAGTCCTTTGCCTTCTCTCATCTCAATTTCTTCATCTGTTAAATGGGAATAAAAACATAACATTTCCTACCTTGGTAGAAGCAGAATAGCATAGTGCTTGTTATTACTACTATTACTACTAGAAGTATTTGGGGAAATACTTCTATATCTATTACCTTGTTTAATCATCAAAATGAACCTCCAGATTAAATGCTACTAATGGCCCCATTTTCCACATTCAGCCAATAAATTAAGTGCCTACTGTGCATCAAGAACTATTCTAGGAGGTTGGGATGTGTCCTTGAACAAAAATAAATGAAAGAATAAACAAAATAAAGAAAGGCAGAAGAATCTGCACTTCAGAGATAAAATCCTAGAAACGATGAGTGCTTAAAGTTATGGAAATGTCACATGGAAATGGTGATTGGCAGTACTACATTTACCATCTGGGCCCTGGATCTTACCCACTAAGCTGCATGGGGAAAGGGCTTCATTTATTTATTTATTTTTGTTGTGGGTACCGGGGGTCGACCTCAGGACCTCGCACCCCAGCAGGTGTCCATGCCGCTGAGCAGTATCACCAGCCTTTTTTTCGTATGTGGGTTCTGGGAGTTGAACTCGGGCCCTCACGCTTGCCAGGCAGGCGCTTACGCCGCTGAGCCATCTCACCAGCCCTGGGAAAGGGCTTTAGAAGGAGGATTAACAATGTAGTTCAGCACTGAAGACCCTGGATCCTAAGATGGGGCCACAGTTCTTAGCTGTGCCAGGTGTGGAACACTTGGTTTCTTAGCTGGGTTTTCCCAGAAGCAGAGCCTGGGACAAGGACGCAAATGCAAGGTGCTGCCTTGGGAGGTGATCCAAGAACGCACCAGTAGAGAGTGGGAGGGGAGGCAGATAGTAAAGGTGAGTATGGAGCAAGTTACCATTGCAGACAACTGGAGCTGAATTCCACTGAGAGGCTCTGAGAGCCAGTATAGCCTGTGCACTTTCAAGTTCTCCTGCCTGATGGGCAAAGAAGCTAGGGTATTTATACACCAACTCCCATAATTATTGTTTGAAGGCTGCTCCTAGGTATTAACTCTCTGGCCCTCCTAGCTCCCGTGCTTGTTTTTAGACACCAAGACTTTCATTGAGATATAGCTCTCAGGCACAGAGATGCAGGTACTGACAAGGGCAAGATGTGTGGACCATTTCCGCTACACTGGGCAAGTTACAGCACTTCGTCAAACCTTGGTTTGTTCAGTTGTAAAATGGAAATAATTATATTACTTCACAAGATTCAATGATATCCTATCTGCAAAGCATTTAGCACAGTTCCTGATACTCAGTAAATGTTCGATAACAGTTTTTGGTGTTGTTTTGTTTTACAGTGCTGGGAATGGAACCCAAAGCCCTGCACATGCCAGGCAAGTAATCTACTACTGAGCTACATCCCCAGCCCCAATAAATAGTGGATATTTTTATTATTACAATAATTATTGTTTCTTCCAAGACAGAGATACTGTCTCCCTCTGGTGCCAAGGGCAGGTTCGCTCATGGAGCAATATAATAAAGATGATGTCTCCTACTGGGGCAAAAGTTGGACAGGTATCTGGCAGTCCATTACAAAACATATAGTCTCCTAAGCTCGGGGTTCCTCAGTGCTGTGGTTTGAACATGGGTTGAGTGTGGCCTCCAGAGGAATATGGGCTGGGAGTTTGGTCCTCAGTGTGGTAGTGTTAGGAGGTAGGGCCCAGTGGGAGGTTGTAACTGGCCCCTCCAGTCCCGCTATCCCACCACTGTGATATCATCCACTATGAGATCCTCACCAGAACCAGTTCACAGTTGTGGAGCTGTGAGCCACATAAACGTCGTTTCTTTATAAACCACTCAGCCTTCGCTACTTTATTTTAGTAATGGAAAATGAACTCATACACTCAGCTGTATTGCAAATCTATTGCACGGGTAGCATTCACCTGGGCTCTTCTTCAGCACCCATGTGGGACTTGAGGGAAGAGGAACCAACACCAAGATATACTAGTCATGTTGCTCATTATGATAGTCTTTTGTCTCCGATCCAGGAGTCTCAAGTCTCCTGCTAGCAGCACAAAACCGGGCAGCTTGCTAGCCTTTAAATAGGGTAGAATTCTCTGCCCCTTCGTAATTCTTAGCAACTTGAAGAAAACAATCCCTGGCTCCTATAGAAATGGGATTTGTGTCCAGGTGGCAGAGACAGAGCCCCCAGATGAACAGATGCCATGTTCTCCGGCTTCCACACCTCAGCCTCACCCAGCACAGGTTCCTCACCCGGAAACTCAGAGAGTGTGGTCCACAGCAGGTCCATGTAATCCTCCTCACTCAGGTACTCACAGGCCAGGCTGCATTTCGCTTCTACTGCCTTCTTCCGACTGGAGACTAGGGGTAGGGGAGAAGGAAGAGTCGCATCATCTTGAATCACACCTTCCTGCTCCCTACACTTTCTTCCTGGCTATGATTCAGCTGCAGTGCCAAAGAAAGAGCCCAGGAGACAGGCAGATTCAGGTTTGAACCCCAAAGGAAAGCTCTAGCTGCATCTCACTGTATTCCCTTTTGGACATTAATAAATCTGTATGCATTTACTTCTGTTTAATCTTTTTTCAGTTTACTTCTGTGACTCTTCAGAGGATGGAGGGGGATTTCCCTTTACCCCTTAAAACTGGCACCCAGGCAGAGCTTATTTTCTTATACAAGACATGATCAAAATATACAATTAATATAGATAATACAAGGCCGGAGATTTAGCTCAGCGGCACAAGCGCCTGCCTGGCAAGAGCAAGGTCCTGAGTTCGATTCCCAGTACCAAAAAAAAAAAATAGATACAGCACACATGACTTGGCACTCTGTCAATCACATTCTCAACACATTCTGGAAGACCCAAAGGGAGGCACCCTAGACCTACTGCAATATTTTAAATTCTTTTTTTTTTTTTTTTTTTTTTTTTTTTTGTGGGTACCAGGGGGACGACCTCAGGACCTCGTGCGCCAACAGGCACCCGTGCCACTGAGCGATATCACCGGCCCCTTTTTCGTATGTGGGTTCCGGGAGTCGAACTCGGGCCCTCGCGCTTGCAAGGCAGGCGCTTACGCCGCTGAGCCATCTCACCGGCCCAATATTTTAAATTCTTAAACCCAACACATTCAGCACTCCTGCGATTTTCCTTTCTATAGATATGAGCTCGCTCACTCTGAATATACCATCACCTAATTAAACGTCATTAAACTTTGCTGCTTTTTCCTTTCCATTGAATGCCATATCCAATGATTTGTTCATAGTGCACAAGAATGTAGAAACCCGATAGGACCTCATCACCCGCCGGGTTTAACACAATGAATGTTTAAATTTTAAAGAATCTATTACTGTAAAAGATACTTTGCTATAGGGGTAAAGGTCTGTAGGCAGGGAAAGAATAGAATATGGGCCTCGTTAGGCTTTGTGGCTAATCCTGACTAGAAAGAGTTAAAATTTCGCTGGGCAGAGCAATTAAAAGGATAAGGATAAACAGAAGAAGAAACCAGATAAGGAAAGGCACCAAATGGCATTGGGACTTACATCAAAGGATCAGAGGGAGGGCTGACAGGCAGAGAACTGGGGAACCCAGGTGCTCAAAACCAAGATAAAAGCCCCTCCCAACCTCCAATAAAATGCAAAGGAGAAAAGGGGGAAGGGACTACTGACTTAAAGCAAACTATATAAAAATATGTATGTATTCCCACTCTAGGGTCACTATATCACTGCACTAGATAACACCCATCCCCTTAACCACTAACTTCAAATTGTCTTTCTATAAGACTCCTCCTAGCCAACCTACAAATCCCAGAGATAAGGTCCTGATAAGACAAATGGGCAGGAGGAAATCAAACAAAGCCCACCAAAGGAATGTGCATGTAGGCAATGGTGCCTAGGTTAGGGTCTTGGGCCCTGGGACCCATCCGAGATAGCCCAGAGAATCAATCAGGTGGTAACAAGTTCTAGGTACCCACCTAGGGGGAAGGGTCCCCCAAAATATAATAAAGGGAAGCCAGGGACAAAGACCTGTGGGCATCTATCTGGACCCTCTGCCCTCATCTTTCAAGGGGCAGCTTTCTGTCTTTCGCTTTTTCCTCCTTACAAACTACGTGTCTTCCTTTCTTAAATGTCATCCCTTTAATTTGTTAGTGGTGCTGAGTTTACAATCCCAGGTGGCTGCTCAGCCCAGCAGAGCAGCGGTGCACCCTGACACAACATTGCCATACTCCCCCTTGCTTCGAACACACTTATCATTCTCGCCACTTTCTCAAACAGTTCTGGAAGTCCTCTTTCATGAGGGTCTTTACCAGGTGTAATAAAAAATAAGTGAACGCCACTGCCCAAATCCATCCAACTGAAAGGCAGGCTCCTAAAAACACTACAGGGTGTCCCCGTCTAGCTCGTTCACTAGAGCTGGGATCATGCAACTTCTAGATCTTCTGCAAACTCAAAATGACCATAAAAGTGAAACTTATTGAATCGATTTTGTCACCAGGCTGGGTATGAGAGGTTCCCAAAGCTGAAATAAAGAACTTAAAATAAGATTAAGTTTGCAGGCTTGCTGAGTCTTGTAGTGGAAAGAGAATTTTGGGGATGCGTCAGTAAGAGCAAAAGAGCGAAGTGCGGGTGCTCAGAGAAAGGAGATGCGCTACAGCTTGGAACTGGGAAAATGAACGTGTTTTTGGTGGTGGAAATCTATGTAATTTGATAATCTATCATCTGGGTCTTGGTCTAGTAGGTAGGGGCCCACACATAATAAAATAATCTTCCTGTGTTTCTGTGGTGGCCTAATTTGCAGGGGAAAAGGTGGTCTATTCACAGGTAAGAGAGCACCATTTGCAAATAAAAAGGGAATGGCAGAACCCAATTGCAGATGAAAGGGAATTGCCCAGGCTTATTGTGTTCTGGGAGAAGAGAAAAATAATAATAATAAATGGGGCTCATGTCCTCCTTTTTTTTTTTGGCGGTGGGGATTAAATGCAAGGCTTTGTGCATACTAAGCCTGAGCTCCAGCACTGAGCTCCACCCTCAGTCCCAATAGCAAAACTATTAACTAAGGTTTAACATGAAAAAGAGAACTGGGCAAATCCTGAAGACAAGCAGTACAACTTGATTCCTTTGTCTTCGAGCTTGAATTCAATGCTAGGAGTCTATTATTATCTTAAAAACAGAATGGCTTGAAAGCCCAGACATCTGGGATATAGAGATTCTTTCATTTCTCTTTTTGTCCCATGGTTCCCACCTCTGGCTTTATAATAGAATCACCCAAGGAGCTTTTAATAATCACTAATGCCTGGGCCCCTCCCTTAGTGATTACACTGGTGTGGGCCTTGCTTAAATGGCACTGGCATGTTTTCAAAGCTCCCTGGGTGACTCTCTCGTGTGGCCAGGGTGGAGGCGCCCACGTGGTTCTCAGACCTAGTGTCTCACTGGCGTTGCCGAACAGGATCACATCTGTGAAACTGTGAGTACGGAACTTCCTGGGATTCTTCAGGAGATTTCAATGATAATTGTGACCTCTGAGCAATTTTCACTTTCATGGCTTTTGGAAGAATTAATTGGGAGGCCACTAGACTAAGATGGGTGTCAGGGAGCTGGGTTTCTAGTGAGCAAACAGTAACTTAACCAATCGGAAGCCACCAGCTAACCTCTAGGAGGGCCTTGTCCCACTTCATCAATCATTTTCTTTGCTTCTGCGTGTGCCATCTGTTAAAGGTTATGGGATGGGATGGTTTTGGACTTGCCTCCTGCACTAGACCCCAGCAGACAAGACCACACAGTCATTGTACTAAGTGGTATAATCAAATTGAATTTTGAAAAGGGCCAGTTTTCCAAAACCCTGACATTCACAGCAACCAATGAGAAGGGGCCTAGTCTACCACAGCCAACAAGACAGGAAGTCCCCTTCGTTTTAACCCTATAATGAAAACAACTTTGAAAGAGCCAGTCCAGCCAGGCATAGTGGTAATATACATAATACAGTTAGGGGTGACAGGACCATTCCCTGATACTCACCTGAACCTGGGCAATGCTCTAGAGCCAACACCCCAACTTTTGTCCTAAGGCCTATACCTTAAGGCAGAAATGAAAACAAAACAAAACAAAGCAACAACAACAACAAAGACCCCTGAGCCCACACTAGAAAATTCTGAAATCCCAAACCAGGACGCATGTGTGCCAGACCTGCTGGCATGCCATGCAATAACCTTTCTTCACTTAGAGTCACTGAAGGTTCACACATATGGACAGCATCTCATACATCCAATTATAAGAGAGTGAATTATGGGAAAGTGAGGCAGAAGATTAGGGTGTAACCAGCTGGCTGGGCGAGTGGGAATGACATGTCAATCACAGACAACCAGGACACATGCATAGAACAGCTGCTAAGCCTTGCAACCTGGTACTGATCAGAATGCTATCTTCAATTTTGCTGGCACAAGATCAAGCAGGCTTTTGATAGGATGGTCTCAATCTGACAGCAGAATGGTGGATATAAAAGACTATGGCCATTGGCCTCATGGCCCCTGCTTTCTCAGTGGCCCACTCTACTCTGCAAAGTATATTTCTTTTCCTACTTTAATTGCCCTGCACTCATTCTGCAGAGTATACTCCTTTACCTTTCAGAGTATTCTCCTTTTCTTACCTTTAACACTCAATAAATGTAAAATCTCACCACTTCGTTTCCTGTCCAATTCTTTGTTCAGGATAACAAGAGCCTGGAAGGGGTGAAAGAGCACAGAACCCCAGATCCCAGGTAACAAAAGGACATGTGCAAGAGATACAGCTGACATGACTCAGCATCCTGTCAGTCACACTGTCCATTGTGCTCTGGAAGACCCAATGAGAGGAGCCCTGGGCCTGGCACAACACTTTAAATTCTTAAACCCAAAGCCTTCAGTGCTTGGCCATTTTCTTCCACCAGCATGAGCCTGCTCACTGAGCATACTGTTGCCTGTCTCAAACTTTGCTGTTTTCCTTACCATCTCATGCTGCATCCAATTCTTTGTTCATCATACACAAGAAATTAAGAACCCCATCACCGGGCCAGGGATATAGCTCAGTGGCACAAGTGCCTAGCTGGCAAGCACAAGGTCCTGAGTTCGATTGCCAGTACCAAACAAACAAACAAAAAGAACCCCATCACCCATGGTAACAGTGGCACATGCCTACAATCCTAGCTACTTGGAAGAATAAGAGGATTTCAAGTTTGTGGCCAGCCTGGGGAGCTTAGCAAGACTCTGCCTCAAAATAAAATAAAAAGGCTGAGACTAGGCTGGAAATGTAGGTAAGTGGTAGAGCACTTGCCTAGCATGTGGGAAGCCCTAGATCATGATGACAAGCCTTTTAGAGACGAGTGCCCAAACTCCAACCCAAAACCCACTTATTTATCAAAGTGTCAACACTGCTATTACTCCTGAATACTGAGGTTTTAGTTTAGAAAAAACAACTCTACAGTCACATCTTTTGTCTTAAAGGAAAAACAAGTAACATGTGTGCTATAGGTTTGCCACCACAGCCCTAGATGCAATCTCCAGTATTGAAAGAAAAAAAGGAAGAATAGACTAATTGATAACCAGTGAGGAAAAAAAAAAAAAAAAGAATACACCAATCCACTTTTTGTTACCCATTTCTGCTTTCCTCAGCTTTTTTCTAACTATAAAACCTACTTCCTCTGCTTGGCTTATCAGAACATCTATTTTATAAAACAAAATCCCCCCAACTCTAGGATCACTAATAAAGGCCAATTTCATCTTTATTTTTATTTTTTGTGGTGCTGCAGGTTGAACCCAGGACCTCTAGCATGCTAAGCAGGTGCTCTGCCACTGAGCTACACCCCCAGCCCAGTAATTAGATCTTTAAATTTGTTGGCATTTTGTCTTTTTTATTTTCTTCCGGTACTGGGAATTGAAATCCAAGGCCTTCCCACTAAGCTACACCACCAGCTCTTTTATTTTCTATTTTGAGATAGAATCTCACTAAATTGCTAAGTTGCTCAGACTGGGCTCAAACTTGCCATCCTCTCGCCTCAGCCTCCCAGAGTGCTGGGATTACAGGCTTGTGCCACCACGCACGGCTCATTTGGTCTTCTGACACTTACGAACATTTCCCCCTTTCATCCCTTCAGCGGAGACCAAACCACCTGCAGGCTGGTGCTGGCTCGTTCATGAGTCTCTGCTCGTTCAAATAAACTAAGACTCAGTGTGCCTTGGTTGATCTCTGAACAGTGCTTACTTCAGAAGTCAGGCCCAACCTAAGATTGTGTCAGCTCATCACAAGGCTGTCCAGGCTCCTTCAGAGCATCTTGGACACCAGGCCTATTGGGCGGAACCTGGCCTAGGAGTGTGCACAGGTACCGGGCGGTGGGCACCTAGTAAAGAGAACTGTGATACTCACTGCTGCAGACGTCACCCGCCTGGAAGAGCTCGGTGGTGAGAAGAACCAACCCATAGTAAGAAAACGCATTGGAAAACCTGCAAGAGCCAGCACAAAAGGCAAAAGACGGTCAGACAAAGGCAAGACCCCTTCCTCCTCCTCCCTAGGAGGGACCTGTGCCTGCAGCAGTGCAGACCTGGCTTTGGACCACACTGGGTCTTTGGGGGCTCTACTGAGTACCTCGAGCAGGGAGATGGTAGGTACAAAGCTTGGCAATGTCATAAAAGGAAATGATTCTGTGTCTTCTGAAAGATCAAGATTGGGAGTCAGCCACAGTAGCACGTGCCTATAATCCCAGCTCTTTGGGAGGCTGAGGCAGGAAGATGGCAAGTTCAAGGTCAGCCTGGGCAATTTAGCAAGACACTGTCTCAAATTTAAAAACAGAAAACAGGATAGAGAATGTAGCTCAGTGTCAAAGCCCTGTGTTCAGTCCCCAGCACTCCCCTTCCCAAAGAAATAAAGATCAGGCTGGTAATGTAGCCCAGTGGCAGAGCACATGGCTAGCATGAGTAAGGCCCTGGATTTACTCCCCTGCACCACATATGCACACAAATACCAAGACATCCCTCCCCCAGAGCTGTCTACCCAACTGACAATAGGAGAAAAAATTTATGGGGGTCAAAATTTGGAAGAAAATAGCCCCAGTGACACGTATCAGGGCTTGTCCAATTTGGTGGACTTGAACAAGATTTTAGAATTTCAGAGCGGAATTGACACAGAGATCACTGTAGGGACAGAGGCCAAACAAACTCCTGGGCCCTTAACCTGTTACTTATTACAAACATGATTTGTGTTTTCTCCTGAGGCAGGCAGGGATTTGAAAGCCGCTATTGCTAAAACAAAACAAATAAACTAAAAACAAACAAACAAAGAAACAAACCTCAGTGATTCTTCCTGTGGACCTACAGATGCTCAGTGGGTAACTGAAAGGAGAACTAAGCTTGATCTTTCCTTTGGATCTGTCTCTTACATTACCTTAAAACTTTGGGCCAGATCCTTGCTCAGCTCTGCACCCAGACACGTACATCATTTAGGAAATGTCTGTGTAAAAGCCGCCGAACTAGAGTGCTTAGCTCTAAACTTATATAACCTATCTTGCCTCCCTTCAAGACTGAGGACACCAGGTTGAGAACACAGGGCCATTCAACTACCAGTGGGTGCCCACAGGTCTCTGGTCTTTGCTCTAAACCTACAGCCACCTTGGATCCCAGCAGAGCCTCCACAGAACTGGGACTGTCCCAGGCAGAGGCAGCCATCTCCGGGGGACTGGATTAAGTGATGAGCCTTCTCTGGCACGCTGAGATAATGCTCAACCAGAACCTCGCCCACACGGCCTCTCTATAAAACCTGGTCTCGTTCCTTTGTTAGTAGGCCAGTCCAACCCTCTCCAGCACAGCTCTGTCCCTCCAGCTCCACACACTGAAGAAAGTCCCTTATCTGATTTCTCTCACTGACTCTGCCTAATAAATTAGCCTCCGTGTCTCACAGACACCTCCTGAAGTGCTTTGCTGCAGCAACTCATCAAGAACATACCCAGGCCCAGTTGAGGTTCTTATCTCCTCTTTGGGCCCCATCAAAGGCAAGATGACTATTTATTAATATCCAACTGACCCTGGAACTATGATATTCAAATTTGGAGGACCAGAACATTCGCATCCAGTACAGCAGTTATAATCAGAAGACGAATTTTAGTTTCATTGGGTTACAGTTTGTGCTAGCAAATTTTTAAAAGTTTTATTTTATTTATTTTTCGTGACACTGGAAATTGAACCTAGGGCCTAAGCAATGAGCTATATCTACAGCATGCGCCCCCACCTTTAAAAAAATTTTTTTTTCATTTTTGTTTTTTGAAGCAGGGTCTCACTGTGTAGTTCAGGCTGGCCTTGAACTCACTATGTAGCCCAGGCTGACCTTGAACTTGTGGTGATCCTGCCTCAGCCTCCCAAGTGCTGGGATTACAGGCATGTGCCACCATATCTGGCGTACCTCCCCCTTTTTGAGACAGGATCTCCCTAAGTCATTAAATTGCTTAGTCTGGGCTTGAACTTTTGATATTCCTGCTTCTGCATCCCACAGTGCTAGCATTATAGGCGTGCACCACCGTGCCCAGTTTACACTAGCAAATTTAGTGACTTTGGTAGCACACTAATATTAATCTCTCATCCACCACTTCAGGATTTGTGTAGCATGGGCCCAGCCGAATTTCATACAGCTTGAAACTAGGTGTTCTCCACTCTGTCCAACCCCCTTCTTAAGAATCCCGCAGACTCCCCATTTGTACTGGGCCATAGCAGGTGTTTTTTTTTTTTTTGGTGGGTACCGGGGGTCAAACTCAGGACCTCGCACACCAGCAGGTGCTTATGCCACTGAGCTATCTCGCTGGCCCCAAGCAGGTGTTTAATAAATGGTTGGTGAGTTGATTCAGCTCTTGGGAATGTGGGGGCAGAACTGGAGCTGAACTGGAGAGAAAACCTTTGTTTTCTCTCTTCCCCGTAATCAACCACTTGGGGAGACTCCTCTGCTAATTAGTGCCTCTGCTCAAAGGTGAATAGGAAAATTGAGAACTGGTTAAAAAAGGAATACAAAGCTTTAAGCCCGGGGGCCGGTGAGATGGCTCAGCGGCGTAAGCGCCTGCCTTGCAAGCGCGAGGGCCCGAGTTCGACTCCCGGAACCCACATACGAAAAAGGGGCCGGTGATATCGCTCAGTGGCACGGGTGCCTGTTGGCGCGCGAGGTCCTGAGGTCGTCCCCCTGGTACCCACAAAAAAAAAAAAAAAAAGCTTTAAGCCCGGCAAGTTTTGCACAGGGTTGCTGCTAGGTACACGATTTGGTAGAAAGTGAATTGAAAGAATGGGTGAAATTTGATTTGCTCTGAAGTTGAAGATAATTACTCTCTCTATACTCCTCCCCATCAGTTCCCTCCTGAGGCTGTTGTTTAAGAAAAACTGAACAGGCCAGAACCAGAGGTTTCAGGAATGGCCATGTTGACCAGATCCTGGTTCTCAAACTATAGGCCATGTGCCACCTATGGTACCCAAAGCAATATGGGAAGAGAGGAAGGTACTGACACAACATAAATATTAACTCTTATTGTAAAAAAAAAAAAAAAAAAAAAATCCTTTTAGGTTTCTTTTTAATTCTTTTGATTATATCTCAGTTTTATTTATGTGCTGTTGAATCCTGAACACCTCCCCACCCTCTCAGTCTGTCTGTTAAATACAGAGGCACACTGCTTTAGAAAACCATCCATCCATATAACTAACTTTTATTCTATTTACAAGAACAATTTCTATCTATGGCCTATAATCAAGGTGTTTTCTTTCAAAGCAGAGATATAGGATTTCCATGTATGTATGTACGTATGTTTGTTTTTAAGACAAGGTCTTGCTATGTAGTTCAGGCTGGCCTTGAACTCACTATAGAGCCCAGGCTGACCTCGAACTCATGGCAATCTTCTGGCCTCAGCCTCTCGAGTGCTGGTATTACAAGAATACACCACCATACCTGGCTATATTTTTGCATTTCAAAATGAGTTCTTGCTATATATTCCAGGTGGTCTCAAATTTGAGATCCTCCTGTCTCGGCCTCCTAAATGCTGGGGTTATAGGCATGCATCACAGCGCACAGCCAATATTTCCTTTCAAAATATACTTATCTGGAGCATGCTGTGGTGGTGCATACCTGTAATTCCAGCACTCGGGAGCTGAGGAAGGAGGATCAGCATAAATTCAAGGCCAGCCTGGGCTACATAGTGAGTTCAAGGCCAGCCTGAACTATGTAGCAACACTGTCTCAAAAAGCCAAAATAAAAAGATACTTATCTGAGTAAATAGTGAGTGGAGTTAAGAAACAATATCAAGAAATTAAACTGGGCATGGTGGCGCATGCCTGTAATCCCAGCACTCAGGAGGCTGGGGCAGGAGGATTGCCTAGAGTTCAAGGCCAGCCTGGGTTACATTGTGGGTTCAAGTCAGCCTGAACTACAAAGGACAGCCTGTCTCAATAAAACAAAAACAAAAACAAAACAAAAAGAAATTAATTAATAGCCTAGGTGATAATAGCATAAGTAATTACTTGGATACAGCAGAAATCAGGATGGTCATGCTCAAACTGCCAAAATTTATAAACGATTCCTGAGATCAAAAGGTTTTCTGTGCATTGCTTCAAAACAAAGGCCACATAAAATGGAGTGAAAGTGATCAACACCCTCCTCTTACCATATGAACCACAGCAGCAGCGTTGTCCATCTGAAATGGGGTGTGAAAAGGTCCCTCATTTTGCCTCGGTCTTCCTGTGTCAAGACAAGGACATGCTGGTTATTGTCTTCTGCCCAGACCTGTGGGACACGGGCTGGTGGCCTGAGATTGGTGCCTACCACACTGGGGCTCTGAGGAGCCACAGCATTGAGGGGTCCACAGGATGGAGCCACCCCATGCTCGCACCCTGGAACCTGAGAGCTGGGAAGCAGAGCCCTCGGGCCTGGCCCCTCAAGTCTTTCCAGTACTCAGGGACCCAGGGACTAGGAAGGCAGCACAAGGAGTGTGTAACCACTTCACACACACACACACACACACACACACACACACACGGCCTCCCCCAAGGCCAGGTCAAGGTGACAACAATTAATGTACTAAAAAGCCAACTCACTGCAGGCCAATTTGCCAACAGATTGATTTCACTAAATGATTTTTTCTTTTGCCAATTTTATGTAATTTGGCATTTATTAAGAATTTATCAGTAGGGGCTGGTGAGATAGCTCAGTGGCATAAGCGCCTGCCTGGCAAGCGTGAGGTCCTGAGTTCGGCTCCCAGAACCCACATAAAGGAAAAATGGGGCCGGTGATATCACTCAGCGGCACAAGCACTTGCTGGCGCACGAGGTCCTAAAGTTGACTCCCGGTACCCACAAAAAAAAAAAAAAAAAAAAGAATTTATCAGTATTAAGTGATTTATCAAATCTTTGCTTTATAATGTTCTTTTAAAAATATGTTCTACAACTGTGGTTATATTCTATATCTAATGGACATATTTTTCCTAGCCATAGTTTGAGAAATGCTTGCTATTTAAAAATGCTAAGGGTGTGAAAAAGATTATAGGTTGGCCGGGTGTGGTGGCTAACACCTGTAATCCCAGTACTCAAGAGGCTGAGACAGGAGGATTGCCATGAGTTCAGTGCCAGCCTGGGCTACAAGATGAATTTAAGGCCAGCCTGAGCTACTCAGTAAGACCTTGTCTAAAAAATAAATAAATAAATACAGGTTATAGGTGTTTTATTTTGTCTATGAATATTGTTTTCATTAATAAAAACATCTGTGTAATATATTATTTTAAAATTATTTTTTATTCTATAGGTTTGTAGTATATAATGTTTACATTCTTGTGGAGAATTGGTGCACGTACATAATACATCTTAATTCCTTTTTTTCATCCTTTTTCTTTCCCTCCCTCCCCTCTCCAACCATCTTTTGACCCCTGTTATGGTTTCTATCTGAATGACCCCCCCAGAGCCTCATGCACTCATGGTGAGGCTTTTGCGAAGTGAACGTATTATACGTGTGATAGTCATCAATGGAGTAGCTCACCCATGAGTTTATAGCTTAATGTGACATTGGCAGGGGAAGCCTGGCTGGAGGAGGTAGGTCACTGGGGACGTGGCCTTGAAGGGTGTATCTCCCTCCTTCCTCCTTTGCTCTCTCCCCCTCCCCCTCCCTCTTTCTGCTTTGCCGCCACGCCCTCAGCAAGCCTCCTCTGCCAGCCCCTCTGCCCTGCCACCCTGCCTGCAGCCAGCCGACTATGGACTGAAACATTTGCAAACTGTGAGCCAAAATAAACCTCTTCTTTAATTTGCAGGTGTTGGTTATTTTGTCCCACAAAAGAGAAAATAACTAAGAGAATTCCCTTCCTTTTTTTTTTTTTTTTTGGTACTGGAAATCGAACTCAGGACCTCCTGCTTGCCAGGCAGGCGCTTGTGCCACTGAGCTATATCCCCGGCCCCCTCCTTTTTTTCTTTGTATATGCTGTGTAACATATTCTTGAAGAAGGAGACAATATTCAGCTGGGGATGTAGCTCAGTGATAGAGTGTCTGTCTGGCATGCTAGAGGCTCTGGGTTCTACCCCAAGCACCACCAAAAATTTTTTAAAAAATCATTGAATATGTTTATTGATTATATTGGAGAATATTTGCACTTATTGAATATATCTGAGAAGGTTTGTATTTGCTTAATATATTTTGGAACAGATTCACTAATATATTTAGAAAGAGATTCATTAATGTATTTATAAAAATAATGAATTGATCAACAGATGTATTAATATATACAGGAAAAATACAAAAAGAATAATTCTTAAAACATGGTTTTGGCAAACTGAAACATTTAGCAAGTTTATTTGGGAAAACTGGCTTTTGGAGAGTTGGTGTCTGTCTAGAAATCCCTTCTCTTTTGGCTCGTCCACCTCCTTGGAGCCTGCCTCCCAGAGGAGGAGTGAACTGTCGCCACGGGCCTTGCTGGCTCTGGCTGCAGGGCCAATGGGTTCTGCCCCTGCTAGCTTCCCTGCTGCCACCAGGGAATCATGATCCCTATCACATACACGGAACCCTGCTGCAAGGTGCCCCAGAACACACAAAGGCCAGGACACACAGTGACACCCACAAGTGGAGCATCCATCCTTAGAATTTTCACCTTGGGATGCGCACCACTGTGTGCTTTTTCCACACACGCATCTTCATACAGGGATGGGCTCTCTCCAAAGGGGACCAAATAGGCCTCCTGTACCCCAGCTCTTTGGGATATCCCTTGCCCTGCCCCTGTGGCTCCCAAAGTAGATTTGGGGTAGGTCTCGTGTCCTCTGTGTTGTCAGACCATGCCAAACACCTTCTCCCAAGCTGATGAAATTCCATTCAGTTATTCTGACATAATATAGAAACAAATATAATTTTATTTTGAAAGATAATTTCTTTGCAGGGTCTGTTGTCTGCTTAGGGATATTTTCCACATTTCTCCAATCTGCTTGATGATTCTTTTTTATTTTTATTTTTTGTAGTACGAGGCATTGAACCCAGGGCCTTCACACTGATCAGCACTCTCAGCCCCTTTTTATTTTTAATTTTGAGATAAGATCTTGCTAAGTTGCCCTGGCTGGGCTTGAACTTGCAATCCTCCTGCCTCAGCCTCCCACAGTGCTGGGATGACAGGTGTACCCCACCCCACCTGGCAGATTAGATGATTCTTGAGGGCAGAGGCTGCAGCCCTAAATCTGTATCCCCTCTTCCTTTGTGTGCAGTGTCAGTGCTGACAGGTGCTCATGGCGGGTTTCCTGATGGTCTTACCAGGGAAGTAGCACAGCATCTGGTAAGGACACCAACAAAGGGCAATTTGACCCTAGGCATACGGGTGCCACTCTCATCTCCCCTGTTATTTATTTATGCTGGGCATCAGACCCAGGCCTTTGCAAAGGCTAAGCACGCACTCTACTGCCAAAGCACTTCGCCCTCTAATGTGCTTGTATTGGACAATTCTTGCCCATCAATCACAGCTGCTAATCAGACTTCATCAGTGCCGAAAAGCAAAACCAAACAGAAGCAGTTACAGGACCCATCTGCAGACATAACATTCCTCTAATCACTGGCTAAGTTCTCTAGGTAACATTTAGAGCTTGGAAGCAGAAATAAGGAATGGAGTTGCCAAATTCCCCTTGCAGGTCCTGCCTACCACACCTCTGCAACCAGCATGGGCAAGTGGAACTTTGAAAGTTCAATTTTTTTTTTTTCCTTTGGAGACAAATGGCTTCCTCAAACTTTTTCAAGCCTAGGGCATAAACTGCCACCTCCTCTCCTTAGCCCAGAAGAATAGACAGAATATTTGGATACTGGCACCAGGAGGTCAAATCCAGTGTCATTTCCTTAGGCAAGGGACAGAGAAGTAGGGGGTCCAGGAAGGGATGAAACAAGCCTGAACCTGTGTATTGTCTCGTTGTAGTCCCTCCCTGCACTGCTTTTTGCTATAAAAGACCCCAGCACATCTGCAACAGTGACACGGTGATTTGAGGCAAATGGGCCCCGCCATCTCCTCTGAGCTACCTTTGAATTAATCTTTTTCCCTTTTATCAAAATAAATGGGTTCCCCTGATTTCGTCAGTGGTGAGCAAAGGAACCTGAGCCTATGAATCTAAGTGGCCATTACACCCCATCCACACCATGTATGCGCAAGTGCACATGTGTGTACACAATCCCCACCCTGGGGACACATGTTCACTCATGCATGTCCCCGTGCCATGTGCACACGCTCCCCTGCATGTACACAGACACACATGCCCCCGGTAGTAGGTGCAGGCACTGACCTGTCTGGAGATGATGAGCTTCCCGAGTGGCATGGGGGCTCCATTTTCTGTCGCTATCCTCTTTAAGGTAGCAATTGCCTTTTCCTGGTTCCCGGACAGCACATCGTACCTTGCACTCTCTGGCAGCCACTGGGGGTACAGGTGAGCCAGGTGTGGCTGGTTAGCATGGAACAGAGCACTCACTCCCAGCTGTACACTCTCATTTCTGTGTGGGGCCTTTAAGGGCAGGGGCTCTGCAGCCAGCAACCTGGCTTCACATCCTGGCTTTACCATCCGTTATATGGTTGTGTGATCCTGTGCAAGGCATAGACCTCTTTGTTCCTCCATTTCCTAACCCATGAAATGGGGGTAATAGTATAGCCTACCTCTTAGGGTTGTTGAGAGCAGTAAGTGGGATAATTCAGGCAAAGTGCTTTGCGCAGTGCCTGGTATGGGTCAATTCTTTATTGTCATTGTCACCTGTTGCTATTATTTGGTGCTGCTTTCAGAGTTCCAGGGAAGGGTTGAATTAAATTGTGACAACCATTAAAAGTGTCATCCGCAACTCTCCAGAAACTCTACCTCACCTGTGTTCAGCACTGTCTGGCAAATTCAGTCTGAGAGAGAGAAAGAAATCAGAAAGAACTTTAAGCCTAATGGAGTCCCAACTCCAAGTCACTAGCCACATACATTTCTGTAAAAGGAAGAAACTGTGCTCTATGAAACAGCAGATATAGTGAGACTGGGAGTCAGAAGATCTGGCTCAAATTAGAGTTCTGGTGCTTATTTGGTATACGCCCTTGGATCACTCAAGCAGCCTATCTAGGCCTCAGTTTCCTCATCAGTGAAAGAGGAATGTAGCAAAGATTGCTAATGTCCACCAAAGTTCAAGCTTCCCTTACCATAGTATAGAGTTGTCCTTGGACATGGCTGCCCAGCAATGGACTACATTTCCCAGCTTCCCTTGCAGTTAGGTGAGACCATGTGACTTGTTCTCACCGATGCATGTAATCAGATTATCCCTGGCCAACGCATTTAAGAAGTGGACGTGCAGTCCCTACTTCCCTTCCCTGTTAGCTGCATGTAAAGATTCCAAAGCCCTGGAGAATGGCAAAGCCACAAGCTGGAAGGAAAACCTGGGTCCAGAATTCCACTTGCCAAACAGAATGCTCATTCTCAGTTATTATGTGAGTGAGAAATAGACTCCTGTTGTATTAAGCTACTGAGTTTGTAGGCTTTGTTTGTTACAGGAACTGGTATCATCCTAATACAGGGGTGCGCTATAGTCCTACACCTTATGGTTATTGGGAGGAATGAACATAATAATGTGTGTAAAGAGCCTCTCACAGAGCCTGTCACACAGTTAAGCTCGGTAATTATTAATTTCTATTGTGATTACCAGGAAGTATCATAATATTTACCATACATTAGAACTATCCGTTTCCAGGCTGAATCAGGGGTCCCACTGGCTGTAGAGTGTTTCATGTATGTGTCCTACACATGGAGTGATGTGTGTGTGGAATGATGTCAGTGGGGAGTGTGGGTTATGCAGAGCTGAGATGGAGAGATCTTTTGAACTCCTGGATTCTATTTAATCCTCTGTTGTGTACATATCCCTCTGTTTTACTCAAGCCCCTTTGAATTAGGTTTCTGTCATTTGTAACTTATGAGTCACAGTAAATCCAATGCAGTCACTTGAAATGTAGATCTTGCAATGATGGGGCTTATATATTCCCCATCCCGGTCCTCTCCCAGAGAATACCTCGGAAATACCTGTCTATAGGAACGCTAACATCCCACACTAGAGCTACCCAGGCCTCATTCCCTTGTCTCATTTCCTGGTTAAAAAAAAAAAAAAAAAAAAAAAAAAACCTTAAAAGGTGGTGTAGAGATTAAAATAATCTCTACCCATCGAAATACAGAGGAGAGCGAAGTGCCAGGTAGAAAAGGAGGTCCCTTAAAAGATACCTACGAAACACAGGACAGCAAAGAGGAGGAGCGGGACAGCCGAGAGGATGAGCAGCCAGCGCCAGCCCAGGCTGGGCATCACGAACACGGCCAGGACGACCTCGAACACTGTCCCGATGGCCCAGAAGACCTGGCATAGGAGAATTAGGGTCAGAGGTGGAGTAGGATGGTCCACACAGTGAGCAATTGCGGGGTCACTGAGCAAAACAAGGGTCTCAGTGGGGGCAGGGGGATCAGGAAGGTCATAAGGGCCATCCTTTTCCTGTGGTCCATATGGCTGGACTGGAGAGCCACCTCCTGAGAGATCGTCTCCATTGTACAGTATCTGCATGGTGTTTGAGAGACCCATCTGCACAGTGTCATATTTACAGGTGTCCTACAGGCCTGTCCACCCTGTGTAATTTCTTCTGTAGTACTAGGGATTGAACCCAGGGCCTTTGCACTGCGCTACATCTCTTTATTTTTTTGAGAGAAGGTCTTGCTAAGTCCTTAGGCTGCCCAGGTGGGACTCAAACTTGTGATCCTCCTGCTTCAGCCTCCTAGCCTCAACCTGGGATTACAGGTGTGTGCCACCATGCCTGGCTTACACTGTATAATATCTGCATGGTGCCTGTTGAGGTGTGGAGTTTGGCACCTCTGCTAAGGAGATTCATACCGTCACTATTATGTGGTATCCATATGTTAGTGGATACACTGAATGATTTCGATTTGGTTTTTGCCCCCAATTTTTTATTGTGGTGAAATACACAGTATGAAAGTTATCACTGTAACCATGTTTAAATGTACAATTTGGTGACATTAAATACATTTAAATATTGTGCAGTGACCACCACCATCCATCTCCAGAGCTCTTTTCATCTTGCAAAACAAAATCTCTATTCATCAAACAGTACCTCATCTCGCCCAACTCCTGACAATCCCTATTCTACTTTCTGTCGTTATGATATCGAGTAGTCTAACTACCTCACGTAAGTGTAATCATATTTGTCTTTTTGTGTCTGGATCACTTAGCATAATCTTAAATAATGTCCTCATCCAAGTTGTAGCTTGTGTCAGAATTTCCTTCCCCTTTTTTTCTTTTCATGTGGGTACTGGGAGTTGAACTCAGGACCTCGCGCTTGCCAACAGGCGCTTGTGCCACTGAGCGATATCACTGGCCCCCTTTTTTTTCCTTTATGTGGGTACCAGGAGTCGGACTCAGGACCTTGCACTTGCCAGGCAGGCGCTTACGCCGCTGAGCCATCTCACCGGCCCTTCCTTCCTTTTTAAGGCTGAGTAATATTCCATTGCATGGATGGACCGCGTTTTTGCTTATCTATGCATTCCTCTGGGCACTTGGGTTGATTTCTCATCTTAGCTACTTGCATAATGTCACTATGCACAGAGCTACATACATGGACACATTGGGTTTTGTTTGCTGATATCCACCTCCATCTCCCTTGCCTAACAATGCCCTGGTACCCCTCTTCCCTATGGGACTAACTTCTCTTTGCCTCTCCAAGCCACTCTCCATCCTTTTCTACCTTTGTACGGATTCCATCAATCCAGACCTGTGCATGGATCCCATGAACTCTCTATACTCTGGCTTCTCACTGGGTGCAGCCAACAGGGAGCCCAGCAGGAAATGAGAGGGAGAGAAAGGGGAGAGATTTGGGGCATTTATTCCCCTGGCTCTCACCCACAGGGTGCTCATGGGTCACATCTCTCCAGAAGCCTTCATCATACAACTCTCTGGGCTGCTGATTACTCAATCCCTCTTCCCCTTCAGGGCTGGAAAGGAAACACCCCTGCAGGGTCTGTAAAAATAGTGCCTTCGTTAAGCACTAATGGTGTTTAGTTGTGTATGGTGCTAATTTGAGTATGCTGTTTCCCACTGGGACGCTCATTCTACAACTATTGTCCATTTCAAACCAGCCTCTGCCGAAAATTCTGGAGTCTCAAGAGCTCCCTAAATCCCCTTTGCTTAAAGGAACCCCACTCCGTTTCTGTTGCTGACAATCAAAAAGGGCAACAATCAAAATGTCATTAGTCATTAGTCATACACCCCCAACCGGGGCAGGAATTAACTCTGTAACCGCTGGACCATGGGAAGCTCTAAGGGGTCCTAGGAGAGAAGGGGATGTTAGATGATGAGGCGCAGTCAGGGTTTAGGATCAGCTGCACTTTAATATTTAAGCGCACTGACTCATGTGTAACCACGTGGACAGCTGACGGTCACCCTAACTGGGCAGAAGTGGCTGCTGTCAGGATGGTTGGGTGGGGATGTGGGGCCAATGTGATCAGCGCTCTCCATGCAGTCACAGTGACTGAGGGGTCTAAGTGACTGCACCGTCAATACGTGGACATCAGGTCCAGCAGAGGCAAACAAACCATTCTGTCACTGCAAGGAGGGGCCCGCGGGCAGCTTCCCGGAGGGCCCGCTGGGCAGCTGCAGGGAGGGTCTATGTGGCAGCAATGTATTCGCCTTGAGATCGCTCAGATCATGGCTGGAAAATGGGCCATGTGTCCCCATCAGACGGAGGGTTCAGAGGGACTGGCTGGACCACAAAAGCTTTAAGGCAGTCCATAGGGCATGGAGGAAAAGAAGAGGGGAGACCGCTCACAAGATCTGGGCCATTCTGGGGAAAAACAGGAATAGGGGTTATCATATTTGTAGGGGGTAGGAATTTGGTCCATTCAAGCTGCATCCGTCAACACCAACTCTCAGATAAAAGCCATTTCCGGCTGAAGAAAGGACCACCAGCCTGCTACCATGTTTTAAAGGGACGATTGATCAGATTTTCTTGTCAGTTGAAGAATTTTTCCATACTGCAAAACAGCCAGGTCTGGATTTACATAACTGATCCATTTAAGTCTTTGTGAATTGAGTCTGTTATTTTTCTCTTCAACTACTTTTTCCTTGTCCTGTGGCTCAGGACGTCTGGGATCTGCGGCCAGAGAGTCAGCGTTCTCTAGAGACCCAGCCGCCCTCCTCCTTACCTCAATCAGCAAAATACATTTGGCTCTGGCTTTCATGGGAAGGAACTCGGCATACAGTGTCACCCTGGGCAAACAAAGAGACAGACAGGGTGAAGGTCAGGACCGGTGGGAAGATTGCTACAGGTTCCGCAATTTCTAAAACAACATTCCTCCCAGAGTGACTGCTGGGTTACTTGCATCGGAATTTCCTGGGATGATGGCTAAATATATAGATTCTTAATCTTCAGAAACAGACTCGCAGGGATGGGGCCCTGACACCTGCATTTTTAACTAACTCCCCCAATTATTCTCAAATTGCATAACTGCTTTTATTGAGCCCTCTCTCCAGCCAGTGAGTGCAGGAAGAAATGGTGTAGGAGGAAATAGAGTCCTGGCATTATGGGCAGCTCCGATCTAGAACAGTTCCCTTTTCCTCCTGTTCTTAAATAGGCTTAAGGAGTACAGGCCTCTTTTCCTGCCGGATGCCCTCATCCTGGGTCCTTTCACATTTGGCCATGTTTTCTTGGCAGGAGCATCACAGAGATGAGCTCAGGTCTTCTAAGAGCATCACATCAGGGGCAGGTGACGTCATCCTGTCCTCTTACTAGGGACAGTGATCTTCAGTGCTTCAAGTTGGTGTCTGACAGATTTCTCCGCCCTACATTATGATTTTTTCCATTTGTGTTTAATAAGTACTTTGTGAGGAACTATTCAGAGAAAATGCCAATATCCTGTTCCCTGTGGAACTGCCACCCACCAGCTTTAGCCTTGGCTATTTCTGCCTAAATCAACTACCATTATGATGGTAACAAATGGTATTTAAAATTTACTGGGGCTGTGAATTGTAGTTCAGTGTCAGAGCAATTGCCCAGCAAATGTGAGGCCCTGAATTTAATCCCTAGACCACGGTACTGCCAAAAAAATAGAAAAGGTGGGTGCACACCTGTTATCCCAGCAGTCAGGAGGCTGAGACAGAGGCATCTCCATGAGTTTGAGGGCAGCCCAGGCTATACAGTGAGTTTAAGGCCAGCCTGAACTACATAGTGAGACCCTGTCTCAAAAAATCAATCAATCGATCAATTTCTATCATTACTTTTACATTTATTACTTAACATTCTATGGTAAGGAAGAGGTTTTCCTCCTCCCCCTTGTCCATTTATTGATTAGTTTACTCAGTATGGATTTGTTGATTCCTATTTTATGCAGTGAGGCATAACCCATTAGGATTTTGAGCCCCAGACTGTCCCCAATCTGGCCAGTGGCTCCTGTTGTCTTTCTGATCCGCCATCATCCTTGAGCCTCTCCTGCCTGCCACGACAGGGCGTCCAGCTCATCTCATAGTCCCTTGACCCGGCTCTGAAGTCAGTCACTTTTCATTCCCTCTGGTGAAGCACAGCGCTTAGAAACCACAAGCTGAGTGTCCCATGTGCTCGTTGTTCCAGGAGTGCCACGGCCTCTAGATGCTCTCAGTGGACACAGCTGGGAGAGAGCTCAGTGTCTCTCCAGAATCTGATAATACAGTTATTCATCTATCTATCACCTATTTGTCTACCTGCCACCTCGCTATCACTTATCTATCATCTATCTATCCTCTCTCTCTCCCCTTTTTTTTTTTTTTGTGGGTACCGGGATTGGACCTCAGGACCTCGCGCGCCAGCAGGCGCCCGTGCCGCTGAGTGATGTCACCGGCCCCTTTTTCGTATGTGGGTTCTGGGAGTCGAACTCGGGCCCTCGCGCTTGCCGGGCAGGCGCTTACGCCGCTGAGCCATCTCACCGGCCCCGAAGGGCCCAAGTTCAACTCCCAGAACCCGCATACGAAAAAAGGGCCGGTGATGTTGTTCAGTGGCACGGGCACCTGCTGGCGTGTGAGGTCCTGAGGTTGACACCCGGTACCGACCAAAAAAAAAAAAAAGTTTTAGCTCATCCTGGGCAATTTAGCAACTTAGTGAGAGCCAGTTTTAAAACAAAACTTAAAAGAGGGTGTGTGTGTGTGTTTGTGTGCACGCTGGGGATGTAGCTCGAGCAAAGGGAGACTAATTTCCACTCTTGAGACAGCTGGTGCCGGTGTCCCATTTAGGCCACCCACGCCCCTCCTGGGTCAGTGTGGATGCCCCACAGCTGCTGCCATCACTCATACCTGCAACCCACTCTGAGGATGATGCTCGAGCACCTAGAACTGCCTCACCACAAGGTATCCAGGAGTGACCCCTTCTCTCCATGGCAGGCTGCACACCACTGTGTGGGCAAAAAGGGTCCACTCCCTTCCCTCAGGGTTGGACAACCAGTGTGGCACAGTGAACACTCCTGGGATGGCTGGAACAATTTATCTCTTGAATGCATTCAGTTGAAGAATTTGTCCCTGGATATTTGTACTAAAACCAAAAGCTGAAACATCCATGTTGGTTAACAGGAAATTGTTCTCATATACGCAGTAAGATGAAATTGAAGGCATTGTGTCCAAATAGATCAAGCCACGTACATTTGGCCAGATATGAATCAACATATCATGAGGATATCCTCTCGTGGTCTTGCAGTTTGCTTTACATTTGTCCCAACAGGACTCAGTGTTCTGGATACACATGACAAGAGGTGACAAGAAATGGTATCGGGATCACTAGGGTTAACCCGAGCATGTTGGACACAGGAGAGGTGGGGTGTTATTACCTGCAGTTCGTCAATCAAAGCAAATGGTAGAACCAGGTGGAATGATGCATTGCAAAATAGGCTGCAAAGCTGGGCGGAACAGTCGCTAATTTCCAACTAACCAGGCGCAAATCATTCCCTTGATCCCACTCTTGAGCTCTGGTGTGATCAGGGTGAGTCCAGACTTTGCCTGAAACCGCATCCTTGCAGAATTTCTTCCCTTTATCTTTCTTGCTTTTTTCACTCTTTTAAGGTCCCTCCCTCAGTAAGTCCCTTGTACTAGAATCCCTGCCTCAGGCCCTGTCTGTTCTGTGGACCCAACCTACGACACCTGTCCCTGCAGAGCATCTCACTTGTTCAGAGCTGGCCTTGCCTGTGCCACTGAGAGTCAGACAGGGCTGGGCTGTTGCCAATTAGAAGTCTTGCCCGGGCTCTGATCAAAGGCAGCTCTGTCCACAGTGGGTAGAGTTCTTGGGAGCCTTGGAGCAAGGTTAGGACTTTTGGAGATCAGACAGATTCTTTAGAGAATGGTAGGAAGAAAAAGCAAATGCCCTGGAATCTCACCTCACGGTGTAGGTGTTTTACTATATTCTATTTTTCTGAAAGAATTTATCTCAATTTCTCCATCTCTTTCTGTTTGAATGCCTAGCTGAGGTCACATTTAAGAATTACGTACCATTATTTGTTTTGTAAATATGCATTTTCATGGATTTCTTCTCTCTTCCTCCCTCCCTCTCTCTCTCTTTCTTCCTTTTATGCTGGGGATCGAATCCTCAAACCTACTAGAAATGTGCTCTACCACTGAGCTACAACTCCAGCCCTTCCATGCCTATGTACAAGCCACTTACATGTGTATATATTCCATCGCAAGTATGGACCATGGTTTTCTTAATAACAGCCACCTTTTATTGAGAATCTACTGTGTGCCCAATGCTGTTCCAGATGTTTTACATGGATTATTCAGTAAACACTGAAACTAGTGGGGTAGGTAATTACAATTCCCACTGCGTGCGTGTGTGTGTGTGTGTGTGTGTGTTCTGTGTATCTGTGTCTTTAATCCTCATTTACATATCTGTGTCTATCTGTGTCAACAAAATTGTTAGTTGACTGAGACTGTACATCTAATAAGGTAGGAAGTAGGAGAGTTAATATTTTAACCCAGTTCTGTCTTCATTAGGCAGCCTATCAATCACTTCCCTATTTGGATGGTTTCATAGTTATAAACACTTCCTTAAACATCTTTTTAAAAAGCTGAAATGTTTTTTAAAGCATTAGCGGGTGTGGTGGTGCACGCCTGTAATTCCAGCACTCAGGAGGATGAGGTGGGAGGATCACCGTGAGTTTGAGGCCAGCCTGGGCTACATAAGCAAGTGCAAGGCCAGCCTGAACTGGATAGCAAGACCCTGTCTCAAAAAAATTTAAAAAATTAAAAACCAAAAAATATAGTCTGTTTCGGAAACTCCTCTAAATCGAATATGAGTCAGAAGATGTGCTTGTTTTAAGACTTTTGGTGTATACCACTTGTGATAGTTAATCTTGATTATCAACCCGATTGGCTTGAGAGCTGCCTAGGAAATGAGTAAAGCACACTTCTGGATACGTGAGGGTGAGTTATGAATGTGACCTTCGGGACTATCGACCCTTGGCCCTTTCCCTCTCGCTCTTCCCCCGCTCTCTGCTTCCTGGCTGCCGTGAATCGAGCAGCTTTCCTCTTCCATGCTCTTCCGCCATGATGCTTCTGCCTTGGAGCCAGCTGACCATGGACTGAAACGTCTGAAACTATGAGCCAAAATAAATCTTTTCTCTTTTAAGTTGTGTGTGAGGTATTTTGTCCCAGCAGCGAAGAGAAAGCTAATACACCACCACCTCCCAAATTGTTCTGATTTATATGCCTTCCAGGACTTCTCTCAACAGAAACCATGAGGAATCTCATTAACTAAGCTCCAAGAATTGAAAACAAGTTTAAGAGTGTAGTGATTACCACACATGACTTCTCTGCAGTTTTATTCTGTTTTCCAAGTGGTATGCTTATATATTTTTAAAATCAAAAATACTAAAATGAGAAGCATGTTTACCAAATCAAAGCCAAGTTATTACCCATGCAAAAATTGTGCGGTAATATATTCCAAGGGAAAATTTATTCTTGTCTTTAGATATCAAGGATTTATTTTTATAATCTGTAACATGAAGTCTTTTTGTTTTTTCCCTTTTTTATTTTGTTATAATTTTTTGTTACTAAGTAGTACCTGAGTGCATTGTCACCATTACACAATTTAGGGGTACACAAGCACAAAATGTGTGATGGTCCTTCCTCTTCCCCAGGACCCTGCTTCTACCTGCCCCCATAAGCCATAACATATCAGCAGTTTGCTACCTTCCAGCCCCTTCTCTATGTAAATAAATGAATGAGTGAATCCAAGCAACATGCTATTTCTTTTTGCTCTTCCTTTCTCCCCCCACCACCTTTGTTCCTTCCTTTCCTCACTCTCCCTTTTCCTTCCCTCTCCTCCATCTTTCTCTTCCCAGGTGCAGCACACGACCAGTGTTCCACAACCACGGACATTCTCGCTCTTACCACTCCTGCACATGCCAGGCCAATCCCTGGAACTCTTTCCTGGGGGCTTTCTCTGGTCGCTAAATCTCATTTTTCCAACTTGTGAGCCAGGTCAGAAGTGCCATAGAATTTTAACTTCCTAGGAGCAACCCTTAGTAAACAGAGTATGTGCTGCAGCATTTCAGAGTAAACTACTTGTCCTTGAAGCTCTGAGTCAGGATCTGCTTTCAAGAAGACAATTTAGAAATCATTCCATATTAGTTTAGGTAGAACTGCTGTATTAATATTTCACAGTGCTGGGGATGGGACCCAGGGCCTCCTGCATGCTAGGTAAGCACTCTACCACTGAGCCCCAAGCCCAGCCCCTTACTGCATTCTTTTTAACAGCTGCCTAGTCCTCTTCATGGTGGGGATATCACAATTTATCCACCTCCTGCTGTTCAATACTTAGCCTGTTTTCAATTTCTTGTTTTTGTGACCTATGTCACATCTTTTCCTGTAATTGTACCCCACATTTGGCTGTTATTTATAGCAGTTCATTAGGAAAATGAGCTGCTTAATCTCCATCCAGAAGTATGGTGATTATTACAATCACAATGACCAAAGAATAAGCAATGAAATTAACAATGCCGAGAAGCAGCTGATTCTGGCATAAATAAATCCCACTGCAAATAATCACGCTTACAGTATTGGGCAATTAGAGATTTGCCATTTGGATCACATGCTTGGAGAGAAATGACTTGTGATCTTAACCTGGCATTTCTTTGGAGGGAAGAACAGAGATAGGACAGGTTTGTGGGCCAATCTGATGAACTTTCCCAGGCAGGTGTCAAGGTCAAACAGGTGGGCAGCCATGCGGGGTATTGATTTATTTGGTGCTGGAGATGAACCCAGGGCCTTGTGCATGCTAAGCACATGCTCTACCACCAAGCTGTACCCCTAGCCCTGGGGTACAGTTACCTTGAAGAGGAGCTAAAACATGAGTGGGGGGGTGCCGTGGACGGGGTTCTGTTGAAGGACACAGTGCCCTCTACTGGAAATGAAAAGCTGTGGCCCCAGTGCCAATCTATGTTTTGCTTCTTTTCATGAGAAAATCTTTGAATTAGATTGTGCTTATAAGCATTTCCTAGATTTTCTAAAACAAAAATGTCTTATTACAATGATAAAGCACTGGGCTGTTTAAGTCTCTTGCTTGAATTAAAGTCTGTTCGTTTTGTTGTTGTTGTTGTATTTTGTTGTGGTGCTGGGGATTAAACCCAGGGCCTCATACGTGTTAGGCAAACACTTTACCACTGAGCTACATCCCCAGCCAAGTCTGGTCCTCCCTGATGCAAACTCTATAGACAGAAAGTAAAAATCATTTGTCTTCCTAGCTGTGATTCCTCCTACCTGCCTTAAGGAGAATAGAAACTTGCTAAGCATTGTCAGCCCAACAGTCCTAAAATCTTCTCCAAATCAAAACCAGGGGCCAGTGGACATGAATGGCTTACTAAGACCTTCTTACTCTATATGCTCACAAGCCTTTTGTGGTATTTGCTCAGCCCCATCAGTGCTTTGGCATCAGATCTGGATTTGAATCCAGTGGCACCAGGCCTGCAAAAATTGCCCCAATGTCTCTCCATGCTTTGCAGTGTAACTTTGCAGCTTTTCCTATCAAGTCTATTTCAGGGCTGGGGATGTAGCTCAGTGGTACAGTGCTTGCCTAGCATGTGCAAGGCCCTGGGTTCCATCCCCAACACCACCACCACATCACTACAAACCACACACACACACACACCACAACACAAATCTTTTCCCACTCTAGAGCCTGGGCTGGCCTGTGACTTGCTTTGAGCAGAATGTAGCAGAAGTGACATGCAGATTGTAAGCTTCAGCTGCAAGAGGCTTTGCGGCTTCTGACTGATTGCTGTCTTAATACCTGCCCAGGTGCCTGTGACCATGACCAGGTGTTCAGATGGGAGGCTGAGAGGACTGTGGAGCATAGCAAAGTCAGGTGTGGCCTTGCTACTAACCAGCCCCCCTGTAATCCACCAGGTGACTAAAGACTCATGAGCAAGCCCCACTCAGACTGGAAGAACCATCAAACTGCCCAAGTGCAGAATTGTGAGTTCAATAAATCACTGGTTTTTGTTTGTTCCTTTGTTTGTTTTTGAGACAGAGTCTCAGCATGTCGCTCAAACTGATCTCAAACTCATGATCCTCCCACCTCAGCCTCCCATGGAGCTGGGACTTATGAGCGTGTGTGTGTGTGTGTGTGTGTGTGTGTGTGTGTGTGGCTAATGGGCTAATTGTTGTTGTTTTAAGCTGTGAGTGTTGGGTTGGTTTGTTACAAAGCAAATGCTAAACCTGCACTTAAGTATCTGACTTTAAGCAAGCCACTTTATGAGCTCTGAGCTTCAGTTTTCTCATCAAATGGGAATAATAGCGTTGCTGATGGACCAAATGAGAGAGTAGTATGAGAACTAAGCATAGTACCCAGCACTTGGTAAGCACTCAACTATTATTATTATCAGCATCATCACTACTGATGTTGTTATTATTGTTCTTATTACCAAGAACCACGTGATTACCTACTTTGGGGGAAAGGAAGAAAGAAGACAGGGAGAGGAGGGACATGGGCAGGGGAATGAACTCCATATTAATAATATAATTTGCATTTATATCCGAATCTCAGAGGTCTTTTACATCATTGTTAGAGTCTGTGCGTGCTCTGAGTGTGTCCCTCCGAAGTTGCGTGTGTTCACATCTCAGTCCCACATCTCAGTCCATTGCAATAGGGACTTGGAGTCTGTGTTTGCTAAAAGCACTGACTCCTCACTCAGATCTAAAGATGCCCAGTGGGCAACTGAAAGGTTAAAAGTTTGGCATCTCTGCCTTTATTTTGCAGCTGTCTCATTTCTACCTTAAACTTTGGACTGGATTCTTGCTTAACTCTGCTCACAGACATGTTAATCATTTAAGGAGTGTTCATCTAAGGCTGATAATCCTCTTTCTTCAAGGATAAAGACACCAAGATATGTGGAAGTCATTGAGATATTTTCAAGATTCCAGGAATAGTGAGCCTCGTGGGCACCCATGAGACTGTGCTCCCCAAAGTGGGAGCAATTACCCACCACAGGACAGAGGAGCCCCTCCTGAGGTAGGATAGAAGAAATAAAAACAGGCACAAAGGAGACAAGGAATTATAACTTTAAAATTGTACTTCTAAGTAAACTGCAGCTTCAAGACATAATCAAAGATGTCTTGGAACTTTTTTCTTCCAGGTTCCTCACTCCCAAATTCCTAAGAGTCTTAAAGATACATGTGGAGGACACCTGGACAGCTCTCCTTGAAAGAAGAGCAATTATCTCCATTTTGGCTAAAACTGGCCCTATTTACATGTACTGATATGTACAGAGCTGGCTAGGACTTTTCCTTATCCTTCAATTGGCTTTAAGCAATGCAAATTGGTCCAGCCGAGGTGCTGATGTGTAGTCTTTGAAGCTAGGCAACAGGTCAGTGTTACCCTGCCCCTGTAGTTCCCAAAAAACAGGTGTGAGCCAGGTGGGAAGGACAGCCGTGCTCCACGCTGTCCTGTCGTCCTGTCGGCTGCTTTCCAGCCTTGAGATAAGAGGCTATGACTTCCCAGGGCATAGAAGATTACACATCAGAGCTGAAGCACCGACCCCGAAACATTAGATACTACCTCAAATTGTGTTATGCAGATTACTCCTTCCCTCCCCATATAGCCAAGGTGATTTCAGGCCACCTACCTAGTCCAGCTCACCGTACTCATGGACTTCCCACCATTCTCACAGTCACTCACCCCCGAGCCACTCCCCTCATTGAGAATTAATAAAACCTGGGTTTGGCCTTTGTTCCAATAACCACCATCCTGGCTGGACTTAGGACCCCCTTGGCTCCCCACAACTATAAATATGCCTTAGTGTCTTTATTCTCGCTGTGGGTTGCACTGGAAGTGGTAGATTGGAACTAACTTGCTAGAATTCCAATAACTTTCCCATGGGATTACAAATATAAACTTCCTGGACCATGACAAGGACTGGAAAGGGCTTGCTATAGATACAAGTTCATAAATTCAGCCTGTGTTTTTCTTCCATATTATTAACCCATAAATTCCAAGACTTTCACTCTCCAAGAAACACTAAATGGGTACCGTTTCTCCAAACATCAAAAACATACAATTTGCATCGTAACCTAGTTGATAAAGACAGTTTTTGCTGTAATCCACCAACAGGCAAACTGATTTTAAGGAAACACTAGGTAAATTATAAATAACTCAGAAAATAAACATCCAGATCATCTGTCTTGAGGAGCACATAAGTACCCCAACCTCAGACCTTAGTGTGCCTAACCCCGAGCCTCTGCACTCCTTCCTAAGCATGTAGTTCTTTGATTCTGTGTAACAAATCTGCCTATACCTCTCACTGACAAGTCCTGCAATTCTTCTCCATGACGAGTCAAGAAACCTACTCCATTAGGACAAGGGGTGAAGTTGAGGTCCTCATCTCCTCCTTGGAGGACTGCCTCAGGCCCTTTTTCCCGAAGCAGTATAATCATCTCGTGATGGGAACCATTTACCCCCTTGAGCAGTGATGACTTCTCTGGAGCCAGCAGGATCTTGGAGAAGCAGATCACAGTTTGATCAAGACTGCTTGACCTTTTGCCCTCCGCCCCAATTCTTCTCTACTTAACCCGGAAGCTCTTCTCAGTACCCCAGAAGACAGGGCTGAGGATGCTTGGTTCCCCTTGTGTTCCTAGTTTGGCTATATTGAATAATTCCTTTCCTGCTTTTCATTATCACTTTTTCCATTTGATTTTTGAGGGAAGTGGCCGGACCTGGCATATTGGGACTCCCTGAGGTTGGGTCCCCCTGGCCTTGGGCTCCAGTAACATTAAAAGGGGGGAAACAGTTCAACAATGGTGTTTAGAAGTGGGACCTTTGGGGTGGTGAGGAGTAGAAAAGGCCACCAAGATGGAGCTCCTGTGATTGAATCCTGGTGACTTTGTTAGAAGAGGGAGAAAGACTAGAGGACACTCACAATTGTCCCATCTCTTGCCTCATGATACCCAGTGTCACCTCAGGATTTTGCTGCAACAAGGGCATCTCCAATCCATCTATATCACTCTTCAGCATCTTCCCAAGAGAATTAAGGACCGCATACTGTATAGTGATACCTGAATCTCTGTTTTTATACTATAGCAGTGCAATTCACAATAGCTAAGCTGTGTAAAAAGCCTAGATGGTCACCAATAGGTGAACGGGTAAAAGAAATGTGTTACATATACACAGTGGAATACTACTCACCATAAAAAGAATGGAATTATGTCATTTGCAAGCAAATGGATGGAACTAGAAACCACCATGTTAAGTGAAATTAGCTAGACTCAGAAAGTTAACTATTGCATGATTTCTCTTACATGAGAAACAGACAAATACATAAATTAATAAATAAAGAAGTAAAGGAGACGAAGCAGGAAACCAGGAGGTAAACTTCTGGAGATGGGGAAGGGAACCAGCAGGAGGAGGAGAAAAGAAGATGGAAGTAATAGTATTGAAATTGATAAAGATATGTTAAATGCATGTACCAACATCCCAAAATAAACCCCACTATTATGTAACATTGACATCCACTAATAAAATATATATATTTTTTAAATAAAGAAGTAGAAGGGCATCACCAGATGCAGTCCCTTGATCCTGGACCAGGACTGTGCACCAAATAAACTTTTTTATGACTCTCCAGTCTGTGGTACTGTGTTCTCGGACTATCTGGTTTTATGAGAAGCTGCAGTTGGGTAAAGCTATTCTAAATGAATGGAAATTCTTAATTACATTTAATTACATAAAAATATCTTCACCTAAATGCTTCCCAATAATGAACTTCGGGGAGCCATTTTTATAACTAGATAAGAACATTGTCCAATTAGGACGTAATTATTTTTATGTAAATAGCTAGAGTTAAAGTGGTGAGGAGCCAGGGACTCTCTTGGGTAGCTAAATATTTCTTCTGTGATTTTGTTAATAGTTTTTTATTTTCCCTCTTCACAGACAAAAGGGCTATCTAGTGGAGTAGTTAAGAGAATAGGTGTGAAGGGTCAAACAACATTTAAATCTCAGCTCTGCCATTTATTAGCTGTGTGACCTTGAGCGTGTTACCTCGTTTCTTTAAAGTCCAGTTTTCTTACCCGTAAAATGGAGATGAGACTATCTTTGTCTTTTAACATTTTGTGAGTTTTTAAATGGCCATGTGTATAAAATCCCTATAGTATGAGCGTAGCTCAATAAGCACAGAGAAGGGCTACATAATGTTTAATAGATGAGCAGCTACATGGGAAATGTGAAATATGTACATATTTTGTCTTCTTCCCATTTCCTGGCATCCAAGGATTCCTGAGAATCCTTGGAATCCTGAGTGGTGTCTTGTGTGCCAATGGGTTGACCTGTGGCTGGCTGCCCCTAGGTAGCTTGAGATCGGCAGGGTGTGTGTGTGTGTGTGTGTGACTACTAAAAAGACCTAGGCTGGATTAGAGGGTTGGGATTTTCAGATCCAACCTCTTGGAGAGAGATGAGAGGCTGAAGGTCAGGTCTATCAGCAGTGACCAGCGATGTCATCAGTCACGCCTGTGTGATGAAGCCTCCATAAAAACCTGGAAGAATGGGGTTTGCAGAGTTTCTGGAGAGCCCAACACTTGGGGGTTCTGGGCAGTGGTGCCCCAAGGGAGCATAGAGGCCCCTCTCCCCTTCCCACGCACCTTGCCCTGGGCCTCTCTCCACTGGGTGTTCATCAATATCCTTTGTAATAAATCTGTAAATATAAGCAAAGTGTTCCCCTGGGGTCTGTGAGCTCTAGGAAATCAAATGAACCCAAGGCAGGGCTTGTGGGAACTGATAACCAGTGGATCAGAATCTTGTGATGGCATCTGAAGTAGGGGAGGGGGTTGTTTACCTCCAGGGGGGTGGTGCCAGAATTGAGGGGACCTAAACTAGAGGATGCCCAGCTGGTGTCCCCTGCACCAGCAGGGCTTGTTTGGTGGGTGGGGGGAAATCCGTACACACCTTGTGTCACAGTCCTGTGGCAGCGGGAGGAACTGAGTTGCTGGTTAGTTTATTATTTTTTTGGCATCACTGGAGGGAAACAATGTGGGGAGGCAGTGGCAGGCAAGCCGGAGACCCTCAAGCACACAGGTAAGGGGTAAAGGGCCTCCTCGCTGCTCCATATCCTTTATCTTATTCCCCTGGTGTCCTCTCCTGCTTCCCTGCATTTGTGGGCTCTGGGAATGATGTTTCTCCCAGACTCCAGCAGAGGAGTCCCTCTCCCCTTTGCTCTTCTGGGACATGGTCTTTCTCTCCTCTGGTTACTCAGCTATTGTGGTCCCCTCTGCTTATGAATTTGGAAGTTTCTCAAAATTTCTGGTCAGCTGATGACCTCCTTTTCTTGCTTTCTGGCACCGTTAAAGCTTCCTTCTGTTTCTCATATCTTTTATGTAATTTCCAGGAAAGCCGTAAGAAGAAATAGGAAATGGCACATCTGGTTCTGCCGTCTTGAACAAGGACTGATTTGGACGTTTTGCATATTTAGTTCCCTTCCCGCTTCTCTAATGGGAAGAAAATCCAGGTCACTATTGGAAAACTCTTTCTTCTGGCGTCTCTGGGGGGGAAATGCAATTGCTCTTCTGTGAGAATGTCTTCCAGCCTCTGGGGGAACTCTGTGAAGGCAGCGAATGGCTCGCGAATGGGCCGGTGGCGGTGTCTGCAGGAATTTCTGGAGTTGCTCCAAGAGTGGAGCAATTGGCCACCAGCCCCTGCCAGCCCAGATTTACGTGACTCTGTTAATGGTCTCTGCCTCAAGCGCCAGTGGTTTTGAAACCTACTTCAGATCCAGGAGAATAGGTCAGATGCTTATTCTTCAGAGCCCTGGAAGCAGCAATCGTGAAGAAGGGGGAGAAGAATTTAGGAGGACTGACAGCTTCACAGTGTCCCTCCAGTCGGCAGGAGCATCTTGGAGGTTTGCTCGTGTGTTCAATCCATGTGGTCACATCTCCTCCCCTTCACAGAATCGCACACTGTGTCCATAGTCCATCACACTGACACCTTGAACTTCTTAACAAAGCATTCAGTGGACCAGATGCCTATTTATCTATGTGTTTGTTTGTTTATGGGGCTTTCTTTTGAGACAGGGTCTTGCTGTGCAGTTCAGGCTGGCCTCGAAGTTAGTGATCCTCCTGCCTCAACCTCCAGAGTGCTGGGATTATAGGCATGCGCCACCACACCTAGCTTATGAAATTTTTCTGAGACAGGGTCTCGCTGTGTAGTCCAGAATGGCCTCAAACTCTCGGCAATCCTCCTGCCTCAGCTTCCTGAATGCTGGGATTATAGGCATGCACCACCACGCCTGCCTCCAGATGCTTGCTAATTTACCTTGAGTATTCTTCCAAGCATTGTATTGGATACTTTACATTTGTCTCCCCCAAAGGACAGCAGCAGCAGGTACACAACCATGGAAGCTACTAGTCCTACCATGTACTATGCCACACGGAAGCTGCTGGACTGAGAGCAATAGAACAGCCTTTTGCAGGTGCTGCTGAAGCATCAGTATGGAGACAGTGCCCTTTGAGGATGGGACGCTGTCCTGTGGGACACAGCACACCCTTCAACCAGTGGCCAGTATGTAGCTATGTTCCAGTACAAAGAACATACGGATCCAGAAATCCAGGTGCTGAAGTAGGAGTGACCTTTATTACCATTGTTGTCAGTGACTCCTTGGGGGAGTTTGTGTACCTCACTTGTATATCTTCTAAGCTCTGTAGGTCTAGAGGTCTTGGCTCCCAGAGATGGGAAGCTTCCACCAGGGGAAGCATCCCATTAGACTTTAAGCAAGAGTTGCCATCCAGTAACTGTGGGCTTCTTTTGTCAAGAAATAAGCAGGCAAGAAAAAAAGTCACCATTCACCAATCAGAAATTGATCTCAACCATGAGGAACAGGTAGGGCCACTGTTGTATAATCAGTGCACGCAGGTACTACACAGAATATTTATCAGGACTCCCCTGCTCAGTTTTTGGTATTAAATGGATGACTACAACAGTTACAGCCTGAGAAAGCATGGTAACCAGGGATTCAGATCCATCTGGCATGGGATCTTAGGTCTCCTCACCAGGTAAATCATCTAGATCAGCAGAAGTGCTAGCCAAAGGTAAGGAGAATCTACAGTGGGTGGCAGACAAGAGAGAAAATAGGCATCCTTTACAGTCATGTCAGCAACAATAGCAGGGCCTGCTTTATCACACAATCATCCTTGTACAAGTGTTTACAGGAAGAGAGACCATCCAGAATCTTGGAGGAACTATTCTCAGATTGGGTGAAAGCCTGCTATCAAGGACACTGATCCACGAGATGCAAGGGGTGGACTGTAGTGACTGGAGTGAACGAAACAAATGAGACATTCATTCCCTCAGGAAAGACCAGGAGTGCTGCCTGCTAAAAGTTCACAGCTGGGTCCCTTGCAGTAACTGCCTTGGCCCAATGTAGCTGCCTTGCCCAAGGTTATGCTCCCTCCTTAGGGGCATCCCACATCCAATGACTGGTTGGTGTGAGGGTAAGAAGTCCTAGTCCCTTGCTCTATTCAGAACAACTCTGAACAGCCATCCAGCTTCTGAACCCCAATAGGAAAATATCTTGTAGAAGGAACTGCACAGAAAGAGGAGGCTGGGACAATGCCCAGAGGAGCTGAGCCTAAGGAAGGCTACTGGTCCAGTTTTGATTACCTGTAGGAATGAGTTCTGTGAGACTTGAAAGCTGAGGTTATAGAAGTAGACCAGGGGAAGCTTGTTAAATGTCTTAAATGCCAGGTCAGAGGGATTGTCTATAGGTGGTAAGGAACCAGTGAGAGTCCTTGAGCAGGGTAGGTATTTTAGAGTAACTTCATGTCAATGCCATTACAGTTCCTTCCTCTGTCTGCTCCTGCTTTTCTTACTTGCTTACATATGTTGATTCCAGTAACCACCTGCATACTGATCTCTATTTCAGAGTCTGTTTCCAAGGATCCCATTTGTCTGAGTCAGTGTTCCCATTGCTGGACAAAACATCCAATACCCACAACTTAAAGGAGAACTTTAATTTGACCCATGGTCTCAGAGGATTCAGTCCATGGTTAGCTGGCTCCAAGGCAAGAACATCAGGATGGAAGAGCGGGGGGAGCCAAAGCTGCTCAATTCATGGCAGCCAGGAAGCAGAGCAGAAAAATAATGCCAAAGAAGGGACCAGGGACCAGATATAGTCCCCAAGGTCACACCTCCATGATCCACCCAGACGCATCCAGAAGTCTGCTTTACTAATCCCCTGGGTGGCTCACAAACTGATCAAATTGACAATCCAGTTTAATTGTCACACCATACTATACTAGGGGCAACATTGTTCTTGCTCACTGCTGTAGCCCCAGCATTCAACAGAGGCCTATGCCATCGTAGATGCTCAAGCAATACTGGCTAAGCAAAGGAATAAACTATCAGGAATCTACCTGATCCTCTCACAAAATCTCCCTAAATTATTACAGTAGAATTCTTTACCTCCAAGTCATCTTACCCATAACTTAGATTAATATGCTTAAGTACCTCCCCTGCTCAAGAACTCCTAGTGGCTCCCCAACACCTATAGACAAACCCTTTCGTCTGGCATTCAAGGCCTTTAGTAAGCTTGCTCTGGTCCACCTGTCCAACCTCAGCCTCCATTTCTCATAGGTTTCATCCTTACAGCTAACCAAAGCTAGATCACTAGCCTTTCTCAGACTCTACTACTGTTCTCTCTTTTCATGCAGTTCCCTTCCTATGAAATAGTTCACGTTTTCCCCAAGTTCCGATTGTTTACATTCTTAGTAGCAAGGCAGTAAAATGCAATGATCAGAGCCCAGGCTCTGGAGTTAGAGAGCTTGGGTTCAGACTACAGCTCTGGAGCAAGTTACTTTACCTCTCTATTCCTCTTTCTCTATAAAATGAGGTTACTAATAAAATTTGCCTGATTGGGAAAAGTGGGGAATTAAAAGAGACAATCTGGGTGAACTGTTTAGTACATCACCTGCCACACTGTAAACACTAAATATCGACTATTTTCTTGTGGGAGGGAATACACTTTTTTCCTACAAGGGCCATATAATAAATATTAAATTCTGTTACTGTAGCACGTAGCCAGCCATGGATACAGTAATAGGTAAATGAAAGGTGTGGTGTGTTGCAATAAAACTTTATTTACAAACCTGGTCAGCAGGTCAGATTCAGTCCTCATGCTAGAGTTTGCCAATCCCTGCTTTAGGATCCAGCACAAATGAAAGTCTTCCCTGACCCCCCAGGAGGGAGTGGCTTTCCCCCCACTATCCTGAGCGCACTCAGCACCTTAAACGATAGCAGCAACAACAAAGCCACCCCAGCTCGTGTGCAGTGGATACCATTCCCACCTCCCTCATGTACACATCAGAGGGATGGGAGGCAGCATTCATGGTGGCCAAGAACACAGGTGTTGCAGGCAGACAAACTCGGATTCTCATTCCCGAGTTTACACATTGAGTAACTTGGAGTGCACCCTCTGAGTCTCAGCGTCTTCAACTGAAGAATGCAGATTGCATGACACAATGCTATACACCTCCTGGGTTGCTGTGATGTGTCCAAGTGAAATGTCCAATCAATGCTAGGCCTGTTATTTTTATTATTATTTCACTTGACAACCTTCTGGCTATTGTCATTACTGTCATCCATCATTACAATACCAATAAGGATGCTGTTTGCTTGCTATAACTTAGCTCCTGATACCTGAAGCTGTGGTGTAGCATCTCTAATCCCCAAGGCCAGGAACAGATGTACAACCACCCCTTTACTTCCACAGGAGGTTAGTTCTAAGACGCTCCCCAGATGCCAAAATCTAAGGTCACTTAAGTCCCTTATACACAATGGGATTGTATTTGCATAGATTCTACGAAATTCTGCATACTCCGAACCATCTCTAGCTCACTTATAATACAATGTCAATGCTTTGTAAACAGCTGTTATACTGTATTGTTTAGGGAATAATGACAAGGAAAAAAGGCCATTGTGTTTGGTGCAAATGCAGGATTTTTCCCCCAAATATTTTTAAATCCAAGGATGCACAACCCACAGATACAGAGGGTCGGCTGTAGTTGACTGGCTGCCTGGCTGGATCACAACAGTTGGGTATTTACTTACGACTGGGGGACCCCTCCAATCCCAAAGCCCACCAGGCCTCGGAGCACCAGGATCCAGCTATACACAGGTGCAAAAGCACTGAGGATGCCATAGTAGAGAGTCCACAGTACGCTGATCTTCAGCCCCTGCAGAGGAGGAAAACAGAGTCACGAGGCTTCTCAGCATCTCCAGATTGCAGGGGCCCTGTGCTACAGAAAGCTACCAATAGGGGCTGGAGCTGGAGCTCAGTGGCAGAGTGCTTGCCTAGCATATGTAAGGCCCTCAGTTTGAAGCCCAGCACTAGGAAGGAATGGAGGGAGAGAATAAAAGAACAGGTAGGCAGGAATTACTGAAGTCCAGGAAGCAAAAATAATAAAGCATCACTTCTGTACCATAAACCCATTACTGAAATTGGTTCCTGCCACACATACACTTAATTCTTTTCTTTGGACTTAAGCTAATTTCATAGGGATTCTCTTCCTTGGAACCCAAGGAATCTTAAATCAGACATTGGCCATAATTAACAGCTGAGAAAATAGGAGGAGAGAAACAGAGCAGGAGAAAAGGAGAGGGGGAGAAAAGAGGGCACCAAGACAGGGCACCAAGGCTGAGCCTCCTGCAAAGGCTGTTGGGTGCCAAATTATCCTCCCACCCCCAGGCCCCAAAGACAGGCACTCTCGCCTGTCCCATTTGGTCAACAGATTGCAGCTGGCTCTGCATTGGCCCAATGCCAAGCTTTCTAGCTGCCCAGAAAATGAGGACACAGCAGCCATGTGTAAGTACTGTCATGGAGATTTCCTGGGACTCTGCAGCAATACCTTGTGGGCCTTTCTCCTTAATACAACTGTCATTCTGCTTGCCACTGTGCCCTTTATAGATTGATAGCTTCTGCCTGCCTGCCAGCCTTCCATATGCATTAGCCCTGCCTTGCCAGCTACAGAAATAGATATATAGACATTGTGCATTCATTAATTTGTCCATTGAGGAATTCATTTGGTGTGTATTGAGCACCTGCTATAAGCCAGACACTGATAAATATTATCCACTCATTCATTTATCCATTCATTTATTCAGTATACATGTATCGAACACTTACTGTGTGCCTGGCACTAGAAGTACTAATAAATATTATTCATTCATTCATTTTCTCAATATGCATGTCTTGAGTACCTGCTGTGTGCCTGGCACTTGAGGTACTATATATATTATTCATTCATTTGTTCAAAATGTCTAGCACTAGAGGTACTAATAAATGTTATTCATTCATTCATTTTCTCAATATGCATGTATTATGTAACTGCTGTGTGCCTGGCAGTAGAGGTATGGATACATACTATTCATTCATTCCTTCATCCATACAATATATACATATTGAATATCTGCTATTTGCTAGGCACCAGACTACAGCAGGGAACAGGACAGCTGCGGAGTTTCGACTTCATGGAATTTTCATTTGCATTTTTTAAATCACTGTCACATCATGACACTGGATCCTCACAGCAACCCTGTGGAAAGAGATTGTTTTTATTTCTGCTTTACAAATGAGCACAGCAAGGGCTAAAGTAGTTGAGTGCTTTGCCTAAAATTAGCCAGCAGCAGAGCCAAACCTGGAACCAGGGCTTCTAGCCCTAACTGCTGTACTTTGGATAAGCTGCTTCCCTCCTCCAGGGTCTTTGATGGCTCCCCATTACCTCTGGCTGAGAGCACAAAGGCACCATGCAGGTTTAATACAGCAAGGACAGGCGGGCCTGGGTCCATGGCAGAGAATTCACCCTGACTTGTCAGCCCCTACTTGGTTCTTGCCGAAAGTTACCATGAAAGAAAGTGGGGCCCACTTGGGTAACGAGTTACCCGATTTTCTAGAAAAACTATACTCTGTTCATGTTCATTTTTTATGCAAAATATGTCATCTTTTAAAATGCAGACAACTGATTCATAATCCCATAAAATATTGTTAGGGACAAAGAAAACACAGGGCTGGAGGTATAGTTCAGTGGTAGAACATGTGTTTGGCATGCTTGCTACCCTGATTTTAATCCCTAGGGCCAAAAAAAAAAAAAAAAAAAAAAAAAAGTGGGTGGGGCACATATTTGGCTGTGGGTCTCCAGTTCACTATCTGTACCCTAGAAAGCCTGGTGACATGTGTGCCAACTGTGTGCTATGGTGTTCTCCAGTCTCTCAATGACAAGGACAACATTCACAGGTCATGGAGACTCGGGGACCCTCAGAGGTAGAGTCCTACTGCCTGCCAGTTACCTCACTTTTCTCATTACAGATAACGTAGATCTAAGAGCTTTTTTCTTTTGCTTTTTTGTTTTGTTTGAGACTGGATCTCATTATGTGGTCTAGGCCTTAAACTTGCTATATAGCCCAGGCTGACTTTGAACTTGAGGACCTCCTCCTGTCTCTGCCTGGAATTACAGGCGTGCATCATAACGCCCTGCTTTTGAATTCGCTAGTGACCTGACAATACCATATTCTGAAGGTTCTTTTTTCCTTTGCGCCCCAAACAATGTTACCATTTATCATGTTCTAACCAGGCATCAGCAAACACCTAAATATATTACATACATTTTCTTATTGAATCCCCCCAACAATATTTTGTACTCCTCTTATCAACTCTACTTTACAGATGGCGAAACTGAGGCCCAGAGAAGTGAAGAAACTTGTCCTAAGTTACCCTGCTCAACAGGGGAGCACCGGGATATGAACCCAGGTGTGTTCATCTCCCTGACTTCAAGACCAAGGTCATCTTCCCCTTTCCATGGCTGCCACACATTTCCAAGCTGTAGAAACTTTGCAGGAACCAAAGTGGCTCGCTGAAGCCCAGCCCATGTGAGATTGCCCAGCAAAGTCAGCAGCGGATGCCCTTTCAGAGCCTCCCAGCTGGGCCTGGGGAAATGGGGAGATTCTCTGGCTGCCAAGGCTGGCCGGCTGCCCAGCAGGCCTGGATCCTGGAGAAGCTCCATGGAAGCTTTCTAATTACACCCTGGTCCTTGCTCCCAGAGGCTGTGCCAGGATTCCATGCTGAGGGGGAGGAGGAGCCTTGCAATCTGGGGTGCTCTCTCTCCTCGCCCTCCTCTCCTTCTGGTCACCCCAGCTTCATGTAGGGTGTGGAATTTCGTCTGGTGGTCAGGTGGGACACCCTATGGGCAGCCCCCCTCCAGCTTCTTCTGTTTGGGGTGGATAAATGTCCAATTAGTCAGCTGAATTCTGGGTGATAATTCAGTTCAGACTCCCAGCAGCCAAGGTCAGGGTGAAAGACAAGGACACTGAAGGCAGATGCACCTGTATTTTAATGCTGCCTTGCCATTAGTGGGTACCACAAGCGTGGCAAACAATAGGATTAATAATGGATATTTATTTATTTATTCACTTATGATACTGGAGATAGAGCCCAAGGGTGCTCAAGCACAAAACTACATTTTCAGCACTTTTTATTTCATTTTGAAACAGGATCTGACTAAGTCGTCCAGGCTAGGCTTGAACTTGCAATCCTCCTGCCTCTGCCTCCCAAGAGGCTGGGATTACATGTGTGCACCACCCCACCTGCAATAGTGGCCATTTATGAAGCTACTTCTCTGTGCTAAGAGCTTTTTGTGCAAGGTCATTTACTCCTTGTAACACCCCTCTGTTGTTAACCCACGTACAGATGAGAACAGTGAGGCACAGAGAGCTTGACTAACTTGCCAAGGTCAGGCAGCCTAGAAGTGCAGAAGCTGAGACCTGAACCTAAGCAACGTGGTTCAAGCCTGTGCTTTTCAGTGATGCATTACTACTTCACTTGTCAAAATGAGCCACGTAGGTAAGAATTGAAATAAGGGCTGAGCAGTCCCAGAGGTGGAGAAAGGATGAAGGACTAACTCTTCATAAAATTGCCACTAGGCATCATCTGCACATTTACTCAACCTCAGCATCATTACCATCGGGGACTGAGTGGTGTCCTGTGCACTGTGGGGTACTGGGCAGGATCCTTGGCTTCCACCCAGCAGATGCCAGTAGAGCCTTCCCCCTAGAAGTGACAACCTAAAAAGGTCTCCAGACATTATCAGGGGTTCCCCTCCCCCGTATCGCCAAATGTGGCTACTGTTCACAAGATTCAGTAAATGTGATTACTGAAACCTGTCTATGAATCTTTTTTTTTTTTTTTTTTTTTTTTTCTTGAGACAGGATCTTGCTGTGTGGTTCAGGCTGGCTTTGGACTCACTACGTAGCCAAGGCTGTGTACTTCCTGCCTCAGCCTCTTAAGTGCTGTGATTGTAGGCATGAACCACCATGAGGCAACATAAATGTATCAAGCACCTACAGATTAAAGCTACCAGTGTCATGACTAAGACAAGGATCTGAACTCAGAGCAAGACTTGGCTCTATGACATTCAAACTCTATGACCTTGGGCAAGCTATCCTTTCTCGGTGCCTCAGCTTTCTCTGCTAAAAGTCAGTGATTATGGGCTGGTGAGATGGCTCAGCGGCATAAACGCCTGCCTGGCAGGTGTGAGGTCCTGAGTTCGACTCCTGGTACCCACATATGAAAAAAGGGCCAGTGATATTGCTCAGCGGCACGGGCGCCTGCTGGCGTGCAAGGTCCTGAGTTCAACCCCCGGTACCCACAAAAAAAACAAAAAAACAAAACGTCAGTGATTATTCTGAGTAAACATCCCTTATCCAAAAGGCTTGGGACCAGAAGTGTTTCATATTTTGGATTTTTTCAGATTTTGAAATATTTGCATAGATTTTACTGGTTATCCTTAAACCAAAAATCCAAAATCTGAAATGCTCCAGAATGTTTTCAGCATCATATTAGCACTCAAAAAATGCATATTTTAAACTGGGTGTGATGGTGCACACCTGTTATTCTAGCACTTGAGAGGCTGAGACAGGAGGATCTCAAGTTCAAGGACAGCCTGGGCTACATAGAAAGATTCTGCCTCTCAAAAAAATTTTTTTTCAGATTTTGGGGCATTTCAGATTTTGATTTTTGGATTAGGGATATGCAATTGTAGTACATACTTTGATGATTGTTGTGGGGATTTGATGAGCTCATACATGAATCATGCTTGAGGTAGTGCCTGATAAACAAGGCACTATTGTATTTGCAAACTATGACATGCTAATTACAGTGATAACTGTCTGTTACCTTCCCAGTACCCCTATCTCCCTTCTACCTTCCTAACAGAATTATGAATTTATTTAGATGTCTGGCCCTTGTGCAGCTCCAGGAATATAATCTGAACCAATAGATCTCAGAAGTGTGGTCCCCTGACCAATGGCATCGATGTCACCTGGGACTTGATGGAAATGCTGTAATTGCTGCTCCAGCTCATGCATGTCCTGTGCCCACCCTGTGCCTGGCACTGTACAGAACACCCCCTCACCTCCATTTACCCTCCTGTGTGGGTTATGTTATGAGGAAATTGATGCTCAGAGATCAATACATTTGCACAAGGTCACACAGTCAAAAGTGGCAAAGTTAGGGCTGAACCCAGCTACCTGATTTCAAGCACACAATCATCGCACCACCCTGCCTCTGGAGCAATGGCAGGTGATGGGAAGAGTCCAAGAAAGAGAACAATAAGACAGTCAGAGAGCGTAATCACAGAACATGCACGGTTATCGGAATGACAACTTAGAGCTCTTTATGCCTATGAGGTGCATGTGTACAGTCAGAAGGACAACAGCTTCCTGTGTTGAAAGAATCAAAGCAACTGAGCAAAACAAAAGCAATGTAGAATACGAAGGATACTATCCAAAGCTATGAAGGTAACAGATGAGTGAAACCGTAAGGGCTCAATCAAATACCAGACCTGTAAATTCCTTTCTTCCTATTTGCAAACCTATTTCCTGTTAGGTCAGGGGCTCCTCCTAAAAGCAGACCCTGAGATAAAGATACAAGCACAAATAGCTTATTTCGGTGTTGATCCCAGTGGGAGGTGGAAAGATGAGACAGACCGAGGAAGGTAGATAATTCAGTGCCTGGGTGAGCCCTGTCTAGGCTGGCAGTCCTGTTGGGATCGTCATCCACCATCCCTTGCCTGCCCCAGCCTGGTGTAAGGGAATGGTGAATGTCCAGGGCACGTGCCTGGGCCCCAACAGCATCTTCTACATTCTGAAGTGCTCAAGGCTGGGCTCCACAATTGGAAGAGTCCAAAGTGGCCTTGGAGCGTGGTATTCTCACTGTCCTCCAACATCACTCCTCATTCTGCTTCCCAATTGCTATAGCAACTGAGGTTTTGCTATTTGAAACAGCATCGTGGAGAGAACGCGGAGGATGTGCGCGTAGAAGAGGCTGCCTTACCGTTTTCCTGCCGTACTGGTCGGAGATATTTCCCCAGAGCGTGGAGCTGGACATCATGCCTACAAAGACCACCTGTGGGTGGAAACGGTTTCTGTTAAACAGCTGCCCAGAGCAAGAAAACAGGAATGCAAGTCAGACTTCAGTGCCCACCCCAGCAATACAGATGAGCCAATGTTCTCTGCAAAACTGCCACAGTGCAAACACTATTTTAGGTGCTGCGTGTTGTCACTTGAGCCCCCCAATGATCACATGGAGTGGGTGCTGTCATTATCCCCATTTTCCAGATGAGGAAACTAAGACTCAGAAAAGAGAAAACACCAAGAAGTACAGCCTGGACTGGAAGTCGGCAGTCTGGCTCCAGAGCTAGGATTTTACCAGCTTCTCACTACAGCAAAGAAACGTCTTACCTAGTGCTGAGAAAAGATCAAGGGCCAGGTGTGATGGTAAATGTCTATAATCCCAGCCCTTGGGAGGCTGAGGCAGGAAGGTGGCAAGTTTGAGTCCCACTTGGGCAACTTAGCAAGACCCGCTCTCAAAATATTAAAAAATATAATAATAAAATAAAAAAGGACTTGGGATGTAGCTCAGTGAAAGGGTCTTAGGTGCAATCCATGCTACTAGAGGAAAAAAGAAGGAAGGAAGGAAAGCAGGGAGGGAGGAAAAAGAAAAGAACAAGGGTTACAAGACAGAGTTTGGAAGGTATGAGGATGGGCATGGGAGGAGCTATAAACCATGAGTAAGAGAAACCACTCTAGCGCACATGCCTAGCATTCGAAAGGCCCTGGGTTCAATGCCCAGCGTGAGGTGGGCTGGGGGCAGCACAGGCCGCTCAAAGGTTGCTCACTGTGCCAGGCAAAGCTGTGGTTACATCATTAATCCTCACATTAACAGAGTCGATGGAGTTTGCGTGATCCGCTCTGTTTGATGGACGGGAGGCTGAGGCTCACACAGGCTAAGAACCTGCTCAGTGTCCCCAGGGGGCGAGGGTAGTGACAAGTCTCAAATCCAGGCAGGCTGACGGGGTCCTGAACCTGGGCTGTACCCTCACCAAGCGCTAAAGGCTTTCCTCACACTGGTCCTCCCGCAGCCCCACAAGGTGGTGCTGTTAGCATACTAATTTTCCAGGTAGGGCACTGGGAGGCTGAGAGAGGAAGGCATTGCCTCTGTTCCTTCCCTCCCCGGGAGCGCTCCTCCTGGCAGGCCCTAAGGCAGGTGGCTACACCAGGGTGTACAGGGATCTTTCCACTCATCTGTATGGGGATGAGTTCCAGGACCCCCTGTAGACACCAGATCTGTGGATGCTCGAGTTGCTTATGTAAAATAACTTAATATTTGCTGATAACCCACACACATCTTCCTGTATATTTTAAACCATCTCGAGATGACCCATAATCCCTAGTAGAATGTCAGTGTTATGTAAATAGTTGTTCCACTGTATTGTTTAGGGAATAATGGCAAGAAGAAATCATCTCCACAAGTTCAGTACAGATATATTTTTTTCTTCCAATATCTTCCATCTGTGATTGGTTGAATCCATGAATTCAGAGCCTGCTGATAAGTAGGACCAACCTGGGACTAGGGTGGAGGGTACTCAGTGGTAGAGCTCTTGCTTAGCATGTGTAAAGCCATGGGTTTCATCCCCAGCACAGCAAAAACAAAATAAACAAGAAGGGCCCACTGTGCACAGAGGCATTCCAAGGAAGAAACAGACATGAGTTATCTTAAAGGAATTAATTTCCAAGTCCTCAGCTTCCCTAAGGACTCTTTCCCAGGACCAAGTTAGGGTTCTGACCTGTTTCCTGCCACTGTCTCTCCCTCCTCCACTGCTCTCTGCCAGTCTTACCAGCGCACCTCAAAGCGCTTTGCTTTGCCATGTAAACTCTTTATGATGCCACAAGAAGGAATACAAATTCTTTTGCAAGTCATCTAGTCTCCAATACTATTATTATTATCATCATTTTGTTTGTGAACTCAGGACCTCATGCATGGCAGGCCAGCACCGCACTACCGAGTTATAGCCCTAATTTTTTAAAGGGGGAGAGGTTAATTTTGGCTCACAGTTTTAGAGGAGTTAGTCCATGATCGGCTGGCTAAAAGGGAAATGGCATACCAGAGGGCATGGTGGAGGAAAGCTGTTTAACCTATGGCAGCCAAGAAGCAGAGAAAGAAGGGACAATCTGGGGACAAGAATACACCTTTCCAGGTCATGCCCCCAGCGATCTGCCTCTTACAAATAGGCCCCACCTCCTTTTAAAAAAAATTATTTATTTTTATTGGTATTTGCTTGCAATACATAACATTTATATTCCTTGTGTAGAGCTGGTTCATGTACACAACACATCTTTATTCCTTTTTTCATTCCTTTTCCCACCCCTCTCTCCCCCTTCCCTCCAACTCTTTTTTACTTTTTTTTTTTAATGTGGGTACCTGGAGTCGAACTCAGGACCTCGTGCTTGCCAGCAGGCGCTTGTGCCGCTAAGCAGTATCACTGGCCCCTTTTTTCCTTTATGTAGGTACTGGGAGTCGAACTCAGGACCTCGCACTTGCCAGGCAGGCGCTTATGCTGCTGAGCCATATCACCGGCCCCTACTTTTTATTTTGAGACAGGGTCTCACTAAGTTACTCAGGCTGGCCTCCAACTTGCCATCCTCCTACCTTTGCCTCCAGAGTAACTGAAATTATAGGCATGTGCCCAGCTCCCTTAATTGCTATTTTTAACAAAGCTGAAGGATACCTAAGCAAGTGGTTAGAAAATTAGAGCACTAAAATTTATTTTTCGTAAACAAAGAATGGTGTGCTCTTTGGCATATAACTTGGGAGCTCGTTTGGAGGTTCTAGCAGGGGAGCGCAGCTTCTCGTATACCCTTGACCAAGGAAATGGCCCTCTATCCGGAGTGGTCGTCCTCTTCCACCGAGCTAGCACGCAGCTTCAGGAGGGATGCGCATGGAGCAGTGAGGTTGGAAGGGGTCACCCGCCTATCCAGCCAGATCAGCTGAATCCACTCTGGTGATCAATGGGGTGACAGATGTCACAGCCAGATCGCGCTCACATCCATTTGGCATATAACTTGGAAGTTGTTTAATTTAAATTTTTTTTTGTGTGTGGGTACCGGGGGTCGACCTCAGGACCTCACGTGCCAGGAGGCGCCCGTGCCGCTGAGCGATATCACCGGCCCTTTTTTTGTATGTGGGTTCCGGGAGTCGAACTTGGGCCCTCGCGCTTGCCAGGCAGGCGCTTACGCCGCTGAGCCATCTCACAGGCCCGGAAGTTGTTTTAAACACTCAGGTACCATTAGTTTATTTTGAGTTATAATGAAATTGCTACGGTTCCCCCAAAACTTTTTTGGGGGGGCTTTTTTGAGACAGGGTTTCACTACGCAGTTCAGACTTGGCCTTGAACTCACTTTGTAGCCCAGGCTGGCCTTGAACTCATGGTGATCCTCCTGTCTCAGCCTTCCCAGTGCTGGGATTACAGGCTTGAGCCAACATGCTCAGCTCCCAAAACTTTTTTTTTATGTGAACAAAGCTTTTCATATTTATATCCATTAAGTAAAAGTGACAAAGAGAAATAGAATTGGTGCCAAACCGTACTTGAGCAATAAGTAATCATCTAAGAATGCATGAAATATTAGGAAAACATTCCATTCCTCTCATTAGGGGGCTCAGTCCCTATAAAAATTTACTTATTGTTTAACGGTTACTTGTCAAAATTAATTCTATCTTGGGCCAGTGAGATAGCTCAGTGGCACAAGTGCTTGCTGGCAAGTGCGAGGTCCTGAGTTCGACTTCCAGTACTCACATAAAAAAATTAATTCTATCTTGTGTTGATCTATTGTGTACCACTAAAAATTATAATGATAACACAATGCATTGTAATTGTTAAAGCCATCTCATCTCAGAAAATTAGAAATAATAATTTAATATGCATAGATTTTTGTCAAAGAGATTATGAAAGGTGATGAATGTGATATTTTCTAGCATACGAAAACCTTATATGAAATTAAAATTATAGAGAGAAATAGAATGGAGATACTAGTTTTAAAAGAAAATAACACAATGCAAAAATTTTAAAATTCTTCTGAAGAGTTTATTTATGATACTTCTTTCTAGTACTGAGGATCGAACCCAGAGCCTCCATACTGAGCTACACCCTCAATCTTCTTCTAATTTTTATTTTGAGACAAGGTCTTACTAAGTTGCTAAATTGCCCAGGCTGGGTTTAAACTTGCCATCCTCCTGCCTCAGCCTCCCAGAGTGCTGGGATTACAGGGATGCATCACTATGTCCAGCAATTCATGGTATTTTTAAACAAACTATGGTGGGCAACAGATAAGTATTTCAATTCCATTGGGTGCAGTTTTAGAAGTAATATGATTTTATTTAATTTTTAATATTTAAGTGCACTGGAAATGATATAATCTGCAATTTACTTTTTTAATTTTAAAATTTTTATTTATTGGCTTTTTTGCAGTGCTGGGAATCAGACCCAAGGCCTCAAGCCTGCTAGGCAAGCACTCTACTACTGAGCTACAATCCCAGCCCCCACCTACAATTTTTAAAAAATTCATGTCAATTTAAGAGCATGCCAGAGTCCTGGAAGCTGCATAGGTTTTACTCAATTCCTTCCTAGATTACTTAGAACGAAAGTGTTTGAGGATGATTGTCATGAGGTAAAACGTGGCCTTAGTCATATGCATCCCAAAGAGTTAAATACACCCCCCCCAAGAAAAACACAAACAAACACATTTTCACCAAAAGGAGAGATTCAGGCACTGCAGAGCACTGGCTGTACATCATAACAATTATGGTTATCTATTATTAATTATTATTATTATTATTATTATTATTATTATTATTATTATTATTTTGGTACTGGGGGTTGGACCCAGGGTGGCACACATGCTAGGCAAGTGCTACATCCCTACCCCCAACTCCAGCATTTCCTATGGTGACAGTGATGTGCGTGTCGTACCCTCCCTACATATTTACCTCATTGGACAAACTTGCAGTGCCACGCTAACTCCCCCACAGAAAACCTAGTGTGGGATTCTGGCTCCACCGAGCCCACAGGTCTAGACTTTGTGCCATAAATAACCCAGAGCAGTGGCTGGGAACAGGGGTGTGGGATCTGCCAGTCCTGGATTAAATTAGGCCTTGTGACTCAGAGCAGATCTGCCACCAGACATTTCTAACCCTTAGTTTCCTTATCTGTAGAAATGGGAATACTGCTAGTACCTCTTTCACAAGGTTGAGAGGGCTACAGGCTTAGTGTATGTAAAACCTTTAGCCCAGAGCCTGGCACATAATAACTGCTCAGTAAATTGTGAGGGTTTTGTTTGTTTTGCAGTGCTTGGTATCAAACCCAGGGTCTTGCACATGCTAGACAAGTGCTGTACTACTGAGCTACATCCCCAGCCCAAAATGTGGTTGTAATAAACCAATGACAAGAGAGCAGAAAGTCCCTCTATTGCAAAAACACAGACCTAGCTGGGAGTAGTGGCACATGCTTATAATCCAAGCACTGAGAGAGGCTGAGGCAGGAGGACTGTAAATTCCTACCAGGGCAATTTAGTAACCTGAGGATGTAGCTCAAAGGTAGAGCACCCCTGGGTTTGATCTCCAGTATCACAAAAAAAAGGAGCCTTGCAGCTCCTTTCTAGGGGGTATCAGTGAGAGCCAGGATCAGGAGGAAGGAGTATTTCCTCCACCCTTGCCATGTGCTAGACTCTGGATATACTGATAATAGTACCAAGTCATAGGGACTGGAGGATTAAAGGACCAAGTGTAGACTACACATATATTGTATCCAATGTGGCTCAAACCCTTTCACAGCTTTTGTGTAAATAGTAGCTTTTGCAATTATCATTATTATACTTCTGTCTGGCCAGGTCATGGTCCTCCCTTCTAAATGCTTGCTGTTGAACTCCCCTGATAGCAATTGAGGGTTCGGTCTCATTCCCCTTTACGAGCAGCGCTACCCGGCATTTATCTAATGCCTACCACACATCAGGCTGGATGAAAGAAATTGGCCTCTCCTTTTTGCAGCTGGGGAAAAGGGAGGCTTGTAAAGTTTAAGGGATATGCACAGCTGAATTTCAAATTCTCAGCAGGTGAGAGGACCCTGCAGCCCCTCGAGCAGTTGGAGCCCTGGGTGGGGCAGAGCTGGCTGCTACTGTAACCTGCAGGGTGGCTGAGATGGAGAGGGGACTAAAGGAAGCTGAGGTTCTGGTGTTTCCAACCAGCACTCGATTCTTGTCTGCTGAGCTCTTGGCTGCAGCAGGGGGACATCCCTCAAGACACCTGAGGGGACCTGAATTGTGCATAAGCAGAAAGAGTCACCTACCGAGGTCAGCAATGCCACCTGCCAGCTGGGGAGCTGCCACTCGCAGTGCAGCTGTGGAGCCAGGATGCTCAGTATCATCATCTCCATGGCATCAGCCATCTGCAGAGGGAAGGGGACACCATGAAGCCAGGCTGCTGCCTGGTGCGGGGATGGCTAGCCAAGCCCCCGACCCCAAAGAGCATGCGGCAAACCCTTAACCACTACCCGGGGCCACCAAACATCCAAACCTGGAAGCCCTAGTGGTTAGACCACGCAAGAACTGACAAATGGACATCTAGTGTTTTTTGTGTTTCCCCATATTTTAAAAAATTCGGGCCCTCCCCAAAGAAGTGGCAAAACATCATATTTCCAAAGTCTGAGCAAAACATTCTCATGGAGATAGAGAGACAATGATCTTTCCTCTTTGGTGCAATTAAAGACCAGTTTGTCTTTGTTTCATAGGTCATTTGTTCATGTAGAATTAATAATCAGTATATTTAACAAGCGTGACCTTTTCACATATTAAAACATACTAGGGGGTCGGTGAGAAAGCTCAGCAGCGTAAGCGCCTGCCTGGCAAGCGCGAGGTCCTGAGTTCAACTCCCAGAACCCACATACGTAAAAAGGGTCGGTGATATCACTCAGAGGCACGGGCGCCTGCTGGTGCGCGAGGTCCTGAGGTCGACCCCCGGTACCCACAAAAAAAAAAAATACTAGGAAGCCCCAGTAATTAAATATCTTTGACTTTACAGGACTAGACAGACAGAAGAGTAAGAAATGAGAGTTTAAAAGCAGACCCATACCGCATGGGAACATGGTGTGCGATAAAGGCGCTTTTCAAATTAGTGAGAGAATTGATGTGGGGAAATTGATGATCCATTTGGACAAATGTGTAGTTGAATGGCTGTCTTACACCACTAATGAAAATAAATTTCAGCTGGATTAAGGGTCTAGCTGTGCTATTTGCCACAGCTGTATAAGGGATTTTAACAAAGGTTGTGAGCACCTTGAAGTAGAAGGCAAAATTTAAACCATTTATTCGTTTGTTTGTGACCAGGTCTTGCTATGCAGTTCATGCTGGCTTTGAACTCACTTTGTAGCTCAGGCTGGCCTCGAACTCTTGGCGATCCTCCTGCCTCAGCCTCCTGAGTGCTGAGATTACAGGCACGGGCCACCATACCTGGCCTATTTATTTATTTAGAGGTACTGGGGGTTGAACTTAGAGCTTTGCACATGCTAGGCAAGCACTCTACCACTGAGTTACACCACCAACACAGATGGCAAATTTTCTTGTGTGCCTATTTTTCTAGGGAGAGTTCGGCAGCTGGTATCACAATGTCATAGTAGTGCCGAGCCCCACAAGGCAGAGAACCACTTAATTAGCTGGAAGTTTCCATTCCACCCTTGAGTTAATCATCAGTCACACCCATTTCTCTCCAAGCACAGACCTGGATTATCACCACTCAACACCCCACATAAACTCTGTCGACTGGAATTCAGGCAAGGATTCTACATGGACTGGAATTCAGGCAAGGATCCTACATGGAGAAAGACAGCTGTGTTCCTCCTTGTAAGCCACAGGAGCCCAGTTGAACAGCGGGGGGTAGGGAGGTTCTTGGAGGTGCATGCGAGGCCACTGTACCCCAGAAATACTTGCCCAAGCCAAGCCAGTGAGAACAGACAGCTTCCACTGAAACTTTCCAAACCCAATGGCTTCCACCGCATCTTCCACCATGAAAGTATCTAGGAAGGAGAAGGAGGGAGAGAGAGGATCCGTCACCTGGCATGTGTCCCAGCACGGGGGGTGCCTGGAGTGGTCCCCAGCCAGACTAATTAACTGCAGCACGTGATGCTTCTAGAACTTATCCTAGAGAAACATTCCAGCAAGTGTGAAGCAATACTTTGCTACTGTGACATTATTTGCAGTGGAGAAAACTGGTGTTATGATTTATATCTGGATATTCCCCCAAAGGCTCACGAGCTCATATGTGGGACTTTTAGAGATGATTGGATCGTGGGGGTGTGATACTCATCAGAGGACGAGCCCACTGATGAATTCATGGCTAAATGTGCTGTTGGGAGGTGGAGCCTAGTGGGAGCAAGTGGGTCACTAGGGGGCGTGGCCTGGAAGGCCTCCCTCCCTCCTCCATTCACTCTCTCTGCTTCCCTGCCACCATGACATGAGCAGCTGCCCCCGGCCATGCCCCTCTGCCTTGCCATGCTGCCTTGGGGCCAGCCGACTCTGGACTGAAACCTCTACAAACTGTGAGCCAAAATAAACCTTTCCTCCTTTAAACTGTGGGTGTCAGATGTTGTGCCTCAGTGATGAGGAAAGTGACTAAGACGACTGGAAAACCCGACATGTCTACCATGTTGTGCTGGGTCATTATAAAATATGACCCAGCTGTTAAAAAGAATGTGCAGATATAGAAAGATACACATAACGGATTAATTAATTTTAAAAACAAAATAAGATGGATAATAAAATAGTACGGTTTATTCTTGGAAATGTATGCATTTATATGTTTATAGATGCATAGATTATATAAGACTTTCAATTATAGTTTTGTTTTTGTTGCCTTTGGATGGGGGAGGGGAAGGATCACATGACATTTTACCTTTTTTCCTTTTAAAATTATTCCATAGTCAGGAAAAAATATATGCCTTTAAAATTTTTGTTTTGTGCTTTGTTTTTACAGTGCAGGGGTCTTGTGCATGCAAGGAAAGCACTCTATCACTGAGCCACATCCCCAGTCCAAATGCTTTTTTTAAAAGCAGAATTCCATGTGCATTGAGACAGAAATATGCCCACTGTATTGTTAAGTGGAAAACACAAGTTGTGGAGAGGTGTGTGCCAGAAGAACTGTCTCTGTGATAAAATTAGATGTCAGTGTGTGTGTGTGTGTGTGTGTGTGTGTGTGCGCGTGCACCCTATACAGGTAGAAAGATGGAACGGATGTCTTACAAACTGTTAACAGAGTCCTCTTGAGAACAGCACTCACTTTTCTACTTTGGACATTTCTATAATGTCTGAATGCTTGCCAAAAAACATGTTATTTTGTGCTCAGGAAAACAAAGTATAATTTATAAGCTAATACATATTCTGATGAATACACGAAGACTAAACATCATGTGACGTGCTGGATTGCATCCTGGAACATGTATGGAACAGTTGGTGACACCTGAATCGAATCTGAGTCCCAGGGTGTACCTGTGCACAATGTTAATTTCTTAGTTTTGACAAATGTACCATGATTAGCTAAGATGTTTTCCTAGGGGGAGGCTGAGTAAAGGGTATGTGGGAACTTTCTATATTCTGCTATACTTTTTTTTTTTGAGACAGGGTCTTGCTGTGTAGTTCAGGCTGGCTTTGAACTCACTATGTAGCCCAGGCTGGCCTCCAACTCATGGCAGTCCTCCCGCCTCAGCCTCCTGAGTGTTGGAATTACAGGTATGCACCACCACGCCCAGCCTTATTCTGCTATACTTTGAATCTGAAAACTCTCCCAGCGGCCTGCATGTTAAACACTTGGTCCCTAGCTGTAGCTCTGTTGGAAGGCATAGAACTTCTTAAAGGTTGGAGGAAGTTAGGTTATTGGGGGCATACTCTTGAAGAGAATATTGGGACTTGACCTCTTCCCCTCTTTTTATTTCCCTTCCCAGCTGCCAAGAGATGAATAGCTTTTTCTGCCATGTGCTCCTCCCTGATGTGCTGACATTGGCCTAAAATGAGGAAGTCAATTGATCATGGACTGAAACCTCTGGAACTGTGAGCCAAAAACAAACCCTTCCTTTTTTAAAGTTTATTGTCTCACTTATTTTGTTACAGTAACAGGAAGCTGGCTGACACACCTTTTTTGTACATCTAAAGTGATTCCAAAATAAAAAGTTAATTAAAAAATAAAAATACTAAAGGAGGATGTTGGGTAGTCCTTCCAAGAGCAGCCTCTGGGGATCTCATCAGTTCCTGCTGGGAGCCATCATCATTTTGAAATTTCAACCAGGAGCCTCTTATGGCAATCATAATTTTCTCCAAAGGGTGATCTAGTGTTTGTCACACTAGCAGTGTACTGTAGTTTCCTCATCTGCAAAAGGGGGAAAATGATGGTTGTAGTTCCATTTGGAACTGTTGTGGGGGTTAAATGGGTAATACGTGTAGCATGCTTAGAACAGAGCCTGGCACAGAGCAAATCCTCAGCCAGTATCAGCTGCTTCCATGCCCTGTCATCATCACCATTTCCCTTATCATTATAATTAAAACCATCCCCACCATCATTACTGCAGTGCTGTCACCTTCACTGCCATCATCACCATCACATCATCACCACCATCACCCCCCTACCATCATCACCACCACCATCACCACCAGCACTAACACCATCATCACCATCACCACCATCATCATCACCCCTACCACTACCATCATCACCACCATCACCCCCCACCATCACCACCACCATCACCACCACTGCCACACTCCCACCATCATCACCCCCACCCCCACCATCACCACCACCACCACCATCACCACCACCACCACCATCACCACCATCACCATCATCACTACCACCATCACCACCACCACCACTACCGCCGTCACAATCCACACCACCATGTCATTATCACCACCATAACCCCCCTACCTTCATTACCACCACCACCATCATCACCACCACCACTACCACCATCATCACCACCATCATCATCACCCCTACCCCCACCATCATCACCACCATTACCACAACCACCATCACCACTACCACCATCACCACCACCATCACCACCACCATCACCCCGCACTATCATCACAACCACCACCATCACCACCATCACCTCCACCACCACCATCATTGCCACCACCGTTACCACCCTCACAATCCACACCACCATGTCATCATCACCATCATCACCCCCACCATCTTCACCATATCATCACCATCACATCCACCCATACCATCATTGGCATCACCCTCCCCATCATCATCATTGCCACTGTCCTTGGCCAAGTGTTACACCATCATGCTGACTGCCAGTGATTGTGAGGTCACCTTGCCTGCTGAAGTGAGCCACATGGCCCAGCCCACACTTCCAGCCTTATGCCTGGGCCCTCTGGGACCTCCCAATTTGTCCTTCATGAAAATGTTCTGAGGGTGCTGCTGGGGAGGTAACCCTGGCACTTGGGACCCCTGAGCAGGGCCCAGGCTCATGCCCCCACTGCAGGGCTCTCTCACCATCAGTGGGATTGGCAAACTCCTTGGGCACAGCTGCTCCATCGTCCAGCTCAACAGCTTCTAGGCCCACTCGGACCCCTTCGATCTGGACCTCATGCTCTCCTGAAGCCGTGTCGTCCTCTGACCTTGCACTCTCACCTGTGCGACGGAATTTCACCACCCTAGAGAAAAGAGCAAATTGATCAAGATGGCTAGAACTCCCTTCAATGACCTTGCGGCATAGCTTTCAGACAGGTGAATGCTTTTTTTCATGGAGAATTGAATAGTTGGGAACTGGCATTTCTATAAGTTGGGCTGGATAGAGAGGAGTAACAACTTCAAAAGTTATCTATCAGGGCTGCCACGTACAGCTGGACAGATTGGGCACTGCACAACTCCAGAAGGGTCCTATTCAAATGGTAGACTATGTTAAGGAGGATATTCCTGTTCTAGACCTGAATACCATGTAGAAGTACAATCATATATCACTTAACAACAGGGACACATTCTGAAAAGCAATTCCCTAGCTGTGTAAATATCATAGAATTGACTTACACGAACTAAAGCAACTGCTAGGTGATAGAATCTTATGGAACCCCTATCATATATGAGGTCCATCATTGCCCCAAATGTCATTATGCAGAGTGTGACTGTATATTTGGTTCAGAATTTAGACTCAATTATCTGTATGTAACAGAAGCAACAATTTTGGTCACTTAAAACTTACATTAGGGGCCGGTGAGATAGCTCAGCAGTACAAGCGCCTGCCTGGCAAGCGCGAGGTCCTGAGTTCAACTCCTGGTACCCACATAAGGAAAAAGGGCCAGTGATATCGCTCAGCAGCACGGGCGCCTGCTGGTGCACGAGGTCCTGAGTTCAACCCCCAGTACCCACCAAAAAAAAAAAAAAAAAAACTTACATTAGGCCCACAGAATGTTGGTTGCACAGTACTTTTCTTTTTAATTTAAAGTGGATGCCAAAAAATTTAAATTGGGAGTGTTCACATTAAAAAAAAAAAAAAAAAAAAACAGGTTTCCGATGTCTTCCTACAAAGTAGGGTACCTGGCCATCAGGGGCCCACAAGATCTGAGGCTGGACTCAGTGGTTCCCCCTGTAGGTGGGCCATGCACACTACAGGTGACCCATCTACAGATCTCTGGCAGTCCTGACCGCGTTTGCCTCTCATCCTTACATTTGCTCTGCATCTCTCCAACCCCAGCACTTTGCCCCATCTGTCTGGCCCTGTGGGCACTTGAGCTGGGAACCACATGGTCCCACTCTCATCAACTCACCCCTTCAAACTATGCTATTTCTTGTTACTCTGGGGAGAGCCTTGTTTCACATCTGGAAATTTCCTCTGGGACACAGAAGCAGAATCATCTGCCTCCTTCCAACTTTCTCACTCCCAAACAAAAACCCCTACTACCTGCCAGGTTTGAGGTGACAGCACTGACAGCCAGATGAGTTCTGCCCTCACAGCCTCGCAAGGGGGAGCATCTCTATCAGACTTTGAGAAAAGTCTTGGGCGTCGAGGGCATGAGCAGCAAAAGGGCTGTGTAAGTAAGTGGACGGAAACTTTGGTCAATGTTTTTTTTTTTAAGTTAAAAGAGAGCCAGGCACAGCAGCACACATCTATCATCCCAGCACTCTGGGAGGCTGAGGCAGGAGGATTACAAGTTCCACGCCAGCCTGGGCAACTTAGGGAGACCCTATCTCAAAAGTAAAAAGAAAAAAAGAACTGGGGATGTAGCTCAGTGCAAAGGCCCTGGATTCAATCCCCTGTACAGAGAGAGAGATGTAAATACAAAATATTGCTATTATTATTACCTTTTGCATCATCTCCTGTATTTCACCAAACAGTAGCTGGTGCTCTGGCATAGAAAGTGTTTATTTCAGAAGCACGGGGAATTCGTCCTGCTTGGGAACTTACAGAAAACACAGAAGAGAAATCACAGTGACTTCATAAATACTTGAAACCCCAATCCAGGGCAAGGCTGGGCTTGGAAAGGAGCCCAGCGTGGGGCAGGATGGCCAAGTTTGAAGCCTGGGGCTAATATTTCATGTGTCTACCAACACTGCCTTAGAACTGGTACAGAGCTGAGGCTCTGTGCAATCCTAGTTCATGTTTTCATGTTTACTGTGGTCTCGGTCTGTGAAGTTAGGGTTATTATCACCCAATTGGACAAGAAGACTGAGGCTTCTGAAGGGCACATGATTAGCCCAAGGTCATATAACCAAAGAGGCCCGGAGCCAGGGCTCAATCCCAGTTCTTCCTGTCTCAAAGCCTTTGTTCCCACTCAATACAAGGCTGATGCGAGGCTTCTACTTCTCCAAACTCTTCTATAGCTCCCTATTTATTTGTTTGTTTTTGAGAAGGGGTCTTGTTATGTTTCCCAGTCTGGTCTCTAATTCCTGGGCTCAAGCAATCTTCCTGCCTCAGCCTTCTGAGTAGCTGGGACTACAGACACATGCCACGATGGCTGGCTTCTAATTTTTTTCATAAAAATGTTTTATTTTGAAATATTTCAACCATACAAAAGTATATGGAAAGCACCGAGGGGAATATCTTTGCTCCCGCGGTCCAGCTTAGAGACTAATCATGTCTATGAGGTCGAGCCATATGAAACTGACAATCTTCAGTCATGATTCAGCTGACACCGGCCCACCTGTCTCCCTCACATCTTCATAGGTAACACTCTTCCTAGGCCAAGGAGCTCTACATGCCCCGTTATTTGATTTACTCCTCACAATAACCCCAAGAGGCAGAGACTTATGATCATCCCTATTGGAAAAGATAAACACATGGTTGCGCTAAGCCTCACTTTACCTCTTTTGTACATTGGGGACAATAGTTTTGTAGGCTGGGTTACCTTGAAGCAGAGCCTAAAGTGGAGATTCTTTTTATTTTTGGCATTATAAAATATGCACAACATTTTCATTGTACGGTTCTGCAGTGTTAAGGACACTGGCATTGCTGCGTACCCATCTTCACCATCCGTCTCCAGAACCTTTCCATCTTTCCCAATGGAACTCTGCACCCATTAGAGACTAGCTCCCCACTTCTCCCTACCTCACAGTTCCTGGAAACCACCGTTCTACTTTCCATCTCTATGAATATGACTATCCTAGCAACTGTGTGTAAGTGGGGTCACATAGCACTTGTCCTTTCGTGTCTGCCTTACTTTCCTCAGCACACTGCCTTCAAGGCTCATCCGTGTGGTAACGTGTGTCAGAATTATTTCTGTGGTGTTGGAGATGGAACCCAGGGTCTCATACAAGCTAGGCAAGTGGTGAACCACTGACCCGCAGGCCCAGGATTCCATTCTTTTTTTCCAGGTCAATACTGGATATTCTAGAGTCTGCCCATCCATCCATTGATGAAGGCTTGGGTTACTTTGGTGTTTTGGTTATTGCAAATAATGCTAAAATGAACATTACCATACAGAGATGTGTCTGTCTCCCTATTTTTCACCTCTTTTTAGGTATATACCCAGAAGTGGAAATGCTGAATAAAACTAAACTTTTGTGGAATTGCCATACTGTTTTCCACAGTAACTATATCATTTTATATTCCCACCGACAATGGACAAGGGTTCTAATATCTCCATATACCATGAACACTTGTTCCTTTCCCTTTGATAACAGCCACTCTAGTGTCTGGGAAATGGACTCATTGTCTTCCTAATATTGAGCAATATTTCACGTACATTTTGGTCCTTTGTACATCTTTTTTGGAGAGATGTCCATTCAAGCCCTTTAAATTGGGTTGGTTTTTGTGGTTGAGTTGTAGTTCTTTATGGATTTTGGACATTGAACCCTTATCAGATACATGATTGGCAAATGCTTCTCTCATTCAATGGCTCAATTCTTCTTCTGTTGATTGTGATCTTTTGATGCACAGAAGCTTTTTATTTTGATATAGTACACGATGATTACCATCATTGTGAGGGAATTGGTACATGTACATGACACATCTTAATTCTTTTCTCTTTTTTTCATCCCCTACCCCTCCACTCCCTCCCTGCTCCCTCTCCAACTCTTGATCCCCTTCCCATTTGCAAATGCTCTATTTTCACCATTTCCCTCCTTCAATTCTTTTATTCCCATCTCCTTTCCATCTCTCCCCCCTTCCATCTCTTGTTCTCCCATCCACTTGAAAAAGATCTCCTACTTCCTATTTATCTTCTATTTCTATTTCTATTATTTCTCTCTCTCTCTCTCTCTCTCATCTTTTCAATAAATGATACTGGGAACACTAAATGTCCACATGCAAAAGAATGGCCTCAGATTTGTGATCCTCCTGCCTCAGCCTTCCAAGTGGTGGGATTACAGGTGTTTCCCACCATACTTGTATTACCTGAGGGTTTTTTTTTTTTTTTTTCAGTGCTGGAAAATGAACCCAGGGCCTCACATATACTAGATAAGTGCTCAACCACTGAGCTACATCTCCAGTCCTGTTATCTGCACTTTTGTTGTCATATCCAAAATAATCATTGTCAAATGCAATGTCATGAAGCTTTCCCTGTATACACTGGTATCTCGGTTCACGAACTTAATTTGTTTTACGATTTTGGGGAAGATGGCTCCATTTGTGTTTGTGTGGGGAAGATGGTTGTGGTTGTGTTTGTCACCCAATGTGGACTTTGTGAACGGAAGCAAAATTTTGTCAAACACTTTTGTTTGAGAACCAAATTGTTTGCAAACAGAAACATTTGTGAACCAAAGCATTACTGTATTTTCTTCTAAATGTGTTCGTTTGTTTGTTTCTTGCAGTGCTGAGGATTGAACCCAGGGCCTTGGACACACTGGGCTAGCACTCTACCACTGAGCTACATCCTCAGCCCTCTTCTAAACATTTTTTAAGTTTAGGTCTTTGATGCATTTTGGGTTAACTTTTTTATAAGGTATAGGGTGAGTCCAACTTCATTTTTCTGTGGCTATTAATTGTTCCTAGTATCATTTATTGAAAAGACTGTCCTTTCTCATTGGATGATCTTGGTACCCTTGCTGCCCTTCTTGAAAACCACCTGATTCAAGGGTTTACTGACAGTGTATGTGATATCCTTTTACCTTGACAACCAACCTAGGAAGGAGGTACGACTATTATACAATTTTATGGAGGAGAAATCAAATGCCCCAAGAGGTTAAGGCACTTGCCCTAGATCACACAGCTTGATGGAGCTGAGGATTAGTCTGGCAGTCTTTGGTATTAAAGCCCTTGGTTCAAGTCCCTGGGCATCAAGTCTGTGCCTCTCCCAAGCATTCCCATGCCTGGTAGAATAAACATGAGGCCCAAGCTGAGCTGGCCTAGGTGGCGAGGCTTGCCAGGCCTGGAAAATGGTGTGTTCTAGAGCTGGAATCAATGAGCACAGTTCGATGGCAGCCTGGCTGACAGCCCTTCAGGATGCCACCGACTGGAGGGTTCTTGACCAAACAGAACCTCAGAACCCCACAGATCAGGTTACAACACAGCCGGCTTCACCTTGGCCCTAGAAGGTCTGATTCCCAAGGTCTGGGCTGTGGATGGAAAATTTGTATTTCTAACAGTTCTCCTGTGCTGCTGACCTTGGCTGGTCTGGGAGCCGCTTTCCTTTGCCAGTCAGACAAAGGGTTCTGGTGCCCCCTTTCCCATCATGAAGTAGTCATGTCCAGGGACCCAGGCCTGAGCACACCCCCCCAGTTGAGTGCCTGGAACCCAGCCCCCAGCCTGAGAGGCCCAGGACACAGGACTCGACCAAATATTCCTGCACTCTGGAGCTGGGGCCTCCCTTGTAGCTGGAAAGCAGGTGCCACTTAGGAGCAAAGTCTTGGAGATCAGTCACCTTAGACCAGGACATATGCTTAGGAGATGGGCCCCCCGAGGACCTGTTACAAGCCATTTGCTTGCCCAGAGCAGCATCTGAGCCAGGCATGGTGGCACACACCTGTAATACCAGAACTCTGGGAAGCTGAGGCAAGAGGATTCCAAGTTCAAGTCCAGCAAGAACCTGTCTCAAAATACACACACACACAAAGAAGAAGAAGAAGGAGGAAGAGGAGGAGGAGGACAACAATGATGACAACAATAACGACGACAAAAGAAAAACATATTTGATCCAGAATGTGGTTTGTCTGGAGCAACTTTTAGGGGATGCTGATGGAAATTATGGGGTACTTTACAGCTAGGAGTATGCTCCCCACATTTATTTGTAGCATCTGCCGGGATCTGTGGGGTAAATCTTCCATGATGGCCAATTTAAAACTACCAATGGTTAAACGACAGGCTCCCAAAATTCCTGTATATTTAACAACCAATCTGCTCTCTAGAGCTGGTACAAGCAGGCTGTAGCACCTCATGGTAAAGAAACATGAAAATCCTCAAACCACGGATCCGTGCTGCAACACAGACGAACTGAAAACAATATGCTGAGTCTAAGAAGCCTGTCGCAAGAGGCCACATAGTTCTGATTCCATTTATATGAAACGTCCAGAGCAGGCAAATCCATGGAGAGAGAAAGAAGATTGGTGGTTGCCAGGGCTTGGGGATTACCAGGGAATGGGGATCCCTTGCTTAAAGGGCGCAGGGGTTTCTTTTTAGCATGATGATAGTGTCATGAAACTAGATAGAAGAGAGGGTGCCTCAACATTATACATGCAGGAAATACCATGAAATCATGTTTTTAAATGGTTAAAATGATCAATTTTGTATTATGTGTATTTTGCCGACTGAAAACTAACATCCCAGAAAAACCCAACTCTAACCACTGCCATGATGTTACTAGAATCCATTTGTGCCAGGCCTATGGGTGGTGCTGGGATTTCAAGGTGAGCCAATGACTCAGACTCCATCCTGCAGGGCTCACAGTCTCCTAGGAAGGGGACAGGCATTAAAAAGTATATAGATACACAGTGGTGCAGTCCTAGTTATTGGAGAGGCTGAAGCAGGAGGATCACAAGTTCAAGGCCACTCTCAAAATGTAGAATGGGCCTTGCACATTCTAGACCAGCAGTCTGGCTTTGAGCTACATACTAAGCCCCAGAATTTCTTCCTTTAAAGGCTGAATACTTCTCCATCATATAGATAGACCACATTTTGCTTATCCATCCATCTGCAATGGACACTATAGTAATTATGATACATTAAATATTGTGATACATTTTCCTACTTGGATGAGCTGTCTAATCACTTCCCTCCTGAGGATTGTTTCTAGTTTTGTATTATCACAAGCAAAGCTGAAAACAGCATGCCAACAGCAGAAGAGGACATGGCAGCGTGGCTGGGAGTGGGTACTCTGAAGTCAGATGGCTTCGCCAAAGCCTGGCTTAGCCGTTTCTGTGTGACTTCTCTGTGCTTAAGAGTCCTCATCTTAGCCAGGCGCGGTGGCGCACACCTGTAATCCCAGCACTTGGGAGGCTGAGGCAGAAGTATTGCCTGAATTCGAGGCCAGCGTGCACTACAAAATGAGACTCTGTCTCAAAAAATACAACAAAAACAAAAAGTCCTCATCTGTAAAATGGGGCTATAATCCATGTAAAATACTGTACTCTGGATGTATGTGACCCATCACAAGTCCATCTCAGTCCATATCAGCCATTGTTCGTATCACAAACCATCGCCTACTTGTGTCTCTCCCTGTGACGAGTTGCCAGCAGAACAGTTCTGTGTGGGGGCAGAATCTTGAGTGATATCACAAATGACCTTCCAGAACAAGTGCAATGGTTGCTGTCAGTCATGGAGTAGGGAGCCATGGATGTTCATTGAGGAGGTGTGATAGGAGGAGTATTCAAGAAGACAGCATGCCACAGATTCATTCCGTGACATCTTCAGAGTCAAGGGAAACCCTTGACCTTCCCTTCATTCATAAAGGAGAACTGATGATGTATGAGAATATTCATTTCCTTCTTTCCCCTATTGATTCTCTGTGTTTCCATCTTCTATGCCTACCACAGCGGGGGGACTAGTAATGTCATTTGTTTGAGAGTTGCTTCTTGGGTCAGGGAGCCCTACTCATGTGTAGATCTCCATCTGGAGCCCATTTCACAGCACCCTTTATTTACTCCACACTTGGAATGTCACAGCCCCACCCCACCCCGTCAGGAGCTAAAACAGAAATAAAAAGAGCTGGGTGTGGGATATGCCTGTAATCCCAGTACTCTGGCAGGCTGAGGCAGGAGGATCACAAGTTCAAGACCAGCCTGTACAATTTAGCAAGACCTTGTCACAAAATAAAAAAAAAAAATTTTAAAGGCTGGGTATATAGCTCAATGGTAGAGCACTTGCCTGGCATGTGCAAAGCCTGGTATTTAAGCCCCAGCTCTACCAAAACAAACTAACAAAAAGAAGAAAGAGATACTTGACATTAAATTATATTCAGAAGCCAGACCGCATTTTGAATCAGTTGGGTTCCTAAAAGTATTTATCAACCACATGAGCCAAGATTTCCTTATGAAGAAGAAAATGTAATATGAAAGAAAAAGAAAATAGCAGTGACATATGTTAAATATATGAGAGCTCAAAACAGACTGGCTCCTTTGTACAATATATATATATATATATATATATATATATATCACTTATGATTTACCAAAATAGCTGGGAACATTTATTTTACATAATTTTGCTATTTAAGGAAGAGAAAAACTTGAGGAAATAGCTGTCAACTTAAAGATCTTGTTTGTACCATCAGTTTCTTAAATTAGGGCCTGTGACTTGATTACAGTCTTTATTTATTTTATTTTATTTTTTGTGGGTACCAGGGGTCGACCTCAGGACCTCACGCGCCAGCAGGCGCCTGTGCCACTGAGCGATATCACCGGCCCTTTTTCTCGTATGTGGGTTCCGGGAGTCGAGCTCGGGCCCTTGCGCTTGCCAGGCAGGCGCTTATGCTGCTGAGCCATCTCACTGGCCCCTTGATTAGGGTCTTTAGATGAGGAAGTTTTACTCTTTTCATCTGAGCTTCTGGACCTTTATTCCTGAGTTCATGAATCTCTCGGACTGAAAAGGAAGCATAAGCCAACTGTGATGGACACAGGATGGCATTCAGGGTTCTGCAGGAAGACAGGTGGTGTGGTGTAGAAGGAAAGGGAGCCCAGTTCTGGCTTGGGTTTGAATCTCCCTACTTCCACTATTCAGCAGCTGTGTGACCCTATGTGGGTTACTTCTGGAGTTGGTTCCTGGGTGTGGTGGCACACGTCTTGTGGTGGATTGACAAGGGTGGTCAACTTGTGTAACACCCAGCTGAACTGAATCAGCATGGTGCTGGGTGTGGAGGGCCCACCTGAGGACTGTCACCAACATAAAAAGGAGAACTGGAGAGGAAGAGGTGGTGCTGTTGGTTCTCCTGGAGGAGCTTGTCGCGCTGGCTTTCCTGATAGGAACTTGGCTGATCTCATCATTGGAGAGCTCAGGACCTCATTGTCACTGAGGATGGCTGTGGTACTTTTCGGGGGAGTTCTGGTCCTTACTTTGAGCATTGCTTCCTGGCTCCGGTGCAGATCCCTCAGCCTGCTGGCACAGACCCTTCATCCCGCTGGCACAGACTTTCTAGCTTCCACCACTGACCTTTGGGCCTTCCCAGCACAGATCCGTGAAACAGACTTGCATGAGACATTGTCGTGGGCTCTGGGTCTCCAGTTGGACTCGTGGGGGCATTGCCATGGGCTCTAAGTCTTCAGCTGGACTCATGTAGGACACTGCCGTGGAATCCAGGCCCTCAGCTGGATTCTTTGGATCTTTAGTGTGTGGACAGATTTCCTGCACTCTTTTTGTATTTGACTCTTGGGTGTCTATTATAAAATAATCCTATAAATTATGTGTCCTGTATTGTACTGCTTCCCTTGCAAACCCTGACTATTATAACACGCCTGTAATCCTAGCTACTCAGAAGGCTGAGGCAGGAGGATTACAAGTTCAAGGCCAATGTAGCAGGACCCTGTCTCAAACAATTAAAAAAGGGCTGAGGGTGTAACTCAGTGACAGAGCACTTGTTGAGCATGCACAAAGCCGGAGGTTCAGTTTCTAGCACTGAAAAAGGTGGGGGCGGCGTTTCTACCTCACAGGATTGCCATAGAGAGTGTCTGACGAGACTGGCACGATCATCCCATTATTTCAGTGTTGAGGGTTCACTGAGTGCTGGGTGCCGGGACAGAAAGTGGGACAAGTGACCCACCCACACCATAAAGCAGATGCTCCAGCTGGGGACAAGGTTGGTAGTTAGGTCTCTAAATGTAGCATTCCCCACTTGCATATGAATGTCTCTTGTGCAGGAAGCAAAGTGGGGTTCCCAGATAAGGAGGGGCCGTGGTCACAGAAGAACTCCAGAGGAGGCCAAGGTCAAGGAGGTGAGGAGAGTCGCACACAGGTGGGGCAAGGAGCAGAGGGCTGGGCCAGGCGGCACTCTGGGGATCACTGCAAGGACTCTTTGCTTCATCCTGAGATCAGCAGGGTCTCAGGCAGCAGCAAGAGGGAAGAGGCCAAGCAGAGTAGAGGTTTGAGAAAGCTAGGCAGGGGCATTCTCCTGCAAGGAGACGAATAGAGGCAAGGAAGTGCCTTAACATGTAGTTTTTATTGCTGTTGAGGTATGGCAAGGCCAAGAGAGCAGGGGGCAGCTGCCGTTGGAAGGACTTGCTCTGTTATACTTACATGTGCTGCACTCTGGGGGGCTGCACTGTAGGGGCCACACTGTGGGGTCCACACAATGAGGGGCAGCAGGGTCAGTGAGGGTTGGAGGGACTGGCAAGAGCTTTTGTTGTTGTTTCCCTGGAAAGGATCTGTCCAGGTGGGGTAAGCAGGCTCGAGGTAGGCTGGTTTGAGTGACTTCGGCAGGCTCCGGACCATGGGGCCGTCCCGATGTCCTGACTGGCACCTGGTGCTGGCATGATTAGGGCAGGTGGGTGTGATCGAGGGCTCTGCGAGAGCCTGATGAAGAAAGCGACTGGGGGCTACAGGCCTCTGGATCCATTGGATGGCATCGCAAGACATGCTGGCTGGGGAGCTGTTTGCTATCTCTAACAGTCAGTGACCTCTGGAAGGGGCAGTGAGTCCAGGGCCAGCGAGGCCCCAAGATGTCAAGACATTAGAATATAGAAAGCCAAAGGCATGGTTAATACAGAGACATGGCCAGAGAGAGTGCAGGGAGACCAGGGAGGAGGCTGCATCGTGGGTAGATGAGAGGGGGTGGCTTGGACTAGGGGCCCGGGGATGGAGGGCTGACGCCTGTGTTCAGGATTAGTCTTTCTACACCCACTCCCATTCTTCCAGTTAGCACAGGAAGACATTTTCCGGGGGAGACTCATCTGTAGGGCTAACCAGCGAGGCCCACACTCCACGTTTGGGGAACTCGAAACACGGACAACCAAAACCCCTCGGCTGTCCCAGGTACCTCAGGTGTGTGGCATTGGGGCTTCTTTTGGTGTCTGACTCTGTCGATGACTGGGGTTAGATGCTGCGTACTTGAAGCAGCAGAAACTGTCAAGTTCATGAACCTGTGGACTTGCTTGGTCTCTTGGGATACTCTCTGATCTGAAGGGAGGTGCTTGTTCAAGTTGGACTCCAAGAAAAGAGCCTGAACTTGAGGGCAAAAGGAAGAAAGAGGCACAGTTCTATTCAGTAGAAGGAAGGAGGGCAAAAGGAAGAAAGAAGCACAGTTCTACTCAGTAGAAGGAAGGAGGAGCATTCTCAGGCAGAAAAGCCCAGCGATGAAAAAAGCTGTTTAAGGAGACAGTGGACTCCCCTTTGTGAGACGCTTTCTAGGAGGGAAAGATGTCCATGTGACCAGTGCAGGGGTAATCACATTTCATATTTATGCATCGCTTCAGGTGCCAGGTCCAAGTCTGAGTGCTAGAAACTGCCTTATATAATTCCTCCCACAATCCTAAGAGAGAGATGTTATCTCCAGTTTACAGATAAGTAAAAGAGGCTCGGAGAGGTTGCACCAGTTGGTCTAGGTCCTCCAGGTAGAATACAGTGTACCATGAGCCTAGTCTCAGTAGCCGGTACACTTAACTGATCAGCCAATGCTTTTCTGAGTAAAGCCACAAATGTCTCCAAGGAAGAGATTAGAATGCTGATTCCTGGGCCATACTTCAGACTCGATGCTTTTGCATCTTTGCAGAGTGGGGCTCAGGAATCTGAATTTTAACAAGATGTTGACAATGGCCACAGAAGTCTGAGAGTCACCACTTGATGCCCTCATGCCCTCCCTGAATTGGAGAGATGGAATCTGAGAGGTTGGATATGATGTCTTTTAAGATCCCTTCCATTCATGAATGTCTAGAAGTCTATGACTAATAGAAATGTTAGCTCTCTCTGGGTTTTATTTATTTCTATGTTCCTGCCACCCTCATCAACCTGAATAGGAATGTGCTTATGATCTGGATATCTGAACAAGAGGTAGTGATGACAAATGAATAACAGGTGACATTGATGGAGCTCGTACTATGTGCTGGTAGCTCCGATGAGAACTTTGTGAGCATCAATTCAAGGCAACTTTATGCCCTATGAGGTTAGTCCCCTCACTCCCACCACTTTACGGATGACGAGACCTGGGGAAGAAAAGCAACTTGACCGGCGGTACCTACAGAGTTAACAGGAAAGTCAGATTCAAGCTGAGGTCTGACTGAGCAGAGCCTCATGGAGGGGCTGGGCAACCCTTCTGCTGGGAGAACGGGCCTGTGCTGTGACTTCCCAGGTGATTTGTCTTTGTACATTTTTGTTCACTTATTCATTCAACAACCACACAGGGAAGACCTGCTCTGTGTCAAACTGATGCCTTGCCCTCGTGGAACTTAAGTCTTTTGTCAAAGGTACTGAGGAGCATGGAAGATGCATACACTGCTGGGGAAACAGGTATTAGGGATCCAACTGGACTAAAGACAGAGAAGTGAGGTTGAAAGAGAGATCTGAAGATGCTCTGGACCTCAGGACTGAATAATCCGTTGTCTAAAGTAAAACACTTCAGAGCGCTGTTTCTCAACCAGGGCCAATTTAGCCCTCTGGGGGACACAGGCAACATCTGCAGACAACTTTGTCACCATTGGTGTCGAGAGTGGGGGATGGCTTGTGACACTGAGTGGCTAGAGGTGAGAGATATTGCTAAATATTCTACAATGCATAGGAAAGCTCCCTCACAACAGTGCTGTCTGGAGTAAAATGTCAGTAACGTCAAGGTCGAGCAGCCTGCAGTTAAAGACTAAAAGACCACGATGGATCACCGTGACCTAGAATGGCACCAGGCACCGCCCCCGGAGAATTTACCACCACAGGCTTTCAGAGCTCAAAATGCCCTTAAAGGTGACCCACACACCCCATATGTCTTAGGGGAAGTTAAACAAAGTGTTCAAAATCACACAGTGATTCACGTGCAAATATGCATAATTCTTTTTCTTTTTCTTTTTGTCTGGTGTTGGGAATCAAACCCAGGGCCATATGCATGCTAGGCAAGTGCTCTACCCCAGAGCTTTACCCTTAGCTCTAATCTGTTTTTTTGTTTGTTTGTTTGTTTGTTTGTTTTTGGTTTTTTTTTTTTTTTTTTTTTTTTGTGGGTACCGGGGGGACGACCTCAGGACCTCGCGCACCAACAGGCACCCGTGCCGCTGAGCGATATCACCGGCCCCTTTTTCGTATGTGGGTTCCGGGAGTCGAACTCGGGCCTTCGCGCTTGCAAGGCAGGCGCTTAAGCCGCTGAGCCGTCTCACCGGCCCTGTTTTTGGTTTTTTTGAGACATGGTGTTGCTATGTAGTTCAGACTGGTCTTGAGCTCACTATGTAGCCCAGGCTGGCCTCAAACTAGCAGCAAACCTCCTGTCTCAGCCTCCCAAGTGCTGGGATTATAGGTGTGTGCCACTGTGCCCAGCATCTTTTAGACAGCCCAGTGAAGACCCAATGGCTGAGGTTATAAAGCCACTGTCTAGTCGAGTGGGCCCTGGAACAACTCTCTCTAAGACCTAAGGCTACACAAACCATGGCCTCTTTGCAAGACCTTCTTTCTTTGGCCTCCAAACTGTTCCCCTTAAGTCACTGAAATCTACATCCCCTGGAGAGAAGCTGGCTGGCAGGAAATGCAAATGTGTTTGAAAGGAAGGGGTAGGAGCAGTTCTGAATTTGAAATAGCAAAGGCTTTAGGGGATTACCTGTATGGGTTCCCCCGGCTACCGCAATGATGCCCTACTTTTTGTCTGGAGTGGGTGACAGTCAATAGCATTTCTCCTTGTTGGCCAAGGATCTTTTTCTTTTGTCCCACTGAGTTTTAGAGTCAGGAGCCAGAAGCCTCATGGATGCCTTTGCCACTTACTCTGGTCCTGTGTCTCTATGCAGAAGTCTCCTGAGTTAGAGAAAACAGACCTGCTTCTGGCTTCTCTAGAATTCAAATACAAATCCTTTCCAGGTTCATCTGGGCCCAAAGAGTTTACCTGGGACAACTGCAAGCACAATAGTCGTGTAATCGTTGAAGCATTATTCACAACAGCAAAAATGGAATCAACTTATGTGCCCATCAATGGATGAATGGGTAAAGAAAATGTGTTACATGCCCGATGAAATGCTATTCAGTCATAAAAAAGAAAGAAATCCTGTCATTTGTGACAACACGGATGAACCTGGAGAATACTGTTAAGTAAGCCAGGCACAGACAGACAAAGACTAGATGGTCTCACGTATGCGTAGACTCTGAGAAAGTTGAACTTGTGGAAATAAGATCACAGAATGGTGGTTACCAGGGGTTTGGGGTTAGCGGAAGGAAGTGTCTGTCAAGTGGTACAAAGTTTCAGTTAGAGGAATAAGTTGAACAGATCTATTGCTCAACTTGGAGGCTATAGTTAACAACAATGTACCTGAAAATTACTAAGAAAATAGATTTTAAGTGTTCTCACCACACACACACACACAGCTTGAGAGGTATTGTATATACTAATTATTATTATTTGTTTTTGTACTGGGGGTTTAACCTAGGGCTTTCACATTGAATCACGTTCCTGGCCCTTTTATTTTATTTTGAGATGGAGTCTTGCTAGGTTGCCCAGGCTGGGCTCAAATTCACAATCTTCCTGTCTCAGCCTCTCATAGTGCTGGGATTACAGGCATGTGCCACCATGCCTAGCTTTATATTCTAATTACCTTGATTTACCCATTTGACAATACATATTTCAGAACGTGTTGTACACAATAAATATGCATAATTTTTGCCAATTAAAATGTTTTTGAAGAATAGTCATGTAGTCAATTAATCAAAGTACCATTCTTCCAACCTTCCTGAGTCAAAGGGGATGGGGAAACAGAAGAGCAAATGTGAAGAAAGAAGCTACATCTTATCTTTCAGGTGGACTGAGATGTTCAGTACCCAAATGTAATAATGATGGTCCCAACTGGCAGGGAAAGTAATACAGAGGATGGGTGGATTTTTTTGCTTTCTTATTTATAAAGTTTTCATAACCCTTTGGCCTACATAGACTAGTCTAGTCTAGAATCCAATAATCCAGCACTAGATGAAATCTACAGGAATGTCCCCCACACTTGGGATATGCCAGGTCGCTACCATTGGAAGCTCTCACTCTAGTAAGGAAAGTTGGACACTATACAAGATTGTGTAATATTCCATTGCATGAATATTCCATATTTTGTTTATCTATTTACCTACTGATTGATATAGGTTGTCTCTATGTTTTAGCTGTTGTAAATAATGTTATTATGGAGAAGGATGTACAAATATCTCAAGATCCCACTTGTAATTCGGGTTATTATGGATGCTTAAGTCCCTTATCTAAAATGGCATGGCATCTGCATAGAACCTATGCACATCCTCCCACACACTTTAAATCATCTCTAAATCATCTGTAATACCTAATATGATGTAAACACTATGGAAACAGCTGCCCCACTGTATTGTTTTGGGGAATAATGATGAGAGACAATCTACGCGCATGTTCAGGGCAGATACAATTTTTGATTCATGATCGGTTGGATCCATGGATGTGGAATCACAGATATGAAGGGCTGATTGCGTACCCAGAAATGGAATTTCTGGATCATATGGAAATCTATTTTTAATTCTTTGAGGAACTGTCATACTGTTTTTCATAGCACCCACTCTGCTTTATACTCCCACCAACAGAGTACAAGAATTCCAGTGTCTCTATATCCTTCCTAACACCTGTTATGTTCTGCTTTGGTGTGTGTGTGTGTGTGTGTGTGTGTGTGTGTATGAGAGAGAGAGAGAGAGAGGACTGCAGAGGACTGCAATTTTAAAGAAGATAGGGTGAGTTTTGGGGAGAAGGTGGCATTTGACACTGACAAAGGTAAAGCCAAAACCCTGGAGAAGAACCTTCTGGGTGGAGGGAATGGTTCCCACTGAGGCAGGAGCCTACCTGACAGGTTTGAGGAACAGCAGGGAGGCTGGCATGGCCTGCAGCAGCATGAATAGGAGAAAAAGTGGAAGAGATGAGGTCTCTTGAGCCTGGGGGTCATAGCAGAGGTGGAGAGAAGGGCTTGGAGTCTTGGGTGAAGCTTAGAGGCAGGACTGACAGGATTTTCTCATGCATTGAAAGTGACATACAGGGCCGGTGAGATGGCTCAGCGGCTTAAGCGCCTGCCCGGCAAGCGCGAGGGCCCGAGTTCGACTCCCGGAACCCACATACTAAAAAGGGGCCGGTGATATCGCTCAGCGGCACGGGCGCCTGCTGGCGCGTGAGGTCCTGAGGTCGACCCCCCGGTACCCACAAAAAAAAAAAAAAAAAAAAGAAAGTGACATACAGGAGGGAGAAGGAAGTCTAAGTTGACTCCAAAGGTTTTAGCCTAAATGAGGTGGGTGGAGTGACTATGATCTGCAATGGGAGAAGCCAGAAGAGGAGCAGAATGGAAGAGAAATGAAGAGTTCAAGTTTGGATATGGCCTTCACACCAAATCAGACATTTTCTTAGTGCTCTGCAAAGGAGACTACAGCTTCCAGGTGCCTTAGGACCTGAGCAAGTTGAGAATGGCAGGAACAAACCAGAATGGAGGAACCTCAGCAACGTTCACTGAGCTCTTGCCTTGAACCAGGCCCTGCACTGAAAGCATCCCAATGATCAGCTTCTCACTGCTTACAACAGCACAAACTCATAGGTATGAGTGAACTTCAGCTTTGTAGGTGAACATCCAGTCTTTGAGAGATGAAGTCACTGGCCCTAAGTCACCTCAGTGGCAAGTGGCAGAACCACAGTTTGAACCCAGTTCTGCCTGACTCCAATGCCACATTTTACCTCTGTTGCTGGCTAAACCCAGCAAAAGCCAGGGAAAAGTTCAGTGAAGTGTTGGACTTAAGCTCTATCTTGAAAAACAGGTTTTGTAAGAAAGGAGAAAGAGAGTGCATGTGAAATCTAGTCCTAACTTCTTGTCACCTACTGCAAGGCTCTGTATGACCAGGTCCCTTCTGTCCTTTGCAGTCTTCCCTTGAGCTAATTGTTCATTATGCTCCATTGATCATGGCACATCAAGCTTTTTCTATTCAGGCCTTTTACCCATATGGTTCCCTCTGCTGGAATTCTCCTCATCCCCTCTCTTCTTCTTTTTCTGGATGACTCCTACACATCTCCGGGAGCTCAGCTCAAATGTTACTTCCTCAAGGAAGTCTTCCCTCGTTCTTCCCCTTCCCCATCTAGAAGTAGTCTCCTTGCACTGCACAAGCCCTTGATAGCTCTTAAGACAATCCCTTCCTTATGTGTGCGGTGATGTGTTCAATGTACACCTCTTCCACCAGACCAGTGACGTCCAGTGGAATTTGGGAAATTATTGCAACTATGGAAGTACTCTAGACTTATGCCACCCAATATGGTAGCCTATTGGGCATCTGAAATGTGGTATTTGCTTTTTGTTTGTTTTTGTGATGCCGGGGATTGAACCCAGGGCCCTGTGCATGCTAGGCAAGTGTTGTTCCACTGAGCTGCAATTGGGAAATTATTGCAACTATGGAAGTACTCTAGACTTATGCCACCCAATATGGTAGCCTATTGGGCATCTGAAATGTGGTAAGTATTTGCTTTTTGTTTGTTTTTGTGATGCCGGGGATTGAAACCAGGGCCCTGTGCATGCTAGGCAAGTGTTGTTCCACTGAGCTGCATCCCCAGATCAGAATTTGCAGTGTGAATATATGAAATTACTCAAGTACTGATTTTAAAATTTTTTACATATTTATATTATATACTATACCCTATAAATTATTTCATATATAAAGTAGATAATTTAAGTTTAAATCTAAATAGCCACATATAGTTAGTGGCCTCCAAATGGGACAGTGGAGGCCTAGACTGTGAGCCCCTCAAAGGCAAGAACTATCCTGTCTTATTCAGTTTTAGAATCCCTTGTACAATGGGTACCCAATTAAACCATCGAATAAATGAATGAGTCAGTCAACATGTATATCCATCAATGTGGTCTGGAAAACTTAGTTTCAAAAAATCATTTCATGGGTTGGGGATACAGCTCAGTGGTAGAGCATTTGCCTAACATATATGAGGCCCTGGGCTCAATCTCTAGCCCTGGACAAAAAGAAATTATCCTAGAAGAGACCTAAAGAAAACAATTACTTGTACATGGACACACAATAAAGCAGAAGTGGATACAAAATCTCAGCCACTTGAATCTCCTATTTGTGACACTTCCTGGGTGAACGGCAGGTGAAAGGAAAGGGGAGTTTGTGATTTCAGATGAACCATCCAGAGCTGTGTGAAGGTGCCCCCAAGTGCAAGAAAGGATAGTTTGCTTGGGCACCCTCATGCCCTTTCCCCCTCCCTCGACCCTGTAAACTACTTAGTGGCTTATAATTTATTAACACCTGGCCTCCCAAGGGACTGAGTCCATTCCAAAGTCTACTCTTGCCAACCCTTTACAAGGCGTTCAGGGTTTTTAAAAAGCCATATTGTTCTCAGGAAATCTGTTGCCTGCAATCTGTGCCTAATATATGGGGGGGGTGTGGTTTAAAAAAATCTCATTCGTGATTGTAACCCACTCAGATTCACATGGCTCTTTCCTTTAGCCTACTCCTTTTTTTTTTATATAGATTGAGGTCAGTGCATTTCAGGGCTAATTTTCACTTCATTCAAATGCAGTTTGGAGTTTTCAAATAACGATTTTTGGGAGCCCAGCAATAGTGAACCCACATACTTTGTTTTTCTAATGATTTTTAAGTGTAATAACAATATAATAGCTAATACATGTTATTTTCTGCCTGCCAAGCATTTAGCATACATTATCTTATTTGATCTTCACAATAACCATATGAATCAAGCACTATTATAATACCATTTTTGGGAGGGATGCTGGAGATTGAACCTAGTGTCTTGTACATGCTCTACCTCTGAGCCACACCTTCACCCCATGATACCAGTTTTACAGCTGAAAACCTGTGTCTTGGAAAGGTTAACTTATTTGCTTAAAGTAACACAGCTGGCAGGGTCAGGATTTGAACCCAAGTATGGCTGACTCAGAGCAAATGTTCTCAAATGGTACACAATTTAAACTCTAACTGATATTATGTGTACTTATGTCTACAAAACATCAGAAAGAATAATCAAGAAACAACTCTGGGTAATAAGACTGGAGTTTGGGAAGAGGGAGACTTACTTTTCATTCTTGTGCTTCTCTCTGAGTTTTATTTAGTATGTTAATTTTATTTATAATATATTTATATTAAAATTTAAATTAATTTTTTGTGGTCCTGGGGATTTAACTTAGGGACTTCACAGTGGGCTACAACCCTAGCCTTTCTATTTTTTAAATTTTGAGATGGGGTCTTGCTAAGTTGCTATGTAGCTCAGGCTAGGTTTTTGATCCTCCTGCCTCAGCCTCCCAGAATGCTAGGATTACAGGTGTGTGCCACCATGCCTAGCTCTAAATTAACTTTTTTTGCTAGTACTGGGGATTGAACCCAAGGCCTTATGCCTGCTAACAGAGCACTTTCCAACTGAGCTACATCTAAAAGCTAAAAGCTAAATTAATTTTTAATTAATTAATTTTTTTTTCACTCTATCACTGAGTTAGCCCCTTATTTTTACTCTTTTTTAATTAAGGAAAGAATTGTCATAATAATAGCATGTCTATGTATTAGATTAATTATATACAAATCTTTTACAAAATTCATATGCTCTGACATTGTTTGAAAATTTATATCAGTAAAACTAAAGTTCCAATATATACAATATTCTTATTCTCAGCGCTAAATTTTGTAATTCAATTTTTGAATTATCTTTATTTTGGGATGATAGTTCAGTTTTTGAACATATTTATTTCCAGTGAAAGTGGTTTATTTCCCTTGAGAGATTTGCACTCATTCATTTACATTTTTATCTATTCATACATCGACCTCTGGCTGTTATAACTAGGCATGCTTCAGCATTTGTGAAATAATACTGTATTCACAAATCACGCTATTTGTGGATCAATTAATAAAAGCTTAAAAGTAAGATCTAAATTAAGTAAATTTTAAAATAAAAATTAATTTCGGGCCGGTGAGATGGCTCAGCGGCTTAAGCGCCTGCCCGGCAAGCGCAAGGGCCCGAGTTCGACTCCCGGATCCCACATACGAAAAAGGGGCCGGTGATATCGCTCAGCGGCACGGGCGCCTGCTGGCGCGCGAGGTCCTGAGGTCGACCCCCCGGTACCCACACAAAAATAAAATAAAATAAAATAAAAAATAAAAATTAATTTCACACTGATATAGAAGTAAGCATTGCAATCCCCTTCTGTACCCAGAGCCTCAGAGAGCTGTATCAGTCACACTAAAAGTCACTTGGGAGAATTCTTTAGGAGCTCAAAGAACAAAATACACCATTTTTTGAGTCAAGAAAATATACATATGATACACATTATTGTTAATAATGTATCTTTCCAACAAACCCAAATAGAATCTACTTTACCATCCAAATGGCTAGTGATTCTAAAAATTAAAGCAAAACCCACCAGAAATATGCTTTTTAAAATGCCCCCTCTTAGACTCTTGGAATTCGCTTAACAAAATCACCATCTGCTTGTGGTAGAAAAAATCTGTAAGCCCTGTACAAGGTCCCTGTTCATTCCATTGCCTGGTTATATTCTCCCAGGATTTTTGAAGCAAATCTGGCATTCCTAAAAAAATTCTCATCCTCAGAGGAGCATATTCCTGATATTCCCAACAGCGAGGCTCACTCCAGCTAGATGTTCGAAAACCCTTTCATTCAGAAGAAGGCAAGAGGTTTCAGCGACGCCGGCGCACAAACCTCTCTCACACACTCCATAAAAGACAGGACTTTGCCCAAGCCTCTCCTCTAGGAAGGAATCTCAGCTTTTTAGAAACCAGTTTGCAACATCGCATCATTCATTTCCAAAAGATCTTGCAGAAAAATTAGGAATTTCACAGCACAAGAGAAGGGCTGGAAAGGACCCAGGTCACCGCACAGACTCATCAATTCAGTCCACATTTCCAAAGAGCAGCTAACGCTTTCATCAAACCCAGACCTCGCAATTCCCTTTAGGATAGAGAACAATTAAAAGGGAAAATATGATACCCGTGGCTCCCGGTAGGATCCTGACCGATCTGAAAAATGGAACTGAGTCAGACATACAGAAGCTGGGTTGCCGGGTAGGAAAATGGCTTATCTGCTCCAGGCCTAATTCCTTCCCTTGAAAACAGTTCGCTTTAAATTCAGGAAGCCATGCAGAGATGCACCCCCTGCAGCTTTGCGTTTCTTAAAAGAAAGCCTGTCTGCCTCTCGCTCGCCCCCAGGGTACTCACGGCAGCTGCCTGAGCTGGAATAAGTCCTCCTCCATGTCCGCGCTGCGCCAGGACGAGCCCTTTTCATGGCCTTACATGGTAGTGGCGGATGAGGAGGGTTCGGGATTTCAGCACCGGGACGCAGGACAGCTCCCGCGCAGCGTCCTCCCTCGGGCGGCAGCTGCTCGGGGGAGGGAACCGCCGGGAAGCAGCCCACGAGACAAAGCCGCCGCCGCCAGGAGACCGCGGCGAGAGTGGGCGGAGAGGAGGAGGCGGGGGCCGAGCAAGCTGCGCGGAGAGAGGGGGCAGGGAGAGCCCTTCTGCTCAGAGCAATTCACAGCTGCTCTGCGTGCGGCTGGTGGTCCTCGCCGCTGCCCACAGGAACATGTGAAATGGCTGTCGAGGTAGCAATGCGGCCCCTTTGCCAGATGATGCCTGTCTCTGAAAGTTTATTTGTAGGGATTCCCTAATGTAATCGGTGTAATAGTCCGGAAGCCCACGTTGCTATAACAAACACAGAGTATGAATTTTAAAAAATACAGATTTGGCATTAAAGTACTGTTTATTAAGCACCTACTGCGTGCCAGGCATTGCATTAGGCACTTGGACATATTGGACTCAAGGTCTAGTGAGAGGAATCTAGAAAGAGGTATGTTATGTATGAGAAGGCCAAAGATAACTCAATTCATTCACTCAACAAACATTATGGAATGACTTCCAGAATCCTGACTCTGAGAAATCCAAAACATTTGAATAAGGCAAAGTTCTGGCTTCTGGTCTTTCCTCTTGTTCAAGGGTCCCCCCACCCACCCCTCCCACTAGACTTTCTGTGCTCAATAAATATTTGTTGAATGACTCTCAATTCTGTCCCAGACCAATTGAGCCCAACTTCCTGGAGGTGGGACCAGAGAGTTTTTTTTTTTAAAGCTTCCAACACCTCCAAGTGAAAACCTCTGGTCTAATGTGAATAAATGAAGAGAAGAGAAATTATACAACAGGAAACTACAATAATGACCTGTGGCAGCAGCTGGCAGGAAGTGTGAGAATGATGACTGGAGATTCACATAGAAATAAAAGAAGAGGAGATTCTTTCTTCTTTAGTGTTGATGGTGGGGGGGGGGGATTGGGAGAGGACACAAGAAAGCCAATCCAGAGAGATAGATCTTTAGAAGATGGGAAAAGGACCAAGAGATGGAGGAAGGGGGAGGGGGATCAGGGGAAGGGGATGCAAAGAGAATTACTGTGTTGTGTACGTGTACCAACTCCCCATGATGAATGTAATCATTATGTACTGCAAACATGTAAATAAAAATAAAAATTTTTTTAAAAAGCCAATCCAAGGCCTGGAAACAATTTCACATCAACCACACATCACAATCTCACACCAGATCCAAAACAATAATAATAATATCTTGAAAATCCAGATTTGTGTATACCAAGAGCCCAGGTATATGTGTCGCCCCCATTGTTCCAGTGGATGTAATAGTCTTATGGGGTAGGTATGATTTTTATGCCATTTTAAAGATAAGGAGGGCTGGTGAGATGGCTCAGTGGCATAAGTGCCTGCCCAGCAAGTGCGAGGTCCTGAGTTTGACTCCCGGAACCCACATAAAGGGAAATAAAGGGCCGGTGATATCTCTCAGCGGCACAAGTGCTTGCCCAGCAAGCGCAAGGTCCTGAGGTCGACTCCCAGTACCCACATTAAAAAATAAATAAATAAATAAAAAATAAAGATAAGGAAACAAGTCCAGAGCTGGACAAATAACTTGCACGAGGGCCTTTGGACAGGTGGAAGTTGATATGAAATTGAAACCCGGTCAGTATAGCACTTACCTAGCATCCCCAAATCCCTGGGTACAGGAAAGAGGAGAAGGGAGAGGAAGAAAATGAAAGAAACAAAAAGAAACAAAACAAAACAAAAATAACACAGTCAATCTGTCTCTAGAGCCTGCATCCTTAAGTGTTAGGCTTTTTTGAGAGTTTCAGAAGAAATCATCTTTTGTGGACATAACAGGAGAAATTTGAATTATTAAACAAGGGATAACTTGAAATAAATTGATGAGACAATCATGGAATGGTAATAAAAGCTCAATTTATTATTCATCTAGCAAATATTAATTAAACTACATCCATAGTTTGTATCAACTTATTCATGGCTACTTCTGATCTCATACTTAAGCGTCAGCCACAGTTTGCCCCCCACCAATCATTTCTGAAAGAATCTGCCCTTCCACTTCTTTGCATTACATTTGGTGTCACAGGACTTCTGGCAACAGCTCATTGGTTCAGGAGGGGGATACCAACCTAAAGACATCCAATCTAAACATTTGTCCATGGCTATTTTTGCATAGCCATGGAAGGAGGGTGGGCAGTCTGGTACCCTTTCCATGATACACTTAAACATGTCTGAGTTACTATGTGATCCAGAAATTCCACTCCTATATCTGACTCCACGTCTATATTCCCCAAAGAATTGTAGGCAAGGATTCAAGCAGATACTTGTACACTAATGTTGACAACAACTTTATTCAGAACAGTCAACAGGTGGAAACAATCCAAGTGTCCATCAACAGATGAATGGATAACAAAATGTGCTAATGTATATTACAAAGAATATTATTCAGACATTTACTAGAATGAAATATCCTGGGCATAGAGGCACATGCCTGTAATCCTGGCACTCTGGGAGTCTGAGACAAGTTCAAGCTCAGCCTAGGCAACTTCATGACTTGGCAAGACCCTGCCTCAAAATATAAGAGCAGGGGCTATAGCTCAGTGCAAAGGTCTTAGTTTCAATCTCCAGTACTGCCAAAAAAACCTTTTTTTTGATAGATACTACAATGTGGGATGTACCTCGAAAACATTACACTAAGAAATGCCAGACACAAAATGACAACTATTGTATAATTTCATTCATATGGGGTACCTATAATTGGCAAATTTATAAAGATAGAGGTTAGCAACGGAGGAAAGAGGAATGGGGAATTACTCTTTAATGGGTTAGGGAAAAATTCATGGAAATGAATAGTGCTGCTGGCTGTACATATTGTGAATGTTCTTCATATCACTCAGTTATATGCTTAAAAATTGGCTAAAGGATGTAAGATGGTGAAGTTGCTATGAAAAACAGTATAGAAGTTCCTAAAAAAGAACTAAAATGAAAATTACCATATGATCCAGCAATCCCACTTCTTAGTATATATCCACAATAATTGAAAACAAGATCATGAGGATATATTTGCACACCAGTGTTCACTGTGAGGTAGAAACAACCTAACTATCTACTGACAACTGAGTGGATAAAGAAAATATGGTGTACACATAGAGTGGAATATTATTTGGTCATAAAAAAGAATATGTTATACCATGGATGAAACAAGGATGGGCTGGTGAGATGGCTCAGCGGCATAAGCGCCTGCCTGGCAAGCGTGAGGGCCTGAGTTCAACTCCCGGAACCCACATATGAGAAAAGGGCCGGTGATATAGCTCAGCGCCATGGGCGCCTGCTGGCACGTGAGGTCCTGAGGTTGACCCCCGGTACCCACAAAAAAAAAAAAAAAAAAAGAAAGAAGGACATTATCTAAATGAAATAAGCCAGTCATAAAAGATGAATACTCTATGATTCCTCTTATATGAGGTATCAAAAGCAGTCAAGCTCATAGACTCAGAAAAGTAGAGTGATGTAATTACCAGGCCTGGAGGATGGGGGAAATAGTTATTCAGTGCATCTAGAATGTTAGTTTTGCAGGATGAAAAATTTCTAGGGATCTGTTGCACAACAATGTGCATATAGTTTATACTACTGTACTATACACTTAAAAGTGGTTAAAATGTACAATATTTATTTATTTATGTATTTATTTCAGTCCTGGGAATCAAACCCAGGCTCTTGTGTATGCTAGGCAAGTGCTCTACCACTGAGCTACACGCTCAGCCCTAAGATGGTAAATTTGATGGCACATGGTTTTTTTATACTGCAATAAATGAAACGGTTAAAGTGTAATTTCATGCCATGTGTATTTTACCACAATTAAAAAACTGCTGAAAATGTTAGCATAACCTATGAGCAGCCATGCTATATAACACTAAAACAGTTACTTTTCTCACTTGTGTGTATTTGTATTTGTGTTGTCATTGGCACAACTTAACCACCTACTGAATCACTTCCTTTATGGTGATCTTTAAAAGACTTAGCTTACAATAACTTTTGACTCTTGCAATGTGAGGTCACAACCCCAGGAATAATAGCTAATCAGTGTACTCTTTCATTCCCCTCCTTCTTTAAAGATGGCTCAGCGGCTTAAGCGCCTGCCCGGCAAGCGCGAGGGCCCGAGTTCGACTCCCGGATCCCACATACGAAAAAGGGGCCGGTGATATCGCTCAGCGGCACGGGCGCCTGCTGGCGCGCGAGGTCCTGAGGTCGACCCCCCGGTACCCACAAAAAAAAAAAAAAAAAAAATAACTACCTCCATGAGATGAGCTCTACATATCCCAGACTAAATTGATAACAGTTCTTCCTTAAAATGAAGCATCTTTTAATATGCTCCCACCACATCAAAAAGAATTTTTTGTTTCTGTTTTTGTTTGGAGACAGGGTCTCATTAAGTCACTATGTTGCCCAGGCTGGGCTGGAACTCGAGAGCCTCCTGCCTCAGCCTCCCAGATGCAGGGATTACAGACATGCAACACTACACTCAGCTGGGAAGATAATTTTTTAAGATGTGAGAATAATCTTGAACAAGGAATTTCTTCTGATTTACTATCGTATCCCTCATTACACTAAACCTCCGAGCTTTGTATTGTGAACATTCAATAAATGGCTTGATAAATTGAATCAAAACAAACTGATCTCTCATTCAGAGGAAAAGGGATCCATGGAAAGTTGGGAGAATGATTTATATGAGGAGCAGCAAGTTGGAGGTCCCTAGGTAGAATGACCAACAACTCATTCTGGTTTTTCCAGAACTTTCTAGTTTTAATACTGAAAATTCCATGTCCTGGAAATTCCTCAGTCCCAAGCAAATCTGATATTTGGCCGCCCTATGACCATAAGTCAAATCTGGCATAGACATGTGTTTTGAGTAGCCTGAAAAGTTAGAAAAATTACTTTAAATGTAAGAGTTAATAAGCCAGGCATGGTGGTGCATCCCTAGAGTCCTGGCTACTTGGGCCCACAAATTCAAGAGTAGGCAGAGTAGCATAGCAAGACCCTGGCTGAAAGAAAGAAAGAAAAGAAGGAAGAGAGAAGGAGAGGGAGAGGGAGAGGGAGAGGGAGAGAGAGAGAGAGAGAGAGAGAGAAAGAGAGAGAGGCAAAGAAAGAAGAATGAATGAAAGAAAAACAAAGGAGAAAGAATGAGAGAAACAAGAGAGAAAAAAGAAAGAGAGAGGAAGGGAGGGGTGAGAGAAAGAGAAAGACAGAAAGGAAAAGAAAGAAAATTAAAATTATAAAACTCTTTAAAGAAAGCATAGGGCAATCCATTCAGGACCCCTGCTGTCTCTCAGGAGCTATCCTATTCGCCATTCCTATTTCTCATTCCTTTTCTCCAATAAATTTTCCTACTCTTAAAAAAAAGAAAGAAAGCATAGACATAGATCATCATGGCCTTGGGTTAAGAAATGGTTTCTTAGACATGATATCAAAAACACAAGTTAACGAAAGGAAAAAATAGGTATATTGGACTACATCAAAGTTAAAAACTTTTGTGCTGTATGTGATGGCATCAAAAAAGTGAAAAAATAATACATAGAATGGGAGAAAATATTTGCAGATCATACATCTAGTAAGAGACATGCATTCAAAATACTATAGAAAAACTCTTATAACTCCATAATATAAAGATAAAGAACTTACAGAGAGCCCTTCCTGGTCCTCGTCACGGTCCAGGAAGTTAGATTTGTAAACCCAAAAGGAAGTTATTGGAATTCTACCGAGTTAATTCCAATCTACCACATCCAATGCAACCCACGGCGAGAATAAAGACACTAAGACATATCTATAGTTGTGGGGAGCCAAGGGGTCCTAAGTCCCGCCAAGATGGTGGCTACTGGGACAAAGGCCACGACCCAGGCCCGAACCCTGGTTTTTATTAACTCTGAAGGAGGGGAGTGGCTTGGGGATGAGTGACTGTGAGAGTGGCGGGAAGTACGTGAGTCTCAGGAAGTACATGAGTCTTGTGAGCTGGGCTAGGCCTGAAAATCACCTTTGCAAATGCAGAGGGAAGTATATGCAGAAGGAGTAATCTGCATAACACAATTCAAGATAGTATCTAATGTTTTGGGGTCAGTGCTTCAGCTCTGATGTGTAATCTTTTATGCCCTGAGAAGTCATAGCCTCTTTCTCGAGGCTCGATCCCAGCCGACAGCATGGAGCACGGCTCTCCATCCCGCCAGGCTCAACCATGTATTGGGAGCAAAGGGCGGGGAAACACAGGCCTGTGGCTTTGCTTCAAAGACTACATATCAGGACCTCGGCTGGACCTATTTGCATTGCCTAAAGCCAATTAAAGAGATAAGGAAAAGTCCTAGCCATATTTGTACATATCAATAGGTGGAATTAGGGCCAGGTTCAGTCAAGATGGAGATAGTTGCTCTTCTCTCAAGGACAGCCGTCCAGGTGGTACCCCACAAGAACTCAGTTTAAAAATGGGCAAATGGGCCAGTGAGATGGCTCAGCGGCATAAGCGCCTGCCCAGCAAGTGCGAGGTGCTGAGGTCGACTCCCAGTACCCACATAAAAAAAAAAAAATGGGCAAATGATCTCAATAATCATTTCTAAGGTAAGATATATCAATGGCCAGTAAGTGTATGAAAAGGTGCTTAACTTCTAGTCAGTCAAGTCAAAACCCTAATGATTACCCAGGCACAGTGATGAAGACCTGTAATCCCAGATATTTGGAAAGCTGAGCAGCAGGATTGGAAGTTTCAGTCACCTTGTGGCAATTTAGTGAGACCCTGTCTTAAAATAAAAACTAAGAAGGGCTGAGGATGCAGCTCAGTGTGAAGGCCCTGGGTTCAATCCCTAGTACCACACACATATAAAAGAAAGCTGTACGGAAATATGCATAGTATTGCTACTCATAATAACCAAATATTAGAAATAAATAAAATGTCAACTGATAGAATGGATAAATATCTTGTGGTATATCCATACAATGGAATATTATTATGGCTATAAAAGATATAAAGTGCTGGTTCATACTAAAACATGGATAAAACTTGAAAACACTGTGTGAAGGGAAGTAATTGAGACACAGAAGGCCACCTCATGTGATTTCATTTACATGAAATGTCCAGAATCAGCAAACCCCTAGAGACAGAAAGTAGGAAAGTGGTTGCTTAGAGTGGGGGTGAGGATGTAGCATTTCTTTTATTTGTTTTTTTTTTTTTTTTTTGTGGGTACCGGGGGGTCGACCTCAGGACCTTGCGCGCCAACAGGCACCCATGCCGCTGAGCGATATCACCGGCCCCTTTTTCGTATGTGGGATCCGGGAGTCGAACTCGGGCCCTCACGCTTGCAAGGCAGGCGCTTACGCCGCTGAGCCATCTCACCGGCCCATAGCATTTCTTTTAGAGGGGACCGAAAATGTTCTAAAATTAGATGTGACCATTGCACAATTCTGTGAATATTCAAAAACACATTGAATTGTACACTTTAAGTGGTGAATTAGCTAATTATATACAAACAAGCCACTTTTAAAACTTAATTACTTTTAAAATTCATTTCCAACATTTAACTAAGAGATTTCACATAGAGGATTATCAGCTTCTTGGGCAAAGGGAGGCAGCATCCCTCCACTGGGCCTGCGTTTCTCTCTGGACAAGAGCAGCCAAGGCCCCGCAGTGGACGGCCCCACACTGCCCAGCCCAGAGCAAGCATCATACACTTATATTCCCTGCCTCCTCTCTGGAAGATTTCAAGGGGCACCACCTGAAAACTGGGGTACATTCCTTACCATACCCAGTAGACACTGAACCAAAAACCTTAGAAAATTAATTAATTGCCTTAATTTGTACCTTTTTTCTTAGAAGCATTGACATTTTTTTTAAAGCAGTGGTTTTCACCTTGGAGTACATGTCAGCATTCTGGGGAGGGTTTGTTAATCCAGATCACGGCTCCCCCACATCTCAGAGTTCCTCATGCATCCCGACTGGTGTGAGGCCTGAGAATTTCATTGCTAACAAGTTCCCAAGTGATGCTGGGAATTGGGACCATGCTGAGAACCCCTGCTGTAAAGATATAGTTGGATGGGATTATCAGCCAAGAACAATATGGGCATGTTTGTTTGTACCTCTGATCTTTGAGACATCCTTGGGCAGATACAGATGTCATAAAGGCCAACACCTCCAGCCAACCACATTACCCATCTGTCTGGGAAATGGGAGTATGCCAAAAGCTAGACGGGTTTTATTTCACACCAGAGCAATGCATCATGAGTTCCCCCCTCAGATTCTTAAAACGAAACTGGATATTTTAAAATAGAGGCTGAAATAGAGACTGACAAGCTGCCTCTTAGCCTGAAATATGGAAAATAAAAAGCATTTGTTATGTATAAGCAGTTCTCCAATCAACTGTGTCCTAAATCCTATTTTTTTAATCAAGCTGATATTCTACTAGTTAAGAAAATGGCACTTAATTTTTTAAAAAGAAAGTCCCTGGTTTAAGTTTATAAAGAGGTATGTCTTTTTATTCCCCCTCAGAACTTAAATCAGATAAAAAACTAAAAGGGGAAAATAAATCTTTGTTGCTAGACATGCTAATGGATGATACTTCCATCTGGATTCATTTCCAGGTCTCCAGCCCTGTGCTGGGAGTTGTTAATCGCCTCTTGACTATCACAGAAGCCAGCAGAAAGGAGAGCCCTGGTTAGGAAGTTAAGCCATTGTTCAAAAAATGTAGAGGTGTGCAATATAAAAGGGTTCTTTGGTAGCATATCCAGCTTCTCCATGAAATACAGGATGTATAACTGATGACCCTAAAGAGGGCAAAGAGGACAACTGTGACCTTAGTTTAAAAGACAAACTCCAAAATGCTCCCAATAAATCCCTGATCTGTCAGATGTTGTTCTAGAAGGCTTCAAAATAAGCAAGAGGAGGAGACAAATCAGCAACCAGTAAACCTGCCTGGACCTAAGGAAGTATCTATCAAACAGTCTAAGGCTTAAAGTGTCTAAGGCACCGCCATCAAACAAATGGTGGTCTTCTATCCATGATATCGTGACTTGTAACTTGTGTTTTCATTTTCACTCAAAGTATTTTCTAATTCCCCTTGTTAATTCTTCTTTTACTCATTGGTTATTTATAAATGGGTTAATTTCTACATATTTATGAATTTCCCAAGTGTGCATCTGTTATTGATTTTTCATTTCATTCCAAAGTGGTCTCAGTGAGCATACTTTATATGATTTCAATCCTTTTAAATACGTTGAGATTTGTTTTATGGCCAAACATATGGTCTCTATTGGAGAATGTTCCATGTACCATTCAAGAAGAAAGTTATTCTGCTGTTGTCTGTTAGAAATAGTTGGTTTATAGTATTGTTTATTTTCTATTTCCCTGCTAATCTTCTATCTAGTTGTTTTATCCAATACAGAAAGTGATATATTCAAGTCTCCAATGACTACTCTCGAATTGTCTATTTTTCCCTTCAATTCTGTCCTTTTTTCCTACTGCTATTTTCTGAGGCTCTGTTGTTAAGTGCATGTATGTTTACAATTGCTATGTCTTCTTGGTAGATTGTCCTTTTATTTTTGCTTTTTAAATTTTGAGATGAGGTCTCAAAAAGTTGCTAAGTTTTTCAGGCTGGGCTGGTACATGTAATCCTCTTGCCCCAGCTTCCCAGAGCACTAGGATTGCAGGGATGTGTCACCATGTCCAGCTGGAATGCATACAGACAGTAAAATGTTCATGATAGTGAAACCAGTTAACACATTCTTTTCTCAGTACTAGGGATTGAAGCCAGGGACACTATCGCTGAGCCAGATCCCCTTCCATTTTTATTTTTTATTTTGTTTGTTTTGTTTTTGTAGTTCTAAGGACTTTTCACATGCTATATAAGTGCTCTACCACTGAGTTACATCTCAGTCCTTTGAATCCCAGATGGGACTCAAAATTGTGATCCTCTTGCCTCAAAGTCTCAAGTCCTGGGATTACATGTGTGTGCCACTATGCCCAGCTACATAATTACTTTTAAGTACGTATCAAGAGCAGTTAAAATTTACTGAACCATAATCCCTAATATAATTTGATTAACTTTAAACCTCATGTTGTACATTAGACCTCCAGACTTGTTTACTTTACATAGCTTCTCTTTTGTATTGTATCCTTTGACCCACATCTCCCCATTTTCTCTTTCCTGCCACAGCCACATGTGGTAACCACTGTTTTGTTCTCTATCTCTCTGTAATTAAGCTCTTTTTCAAATTCCACATGTAAGTGAGATCATGCAATATTTTTCTTTCTGTATTTCCAGGTCCATCCATGCTGTGGCAAATGGCAGGATCTTTTTTTTTTTTTTTTTTTAAGCTGACTAATATTCAACTACATGTATATATACACATTTTTTATCCATTCATCTGTTGATGAGCATTTAGGCTGTTTCCATATCTTGGCTATTGTAACTAACACTGCAGTGAACGTGGGAGTGTAGATGCCTTTGTAAGGTGGTGATTTCATCTACATTGGGTATAGCCGAGAAGAGGGACTGCTGAATCACATAGTAGTTCTATTTTTCATTGCTTCAGGAACATCCATGGTTGTATCAAACTACACTCCAGTCAGCCACATGCAGAAGAGATCACAAGGTGACACAGGAAGCCAGGGAGACTCAGGGGCCACGAGTCGCTCTTCTTATGACAACCTGCTTTAGTAAGAATCAATTCGTTCCCTGAGACTAGAATTAATCACTTCTGAAGATGATGTTCCCGGGAATCCCATCACCTCACACCAGGCCCCACCTCCTAAAGTTTCCAGCACTTCCATCCCCACACTGGGGACCACGCTTCCAGCACATGACTCTCTGGGGGACAAACCACCACCAAAACACCAAGCTACCACACTCAACTTCCCTTACATACTGCTTCCCATGACAAAACTCTCAGAAGAGACAGCAGAGAAAGAACCCAAAGTCTCTTCCAGGAAATGGAGTGACTGGTTCATTTTTGCTCTTAATGAGCCTCCCTGGGACTCTGTTTCCTTATCAGTCAAAGGACCGGCCTCTTATGGCTTTCTCAGTTAAGGGCCTTCAGAATTAGAAAAGGAAACAAATGTGGTTTATTCAACCATGTGATTCCTTAAGATCAAATGCTCCGGGAAGCAATGTGCTAAGTAAGACTTACAGGAGAAGAGAACTTTGAATGTAATTTAACCTGGGGGAAAGAAAGAATACAGTCACCTTTTGACAACACAAATTAGCATCAAATAGGAGAAAACAAGCACAATTAATTATATCCATATTCCTGGAAGCTTGTATGGACTTGATGATTTAAGAAAATGAATGTAGGTGAAGTGCAAACTTACCACATAAATTAAGTAAAGACTACTCCACTGCATGTAAACTATTTTTATAAAAGAGTTATAGCATTCCTTAAAGAGCTACCCTGGAAGACTTAAGGGTGATTTTGTGTTTGTGAGGATCTGAGGCAAGAAAGCTTAAAAGCTGGGTTTTAGGATTCCTCTGTCAATTGGAGATCAATTAGAAAAAGAATTTGCTACAGGGTTGCAACAATGCAGAACTATTGCACAAAGAAAAAGAAACATAATCTTTCCTTTGAAATTACTTTCCTGGGCTGGTGAGATAGCTCAGCGGCATAAGCACCTGCCTGGCAAGCACCAGGTCCTGAGTTCGACTCCTGGTACCCACATAAGAAAAAAGGGCTGGTGATATCGCTCAGTGGCACGGGCGCCTGCTGGTGCACAAGGTCCTGAGTTCAACCCCTGGTAACCACAAAAAAAAAAAAAAAGAAATTACTTTCCTAATCATAAAAAATGCATGATCATTATAGAAACAAATAATACGGAAAAGCATTCAGAAGAACATAAAAACTGCTAATCTCATCACAGAGAGCTATCATGCGCTTCCACTTTGGGGTTGTATGTGCCCAATCATTTTTCTGTGCAGGGACTCTCATTCATCAGTATCTTTTTACAAATTTGAAATCATATTTGTGCTATTAGATGTCTTTCTTTCTTCACTCTGTATAACTTTCTAATGATCATTTTTGACAAGAAAGAAATGTTAATTTTGATGTTGTATTCCTCCATATATTTCAAGTTTTAAATTTTAAATTACCTTTTGAATAAATAATAGATGCATATAGTACAAAACTCACCGAGGGCAAAAGAATGCCCTTCCCTGTCCTGGCACACTGTTCCTTTACCGGAGGTAAGCAAAAGTCTCAGTTTCTTGAGTATCCATACATTAGAAACACTCGTTATGTACTGTCTTCCATAAATGTTGACTTTTTTTCCACTATTTTGCTCTTTACTGTTTTCTCTTAATAGTACATCTTAGATTCTTCCTTAACAGTACACAGGGCCAGTGAGATGACTCAGTGGCATAAGCGCAAGGTCCTGAGTTCAACTCCTGGAACCCACATAAAGGAAAAAAAAAGGGCCAGTGATATCGCTCAGCAGCACAAGCACTTGCCCGGCAAGCGCGAGGTCCTGAGGTCGACTCCCGGTACCCACATTAAAACAAAACAAAACAAAAAAACAGTACACAAACAGTATATAACAGTGCACAAAAAGCTGACTTCTTGTTATCATAACTACACAGTATGCTGCTATGTATCTCATAATTTTGTAGGATATTTAGTTCACTTCCCAATTTTTACTAATGAAAACAATGCCACAGAGCATTATATGCAACGGTGAAAGACTGAAAGCCTGTCCTTTACAAACAGGAACCAGGAGAGGATGCCCACTTTGGTAACTTCCAGTTAACATAATTCTGGAAGTCCTAGCTGAAGTAATCAGATAAGAAAAGGAAATAAAAGGCATCTAAATTAGGAAGAAGCAAAATTGCCTCTGTTCTCAGAAGATATGTGCAGAAAACCCTAAAGATCACACACGCATGCACACACACACACCTGTTAGAACTAATAATTTAATTCAGCAAAGCAGCAGGATACAAAATCAATGCAAAAAAAACAATTATATGTCTAATCTCACTAAAAGTGAACAATCTAGAAAGAAATTGCAAAAATAATTCCACGTGCAAGGATTACAAATTCAAGGCCAACCTGGCAATTTAGTGAGACTTTGTATCAAAAACAAACAAACAAACAATAGGGTTAGGGATGTATCTTGGTGGTAGAGCCCTTGCCTGGCATGTACAAGGCCCTGGGTTCAATCCTCAGCACTGATAAGAAAAAAAAAAAAGCAAGACATATATTTAAAAGACATAAATAAATAGAAACCTATTCCATGACCCTAGGAAGAGAAAACATTGCAGTTCAAGTCCAAAGGCCCCTGCTAGGTGGGTTCCCTCTTGCTTAGGAAGATGACAGGATGTATTATTTAGCTTTCCCATTGCTGCAAAAAAAGACCCATTATCTGAAGCTTAAAGAAGGGGAAGCTTTATTTTGGCTCACAGTTTCATAAGATTTAATCCATGGCCAGCTGGCTCCAAGGGAGAAATAACGTGGGGGAAAGGCAGATGCTCAACCCACAGCAGAGAGAGAGAGAGAGATTCACCCAACAAAGGCGCCCCCATGACCCACTCCTCCAACTGGGCCCCACCTCATAACAGCACATCTGGCTATGAACTCATCTATGAATTAATCCACTTAAGAGAATAGTGCCCCATGATTCAACCACCTTCTGAAAGCCTCACCTCTGTACAGACAAAACTTTTGGGGGCCACTTTAGATCTAAATTATAACCCAGGCCTTCAACTGAATGGATAAGGATCACTTACATTATGAAGGGTAATTTACTTTACTCAAAGTCCATGACTTCAAATGTTAACCTTACCTAAAAAAACACCTGTGCAGATACTCTGGAATATTTGACCAAATATCTGGGCACCATAGTCCAGGCACATTGACACTTAAATTAACCATCACACCCAGGGAAAAAGATGAATTGAAGCTAGGTGTGGTGGTGCCCACCCATAATCCCAGCACTCAGAAGGCTGAGGCAGGAGGATCGCAGTTGAGTTCAAAGCCAACCTGGGCTACACAGTGAGTTTGAGGCCAGGCTGAACTACATAGTGAGACCCTGTCTCAATATCCCACCCCCATAAAAAGATGACTAAATTCTTTTTTTTTTTTTGTGGGTACCGGGGGGTCGACCTCAGGACCTCGCGCGCCAACAGGCACCCGTGCCGCTGAGCGATGTCACCGGCCCCTTTTTCGTATGTGGGATCTGGGAGTCGAACTCGGGCCCTTGCGCTTGCAAGGCAGGCTCTTACGCTGCTGAGCCATCTTACCGGCCCGAATTGACTAAATTCTTACAGTCAGGCAGCTGGGAGTTTGGGTCTAGGCTTAGAACCCAGGATTTCTTTATTTTATCTCAGTTGCTAGGCTGACCATATATTTGGAGACAGTATCAGTTCATGTCTGTTGCCCCAGTATAATTACTAGTGATACTACCTTTTACTCCTCCAAGCATCCAATATGAACAATGAAGGTGATCATTTTTTTTTTTTTTTTACCAAGGAAATCCTCAATACCACTCAACATTTATTAATCTAAGACTTGATGCTTAACCTACATTTCATCCACTTCTGGCCTTAAGGTCAACCCATAAACTTGGTTAGAGAGGAGCATGAGTCAATTCCAAAAATGTGTTGCTGACAGGATTAGGACCATGGCAAGAAGAGCAATGAGAAAAAAACAAACAAAACAAAACAAAACAATGACAGAAGTGTGTGAGTCCTGACATGCTGTATAATGCAGAACAGAATAGATTTCTATGTAGTAGGTGTTATGTTATGTTTTATGTTATGTTATATTTTATGTTATGTTATGTTTTGGGCTCCAAAATAACCAAATATGGAAACAATGAATAAAAATGCTTGTAGTATTTGAATCATCCTGCTGTTAGCCTCTCTGCCTGTGGACAAAAGTGAGTATTTTAGTGTGTGGAAGCATCTTGTTTTTCTAGAACAGACACTAAGACCCAAAGCTGTGGACAAAAGGGACAAATGCTACATATCCTAAGTCATAAGCATGGCCAACCAGGGCTCTTCATTTGGGCCAGACTTCTCTCTAGGGGCCTCCTAAGAGAGGCCTGGGTGAGTGTGGCATCCGAGGAGAGAAGCAACCCAGGTCTGTACTAAAGAGAGTCTCCCAAACAAGGGAAAATGAGAGTCTCTTGCCTCACACATAACATTAAGCTCTAAAGACTGTCCTTTGTGATGGAGTTCATTGTTCTGTTCACAGACAATGATTACTTTTTAAATATCAAAAACTATCCCATTTGCTTCTAGATCTTTCTTGTGGCTTTGTCTGACAATCCTTTCCCAAGTCTTTCTTCGGAGACAGGAAACGTGGAGGTGGTGGTAGAGAGGCCAGGGTTGGGAGTGGACAGGGTGTCGCCAGCTCAACTTCACTTCTCTGTCCAGGCAACTCCTCCCTCTATAGTTACAGAGAAGATCTTTGAGCCACATGTGAGTTTTAAACTAAAAAATAGAGTTGGGGATGTAGTTCAGTGGTAGAGTGCTTGCCTACCATGCACAAGGCCCTGGGTTTGATTCCTAGTGCTGAATAAAATAAAAATAAAAAATAAACAGGACAAGGGCTGAGGATAAAGCTCAGTGGTAAAGCATGTGCTTAGTATGTGTGAGGCCCTGAGTTCAATCCCCAGCATCAAACATTTTACAATTTTTTTTTTGAGACAGGGTCTCGCTATGTAGTTCAGGCTGGCCTTGCACTCACTATGTAGTCCAGGTTGGCCTCGAACTCACAGCAATCCTCCTGCCTCAGGCTCCTGAGTGCTGGGATTACAGACGTGTACCACCATGCCTGGCAGCATCAAAATTTTTAAAAAAATAAACAAGATAGTAATTTAAGTATTAAAATGAGATATATCTCTGAAAGCAGCTGCCATCTTGGGGCAACTGAAAAACTGTCATTTCAGATATTTATTCTGAGCAGTTGATGCTCCCGCATAAACCATTTACCTGAAGACTAATCTCAGCAGCTGAAAGATTGCTAAGGTTCTGACTGGTGAGCTTGTCATCTCTCAAGGTGCCACAGACCCTTAATCTGTCTGGCAGATGTCAGAGCTGGAGCCTTGGTGCAGGGTTATAATTATAAATTAGTAGTGCACCCTTATTTGTAAGAATATTTATGAGGGGGCCGGTGAGATGGCTCAGTGGCATAAGCGCCTGCCTGGCAAGAGCGAGGGCCTGAGTTCGACTCCCAGAACCCACATACGAATAAAGGACCCGTGATATCGTTCAGCAGCATGGGCGCCTGCTGGCACGCGAGGTCCTGAGGTCCACCCCCGGTACCCACAAAAAAAAAAAAAAGAATATCTATGAGCCAGTGACAGCTATACCCTACGGGTTACCAGGCAATAGAAGAAACTGTTAATGAATCCTCAAATTATCATCAATTTAATCAGTGTAATCAAATGTCATCGACTTGGAGGTACTGTTATTAGTCATTGCAAGAATTAAATGACATAAGGCATGTAATATGCTCAAAATGTTTGTGAATTGACTGATTTATGGGTATTCTATAAACGCCATTATCTAAAATCATCTGGATTATAGATCCTTGAGATTGGCCATTAGGATAGCTGAGTACTCACCCAGCAGGCTAAAGCAATGGTTTTCCAAGTGCAGACTGCAGGCTCCCTGGGGGTACACAAGACCTGTGCCTTGGTTATTAAACTATTTTATAGTAGTCCTAAGAGATGATTTATCGAGCCGGTGAGATGGCTCAGCAGCGTAAGCGCCTGCCTGGCAAGCGCAAGGGCCTGAGTTCGACTCCCAGAACCCACATACGAAAAAAGGGCCGGTGATATCATTCAGTGGCACGGGCGCCTGCTGGCGCACGAGGTCCTGAGGTCGACTCCCGGTACCCACAAAAAAAAAAAAAAAAAAAGAGATGATTTATCTTTCTCACTCTCATCCATTCATGAATGATGCTAAAGGTTTCCAGTGGCTGCACATGTGATAAGATCATGGCTTCAAAGTCCCATGGAATGTATGCTTCCAGGTTCCTGAGTTCCAAAATGTTCTCAGTTTTGGAGAATTTGGGCCATGGTTGAGATGATGAGGTGCATCTGTCATCCAGGAGAACCTGGCGTGTTCTGAGGGGTGCTCTAGGCCATGGAATGTAGCTGGAAAGAGGCCGAGGCTCTCAAATTATCCCTCTAAATAGTATTTTTTTGTTTTTGTTTTTTAGAGACAGGGTCTTGCTATGCAGTTCAGGCTGGTCTTGAACTCACTATGTAGCCCAGGCTGACCTTGAACTCACTGCCATCTCCCTGCTTCAGCCTCCTGAGTGCTGGGATTACAAGGCATGTGCCACTGTGCCAGGCAATAGGATGTTTTATCTTAGTGCCTACAAAAAAAAAAAAAAAGCAACAATGGTTATGCCAAAGAGGGCAGCCTATTTGCCCAAGGATAAGGCTATTAAGAAGTTTGTCATCAGAAGCATAGTAGAGGCTGCCACTGCCAGGGGCATTTCCAAAGTGAATGTCTTCCATGCTTACGTACTTCCCAAGCTCTATGTGAAGCTGCATTACTGTGTGAGTTGTGTTGTTCACAGCAGAGTGGTCCAGAATTCATCTTGTGAAGCCTGGAAAGACCAAACACTTCTACCTGGATGATCTCATGTCTCTACTGTGGTATTGATTACATGACTGCATGCATTTGTCAAAACTCATAGAACTGTACACTGAAAATGGGTGGATTTTACTGTGAAAATTATATCTTGATTTAAAAAGCAAAATTTTTTCTCAATTTTAATTCCTAATAGGCTAAATAGTTAGATACAACTCACATAAACAAAAGTTTTCAATAATGTTTATGAAGAAATCTTGTGACCAAAAATGTTGAGAACCACTGCACTAAGGCATAGATTTCTTTATTGAAGCAGTTGTAATTACTCAGTCTGGAGTAGAGGAAAGTGATTAAAAGGGAGGGTGAAATCTGTCTGACCTTTGTGCTCTATAGATGTGCTGAAAAATATGGTAGCCACTAGCCACATATGATTATTTAGCACATGATAAGGTGGCAGCCCATGGGTTTGGGGTGTAGCTCAGTGGTAGAGGCCATGCTTAGCATGTTCATGGTCCTGGGTTCAATCCCCAGCACCACACACACACAAAATGGGTGGTCTAAATTGAAATGCACTTAATCCAAAAGAAGAAGGTAAGTTATCTTATTAATAACTCTTTGTAGATATGACTATTTTGGATATAGTGGATCAAGTAAAATATATTGTCAAAGCCAATACCTCTTGCTTTTTACTTTAATGAGATTACTAAAAATTTTTAAAAGTTACCCATATGGCTCTTCCTATTGGATGTGCTTTCCGGAGATATCCAGACTTGCCTGCCAATTTCTCATCCATCTCCTATAAGATGTGTTAATGCCTTACCGCTTCTCTAAATTTCTTGGGTTTCCTGGAAAGCAAAATGTGGGTAATGTTAGTGTTGACTATTAAATGTGAATAATGTGACAATACTTAGCAATATATACTTAGCAAATAGGTAAACAGTAAGTTTGATGGTCCTTGTTACCAAAGACACTGGTTTCCCTATTGATGCCTTCGGAAACAGGTCACATCCTTATTAAGGGCCCTCTCTGGCAACCTGTCCCCCCTCCCCCCATGACAGTAATAATGCTTGCAGAGGGCTGACTCCACTTTCGGGCAGGGAGGCTTCCCTCTCCACACTTAAAACGTGACCCAGGGTCGCTCCTGAAAATGGAGTATCTTCATCTGTAGGTGGAATCTCGGCAAAATCTGGAAACGAAGCAGTCCTGGGCCGGGGCGCCTCCCTTAGCAACTGACGCCTGCGCCCGTTGTTAAGGGGGAAAGGAAAAAAAAAGACGTGGTCCGTCCGCTATTGCTCTCCGCGGATGCTACTTCCGGTTTCCCAGGCGCCTGTCCTTCGACCTACCTTCACCCGAGGAGGTGGAATTGTGACCGTGGGTTCCGCCGCCTCGGGAGCCTTCGGAGCCCTCGGTCCGACTGCCAGCCAGGTGGCAGAGGCGACGGGGGTGGCGACAAGCCTCCCGCGCTGCCGCGATGCTGCGCTCCCGGGCGGAGGCGGCGAAGAGCGCGGCTGACAGGGCGATCCTGCGCTTCCTGCGGGCTGGGGCGGCCGTCAGGTGAGCTTCGAGTGGGGGCGGGGCGGCTCGGGACGGGGGTTTCAGTCCAGGCCTGTGGCGGCCTTTTCACACGCAGTCAGGGTTCCCCATGCGCCGGAGGCTTCTACATCCTGAAGGGTTGGAGCCCAGGCCCTGCGGCGGGAGGGGTGACGGGCCCTCAGGGCTTCTAGTCCGGCGGCAGCACCAGTTCGGTCCACACTCGCCAGCTCTGTCAGTGCCCTCAGCCCCCGCCATTGCTTTCTCCATCCCGTCAACGCCCCAGGACTAGGAGGGTCCCTCTGTGTTGTCCAGGCCCCTAATTCTGTTAGCGCCCCCCCAGGCCTCTTAGCGCCTGCTGGGCCTGTCAAGTCCCCTTAATCATTCTAGGACACCGCCAATCCTTCTGGACCCTCCAGTCATATCTGTTCCTGGATCACCAGGGTTCCCCAATCTTACCAGGTTCCCCAGTCCACCCATGGCTGTCACAATGTTAAAAGTGCCCCAGGCCTGCAAGATACACCCACATTTTGTCAGTACCCCCATTTTTTTCAGGCTGCTCCCCCGTTTTGCTAGGGATCCCCACTTCTGTCCCTCTTGTTAGTGTGAATACTCTTATTTTATAAGGGTCCTTGAATTAGTTACAGCCCTTTAACCTGTTAAGGTTGCCCAGTCCTATTAAGGCTTAAAGCCCTTCATTCCTGCTAGAACCCCCCAATTGGCTGCATGCCCAGTCCTATCAGTCTTCATTTCTCTCCTTTTCACCCTCCCGAAGGTGCTGGGCCACAGAGCTGAGCACCACACCCCCATTACTGACCCTAGATGACTGAGACCTGTTGCTCAGGTTGGCTTCCTCTGGAACTGGAGCAGTCTAAAGAGCTTATTATTCCAGGGCTAGAAGCCTTCAATGGCTATCCTGTCCAGTGTCCTCATTCTGTAAATGGGAAATGGACCTTGAGCTGGCCTTGCCTGTGGCCCCACAGCTGATCTGATAACAGAGCTAGGAAGAGAAGCCAGATCTCTTTGCTGCCAGGTCTCACCACTCTCCTCAGGATGTCATTTTGCAGAGGAATGGAGCTTGCAAAGTTGCTACTTACCCTGGGATTTTTGTCCCTTGGGTTTTCTTCCATGCTCTGCTGAGGACCTGACAAGTCCCCTCTCCCATCCCTTAGACACGGTGCCTTCTGTTCTTTTTGTGAACTTTGTGGTTTTAAGCACAGGCTTTGAAGCTGGACAAGCATGGGTTCAGAGCCATATTCCCTTACTGTGACCGAGTCAGTCATATCTCCTAGTTCCTTCATCTTTAAAAATGTAATCGATAAGCTGGGCATGATGGCACATGCCTGTAATCCTAGTACCTAGGAGGCTGAGGCAGGAGGAATACTGTAAATTCAGGCCCAGCCTGGGGTATATAGTGAGCTCAAGGCCAGCCTGAACTACATAGTGAGACCTTGTCTCAAAATAAAAAAAAAAAAAGTGGATGGTAGTAGAACTAATTGCATGAGGCTGTTTTCAGGATAAAATTATCACTGCTTGGCATAAAAGTATGCACCTGCAAATGAGTGCTTGATGGGGATCTTTAAAGCACTGGTCAAGGGCTTTAGCCCTTCAGTGATAGTCCTTTATTACCTTTCCAGGCACTTTGGGGACATATTGTGTAAAAGTCAGCATAGTGGACTGGGAATATAGCTCAGTAGTAGAGTGCTTGGCTAGCATGTACGAGGCCTTATGTTTGATATTCAACACCAAAAAAAAAAATTCAGCACAGTGTTGCATTAAGAAAGTTCAAAATAAGCCAGCCATGGTAGCATTCATCTATAATTCTGGCATTCTAGAGGCTGAGGCAGGAGGATTACCATGAGTTCAAGGCCAGCCTGGGCTACATATGAATTTGAGGCCAGCCTAAACTACATAGAGTAACCCTGTCTCAAAAAACCAAAAAAAAAAAAAAAAAAAAAAAGTTCAAATGAACCTGAGGTTATAATACTTAATAGTTACAGGGACTGGGGATGTAGCTCAGCGGCACAGTGCCTGCCTGGCAAGCGTGAGGCCCTGAGTTCGACTCCTGGTCCCCCCACCCCAAAATAGTTATAGTAGCTAATGTTTATTAAGCTCTTACCTACGTACCCTATGTATTAGTGCTTATTTAATGCTCACTACAATCCTATGAGGTAGGTCTCATGTTAGTCCCCATTGTATAGATGAGGAGGCTGAGGCTTACAAAGTAGAATGATGCCAGGAACGGTGGCACATGTCTGTAGTCCCAACACTCAGGAGGCTGAGGCAGGAGAATCATTGCAATTTCGAGAAGCTTGGACTACATAGTGAGTTCAAGGCCAGTCTGAACTACATAGTGAGACCCTGTCTCAAAAAACGAAAAACAAAAAAATCAAATCAAAACCAAACCAAACCAAAGTAGAATGATGGCCGAGGACCTAGCAAAGCCAGGTTAGAGCCAGGGTAATGTGATTCTGCTTTCTTAACCAAGTCTGTGAATATTCTGTCAGCTCTGCCTCAGAACAAGTTTATCTGAAATCCATTCTAGGACAAGAGGAAAATGCTGACTGTTGTAAGACAGTCACTGTTATCACTAATGACTCTACTGAGTTGAGATCAAAATTATATTCACATGATCCAAATATTACACACACATATCTATATATCTGTAGCACATCTATAGGCATATATCACACACAAATGTATACATATATATGGTTTGCCTTATTTACTAGAAATACATAGCTTTGTATAAAAGTAATGTTTTAAATTACTGGTAAATTTTCTTCATTTGTAGTAAAAAAAATGACTTCAGTGTTTAAGTGAAGGCTAAAATTAAGAACTTAATTTTATAAATATTTAGGAGATGTTTTATTGTAATTTAATATTCTAAAAGAGAAATGATTTGTGTATATCTGCTACAGTATTCAGTCATTTAGCAAATGTTATTGAGAATCTACTATGTGCTGGGTATGATCTAGATACTTCTGATGCATCGGTTAGTACAAAAGACAAAGATCCCTCCCCTTAGGGACTTTGCATTCCAGGTGAAAGAGACAGACAACAAAGTAGTGAATAAGTGAATTTTATGTTAGAAAATGGTAAGTCCAATAATAAAAAGAAGGGCTGGCGATATAGCTCAGTGGCACAGCGCCTGCCTGGCAAACACAAGGTCCTGAGTTTGATTCCTGGTTCCAAAGAATAAGAAGAAGAAGAAGAAGAAAAAGAAAAAATAGAACCGGGTAAAGGAGGCCAGGAGTGCAGGTTCCAGCAGTGTGTTCAGAATAGGCCTCTTTTAGCAGTGAAGGGAAATAAAGGTGAGAGAGGGAGCCAAATGGTGATGTAGGGGAAGAGCATTCCAAGCAGAGGGAGCAGCAGTGCAAAGGCCCTGAGGTCAAGAGTATAGGCTGCCAGGCGTGATAGCACACGCCCATAATGCCAGCACCCTGTAGGCTGAGGCAGGAGGATTGCTGTGAGGCCAGCCTGGACTTTGGAAGGCTGTACTTTGTCTTGGATTTTTATTTTTATTTTTATTTATTTATTTATTTATTTTGTGGGTACAGGGGGTCGACCTCAGAACCTCATGCACCAGCAGGTGCCCGTGCCGCTGAGTGATATCACCAGCCCTTTTTTCGTATGTGGGTTCTGGGAGTCGAACTCAGGATGTTGCGCTTACCAGGCAGGTGCTTATGCCGCTGAGCCATCTCACCGGCCCTGTCTTGGATTTTTAAATCCTAATTTAAACATCCTGATTCTCAAAACATAATACTATTCCTGTATATTACCGTAACTTTAAAGGTACGTATTTGGTGGGTTATTTTGACAAGATGGTATTCTACTTACCTATGTCTGTATATTCACATATTGTGTTTGTGATAAAGGAAGACAGCAAAGTTACTTTCTTTTTTAGGTATAAAGTCATGAAGAACTGGGGAGTTATAGGTGGAATTGCTGCTGCCCTTGCAGCAGGAATCTATGTTATTTGGGGTCCCATCACAGAAAGGAAGAAACGTAGAAAAGGTAAGAATGGGGCCCCTGCTTTGTGGTCTCTGGACTTGACTGATACCTGTTTATCTGAAAACAGTATGAAAGGCTGGGGGAATGGGTCATTTTTTGTTCTCTTGTACCTTTAAAGGGAATGAGGACTTTAGTTGTGAAACAATACTTCCACATTGACTTATTATTTTCCACCCCATTGTAAAAAGATTTCTATTTGCGCACCTCTGAGGACTTGAGTTTAAGGGATGTTTTGTAATGTGGCTCAGATTAAGTTTTCTCATTAGTATGACAGTTGTGGTTTTCGTAGTACACCTGACTATTTCATGCATCTGTAGTTTCTCTGACTTTTTGCTAGTAACAGTAAAAGTTTCAAGTTAGTTTGTTCATTAAAAAATCTATTTCATTATTTTATTTATTTATTTATTTATTTATTTATTTTTTTTTTGTGGGTACCGGGGGGTCGACCTCAGGACCTCGCGCGCCAGCAGGCGCCCATGCCACTGAGCGATATCACCAGCCCCTTTTTCGTATGTGGGTTCCGGGAGTCGAACTCGGGCCCTCGTGCTTGCCGGGTAGGCACTTAAGCCGCTGAGCCATCTCACCGGCCCTATTTCATTATTTTAAAATGATCCCTTTTGTAAATGTTGCTCTACTTATCACTGATTAAAATTCAGCAAGTAAAAGAAAGATGTAGAAAAATGTGATCATTATAAAATCTGGGGATGGTTGTAACTGAGTTTATTATATATACTTGTGAATGTTTGAGAACCTTCATTTGAAAAATGTTTTAAAAAAATTTTTAGCAGAAGAGGGAATCATATCAAATTTTGTTGCTCTCTTTGCAGAAAGGCTGATCAGAATTGGTAGAGTGATGTCTTTCCCAGGGATTGTTATAAGAACAAAATCATTGTCTTGGGAGAGCAACAACAGAACATTGTTTTCCATTCTGACAAACATTGTTTTCTTATTAAAGAAGAGACAGCTCATGAGAGAATGAGGGAGAGAAGAGAGGAGAGATGGTGACTAAATGTTTTTATATGTTTAATAATGAACCACGCTGTGCCAGACACTGCCACAACTTCAAAGATAATGTAACAGGGACCTGTCCTTCTGTTGCCTAGTTTGCAGGAGCAGCAGGCCTGGCCTGTGTACGGATTAATGCTGCCTCTGGGTCTGTGTGGTCTGTGTGCCTCTAGGCCTGCACAGATTGGGAGCCTCAGTCTGAGACCATAATGCAGACACTCTGGGTCCTGGCTGGGAAAGAAAAGAAAAGCTGGTGCAAAGTGATGTGCTGGTCTCTTCCTTCCCCAATTTTCTTTCAGGGCTTGTGCCTGGCCTCGTCAATTTAGGGAACACCTGCTTCATGAACTCCTTGCTGCAGGGCTTGTCTGCCTGCCCTGCCTTCATCAGGTGGCTGGAGGAGTTCACCACCCAGTACACCAGGGACCAGGAGCCCCCGCCACACCAACACTTGTCCTTGACACTGCTGCACCTCCTGAAAGGTAGCTAGTGGGGACATAAAGGGGACCATGTACATTGGCAAAGCAGGTCAGCTGACAGGCAGAGAACAGGTTAATAGCTTTATTGTAGAAAAAGACTATGGGTTGTCATGAAAAACATTAAAAGCCCAACAGATACAAACAGATATTTTTTTAAAAAATCAAATCTGGAACCATTTATTTGTCCGTTTTAAAATTTGTCCATTTTAATAACAGCTTTTTAAGCAAGGAAAGAAATCCACTGCCGTATAAACATTTTCATTGTTAAGAAGTACTTTGGTTCCAAAAACATTTTTAAAAGTGCCTTAGCCTAGGAAATAAGGTCATTCACAAGAAGTATACAGATTGCTAATACTCCAGTGTTCAACTTGACATCATCACATCAAAGAAATATAAATAAAATAATAGTGCCTTTTTGTTTTCTTTGTTTTGTTATCTTGTCTGTCAGCAAAGATTAAAAAATCCACAGTCCTGGCCAGCTGCTGGACAGTACATCCACACACTGTAGTGGGGGTGGGATTTAGTGTACCTTTCTGGAAAGTGGTTTGGCACTGCCCAGTAATAGTTGGCAAAATGTTCAGTATCCTTTGGCCTAGTAATCTCATGTCTGGCGGTCTGTCTCACAGAAGTAGTTAGAAATTTGTACCCTGAGTTGGGCATGGTGGCACATGTCTATAATCCCAGCAGTCTGGGAAATTGAGGCAAGAGGATCCCAAGTTTGAGTCCAGCATGGGCTATTTAGTGATTTAGCAAAACTCTATCTTAAAATAAAATATAAAAAAGCCTGGGGATATAAATCAGTATGAAGGTCCTTGGTTCAATCCCCAGTACCAGAAAGATAGATAGATGGAAAGAGAGAGAGAGGAGAGACAGACAGGGGAAAAGGGAGAGGGAGGGAGGGAAAGAGAGAAACTGTGATTTACACAGGTTAGGAAAATGAAGTCCCAAGAGAAAACAAGTTTAGGGATGGCTGAACACTAGCTCCAACTTGGAGAGTCACAATATATATTGAGTGGGTAAAGATTTGAAGTCATCTATCCAACTTCATGGATTTTGTTTTGTTTTGTTTTGTTTTGTTTGGAATTTTTCAGACAGATTCACTGTGCAGTTCAGGCTGGCCTCGAACTTGCAGCAGTCCTCCTGCCTCAGCCTCCCCAAGTACTGGGCTTACAGGTGTGCGACACCACGCCTGGCTCTTGGGTATTTTTTGATTGTTGTTTCCTTTTGTTTTTTTCTTTCTTTCTTCCTTTTTCTTTTCTTTTTTTTTTTTTTTAACTGGGTCTCACTGTGTGGTCCAGACCAGCCCCAGACTCACTGTAGAGTCCGGACTAGCCTGGAACTTGTGATCTGGCTGTCTCAATCTCCTGAGTGCTGGGACTATAAGCAAGCAACCGCCATCCATGCCCAGCTCTTTGTTTTTAAACACTGTAGGAGTGTTTTTCTCCCCCTATAACATCTGTTAAAATTTCATGGACATTATACGGAACATGATATATGCAGAAAGGTCTCCAACAACTGTCTATAATGGGCAAAAAAAAAAAAGAGAAAGCGAGAGGGAGAGTGGGAGGGAGGGAGGAAGGAAGGAAGAAAGAAAGGAAGGAGGGAAGGGAGGAAAGGAAGGAGGGCAAGAATGTGGGTGTCTAACAGAATGATTAAACAGCCAGTGGAATTTATGCATGTAGAATCATTTTTATGAAGTGTGTTTTTTAACTTGGGAAAGGCTGTAGGCTATAATATTAAAAGGCAAGATACAGAATATGATTTAATTTGACTTTAGCAAGATAGAAATGTCCACAGATAAGGGCTGGACAGAAAAAGATCAAATGGTTAGCAGCGGCTGCTTTGGTGTTGTACAGTTATTGACAGTTTGGAAACCTCACTCACCTTCACCGCTGCAGGGTATCCATGATATCTAGGCACCCCAGTTTATTTAGCTTTTTGGTTCCAGTTCTTTGTCATGATAAGTAGGCTGCAGTGAACGTCCTTTTATGTGGCCCCTTATGCCTATAAGCATGTCGTATTAGTCACCTTCCTTTTGCTGTGACAAAATACCTGACATACACACAATTTAAAGGAGGAGAGGTTTATTTTGAGTGGCAGTTTCGGAGGTTTCAGTCTATGGTCATGTGGCTCCAAGGCAGAAATGACTTGTGGAAGGCATGGCAGAGGACAGCCGTTTAACCTATGGTAGCCAGGAAGCAGAGAGGGAAAGAGTCAGAGAGAGGGGAAGGGGCCTGGGACAAGAATACACCCTTCCAGGTCACACCCCCAGTGACCCATGTCCTCCACCAGGCCCTACCTCATAACAACACATTTAGCTATGAACTCGTCAATGAACTAATCCACTGATGAGTGCAGCACACCCCTCTAAAGAGCCAGGCATTTTCCAAAAGCCACCTCTGGACACATGAGATTTTGGGGGGACAGTTTAGATCTAAACCATAACATGCATTTCTGTAGCTAGATCTTGAAAAAGTCAAACTGCAAGACATAAAACTGTAAGCAGTTTGCCAAATTAGTCTCGTGGCATTTTAGACAACATCAGGTTAAAGAAGATACTAAAATTGTCCTTAGAAGGGACAAGTTAATAGAACAGGGCTGCCCAAATATTGTGGCAGGAGGAAGGGAGTCCCTTTTTCACTCTGCTCCCTTCATCGTGGAAGGTGAAGTGCTGGCCCCGGCATATACACTCTGACAGGCTGAGCATCAGGCCTTCTCAGCAGCGGCTGCCCAGCTCCTGCTTCCCCATATCTTGCCACTGAGGATTACTAGTCATACTCACGGGCACGAGGGTGAGGATGGACTGAGGCCAGGGGTACTGCAGTGTTCAGATCCTCCAGACTCGGCCTGAAGTATTTAAAGGAATCTCAAGTCCACCGATAGCAAGTCAGAGAAGAAACAGGCTGGGCCTACTTACCTGGGGAGTCATTGCATTTGCAGAAACCCTGAGATGCCAGGCCCCTACTTGATCTCCCACACTCTGGCAGTATGGGTCTGGTGGTGCAATGTCCTGTGGGAAGCAGGGGGTCAAGAGTAGGAGTCAGTACCCCGTGACCCATGGACCAAATCCACCCTGCCTCAGCCATGCTCATTTGTTGAGGTGTTGCCTGTGCAGGCTTTGTGCAACCAAAGTGAGAGGTTGCAGCAGAGAACATAGAGTCCTTTACAGAAGTGCTGATCCCAGCCTAGGTATAATTATAAATTCATAAGGCTGATCAAACTTTTGCTTTGATCTATTAGGTTTGAGTCTACTTTTGATTGCAAAACAAAGCACTCAGCAAGCCCTTTCAGGCCGCCACACATAGCTTGGTACAATTTGCCATGATAATCAGAAACTCAAATGCAAACAAGCAAAGGCCTGAAGCCATGAGAGAGTGCTATGGAGAGGAGTTACACATGGTGTGGGGCTGGACTTGATGAATGTTTAAGGGCCTGCCCAGCCCTGAGAATAGTGGGTTAAAGTCATTTTACTCAATAAGAACTTGCAACAGTAAATTTATGGCTAATGATAGTAATTTGAAGATCCAGAAATCAGTTACTTTGTTTAAATGCTGCAGCCTCATGTAAACTCACATTCTTTCAACAACATAATGGCATACTAAGCCTTGCAAAAAGCTAACAAGAGTGATGAAAGGGCTCTAACTCCACAGAGAATTTTACAGTCCTTAAATTTTAATTAACTTTGATATGGTGCACGGTATAGGTTTCCTAGTAAGTTTAAAAATTGTGTTACCTTTTGTTTCCAGCTTTATCTTGCCAAGAAGTTACTGAGGGTGAGGTCTTAGATGCAGGCTGCTTGCTGGATGTCTTAAGAATGTACAGATGGCAGATCTCTTCCTTTGAAGAACAGGTAAACACAACATACAAACAAGCTTAGCTTAGAGAGTCCTTTCTCTGGTGAGCAGGGCTCTGACCTTTGGCTGAATGTACATTTCTGTCACATTTTAAACAAACTTACTGTTTGGGGATGAGATCCCTACCTTTCTTTTTGCTCTCATGATCAGAGAGAATGTACAGTTCTTTGGAAGGAAGGTTAGCAGGATGGGACATAATCAGCTGTCTGAGAACATTTTTTCAGTTTTCAAGTGACTTTGGACTTTGGTAGCTGATAGGGATGCCTGGTGGGTCCTTTAGAAAGAGGCAGGTAACTTTACTTTGGAGGTTCAGAGGTTCAGGTGAGACTGTTTTTGGGCTCACCCTCCTTTTTAAAAAGTGAGTCTTGGAGGCACATACCTGTAAGGCCAGCACTCAGGAGGCTGAGGCAGGAGGATCACGAATTCAAGGCAGCTTGGACTATATAGTGAGTTCAAGGTTAGCCTGGACTACATAACAAGACCCTGTCTCAAAAAGAAAAGAAAAGAAACCAAAACCAAAAAAACAAAAAAAACCAAAAACCCAAACAGTCAGTTTTAAGAGGTTGGCTTAAAGTGGCCCCAAAGTTGGAGCAGATGTCACGTGGAACCCCAAGACCTTATTCTGGCCATTCCCACCTTCCTTTTTCATAACTGCAGCTTCACTGTTGTCTTTGGAACCCGAAGAGGGAGGAGCCTCCGTCCTCTTCCCAGTCCGCTGTCACAAGAGCAAGTCAGAAAGGAGGCCGGCAGGGGGAAGCTCCAGGGCTGAGAAACGTTTGCTTTACTCGCACACTCCCCAGCCACGTTTCTTAGATGGCCTTGTCCTGCTCTGTGTGGGCTGCTTCTGCTGCCACTGTGTAGGCACTAGACCAGAGAAAGGAGGGGGCAGTGCTTTTAGGACCTCCCCAAACTGGGACTCGAGTGAGAGGCATTTAAAAAACATGACAAGGGAGATGATAAGGCTTCCTGGTCACCTTTCCCCTTTGTATTGTTTAGTACTGGATATTAAATGTAGGCCCTTGCACATGCTAGCCAAGCATTCTACCACTGAGCTACATCTCCAGTACCTTCTTAAAAATTTTATTTTGAAACAGGGTCTCACTAAGTTGAGACAGGCTGGCCTGTTCTGAACCTGGGATCGTCCTGCCTCAGTTTCCTGAGTAGCTAGGATCACAAGCATGTGCCATTGTGCCCAGCCTAACTCCCCTTATTTTTAAGAATCATCTCATTTCACATTAATCTGAAGCCATGTGTTCCTTTTTAAACACGATGTTGCTTATATCTACACTTTCTTAAAATGCATCTTGATTAATCCAATTGTATCTTTTTTTTTTTTTTTTTTTTTTTTTTTTGGTGGGTACGGCGGGGTCGACCTCAGGACCTCGCGCGCCAGCAGGCGCCCGTGCCGCTGAGCGATATCACTGGCCCCTTTTTCGTATGTGGGTTCCGGGAGTAGAACTTGGGCCCTCGCGCTTGCCAGGCAGGCGCTTAAGCCACTGAGCCATCTCACCGGCCCTCCAATTGTATCTTTAAGTGTTTTCCCATTTAGAAAATACTTTTTAAATCTATGGACCCCCAAGTTGAGGGTCTTACTTGTGAAAATGTCTAGTGTGACAACAGTTCCCATTCAACAGGAGGGGCCCTGAGAAGGTCGAAAGCAAACTCTGCCGGTATTAGCTTTCAGGTTGGGAGGTTTGCCCGATGGGCCACGAGGCAGTGGTTCCACCCCTGCCCTTGCCTCATCAGACCTTTCTGGGGAATTCTTTGCCCTTTTACAGGATGCTCATGAATTATTCCATGTCATTACTTCGTCCCTGGAAGATGAGCGAGACCGTCAGCCCCGGGTCACACATTTATTTGATGTACATTCCCTGGAGGTAAACCATTCATATTTTCAAATACACTTCATCCAGTTTAAGCATATTTAATAAGTGTAGGAAACACAAGTCGGAACTTTATACTACCTGAAACACAAAAATGTAAGATCCAGTAAAAATCAGAAGTGGGAATAAGGCTGGGGAGGGTCTTAAACTACATACTTTGCAATTGGTGCCTTTAGCTGGGATGCCATCCTCTTTAAAATGATTTGTTGCTACAATTCATGCTGGCGTTGAGAAGAAAAAATGTATCATTTTCCCCTGTTTAAAAAAAATTTTTTTTCTTTATGTGGGTACTGGCCAGGAAACAAACTCAGGACCTCACGCTTGCCAGGCAGGCGCTTATGCCGCTGAGCTATATCACCAGCCCTCCCCTGTTTAATAGAGGGGACAAGGGGTTGTAGAATTGCTGTATCCTAATTTTTGCGTAACAGTGTAATGTGTGGGGAATTGATAAAAGTTAACCAGTAAAGGGGGAAAATATTCTTTTTTTTTTTTTTTTTTGTGGGTGCCGGGGGTCGACCTCAGGACCTTGCGCGCCAACAGGCGCCCGTGCCGCTGAGCGATATCACCGGCCCCTTTTTCGTATGTGGGATCCGGGAGTCGAACTCGGGCCCTCGCGCTTGCAAGGCAGGCGCTTATGCTGCTGAGCCATCTCACCGGCCCAAGGGGGAAAATATTCTGAAGAAAAATGTTTCAATTACATTTGATGAAGGAATATGAATAGTAACCAGCCAGAGAGGATAATTAAGGCTACTTTTTGAAACGTGGGCTTTGTTGGAAGTTGATTTTGATGGTGCAATCAGCACAGAAACTTGCAAGATTTTGGGAGTGGCAAGGGTGGTAAACCAATTGCAGTAGGGTTTTCAGCCTATTTCTCTCTTTTCTTTCCCCTACAGCAGCAGTCAGAAATAACTCCCAAGCAAATAACCTGCCGCACAAGAGGTAGTTGTTTTCCACTGAAATGTGACAAATAAGATGCATGTTTTTTTTTTGATATGGCAATAATTTTCTTGTTTTTATAAGTTTTTTATTTTTCCTGGTGACAGCAGTCTGAACTGTAATATACTTGCGAAGGACTTGCGTTTTGGAAACAGCTTTAAATGGCTTTCTTGGTGTTTCCTCACCAGACAGACTTACTTAACATAAAGCCTTACTTCAAAGAAGGGTTTTCTTTTTACCTGCTCGGATTTTGCATCCTAGGAAAAACTCAGCCAGCCGAATCTGTCTCATTCTCAGCATTTCCACTTTGGCCAACTCTTACTGCAAATTATCATAGTTCTCTAGAAATCCTTGTTTTCTTAACACTTAAAAAATAAAATTGACACACCAATTCCTTTGTGTCTTAGTAATAGGAACATGTATTTTTCAATCCCATATTATATGCAGTTTCTCACCTAAGCTTCACAACAGCTCTATGATGTTGATATTGGAGACACTGGGGTAATAATTATACTCATTTTCAGCAAACAAAACATACAGAGATGAAAGGACTTCCATGTGAACTAGCTAACAAGAAGCAGAGCCAGGACTCAGCCCAGGGCTGCCTGACTTCAGAGCTCTTGTTTCTCACTAATCTGTAGTTTACTCAGCCCTATTCCCAACCTGAGAACACCCCACTTCTTCAGCACTTGCTTGTTCTGGTCATCTCAGAAATGGACCTTGCTTAACAGTGGTATCCTTCTTTTGAGCTCTCTAACATTTTAAGCATATGTTCATAAAAATGTTACTAAACACAGATTCCTTTTTTAAAGTGTTAGCTATACCCAATATCTGGAAATCACATGTAAATTCTGTAGAAATTCTCCCTTGAGAGAATGGGGTGTCTATTTGATGGGAGTCAAAAAGGAAAGCTCTATGTACTTTTCAAGAAAAAATTCTATTGCATACTAAAAAGGAGGGTGAAGTTTGAAACTGATGCCAAAGGACTAAAAATGGCGTATCAAAAAATGTTTTACATTCCAGGGTCTCCTCATCCCACATCCAATCGCTGGAAGTCACAACACCCTTTTCATGGAAGACTTACTAGTAATATGGTCTGCAAACACTGTGAACACCAGGTAAATGCATTTCCTATCCTTGATATCTCCTGATGAGATTTTCTTTTAAGATTCGTGCAAGTTTGTGATTGCCTGTACTCTACACACACACACACACACACACACACACACACACACACACACACACTCACTCTCTCTCTCTCTCTTTCTCTCACCTATTGCATTCTCTTCTCATTCTCTCCTCTTCCCAGCCCCTGGAAACTACTAACCTACCTCTGTCTCAGTAGATTTGTCTGTTCTGGATATTTCCTATAGATGCAGTCACTCGTGCCATAGGTGTCCTTTTGTGTCTGGTTTCTTTCACTTAGCATAATATTTTCAAGGTGCTCCCATGTTTTAGCATGTATCAGTACTTCATTCCTGTTTATAACCAAGTAATACTGAGTTGAATGGATAAACCTCACGTTTATCCATCTGCTCATCAGCTGATAGGCATTTGGATCGTTTCCACTTTTGGGGGTGTTATGTACTATTTTTGTGTACACATTTTTCTGTGGACATACGTTTTCATTTTGGTTGGGTGTATACCTAGGAGAATTGCTACCTCATATGATAACTGCACTTGACCTTTTGAGGGACTGCCGAACTATCTTCCAAAGTGGTTGCATCATTTGATATTCCCACCAGGGGTGTGGGAGGGTTCCAGTCTCTCCATGGCCTTCCCAACACTTGTACTATCTGACTTTTTGGTTCAGGCCATCCTTGTGGGGATGAAGTGGTATCTCATTTTAGGATTTATCCCTGAATTATTGAGGTATAATTGATCAACAAAAATTGTATATATTTAAGGTATACAAAGCGATGATTTTATATACACTGTGAAATTTTACCACAATCAAGCTAATTAACATATCCATCTCTTCACATAGTTACTTTGTATGTGTGTATGTGTGTGCATGTGTGTGTGATGAAAACACTTAAGATCTATTCTCAGCAGGTTTCTAGTATTCAATACAGTATTATTAACTGCAGTCATCATGCTGTACACTAGATCCCTAGGACTTACTCATCTTATAGCTGAAGGCCCCACCTTGGCAATCACCATTTTATTCTCTGCTTCTGTGAATTCAACTTTTCTAGATTCACATTTAAGTACGATCACGTCGTATCTATCTTTCTGTATCTGGATTATTTTATTTAGGATGTATTATCCTCCAGGTTCATCCATTTTATCACATATGGCAGGATTGCCTCTTTTAATGGCCATATAATATTCCACTATGTAATATCTGTGTCTATATCAATGTATATAAATGTATGTGTATATATATCTATTTTTATATATACGTATCTTTCTCTGTTATAGAATATGACATATATAATATATATAGCATTATCTTGCTATCCATTTATTTTTGACAGACATTTAGGTTACTTGCTTATCTTGACTGTTGTGAATAATGTTGAGGTGAGGATTTCACCTCCTTCAGGTATATCCCAGGAAGGGGGAATGCTGGGTTATATGATAATTTTTCTGTTGTGTCTGTGTGAGGGGGTTTGATACTTGGAATGGAACCCAGGACCTTCACAGTGAACTATATCCCCAGCCCATTTTATTTTATTTTTATTTTTATTTCATTCTTTCTTTCTTCTTCTTTTTTTTTTTTTAGAAATTTTGAGACAGGGTCATGCTAAGTTGTTAAATTGTCCAGGCTGGGCTTAAATTTGGGATCCTCCTGCTTCTGCTTCCTGGAGTGCTGAGATTACAGGTGTGAGCCACCACGTCTGGCCTAATTCAGGTTGGTCTTAAACTCACTATGTAGCCCAGGCTAGCCTTGAACTTGTGGCAGTCCTCCTGCCTCAGCCTCCTGAGTGCTGGGATTACAGGCATGGGCCTCCATGCTCAGCCGATGGTTTCTTAAATCTGTACTTTTTTTTCACCAAATTTGGAAATTTTGTGGCCATTAATTTTTCAAAAAAGATTTTCTGCCTATTCTGTCCTTGCTACTCCACTGATGTTTGTTTCACAGGTCACTGTGCCTTATTCACTTCTCATCAGTCTTTTTTCTCTATCTTCTTCAAATTGGGTCACTTCTGTTGAACCATCTTCAAGTTTACTGACTCTTTTTTCCCATCTCGTCTCTGCCTATTAAGCAGATTTTTCATTTTAATTCTTAGTTTTTGTTTTTATGGTATTGGTGATTGGACCCAGCACCTTTGTACTGAGCTGCAGGCCCAGCCCTTTTTATTTTTTATTTTGAGACAGGGCCTCACTATGTTGCCTAAGCTGGGCTTCAACTTGTGACCCACCTGCCTCAGCCTTCCAGAATGCTGGGATTATAGGTGTGTGCCACCACACTCAGCTTCCATTTTCTCCTTTTTTAAATAATTTCTGTGTCTATATCAATGACACAGAGATTCTCCTTTTGTCCCTTTAGTATAACTACATATTTTCCCCTCTGTCCTTGAGTGTATTTATAATACATCTATCAGGTCCTCATGCGCTCTTTCCAACGTCTAGATAATCGCTTCTTCACTTCACCATTTTCTTCTCTTTTTGTATTACATATCTGTTAAGTTCTTATTTGCATATTCAGTATTGTAATAGAGGCTTTGTATTCTGCTACATTTCTCCAAAGGAAAATGAGTTTTGTTTTGGCCAGCAGTTAATTTGGCTGGGTTCAAATTGCACATTCTGTTTCCCTCCCCTTGGGCAGCACAGTCTCTGCTCTGTTGTCTTAGCATCCAGCTGCTGCACGCTGCCAGGCGCCAGAGCCTGCCCTGTGTGTGTGGGTCGGCGGTCCGCCCTGGGATTGGGTGCAGTCTGCTCATCCTCTCTGTGGCTCCTTCTTTCTGGGATTTCCCTGAGTCTTTCTGCCAGCCCCAGCATCTGTCTTCTCATAACTTGGTCCCGTAAGATTGCTGCTTTTTGCTATCTGTTCTGCATAAACTGAATAAAAATGCCACAAATGGGAAAATATCACTTACAGACTCTCTGTTTTTCTAAGTTGACTTCTTTTTAGTTTTTGCCTTCTTCTGGTATTCTCCAGTCATTCAAATAGTTTTGTTTTGGTCCAGATTTTATAACTTATCTCAGGGGAGGGTAAGTCTAGCCAGGCTACTCTGCCATTACAAGTAGGAATGCTTACCCTATTTTATCATCTACTTTTTTTTTTTTTTACAGTTAATAGTAAAACATGAACATTTCTCCACATAACTACACATTCTACTTACTACATTATTTTTAGTATACTGAGGTTTTTCTGACTGTGGGACAGGGACTTGTTAAGTTACTAAATTGCTCAGCCTAGGCTCAAACTCATGTCTTCCTGCATCAGTCTCCTGTCAGATTTATAGGTGTGCGCTACTGTGGCTGGCTTATACTATTTCATTCTGTGGATGTGCTATAACATATTTAATCACTCCCTAGAAGTTTCAACTATTCAGTTTTTACCCCCTGCTGTGTATTGCACCCATGGCCTTAACATTGAGCTACCCAGTCCTTTTTTATTTTTTATTTTTGAGAGAAGGTCTTGCAGAGTTGCTAAGTTATCCAGGCTGAGCTCAAATTTTTTTTTTTTTTTTTTTTTGTGGGTACCGGGGTCGACCTCAGGACCTCGCGCGCCAGCAGGCGCCTGTGCCGCTGAGCGATATCACCGGCCCTTTTCTCGTATGTGGGTTCCGGGAGTCGAACTCGGGCCCTCGCACTTGCCAGGCAGGCGCTTATGCCGCTGAGCCATCTCACCGGCCCTGAGCTCAAATTTTTGATCCTCCTGCCTCAGCCTCCTGGAGTCCTGGGATTACAGGCATGTGCCACCAGGCCCAGCTTCAGCTATGCAAATTTTTGTTGTTATGAATAACACCATGATTAAAATTCCTGTAGTTGTGCTCATAGTTATTTCCTTAGGATAAAATCTCAAAATTGCTGGGTCAGGTATGTAATCTTATAATCTTTCCAAGATATTCTCTATGATTATTGTAGCTGTTGTTTATAAAATTATTTTTAATAGAATTTTCATCTAAGTACTTTATGTTTTACTATGTTAATGTGAAAATCTAAATATTAAAGCATCTCATAGGCTTATATCTTCCATCTATTGAATTGATTCTAAGTCCTTTATGAATTTTCTGCAATATTTATTTCAGAGTCCTGTTCGATTTGATACCTTTGATAGCCTTTCTCTAAGTATTCCAGCTGCCACTTGGGTATGTACTGATCTTCAGTTTATTCCGGGTCTGTTTTGAAGACATTTCGGTCTGGAAGGGTTTTGAGGCATTTTATGTGCCTCAGACGCTGTATGTTATTCAGACACATGGTTCACTGAACCCATTGAATTTTAATGTGGGATACCAGGGCCTGTTATGGGGAGAGGAAGGTGGATGGTTTTTCTTTTGCTGGATAAATTTTGACTTTTTGGAAACATACACACAACTCTCAAATTCAAAAATACCTAAAACAGTGTGGAAGCCTATAATTTTTTATGTTACATCTTTTTACTCTTGAATCTCTCAGTAGTTGCTGATAGAGTGCTTTGAGTTCCATCTTTGTTCATGAAACATCTAGTTTTGCAAAGCTTTATTGACCACCTGCACCAAAATAAAGCTCTGGAACTCCCCTGCCACCTGCTAATAGTCACCTCCGAATTATTCTGATTTTCCACTTCTCTGCTGTAGGGTCATCCGTTGACCCTGGACCACTGCCTCCACCACTTCATCTCATCAGAATCGGTGCGGGATGTTGTATGTGACAACTGTACAAAGGTATGCCCGCGTCATCTCCCTGCAAGCTGGCCTCTGTGACTCTGTAGCACTTGTCATGCCTCTGGCCCTGAGCTCCTCCGACTGCATGTACCTAGTGGATCTTTTCAGCCACCACCATTTCCACCTGACTTGGCTTGGAAAGCAGCTGCACATGGAGTTTTGTTTCCCAGATGAGTTTTGTTTCACTGAGTGTTGTAAAGAAAACATGAATGTAATGCCTGTGGTCGGGACATGCCCTTTCCAATTTGCTACGGTCCTCTCCATCCTTGTTGGTCTCATACCCTGCCCTTTTCACTTGTGCTGCCTGCCTGAGGCCCCTGTATAACTGAATTTCACCCTCTGAATCAAGAGGAACTTTGTGGGCAGAATTCTGAAGACAAAAACCAAAATAGATTATATGCCAATATCAGAATTTCAGTGTTGATTCATTCCATGCATGGTTACTGGTATTTCAGGACTAAGAGGGATCTGTGAAAATACTCACAGATAATTGGGAGCTGAGTTGATTTCAGCAGGTAGCAGTCAACAGGTTTGCAGGCATTGACACCAGCTTGATCTGCTGCTTGCTGCTTTAGGGATTTCTGCAGAGAAATGTTGTTGCTTTTATTTCAGATTGAAGCAAAAGGAGCATTGAACAGGGAAAAAGTGGAACACCAGAGGACCACTTTTGTTAAACAGTTAAAACTAGGGAAGGTGAGCCCATGCCACACACCTGCCTGGCTTTGCTTTTGAGGGATCCACCTGTGCTGCTCTTGAAATGTCTCAGCTCTGTCTGGTCCCCTTCTCCCCCTCCCCACAGCTCCCTCAGTGTCTGTGCATCCACCTCCAGCGGCTGAGCTGGTCCAGCCACGGCACACCTCTGAAGCGGCATGAGCACGTGCAGTTCAACGAGTTCCTGATGATGGACTTCTATAAGTACCGTCTCCTGGGACATAAACCTAGTCGGCCCAACCCTAAACTGAGTGAGAATCCGGGGGCTGTGCTGGAACTGCAGGATGGGCCATCAGCCCCAAAACCAGGTGTGTGCCTAAGGACAGACACTTCAGCATACAGAGAAGGAATTTAGCATCACCACCTTCTGGGTCCTTTATGATATGAGCTCAAGGCTTATGCAGTGATGGCTTAAATTCATTTATTTAAAGTGGTATATGTTTGCAAACCATGGCATTTACATCCATTTGGGGGAATTATATATATGTATATATAATTGGTATATATGTGGCAGATATTGATCATTTTTGATCCTCCCCCTCCTTATTCTATTTTTTTTTTTTTTTTTTGTGGGTACCGGGGGGTCAACCTCAGGACCTCGCGCGCCAGGAGGCACCCGTGCCGCTGAGCGATATCACCGGCCCCCTTTTTTTTCATATGTGGGATCCGGGAGTCGAACTCGGGCCCTCGCGCTTGCAAGTCAGGCGCTTAAGCCGCTGAGCCATCTCACCGGCCCTCTATTTTTTTTTTTTAATGTGGGTACCGGGAGTCAAACTCAGGACCTTGCGCTTGCCAGCAGGCGCTTATGCCGCTGAGCTATCTCACCAGCCCCCTCCTTATTCTTTTTCTTTTTTTTTTTTTTTTTTTTTGTGGGTACTGGGGGTCTACCTCAGGACCTCGTGCACCAGCAGGTGCCCATGCCACTGAGCGATATCACCAGCCCTTTTTTTTATATGTGGGTTCCGGGAGTCGAACTCGGGCCCTCGTGCTTGCCACGCAGGCACTTACGTCGCTGAGCCATCTCACTGGCCCTCCTTATTCTTTTTTTTTTTTTTTTTTTTGTGGGTACCAGGGGGACGACCTCAGGACCTCGCGCGCCAACAGGCACCCGTGCCACTGAGCGATATCACCGGCCCCTTTTTCGTATGTGGGTTCCGGGAGTCGAACTCGGGCCCTCGCGCTTGCAAGGCAGGCGCTTACGCCGCTGAGCCATCTCACCGGCCCTGGCCCTCCTTATTCTTAAGAACAGCAGAACTGAGGGTGGAAGAGGGAAGATTTCTTTTCTTTTGTGATACTGAGGATGAACCCAGGGCCTAACGTGCTAGGGAAGTGTTCTACCACTGAACTACATTCCCCTCATTATTATAAAATTTTAACCTGCTTAAGAAATCTTGGAACCTGGCATGGCAGTGCACGCCTCTAATCCCAGCACTCTAGGAGGCTGAGGCAGGAGCTTCACAAGTTCAAACCCAGTATGGGCTCATTAGACTTGGTGAGACCCTGTCTCAAGATAAAAAAAATAATAATAAAAATGGCAGGGATGTAGCTCAGTGTGAAGGCCCTGGGTTCAATCCCCAGAACCCCCTTCCCCCATACACACACATATACACACAAGAAAAGAAGGGAGAGACAAATGGAGGAAGGAAGGAAATCACTTGGTGGTGCAGCTCAGTGTTAGAGTGCTTGCCTCGCATGCATGAGGCCCTGGGTTCTATCCCCAGCACAGCAACAAAATTATACAGTATTTTTTTTTTTTTTTTTTTTTTTTGAGACTGGGAATGAAACTCAGGACCTTGCGCTTGCCAGGCAGGTACTGTGCCACTGAGATATATCCCCGGCCCTATACAGTATTGAGAGATACATAGTTTAGAAAACTATTACAGATTTAAAAGTTTAGGGAGAAAAGCTAAATATTTCAGTCTTGCTTTTTGATCTTTTGACTAAACAACAGTTGCCTCACATCACTCCAGTGAGTTTTTTTTTTTTTTTCTTTCTCTTTTCTCTTGCATACAGTAATCTCATTTACACAAGAAATATACAAGAAATACAGGGAGGAAATGTCCTGCTGACAATCACTGAACATCTTACTGGGTTGATATGATTTCTTTAATGAATTGTTTATTTAGCTCATTCTATTACTGTCCTCATCTGGGGTTACTTGTTGATAGGGTCCAAGTTAGGCAAGGTAGTTATTATTTTCAGTCATACTGATGGGAAAATTGAGGTCAATGAGGTGAAATGATTGGTCCAAAGGCCAACAGCAGCACTGGCCTAGAATGTGGTGTTTGGCTGGGTGTGGTGGAAGATGCCTGTAATCCCAGCACTAGGGAGGCTGAGGCAGGAGGATCACCATGAGTTCCAGGGCAGCCTGGGCTACATAGTGAGTTCAAGGCCAGCATGAACTGCATAGCAGAACTTCCCCCCACCCCCCCAAAAAATGTGGTGTTCAGCAGTTTTCTGAAGGTATCTTATGTGGCACGTTGAGTTCTTTTGAGTCACAGATGACTGACCTGTAGGGCTCCAAACCTGACCTCACCACCTGTGCACTACCCCCAGGGAGTCAAGAAGACTGTCTTCCTGCACCCCATACTTTCTTTTTTTTTTTTTAATGTGGGTACCGGGAGTCAAACTCAGGACCTCGCACTTGCCAGGCAGGCGCTTATGCCGCTGAGGTATCTCACACCCCACCCATACTTCCTTGACTTCATGAGCCTTACTCCTTTTCCTCTTTTTTGACAACTATAACTGGATGGCCTGGCAGAACATCCTTTCAGGGAGACTGCATTTTGCTCTTTCTCACCAGGTCAGTAGAGGAATGTCAGGAACAGCTGAGGTAGGGAACTGGCTCAGTCCTCAGCCCTTGTCTTCAGTCAAGGATGTCTTCACCCTGGCCGCCTCCTCTGCAGGCTTGGTTGCAGGTGTGCTGTGTTCGGAGCATGGTGGCTGCAGTTGAAGATGGCAGCAGTGAACTACATAGTACATAGAAGCCCCGAAATATGACACCTGAAGAGATGTAAATGCCACCTTATTTTACCTACACTCATAAACATTTGTTAATGTTTTACTTCTTCCTTAGAAGCTGACAGAGTTAAAGAGAGGAAGATGTGTAGATCATTGACTGAACACAGGGCAACAAGAAACATCAGGCAATTGGTTGTCATCACTAGGGAAAGGGTGGCTGGAATCTAGCAGGTAGAACCTAGAGATGCTGTAAGCCCTGTAGAATGCATAGCATGTCCCTCCACAGCAAGGGTTATCCAGCCCCAGTATTAACAGTGCCAGAGCTGAGAAGCCAGTCAGTTAACTACTGCTTAACCTCAGTACCTGTCCTGAGCAAATGGGGATTGGGTGCTCCAAGATTCAGAGTTGTCAAGTCTAGCAGTAGATGGGTGCTAGATACGCTTTTCTTGTTTGGAATTAAAAGCGTTGGGACAAATAAGTGGGAAATTTTATGAATCAGTATAATACAAAATGAGATGTACTTTTCTTTGTATCATTATGGGGAGTTCATTTTCAAGGTAATCAAACCCATGTTTGTTTATCTAGAGTCCTGCTAATTTTCATCGACTTTGGTGGTCCTTTTTCTCTTGCAGTTCTGAATCAGCCAGGGGCCCCCAAGACACAAATTTTTATGAATGGCACCTGTTCCCCATCTCTATTGCCAACCCTGACACCCACGATGCCCTTCCCTCTCCCAGCTGTTCCTGACTACAGGTGAGTTGCTCTTCGAGGGGGCGTTCTTTATACCCTGTGGACTGCTACCTGACTTAGTTTTTGAAATCTGTTTTTCCTTGAAATAATGAAAATGTAAAGATTAGTTTTTAAATGTCATTTTAAAAATAATTATAGGGCGGGTGAGATGGCTCAGCGGCTTAAGTGCCTGCCAGGCAAGCGCGAGGGCCCGAGTTCGACTCCCGGAACCCGCATACGAAAAAGGGGCCGGTGATATCGCTCAGCGGCACGGGCGCCTGCTGGCGTGCGAGGTCCTGAGGTCGACCCCCCGGTACCCACAAAAAAAAAAAAAAAAAATAATAATAATAATTATAAAAGTACATAAAATTTACATATATAAATACATGTATGATATATATGTATGTATAAAGTACAAAGAAGAAAATTTTACATTTTTGGGGATACCACCTAGATACTAATGAACATGCACACACATAACATATTCTACACACACTACAGATACACGCATAATCACTTGATACAAACATCCACATATACACAACACACATACACTCAGAGAGTACACATCCTGCCTTGCCAATAAATATAGATCTGTGTTTTAGTGCTTGTATAGTATTCAGTTGGTACAACACACCATTGTACTGATCCCTTAATGTTTAACATCTAGAATTCTCTTTTTTCTTTATGAGGCCTTGTTCTATTTATAAACCCCTTGCATTTGTTCCCATCGTTCAGCTCCTCCACATACCTCTTTCGGCTGATGGCTGTTGTCGTCCACCATGGAGACATGCACTCAGGACACTTTGTCACTTACCGACGATCCCCACCTTCGACCAAGAACCCTCTGTCCACCAGCAACCAGTGGTTGTGGATTTCTGATGACACCGTCCGAAAAGCCAGCCTGCAGGAGGTCCTGTCCTCCAGCGCGTACCTGCTGTTCTACGAGCGCGTTCTCTCCAGGGTACAGCACCAGGGCCAGGAGTACAAGTGTGAAAAGTGACTGACCAGCCCCAGACCTGGGTCTGATAGAGCTGTCCACACTGTCCAGGACAAAAGCAAAGTCATGGTGTCATGGCGTGTGTGTGCGCACGTGTGCAAGCAGCCCCACTAGAGCCCTTTGCCCTTCACGTGTGTTCTAAGAGCAGGCTTCACACAGGAGCCAGCCCCAAGCAGCTCACCAGTATGCACTGGAAGGTGTCATCATGTTAAGAAAGCATTCATTGTGTCTAGAGCGTCTTTTTACTCACCCAATACAGGTAATTAAAAGAAATCAGATGCTGGAAGCCACTTTTTCTATATTGTAACATGTTAGATGTTCTCAGAGGGGAGTTACCTTTGTTGAATCCTCTGACCTTTCAGCATAGATCTTATTTTTAATAAGCAGGCCCATAAAAATTATTGACAAGAGTTAGCAAAATCATTAAAGGCAACAATTTAAGAAGAAAAAGTGCCTTTCACTTTCAATTGCTTTTGTAGCACATCCATTCTAAGAAATAGACATTGTCTAAGAGTAATATAAACATTTTTGCAAAGCTCTATTCCTTCCAAGTTACTCAGAGGATATCAAAAGAACAGTTTAAAAATGCCTAAAGAAGACCTCCCTCCAATTTTTGTATGCCTTTTCTAATCTTTCAATTTTTTTCATGTAGTGAAGTCTCATCTGCCAAATCTGCCCCCCGCCCTGGGAAATTCTTTCACTACTTTGCCAGTAACTAAGTGAAATGCTTATGTGCTGCTTTTATCTTTTGTATATTGGATGGAGAGATGTGATTATATTGTAAAACTGGCCAGCCAGACTTGAGCAGTACCGCAGCATCTGTGCCATACCTAGGTTTCCTCTGCTCTGTAGGAATCTCCTCATTACACAAGGGCAGTTTTTTTCCTGTTTTATTTATTGCCCACGCAGACCACTTCAGATCTGCAGGTAGGCGTTTGGGGCTTTGTAAAATGACAATCCCTGCCTTGATTTGAGAGCTGGATTAGGAAGGACTGGCACTGACCCAGGGCTGCAGTCTCTCTGATGTCCCTTTCCTCATGTAAAATAGAGGGTTACATTTGATGGCCAGCCCTTTCCACAGAGGAGAAGGCTGTGTCTCATTTCTCAGACTTACGTAACTACAGCTGACATCTAGTGTTGTCATTGTGTTCTAGGTCCATGTTCTAAATTTATTCTTTGTTTCCAGTATACTGAGCATTTTCTTCCCTTTTCAGAGAAGTCTCTTGAATGCAGCCCAGGGCCGAAGAAGGCATTTTGATGACACAGTATCTATGTTTTAGCTAAGTTTGTAATTTAAAATTTTTATAAAGGGTATCAAATTCAAACTGACTCTTTAGAGAGAAGATTTGGAATCAGACCTATCCAAAAGATCAACTGAGGTCAGGCTGAGAACTCTTTCTCTGCTAGGGGTAAGCTGGCAGAACCTTCCAGACGTGCCTTGGCGTCAGCTAAAAGTGCAAGAAGCCCAGGTGATCACCATGTGGCCAGGCCCAATGTGCATTCTGAGGACGCAGGAACTCTCCCTGCCAGTGGAATATACTGTGAGGGTTCTTCAGCCCGTGGACACCGGTGTAAAAGGAGCAGCTTGAATCTCCTGATCTTCCGCTGTCGGCCCTGTAGACCTTGGCTTTGACTGTGCTTATTTGACTGGGTCTGGGGGAAGAAGTGATTCTGTGACCTGAAACTACATTGCAAAGCATAGCTTTGAGTAATGCTGTTGTGCCAGTGCTGACTCTGAAATTAGCCCTCAAAGAGTGACGTATGGAAGGCCGAGCCTTCAGACGTTCGTGTGTGAGCAGGTCTTTGGTCAGGCCGAGGTTTGAGCCAAGGTTGTAAATGTGAACGATAACCCAATGAAAGCTAACTTCCTCATTTTGTAAGTTATTAGGCATTAAGTAGCAGCCAGATAATCTGGTTTCTACTTTTAAATTATTTACAAAGTAGCTTCTTTTTGGAAAAACCTAAGTTACTAGTAGTTTATGCCATAACTGCTGATTTATGGATTTGCTAAAGGTACTTTTGTATCTGCTATGTATTATAGCAATAAAAGAATCATTTTGTTAGGAAAAAATCAAGTAGTATTTCTCTTCTAATTTGCTGATTTGATACAGATAGCCTCTTTCTGGATGGTGCATTGTTAGGTCACAGGTTCTGTGCTTTTTATTAAATTGCTTCTCTGTTCTGTTGGTGGAGGAAATGCCAGCTCCTCAGGCAGAGAGAAAATAGAAGCCATGTGCTGTGGCACACACCTGAAGTCCCAGCACTCTGGGAGGCTGAGGGAGGAGGACCACAAGGTTAGGTCCCTGTCTTACTTTTCTCATTGCTGGGACAAAATACCCAACACCCACAAGGTAAAGGAGGAAAGGCTTATTTCAACTCACCGTTTGTAGAAGCTTCAGTCCATAGTACGCTGGCTCCAAGGCAGGGTGGCATCACAGAGGAGAAACAGTTCGTGGTGTGGCAGGCAGCAAGCATCAGAAGCAGCAAGCAAGCCTCCTCTTCCCTTTTATCCCATCCAGACTACAACCCTTTTGGGTGGTGCCACCCACACCCAAAGTGGGCTTGTTTGTTATCCACACCCAGAACTATGCTAAACCAGTCACTGGACTAATTTAGTACCACACACCCCAGATCCAACGAGCTCCAAAAAGTCCCACCTATGAGTACATGAGGCTTAGGGGGTACATCTGGATACAAGCCGTAACAGTCCCACCTGGGCAACTTACCAAGACCCTGTCTCAAAATAAAAAATAAAAAAGGGCTGGGGATAGAATTCTGTGGTAGAATTCCCCTGCATTCAATCTCCAGTATTGAGAAAAAAAAAAAAAAAAAAGAAAAAAATAGAAGTACTAATTGTTAAAAACACTTTATTTCTTAGTAGGCAAAATTCTACGAAATGTCAGATTGACCCTTGGGGCCAGGACCTTCTTGCGGACAGGAAGACTGTGATACCAGTGCGTGTTGGTAGGGGGGTTCATCATCAGCAAGCTTCCATGCGCCAGCTGCACCCTGACTACCTCCACCCTCCGGCAGGGGTTCTTTCCTCGGGAGTCCTTATGCCGGAAGAAGAAGTCCCTACAGGCCCCAAAGGAGACAGAGGCGATGGGGCTTCCTGGGGCCAGTTCTCTTTCATCATCTCGGTGCTCCCCAATGTGGTCACAGCCATCTTTATACCTGCAGTGAGAACAAGCACAGTTTAGAACAACCCCTTCCTGTTGTTGAACAACCAAAACAGGCTCCTCGTCTTCTTGCAGTGTGAAATGGTGCTCTGTGTGCTGGCTCCCTGCTGTGTTTCTGCAGGACCTTGAGGTCCTTACCTGGGTCTCCAGATGAGCCCAGCCTGAAGCATCCTTACTTGGTAACCTAGTCGTATTTGTTCAGCTTGAAAACTTAACACAAAGCCACCAAAGTCATGTCTCCTGGTATGTATACATAAAGCTCTGTCACATAAAATAACTCCTCCCTAACCTAAAATAAACCCCCTTTCCTTGCACAGTCTGGCCCCTCCCTGCCCACCTCTGAGTGCATCCTACCCACCTCCCCCATTCACTGCCTTCCAGCCCGTTGTGGTTTAGATCTGGACTGTCCTCTTAATGCCTCACATGCATGCAAGTTAACTGGATCATGGGGGCGAGCTGACCTGCTGTTAGGAGGTTGGGTCTGGGTGAAGGTGGGTCGCTGGGGGGCATGACCTGGAAAGGTCTCTCTCTCTCACTGGCTCCTTCCTTCTCTCCTTCCTGATTACCTTGATGTGAACAGCTTTCCTTCACCGGGCCCCTCTGTCCTGCCGTTTCTGCCTTGGAGCCAGCTGATCATGAACTATAACCTTAAGCCAAAATAAACGTCTCCTCTTTTAAGTTGTGTGTGTCAGGTATTGTGCCCCAGCAACAAGCACGTGACTAAGATAGATTCTGATACCAGGAATGAAGTTGTTGCAGTGACTACCTGACCATGTGGTTCAGAAACTTTTGGAATTGGTTTGCGGAAGGAGTTTGGAAAGCCAGCTGGAGAAGCTCTATAATGCTGTAAACTGAGCTTGATGGGAGAGTGGTCAGAGCTCAGAAGACCAGAATACTGATAGAAATGCAGATGGTAAAGGCCAGGTTTGAGTTTTCAGTTGGGAAGACAGACTCTGTTGGCAGCTGGGCCAGAGACTGCGTGTGTAATGCTCTGACAGAACATCTGTCTACCTTTTGCTCATGTACTAAGATTTTGCAAGAGATTGAGATTAAGGGCAGTGGACTCATTAATCTGGTGAGGGAATTTTAAAGCAGCTCAGCATTCAAGTTGTGGCATAGGTACTGTTGGGAGCCTTTAATCAGATCTACACAGAAAATCAGGAGCAAAAGCTGAGCTGAATGATATAAACCTTGGCTAGAAAGGAAGAGCCTGCAAAGCTGGTGCTTTGGAGAGTGATGTTGAAAAGATCAGCATTAAAAAGAAGCCCAGTACTTTATACCGTGGTACCTCAGTTCATGAACTTAATTTGTTTTATGATTTTGGAAAAGATGGTCAAGTTTGTGTTTGTGTGGGAAAGACAGCTGTGGTCATGTTTGTCACCTGATGCAGAGTTTGCAAACAAAAACAAAATTTTGTCAAATGCTTGTGTACAAATCAAATTGCAAACAAAAGTGTTGGTAAGTGAGGCACCACTGTTTCAGGACAACAGGAAAGATGGCTTGAGGGCATCTTAGAAATCAGCAAGACCCTGCCCTTTTCAGGCTCCAGCGTACAAAAGACTGCTTTAAGAGGACAGATCCAGAGTACCCTGCTCAAGAACAGCTTCCCAGGGAACTGGTTCCCTAGGATTTGGTTCACAGTGTTCAAGCTTCAGGCACTTAGAGATCTCTGCAGCCTTAATCCACAGGGGGTGACTGTTCCTTAAGCTGGCAGCAGACCTTGGCATCATCTACATGGTGCTGGTTTTACAGGCATGCATAATGCAAGAGTTATGGGGTCATGGAGGCTGCCACCCAGATTTTTTTTTTTGTGGGTACCAGGGGTCGACCTCAGGACCTTGCGTGCCAGCAGGCGCCTGTGCCACTGAGCGATATCACCAGCCCTTTTTTTGTATGTGGGATCCGGGAGTTGAACTCGGGCCCTCGCACTTGCCAGGCAGGCACTTATGCTGCTGAGCCATCTCACCGCCCCTGCCACCCAGATTTCAAAGAAAGGCCTGGGAGGCCAGGCAGTTTGCCCCTGAGAGGGCAGTGCATGAAGCTGTGAGAGTGAAGCAGAAAGTGCAGAGAAGACCCCAGGAAGCTGGAGATGCCAGGAACATGGAATGTCTGCTGGTCGGGAGCAAAGCCACCCTAAGAGAGAAGCCACGAGGGCTATGACAGGCAATGCTATAAGGCATGGGGCTGCCTGAGCTTTTTGGAGTTCACATCTGGCCACGACTTGCCCTGGCTGCTGAACATGAACCACAGGACTTAATGTTTGCCCTGCTGGGTTTCTATCTTGCTTTGGTCCTGTTCTTTTCTACACCCCTATTTGTCCCTTTTGGAATGGAAATGTTTACCATGTGCTACTGTAGACAAGCACTGTTCAACTTTTTGATTTTTACAGGGGCTCACAGCTAAGAGTTTGCTTTGAGTCTCAGATGAGACGTTGGACTTGGATTTTTCAGCAGTGCTGGAACAGTTAAGACTTTGGTGACTCTTACAAATGGACTAAATGCATTTTACATAAAGAGATGGACAAGAGTCATTTGAGGGGTTAGAGAAGGAACGTTATTGTTTAGATCTGGAATGTTCCCCCAAAGCCTCATGTGTGTAGAAGGTGCTTGGATCACGGGGGCAATATACCTGGCTTGCTGTTATGTGGGACATGACATGGTGTACATCTCTCTCACTGGCTCCTCTTCTCTCTTCCTGGCCACCTTTATATGAGCAGCTGTCCTCCACCAGGCTCCTCTGCCCTGCCATTTCTGCTTTGGAGCCCACAGACTATGAGCTGTAATTGTGAGCCAAAATAAACCTCCCCTCCTTTAAGCTGTGGGTGTCGGGTACTATGTCCCAGTGCTGAGAAAGTGACTAAGACACAGCCATACCAGAGGCATCCCTGCTCCACAGACACTCCAGGCCCCTTCTGCACTTCTCAGGCTCTCTGTGACTCAAGATTTCCATTTAGTTACTAGCTCATGTAGTATTGCCCCAGCACCCTGCTCTCACCACCTCATCTAAAGTTCTAAAGTAGCCTCCCTCAGCACGGTGTGATTCTGCCCCAGGAGACACTGGGCAGTGTTTGGGCATATTTTTAGCTACTGTGATGGGGCAGGGGGTACCATTAGCATCTACTCAGTGGAGTCCAGGGATGTGTTCAGTGTTCTACAAAGTATATGTCAGCCTCCGCAGCAAATGCCAACAGTGCCGCTGCTGAGCAGTCGGGCCAGAAACTGCAGCTCCTTCCTCTCAGCCATTTGCAGTCACATCACCCTGTTTGACACCATCTGAAATAACCTAGCCCAACTGTTCATGAGTTAATCCTCCCTCACTTCCTACTGCCCATGGGTGCCACAAAGATAGACTGAGCTCACACTACAGCACTACTCTGTCCCTTGTGCACTACGGAAGATTTGTACAAATGAATGAGGTATGGCGGAATCCCAAACCCTCTTGGAAGAGAAGGGAGATGTATACAATGTAGTCCACCAAATAGGGGAAATGTCACCTGTTGACAAGCACAAAGTTGAAGGTCTGTCCTGTCACTCCAGAGACTCGATCCCGCACATGCTCTAGCACTGGAATCCAGGGCTTTGGAGACAGTGTAAGGCCAGAAAATGTGTAGGTCAGCCCAGCATCACCATATGTCGCCTGCTTCCTTGGCACATTGTGCCACTTCCCAAACACCAGGACCCTGGCCAGCGCACCTGTGCAGATGAAACAGCAGTTCTGTTTCTGTGGACCACCCAGAGATGAAGGGGAACAAGTGCCCAGCACACTCCCTGAGTATTCCGGAGTCGAGGAGGGAAAAGAAGAATAACATTTCCCTCCGTTCTTCATTTTGTCGTGTTATGCCCTGCTGGAGATGATCTCCTCAAAAAATCATTGTGGCATGGGGCCGGTGAGATGGCTCAGCGGCTTAAGCACCTGCCCGGCAAGCGCAAGGGCCCGAGTTCGACTCCCGGAACCCACATACGAATAAAGGGCCGGTGATATCGCTCAGCGGCACGGGCGCCTACTGGCGTGCGAGGTCCTGAGGTCGACCCCCCGGTACCCACAAGAAAAAAAAAAAAAAAAAAAATTTAAAAAAAAAATCATTGTGGCAGCCAAGCATGGTGGTACATACCTGTAATCCTATCACCCTGGAAGGCTGAGATAGGAGGATCACGAATTTGAGCCCAGCCTGGGCAACTCAGTGACTTAGCGAGACCCTGTCTCAAAAAATAAAAAAGGGCTAGGAATGTAGTTCAGTGCAAAGACCCTGGGTTCAGTCCTCAGTAATGGGGGAAAAAAAAATCACTGTGGCCTGCCCAAAATTTTCACATAAGAACCATTACATGATTCTTAGCTGGATCTGGTGGCACATACATGCCTGTAATGCTAGCATGTGGGAGGGTGAGGCAGGAAGATCACAAAATCAAAGCCAGCCTTGTGCAACCTAGAGGGACTCTACTTCAAAAAATAAAAAGGCTGGGGATGTAGCTCAGTAGCAGAGAACTGCTAGGTTCAAACCCCAGTCCCGAAAAAAGAAAAAGTAATTCTTGTCTTACACTGGGAGAAACACGGCCTGAGGTCACTTTTTCTTAACCATTATTGCTTTATTGCTTTAACTAAAGAAGAAGCAGAATAAAGAGTCTGAGCTCTGAGCACAATGAAGGTAAGTTTGCACCAGTGGGATGGTTTTGTCAGCTGCGGGGCTTATAGGCCTGTGGCTACGTGAAAGCTGAGGCTCATTCAGCTCAGGCTGGGCCAGGCCGCTGTTGTGCTTATCAAAGGGTAGAACAAGGGTTCTCAACCTCTGATCCTCAGACCAGCACCATCAGCATCACCTGCCAACTCCTTAGAAATGAGACTGCATGGGACCCCATCACAGTTCTGCCTAGCAACAAGTTCTCCAGGTAAGGCTGAGAACCACTCAGCACTAAGGCAGAGGAATTACCTGGTTATCCACCATCTCTCCCACTGGATCAGTGATAGCCAACCCTGGCCGCACACTAGAATCCCCTCGAAGCCCCACCACCATCTTGGTGCAAGAATTGAACCCAGGGCCTTGTACATGCTAGGCAAGTGCTCTACCACTCAGCTACATCCCAGCCCCCGGAAGCTTTTTAAAAACACCGATGCCCAGGCTGCACCCCCAGCTATTCTGACTCAATTGGTCTCCCACAGCAACAGCATATTTAATATTTTTTAAACTTTCCCATGGTGAGTCTTATCAGCAAGTAGCCAGGTGCAGTCACTGCAGTCATGTTAGCTCCCAGTGGTCAATCAATCTTGGTTTTAAAACTGTATCCCAAGCTCAGAGATACCCAGAGAATATTTGTTGAACCCATCAACAAAGGCTCCTGAGTTCAGATTTCTCCAAACATAAGATCACTAGTTTTATTAAACGAGCGTTCAATGCACACACCCAGAGTCCTCTGCTTACCTGTAAAATATTCTACCTCTTTCTCCAAGTCTTGGAAAATCTCGTCTGCTTCAGCTTTGCCAAACAGGACTGTGTAATCGCAGTCCAGGCCCTCAGCCTGGATGTGCCGCCAGCTGGGGCCTGCCTCGTGGATGGCCCTCTCCACGGTCTCTCTCCTGGGCCTCTTCCTTGGGCCTCCTGGGTCTTTGCCCAGTGTAACTAGTTCTTCTTCAGTTTGCTGTTTCTGCTCCCCTTTTCCCACATGGACTTCTTGAGCTCGCTTCACCAGGAATCTTTCCATCCCTCCTCTCTACAGTAAGAAGTGGAGGTCAGTGGTGAAGCAGAAGAAAGGAAAACGAGTGCCCAGGTTTTGTCCTCGATGAAAAAAATCTATTCACTGAAGTGGTCCCACAACAGTGTGCCTATTAAGTTTCCATTTTGAAGTTTAAAACCATGACCTAGAAAGGAAGTGTAGAGGGCATTAAAGCTTGGAAGGGCCATCAGGGACAGGTTCAGGGTCGCCCACACCTACCTGGCTGTGCATTAGAATCAGCAGGCTGGGGCTGTGAGATAAGCTTACTTAGCATGCTTTAAGCCCCAGCGCCAAAACACAAACAAGCGAAACCAGCTGGCTAGCTTGCAAAAACCTACCTGCCTACACTCCACATCCAAGCGTGCTAAGTTTTAAATCATTCCTAGGAATTTACAAGCCACAGTCAATTTTGAAAACTAAAACCCAGACCTTCGTTTTCCAGATGGGGCCCCTGATACCCAGAGTAGGGTAAAGGGCTTGAACAAAGAAACCCAGACAAGCAGGTCTCTACTTCCGGCCACACGCTAAGGAGGCGTGGTAAGTGACCGCTCCGCGTCAGTGTTAAAATAGGTAACGCCAGCGAGTCAAAGGGGTGGCTCCATCTAAGTGCCAAGCCCCCCACCTATTGTGATAGAAATTAGAACTGTAACACGTGCGGGGGTGCGGGTGGTGAGGTTTCCCTTTACACTCCTGGCTGGCGGGAAAAACACTCACCCCGCCCGCAGCTCGCTCAGCGCCCGTGCATTTCCGGGGCGAGCCGGGAAGCGCTTGCAGACTGGCAAAACCAACCGCCCTCTGCCTGCTTGCGCCACCTCGCGGCCGCTCGATGCATCGTAGGCATTGCCCTGTTCTGGTCTCGCAGGTACTACAGCAATTTGTTCTGCAGCTTGTCCCCCAGCCCGCGGCGGGGTGAATGATATTACAAGGTTAAGGTTTCTTCTTCTTCTTCTTCTTTTTCGGTACTGTAGATTGAATTCAGGGCCTTCTCCCTGAGGTACGCCTCACTATTGTCACCTAGGCTGGGCTCGAACTCAATCTTCTTTCCTCAGCCTCCTAGAGTGCTGAGATTATAGGCGTGCACCACCGAGCCCGACTTTACATGATTAATTTTATATAAATGCTGTTCAACCATGAGCTCTCTCCCTTCTTACACTTATGCTCCTTGTCCTGGGTGCTGGCAGCAAGGCTCAAGTTCCTGTCCTCATCCAGGCTACAATTTGGAGATAGACACAGAAAAAAAACAAGTATAAATGAGATAATTCTGTGTAGTGTAGAAGTTATAATTACAGCGAGAGGCGGGAAGGTGAGGCAGGAAGAGAAGGCCTGACAGGGAAGGGTCCTGAGCATAGAGATGAAGCTTTCTAGGCAGAGGAAAGCTGTGTGGGGTACGAAGGCCTCAGCAGGACAAGCTGGTGTGTCAGCCCAATATCTGAGAAACAGATTGGATAGCAGGGCTGCAGTCAGAAAGGGCAGCCACCTAGAGAGCTGGGTAGGAATGTGGGGTTTTATTCTAAGCACCTTTGGAAGCAGGAGGGTTTTAACCCAGGGTGTTGTGATGCAATTTACATTTCAAAAAGATCACTCAATAGGAAAGAGATGTAACCGATTCTGCAAAATAGAACTTCGAAAGTTTTTATTTATTTTTTTCTTTTAAAGATAACCAACTTCTCCAAATGTGCTCCTGGAGTATGGAACCAACACCCTATCCCTTCCTCAGCCCAAAAGAAGTGACAGAATATACGGATGCTGACACAAGGAGGCCTGGATGGAGCACAATTGCCTTTCCATAAGAAAGAGGAGGAGGAGCTGAAGATGGCTGCGAATGATAAAACAAAAGTGATCTGCATTATCTCTGTTTGTCGCCCCTCGCTGTTCTTTACTATAAAAGGCGCTTATCCACCTGTACTGGGGAAGATGGTGATTTGAGGCAAACAGGCCTTTCCATCTCCTTCGGAGCTTTCGTTGAATAAATCCTTTTTTCCCTTTTACCAAAATATATGGCCTCCTTTGATTTGATCAGTGGCGAGCAAATGAACCTAAGTGGCCGGTAACAAGACCAATTGGGCTTGTAGCCAGAAGATGGAATACTGTCATTGAATTTGGGATTTGTTTTGGAGAAAGGACGAAAAGGAGATATTGCTGACATGAATGTCAGTAATACTTGGAGAAGGGAGGGGAGAAGGGAAGAAAAGAAACGAATCCTGGATGTGATTACTGGGGCAGGAGGGGTACAGCAGTGCCATCCGGGAATGAATAGTTTGGAGTTAACCTCTATGATCTTAAAGTCTCCTATAAGATTCATAGATTTGGCAAAATGCTTGCTTTAAACCTGTTTGCCACAGTAAAACAGGTTGTGAAAAGTGGATGAGATAATGTGTATAAAAGCTCAATGAATACCTATAAGGCTCCTTATATCCCCACCGCACCCCTAATAGGGCAGGTACTTTATTTTATTTATTTATTTATTTTTTTACAGCAGATAGGCGGGGGAACATGTCCTAAGGCAGAGGTGGGATATATAGACTCAATGAATGAAAAAGCAGGCCCTCCAGCATTGCCCACGCCCAACCTCGCCTTTGGGGCAGTGTGCGACCGCCCCTCCTGCACTTGCGCACTGGGCCCTCCACCGCCCTCCGCCAAGACCCTCCCCACTCGGAGCATGCGCGAACCGCTTGGCGCCAATTTCAAGTACCTGGGCGGTGCGCGTTCGCTCCCTCCTCGGCTCCGGGATGATCGGCCAGAAGACTCTCTACTCCTTCTTCTCCCCGAGCCCCGCCGGGAAACGACGTGCCTGCAGTCCCGAGCCGGCCGACCCAAGGGCCGGCGTGGCGGCCGTAACTGAGGAAAACGGCGATGTGACGGTGAGGCGCGGCGGGGACTGCCTTGGGGGCTGGGGATAAGAGCGAGAGGAAGGCAGGGTCCTGCCTGGTTCAGGGGGTGCAAGAGCGCCACATTGACGCGGTGAATTGGGACCCTGTGTTCAAAACAGTTTCCACGTGTTCTAAACAGCCCATCGCTGTCCCTCACCGGCCGCCATGCTGAAGCGCTAGCCAATGGGGACGAGCACCTGGGATCGCGGCGCCAATTGGCGTGCAGCTGGCCCGCCCCGCTCAGCCTTCCGTCCAATTAGAAGAGGGAGGGGGCGGGATTCCTGCTGAGGGTTTTTGCCGCGAAAAGGCCGCGTGGGGACCGGATTGGCGGGTCCCGCAGGGCGGGGCGTTTGGGTGCTGGGTCTCCCAGTCCCTGGAGTCCTTCTGGGGATGCCACAGGGCTGCCTCACAGCCCCTCCTAAACCGCAGATATTCGGACTGGGCCTAACTGGCTCGCGTCTGCTGCTCCTATGGGCATCTTTTGTCATGGGCCGCAGGGTTTGGCTGGGAAGTTGCGGGCTCCCGGAATAGAGTCGCTGCGGTTCTTAACCCGCCTCTGCGGGGACCCCTTGCAGGCCAGCCCCGCCAAGAAGGCCCGGGCCGAGCAGGACGAGCCCGGCACGCCGCCCTCCTCGCCGCTGAGCCCCGAACAACTGGACCGCATCCAGAGAAACAAGGCCGCGGCACTGCTCAGACTCGCAGCCCGAAACGTGCCTGTGGGCTTCGGGGACAGCTGGAAGAAGCAGCTCAGCGGAGAGTTCGGGAAGCCGTATTTTATAAAGGTAGAGACGGAGATTTACCTTTCACAGGGGAAACGTGGAGGCCTTTGGTTAGTGTAGCAGGTCAAATCTATGCTTTCTATATTTTGCTTTCAGTAGACTCGTATTTTCCCTCAAATGTCCTTTTCAAGCGGGTAAAGCGGGCCATGGTGTTTTGAATCTGCATGTTTGTATTGGTAAAAGTCGTTTAAGACTGAAAAGTGATATTATGGCTTCTTATAAGCCACTTAGTTTGCTCTCCAAGAACGATTGGCCTTGTAAAACCACCAACCAGACTGAATGAAACCGCGCTTGCCTTTTATAAGGGGAGAAAGATTGGCACCATTGGGAAAGTGAAGCGAAGCAAAAGTCAACTTTGTTTTAGCCCAGAGGAAGTGAGAAGGAATTGATGTGACTGAGCAAGTGAAGCGGGGAGCAGATACTGTTTTCGTTTTGTTTTGTTTTTTGGGTTGTTTTTTGGAATTTGGATTTAAAACATGGCAAGGAGCTAGATGAGGTTTCAAACAGCTTGAGTGAGAAGGTTTCTTACTAAATTCTTACAGTTTCTGGTGAGAATCTGATTTTAAATCTAGTTTATCTTTTAAATTAGCTAATGGGATTTGTTGCAGAAGAAAGAAAACATTACACTGTATATCCACCGCCACACCAAGTCTTCACCTGGACCCAAATGTGTGACATACGAGATGTAAGTATAGTTGTTGAATTTTACTATGGGAGGAAATCAAATAGTGTTTCTTAGGGGCACTGGAGTTAAGCCACAGGGCATAATTCAATAGTAATACTGAAATTGTGAGGTTTCAGCCTGTATTTACTGCTTTTAACCTTAGCTGTGTGCTATTTTTGCAGCAAAAAAGAAAAATATGTACATAGGCCTTGTGTCTGTATGCACTCATTTTCGAGAAAAATTCGTTGCTTTTTTTCTTTTTTTCCTTTTGTGGTGCTGGGGTGTAACTCAGGGCCCTATGTGTTCAGGGCAAAGCATTTTACCACTAAGCAACACCACCAGTCTCCCCCTTTACTATTTTGTGTATTGCTGCAAGCTTATTTCAGTGATCATTGGTAAGTTTTTTTAAATCTTGTTCGTCATGGATAATGGAACTGGGACAGTAAAGATCTGTATATTCAGAAATGCCTAGAAAATGTAGTGGACAAAAGAGGCAAAAAGAACAAAAAAGTTACATCTTAAGTAGCAAGGATGGGCTGAGGGTGTGGCTCAGTAGTAGAGTGCTTGCCTAGCATGCATGAGGCCCTGTGTTCTATCCCCAGCACTCCCCCTTCCCCCGCAAAAAGCAGCTAGGCTGTCCAGCTGAATTATCAGTCAACTTTAAGTAAGAGTAACGTGCATCATTGAAATCTATTTTCCCAGAGTCATTTCATGCAGTAGCTTCATCAAACTTACCAGAACTCACAATGCTAAATTAACTGGTAGAAGAAATAAAACAAGAGAACAGAGGATAATACATTGGTGGGAGACCCAGCCTCTAAAAAATTGTGAATTGAATCTCTTTCATGCGTTTCATAATGAATCTCTAAGGGCTTCGTGAATCTTACCTGGGTGAGGTCTTTGCTGTGAGGGAATGTGGGAAAGGCCATAGCACCAAGTGAGACTGGAGGGCTCATCTGAAAGAGGAACCAACCCTTCAATACACTTTTTTGTTAGTGAGACTGCTTTTTTCTCAAAGCTCAGATGGCCACACCACACAATGACAATCTACAGATTGTCATGACACTTAAAAATGTTTTGGTTTTATAGTACTGGGGATTGAACTTGGGGAAGGCTGAGCTACATTTCCAGCCCTTTTTTTTTTTGGTGGGTACCGGGGGTCGACCTCAGGACCTCGCGCGCCAGCAGGCGCCCATGCCGCTGAGCTATATCACCGGCCCTTTTTTTGTATGTGGGTTCTGGGAGTCGAGCTCAGGCCCTCGCGCTTGCCAGGCAGGCGCTCACGCTGCTGAGCCATCTCACCGGCCCAGCCCTTTTAAATTATTTATTTAATTATTTTAATTTTGAGACAGGGTCTCTAGCTAGGTTGCTCAGGCTGGCATCAAACTTGTGATCCTCCTGCGTCAGCTGCTAGAGTAGCTGGCATTATAGGTGTGTGCCACCAAGCCCGGCAATATTTTTTATTTTATTTTATTTATTGCAGTACTGGAGCCTTCACACTGAGCTACATCCTCAGCCCCTGTTTAATTTTTTATTTTGAGGCGGGGTCTCTGAGCATGCTAGACCCTCCTTAAATAGGGACGCATCCTCCCGCCCAGCCTTGCCTCTGTCTCTCTTACTCTAGTGTCTGACAGTGGAGCACCATGTAGTGTTTCTGTCTTTAGAAAAACAACTGGATCCATCTGTGGTTCCTCCTTGAAACCCATTGCTGACTCCCTTGTGATTGGGTTTTCCTCTGAGCTTCTTCGATACCTTCAGCGTGTGCTGACACCACGGGCATTGGGGTTTTATTCTTTTTCCTCCACCATTTTGGAAGCTGGAACAGGGAGTTAGGGTTTAGTGAAGATCTTGTTCTGTGGAAGAAGTAAAACAGGTGAACAAACCATCTTGGTAAGACAGCCATGCCTAATGCTTAGAAATTTTCACAATCTTTATTGTAGCGTAAGAATTTTCAACATAGATAACTCCTTGTTTTTGAAGTTTAAATAAACTGTCTTGTTACATTCAGTACTAGTTTACTCCTTGTTTGCATATTGTGTTCTGAATGTTATATGTAGCATTCTGATATATAAACAGGGGAGACTCAAGAGTATCAAATCTGTGCCTCTGAGGCTGCTGGGCCCGTGGGCTGCTTTGCAGATGAGCATTCGGCATGAGGGAGGTTAGGTAGTTCACCCAAGATCATCCCTTAGCCAGGTCTGGAGCCCTGGAGCTGGCAAGCTTCCCTGCCAGGCTGGGCTGCTTCACCCTGGAGAATATGCTGGTAACCCAGTGAGCAGCAAGGTCAGAACCGAGAACTTACTGGTTAGGGCAGTGTTGGTCTGCAGCTGGATTGGAAGATGCAGAGGGTGTCAGCTGAGGAGGAGGACGATTCTGAGAAAGAGCTGCAGGGGCAGAAGCAGGAGGGTGAGGTCAAGGCAAACTATATATCCAGAGGCCTGCATTTCAGCACCTGGGAGAAGGGGTCCACGCTGCTCTTCATTGCCTCCTGCCATCCACTCCTATGGCCCTTGGGCTGATCTGCATCCTGATCTTTGTCTGCTCTACCTCTAGGGGAATAGGCCCCTCCTGCTGCTAGTGAGGGATCTGAAATGTATGAAGGTTTAAAATACGCTTGTCCCTGGACAGGCCACTCCCCTGTCATGAATCGTCCACAGACATGAAGCACCAGTGCGTAAGGGTATCTGTACTAGGAGCTTACTGCAGTGTTTTTCCATAACGGACAGTGCTGGGAAATAAGTGGGCTGCCTGTGAGTAGGGACGGAGTGCTCTACTGACTTGAAAGAAGCCTACAGTGTTCAGCAGAATACACACAAAATGAGTGCAGTCACCCCAGTTATACGGGTAATTAAAACTGGTTAACTGTGGGGCTGGCGGTGGAGAACTAGAATGCCTAGAATGCTCGTCTAGCATTCTGGGAGTCCTGGGTTCAATCACCAGTACTATACACACAAAAAATAAAAAATAGAAAAAGACTAACTCAGAAATGGTGAGCCACTATGTGCTTCTGGGTGTCGTGCTTGTTATAGGATGTATTTACTTTTGTAATTTGAAAAGTGAAGAGGGTAAATGCAAAGTTGACCCCATGTTGTCTCACACTTGTGAGAGAAAGGACAGGGCAGCAAACCGGGGGTGCAGCGAAGGATAATGGGGTTAGGAAGTGACAGTACCAAGGAGGGCTCCCCTCTATGTGTAATCAGCCAGGTGTTTGTTGGGACTGAGCACTGCAGTATTACCTAATTCTTTGTCTCCTGGTGTTCACAGGTGAAAGTTGTCATCCTGGGACAGGATCCTTATCATGGACCCAGTCAAGCTCATGGGCTCTGCTTTAGCGTCCAAAGACCCGTTCCACCCCCACCCAGGTACCGTTGCTGTACACATACATGGCTCTGGTCCAGCCTCAGTTGCTTTCAGATGTATACTTTGCAAATTATAGGTCCACTGTTTCGGGGAACTTGAGTAGCCTTTGGAGCAGGATTATTTCTCAACCTTGGCATGGTTGGACTGAATCATTCTTCACTGTGGGGAATCCCAGTGTCCTGTGCCCTGCGGGAAGTTCTGTGGACGGCAGCACCTTCCCTGCTTAAGAACCACTGCTTTGGAGACTTTTATATGAAATGCATACGAAGTAGCCAGGTGAGGTAGCACACGCCTGTAATCCCAGCATTCTGGGAAGCTGAGCAGGAAGATTGTAATTTTGAGTCCAGCCCAGGTAAATTTTTTTTTTTATTTTTAAAATTTTATTTATTATTTTAATCAGATTTTATTGGTACATTTTAGATATACATAATGTTCACATTCATTATAGAGAATGTGTACCTATACAGGATATAACTTGATTCTTTTTTTTCCCCATTCCCCTATCCTCCCTTCAACCCCTTCTCCCCTCCCCATTTACAAAGGCTTTGTTTCCATTTTCCTTTTTGTCTCTCTTTTTTTTTTTTTTACTTTTCCCTTCTTTCCTTTCCCCTTCTCCCTCCTTTGTTCCCCTCCTCTGTTCCCCTCCCCATTTGAACATTTTCTTCCTATTTCACACTACCTATTACACATTTTGGTCCTTATTTATACTTGCCAGAGAAACAATGTGGTATTTACACGTGTCTGATTTATTTCACTTAAAGTGTGTGGTCTCAGGGTGCATCCATTTACTTAGAAATGTCTCAAGCATATCCTTCTTTATGGCAGAGTAGTACTCCATTGTAGAAAAAACCCATTCACCAGTTGATGCAGCCCTGGTAATTTAAAGAGACCTTGTCTCAAATTTTAAAAAAGAAAAAGGGGGTGGGATGGGTGGGGCTGGGGAAGTAGCTCAGTACAAAGGCCCTGGCTCAATCCCTAGTACCACATACACAATAATATATACAAATATAATAAGGATATAGGCCATAAGCATCAGTGCGGGGGGGATGTAACTGCTGGACCAATTTCTTTTTTTTTTCTTTTTTCATTTTTTGAGACAGGGTCTCGCCATGTAGTTTAAGGCTGGCCCTGAACTCACAGCAGTCCTCCTGTGTCAGCCTCCCGAGTGCTGGGATTACAGGCGTGCGCCACCACACCATGCTGGACCAATTTCTTTCTTTTTTTTTCTGTGGGTACCGGGGGTCGACCTCAGGACCTTGCGTGCCAGCAGGTGCCCGTGCCACTGAGCGATATCACCGGCCCTTTTCTCGTATGTGGGTACCGGGAGTCGAACTCGGGCCCTTGCGCTTGCCAGGCAGGCACTTACGCCTCTGAGCCATCTCACCGGCCCTGGACCAATTTCTTTAGATCTTCCAAAGTGCTTCTCTGTTTCTTAAATCCCAGTACAGATGAAAGGAAAGATCTTTGGCATATTTACCTATCAGAAGGACAACAGATGTTTATCTTATGAATTAGGGTCATAGGTTCCATTGTTCCTTCCAAGGACTGGCTTTAAACCTCTTAACCTCTTCACATACATCTTTGGAGACGACTGAACTTTGAAAATTATGCTTAAGATTCTGTGTGTGTTTTTTCTTTCTGGCTTGCTTGCAGTTTGGAAAACATCTATAAAGAGCTGTCAACAGACATAGATGGCTTTGTTCATCCTGGCCATGGAGATTTATCTGGGTGGGCCAAGCAAGGTGAGCCTGGTCCTGCTAGGTGTATCTTGGACTGAGGCCAACAGTCTTTTGGTCTGTCGCTATATACAATGTGTGCGTGTGCCCATGTTCTTCCTTTTGAGACCGGGTCTCACTTTGTAGTTCAGGTTGGTGTTGAACTGGCCGTAGAGCCCAGGCTGGCCTCGAACTTGCAGCAATCCTGCTACCTCAGCCTCCGGAGCTCTGGGATTATAGGATTGTGCCACCACACTGGGTTTGTTTGTTATATATTTAAAAGGTTAAATATGTTTTATCCTGCATCCGGTTTTCATATTTTAATTATGAGAGAAATATTTGTTCCTATTATAAATATTGTTATTCTCTGGGGTTAATATCACATAGGATATATTTTTTTTTAATTCTGATGACATATAACCTGTGTTTGTTGCCTTAAACTAGAAGATGCCAGAAAGGCAGAGATGAAAATAAAATGACCTCTCATCTCGTCCAGAGGTTGCCACTAGTCATGGTGAAATAGTTTCTTTATGACCTAACTGTGTTCGGCTTCATTGGGTCCTATAGACTAGAGCGGATGATTTCATGGTATGTCTGTGTCTAACCCCCGTTGTCAGGAGCTTGTGCTGCTGCCTCTGAGCCTTCTCTTCACCTGCTTCTTGTGGCCTGTGTTCGTAGGTGTCCTCCTGCTCAATGCCGTCCTCACTGTCCGCGCCCATCAAGCCAATTCACATAAGGAGAGAGGCTGGGAGCAGTTCACTGATGCCGTCGTGTCCTGGCTCAATCAGAACTCGAATGGCCTCGTCTTCTTGCTGTGGGGCTCTTATGCTCAGAAGAAGGGAAGTGCCATCGACAGGGTATGACTTTTTAAAATACTTCAAGCAGGTTAGAGAATTCTAGCGATCCCTGCTATTGGTCTGTGGTCCTGGGAAATCCATGTGATGAAAAGAGTCTCTTAGAGTTGGAATTTCCATAGAAAACTAAGCCGAATTCAGATAAATTATAGGAACAATTAGTTGTGTGTGAGGAAGGCAGCTGGCCAGTTTGCAGTTTAGTGTAGTTAGTAATATAGGTGTCAGCTCACAGTGGACACAGAGGTCCCTGGGTTCCCTCATTTAACGTATGACCCCCCAGTGTGTGATGAATGAGGCAAGTGTCCTGGCTCCAAGAAATTTGGGAGCATGTAGAAAACATGAGGAATTCCACTTAATCAGAAATTTAACTTCCCCATGAAGTTACTATTAGTGATAATCACTAAACCCCAGCTCTGATTGCGAATACCCAACATGGCCAAACTAGATCTATAATTTCCACCCTTCCTGCATCCTCCCCCATCTTGCAACCTCTCTGCTCTTCCCCATTCAGTAACTTATGCACCTGTGTGCTGAGGTCTGGAGCCTGGAGTCCTCCTTGAACCCCTTTCTTTCCCTCTTCCCCTCAAGTTCTGCCCATCAGTGAGTCCCATCAGCTCTGCCCTAGAGACATCCCAGTCCTGCAGCTCCTTACAGGCGCCGTGGTCCAGCTCTGGGGCCGGCCGCCTGCATTTCTCTGCGGGACACACGTGCTGGTGGATTAATAGAGGAGCAGTGGAGAGGGGTGTTGGGGATGGGAGAAGAGGAGTTAAGGGACGGCTTAGCTTGGAGAGATGCTGAATTGGGAAGTGTGAGTGGGGAGGAAATATCCCATAAATGCCTTAATAACCGAGGTCAAGGGCTTATTTCTGGTGCATCAGAAATTTGTGGTGACGTTGAACCTGACCATTTGTCAGCAGGCATCAGGGTGTGTGCTTTTTCATGCTGAATGTTACTTAATAGTTGGCAAAGGACTTAGGAGATGGGGGGATGCCTTATCCCCATTTTGCATTGGGGTTCAGAGAGACAAGTCATATACCCAAACGTGTCAGTGAATGACAGGGCCAGGATTTGAGCCTGCCCTGCGGAGCTTGGGATTCTGTGTTCCCAAGCACCTGGGGAGCAGCCACCCCACCTCCCACCTCTGGGCACTGTTTTTTGTTTTATGTTTTTGTTGTTGTTGTTGTTTTAAGACAAGGTCTCACTGTATAGTTCAGGCTGCCCCTGAACTCACTATGTAGCCCAGGCTGGCCTCGAACTTGCAGCAGTCCTCCTGCCTCAGTTTCCCGAGTGCTGGGATTACAGGCGCACGCCACCACGCCCAGCTTGGGCACTGTTTTTAAGTGTAGTAGGTACCAATGATTGAAAATAGTGTAATCCCAGGTACTTAGGAAGCTGAAGACAGAGGATCACAGAGGCAGCCTGGGCAACTTAGCAAGACCCCGTCTTAAAATTTAAAAAAGGGTTGGGGAGGTAACTCAGTGGTAGAGCACTTGCCTAGCTTGTGTGAGGCCGAGTTCAATCGCCAGTGCTGCAAAAAAGTTTTTAAGTGTACTGAGAAATGTGAAAAGTCTGTTTCCCATCAGCCTCCACCCGCCTTGGGTGAGCACTGGCTTTTAAAAATTTCTGATATATCCTTCTAGGGTGTTTTTATGCATACACAAGCAAATAGTCAGATTAAAAAGCATCTTGGAATGCTTAAGATATTTTCAGAGGTTTTTCTTAAGGAAAGAACTGCAGAGAAAAAAAATCTTGAATGAGTTTGACCGTGAATGAACTGCTAAGATGCGGTTATCCAAGTAGGGAAGAAGTGCACATGTCACTTCGAAGCTCTGCACCTTAGGGATGTTTACGGCCAGTGTAATTCTTAGTACATTGGTAGTCTTTGTTATTAAACGTGGTTTAGTCTAAAAGTAAACCATTGCTGAAGAAGCTCCACCATTAAAGCCATGTTAAATATCTCTAGCGAGTCTCCTGAGTAGTAGATCTATATACTACCTCCTTACTAGTGTCCCATGAACCCATCAAATTCAACATTTTCCACACTAAATTCTCCTTTCTTCTCACTAAACTCGCACTTCTGTACTCCTCTGCAATAAAAAATAGCATCTGCGCGGTTGTCCAACCAGAACTCTGACAGCGTGCCATTCTTGGCACCTCTCTACCTTTTTGGTCTCCTGTTCCTCTATCATCTCCTCCCCTGTCCTCTCCCTCTCCCCTGCCATTTTTGGCACAGCCTGTGCCCTGGTGCTGACTGGGGGGTCTCTTCCTTCCTGGAGGCAGTCTGACTTTCCCTTCAGAGCCCAACGTTGCCGACAGAGACAAGGCCTAAGCTGCTTGCCAGTGTGTTGCCTTTTCATAATGCTCTCCCTGTGGTCACTATCTGATGCCTCACAGTAACTTCGTGGGCAAGGTGCTCTTGTACTGGGGGTTGAACCCAGGGCCTTTACACTGAGCTACATTCCATGCTTTTTTTTTTATTTTGAGACAGGTTCTCACTAAGTCGCCCAAGCTGGGCTCAAACTTGTGACCCCCTTGCCTCAGCCTCTCAGAGGGCTGCGATTACAGGCATGAAGTTACCACCACACCCAGCTTGTTACTGCTCATTTACCTGTGAAAACTGAAATACAGCTTAGAGAGTTGTAACAACTTCTCCTGATTACTCAACTGTCAAGTGGCAGAGCTGGGATTTGAACCCAGGCTATCTGGCCTTAGGCTCTGTGCTCTAGACCCTGCTGGGCTGCCTCTTTAATTATCACTCCTGCTAGACAGCTCCTTTGAGGCAGGGATGTTCTAAAAAACTGTTCTGATTTCCTAGGTAGTCTTTATTTAAATATAGAAGATAATTGAAAGAAAAGCAAAAATGGCCCATAATCTCTGTTCAGATAACTATACTTGACATTTAAAAAACCAAAGTATTTAATTTTTTGTGGTGAGACAATTCAGATACTATAGAAAAGTACAAAATGAAATAAATATCTTCTAAAGGGATTACTATACATATAGTTGATTTTTGTGTTTGGCAGTGCTGGGGATTGCACCGAGGGTACTTGCCTCACAATGTGCCAGGCAAGTGCTCCACCACTGGCCTACAACCTAGGCCTCAAAAACATTTTTTTCTGTTTTTGAGACAGGGTCTCATTATTGTAGTTAAGGCTGGCCTTGAACTCACTATGTAGCCCGGGCTGGCCTTGAACACAGAGAGATCCTCTTGCCTCAGCCTCCAGAGTGCTAGGATTACAGGTGTGTACCAGCCCAGCAAAAACAATTTTTGATGCTTTTTGTACTTTACCTTGCTTTTTTTTTTTTCCACTTGATAAGTTTTGAGCTGCAGGTGTAGTTCACTGGTAGAGTATGTGGCCAGCATGCACAAGGCCCTCAGTTCAATTACCAGCACAGTTTTTTAGAAGTATATGTAGTTTGACTTTGTGTTTTCAGCAGCTGGGTGGTGTTCCATTGTAAGAACTTTGGAAAAATATTTCAGTCCTATAACACTGGTCTTATATGAGGCTTTAGCTGGATTTTTTTTTTTTCCTGTGATACTGGGAAATGAAGCCAGGGAGTGCTTAATTAATGTCCAACCCTTTTTTAAATTTTATTTTGAGACACAGTCTAGCTAAGTTGCCCAGGCTGGTGTTGAACTTAATGATCTTCCAGCCTCAGCCTCCCAAGTAGCTGGGATTACAAGTGTGCACCACAGCACCCAGCTTTTAGCTGGGTTTTTTTGTTTTGTTTTCTTTCTTTTTTGGAGACAGTGTCTCACTTTGTATTCTGGGCTGGCCTTGAACTCACTATGTAGCCCAGGCTGGTCTCAAACTCACAGTGATCCTCCTGTCTCAGCTTCCTGAGACAGGCTCACACCAAGGACAATTCTCAGGAATACTGGCCTCTACTACAATCAGAAAACTGATTCCCAATTTCAGGGCCAGATTTCTAGAAGCTTGCAAAACATCCTCAAGGTTTCTCCAGGGATTCTAAGCCATTCTGAGCCATCATAACCAGCTTCAGCTGGATTTAGACTTAGACATAAGCAGTGTACAGTTGATCCTGCTCTACAGTCACCTTTGTGTGAGTACACGTGTCATAGCATCCCTTAGCAAACATAATCTAAATGCAATCTGAGCAGAGGAGTTACTGTATAATGCTACCTGGTACCTACAAATTGCATAGATCCTACCAAATCAAAGGCTGGGACTGGTCCTGTGCAACCTCAGAGCTTAGCAAAAGTAATCACTCTACAAGTGAGTGAACAAATGAAAAGTTCTAATACAAATGCTGAGGATAGATTCACTTTGAAAGGTGGAAGCATTTAGACCGGGCAAAGGCAATTGCATCCCTAATCTGTCACTTACTACTCTCGTTCCTTTTGCAGAAGCGGCACCATGTCCTGCAGACTGCTCATCCCTCCCCGCTGTCAGTGTATAGAGGATTCTTTGGCTGTCGACATTTTTCTAAAACCAATGAGCTGCTGCGGAAGTCTGGCAAGAAGCCCATTGACTGGAGTGACCTGTGATCCCACAGAGCAGTGGTCGTCTCCTGGGGTGATTTTTGAGGCGCTGCTGTTGAAGATTTGTCAGTTACAAAGTTACTGAAAATTTCTGTACTGTTGAGCACCCTGCTTAATAACGAGAGAATGCCTCCAGAAAGCAACCAAGGACCATTTTGCCCTGGACGGCAGCTTTATCCAGGCAGAAGTAGGTAGCAAAGATACCCTTTGACCGCTTCTGTGTATTTGAGTTGTCCCCCAGTCAAAGCAGAGGTGGCTTGGTGAAAACATGTACATTTCTCACAAGACAGCTGAGGTCAAATATTCCCTTGGCTCTCTTCATCTCCTTTAGCCTTATGGTTGAATGGGGAGATAAGCACCTTTTTGATACCTCCCATAGTTTGGTGCCTGCTGATAGTTTAGACTTCATAGGTTACAAGGTATTGTGTGTTTTTGCTTAGAACCTGCCCCCTCCATCTTCGAGTCCCAGATCTCTCCCTGGAGAAGCCTTGAGGGTGTTTTACAAGCTTCTAGAAATCTGGCCCTGAAATTGGGAGTCAGTTTTCTGATCGTAGTAGAGGCCAGTATTCCTGGGAATTGTCCTTGGTGTGAGCTTTGACAGACCAGCAGGCTAGAAACCGCAACTGGCTGGGTCTTTCTCCTGTTCTTCGGGTGCTTCCTGGAGTAGTAGGTGGTGGAAGCTGAACAAATGAGTGTTTTTCTCCCAGTGTTGATGGAGTTGGGGTGGGGTAAGGCAGCACAGGCTGCCTAGTGCTGTTCGTTTTGTTTTAATGGACTGAAATCAGTTGATTTTTTTTTTTCCCCAACACTGGTAAATTTAACTTTTTTATATAATACTTACACAGATACATATATTTTTTAATTCTTTTTTTTTTAAGAGAAAGAGACCCAGCTTGGGTCTGCACCCCCAAGCTGGATGTGATGGAGATTGTTTTTGTTGTCAGCAGGGTTAAAAAATTACCCCTGCACACATTTGGTAATAAAAGATTGTTGAAGTTTCACTTGGTGCCAACTCTCCTTTGGTCTCCGTATACACTCTTGGGCTGCCCTTGTACCTGGGTTAGTGCCTGTGCCCGCCTCCTGGTTGCCAGGGTAACCATTGTTCAGGGAAGGACTGCCCTGCCTCCAGCCAAGCTCCACTGGTATGGAGTTGCCCACCCCCCTTCCTCTGCCAAGGCTTGGTAAGCCGTGGGCCCCACCCCCTGCCTGGAACACCCTGACCCATGCATTCTGTGGACAAAGCTGGCTACCTGGGGTTGGTGGGGACAGAGAGCAATCCTTGGAGGATCTTGGCTTCTTGTCCTGGATGTTTTTTTCCTGCCATACAGTAACTATTTCTAGACTTCCCTAGGAATCTGATGTGACTTCCCTAGGGCTTCTCATGTGACTCTGGTAGCCCCATGGGCCTGCAAGCAGTTGGCCTTCGGAACTGGTGGGGTGTCAGGATGGAGGTGGGATCCCCTGGTGTCTGGAGAAGGAAGGAAAAGGTATAATGGGCGTAGCTCCGTAGGAGAACGTGTGGCTCGATGTGCGTCATGCCCTGAGCTCCATCCCAAACACCAAAACCGAAACAAGAAAGTGTAATGAAGGGTTGTAATGTGCGTAATAGAATTGAGCAAAAGAGAATACATCTAGTGACAACATGGAGACTAGCAAGTACATTCGATGGAGCGGGGATAGAACACTTTCGTTTTGCTTGGAATCATTTCCTCTCTGGCCTCACATTTCTTTGTGTATAGAAAGGAAGATCAGGAGTCTACATTCTGATCAGCAAACAGGCTTCTGCAGGAGGAAGTTTCCTCCTCAGTTTGCTTTTTTGTCCCTTTGGGATCTTCCCTGATGGCTGCAATGGATTCCCTTACCCAAGGGAGAAGTAAAGAGATGATGCCTTACACCGCATAGGCTTGGAGAACTCTGAGTGCTGGATTGTGAGTAGGAAGGGAGCAGTTATCATAAATAACTCAATAAATAATTGTTATTTGGTGTTCTCAAAGAACATAGCCAAGTGTGGTGGCCCAGGCCTGTAATCCCAGCTAACTGGAACCCTTAGGGCAGGAGGATCAGAAGTTGCAGGCCAGCCTGGGCTCCATGGGGAGATCCTGTTTCAAAAAGGACTGGGGATGCGGCTCAGTAGCAGTGTTTCCCTAGTGTGTGCAAGGCTCTGAGTTCCGTCTTTAGTATCAAAAAACAGGTTTTAAGAAAAAAAACTTTTTTGTCTTTGACAGAGGGTTTCACTATGCAGTTTAGGCTGGCCTTGAACTCACTTTGTATCCCAGGCTGGCTTTGGACTCAGCGATCCTCCTGCCTCAGCCTGCTGAGTGCTGGGATTATAGGCGTGTGCCACCATGCCTGGCCCAAGAAAATTATATATATATATACTATTTTTGACTTTGCTATGCTTCCAGCCCTTGATGTGCAAAATGAATTAAAAAAAAAACAAAAAAAACTGCACCTTTTAGGCCAGAGGTTGGCACAGTTCATATGAAGCATCAGATACTAAGTATTTCAGGTTTTGAAGTCATCTGGTCTCTGGGAACTGCTATACATTTGGAGAGAAAGCAGCTAAGGGGAAAATGTAAAATGGCTGAGGCTTTGTCCCCATAAAACTTTATTTGTAGACACTGAAATTTGAATTTAGTATGATTTTCATGTGTCACTATAAATGGTTTTTTGTTTTGGTTTGTTTCGTGGTCCTAGGGATTGAACCCAGAGCCTTTGCAGTGAGCTATATCTCCAGGCTTTTTTTATTTTGAGACAGGGTCTTGTTAAGTCACTAAGTTACCCTGGCTGGGGTTGAACTTGTGATCTTCCTGCCTTGGCTTCCCCCATGTGCTACCATGCCCGGGGAGTATCACTGTAGTTTTGATTTGACAAATATAAAAACTGCTTCTAGCCATGTGCAGTGAGGCCAGTCTGTAATCTCAGCTTTTTGGGCATATGAGGCAGTAGGCTAGCAAGTAGAAGGCCAGCCTGGGCAACCTAGTGAGTCCCTGTCTCAAAAAAGAATAGTAGAATGCTTGCCTGGGTCTTGCTTGAGGCCCTGGGTTCAGTCCCCAGTATCCCAAAGGACAAAAACTCACTCCTAGCTTGGGAGCCATAGTTTGTAGACCATTGTGTACTCCCATCTCTGGCAGGGTAGGAACAAAAAAGAAGCAACCCTGGGTCAGCACAGGAAAGGAGAAATCCCCCAGGGAGGGAACGTTTGCACTGCGTATTGAAGGAGACAGCTTCCGGCCAGGAAGAGGAAGGGAGAGCCTTTTGTGAGAAGCAGCCTGTTCAAGGCAGTAGCGGGGACTCTGAACGCTGTGTATGGATTGGAGGGGTCTTCAAGGCACAGTGTGGGACTCAGGACATCGTGATTCCCATAAAGAGGAGAGGACCTGCCCATGGCTTGGCTTTCGGACCTTCGAGATTGGTAACATAGGGAAATCAGTTGTGCAATGTCACCCTGAGAACCCCAAGTTGTAAATTAATTGTGTGAAAGTTCACTACCTGATTTTGATTTGAATCTGGTAGGGCAAAGTCGTGACGGGATTGTTTGTGATCTTTTTAGTAGAGTAATGTGTTGTTATTAAGCTTGTGTTCAGATGGTGCATTCTCTCCACCTAGAATTCACCGTCTACTTCAGGTTCCTCCTGGTAGAAGTAGTACTGGGAACAGTTTTTGGTGGAGAAGCAAACTTTTTGGTGTAGGTGAGTGGTGCTGGCTTCTCATCCATGCTGAACTTTCCAGGTGTCTGAAGAAAAACAGGTAGGGGAGCACTGGGCTACTTTTGGAGGTCCTTGAATGTCAGCTTGGGCTGCCCAGAATGAAACACTGGTACTTTTGCCTGGTAGAGATGGCTATGTTTTCGGTGTAGAGTCCTTCTGATGCTTCAATTTGGATCTCTTATAATACCCTTATAGATTATCTCATTTAGAACCAGTTTTTATTTTTTATTTTATTTTATTTTATTTTTATTTTTTGCCATGCTGGGAATTGAATCAAGGGCTTACACATGCCAGGCATGCACTCTTACCAGTGAGCTACACTCCCAGCCTATATACTTTTTTTTTTTTTTTGGTACCAGGAATCGAACTTAGGACCTTGCGCTTGCCAAGCAGGTGCTTGTGCAGCTGAGCTATATCCCCAGCCCCCCAGCCTATATACTTATTTACTTACTTTTTTTGTTTTGTTTTGTTTTGTTTTGTGGGTACCGGGGGGTCGACCTCAGGACCTCGCGCGCCAGCAGGCACCTGTGCCTCTGAGCGATATCACCAGCCCCTTTTTCGTATGTGGGATCCGGGAGTCGAACTCGGGCCCTCGCGCTTGCCGGGCAGGCGCTTAAGCCGCTGAGCCATCTCACCGGCCCTTATTTACTTACTTAACATACATATGTACATATGTATGTACTGGGGGTTGAACCTAAGGCCCTCACACCCCAGCCCTTTATTTTTTGAGACAGGGTCTCAATAAATTGCCCAGGCTGGGCTTGCACTTGGGATTCTCCTGCCTCAGCCTCCCAGAGTTACAGTTGTGTGCCACCATACCTGGCTTAGTTTTTACATTTTTGATGTGTGGAAATGAGAGTACTGGTGAGCGGGCCAGACCAGAAGAGTAATACTTTCTGTTCTTTGCTTCTCTGCTGTGTATTTCCTCTGTTTCTTTTTTTTTTTTTTTAAGAATAAATTTATTTTTATTTATTTATTTTATTTTATTTTTATTTATATTTATTTATTTATTTATTTATTTTAAAGACAGCAAGTAAACATTCTCATGTATTAACAAACTCAAGCATTAGAGAATGTACAAATACCTTTTGGAGAAAAGTATTACTCAGTATAAGATTAAACCATGTAAAAGTTCCTCTGTTTCTTGTCTCTGTGTTTGTGGTACTTGGAGTGAGGTGAAGGGTGATCAGGAGGCTTCCAACAAGTGGTTAGTGCTCCTGGAACTTGGGCAAACTTTAAAAATATTAATCCACGGCTGGGATGCAGTTCAGTGATAGAGTGATTTCCTAGCATGTGTAGAGCCCTGGGTTTCATCCCCAGCACCACAAAATAATAGCAATGCAGACTCCACGTGCCAGGAATTCTGATTTCACTGGGCAGCAGGCACTGCATGTTTGTGATGTTTGTAAGGTGTCTGGTTTGCAGCAGGGCCTGTCAGCTGCTTTCTGGGTGCCGAAGGGCTATGAGGTCACTTAATGATTTTTTTAATCTCAGCAAATAACTAGATATGTATGACTTAATAAATCTAAGAGAGTTCTGAAGAAATATGTTTCTATTAGTGTTCTTGTATTTGGTGGAAAAAGATCATAGATAACTTTGGTTACTTCCATTTGCATTCCAGAAAATACCTACATCTTAAAGAGGTAGTGTCAAGGGAGAAAAAGCCACGGGACGGATTTCTTCACCTGTGTGTCTGGTCTCTTGGAAAGTACTGAAATTTGTTAGAGAGATGTTATTAAATGCCTGTTATGAGCAAAACGTTATGCTAGAGGCTCAGCGTATGTTCATTTTCTCAACTGTACAGTGAAGTAGTTGATAAGAACACTCAGGCTGAAAGTCATGGCTAACAGCAAGGTCAAAACAGTCATGCCAACCTGATTTTAAAGCCTAATTTTGCCACTGTCAACATCCTACTTAGGTTATAATTATTTGGAGTCATAGGAAGAAAAAAATTTTTTTTTTTTTTTTTTAATTTTAATTTTGCTCTCCTGGGGCAGAACCCAGGACCTCACCTGCTAGACCAGTGCTCTACCACTGGGCTGTACTTCCAGCCCAGGAAGGAATTTTTCTAATAGGATTTTTTAAAATGCTGCTGGGTTATAGATGGCCTTTCCAGGAACCATGGTTTAAGTGGTGCCTTTTCAAGGGGTCGTATGGGCTGCTGAGGGTGAAGCTGTCTTAATGGCCTAAGGCCAATCGTAGGGGCCACCGCTTAGCGAGAATGTAAGACACAGGCACTGTGCTGATACAGGACACGCCTGGGACCTTGCTTCAGTGATGATGGAAATCACAACTGAGGCAACAGCACAGGTCCTCAGACAGAAGGTTTAGTTGAAAAAGCAGAGAATTTCTTACCCATGGGGAAGGGACTTCAGCTTGAGGAGAGGGGCCGAAGGGGCACAGCTCTGGAGGAGAAAGGCAGGTGGCTCATTAATAAAAGAACTCGATAGGACTGTGTTTCAAGGCGTTGCTGGGGTGGGCTAGGTCTGGCAGTTTTCACTGGGTCATGCATATGGTAATTTTTGAGTCTTTTTCTTGTATTTTAGGTGACTTCCTAGTGTTTAGGATACAGATTATTGGCTGTTGTCACCCTTGGAGATACCACGGTGCCCCCTGCTTTTATAACACACCTGTCCCTTGTAATAAAAGTAGGGGGTAAGAGGAGGGTGAATTCCACACAGTAGTAGCAAGGGGAGATGGGGAAAGAGACATGTCTTCCCCTTCAGTGCATAACAGGTAACAGGCCAAGGCCTGAGAATCCCTCTATCTCTTGTCCTCATGAAGGTCCCTGTCCTATTTCAGTGCTAAGCACTTGGACTACACTACTTCATCCCTGGTTCCTGCAGTGTATACTTGGTGCTGCCCAGGTCTTAGCCAATGACACTGTGGCTTCAACATGAGCATCAGGTACAAAGTCCACATCCTGCTCCCAGCTCCAGGGGAGAAAGTCCCAAGAAGCCCGATGGTTTGTTTGTAGTCCAGGTTGGCCTTGAACTTGCTACATAGTCTAGGCCAGCCTGGAACTGCAGTACTCCTGCCTCAGCTTCATGAGTGGTGGGATTGTAGGCATGCACCACCATGCCCAGCCCAAGACTTTTGATATTTGATGACTTTTTCTGTTGAAAAATAAGCCCACGGATGAAGCAGCCCAGGCAGGGTGACGCCTGCCACCACAGCACTTGAAACCATTCTGCACAGATTTATTATTTTAGCCCATTTTTCCACTTGGTGTTCAGTACAGTGCATCCTTATGTATAGAAATCAGGGCCACTGAATTCAATTCCTCTTTCCCTTTGAACACAATGCATCTCTGTGTGGTCTCCACCTGCTGGCCACCTGCTGCTTGCTTGTGTTGGGACTAGAGGTGACCTTTGTCCCACGTGTCTGAGAACACTCTGTAACTGCAGCATGTGCTGGTTTCTTCTGTCCTGTTCAGCCCTAACAAGAGCCAGTGACCATGAATGGGAAGGGAGCCTTTTTTGTTTTTTCCCCCAAGTCTCAAGAAACGGGAAGCATTCCATTCGGTGGCACGATTCCAGGCAGTTTCACCAAAGCTCTGGGGAGAGAAGCCAGGGGATCTTTGAAAGGAATCAACTTCCCCATTCGAGCTTGACACCAGGGCCTGTTTCTCAAATGACAACTTGTAGCCAAGTGCATTTTCAGCATGTCTCAGGAGGGCCAAAATGACTTTGTTCCTATTGCTTACAACAATTTGGACTTCAGCTACCTCATGCTTAGTTCTCTTAAGAATTTTGAAATAAAACAAGTTACAGGATTGAAAAGTAGAAAGCAACCCTCTCCCAGAGTGGCCAGCACCACCACTCGAGTAGTCTGGCGTGGGATTGTTTTCTTCCATGCCTGGGTTACTGCTGTCCGTCAGTGCCTTGAAGGTTACACACTCTAGGGATATTTTTAAACAGCAGGGGCTGGTTAATCTAAAATTGACATTTACAGTCACAGCAGCAAGCAGCCAGCAGGCTTAGATTCAGGCTCTCAGCAAACAAGACACGGAAGGCAGCCCTGAGCACACAGCTGAGAGGGAGGACATGGGACATAGAAAAAGCCTGGCTGAGGTGCCAAGTGGTAAGTCAGCTCACCCTGCCTGGGTCGGAGACCACAGAGCCAGCATGTAAGGGAGAGGGAAGGAAGCGTGGCCTGGGAGCAGCCACATACGGCGAGGGCACTTGGGATCCCTAGGAGACCAACGATTCCTGTTAGGTTTGAAGGATGCAGCTCAGAAGGTAGTGTAGATGAAGGAGAAGGGCCCTTCTTTGCCTCTGAGCAGTTCTGTGACCGCGCCCCCATCCCAAAGCTCCTGTCTTAAGAAAAAGTATTCTGTCCTGTCTCAAACTGTTGCTGGTTTTTTATGATTGTTTTTTTAGTAGACTCTAAGAGTATAGCATTTGTAGTGGTCTTACACTGCTAGAAAGACATGATTTTCTTTTAGTTTTTAAAAAACGCATTGCAAAGTAACAAGCAGGCAAGAGTCAAGTAGACCAGAGTCAAATAGGATGTATCCTTGCCTATGGCTCCCACCTAACCCTCCCTGACACAGCTGCTGGGCAGTTTGATGCAAACCTTTTATTCTGTGCACAGCCACATCTGTCATGTTTATCGTGATTATTAAACATTAATGGGCCACCATTTGAGTAGTGTGCCCCAGCATCCCAGTTCATCAGGGACTGAGGGGAGTTCCTGGGTCTTGGGACTTTCAACTTAGAAACTGGAAGGTAATTTTTTTGTTTTATTAGTACATGTTTATGGTACATAATGAAGGCCCTTCTTCATCTATACTACCTTCTGAGGTCTCCTGAGCTGTATCCTTCAAACCTAACAGGAATCGTTGTTCTCCTAGGGACCCCACATGCCCTCGCCATATGCAGTTACTCCCATTGTGGGTAGCTGGATTACACATCATAATTCTTTTTACAACACTTTCCCCTCCCTCCCTGCTCCCAACATCTCTTGGTCCCCTTCCCATTTGCAAAAGATCTATCTCCCTGTTTCCTATTGTCTTTTATTTATTTATTTATTTATTTATTTTTATTTTTTTATTTTTTATTTTTTTTGTGGGTACCGGGGGGTCGACCTCAGGACCTCGCGCGCTAGAAGGCGCCCGTGCCGCTGAGCAATATCACCGGCCCCTTTTTCGTATGTGGGTTCCGGGAGTCGAACTCGGGCCCTTCCGCTTGCAGCGCAGGCGCTTAAGCCGCTGAGCCATCTCACCGGCCCTATTTATTTATTTTTTTGTGGGTACCGGGGGTCGAACTCAGGACCTTGCACGCCAGCAGGCGCCCGTGCCGCTGAGCGATATCACTGGCCCTTTTTTCGTATGTGGGTACCAGGAGTCAAACTCAGGACCTTGTGCTTGCCAGGCAGGCACTTATGCCGCTGAGCTATCTCACTGGCCCGCCTATTGTCTTTTATTTTGCGCTTTTCTTTATACTTCGGGCTTCTCATATAGAGAAGTCATATGATATTTAAGCTTGGGTAATCCATTCATCTGTTGATGGGCATGTAGGCCACTTCCACAAAGATATTTTGTAAGTTGCATTTTTTTCTGTGTCTATAATCATTGCAAACCATGGGAAATCGTCATTGCAAATGTCCCCAACCCCTGACTTTCTTTGAGCAGCTCTTGGAAGGTACTGTACGTTTTCATAAAGGAGTTTTCTTTGTCCCTGATCAAAGCTTGTGTAAACTTTCTTGTACCTTTATCACCTTTAGGTCTGGGACAGAAGTTAAGAGTGTTATTACACAAGGTTCTCAGACTACATGGGGATATAAGTACAGTGTGTTAATCTTTTAAAACGGCAGTTTCGGGCCATAATTCAAAGGACAAGCTTAGGAAGGAGGTGTTTGTTATTTGTTCCATTCCCCAAGCCAGAAACCCACGGTTCAGAGAGTTTCCATGATGGTCTCAGGCCAATCAGGTGAGATGGCAAAGCCCTCATCTACTGCTCCACTCCAAAGTCCTGCTTTGTGGATCCCACACCCCAGCGCCCCCATAACCTGTGCTGGGGACAACCACACCCCAGAAATGGGCCCTTCAGTTTACTCCAAGTTTGGGGTCACTCTTGTTCAACTAATTAATAAAGTTCTACCTGTTTTCATCATCTTAATTCATAAATGAGTGATATTATAGGACAACCTTGAACACTCCCTTCTCTTAAGTCAATTGGTCTCAGCCTTCAGTACTACTGGTTGTGGGAAATGGCCCTCAACTGATCCAGAAGGCTTCCCCCACTATTGGAGGGAGTGCTGGCCTCTTATTCCCACCTCCCCAGCAGAGGGGGCTTCTGGAGCCCCCCTATTGTGCAGTGATCACTGAAGCAAGGTATAAAAGGACTCTGAGGCAATCCATGTGGGAAACTCCTGCTGCATATAGGAAACCTCTCTGAGCCTTCACTATGCTAGTGTGCTGCGGGACCTAACAAGGTGTGACTTTGGGATTTGGCCCCGGAGACATGATTTTTTGGCAGAAGTGGGGATTGACTTTCAGGACTGGTATTCTATGGCTATGACTTGGGAAACACTGAACATCAATTTCATTTCACACCTTCCTTGTTTCTTTCGGTGAGATTCACAGGCTGGAGCTCTGGTGTGGGGCACAAGAAGGTGTGTCTGTGAATGGAGTTCTGTCTCCCAGGATTCAGGGAGATGGTAGAATAGAGTTAGACCTGCTATCGCTACTGTACTTAGCTTGGAGCAAGGTGGTGGGCCTTAAGGGAAATGGTGAAGAAAGTGCACACACTGGAGCTGGATGGACCAGTTCAGTCCCAGCTCTGCCACTTACGGAGATGGTGACCCTGGATAACAGATATCCCCTCTACCCATCATCTCATCATTTGTAAAATGGGAGCAGTATGTCAGAGTTTTTGTGGACATTTTAAAGGAAATATAAAGTGTTCAGCCTAAGACTCACTGTGTAGCAAAAGCTCAACAAAGATCAGCCTTTATTAGTCGTACGTTTTGTTGGGTTTTGAGGGTCTGCTCTATGCCTCCCACTGTGTCTACATTGGACGTACAAAAACAAAACAAAACAAAACTATTTTTGGAGTTGTTTTTCAAAAGGCTTCTTGCTGGGGAGTAGGTGGGATGGAGTGGAGAGGGCAGGAGTTGATGACAAATCCGGGCACACCTGGGAGTTAAGCCTCATCTGGTCTCACCAAGCTCCCCTGCTTGCCCAGGAGGCTGGAATACAGGTAACGGTGAGCTACTAACTGCCACCTCTGGTGAGTCTCAGAGGGAAGAGGCCAGAGAGCCATGAAGGCAGAAAGCAGGGCCCAGGCAACCCTGGTAGCACAATGCGAGAGTCAGGGAAGAGCAGGCAGGTAGCTGGCTGGTGTCTTGCTTTTGCAGTCACTCACTGGGGCAGGAGGACCATTCAGGTAGGATGGAGGGGTGGCTCAGCACACAGACACACCTGAGATAGGCGCAGTCATTCAATAAGCACGTGCGGCCTCTTATGTGTGTGGGTGTGCGGGGGAGCTGGTCCTTGCCCTCAGGAAGGTTACACTGTAGTGGCAGAGATCAGTGACTGCATTGGTGAAAATTCAGTATTTCATCAGCTTTGATGAGTGGCGTGAAGGAAAGGGACATGTCATCAAGAGTAAGACTGCGGAGTGTCAGGGCAGGTGTATAGGGGGAACACTGAAGCCAAAGGAGCCAGAGATAACCAGGTGGGGGCAGGGGAGAACATTCCAGAACATTCCCGAAAGCACCGGGAGGGGCTAGGTCTCTGGGGCAGCGGTGGCAGAAAGGTGAGCCATGAGGGGAGCTAGGGTTCCGTTCAGCTGCTTAATGCCTGGTTGGCTGGGTGAGTTTATTAATTTCTCAAACACTTAAGTTCCTTTTTCAACAAAATAAGGTTTCTCATAGTACTGCTCTCACAGGGTGGCTTGAGATGATAAATGCTTAATATGGAGCCTGGCACATAAGGACTAAGGAGTAGTAGCTATTACTTCTTCGGTATTAGGAAGCAGAATGTCTTACATTTTATTTTATGTATTTTTATTTATTTATTTATTTATTTTTTTGAGAGAGCCTCGCTATGTTGTCCATGCTAACTGAGAACTCACGATCTTTCTGCCTCAGCCTCCTGAGTTTTGAGACAATAGGTGTGTGCCACCACACCTACTTTAACTTGTTCTTATAGACAAACACTAAGTTTTTTTTGTTTTTGAGACAGGGTCTCGCTACATAGTTCAGGCTGCACTTCAATTTACTGTGCAGCCAAGGGTGGCCTTGAACTTGTGCTGATCCTCCTGCCTCAGCTTCCCATCTGCTGGGATTACAGTCTTGTGCCATCCCACTCACTAACTTCTTAAATACATTCAGAGGTAGGGCAAATAACAAAACCAGTCCTCACATGTTTTCCACCCTGCTTCAACAACTGCTTTTCGAGTTTCATCTACCTACACATACAGCTTTTCATCTCTATTCTTCACCAACTTTTTATATAAACATGTTCAAACATACAATTCAGAAGAATTTTACAGTGAATACCTATACGGCCACTGCTTGGATTCTACCATTAACATTTTACTATATTTGCTTTCCACATGTTTGTTCCTTTTATCTAAATTTTTTATGCATTTCGCATACACTGCAGACATTAGTATCTTTATTCCCCAGATACTTCAACATTCCTCCATTAAGCAAAGTTCTGTTTTTCTGGAATATTTTGAAGCAAATCTCAGAGCCAGATATGATATCTTTTTGCCCATAAATACTTTAGTACCTATCTCTAAAACAGATAAGGAATTTTTTTAAACCACTGCCAAAATTATTTCCAACGCAATGGTAATTCCTCAATCTTATAGTTATCCCTTGGTATCTGCAGGAAATCCATAGCCCCTTTTCTGTTTTTAATTTCAAGGCAAGGTCTCAATAAGTTGCCCAGGCTAGCGAGCCTTGAATTCATGATTCTTCTGCCTCAGACTCTTGCACAGCTGAAATTTCTTTTCCTTAAGTATTTTCAACCAGGAGGTGGTTGACTCTACAGGACCTATGGATGTGGACAGCTGACTGTATCCAATTTGTATTCAGTGTCTTCCAACTGTCTGTGAATCATTCAAGTCAGGATCCTCTAAAGGTCTATTAAGTTTTAATTAATTAATTAATTTTTTAATGTGGGTACCAGGAGTCAAACTCAGGACCTCGCTCTTACCAGGCAGGTGCTTATGCCGCTGAGCTATCTCACCGGCCCTAAGTTTTAATTTATAACTATCACCTCCCCCTTAATGAAATGCCAGTTACTTATTAAAAACAGGGCTGTTTGTCCTATAGAGTTTCCACATTCTGCTTTTGGCTGATGACAGCTCGTGTTATTAGCATGTCCCTCTAGATTGTAGGTAAGTACTTAGGTCCAGAGGCTGGACTCGAATCAGGTACCAGCCCTAGGCAGGAATATTTCAGAAGTGCTGCTCTGCGTTTCTGATTGCATCATGTCAAGAATGACATGATGTTGGGTCATCACATGTTAGCGATGTTGGCTCATCAGTGGGTTTGGGGAGATCAGCCTGACTTCCCTTGGAAAGTTCCCCATTACTCTATGACCAAATGGTTTTATAAGCTATTAATTAGCAAAGCCTAGATTATTTTACTACTGCCTGCAAATGATAGTTTTATGTTTCTATCAGTCCTACACTTATTAGCTGTCATTGTTCTATAAACACATGATTTTCATCAAGACTTTTGTTCTCCTGAAATAGTTCCTACAGGAAATGCTGGATACATACCCGATTACATTCCTTCTCTTCCTCTTCCTCTTCCTCTTCCTCTTCTTCTCCTTTTTGTAAATCTGTTTCAGAATAATGAGTAGCACTCTTGGCAACCCCTCAAGGTGTCAGTGATGTTTTGCTTTGAGTAACATCATGGCCTCATGATTTTTGAAAAGATGCTTGATGTGTTTTGATCTGTTGCCAATTACCATAATCCTTTTTGCTTTTCTCTTTTTTCAGCACTTAGGACTGAACCCAGGGCCTTCACACTGAGCTATATCCTCATCCTTTTTAAATTTTCTCTCCCATTTTGAGACAGGGTCTCCTTAAGTTGCCCAAGCTCTACTTGCAATTCTTTTGCTGCAGCCTCCCAGAGAGCTGGGATTTACAGGCATGTGTCACCATGCCCATCCTTTGCCACCATCATCCTTTTATGGTCCTGTCTTCAGCAGAGCCCCTGGAGGCTCCCTGCCTCCAGGCACAAGACATCTCATGATGTACATTTCTGCCCCAGACCTCAAATCAGCCATCTCTCCAAGAAGTCCTGTGTCCATTCAGTGAGAAAGGTACTTAGAAGTCATAATTCAGACACTAGGCATGTCTGGGGACTTCCTAAAAGATATTTTGGCTCCGTGCTTACTGGGCCTGAGGGACAAGTCAGGCCAGGGAGGTGGGTCAGGAGGCTTGCACAATGGCCCAAGTGAAAGCTTGACTTTGATCTTGGATAAAGCACTTAGCACAATGCTTGAAATATTGTGGTAAGCACAATAAATGTTGGCACTCTCTTTCACTGTGTGCTTTACCTAGAATCTTTCACTTAACCCTCACCAAGCTATGAGAAAGCCATCCTTCTCATCCTCGTTGTCCTTTTTGTGCAGTTCTGAGGGTTGAGCCACCAAGTAGTGCTGAGCCCTAGCCCTGGCCTTTTTATTATTTTATTTTGAGACAGGGTCAAATAAGTTGCCCTGGCTGGCTTCAAACGTGTGATCCTCCTGCCTTAGCCTCCCAAGGAGCTGGGATTACAGGCACATGCCACTTCGTCTGACTTTATCCTCCCCATTGTACAAGTAAGAGAACCTCAGGGAGGTTCAGACTCAGTGCCTCAGAGAGGTGAAGAAATTTGTTCAGGGTCACGTAGGAATGAGAAAACTTGAATCCAGCCTCTGTAGACCCCATACTCTGACCAATACATTGTGTCGCTCATAGGATTATTAGTTTCAAACTAAAAAATGATTTAGTTTTTGGCATAAACCTGATCCATCAGTAAAACTTACACTTCATCAGATGTAAACTAGGATTCTTTTGGGGTCCTAAAGTGCAGGCCATCCTTCGGACCCTTTCCCCTGCACCTGGAGACTTCTGTATCGCTACATGTTAGCAAGGTCAAGTAGCCCTCGAGACTGTTACTGATGCCCTTTATCTGCTTGACGCACTCTCATTCTTTAGTACTTACAGGAGTCTTACGAGGGTGGCATTACTCACAACTGAAAAGCTAGCCAACTGTAGTAGTGCACACTTGTAATTCCAGCACTCTAGGAGGCTGAGGCAGGAGGATCACAAGTTCAAGTCCAGCCTAGGCAACTTAGTTACTTAGAAAGACCCTGTCTCAAAAAAAAAAAAAAAAAAATTTAATTTTAAAAGGGGGGCCGGTGAGATAGCTCAGCAGCATAAGCACCTGCCTGGCAAGCATGAGGTCCTGAGTTCAACTCCTGGTACCCACATACGAAAAAAGGGCCGGTGATATCACTCAGTGGCACGGGTGCCTGCTGGTGCACGAGGTCCTGAGTTCGACCCCCGGTACTCATAAAAAAAAAAAATTTTTTTTTTAAAGGGCTGGGAATATAGCTCAGTGTGAAAACCCTGAGTTCAGTCCCCAGTTCAAAACACAAAAACAAAAACAAAAATCTCACAAAAAAAGTCTGGAAAGCTGTAATTCAAAGGTACAAACACATAACCAACACTGAACGTTTTCCTGGACGGTGGGGATGCCAAGACCTGATGCCTGGATTCTGGATCTAGAGGTGATTTTGCTTTTCTATCCGGAAGGGGAAGAATGCTTTATAGGAAGGCAAATTACCCTTGGGGCTCAATCGATTCCCACCAACATTGGCACCAAGATCTCCAAAGCTGGAGGAAAGCCCCGGATCAGGCTTGAAGCAGAGCAGCTGTCCCTAGGGGGGAAAGCACGGCCTAGTGGGGAGCAGGTGGGTGGGCCTCTGTGGTGGAGATCTGTGTGGGATGGACAGGCTCACCTGTGTATGTGTAAAAGGCTTTTTCTAGATGCTCTGGGCCTTCTCAGTCCACCTCCTGCCAAGTCACTCCACTGCCTGGCAGGCTGGATAGTGCAGTGGTCCTGCCCCAAGACCAGTGTGGGTAGAGGTCCCTAGCCAGCACGACCAGGGCCAGTTGGAAAAGGTATGCACCACGTAACAGCTGGCATCATGGTAAAGTGTTACAGAAGGAGCATTGGTTTGAGCCAGGTATGGTGCACATGTGTAATCCCACCACTTGGGTGCCTAAGGCAGGAGGATTGAAAATTTGATACCAGTCTGAGCTACATAGCAAGATCCTGTCTCAAAAATTAGAAAAGGAGAAACAAAACATAAACAGCCTTGTTCTCCAAGGCCAGCCAGTAGTACCTTGAGTAACAATGTACATGAGAATACTCCAGTCACACTCTTGGGTGCCAGCTCCATTTATACAAGGCTAAGAAATTCACCCATGTGAGCACACCCCAAAGGGCTGGTTGGGCTTGGTACTATGCTTATCCCCATTTTACAGGTGGGGAAACTAAATGCCTTAGTTACTTTCTTGTTGCTGGGATACAATATCTGACACCCACAACTTAAAAGAGGAAAAATTTATTTTGGCTTATGGTTTGCAGAGGTTTTCAGTCTGTAGTCGGCTGGCTCCAAGCAGGGTGGCATGGCAGAAGAGACTCGCTTATGGCATGGCTATGAAGCAGAGAAGGATTGAGGGAGGAGGGAAGGACATACACCCTTCCAGGCCAAGCCCCCAGTGACCCACCTCCTCCAACCAGTCTTCACCTCCCAAATCACATTTAGGTATAAATGCAAGAGTAGACTAATCCACTGAGGAGTATCACGCCCCCATTATTGGACCACCTCCCAAAAGCCCCACCTGTGGGTGCATGAGGCTCTGGGGAGACATCCAGATAGAAACCATAACTGTAAGGCTCATGTTACCTCCCCTGCCCGTGTTCACACAGCTTGTAGGTGGTGGAGCTGTGATTGTAGTATAGACAGCTGAACCCCAGTGTCTCAGCTCCTGCCGTGCACTGTGGCTCTGGAAGCTCCAGGGAGGAGGAATGAGTCCCCTCACAGGTCCAGGGCCCTACCCAGCGCCCTCTGCTGCTCCATCCCCACTTACTTCTCAGCTCTGGGCTGATGGCCTGGTTTGGTTCCTGGAGAGCACAGGCTCCATGCTGCTTCGGGGTTCTGTGCATCCTGCTATGCTTGGCCTCCTCCCAGCACCTGCACCTGGCCATCCACTCCATCCCTTCTCTGCTTTCGGAAAGCCTCACCTTGCACTCCAATGCAGCACCCTCCTCCCCCAGCCACATGCCCTTTTTGTTCCATGGGCCTCTCCTTTGTCACCATTCTCCTGATAGTGCCTCCACGCCCATCTGTGACACTGCTTGCATCCCAGTGATATCATAAACCCAGGAGGCATCCAGCCTGAAGTCTCTGAATGTAGGTGCTGAATGCCCATCACCAGGATGGGCAGAGCCAGCCTGCAAAGCCAGCATACTGTTGCGTGCCCTTGGGTCTGATCTCACCGAACTTGCATGACATAGGTGCCATCCTTACCTTCATTTGCACAGGAGACTAAGGATCAGAGAGGGCATTTAACTTGTTCACAGCTCACCCAGCTTGTGGTGGCAGAACCATAATGTGCACACAAGTCATTTTCAGGGAACCAAATGGGGTGCCCAGTGACAATTGATTTTTGCTGCCAACAATGCCTTGGTGCAGATGGAGCACTATCCTGGAGCTGGGTGGGGATCTAGGTATTGCTCATGTCACATGGGCCTCCGTTTGCTCATGTATAAAACAAAGGTGCTGGGCTCCATAGTCCCTGTGTTTCCCTGTGGTAGCCTCGGCTGGGAACAGGCAGCTGTTGAGAAACACTGTGACCTGGGACCCCCTCTGCCAAAAAAAATAGCAAGCACAGGTGAGGTCATTCACACAGGGCACCTGGCTTGTGCTATCAATGTGGTTTTCTCTGGACTTGCAAAGTGACGTCATACCACCCTCCTGCCAGCTGGAGGGTCCCCGGCCACCCACCGTTTATCTTGATCCTGTTGCTTCTCTTGATCAGGTCCAGTGTGGCCAAACCAAAGCTATGCTGAGCCTATCCCTCCCCTCCTGGAAGCCTCTGTCGTTTTCCTGTCATGACAATGGGAGTCTTTAAAACCTCCAGAGACACAGAGATGGGCAGAGGGACAATTACCTGAGTGACAAAGTAGGCTGAAGTACAGGAATGTGGCAAGCCAGAGTGAGATGGCCTCTGGCCTAGCAAGCCCCAGAGAGTGGGAGTGCAGCCAGCCTCTCCCGTACCTGAGCCTGGAGTCAGGTGAGGGTTGAGCCAGGACCTTCACAAATGGCTGAAAGCAGTGGGTGACAGATAAGGACAAGGGCAGGAGGACCCATCCAAGTCCCTCCCTCATGGCCTGATGCAGCAAACCACCAGCCTCCTGATGAAAGGTGACACTCCAGGCTCCCTTAGTCACTCTGTGGGTGCCGCTCAAGACTCACGGGAGAATGGAGCTTGTGGCCGTGTCCTCAGTGACAATAGTAAGTGGCAGTGAGTGCCCAGGCATTCATCTGGGTGGGAGGAGAAGTCCAAGGGTGGAAGGAGATTGCTGGCCACGCCATTTTGCCCCCTGTGTCCCTCAGAGACCTCGCCAAGTGTGGGTGCGTGCGTTGGTGTGGGGGGTGGAGGAGCAGAAACAAAAGCCTGACCTCTGTTCCCTAGGCGGCTGTTGCCTGGCCACTCGCCAGCACCTGTTGAACTGACCGCTTTTCTGACCTCATCGTGAGAGGCCCCTGAGTGCTCTGACACCAGGCAGCTGTTGTTGGGTCCAACTGGCAAGAAATAAAAATAGGCTGGGGCTGCAGCTCGGTGGTAGGGCGCTTGCCTAGCATAGGTGAAGCCCTGGGTTTGACCCTTGACGAAAAGGAAAGAAAAAAAGAAAAAGAAAAATAGCTTTGGTTGGTGTCTGGTTTTCAGGTCAGTTGGATTATTTCAGCGAAGGGCAACAGCTTGGCATGAGGGGCTCCACAGAGATTCGTTGGGAGGGCTCTTCTGGCCTTACTTTTCGTGATTCCCACCAGCTGAGCAGTTGAGCAGTGCCCACTCTACCCAACTGTCCACATCTGGCATTGTTAGTTTACATATCAACCTGCTACTCCGTCTTTTTGTTTTCTGTGGTACTGAAGATTGAGCCCAGGACATTTGCACTGAGCTATATCCCCAGCCCTTTTCATTGTTTACTTTGAGACAGAGTTTGGCTAAGTCACTAAGTTGCCCAGGCTGGGCTTGAACTGGCAATCCTTTTGTCTCAGCCTCCCAGAGGGCTGGCAACACAGGTGTAGCCACCACGTCAAGGCTGCTGCTCCATCTTAAAGGTACACATGCAGGTGTCTGTCTGATTTCCAAATTGTATCTTTGTGCTTGTTGTAATACTCTCTGCCTTATGGAATTTATTGATATCCATTTTCAGTGGATGGGAAAAGTGTGGGAGTTGGACCAAGGATTTGAGCCAGGGCAAGTGACTGAGCCTCAGTTTACCAAATATAAAATGGAAGTAAATAATGGCAGTGACAATAATAACACTCATCAAGTTGCTCTGGGGATTGGAGGAAGGTGGTGGTGCGGAGTCTTAGAAGCTTGAATGTGCTCAACAAACTTGATGGCTTTCGTGTATGTAAATGCTCTAGGTGTCTAGATGTTATAGAAAGAGCAAGTGGGAGGCAGTAAAGAGGGCTGATTCCCCATGGAAAGCCAATCAAGTTATGCAGGCTTTGCATTATGCAGATTCATTGGCAGCATTCTCAGGAAATCCCGCCTGTTTGGGAGAACGGGTGGCTGATTGGGTCTCTGGAGAGGAGGACGGTGCTGTGCTTTAAATACAGGTTCAGAGTGTCCCCCAGAGGTTCATGTGTTGGAGGCTCAGCCCTCAGTGCTGCGATGTTGAGAAGCAATGGAACCTTTAAAAGGTGGGACCCAGTGCGAGGCAGTTAGGTGCTGGAGACAGTGTCCTAGGAAGGGATTAATTCTGGCCTTGAGGACTGAGTTAGTTCTTGGGAGAATAAATTGTTATGGAAAGAGCAAGCAGCTCCTGAATCCCTCTGGCTCCTGTCTTGCCATCTGACCTCTCCCTCCTACTCAGACTTCCACTGTGATGCCAGCCACCACATTGTGAGGGAGCCAGAAGGCCCTCCCCAGAGCCGAGCAGGGACTGGCACCAGGTTCTTGGATCTCCAGAACTCTGAGCTAAATAAACCTCTTTTCTTTATAAAGCACCCACTATCGGGCAATATAAAACAGACTAATACAGATATAGGCAGGTGGCGCATGGGGAGAGGGCTTGAGTGGGTGCTCAGGTGGTTAGACACAAGCTTGTAGCATAGTTTTGCTTTGATACGGCTCTTTTCTCAGCATTATATAACTTAAAATTTATTTTTTGTCTGGGACAGAGGAATGCTCCGCATATCAGATATATTCCCTTGCTATTTTTTAATTCTCAAAATTTGAAATGTGTACATTTAAAATTTGCCTAAAATTGGTCATTTTTGTAGAAGAGATTCTCCCTGGTGCTGTCCTTCAGAGCTGCCAGGGTGACACTAGCTCACTCCCTTAATATTCCTGAACACAGGCATAGATTCGAGGCCCTGAAATCAAAATCCCAGCTTGGATCATGCTGTTGGTTGGTGTGCAATGTGTGTACATGGATTTATTCATTCATTTAGCATACAGTTATTGAGTGCCTATTGTATGCCAAGCACCAACCTGGGTACAAGGATGCAGAAATTAGTGTCTCCAAGGGCCATCCAGGTGGTAAGGGAGGACAGAGACGACGAGCAGCCCATTTCCACATTGCACCATCCATGTTGCCATGATGGAAATCTGTGCCCACTGGCTATCTTGGTGGCCAGGGTGGGCTCAGCACAGAGCCTAAGGGGGCAGGCTGCAGGACACATGAGAAGGGAGTGGCCACTTCACAGAAGCTAGGGCTAGAAGGGCCCTCACACCCTGTCTGTCACATCCCCCTGCCTGGGGAGGATGTATGACTCGAACCTTTGCTACCTCTAGGGAAGCCAAGTTATCTTTTGTAACATTTTTCACAATGCCATTTGCCTACTGCTAACTTCACAATCCCTCTTGAGGGCATGAATAAGCCAGCACTTTCAGGCTCCTGACCATTCTTGCTGACATTTTGAAATTTTTTTGCTTGAGAATTTCTTACTACCAGTGTTACAGTATAAAATAACCCTTACTGCTATAGTAAAAAATAAAGACACTTTCAGCTCACCATTTAGAAGCAGGAAGGATGCATAAGTGTTAAGAACAGTGGTTCTGAACCAATGGTGATTTTGTCTCCCACAAGACATTTGTCAAAATCTGGAGACATTTTTAGTTGTCACAACTGAAAAAGGGAGAGATACTGCCGGCATTTAATGGACAGAGGCCAGGGATATAGTTCAGCATACTCTTAATGCGCAGGACAATCCCACAACACAAATAATTCCCTAGCCTAAAATGTCAATAGTGCCAAGATTTGAGAATTCCTGGAGTGGGAACAAGCTTGGTCATGAGAAAGAAACCCATAGTGTGGCTGGGTATTTGTTTAATTATTTATTCAATTATTTTGGGATATACCTAGGGATGAGACTGATGGATTTTATGGTAATTTTCTTCTCCTCCTCTTCTTCCTCCTCTTCCTCCTGCTTCTTTTCTTCCTTCTTCTTGGTACTGAGGATCAAACCCAGAGCCTTTGTACTGAGCTACATCCCCAGTCTTTTTTAAATTTTTAAAATTTTGAGACAAGGTCTTACTAAGTGACTAAGTTGCCCAGGCTGGGCTCGAGCTTGCAATCCTCCTGCCTCAGCCAACCAGAGTGCTAGGATTATAGGCATGCACCACCATGCCTGGCTCTATTTTTAGTTTTTTAAGAAATCACCCCAAACTATTTCCACAGCAGCTCCATCATTTTAAAATTCCACCAGAAATCACAAGGGTTCCAATTTCTAGAGATTTTTTTTTTTTTTTGGGTACCGGGGGGTCGACCTCAGGACCTCGTGCACCAGCAGGCGCCCGTGCCACTGAGTGATATCACCGGCCCCTTTTTTCATATGTGGGATCCGGGAGTCGAACTCGGGCCCTCGCGCTTGCCAGGCAGGCGCTCACGCCGCTGAGCCATCTCACCGGCCCCGATTTTTTTGTTTTTGTTTTTATAGTACTAGGGATTAAACCCAGTACCTTCACGCTGAGCTAGATCCCTAGCTGCTTTGCTTTGTTTTGTTGTTTGTTTGTTTGTTTTTGAGACAGAATCTTGCTAAGTCAGTTGCTCAGGCTGGTCCAAACTTGCCATCCCTGGCCTCAGCTTCCCAGATTGCTGGGATTATAAATGCCAATATCTGTACATTCTCACCAACACTTGTTATTTATTTTTTCATTATATATATGGTAGTCAGGTTTCTATCACTATAAGGAAATGCCTGATGCAATCACTTCATAAAAAGAAAAGGTTTATTTTGACTCACATCCTTGGAAGTCCAAGATGAAGTGGTTCCATTGGCATCTGGTTTTGTGTTTGTTTTGTTTTTCTTTTGTTTGCTCTAAGGTGCTGGGAATCAGACCCCGGGCCTTGCACATGCTAGGTAAGTGCTGTGCTGCAGAGCTACATCCCCAGTTCACCTTGGGCCTCTGACAAGGCAGCACATAATGGTAGGAACACATGGTGGAATAAACCACTCATGTCATGAACCAGGAAAGAGAGCAAGAGGGCGACAGGCCAGGGTCCCACAGTCCCCTCTGAGAGCACACCCCCAGGGCCTAAGGACCTCTTAGTAGGCTCCACTTCCCAATAGCGCCACCCTGGGGACCAGACCTTTAACACATGGACCTCTGGGGGACACTCTCAAACCACTGCACTACTCATGCTCTCTCCCTTCCCTGCAACCCCCACCCCTCCTTTTTTTGGATTATATCCATCCTAGTTGATGCATCATTTTGGTTTTGGTTTGAATTTATGACTAAGGATGTTGAATATCTTTTCTTGTGTTTATTGAGTATTTGTGTATCTCTCTGAGAAATATTTTTTCAAGTCTTTTGCCCATTTTTAAAGTAAATTGTTTGTCTTTTTGTTGCCGAGTTGTAGTTCTTTATCTATTCTGGACACTAGACGCTTATCAGAGACATGGTTTGTAAATATCTCTCTCATTCTTTTTTTTTTTTGGCGCCGGAAATTGAACTCATGACCTTGCACTTGCCAGGCAGGTGCTGTGCACTGAGCTATATCCCTGGCCCCATCTCATTCTGTAGATTATCTTTCAATTTTTAATGGTATCCTTTGATTAACGAAAATTTTTGATTTTAGTGAAGTCCAATTTATTTATTTTTCTTGCGTTGCTAATGCTTTTTGAATCCATGGTTAAACCCAAGATCATCAAGATTTACCCCTTTGTTTTTCTTCTCAGAATTTTATGATTTTTAGCTCTTATATTTAGGTCTTTGATCCATCTTGAATTAAGTATTATATATTATTTGAAAGAGGATCCGATCTCATTCTTCTGCATGTGAAAAGGTATTTGTCCCAACACCAGACGTTGGAGACTATTCTTTATGTATTGAGTGGTCTTGATAACCTTGGCAAAAATAAACTGACTGTCGATACATGGGCTTAGATTTGTACTCTAATCTGTTCCATTAGTCTAACTTTGTGGCAGTACCATAGCTTTATTTACTATAGCTCTGTAGTAAATTTTGAAATTGAGAAATGCAGGCCTCTGCTATTTTTAAAGATTGTTTTGGCTACTTGGGGCCCTTTGCAATGCCATAGGAATCTGTATATTTCTTTGGTTAGCACAACCAAATACTGAGCAGTACTGACTCTTCCAATCTATGGGTGTGGTACGTCTTTCCATTTAACTCTTCTCTAATTTATATCATCAGTGTTTCGTAGTTTTCACTGTATAGGTCTTTCACCTTCTTAGTTAAATATATTGCCAGGTATTTTATTCTTTTGGATACTATTTGTTAGTGGAATTATTCTTTTATTATTTCTTTCTTTTTGCTGACATTAGAAGGGATAGATCAGGCTACTCAGTTTTTATTGTTATTTAATATAGTACAATTTTTGTTGGTTTTTTGAGACAGGGTCTTACTATGCAATTCAGGCTGAACTTGAACTCACTATGTGGCTGAGGCTGGCCTCGAACTCACAGTGATCCTCCTGCCTCAGCCTCCCAAGTGCTGTGATTAAAGGCATGCACCACGACGCCCAGCTATCGTACATTTCAAGTTGGGAAAATTCCACATTTTTCTTGTTTCCTTTTTTTAATTTTTATTTTTGTTAGTTCATGGTTGCAGTACTGAATTATTTTCTTTACTTCCTTTTCAGATTGCTAATTGCCTATGTATACAAATACAACTGATTTGTGCATGTTGATATTTTATATCCTACAATTTAATCAGTTATGTCTAGAAATTTGTCACGTGGATTCTTTGGGATTTCCTGTGTATAATAAGATTATATATTCTGCAACTAGAGATGATTTTACCTCTTCCTGTCCAATTTGGATGACTTTTATTTCTTATTGTCTATTTGCTCTCTCTAGAACTTCTAGTATAGTGCTGAATAGCAATGGTGAGGGTGGGCATCCTACTCTTAGTTCTGCTCTAGAAGGAACACTATCTACTATCTTTCATCACTGAGTGTGATGTTAGCTATTTTTCATAAATGCACGTTTTATTATTCTGCTCCCGCTTCCCTGAACGTTTTTTCTCAATCAAGAAAGGATGTTGAATTTTGTCAAATGCCCTGTGTGTGTGTGCAGATGACCATGGGGCTTTTCCTTTGTTCCGCTCACATGGTGTGTAGTGTTGATGTCGAGCCACCTTTGACCTCCTTTTCTATAAAAAGAAAAATAATGACCTTAAAAGAAACAAGCATCCTGACCCTGTGTGTTACTTTAAAAATACCCTCGCCAACATTTCAGTAATTCTATTGCCAAGAGTGTTCTGGAGAACTTTGCCACTTCCCTTCAGGACATTGGGTTGAAATTATGTAAGAAAATACTAGTTAAGATATCAAATTGATCTGCTTGAGCTGTATAGTCCTGATTTTTTAATACTTCTGGCATATAACTGTGGCAAATTGATTTGTTTATTTACTTATTTTTGTAGCATTGGGGCCAAACTCAGGGCTTTACACACTGGCTAGGCAAGTGCTCTACCACTGAGATACCTCCCCAGCCTGTAAAATTGATTCAGAAATTGCTGACATATGTTCAGGTCCCTTTTGTGAAAAACAGTGTCTCCTTCAAATAACAATTATCTGCTCATTAATAGAGCATAGTTAGTGTGATAAGAGGAGGCCTGGCTTAGAAATCAGAGTATCTGTCTGGGGCCACAATATGGCGATATTGTCCAATCTCAGATCTCAGACACTAAGAAGGATCAGGTCTGATTGGTACTTGGATGGGAGAAATCAGGCTATCTGAATCAGTGCATTCCACACATACTTGTTAAGCCCTCATAGACAGTGTCCTAAACCCTGGAGCAGACCGCCCTGCCACGTCGGTCTTGTTGAACTTCACCTTAGTGGTTAGCACACCTAAGTCAGGTGTACTGAGAGTAAGGCAGGGTGCCCTTCCTGCTTCCAGGGCCGTGATGATGACTCTAATACTAATACAGTGATGATGATGTTGGTGATTAGGAGGAGGATGGCAAAAACAATAATGCCCTTCTATTTATAAAGTAGAATATGGTCCTTCTTTGGTATCCTCAGCACATTGGTTCCAGGAACCTACATGGATGCCAAATTCTTACATAAGATGGTGTGTTTTATCTCTAAGCTATACGAATCCTCCCATATACTTTAAATCCTCTCTAGATTACTTATAGTCCCTAATGCAATAGCAGTGCTATGTAAGCAGCTGTTATATTCTATTATTTAGGGAAAATAACATGAAAAAGTCTGTATATGTTCAGTACAGGTACAATTTTCCCCCAAATACTTTTGATTCATGGTTAGTTGAATCACAAACATGGAACCCACAGATACAGAGGGCTAACTATACAGTGGAGTCTTTAAAAAAAATAACAGCACTTTGATTGGGATGTAATTTACATACCTTACAATACACTCACAGAAAGACAAAGTCAGTGTTTTTCGGTGTGTACCAAGAGTTATGGACCCATCAGCACAACCAGCTTTAGGAAATTTTCATCACCCCAACCAGAAACTCTTGACCTTTTAGCCATCATCGCTTTCTCATTACCCCCATCCTCCTCTGAAACCACTCATCTTTCTGTCTCTATGGCTTTCCCTATTCTGAACATTTCATGTACATGGGACCATACAATCTATGATCTTTTGTGATGGGCTTCTTTCACTTAGCATGATGTTTTCAAATTTCATCCACATTATAGCTTGGATCAGTGCTTCATTCCTTTCTATTCCCAAATAATATTCTATTGTATGGATATATCACATTCTGCTTATATATTCATTAGTTAATGGACATTTGGGGTTTTGTTTGTTTGTTTGTTTTTTGTCTTTTCGAGATAAGGTTTCACTATGCAGTTCAGGCTGGCCTCGAACTCACAGCAATCCTCCTGCCTCAGCCTCTTGAGTGCTGGGATTACGGGTGTGAGCCATCACACCCAACTTATTTGGGTTGTTTTTACTTTTTGGTGTATGCATAATGCTGCTAGAATGGAGCCTTTTATTTTTTTATTTTTTGTGGGTATCGGGGGTCGACCTCAGGACCTCACGCTCCAGCAGGTGCCCATACCGCTGAGCGATATCACTGGCCCTTTTTTCGTATGTGGGTTCCGGGAGTCGAACTCGGGGCCTTGCGCTTGCCAGGCAGTTGCTTATGCCGCTGAGCCATCTCACCGGCCCCAGGAATGGAGCCTTTTAATGTGTATTATCTCATTCCTTATCTCCTACATGCATGTTCGTGATTTACGTTGAGCATGTGTTAGTATTTTTAGTCCTGTTGAACTATACACTATCTTAGTCTGTTTCATGGTGATACAACAGAATACCTGAGATTGGGTAATTTATAAAAATCATATATTTTTGATTCATGGTTAGTTGAATCACAAACGTGGAACCCACAGATACAGAGGGCTAACCATACAGTTGAGTCTTTAAAAAAAAATGGCAGTTTTATTGAGATGTAATTTACATACCATACAATCCATGCATGGAAAGATGAAATCAGTGTTTTTCAGTGCGTTACAGTGTGTGATTTATTTTTTAAGGTTTGGGAGGCTGAAGAGTCCAAGATCAAAATTCCTGTGTCTAGCAAGGGCCATCTTACTGCATCATCCCATGTCAGAGGCAGAAGGGCAAGAAAGCACTTGAAAGAGAGCAAGAGGAGTCTGAAATTATTTTATAAAAATCCACCTTCAAGATAACAAACCCACTCCCACAATAATGACATTCGCCCCTGTCCTTATGGCCTTATTGCCTCTTGGAGATCCCACCTTTCGACTGTTGCCTTGGGAATTAAGCTTCTAGCACATGAACTTTGGAGGACACCCTCATCCTGCAGCATCTGCCTAAATTAGAGTCAGGAAACGGATCCACAAGGGTCGTTAAACATACCCAAGCCACGAAGAACATTATGGACTCAGCTGGGAGGAGAACCCCATCTCTGTCCTGTGCATAGAACTCCAACTACCTCTCACACCTCTAATGCATTTAGGAGAAAAATAACTATTATGTGAACCATGAATGTCTCTTTTTTTCTCTCTTTACAGATATCCTGAATGGTCTTTCTTCTTTTTCTATCTTGCCTGATTTTCTCCTGCCTGACCTGGTTAAAAGTCTGGGGGAAAATGACGGAGTCCAAGCCAGTGACCAACAGTAACTTGGAAGTGAGTTTTGGCGTGGACCAGGAGACCTTTGGAGCCTCAGACAGTTTAGAAGAACCACTGAAAATGAATGGCGGCCACAGCAGTTCTCTTTCAGATACTCCCAACCAGGCAGAGCCAGCCTCCCACGAAGACCCCAAATATGCCTGCCCACAGAGAAACTCCCTGCCATCCTCACTCCAGAAACCCCCAAGACACCCTGTTTCTTCCAGTGACACATGGCCTTCCCCAGAATGTCAAACCAATGGGACAGGTGCCCAAGGCCCAAAAGCCCCAGGTACCAACTGCCTGTCCTCCCCAGCCAGGCCCCAGAGCCAGCAAGCCTCATCCCCTTCCAGAGAAAATGAGAGGCAGGCACACATCAAGAGGCAAATGATGACTAGCTTCATTGTGGGCTCCTTCGATGACAACTCCTCTGACGAAGATCCTGGTGCTGGCTTGTTTCGACAATCTTCCCGGAAAGGCAGCCGGCCCAGCTTGGGCAACCTGTCTGCAGAGGCAGCTCTGATTTCAGGGGAACGTGACATCCACACCCCAACTATGAGGTAACGTTGCCATTTCTCCTCACAGTGTGGGGTGTAGAGCCGGGTGAGGCTCGCACCCTGCCTGGTCCCTTGCCCTAAGTCAAGCTGTCGCCTGATGACAGCCCTTCAAGATTGCTGTGCAAAAATGCAGAAGACATGCACCTCCCTTCTTTGCTTCCTTTCTTCCCACCTTTCAGAATAATTTATTGTGCACCTAATAATTGTTCAGGACCCTATGCCAGGAAACTGGCTTTCCAGGAAAGCTCAGCCCAGCTGGGGAGAGCGACCCTGCATGTAACTAGTTACGGTTTAAGCCAAAGAGCCCCACGGAGATGGTTCTCCCTGCCTCCTAAAAAGACATTCACTCACTCACTCACTCACTCACTCATTTTTTCAGCAGATAATTAACAACTGAAAAACCAAGCTGCCCCCCAGTGATACCTGAAAAGCAGAAACACATCCTCTAGCCCTCTCCATGAACTTGATTGTTGGAAATCAGTATCTGGAGGCTCATAACAAGTGAGACTACCCAGGGGTGCAGTTGGTAGCTTTGTTTTTATTTGTTTTGTTATCAACCTTCCCTTTCTCTACCCCAAATTACAAATGGAACAGAGCAATCTCAGGCAGAAAACTTGGAAATACGGGAGAGCAGAGAAACAGAGAGCCACTAACCAAACATAGCTTTGCTGGTCGGACGGATCTCTGCTCTCGCGCCTACATTCCTTCATTCCAGTCTGGTTTTCTCCCCTGGGGTGAAGTCTTACTGGATTTTCTTTTAAGCAACTCCTGTCTTCTGTCTGCCAAAATGAGAAAAAAAATCTGGATGAGGTCTGCCATATACATCCATATTCTCAGTGAGTTTAATTTTAACCCTGATGCTGGCAAGAGACAGAAAAAAAAAAAAAAAAAAAAAAAAAAAAAAAAGAAGAAGAAGAAGAGGAAGAAAGGGAAAGGTTAAGGGAAGAGAAGCCTGCAGAGTCAGGTACAAAGAGTACAGCCTTTGCAGCAGGGTTGAGTTCAACTCTTGGCTCTGCCACCTCCTCTTTTTTTTTTTTTCCGTTTTTTTGAGACAAGGTTTCCCTGTACAGTTCAGGTTGGCCTTGAATCCACTTTGTAGCTCAGGCTGGCCTTGAACTCGTGGTGATCCTCCTGCCTCAGCCTCCCGAATGCTGGGATTAAAGGTGTGCACCACCACATCCAGCATGCCACCTCCTCTTGTATGTGACCTTGGGAATGGCCTTCACTTCTCCCAGCCTTAGTCCCTCCTCTGTAAGATGTGGGAGGGATTGAATAAAATAATGTTTTCGAAGTATGCAGAGATTGGTACACAGTAGGTGCTTAATAAGCAATGGATTCCTCCACAGCTCCTTTTCCTGAGCTTGTTCTTTGCCTACTGGCGTCCCTGCACACAGCACTCAAATTTATCCATAGAAATTACTCATTTATCCCAGGATACAAGGCTGGTGGTACACCCCCATTTCATAGATGAGAAAACAGGCTCAGAGTGGTGAAGTTTCTTTCCCAAGATACGCAGCTAGGAAGTGGCAGAAATATGTTCAAGGCTAAATCTGTTGGATTGCAAAACCCATGTTCTTTCCATGTGGTACTGTGTGCTCTATTCAGTGATCTCCAACAACCTTTCTTTCTCAAACTTCTTTCTTTCCCACCATGTGGCAATTTCCCTGTAGGGAAATCAGTTTATAAAACCAGTTCTTCCAGAGCCAGGTGTCAGAAGTCACATGCAAAGCCGATCTCCACTGGGGGGTTGCTGAGCAGATCTGAGTGGAGAAATGGGGAGATACAAACACAATGCGTATGGTTGCTGCCCTAAAGGAGCCTAACCCTAGCAAGGAGATGGGAAATGCACAAATAAACAGATGAACAGACAAGGCAGTATGTCCAGTGCCAAGAAGTAAACAGGTGCCCTGAGAAAGAATACCCATGGGGATCTAGTTTGGTAAGATGGCGTCAGGTCGGGGAAGAGCTTTTGGAAAAGTCAACCTTCAAGCTAGACCAGAGTTGTTCAACAGAAATTTCTGCCATGATGAAATGTTCTAGAACAGAATGTTCAAGAACCGTCTAATGTGGTAGCCACTAGTCACGCGTGGCTATGGAACACTTGAAATGTGCTCAGTGTGACTGAATTTTAAATTTAACGTTAGCCAATATAAATAATAAATAGCCTATGTAGATGGTGGCTATTTTATTGGACAGCACAAATTTAACCTAATGGGCAAGAAGAAATCAAATGTGTGAATGTTTCATTGGGATAAATGAAGAATTTACCAAACCAACAGGCTTGACAAAATAGGCACATTATTATTATTATTTCTTGGTTCTTGGATTCCAAGAAAATTGTGAGGACTAAATAAATATTTGTAAGCTACTTAGCAAGAGAATAAAGCAGTCAATAAACAGTAATTTAAAAACTGGAGTAGGGGTATATCTCCCAACTTTTTACCCACTTTTTTCCTCTACTATTTTGAGGGGTCTTTGCCGCTTTGGGCTTAAGCCACAGCTTTTTGAGTTGATGAATTTATGAAGGTGAAAGATACCTTATCTTCATAAGAGGAATTGAAGCCAAAATACTAAGTGTATATCCTGCCCCTGTATCTTCATTGCATAAAAACCTAGCATGATCGATAAATATTTTATTCTCACCTTGTCCCAACAAAGGAATAGAAGGAGAAGCAGAACAAGCTTGGTTTTTGTGACTAGCAGTGCTGAATATGGAGATGAATGGACACTGTGTGGCCTTGGGGAGGTCCCTTTCTGAGCCTTCAGTTCCCCATCTGTAGACCGAGGAGGCTGGACCAGACTTCAGAGATGTGACCTGTGGTCACAAAGCTCAGGGGCATACTGGTTTTTTTGCCCCCAATCTGTGTGCTTTTTCAGAGTTTTAGTACCCAGGGACCCCTTTAGAAACTTTCTCCGGAGTGTGTCTTTATGTGAGGCACTGCTGGGCTTTTCCTCTTGTACAGGAAGGTAATACCATTTCCTGGGGCCACAGGTCAACCTGGGCCACAGAGAGTGATGTCAAAAGACAAAATCATACTCATTTAGTGTGAAGATCTAATTGGTTTCTGTTAGTGATTCTAGAACCAGGCAACATCTCATTCTAGAAAACAGAATGGGTGTTCCAGTGAGCTGAGCAGGTGAAGTTGCCTTCACAGACAGAAAAGGGCTGAAGAAAGCCGAGTCAAGGAACAAAAAGCAGATTGGTTATATCTGAGTGACTTTTCTTACAGGGTTAAAACAGAGAGAACTTTCTTGGCATGCTGGCCCCTTCTGATTGGCTGGTGTGAATTTCTTGTTTTCTGGAAGACCTGTCCATTTCAAAGTTCAGGGTGACTGCAGGGCTCTTAGCATGAGTGACTCCATTCTAGTTTAGTCTGCTGGGACTAGTACAAGAGCTCAGTGTAGATCATGGACTTCCCATATGTTTTGTTTAACACCAATGTGGCCAGGCGAGCCAGCCAGTTGCCTGCAACATACTGGAGCATCAAGGAAGTAAAGCTTGACCCAAGAGGGCAAATATGGTAAATAAGAGCCCCTGTTAGTAGAATCCAGGAAGCTTCCTTTTTATTACTATTGTCTTTCCTGATAGGCTGCTTAATCTGTTTTCTGTTGCTATAACAAAATACCAGTGACTAGGTCATTTATAAAAAATAGAGGTTTATTTGGCTCACAGTTTTAGATGCTGGGATGTCTAAGAGCATGGTGCCACATCTGGTGAGGGCCATCTTACTGCGTCATGGAATGGTGCAGGACATCCTATGGAGAGACAGAGCAAGCATCCTGCTCAGATCTCTCTTCCTTTTCTTACAAAGCCATTAATGCCATCATAGAAGCATAACCTCTAATCCTCTCCTCGCAAAGGCTCTGCTTCAAAATACCACTGACATATGAAGTTGAGGATTCAGTTTTCAACATGTGAACATTTGGGAGACACACTCAAACCACAGTAGTCACTAAATAGTCTGTACTGTAATATTTTTGAGGTACCTAGCTCCTGCCAAGTGAAACCAGGCACCAGAGATTGGCCTGGTCCTTCCAGTCCTGATCTAACCCCATTTCCAAGACAGAAAACAAAGGCCTAGGGGAGACTTTGGGTATTTGTCCAGGGCTCTGTGCTCCTGTGGGAACACAGCAAAGAGGCAACATGAATTTGTGGATCTGCCTTTGCGATTTCCTAAGAAGGCCCTCTGGCCTCTGTTCTGCTCTGCAAGGCCACCTCCCAGCTGGGCCTCTTCCTGCCAGGCCACTGGCAGGAGACTGGAGAGGCTTGGATGGAAAAGTCATGTGTCCAAGCATGTGGCCTGGGAGGGAGCTCTTTTTGAAGCAATCTTCAAAGGGGCCTTCCCCTTCCTGCTGTGCCCCTACCATTCTAGAATATTCATAATTGTGTCCTCTTTCTGGGCCTTTGCACTTGCTGCTCCTTCTGAACTGAAATGCTCTTTTATTTGCTGTACCACAGGTGCTCCTGTCCCCACCAGTCCCTTGATTTAATGCTCTGCTGTCATCATCTTGCCATTCTTAATAAGTTGTGAATAAAGAAGGCGCTCCTCATTTTCACTTAGCACTGGGCCCTTCAAGTTTCATGACTGGTCCTGTCATCATGTCCAGCTCTTTGCCCACCAGAGTGACCTCCTCCAGGGCCCTGTCCCTATCCCACTTTTTATCCCTCTGTACCACCCCTAATTTCTTTATTGACCACTATTGTCTTCAAAATTCTTAATTACTCTTTGAGATTATGTCTTTTATTTCCTTATTTGGTTACTTGTTTGTTGCCTATTTCCCTGTACTGCACTGTAATTTCCACCAATGCAGGGCCAAGTTGATGTGGTCTCTTTTCCCCATTGCTTAACCTAGTCCTGGCCTTAGGTAGACTTTGAATGAATATTTGCATGAATGAAGTGAGCAACACGAGCTTGCCAAAGACAGAATTCTGCATTTCGGGGTACACAAAATATTGGAATGAGTGTGGGAATGAATGTATGAATGGATACATGGATGAATGGATACATGGATTGATGAATGGACGAATAGCTGGATGAATGAATAGGCACTTTGTTGTTGCCTTTAGCAGCAGATTTTTTTTTTTTTTTTTTTTTGTGACAGGGTCTCGCTATGTAGTTCAGACTGGCCTTGAACTCACTGTGTAGCCCAGGCTGTCCTCAAATTCATGGTGATCCTCCTGCCTCAGCCTCCGAAGTGCTGGGATTATAGGAATATACCACCATACCCAGCTCTAGCAGCAGATTTTTGTTTTCATAAAATTCTTCTTGCATTACCTTGTGACTCTCTACACTAGTTCTGGAGTTAAATTCCAATTTTGAATTTTTCTCCTGTCTTTTACAGCGACACCTCAGTTTACGAACTGAATTCATTTTATGATTTTGGGGAAGATGGCTGTGTTTGTGTTTATGTGGGGAAGATGGCCGTGGTCATGTTTGTCACTTGATGCAGAGTTTGTGAATGGAAGCAAAATTTTGCCGAATGCTCTTGCTCATGAACCGAATTGTTTACAAACACAAGTGTTGTTGAACCAAGAAGTTACTGTATGTGGTTATGCAAACTCATTCTTTCTCTCCTTTCTCCCACTGAACAAGGGCTGCCTGACAGTAAGTCCAGGGACTTTGACTGTCTGTTCTGGTCTCTCTTCCCAGTTCCTCTGCTCTGGGCTCATCTCAGGTCTGAGTTTGGGAATTGGCCTTCTCTTGAACTTGGAAACAGTCCTTGGGGTTGGAATTCTCACACAACTCTTAGAAACAGAGCTGATAAGAGCATTACCCCATGTGGCAAAATAGTTGCTTTTATATTCTGAAATGAGGTCCATTGTGTTATCTCATTTTGATTCCCACTCTATAAACAAGGGTGTGCTTAGTGCACAGTGGTCCTGGTATAAGGTGCCCAGGTACAAAGCCACCTTTTATTAGCTTGCTCCCCCATAGTAACACACTATTACGGGGTGCATTGCACGAGCTGGCACAGGTTCAGGATCACTCAACTGCAGTGCTGAAATCTATGAAGCTGATATTTATAAGTTGGCAATGAGCTTATTTGAATCAAAACCTGTCCTGAATTGATACGAAGTTAATTATAGTCTTTGTACCATTTTGTGCGAACACTCATGCTTTCTGCTGCTGAAATGTATGTGATAATGTGGAATATAAAACTTTACCTTCCTAAGAAACAAAAAAAAAAGTCCAAGTGCCAAAGCACATCAGGTCTTGGGAATTTCGGATAAGGAATTGTGGACTGTGTGTAATGTGCCTGGAATAGTCCCTGGCACTTAGTAAGCACAGAAAATGCTTGAGCTTAATAAATGGGCTTAAGAGATGTGTGTGTGTGTGTGTGTGTGTGTGTGTGTGTGTGTGTGTGTGTGTGTATGGAGAGAGAGAGTCTGTAAGGAGTGTCTCTAAACAGTGAAAAAGTACTCTTTATATAGTATGAGTGACTTAAATTTTCTTTCTCTTCTAAATACCATTTTTATAACACATTTTAACAACATATAATCAAACAGTATGAAAAATATCAGGGGAGGCCAGGCATGGCGGCATGTGCCTGAAATAGCAGTTACATGAATGGCTGAAGTAGGAGGATCTAAAGTTTGATCCCAGCCTGGACAGTTTAGCGACTACCTCCGTAGTAGAACACTATAGGGTTCAATCCTAAGTACTGGAAAAAAAAAAATATTAGGGGAAGGAGTGAACTGGTCATCTCACTTCCTTGATAAGGAGCTGAAGCCCAGAGAAGTTTGAGGTCTCCCAGCAAGACAATCATAGGCCCAGAACAGTATTTGAAATCAGACCCCAAACTGCCAACATCGGTGTTGCAGTTTAATCTCCCCACAGGGGGAGGTGGCGTGGGCTCAGGAAGGGCACCCCCATCCTCCTCCTGGCTTGTTTTCCCAGTAGCAGCAAGGGTCAGGAGGCAGGGACAGTTTATTGGGTGACCTTTAAGCTGCATGACTTTGGGGCCTCACCTTTCCTCTGGGGGCTGCACTGGGTGCTCTGAGGTCCTTTGTGGCTCTAATAGTCTGTGTGGAGAGATGGGCAGCAGGGATGGGGCCAGGAGATAGGGGAAGGGAGTAGCTGGAAAGTGGGGGGGACTTGTTTATTTACAGCCATTTTCTCCTGGGCCAATTACTGCAGGTTATCTTGCTGCAAGACCTTGAACTTTTTTCTTTTGAGGAAAACAAATTACACATGGATGATTTTATAGATGGGGAAATGGGGAGAAAGTTGTTGCTTAAGGTCACATTTGAGGGTAAGGACAGGCCCAAGGACACTTATTGTACAATCTTTCTACCACGCCAAATCACCACAAATGCATTTTTGTTGTTTTGCATGTGTATTGCCATTGACTTGGGTTTTGTTTTCCCTCTGAAATACCAGCCAGTTAAATTTATTCTCTCTTAAGTCTGAGAATGAGATGGCACCTGCAGCCATGTTTGACGTGTTTTGTTGGAAAGTACAACTGTTGATGCTTATATAAGGGTGGTGTTGTGCTTAGCACTGTATAGCATTCCTTCTTTCCCACCATCTAGCCCCCTGTATTCTGTTCCCTGATGATGCAGGTAGAGAAAAATCAGCCAGGTGCAGTGGTGGGCACCAGTAGTCCTAGCTACTCAAGAGACTGAGACAGGAGGATCCCTCAAGCCAAGGAGTTGGAGACCAGCCTGGGCAATGTAGCAAGACCTTGTCAAAAGATAAATAAATAAATAAATAAATAAATAAAGTAAAAGAATCTGAGACAAATCCGTGTCATGATCACTGTCGTGAGCTAAGCTCTGTAAATGAACTTCCTTTCCTGAGCTCCCAGGCGAAGTGAGGTGCATGAAGCATCTTCCAGTCTTTATTAACAGAGAAGTTAAAATATCCATGTGATGTTCAAGGAGTGTTAGGGCTTGGGCAATGGAGAATAAAAGTCTATAGCAATTCAAGGAAGCTGCTGAGTAGTTGTTTTCTGCACAATCCTAAATGACTTGGGTAGGATAGGGGGCATTTTGAAATCCCTTTATTTCCTGATTTTGATTGCTTTCCCTGTGTTAAGGTGGTTGTTTTTAAATTTGGGTAATTGGGAGGATGGATACTTTTTGGTATTGGCTTGAAATTAAAAAAAAAAGTCACCTTTCTATGTGCTTCTTTTTTCAAGAAAGTGAAGATAAGGCCTTGAAGAACCTTCTAGAAACTCAAGTGAGAATTTTGTTCACCTGTTTTGGCCTTTTTTTTTTTTTTTTTTTTTCTTTTTGAATGAGATGTTACTTAACGTATGGTTAGAGAAGAGCCCTCAGCAGGGCTGCTTACACCACTGGGGAAAGTTCACCCGTCACATTGTGGAGTGTGCTTAGTGCCCCCTGCAGACATGGCCCTGCCTATGCAATTTGAAAGGAATTTATGAGGTGTGACTGAAATATAAGGTGAACACTTAAATAAAACTTATTACAATAAAAGACACATTGGGCCGGTGAGATGGCTCAGCGGCTTAAGCGCCTGCGCGGCAAGCGCGAGGGCCCGAGTTCGACTCCCGGAACCCACATACGAAAAAGGGGCCGGTGATATCGCTCAGAGGCACGGGCGCGCAGGCACCCGAGGTCCTGAGGTCGACCCCCCGGTACCCACAAAAAAAAAAATAAATAAATAAAAGACACATTGCCATTAATCCCTCTCAAAATACTCTCCCTCACTTCAGGCATACATATGCCATTTTCCTTGCCACATTCTAAATAATTCTGGAAATCCTCTTTCTTGTCTACGGAGTATGATAAAAAGTACACTGAATGCTGCTGCCAAGTGCCAGCCAATGGAAAGGCAGCCTCATAAAAACATTGTGGTGCTTCCTCATCCACCTTATTCACCGGATCTGGCACCATGTGACTTCTGGCTTTTCCCCAAAGTAAAAATGACCACAGAAGGTAAAGGTTTTGAGTCAATTCTTAACATTGATGCAGGCACAGTAGGGTTTCTGTCACCCTACATACTCAAAAAACATACTCAAAAACATACTCAAAAAACAGGACTTCCAGAACAGCTTCAGAAAGTGACAAAAACGATGGGTAAGTACGTTCAAAGCAAGGGAGAGTATTTTGAGGGGGATTAATGGTAATGTATCTTTTACTGTAATAAATTTAAAAATTTTAACACTCACTGTATTTTTCCATCACATCTTATATTTGCCAACATTTACATTATTTTGTGCTTGTTTGTTTGCTATGAATGTAAGTTATGTTATATTTATTGTTTGTCATTATTATTATTATTATTGCTATTATTGCTGGGGATGGACCCAGGGCCTTATGCATGCTGGCAAGTGCTCTACCACTGAGCTACACCCCCAGCCCTGGTTACACTTATTCTCGTAGTGTTTTCTAGCAGTGTTTTGGATCTTTTGTTCCTTTAAACTGGAATCAGTTTGAGTTCAGTGCTGTCACTTTGGGCGACATACATCTCTGGGCCATGGTTTTCTCATCTGCAACATGAGAATAAAAACCGTAAAATGGCCACGAGGATGAAGGCAGACAAAGGCACACATGCTCAGTGAATGGCAGTCTCATTCCGAGCTTGCTTAGGATCCCGGGGCAGCAGGGGTCTCCCAGCCTGGAGGCGCCGGCTTTGTTCTTTAGGGGAGGCAGGCTGTTCCAGCACGCCCTGGAAGCTTCCTGGGGCAGAAGGTGGGTGGGGTCCACAGAGCACGTCTCCCCCTGGGAGTAGAGGTGCAAAGATAAAAAGAACTCCAGAAGACAGAAGCTGACTTGGCAAACGGGGCTTCTAAGGCACAGCGCCGATTTCTCATTTTCTTTAACTTTGTAAGTGAAAATTATTAATCATGACTATAGCGAGCCCTTCCTGGTCCTCATCGTGGTCCGGGAAGTTTATATTTGTAATCCCATGGAAAAGTTATTGAAATTCTAGCGAGTTAATTTCAATCTACCACTTCCAGTGCAACCCACGGCGAGAATAAAGACACTAAGGCATATTTATAGTTGTGGGGAGCCAAGGGGTCCTAAGTCCCGTCAAGATGGTGGTTACTGGAACAAAGGCCTCGACCCAGGGCCGAACCCAGGTTTTATTAATTCTCAAGGAGGGGAGTGTCTCGGGGATGAGTGACTGTGAGAGTGGCGGGAAGTACGTGAGTACCATGTGCTGGGCTAGGTAGGTGGCCTGAAATCACCTTTGTAATATGCAGAGGGAAGGATATGCAGAAGGAGTAATCTGCATAACACAATTCAAGATAGTATCTAATGTTTTGGGGTTGGTGCTTCAGCTCTGATGTGTAATCTTTTATGCCCTGGGAAGTCATAGCCTCTTTCTCGAGGTTCGATCCCAGCCAACAGCGTGGAGCACGGCTCTCCATCCCGCCAGGCTCAACCATGTATTGGGAGCAAAGGGCGGGGAAACACAGGCCTGTGGCCTTGCTTCAAAGACTACATATCAGGACCTCGGCTGGACCAATTTTCATTGCTTAAAGCCAATTGAAGAGATAAAGAAAAGTCCTAGCCAGTTCTATACATATCAATACATGGAACTGGGCCAGGTTCACCAAGATGGAGATAATTGCTCTTCTTTCAAGGAGAGCCATTCAGATGGTCCTCCACAGTGACCTCTCACTTTAAATTGTCCTTATTTTCCACCCCCCCATTATGTGTGTTCGATCCTATCAATTGCTGTAGTAAGTAGGGTATACAGTCTAGAACTCTTGTACCCCAGTCTGAGGAGCTAGGAAAGAAGGTGAAAGAAAGGGGTTTTTAAAATAGCTTCCCAGGGGCCAGTGAGATAGCTCAGAGGCATAAGCGCCTGCTGGCGCAGTAGGTCCTGACTTCCACCCCGGTACCCACAAAAAAAAAAAAAAAAAAAAAAAAGCTTCTGGCTGCTCTCTTCAGTCAGCAGCGCCCGCTTAGTGCGGGTCAAGGGATGGGGTCCGGGCCCTGAACAGGGGGTGGGATCTGAGGCCTGGGCGGGGCCATGTGGGAGGCGTGGCCGGGGCGGGGCAGCCCGCAGGCCCGCAGGCCCCTACAGTGGCGCACTTGGGATGGAGCAAGCCCAGCGGAGACTTGGGTGCCTGGTGGCTGGAGCAGGACCCCGGTGGAGGCGCCCCGCGGTCACGCCTCTGCCTAGTCGTCGCGACCTGGCTGCCCTGCTGGGCCCCGGGACCAGGGTCTGCTTTCGGGGATTAGAGGGTGCATGCTCTGCATCCTGGCAGGAGCCAAGTGGGGTTGGCCAGCGAGTAGGTCAGCATGAGTCCTGCCAAGTGCAAGGTCTTTTTCCCTGATCGCAGAGTGAAGTAAGTACGCCTGCAGTTTTTATGACTTACCTTTTGTAAACCCGTGCAATCCTCCCCATGCAGTCAGGCTCTGCGTCTTCATCTTAGCACTCTCGTTTTCCCTTATCCCCTCTGAAAGAAATGCAAGAATAACTTTGGCCGCTGGCTAGTTGGAGCCTGCCTTCTTGCAGAAGTTAGCTGGCCTTGGCGGGAGGGAGCCAGACTTAGCAGCTAGCGATGTTGCTGGGAGGAGGGAGTTCAAGATTGAGCTTGGGGTGTGGGGGGCGTTCCCCTTCTCCCTCCCCTTATCCTTGAGAAAGGTGACAGTTGTGGAAGGCAGTGCTTTTTGAAGCTAAAGCCCACAGCAAATCGACCTGGATCCAAGCAGGCATCGAAATTAAAGTCATTTTTTTGAGCAGATTAAAAAGTGTAGGCCTCTTTGTGCTGAGAGGTTCCTAGCCTTACCTGTTTGATTTTGTTTCTTTCCTTTTTGTCTCCATTTTATTGTACTTTTTAAACAGTTACTAAAGCAGAACCTATGCTTTTTGTTAAAAATTCAGAAAATTATAGATAAGCAAAAAGAAGCAACAAAAATTACCACTATAATTACACCTGCTGTAATGTTCAATATTTGTAAATCCTTGCAGTCTTTTTGATGCCGAGATATTTTAGTTTGTAAAACTGGATCATACATATTGTATTGTAACTCACTTTTAGTATTTATTCTACTCAGCAAACTATGACCTACTACCTGCTTTTTTCTTTTCTTTTCTTTTCTTTTTTGCTGGGTACCGGGGGGTCGACCTCAGGACCTCCTGTGCCAGCAGGCGCCCATGCCACTGAGCGATATCACCAGCCCTTTTTTCGTATATGGGTACTGGGAGTTGAACTCAGGACCTCGCGCTTGCCAGGCAGGCACTTATGCCGCTGAGCTATCTCACCGGCCCCCTACTACCTGTTTTTGTACAACTTGCAAGTAAAGAATGGTTCTTACGGTCTATTTTTGTGACATGTGAATACTGTGTGAAATTGAAATGTCAGTGTCCACAAATAAAGTTTTATTGAAACACAGCCACACGCATTACTTTATGCACAGTCTGTGGCTTTGTTGGAACCTCAGTGGCAGAGTTGAGAAGTAGGACAGAGACTGGCTCTTAACACCTGAAGAATTGACTATCTGGCCCTGGGCACAAAATGCTTGCCAATCCCTGCTCCACACCATGCTTTTACTGGGTGCAGAATGTTCCTGTAAATGGATGCAACTTACAGTATGTAAGAAATCACATTTACAAATAATGGGTATTGGAGCCGTTTCTCCTTTTTGCTTTTAGAGACAGCATGGTGAGGAAGACCCTTGAAGCTTAGTTACTGCCTCTTCCTTTGTCACTTTCTTGGGGTGGATTTACGTATTCTGTAAACATCCCTTGCATACCTCCCATGTGTGAAGCCTGTGTCTGGGAGCAGGATGGGACACAAAATATTTGAGAAATATCACCTCTTCTCTCCAAGAACTCCTGACCCAGTGGGAGCTAGATATCTTCTCAGGACAGTAGTCCCCCTACCCCCTTGTCCATGGTTTTGCTTTCTGTCAACTGTGGCCTGAAAATATTAAGTGAAATATTCTAGAAATAAAAAATTCCTAAGTTTTAAATTGCTCACTGTTCTTAGTAGTGTGATGAAATCTCATGGACTCCGACCTGGGAGAAATCAACCCTTTGCCCAATGTAACCACACTGTATATGCTCCCTGCACGGGTTATTTAGTAGCCTTCTCAGTGACTAGATCAACCATTGTGGTACCTCACTGCTGGGTTCAAATAATCCTTATTTTACTTAATAATGGTGCCAAAGCACAAGAGTAGTGATGGTGGCAATTTTATTATAGTGTCTCATTATAATTGTTCTATTTTATTTTTCATTGTTGTTGTTAATCTCTTAGTGTGCCTAATTTATAACTTCAGTGTTAGCATAGGTGTGCATGTATAGGCAAAACCAGAGCAAAGGTAAGATTCAGAACTACCCGTGGTTTCCAGCCTCCACTGGGGGTCTGGGAGCATATCCCTGGCAGGATGGGAGGGTCTACTGGAAATCTAATTCAGGGTTTATGGTACAACTGTAGTACTCACTACCATTCACGGGGTGCTTTTAGTATGCCAGGCTGAGTGTTTTGTAGGTGTTATCTCATGCCATCTTCACAGTACCACCACGGGACACTAAGTGGGTGCTATCATCCCCATTTTACACTCAAGGAAACTGAGGTGTTCAGTGCTGGTGAGAGCAGAACAGGGATTCAAACATGAGCTGTTGCCCAAAGGGCCCACTTTATAGGTATCTAGGTTCTGCCACCTTGAGGGCATGGCCTGCTGGAGTAGACTCCCTCAAAAATAGGAAACTTCTCCTAATGTGGGACTAACCAGGAGACTGATGGCCTTGCTGTGTAGCTGGTTGCTGTGACTCAGTGTTCTAGGGAGCGAGAACTCCTGGAGCCCGAAGAGCCTCAGTGGTTGTTTAGCCCCACCCTGGGAGGTGCAAGAGAGTGGTCAAGAGATGGGTCCAGCCCTGCATCCAGCCACGGGAGGCGGGGCTGGCTTTCCAGTTCTGGTGTAGTCAGGGTTTGCAAGGAGAGCAATACAATACAGGACACATAATTTATAGGATTATTTTATAATAGACACCCAAGAGTCAAATACAAAAAGAGTTCAGGAAATCTGTCCACACACTAAAGGTCCAAAGAATCCAGCTGAGGGCCTGGATTCCACGGCAGTGTCCTACATGAGTCCAGCTGAAGACCTAGAGCCCATGGCAATGCCCCCACGAGTCCAACTGGAGGCCCAGAGCCCACGACAATGTCTCATGCAAGTCTGTTTCAGGGATCTGCGGTGGGAAGGCCCAAAGGTCAGTGGTGGAAGCTAGAAAGTCTGTGCCAGCGGGATGAAGGTTCTGTGCCAGCAGGCTGAGGGATCTGCACCGGAGCCAGGAAGCAATGCTCAAAGTAAGGACCAGAACTCCCCCGAAAAGTACCACAGCCATCCTCAGTGACAACGAGGTCCTGAGCTCCTCCGACGAGGAGAACAGCCAAGTTCCTATCAGGAAAGCCAGCATGACAAGCTTCTCCAGGAGAACCAACAGCACCACCTCTTCCTCTCCAGTTCTCCTTTTTATGTTGTTGGCAACAATCCTGAGGTGGGCCCTCCACACCCAGCACCATGCTGATTCAGTTCAGCTGGGTGTTACAAGTTGACCACCCTTGTCAATCCACCACAAGTTCCTTGGTCCTTCTGACCAAGGAACCTTCAAGACCAACAGGACCTTCAAGGGAACCCTCTTTGAAGTGGTTATGGCTGTGTCCGAGCAATGAGCTGGGAGAGACACATGACCAGGGTTTGGCTCACATCTTTCCAATGTCCTCTGTGGAATATGGAGGTCACATCTCTTACACATTTGAAGACCTAATATCTCTCTTCTGGTAGAGATGCTCAAATCCTAGAGTGCACTCAAATCAGGCTGCTTGGTTTACAAAGGATACATTGAATTCTGATCTCTAAAGCTATTTACACAAAGCATTTAGCATTATCGATCTTGAATCACATTTAAATGTACATTTTATTCATAGTAAAATACACTTCACAAACCACTTTAAAAAAAAAAAAAACTCGTGAGAATTCGGAATTGTCTTAGCAAGTCTAGGACATCATAATATGGATCTGTTAGGTTGGGTGACCGCATTGTTCCTCTCTTAGCAACAGTCAGAGTTGCTAAAAGACCATCTAACCCTGCAACTGGGCTGTGTGTTCTTGACCAAGTACCATCAAGCCTTGGAACCTGTTTTGTTGTCTGTCACTAGGGCTAATCCTAACAGGACTTTCTAGAATTATAGAGCTTGCTGGTACTGGGGACTGTCCTAGCTCAGCCCAAAAGTTTGCACTAATAGAGAGAGTCTGCACTAACTGAGAAAGAGCCCTTGGAAGTCAAAAGGTTCTTGGGATTCTGTCCTAAAGTCCTGGGCCACCAAAGGAGCCAGAACTCATACAGGTCCCAGATGCTGACTAGTTTTCTTTCTTTTTTTTTTTTAATGTGGGTACCAGGAGTCGACCTCAGGACCTCATGCTTGCCAGCAAGCGCTAGTGCCACTGAGCGATATCACTGGCCCTTTTTTTCCTTTATGTGGGTTCCGGCAGTCGAACTCAGGACCTCGTGCTTCCTGGGCAGGCACTTATGCCGCTGAGCCATCTCACCGGCCCTGACTAGTTTTCTTTGGCATGTGACTGGGGGTGAGAGTTCAGAGAACAGAAAAATGAGTGTGGGTCAGAGTGGAGAGGGGCTTCTTGGAAGAGGCTTGGGTTGAATTGGATGAAATAAAGTTGGGAAGGGGGTGGCAGAAGAGTCTGGTCTTCAGTATCCTACAGTCCTCCATTCTGAAGGAGATCACTGCCTTGGGATTTCTGCGTAGAAACCAGCCTGCTGCCTGCATTGAAATGTTGCTTGGAGATTTGTGAGTCCCATCCTTGGCTGCACATTAGAATTTCTTGGTGATGTGGTTTGAGGAACACAGATACCCAGACCCCCGTGTCACTCCTAAAGATGCTTTGTAATGAGTCCAGGGTGTGGCCCAGGTGCCAGTGCCTTTTATTTTTTAATTTTAATTTTAATTTTTTTTGTTTTTTGAGATGGGGTCTCTCCATATAGTCCAGGCTGGCCTTGAACCCCCAGTGATCCTCCTGCCTCAGCCTCCCCAGTGAAGGGATCACAGGCATGTGCCACCTTGCCCAGTTTATCAGTCCCTTTTTTTTTTTTTTTTGGTGCCGGGGATATCAGTCCCTTTTAAAGCTCTTCATATCAAGTTTGAAAACAATTGCCTAAGTCAGGTACAGCAGCACATACTTGTGGTCCCAGCTACTCGGGAGGGTGAGGTAGGAGGGTTGCCAATTCAGTGCCAGCCTGGGCAACTTAGTGAGACCCTGTCTCAAAACAAAAAGATCCAAGAATCCCAACACTCTAAGAGGTTGAGGCAGGAGGATTGCAAGTTCAAGCCCAGCCTGGAGATGTAGCTCACTGCAAAGGCCCTGTGGTTTAATCTCCAGCACCAGAAACAAACACAGAAAGCGACAAGAAGGAAGGAAAGAAAGAGAAAAAGAATAAAACAGTTGCCTGTCTCAAGTGTGGCACACAGATTTCATAAAGGGCCAGAGAGTAAATATTTCAGCTTAGTGGCCATATGGTCTCTGTTATAACTACTCACTCTGCTCTTTCCTGCCCCAACAGCCATAGCTGTGCACTTGAACGGGCCTGGCTGTGTTCCCAACATTACGGACACTGAAGTTGAAATTTCATGTAACTTTCATGTATTACAAAATAGGATTGTTTTCATTTTCCTCAGCCATTTAAAAAGGCCGAGCCCCTTCTTAGCTGGTGGGAAGTACAAAATCTCATGGCAGCTGGATTTGGTCCGTGGAGCCCTCATTTGCCCACCCCTGGCCTAGTGGTCATCCCAGAAGGCTTTGAGAGAACCTGTGGCCTGAGAAATTCCCAAGGCTTCTATTGTCTGGGGTCCCAGTTTTGTACTGTTAGATAAGTTTTAAGTTATGAGTGTTTTCTGGGTTATACAGTGTTATGGTTTGTGTCAAGATGTTCCCTCAAAGCCTCAGGCAGTCAAGAGGGGAGGCTTCTAGAGTTTGTGATTGATTCATTGTCTAGTGCTGGGATTATGGGCATGAGTGCTACATCCACTCTGGGGTGGGTAGCCTGCATACGATATAAGGGAGGGAAAGAGGCTTGCTCTCTCAAGCTCTCTCCTCCTTTTTGCTCTTGTTGCTTTTGCTGTTTTCCGCCACCATGAACTGTTGCCCTCTGCCATGCGCCACTCTGCCTTGGAGCCAGCCAAGTATGGACTGAAACTTCCACAAACTGTGAAAAACCTTTCCTTCCTTAATTTTGGGCATCAGATGTTTTGTCTCAGCAATGAGAGAAAAGTAACCAACACATACAGTGTCCTTTCTTGCTTTCTGATGATAATAGAAACATTTGGCCCAAAAGGTGCCTTTCCTCCCATCAGCTCACAGTGAGGGCAGCTATTGCCATCCCACTTTTCTAGAAGAGAAGAGAAGAGAAGAGAAGAGAAGAGAAGAGAAGAGAAGAGAAGAGAAGAGAAGGTGTTATGGTTTATATCTAGACGTACCCCCAAGAGCCTCATGCACTCATAGGCGGGGCTTTTGGAAGGTGATTGGGTTAGGAAGGCTCATAGCTAACCTGTAGGTAGGAGGTGGGGTCTGGTCAGAAGAGGAGGTCACTATGGGCATGGCCTGGAAGGGTCTATCTCCCTTACTAGCTCCTCCTTTCACTTTCTTCCATGCCATGAGTGACTCTCCTCTGCCATGCCCTTGTGCCATGCTGTCCTGCCTTGGAGCCAGCTGACATGGGTCATGGGTAGTTTGTCCTGGCGATGAAGAAAGTAACTAAGGCAGATTTTGGTACCAGAGAAGTGGTGCTGCTGTGACGTTACCTCACCATGTGGTTTAGAAGCCTCAGGAAGTGGTTCATGGGAAGAGTTTGGAAAGGTTTGGCGATGCTACCTGGAGAAGCAGCCCTAGAATGTTATAACCCAAGCTTGCTGGGAGATTCTAGTTAGAGCTCAGAAGACCAGAATGCTCAGAAAAATGCATATGGAAAAGAGTTCATTGGTTGGACTCCAGGCTATGTGTGTTATGTTCTGGCAGAAATTTGTCTACATTTTTTCATCTCCTGAGATTTTGTGGATGACTGAGATTAAGGACAGTGGACTAATTAATCTGGCAGAGGAAATTTCAAGGCTGCCAACATTCAGGATGTAGCATGGTTACTGCTTGCTGCTTTTAGTAAGATATACTATGAGAAATAGGAGCAAAAGCTTTCAATTTTGCCAGAGGAAAGCACCCACAAAGATGGAAGAGAGGAGAACTAATGATGAGAAGATAAGCATTAAAAAGAACCAAATACTTTATAACAGAACAATAGGAAGAATGGCTTGAGGGCATGTCAGGAAAGAGCGAGACCCCAACCTTTGGCCTGCAAAAGTGAAAGACTTTGCTCTGAGAAGAGAGCCCCAGGGCACTCTATTGGAGAAAGGCTACCTAGGGAATTGATTCTCTGGGCTTCAGTTCACCATGCTCAGCCATCCAGGCACCTGGAGGCCTCAGCAATCACCTGCAAGATGCAGAAGGACCTGGCTACTTCTCCAGGTGTAGATCCAAGATCCTGGTGGTAGACCTTGGCATCATCCACGAGGTGCTGCTTTTACATGCATGCAGAATGTAAGTTACGAGGTGATGGAGGCTTCCACCCTGATTTCAGAAGTCCCGGCAGGCCAGGCAGTGTGCCCCTGAGAGGGCACTGTGTAAAGCTGTGAGAGTGAAGCCAAAAGTGCAGTGGAGACCTCAAGAAGTTGGAGAAGCCAGGAATATGGAACGTGTGAGGAAAACCACAAGGAGTGGGGAAAGCCATTCTGAGAGAGGCCATTAGGGCTGTAACCACCTGCAATGCCACAGAGGTGGGGCCAGTCAAGCCCTTTGGAGTTTGCATCTTACCACAGCTTGCCCTGGGTGCTTGACATGGAACTACAGGTTTTAATGTTTGCCCTCCTGGATTTTGGATTTGCTTTGGTCCCACTGGTTTCTATCCCCTATTTCTCCCTTTGGAATGGGAATATTTATCCTGTGATTGTATGTTGGCAGTGTTTAACCTTTTTGATTTTTCAGGGGCTCACAGCTAAGAGTTTGCTTTGAGTCTCAGAGGAAACTTTGGACTGGACCTTTCAGCAGGGCTGAAACTGTTAGGACTTTGACAACTCTTAGAGATAGACTAAGTGCATTTTGCATAAAGTGATATTCATAAGTCTTTTGGTGACCAGAAGTGGAATGTTATGGTTTATATCTAAATGTCCCCCAAGAGCCTCATGAACGCATAGTTGGGGCTTTTGGAAGGTGATTGGATTATAGGGCTGATAGCTGACTTGCTCTTAGAAGGTGGGGTCTGGTCAGAAGAGGCAGGTTGCTGGATGTGGTGGTGCATGCCTGTAATCCAAGCACTTGGGAGGCTGAGGCAGGAGGATTGCTTCGAGTTTGAGGCCAGCTTGGGCTACAAAGTGAGTTCAAGGCCAGCCTGAACTGCATAGTGAAATCATGTCTCAAAAAGACAAAAAACAGAAGAGGCAAATCACTATGGGTGTAGACTAGAAGGGTCTGCCTCTTTTGCCAGCTTCTCCATTTACTGTCTCTCTCGGCTTCTTGTCTGCCATGCCATGAGTGATTCTCCTTTGCCGTGTCCCTGTGCCTTGAAGCCAGCCAACTATGGACTAAACCTCTACAAACTGTGAGCAAAAAAAAACCTTTTCTTTAAGTCGTGGGTGTTAGGTATTTTGTCCCAGTAAAGAAGAAAGTGACTAAGACAGAGGGTGAGGGATTTAGGGATGCGTAATTCCAGGCCCTTAGCCCAGAGGTACATCCCAGGCTGTTGTAATGGGTCCCCTACAGAGAGGCATAGCAGCTAATGTCTTGCCAGCTCTTGACTGTAGGCCAGGCCCTATATCCTATTATTAATTTACAGATGTGTGTGTTTGTGTGTTTGTGTGTTTTGTGTGTGTGTGTGTGTGTGTATTGTACTAGGGACTGAACCCAAGGTCTTCACAGTGAGCTACATCCCAGGCCATTTTTTATTTTTATTTTGAGGACAGGGTCTTGCTAAGTAGCTAAGTTGCCCAGGCTGGGTTCAAACTGTGATCCTCCTGCCTCATCCTCCCAGTCTGGTGGCATTACAGGCATGAACTACCATGCCTAAGTAATTTCCAGACATTATTATTATTTTTTGGAGGCAGGGTCTCATTATATATTCCAGACTGGCCTTGAACTCACTATGTAGCCCAGGCTGGCCTTGAACTCATGATAATTTTCCTGACTCAGCTTCCTGAGTGCTGGGATTACAGATGTTCCCCGCCATGCCTGGCTTCCAGACACTTAATGTTCCCATCCCAAGAAGGAATGGAGGCACAAAGTACAGTACAGTAACTTTCCCAGAATCACAGATGCCATTCCTGGTAGATTCCAGACTCTCGCTTGGGATGATGGCTCCAGTCTATCAGGATTTCTCAGCTGGGGCTTTGGTGACACTTGGGAGCTGCGTAATTCTTTGTGCAGAGGCTATCTTGTGTATTCTAGGCTGTTGAGTGACATCTCTGGTCTCTCTACCTACTAGATGCCAGTAGCACCCTCCCCAAGTTGTGACCTCTGAAAAGATATTGTTGAATGTGCTATAGGGAGCAAAATTGCCTTCAGTTGAGAATTCACTGTTATACATAGTGATTTTTTAATTTCAGAAGCCGTATGTATAATTCTAGTTTTTTTTTTTTTAAGTCCAATTAATAGAGGTGCTTCCTTTTATCTCAGATATCTTTCTGCCTCAAAATTAGATTCTGAGGTTGGATGGAGTTAGATTGGAAGCCCAGCTCTGCCACGTGTCAGCGATGTGACTTGAGGCAAGTGTGCCTTTCTGAGCCTCAGTCTCCTCATCGTAAGCAAGAGACAGTAGCCTTCCCCACGTGGAGCTGGGGAATTCAGTGAGAAGCCCACTGTGCCGAATCCTTAGCAGGGCCTTGGGGCTGTTTATTTCCTCTCTTCCCAGTACAGTTCTGCCTGGTCTTGCGGGCCAGCAGCTGACTGTATTTAGCGTTTGGCTGACACCTCTGTTGTTGATTGCTACCCGAAGCCATTTCCAAAGGCACCGTGGAACATTTCAGCCCCCTGTTGCCCCACTATAGAAGGTCAGGGCCCAGCATTGGACTGAAGGCACAGTGCTTAAGACAATTAGCCTTCATTGAAGGTCACTTGTGCGGAGCTGACATTGGTTGGCCTCCAGCATTGTCAAAAAAGAACTAAAATAGCCACTAGCCTGGAGACTGAGCCTGAGACAAGGCCATGCTGACGGTATTGTTTATTCCCTTGTCTGGTCGGCAGTGAAGGGCTCACAGCTCACCTGGCGAAGGGGCTCTGTCAATGAAACTGGTGGCCAGGCATGGTTTTTCCAAGCTTTAAAATAGAGTTCTCCTTTATTGTGCTTTATGGCATTTCTGTTGTAATGCTTGTATGTATGGAAATGGGACCTGTGAGATTTTTCTGAAGTAAAGGATTAAGCCAGCCAGGTAAGGCCATAGACAGAATAGAGAGAATGGGCAGGTGGGCAGCAGGCATTGGGCTTCATAGAATGGCAGGCCGGGGAGTGGCGTATTGCTCCTTCCCGTTAGGTTAAGAGATCTGCAGTCTCTGGTCCTCCTGGCCTGGCTGAATTGAAATAATAACACAGCATTTACTGTGTACCAGACACCGTCTTTTACTTTCTATGTGTTCACTTATCCTTACAATTTTATTTGATTTCTGTATATGACCTTATTTAATGAAGTATGTGTTACTGTCTCCATTTTACAGATAAAGAAACTGAATGCCTTGCTCAAGGGACATTGAAATGGCTGTGGCTTTGGGTGTCTCTGTGACAAAATTAATAGCCTTTTTTCTTATTGAAAATAGTATGTCATTACAGGCATTTTTTTAAAGACTCAGGCAAAGAGAAGAAAACAGAACCCACCCATATTCAACCTCCCTGATATAAGACTTCTTAACTTTTTTTTTTTTTTTTTTTTGGTGGGACTGGGGTTTGAACCCAGCATATTTGCACTGAGCTACATCCCAAAGCCCTTTTTATTTTTTATTTTGAGGTAGGGTCTCACTGAGTTGTCCATGCTGGACTCAAACTTGTGATTCTCCTGCCTCAGCCTCCCAGAATGTTGGGATTAGGGATGTGATCTCAGCCCAGCAGAACTATTAATGTTCACATGTCTATTACTCTAAATTAGGAGTTTGCAAATGACAGCCCTGCAGGCACTTCTGCCTGTTCTTACAGATATATAAAGTTCTCAGGGACAAACTGAACTTTTTGTGTTTAGGAATGGTAAAAGCACTGCTCATATTTACAAGATGATAATGACCTTCCAAAGTACTCCTCTGAGGCCTACTTCCAGGCAGGAGCACAGTTGTAGGAGGTTTTAGAAGAAAGGCTGCTTACAATTTGCAGGAGGCAGTGATGCCATCTCAAGGGCCAGAAGTCATTTCCTTATTCACTTATTCTTTCATTCGGACACCATGTATAGGCCCAGTTGGGCAGAGAAAGTCTTCATTGGAAATATATATCCCATTGATTGTGGCATTTAAAAATAGTGATTTCTGTCATTAATTTCTCTTTGTGTTCCCTGAACTTCAAAGTCCCATTTCTTCACTTCTGATGGGCAGAGCCTTTGGTGGCACACTCTGGCATTGGGGCAGGCTGCATTGGACATGGACACTTTACATAGCAGTAAACACTTGCCCCTGCCATTTTCCCAGCTTACCCCATGAGAGGGTATGAAGGGGAGAGTGCCAGGCCTGCTGGCGAAATTGCCCAGTGACCCTCCTTGCCTGGCTGGGCCTTAGTATACCTGTCTGTAAAATGGGATTCTTCGTCCCTGACTACTTAATTTGCCTCTGGCTTTACTGTTCTCTGCTCAGCAGTAGATGGTGCCAGCTGGTGGTGGTCTTCAGGATTAATCAGTTCTTCACCAAAACTTTTGTCTCCCTGATCTTGCTTGTCCCTGGCTTCCAAGGTGCCTTATGACACAGTTGCTGGGCACACTGCGAGATGATTAACATCTAACCTCATCCTGGCAGATGGCTCCCAGCCTGGGTTCCCCACTGGCAGGTGAACCGGGTGGACCAGATGCTCACACTTCATTCCGCTTCTGTCCAGACCTCACCAAGTGACAGCAAACAGGTTTTGATTTGTTGTCATTTTTTAAAGAAAGTGATAATAGGAAACAGAGGAACTGATCTTCTACAAATGGGAAGGGGACCAAGAAATGGGGGGAGAGGGGAAATTAAAAGAATTAAGATGTTTATGTGCACGTATCAATGCCCTACAATGAATGTAATCATTGTGTACTGCAAACATGTACTAATAAAAATTTTAAAAAGAAGATAGAAACTCATCGAAACCCGTGACACCTAGAGAATAGGAAGGGAGATTAGCACCAACATTTTGGAAGCTGGAAAGCAGATCAACAAGCAGTAAATGGCTTAGCAGAACAGGAAAGCTGGGTGCACCCTGGCTCCTGGATCTGTATCTCAAACCCCCCAAAGGCACAGGGGCCAGAACTGGGGCTGAGGAAGGTACTGAAGGACTGGGTGGGCTCTCCCAGACCCCTGCCATTGCTCGTGTGGCCAGGGCTATCCACTTGGACCCCAGCAGAAAGCAGGTGGTAGGTAGGTGGGTGAGTCGTTCTCGGGAGAGGGCAAAGCAGCGGGGTTTGGGACTGGAGATTGCTAGGCAGAGTTGAGGGCGCAGAGCTTGAATTTGAAACAGGAGGGCAGGGGTCTCTGTGGGTGCTGAGCCCTCAGAACTGTCCTGTGCCCCACATTACTGGCTGGCCTTTATGGTCCTGGCAGAAGACCGGAAGACTTTTCGCTGGGGAGTCTGACCAGCAAAGGAGAAAGCCTCTGAAGCTCTCTTCGGCTCAGTGGACTCCAACACAAAGCCCCCTAATCACCTACATCCAGCTCAGGGTCGGCCAGCACACTAACGTGCTCAGAACTTTAGTTCCCCCTGGGCATGATGATGTAATCCAGACTGACCCCAAATGGGAACTGAGCCCTCCCTTCCCCTCCCCTCTCCTTCCATGCTGGAGATGGGACCCAGGGTCTCATCATGCTGGGCACGTGCTCTACCACTGAGCTGCGCCCTCAGCCCTCGGATACAGTATGGGAGACGGGGCCCACATGAACCAACAAACAGACGCAGGAAACCTGGGAGACAGAAACCATGCCAGAGAAGAAAACTTAGAAATGCCGTTATTAGTGTCCTCCCTGAGGTCAGACGGGATGTTGCACACAAAGGAACAAGATGCTGTACAAAGACATTTGTGACTAAAAACAAGCCCTGGGACTTTGAAAACTTGGAAGCAAAATGAAGAATTGTGCTGCATACTTAGAACACAAGGCTGAGAAAATCACCCCAAGTAGAAGGAAAGAGAGAAGAGGAGAGGGGAAAATAACCTAGTGGGCCGGTCTAGGAATTTCAACGTCCAAGCTATAGGACTTCTAGGAAGAATAGAGAAGCCAGACATAGTGACACAAAGTCTGTAATCACAGCACTCTGGGAGGCTGAGGCAGGAGGATTGCAAGTTTGAGCCCAGCCTGGGTAACTTAGCAGCTTAATGAGACACTGTTTCAAAATTAAAAAAAAAAGGGGGGTGGCTGGGGATGTAGCTCAGCGTGAAGCCCCTGGGTTCACTCTCCAGTACCGCAAACAAACAAACAAACAAACAAAACAAAACAACCCAGCCAGACCAGGTGTCTTAGTTACTTTTCTCATTGCTGAAAAAAGGAGGAAAGGTTTATTTAGCTCACAGTTTGTAGAGGTTTCAGTCCATAATCAGCTGGCTATAAGACAGGGTGGCGTGGAGAAACAGTTCATGCAGAACAGCAGGTAGCAAAACAAGCAAGGGCCACCACAGCTCTTTCTGTCCCTTCAATCTTATCCAGGCTACTCAGGGCAGGTAGCACTCACACCCTTAATCCTAGTGCCCTTGAGCCTAGCATTGCATCATAAATCAATTCCAGCGTCACACACTCTAGATCCAACCACCTCTGAAAAAGTTCCACCTATGACCACATGAGGCTTTGGGGGGACATCTAGACACAGCCACAACACCAGGTAAAAGGAGGTGGAATCTCCCAGGAGGGATAACACCAGCCAAACAATGATGGAACCCATCAATATCATTCATGTGCTGGGAGTGTACTAAGAGTGGGATGAGTAAGCGATAGGCGTAAGGAACACCAAGTAACAGAAAAGCATCATTAACTCCAGGAGAAACCAAAATGAAAGAATAAATCTGGTACATCACAACTCTCCTGTATGAATGATGATCACAGACTCATGAAACCTTGAACACAAACTGGCTCAACGCCACCCCTGAGGTCCCCAGGCTCCCTCCGTCATGGCTCTTTCCCTTCTCTCTGCAGACCGAGCATGTCCGGGCTCCACCTGGTGAAGAAGGGCCGGGAACACAAGAAGCTGGACCTGCACAGGGACTTCACCGTGGCTTCCCCAGCCGAGTTCGTCACACGCTTTGGTGGGGATCGGGTTATTGAGAAGGTACAGGCGGGTCCTGCCCAGGGTTGTGGTGCAGGGGCCCCTCCTTCCAGCTGAAGGTGGGAGAACCAACTTGAGGGTCCTTTCTCACGCTGCATAGAGAGGACTGAGCTTGTCACCCTCTCAGCAGCTTGATGCAATGGGTACAGTAGCCCATTTCCCAGAAGGGGAAAGCAAGGCCTTGTGCACTGTCAGGAAATTCCTGGGTGTTTTTGTGAAAGGGGAGCTGTCTGGGTTATTGGGAGGGAAGCATAAACCCAGCTCTGCCGTTCTGGAATAGAGGAGACCCCTATGCTGTAGTGATAATCATGAAAGTGTGGAAGCTAAGACTTGCCCTCTGGGAAGGCTTCATGTTGTCTCCTTGTGGAGCCTGGGCTCCACCCTGAGTGGTTATTCCTGTCATGTCCAGGACTGGCTGGGGTTCAGGGATTTGATTTTGGCTATGCAGAGTCAGGCAGCCAATAAGTGGTGGCACTGGGATTTGAACCCACATTAATTTGGCAGCAAGGCCTTGTTCTTTTCCATTTGATGTGAGTGCACTGGTGATAATAGCAGGAGCTGCTAATCATTTGCAGGGGCCCGTTCCAAGGCGAGTTGCCTGCTACCTGGTTTACCTCATCATTTCTCATTCAGCCATCCCCACAGCTCTGTCAGTGGGTGTTATTTTACAGATGAGGAAACTGAGGCCTGGGAGGAGGTTGGTTGTCCAGTGGTAGAGCTGGGATTTGAACCCTGGCTGTTAAATCCCGGCGGCCCCCATATCCTCAACCCAGCATGGTGAGTACACTGTTGATGGCAGGGACTCACACAGGGTCCCCAGCCTGGCTGTGGCTCATCTTGCTGTTGAGCATGAGATTCCTCCTCCTTGCCCCAGACCTCAGATTTAGAGTCCCCTGCATAGGATCCAGAAGTTGCTTTTTTTTTTTTTTTTTTTTTTTTTTTTTGTGATGCTGGGGATCCAGCCCTGGGCCTCTCACAACAGAAGTTGCACTTTGGCACACTCACCAGTGGGCTAGTTTGAAGCCAGCCCACCTGGCGGCCAGCAGGGAGTTCTCAGGAGCTGAGGGGCTGGGGTGGCCACGGGAGGCTCCGGCCCAGAGCTGGTGTGTTTTCTAGCCTAAGAGGTAATCTTGGCTTGTCCTCTGTTCTGGCTCCTTGTGGGAAAGCTCCAGCTGTGGGATTAGAGAGCAAGCTGGCCCCTCCCCTTGAGGCCTGAAGATGTGTGAGAATGAAAGGGGGCAACCCGTAACCCTTCTCTCCTGACCCAGCCTTGCTTTGGTAATAAGCTGAGAAAGCCACAGCCCAGCTATTTCATCATCTTTCCTAAGGGGCATTTTTGACAGAGTAAAAACGTTGAACCTGAGCCAGGAATCCTGGGCTCAAATCCTGGTGTGGCAGCTAATGGGATGTGGACTCATCGGGCTAAGTTTCCCCTTCCGTAACCTAGAGGTGATCATATCCCAAATCTCTACTGAGACTTGTCCTTCATGCTGTCATGAAGATTACAGAGCAAGGGAGGAGGACTTAACATGGTAAAATTGATCTGTAAGTCAGAGCTTTGAGGCCATTAATTAAGTGGGGTTTTTTTGTTTCTTGTTTTTTGTTTTTTTGTAATGAGAATTGAACTCAGGGTCTTTGCACTAAGCTACTTCCCCAGCCCTTTTTATTGTTTTTATTTTTGAGACAGGATCTTACTAAATTGCCTACACTGTACTTGAACTTGCAGTACTCCTGCCTCAGTTTCCTAGAATGCTGGGATTACAAGTGTGCGCCACCAAACCTGACTCATTTTTTTTAACAAAAAACCCAAAGTTTCCTTTTGTTTCTGAGAGACCAAGTGGCCAGGAAGATGGCTAGTCTGATCTCTTTATATGGATGTAAAGCTCAGAGAGGAAAAGGAGCTGCCCAAGGCCACACAGCAAGTTCATAACGCAGACAGGATTTGAAACCAGGACCTGTTCTATTGCTCTCTGCTACTGGCGACAGTTGGCATTACTGCTGTTCCTCCTTGCCAAATCTGAGCCCTTTTATCTTTAGAACGCAGGGGCAGCTGTAGGGGGAGAGTTCAAAGTACAGGTCAGCCTGCGGACTCAGACACGTCTGGATTTGAGCCCCAGCTCTTCCACTTACTAGCTGTGTGACCTTGGGGAAATGCGTTAACTCCTACGAGATTTAGTATCTTTTCCCCTCCCTTTTTAAAATTTTGAGAAAGGGTCTTACTATGTCACTAAGTTGGGTTCAAACTTGTGATTCTCCTGCCTCAGCTTCCCAGAGTACTGGGATTTTGGGCATGTGCCACCCCACCTGGTGAATTTTAGTATCTTTAACACCTAAATGGGAATTTATAAGATCTCTTTCAAATGGTTGTTGGGGGGATAAAATGAAAAAAGGCAGATAAAATAAACTGTACTATAGCACGGGATATTTTAAACACTCAAGAACCGGTAAAGATCCTCATGATGGCTCCAAACAAAGGAATCAATTCATTCCCTCATCCATTCATGCACTCATTCCATCATCCATTCACGCAGCAGGCAGACCTTGAGTACCTGCTCTGCCAAGCTGCGGGCTATAGGAATACGGTAGGCTGGTATGGTAGGCTCTCCACTTGCCTGGGTAGCATGCGGTCTCCAGCCCCCGCCCCTCCCTGGTTTCTATCAGGTGCTCATTGCCAACAACGGGATCGCCGCGGTGAAGTGCATGCGCTCCATCCGCAGGTGGGCCTATGAGATGTTCCGCAATGAGCGCGCCATTCGGTTCGTAGTCATGGTGACCCCTGAGGACCTCAAGGCCAACGCAGGTACCTGAACTTGACTCCCTCCCTCTTAGGGCCTCATCTTCACCTGCCCTCATCTCCACCCTGTCTGGGCCCCCAGAGTCCCGGGGTACCTCTCATGAGTGCATGTTTATTTGTCTTTTCTTCTTTATTTGATTAAAATGTCTGCTCATAATAAGAATCATGGGTCTCAAAAAAAAAAAAAAATGCAAACAACTAACCAGAAGAATGTTCCAGCAGTTTGGTGTCTATTTCTACAGAATTTTTTTTATGCATATATGTTTACTGCATTTCAATTCTTTGTTCATTTTTCCATTCATTTACCTGTTATAGCTCGGTCTATTAAAATGGATCATTCTATAAGTAACTGTTGGATGATTTGATTCTTTTTCTTTTTTCTGAGCAGTCTTATCTTCTTATAGACCCTTCTCCACCCCACAATCAGAATGATCTTTTGAAAACATGATTCAGGTCTTGTCATTCTCTCTCTCTCTTTTTTTTTTTTTACTTTTATTGGTAAATTTTAGATATACATAAAGATAACACTCATCATAGGGAATTTGTACCTGTACATGATATATCTTGCTTCTTTTTTCCCTATTCCCCTCCCCTCCCTTCAACCCCTCTTCCTCTCCTTATTTGCAAAAGCTTTGTTTCCAGTTTTTGCTTCTTTTACTTTTTTCCTTGTCTCTTCCTTCCTTTCCACCTCCCTACTCCCTTGTTCCCCCTCTCATTTGAACATTTTCTTCCCATTTCCCAGTATCTGTTATACATTTTGGTCCTTCTTTATATTTTTGAGAAACAATGCAGTATTTAAACATGTGTGTCTGATTTATTTCACTTAAGAATATGGTCTCAAGGTGCATCCATTTAGCTAGAAATGTCTCAAGCTTATCCTTCTTTATGGCAGAGTAGTACTCCATTGTAAAAAAAAACCTGACATCTTCTTTATCCATTCATCGGTTGATGGGCATTTGGGCTGTTTCCAAGATTTAGCTATTACAAACTATGCTGCTATAAACATGGATGTGCATATATCTCTCAGGTATGATGGTTTTCTTTCTGGAAGATACCAAGAAGGGGAATAGCTGGGTCGAATAAACCTCTAGTTTTAGTTTTCTGAGGAATCTCCATACTAATTTCCACAGTGATTGCACCAGTCTACACTCCCACCAACAGTGGAAAAGGGTTCCTTTTCCCCACAGCCCCACCAGAACTTGTTATTGGTTGATTTCTTGATAATAACCATTCTTTCTGGAGTGAGATGGAATCTCAGGGTTGTTTTAATTTGTGTCTCTCAAATGACCAGTGATGTTGAACATTTTTTTCATATATTTATTTGCTGTTTCTACTTCTTCATCTGAGAAGTGTCTGTTCAAGATGCCCATTTCTGGATTGGGTCTTTAAATTTGTGTCTGATTTTTTTTAGTTCTTTATATATTCTAGATATTAGTCCTTTGTCTGAGGAACAGCTGGCAAAAATTTTTTCCCACACTGTGGGTTGTCTCTTCAATCTGTTGGTGGTTGTTTTGCTGTGCAAAAGCTTTATAATAAGATGAGATCTCAGTGATTCTTTGTGAAATTTTGTGTGCAATCTGGATTTCGTTCATAAAGTCTTTGCCTACACCAATGTCTTCAAGAATTCTACCTGTTCTGTCTTCCAGAAGAATTAGTGTTTCTGTTTTAATATTTAGATTTTGATCCATTTAGACTTTAGTTTAGTGCATGATGAAAGATATGGGTCTAATTTTAATCTTCAGCATGTGCAAAGCCAGTTTTCCAGCATCACTTACTAAAGAGGCTATTATTCTTCCAATGAAGGTGTTGGGCTCCTTTGTCAAAGATAAGGTGGCTGAGCATGTTTGGAGTTTTTTTTTTTTTTTTTTTTTGTGGGTACCGGGGGTCGACCTCAGGACCTTGCACGCCAGCAGGCGCCCGTGCCGCTGAGCGATATCACCGGCCTTTTTTTCGTATGTGGGTTCCGGGAGTCGAACTCGGGCCCTCGCACTTGCCAGGCAGGCGCGTATGCCGCTGAGCCATCTCACCGGCCCCTGGAGTTGTTTTTGCATCTTCTAATCTGATCCATTGATCCTCAGGTCTTTTTGTTGTTGTTTGTTTGTTTGTTTCTTTACCAGTATCATGCTGATTTTTTTTTTCTGTGCTGTTTTCATTACAGTAGATTAGTAGTATAATTTCAAGTCAGGGATTGTGATACCCCCTGCCTTGCCCTTGTTGCCCAGAATTGCTTTTGCTATTCTCTTTTGTTTCCAAATGAACTTTTTATTGATTTTTATAGTTCTGTGAGATATGCTATTGGTATTTTGATCAGGACCGCATTAAATGTGTATAACAGTTTTGGAAGTATGACCATTTTCACTATATTGGTTCCTCCTCCCAAGAACAAGGACTATCTTTCCATTTTCTGATATCCTCTTAGATCTCCTTTTTCAGAGTACTGTAGTTTTCAATATAAAGGTCTTGTACTTCCTTTGTTAAATTGATTCCTAGGTATTTCATGTTTTTGGATGCTGTTGTGAAAGGTGTTTCCCTAATTTTGCTCTCTCTGAGTTTGTTATTTGTGTACAGAAACACTATGGATTTTTGAGTGTTGATTTTGTATCCAGCTATGCTACTAAATTTGGTTATTAAATCTAGAAGTCTTTTGGTGGAGTTTTGGGGGTTTTTATGTAGAGTATCATGTTATCTGCAAATGACAGTTTAACTTCCTCATTTCTTATCCTTATTCCTTTTATTTCTTTCTCTTGCCTAATTGCCATGGTGAATGTTTCCAGAACTATATTGAGTAAGAGTGGTGGCAGTGGACATGCTTGTCTTGTTTCTGATTTTAGAGTGAAAGCTTTCAGTTTTTGTCCATTTAGCATGATGTTGGCTGTTGATTTGTCATAGATGGCTTTTGTCAGATTGAGATAAAGACCATCTATTCCAATTTCTGTAGGGTTTTTATCACGAGTGGATGTTGGACTTTGTGAGATGCTTTAAAAAAATCTATTGAGATGATCATGTGGTTTTTGTACTTGGCTCTGTTAATATGGGGTATTACATTTATTGATTTGCATATGTTGAACCATTCCTGCATCCCTGGAATGAATCCTACTTGGTCATGGTGTATAATCTTCTTCTTTTTTTTTTTTTTTTTTTTTTTTTTGTGGGTACCGGGGGGACGACCTCAGGACCTCGCGCGCCAGCAGGCACCCGTGCCGCTGAGCGATATCACCGGCCCCTTTTTCGTATGTGGGTTCCGGGAGTCGAACTCGGGCCTTCGCGCTTGCAAGGCAGGCGCTTAAGCCGCTGAGCCGTCTCACCGGCCCAATCTTCTTGACAATTTGCAGCATTCTGTTTGCCAGTATCTTATTGAGGATTTTTGCATCTATGTTCATTAGGGAGATTGGCCTGTAGTTCTCTTTTTTGGTTGGTTCCTTCTCTGCTTTTGGTATGAGGGTAATGCTTGCTTTCAGGAATGAATTTGGGAGTATTGCTTCCCTTTCGATTTCATTAAAGAGTTTGAGCAGTTGAGACATTGCCTGTTCTCTAAATTTCTTGTAGAAATCAGCAGTGAATCTGTCAGGGCCTAGGCTTTTTTTTATTGGTAGGTTTTGAATTACATCTTCAACTTCATTGACTGATAACTGGTTTATTTAGAATTTTTATGTCATCTTGATTCAGCTTTGGTAATTCATATGTATCTAGGAATCTGTGCATTTCTTCTGTGTTTTCTATCTTATTAGAATATAGGTTCTTGATATAGGTATTGATCTTCTGGATTTCTGCAGAATCTGTTGTGATTTCACCCTTTTCATTCCTAATTGCATGGATTTGAGTCTTTTCTTTCCTTTTTTTGGTAAGGTTCGGTAAGAGTCGGTCAATTTTATTTAATCTTTCAAAGAACCAGCTCTTCAATTCATTGTATTGTTTTCTTAGTCTCCATTGCATTAATTTCTGCACTGATTTTTATAATTACCTCCCTTGTATGAGCTTTGGGCGTGACTTGCTGTTTTTTTTCTAGAAAGCTTAAGTTTCAACATTAGGTTGTTTATTTGAGCTCGCTCTGTTTTTCTGATATGGGAATTCACTGCTATAAATTTCCCTCATAGGACTTTCATTGTGTCCCACAGGTTCCAGTGTATTGTATCGGAATTATCGTTTAATTGTAGAAGCTGTCTAATTTCTTCTTTAATTTCATCTGTGACCCATTGGCTGTTCAGGAGGGTGTCATTTAATTTCCATGTGTTTATGAAGTTCTTGTGGTTTCTTTTGCCATTGATTTCTAATTTCATTGCACTATGGTCTGATAAATGCATGGGATAATTTCAGTTCCTTTGCATTTACTTAAACATGTTCTATGGGTAATACGTGGTCTATTTTGGAGACTGTCCCATGTGCAACTGAGAAAAATGCGTATTCTGATGTCGTGGGGTAGAACAGACTGTAGACATCTACTAAATCAATTTGTTCAAGAGTTTGGCTCAGTTCTCACATTTCTTTTTTGATTTTTTTGTCTAGTTGTTCTGTCTATTTGTGACAGTGGGGTATTGAGGTCCCTCATTATAATCGTATTAGTGCTGATTTGATTTTTCATGTCTGTTAATATTTGTTTTATATAGTTGGGTGCAGTGGTATTTGGTGCATATATGTTTATGAATGTTATCTCTTCCTCTTTGATTGTTCCCTTTACAAGAATGTAGTGACCTTCTTTGTCTCTCTAAATCAGTCTTGTCTTGAAATCCACTTTGTCTACAAATAGAATAGCTACCTCTGCTTTTTTCCGGGTTCCTGTCTCATAGAGTATTTTTTCCATTCTTTGACTTTCAGTCTATGAATTTTTTTTTAAATAAATTATTTCTTATATGCAGCATATTGTTGGATCTTGCTTCTTGATCCGTCCTTCCATCTTTTTTTTTTTTTTTGGATTGGTAAATTGAGACCATTTACATTGATGGTTATAACTGATATGTATTGACTTATCCTTGTCATGTTATTTTCCTGTTGTTGGTTCCCATTTTTCCCACTTTGTTTAACTGTATGCCTTGACTGGTGGACTTATTCTATTGGGGTTCATGGAGTTGTAATCCTTGTTATCTCTTTCTAGAATGTCCTTCAGAACATTTTGGAGTGCTGGTTTGGTGGTCATGAATTTCCTCAGGTGTTCTTTGTCATAGAAGTATCTTATTTCTCCATGAATTTTGAAAGATAGTTTTGCAGGGTACATCAGTCTGGGTTGCAGTTGTTTTCTTTTAGGGCTTTAGATACTTCATTCCAACCTCTCCCTAAGTTGAGGGTTTGTGTTGAGTAGTCTGCTGTGATTGTTATGGGCTTTCCTTTATAAGTGATTTGTTTGTTTTCCTTACAGATTTTAATATTCTGTTCTTGTGTTGAATTTATGGACTCTTGATTATTATATGTTTTGGTGTAGATTTTTTTTTTTTTTTGATCATGACTAATTGGAGTTCTGTATGCCTCATTTGTCTTGTATGTCAAATTCTTTTTCGCTCCTTGGGAAGTTTTCTACCATTACTTCTGGGAACAGGTTTTTTATGTCATTTGTGCTATCTCCTCCTTTTTCATTGACTCTGATAAATCTTATGTTAATCTTGTTTGCATCATCTAGCAGCTGTTGGATTGATTTTTTTTTTTTTTTGTGGGTACCGGGGGGTAGACCTCAGGACCTCGTGTGCCAACAGGCACCCGTGCCGCTGAGCGATATCACTGGCCCCTTTTTTCGTATGTGGGATCCGGGAGTCGAACTCGGGCCCTCACGCTTGCAAGGCAGGCGCTTAAGCCACTGAGCCATCTCACCGGCCCTGTTGGATTGATTTTTCATGGCCCCTTGCTATTTTTAAGAAATCTTTCTTTTCATGATTGCTAACCGCAATCCTGTCTTCTAGATCTGATATTCTGTCTTCACATTGGCTCATCCTGCAGCATATACTTTCAGTGGAATTTTTAATCTCCTGGGTATCCGTTTGAATCTGTTTCATGAATTCCATTTCTTTCCTATGTTGGGCATTCATGGTTTCCATCATTTTTCTAAGCTCCTCTATTTTTTTATCTGTGTCTGCTCCAAAGTCACTAATCATGTCCTTCAATATGGTCCTCATCTCTGTAGTTATTCCTTCTGATTTGATTTTTTTCTAGAGCCTCATTCATCTGCTTTGTTACTTCCGCTGTTACCACTTCAGAGAGTCCAGGTGGGTGGCTTTCAAATTGTTCCACCTCATTGCCTCCTGAGTTTGCTTTTGGTGAGCTGGAAGTCTGGGGTTGCATCTTGCTTCCATGTCTTCTCATTTTCTATTTTTTTTAAGTTTAATTCCTGGGCTGATGCTTACAAATTGCTCATGGCAAGTAGCTCTATTGCTAGTATTGAGAACCCTTAGGAAATGACTGCTTCTCAGAGATGTCTTCCTGGTGTAGCTGGTTTTTGGGTTTTGAGACTGTTGCAAGATCTTACCTCTTCATTTTATTAGGTATGAGAAGTTGCTGCCTATTTGGCCTACCCCCTGGTTCTTTGGCACTGGCCTATAGTGTTGTTTATGACCCTTAGGCAATCTTAGTCTTGGTGCACCAGGAAGAACAACTGATTAGAACAATTATGTCACCTTGGCTAACTAGTACAATCAGCAATAGCAATAACATCAAACACAGCCTAGAAAATGACAAACTGAGGTAACTATTAATTTGTCACCTTTAACCATATGAACTAGATTTGTGGTTATATAACAAAATCTAAAAGAAACCAGAAAATTGTGTACAGTAAAAATGCCCTCAGGGCCAGTGAGATAGCTCAGCTGCATAAGTGCCTGCCTGGCAAGCGCAAGGTCCTGAGTTCAACTCCCGGTACCCACATACAGGAAAAAAAGGGCCAGTGATATCGCTCAGTGACACAAGCACTTGCTGGCAAAAAAAAAAAAAAAAAAAAAAATGCCCTCAGTATGGTGATTTCACCCTTGGGGGAGAAAATTTAAAAGGGGTTGGGGAAAAATAAATAGAAGAAGAGGAAGGGATTAGAAGCAAGGCTGGAGGACAAAGGAAGATTATCAGACTTTGGGGAACTGGTGAAGAAGACAGGAGGGAAAGAGATAAGGAAGAAATAAAAACAAGAACAGAACAGAACAACAGCAGCAACAACAAAAAACTAGAAACAGTGTTCACACAGATAAAAACAAGAGCAATCAAGAAAAAAGAAAAGAAAAGAGAAAAATGAAAAAAAAAGAAAATAAAAAAAAAAGAAGTGTTCGCTTCAAGGCGTGTCTCTGCTGTCACTGGTGGACAATGTGGGCAGACAGAGTCCAGATCCATGTCCATTAATCCCAGCAAGCCAGCCATAGATTTATGGCAGGGTAGTGGACAATCCCAGCAAGCCTGCACCTTTAGTTCCACTCAGGTTCAGGCTGGTTTCTAGCTGTGAGGCTAGAACCCGATTTGTTCAGCTCTGTGTGCCTCCTGCCACCTTGAACTCCGTGCTGCCTCACCCTGACACTGGGAGCCACTAGATGGAGCCAGCCTGCAGCTGCTCTGAGTTCTGAGCTCAGTTGGCCCCTCTCCAAGATGGGGCCAGTTGCCCTCTCCTGAGGGACGTCTGAACCCAAGTAACTCACTAGCTTCTGCAGTCCAGTGTGTCTACTGCTCTGTTCCAGTGGTGCATTTCTCCATGGAGGTCTCTGGGATCACTGGTAGTCACTGGGTGTCTGCAGGTTTGAGCTGCCCCTCCCACACAGTGAGTCAGAGCTCAGAGAGAAAGCGCCACTTGCCACCTCCTTCTTCTGCATTGAAATCTCTCTCTTTGCTCTCCCTGTGAGCTTCAATTTTCACTTCAGATCCTTGTTGTGTCCTGGGGAACTACTTCCCTCATCCTTCTCTTCCTCACATTGCTATATTCCAGTGTCTGGACCTCAAATCTCAGAGAGGCTGTTTCTGTGCTGCTCACCACTCTGCCATCTTCCCGGAAGTCTCACTCCCTTTCTTGAAATGCTTCTGAGGCTAAAGTGTTATTCCTGGTTCAGCAGCCTCACTGGGAACTTGTCCCCTGAGCTCTCCCAGTGCACAGGCCCTGGACTCTGCCCTGCATAAATGTGGCCTTGTTTTTTATTTACAGCCCCGTTGTATAGATGAGACAGTTGAGGCCCAGAGACACAAATTTATCACTTGCCCACTGTCCTACAGGCAGCATGTGACATAGGTGAGATTGGAACCCTGTTCTACCTGAGTTCAGAGCATTATCCTACCAGGCCTCCCATCACGACAGACTAACATTCCAGATCCTCACCCAGACAGGAAGGCCCCATATGACCTGGCCCCTGCCAGCCTCCCAACTCCATCTCATGCCTCTTACCCTCCATCCCCAGGTCCCAGTCACACTGGTCCTGGGCTGTCTCTCACTTCACTGTAGCAGAGCCTGGGCATAGCTGGACTCTCTTGACTGTGGTTGTCCCCAAAGCCCTTTGCATGGCAGCCCCCTTAACTCTTGATCTTGAGATCCCCCTGGGCCTCTCTGGGAGAACGTTATTTATTTCCTGCCTAACACTGACTCAGGCCTGTGGATATTGTGTTTATTTTCTTGTTTATCTTCTCTAACATTAAAGAAAAACTCAATGCAGACAGGCTTGTCTGAACACTCACTTTATCATCCCTGGAACTCGCTGGTGGTTGACCAGGGAGTGTTTTGCCAAGCACTGGAAGCAGGCAGGCTTAGGTTTCTGTGTCTACACATAACGTTCCACATCATTCATATTCAGGATCATAGAGATAGTACAACCATACCGGCCTTTGTCTTTGGCTTTAGTCTAATGTCTTCCAGTCCAAGACGCTGCTCTGTGACCACCCTTACATGCCTTTCTTTGGCTTTATTAATGGGTGGGTTTTTATGACATATTCCTAGAAGTAGAATTTTTGGCTTAAACAGCATGAGTATTTTATTTTATTTTTTTTGAGTATTTTAAAATCAAAATACTTATTGTACTATCCTTAAAAAGGAAGATAATCCAGGATACAAAATCAACATTAAAAAATCAATAGCTTTTCTGAATATCAATAATGAACTAGTTGAGAAAGAAATCAGGAAAACAATTGCATTCACAGTAGCTTTTAACAAACGCCCTAGGAATCAACCTAACTCAGGAAGTAAAAGGCTTCTACAGCGAAAATGATATGACATTGAAGAAGACACTAGATGTTTATAGACTAGCAAGATTGATAGTGTTAAAATGGCCATAGTACCAAAAGCAATCTACAGAGTCAATGCAATCCCTATCAAAATACCAATGACATTCTTCACAAACAACCCTAAAATTCATATGGAAACACAAAAGATCCAGAGTAGCCAAAACAGTCCTCAGCAACAAGAGCAAGGCTGAAGCTATCACAATATGTGATTTCAAATTATACTACAAAACCATAGTAACACAAACAGCATGGTGGTGGCACAAAAATAGGCACATAGAGTGATGGAACAGGAGAGAGGAGACAGAAACAATCCCACACAATGATAGCTATATGATTCTGGACAAAGGAGCCAAAAGTACATCAGAAAAAAGACAGCCTTTTTAACAAATGGTGCTGGGAAAACTGGATACCCATACGTAGAAGAATAGATCTCTGTCTCTCACCATTACAAAATCAGTTCAAATGAGATCAGAGACCTAGACATAAAACCAGAAACTTTGAAACTGCTGGAAGCTAACATAGGGGAAACACTTGAAGCCATAGGCCACAGGCAAAGACTTTCTGAATAGTATTCCATTAGCACAGGAAATAATAGCAAGAATCAACAAATGAGACTCCGTCAAATAAGTTCTGCACACCAAGGGAAACATCCAACAGAATGAAGAGACAACCAGTAGAATAGGAGAAAATCTTCAGCTGCTACTCTTCTGACAAAGGATTAACATCTAGAATATATAAGGACTCAAAAGCCACTAAAAAATAAGATAACCCAATCAATAAATAGGCAATGAATTTAATAGACACTTGTCAAAAGAAGAAGTACAAACAGCCAATAAGTATATGAAAAATGTTCAACATCTTTGGCCATCAGGAAAATGCAAATGAAAATTACGTTGAGATTCCTTCTTACCCCAGTCAGAATGTCTGTCACTGAGATACAAAAAACAGCAAATGCTGGTGATGCAGGGGGTGGGGGGAACCCTACTACCAAGCTGGCAGAAATGGAAATTATTACAGCCACTATAGAAGCCAATATGGAAATTTCTCAAAAAAAACTAAAAATAGAGCTATTGTTTGATGTAGCTGCACCATTCCTTGGTATATACTCAAAGGAATTAAAGCCAGCATACTGTAGGGATACCTGCATAGCCATGTTTATTGCAGTGCAAAATATGTACAATAGGCACAGTATGGAACCAGTCTAGGCACCCATTAACGAATGGATAAAGAAAATGTATATGTACACAGTGGAGTATTATTCAGCCATAAAGAAGAATGAAATTTTGTAATTTCAGGGAAATGAATGGAACTAGAAATCATCATGTTAAGTGAAATAAGCCGTACATAGAAAGACAAGTATCACATGTTCTCCCTAATATGTGGACTCTAAAAGACATGAAAATAGAAGGGAGACTATTAATAGACAAGAGGAAAGAAGCAAAGGGGAGGGAGTATAAGGAAGGATAATGGGGGATGGATATAATCAAAATGTGTTATACACATGTATTAAAATTTTTTCAAAAGGAAGAAATCCTGTCATAAGATGCAGCATGGATGGGGCTTGAGGGCATTAAGCTAAGTGAAATAAACCACTTGCAAAAAGACCAACACCATGTGATTGTATTTATAAGAGTAATTAGAACTGAGCATGGTGGCACACCCCTGTAATCCCAGCAATCAGGAGGCTGAAGCAGGAGGATCACCACGAGTTCGAGGCAAGTCCTGGCTACGTAGAGAATTCAAGACCAGCCTGAGCTACATAGCGAGACTGTGTTGAAAAAAAAAAAGAGTAACTAAAATGATCAGATTCATGGGGACAGACTGTAGAACAGTGGGTGCCAGGGACTTCAGGGAAGGAAAAAGAGGAGTTGCACATGACTGTAAAATCTCACATTTGTAAAGAGAAAAAGTTCTGGAGGTCTGTTTCACCATGACATGAATATTCTTAAAACTACTAGAATTTATTGTGTGTTTAAGATCTGTTACAAGGCCGGTGATATAGCTCAGCGGCATAAGCGCCTGCCTGGCAAGCACGAGGTCCTGAGTTCAGTTCCCAGTACCCACATAAAGAAAAAAAAAAAAAAAATCTGTTACAATGCTAAATTTTGTTATGTAGTTTTTATCACAATTTTAAAATTGTTTTTATTTTTGTTTTGGTACTAGGTATTGAACCCAGGGCCTCATATATGCTAGTCAAGTGCCCTGCCACCGAGCTACATCCCCAGCTTTTGTTTATTTTTGAGTCAGAGTCTTGCTAAGTTGCCCAGGCTGTCCTCAGATGTGTGATCATCCTGCCTAGACTCTTAAGTAGCTGGGATTACAGGCATGTGTCACTATATCCAGCTTGTTGTATTGTTTAATGGTAACACAATATTAAGATAAACTTTAAGTACTTTAAATACGAATTTAAGAACCCATCTCTGATCCCACCATCCTGCCAGACTATTTCCCTTTTCATTGCATTGTCCAGAGCTCACTTGTTTTCACATGTTTAAAATCGTAGTCAGTGTTCCTCAGATGTTCACAGGTTTGTCCGTTGCTGTGGAATCTTCGTAGTTCACGTGGCCGGAACATGCCTGCATCTGGCAGTTTCTGCAGTTGACTTCATCTGTTAGTACTCTTCTTCCCTTTTCCCTCCTGTTGAATCCCAGAATACATCAAGATGGCAGATCAGTACGTCCCCGTCCCAGGAGGGCCCAACAACAACAACTATGCTAATGTGGAGCTGATCGTGGACATCGCCAAGAGAATCCCCGTGCAGGTAACTGGGTCAGGGTGCCCGAGTGGGCCCTTGTTGGAGTGATGCACCTGGGCTCTGGAACACTTCCGTTCTGAGCTCAGAATAGGCTGATGTAATACAGCGAAGAGCTTTTGGTGTTGCAGAAGGCGGGTTCATGGAGGATCTTTGTTCACCCATTTCTGTGTTTGCAGGCAGTATGGGCTGGCTGGGGCCATGCTTCCGAGAACCCCAAGCTTCCAGAGCTGCTATGCAAGCACAGGATTGCTTTCTTAGGTACAATGCATTTCCTCTGTCATGTGTGCGGGGATTGGAGTGTTGATGGGCTGCGACCCCAGGGCAGAGTCTCTTTCTGGTGTTGGCCTGAAAAGCTGGGGTCAGTTTGCTTTCCCATGTCAACTTTCACTGTGGGTAGCAGATGGGTCCAGGGATGGGTGGGGCTGAGAGTGAGTTGGCCAGACTGCAGGAATAGGAGCTGTTACCATGGTTATCACAGAGGAATGATGCTGGGTCCAGCAGAACCCCTGGCTAATGTTTCTGTTGGAACTAAGGTATCAGCCAAGTTCAGACTTCTGCCCAAGTTTGAGGTCCCAGTTCTGAGAGAATAGCTTTTTGGTCTGTGTAGTTTTCAGGCTTTAGATTGCTCTTAACCCTTGGGACCAGAGCCTCTCATTTCTATCATGCATTAGATAAAGTGATACTTACTTTCTCATGGCATCCATTGGTTTTAGGACTTTTTTTTTTTTTTTTTTGGTGGGACTGGGGATTGAACCCAGGCCCTTTACATTGAGCTACATCCTTAAGCTTCATTTAGACAGGTCTTGCTAAATGGCTTGAATTTGTGAAACTCCTGGGTCAGCCTCCCAGAGTTACGGGATTATAGGTGTGCACCACCATGCCTGGCTGGTTTCAGCACTTTTATTTATGCACATAATGTGTTAACTCTACATGTGTGTACACATCCCTTGATATCCTTGAAGAATTGGTTTCATACCTTCTCATAGATACCCAAATCCACAAATACTCAAGACCCTTATGTAAAATGACGTAATATTTGCATATAACCTCCTGTGTAGTTGAAACTTTTTTTTGGTTTGTTTTAGCAGTGCCAGAATTGAGCCCAGGGCCTTCGTATACTAGGCAACTGAGTTCCTTCCCCCACTCCTCCTGTGTACTTAAAATTATCTCTTGATTACTTGTAATACCTAATACGATGTAAATGCTATATGCACTGCATTATGGAATAATGACAAAAAAGGCTGTGCATGTTCAGTACAGATACGATTAAAAAAAGAAAAAATGTACCTGTGATTGGCTGACTCCTCAAGTACTGAATTCAAATGGAACTGAGAGCCAACTGTCCTGGAAAAGTTGACTGATTGGGACAGAAACCATTGGGTTCACAAAGCTGAAGATATTTCCTATATCTGGCTCTTTATAGAACAAGTTTGCTACCCTGTGGTCCAGCTCTTTGGGGTGCTAGCTTGCCCCCTTAGTCCAGTTTTTGGCATCCCTCAAAGTGAATTTTGTGTATGCCCCATATCTTGGAACACAGTTACAGTTTGGATGTGAAAAGGTGACTGATGCAATAGTAGACTAACGGATTCTTTTTCTCCCTGACGTGGAGTTAAGTTCCTGGAGAGCTGGGACCTGAATACTTATCTTTGTCTTCTTGTACACACTTGGCCCTGCCTCTGTGTACTTGCTTGGTACTCAGCTTCACTGGTCTTGTGGTTAACTAGGCTCTGCTCTTTTTCTTGCCTTATTCTTCAGGACCCCCAAGTGAGGCCATGTGGGCCTTGGGAGATAAGATCGCCTCCACCATTGTGGCTCAGACCCTCAACATTCCAACCCTGCTCTGGAGCGGAAGTGGTAAGGGATCTTCAGCTTCACCTTGGGGATACTTCTAGCCCAGTCTTGCTGAAGTGGGCAGTTGGGGTGATTGGAGTAGGCTTTTATAATTATTTTATTTAAAAATGTTATGTTATTACATAAGTGGTACAGTTCCATTGTAGACAATTTAGAAAATAGGAGAAGCACAAAAAAGAAATAGAAATCGTCATAATCCTATGATCCAGTGTTGAGCTTTTTTTTTTTTTCCTGCAGTACTAGGGATTGAACCTAGGGCCTTGCACATGTTAGCCAAGTGCTCTATCACTGAACTATATCCCCAGGCTTTTTTAAATTTTGTTTTGAGATAGAGTCTTGCTAAGTTGGCAGGCTAGCCTTGAACTTGGGATTTGCCCACCTTAGTTTCCTGATTAGCTAAGAGTAAGATGTGTGCTACCGCATCTGGCTGTGTCGAACATTTATTTTGGTGTAGTTTCCACTTCTTTAGCCTTTTTTGCAGGTATATCCTTTTTTAAAAAATCAGATCTTATATTTCCTAGACTGTGATTTTTTCCCCCACTGTTGAATATCTTTCTAGGTCAGTAAATATACTTCACATCATTTAAAATGCCTGTATAGATTATACATGGATGTCCTATAGTTTACTCAGTAATCCTCTGTAGTTATACAATTAGGTTTTTCCTAATTTGTTTTCTAGTTTTAAAAATGAAAGAATGGAGTTTGGATAATCTTTTTTGTTAAATCTATCTATGCTTTGTAATCATCTTAGAATAAATGCCTAAAAGTGGAATTTCTAGGACAAATGAAAAACTAAACAGGAAAAAGTCTCAGGAGTTCACTATTCAGTTTGATATTTTCTTCTAATGCTGAAAAATTTTCCAGTTTGGAAAATTTATTTTTCTTAGTTAAACCTTTCCATGGTTTGGAATCGTCATGTGATCCCCATATAGATGACTGGGAGTAGAACTGGGAGTTTTTGCATTCAGGGGCGGATGTTGCTGGCAGTAGACTCAGTCTGAATTTCTTTTTATTTTATTTTATTTTTTTTATTAGTACATATTTGCCATACGTAATGATCACATTCATCATAGGGAATTCATACTTGTACATAATATATCTCAGTTGTTTTTTTTCCTTCTCCCCTCCCCTTCCTTCTACCCTTCTTCCCATCCTCACTTACAGAAGCTTTGCTCCCAATTTTTCCTTCCATTCTTTTTTTAAAATCCCTTTTCTCTTCCTTCCCTTTCTCCTCCCCTCCCTTGTTCCCCTTCCCTTTTGGACATGTTCTTCCTACTCCCCAATATCCATCTTCCATTTTGCTCCTTATTTACCCTTACAGTTTCTCACACAAGAGAAACAGTGCAATATTTTAGATGCAGAAAAGGTCCAACGGTCAAAGGTGTTGACAAGGTCCAACACCTGTTCATTTCTTTTTTTTTTTTTTTTTGTTTTGTTTTGTTTTGGTACCAGGAATCAAACTCAGGGCCTCGCACTTGCCAGGCAGGCACTGTGTTGCTGAGCTACATCCCTGGCCCCCAACACTTATTCATGATAAAAACCCTGCAGAAAATTGGAATAGAAGGTCTTTATCTCAGTGTGATAAAAGCCATCTATGACAAACCAACAGCCAACATCACAGTAAATGGACAAAATCTGAAAACTTTCTCTCTAAAATCAGGAACCAGACAAGGATGTCCACTATCACCACTCCTGTTCAGTCTAGTTCTGGAAATATTAGCCAGAGCAATTAGACAAGAGAAAGGAATATGGATAGGAAGGAAAGTAGCTAAATTATGATTATTTGCAGATGACATGATATGCTGCTTAGAAGACCCCAAAAACTCAACCAAAAGACTCCTAGAATTAATAACCAAATTTGGTACCATAGCAGGATACAAAGTCAGCACTTAAAAATCCATAGCATTCCTGTACACAAATAACAAACTTCCTGGAAGAGAAATTAGAGAAACACCTTTCACAATAGCATCAACAAAAATGAAATACTTCAGAAGCAATCTAACAAAGGAAGTGAAAGACTTTTACATTGAAAACTACAGTGCTCTGAAAAAGGAGATTGAAGAAGATACCAAAAAATGGAAAGATATACCTTACTCTTGGATAGGCAGAACCAATATGGTGAAAATGGCCATACTTCCAAAACTGTTGTGCAGATTTAATGCAATCCCAAACAAGATACCAATAGCATACCTCACAGAACTAGAGAACACAATCCTAAAATTCACTTGGAATGAAAAGAGACCCAGAATAGCAAAGCAATTCTGGGCAAAAAGGGCAAGGCAAGGGGCATCACAACCCCTGATCTGAAGTTATACTACATAGCTACTGTAGCATGATATTGGCAAAACAAACAAACAAACAAAACAAAACAGACCTGATGATCGATGGAACAGATTATAAGATGCAGAAACAACTCCAAGCACACTCAGCTACCTTATTTTTGACAAGGGGAGCAAACACCTTCACTGGAAGAAAGACAGCCTCTTTAATAAATGGTGCTGGGAAAACTGGCTTTTCACATGCTGAAGATTAAACCTAGACCCAGATCTCTCACCATGCACTAAACTAAAGTCAAAATGGATCAAAGATCTAAATATAACAACAGAAACACTTAATCTGTTGGGAGATAGAATAGGTAAAACTCTTGAAGACATAGGTGTAGGCAAAGACTTTGTGAACAAAACCGCGGTTGCACAGGAAATAATACAAAGAATCAACAACTGGGATCACATCAAATTAAAAAGCTTTTTGCACAGCAAAAGAAACCACCAATATAATGAAGAAACAACCCACAGAATGGGAAAAATTTTTTTACCAGCTATTCCTCAGACAAAGGACTAATATCTAGAATACATAAAGAACTCAAAAAAATAAAACACTATGGAAATCCGTATGGAGATTCCTCAGAAAACTGAAGCTAGACATTCCATTTGACCCAACTATTCCCCTTCTAGGCATCTTCTCGAAAGAGTTAAAAGCATCATACCATAGTGATATATGCATTCCCATGTTTATAGTAGCACAGTTTGTAATAGCTAAATCTTGGAAACAGCCCATATGCCCATCAGCAGATGAATGGATAAAGAAAATGTGGTATTTATGTACAATGGAGTACTACTCTGCCATAAAGAAGGCAGAGTCATTTGTAGGTGAATGTTTGCACCTCAAGACCATAATTTGAAGTGAATTTCTTAAGCCTGATTCCCATTCATGGTGAGTCCACGCTAAGGCAATGAAAAGCCCTTGGCTGTGGGACGCTACAGGGATGGTGTGTGGCTTATTTGTCTAGAGCAGCTCAGGCGGGGAGAGGCCATGTGGTTTCCAGGCTATATGTTTCTGCCTCAGGAACAATGGGCTTTTCTTTGTGACTCTTCAGGTCTGACGGTGGAGTGGGCAGAGGAGGATCTGCAGCAGGTGAAACAAATCAGTGTCCCGGAAGATGTTTATGACCGGGGTTGTGTGAAAGATGTCGATGAGGGCTTGAAGGTAAATGAAGAAGGGCCTGGGCACTAGAACTTTTTCCTCCCTCAATGGTCATGGCACCCATGTCAACCCTAAAGGGACCTGTTTGTCCTTCACTCCCAGGCGGCAGAAAAAATTGGTTTTCCACTGATGATCAAAGCTTCTGAAGGAGGCGGAGGGAAAGGAATCCGGAAGGCTGAGAGCGCTGAGGACTTCCCCATGCTTTTCCGACAAGTGAGCTTTTCTTACTTATGTTCTTCATGGCTTTAGGAATTGTTTCACTTGGTTGTTGACCTCTGGATTATTTCTGTTCCAATTATTCCATAACCCTGGAGAAGACAAATGTAGGAGTTGGATCTATAGCTGTGTTTGTATTTTCTGTTTTTTTGTTTCATTGTTGTTATTTTGTTGAGCTGGGGACTGAACCCAAAGCCTCACACATGCTAAGCAAAGTCTCTGCTGTTGACCACATCCCAGTCCCTGTGTTGAATTTTGAAGCAAATATGTACTTCTATTGCTAAAGATGATCACGGTTTGTGTTACTTTTTTACAACACTTCTATGGATGGTTTGATTCTGTGAATCACTGCATTTTTAAAGGATTTCGTAGATACAGGGTCAAAATACCTGTTTGTGATTATTTATCTGTCAAGGGGTGGGTATTGTAGGAGTCTTGGTAGTTTTAATGTTCTAGATGGTCAGTTTTATTTTATTTTATTTTATTTTTTGGTCAGTTTTAATTGTGGGAGCATATTATATATTTACCTATTTGTAGATACCAGTAGCTAGCTTCCTTCCTTCCTTCCTTCCTCCCTGAGCTATAGTCTCAGCTTTTAAAAACTTTATTTTGAGACAGGATCTAAATAAGTTGCCCAGGTTGGCCTTGAACTCATGATCCCCCTGCCTCATTCTCCCCAGAGTTGGGATTACAGGTGTGCACCATCATCCCAGCCTAATACTATAAATACTATTTAGTTTTTTCTTCTTCTTTGAATTATTTTCTTACATAAAGACCTAGGGAGGCAGGCATGATAGTGCACGCCTGTAATCCCAGCACATGAGAGGCTGAGGCAGGAAGACTGCAAATACAAGCAAGACCCAGTCTTAAAAACAAAAACAAAAAAATCCAGAACATTTAGGAACAACGTCTTAAACCACATGCACTTTACAAGAACTTACAAATACACCTTAGAAAATTGCTTACTGGAAAGCTTTCACCAGTGATCTGCTCTTGGCAGTATGTTTCATGTAAAGACAGTAGCAACTTCACTTTCACGGTGTGTCTGTTGAGATGTACAGGGACTTGTGGACCATGGGGAGAAGAATTTGTATCCACAGGAAAGTGTTCACAGTAGCATGGAGAGTTACTCTCCAGACTCCCCCCATTCCTGCCATTGTTAACGGGTTACAGAACTATTGTCCCCTTTGTCACAGCTCGGAGATGAACATGGGAATGTTTCTGTTAAGTGAACTCAGACTTAATTCATATTTCAGGACTTTTCTTGGAATGGCCTTTCCCTGCTGCAGGACCCAGTCTTAGCTACATTGTTGCCTTAGAAGTCGTACTGATTTTAAAGCTTTTTTTCCTCTTAGTTTTTAAAAGATAGGCTGGTTTTTAGAGGCACTGTAAAGGGGAGCAGAGATCACAGAGCGCACCACACACCTCCTGCCTTTATACACACGTGCCTCTCCCAAGCTCTGTTCTTTCACTGATGCAAAAATGTTCTTAATGTAAGAATTCAAACAAGATAGGAATGGGGAGAGAGAATGACAAAGGAAAAGTCCTTTTTCCCATCACCTCCCAACACCCTGTCTCTCAGATACAATTACCGTTCTTTCCTGGTTAGGTCTTTTTTCAGCCTCATCACTGTAGATGCTTTTACATAGGTGTTCATATAATTCTGTTTCATCGGTTTTCAAATAAGTGAAATCATCCCATATATTATTTCAACTTGTTCTTTTAACCAATAAGGAGTCTTAGAAATCATCCTGAGTCAGGTTCAGTGGCTCAAATTTGTGATCCCAGCTACTTGGCAAGCTGAGGCAGAAGGATCACAAGTTCTAGGTCAGCCCAGTCACTTTGGCAAGACCCAATCTCAAAGTAAAAAGGGCTTGGGGGGCCGGTGAGATGGCTCAGCGGCATAAGCGCCTGCCTGGCAAGCGCGAGGGCCCAAGTTCGACTCCCGGATCCCACATACGAAAAAAGGGGCCGGTGATATCGCTCAGTGGCACGGGCGCCCGCTGGTGTGCGAGGTCCTGAGGTCGACACCCTGGTACCCACAAAAAAAAAAAAAAAAAAAAGGGCTTGGGTTCAGTTCCCAGAGAAAGGGAAAGGGAAAGGGAAGGAAGGAAAGAAAGAGAGAGAGAAAGAAAGAGAAAGAGAAATCATTCCATGTGAATGCTTATTTTCACATCATCTTTCTTGAAGACTCTCAAGCTGATATGCCTATAAGGGAGTGCCTTTCAGTCATTAAAAAGATGGAATAAGTGTCTTTATAAGTTCCTCATGGAAAACCAGCTGAGAGAATACATGTGATCAAGTAAAGGAAAGCTACAAAAGAGTGTGATTTGGCCCCATTTTTGTTTAAAGAAATAGTCTATATGTGTGTTACTGTATATGTAGAAGAAAACCATTGACATATAAAACTGCATATATTGTTATGAAATTTTGTTTTAATTTTTCCTAGAAGTAAGAAGTGTTATATTTTCTTTATTAATATCTACTTGTACTACATTAAAATAAAAAATTAAAAAAAATAAAATTATGCAGAAAACCCTGCATACATTGAAGGCCTGAAACATGACGTTCTGTTATATGTACATTTACCATTTTCTTTTTTTTTTTGGAACTGGGAATTGAACTCAGGACCTTGCACTTACCAGGCAGGCACTGTGCCACTGAGCTATATTCCCGGCCCCTGTATGTATATTTAGTGGAATGCAGATCATGGTCAAGTTCACAGATCCATCATCTCACATGGTTACCACTTGCGTGTGTTTGGTGAGAACACCTGAGATTTTCTCAGCAAATTTCAAGTATATGATACGTTATTGTTGGTGATCGTCACTATGCTGTACACGAGACTCCCAGGAACTGCACTCTTAGCGCGTTATCTTTAAGAAATAGGGTTGTGGGGATATTTCACCCTTTTCACAATGTTTGACTTAAAAACATGAGAATGTCATGTCTTTGAGAGAGGAGCAATAAAAGTTGAAAATGAGCAGATTCCTGGAGCGGTCCTCTCACCGCATAGCTGCCGTTTGATGGTCTCTTCTGAGAACTTCTGGAAACCCCCACAGCGCGTTTCCCCATGGAGACTGAGCGGCCTTGCTACTCACAGGTGCAGAGTGAGGTCCCAGGCTCCCCCGTTTTTCTCATGAAGCTGGCCCAGCATGCCCGGCACCTGGAGGTCCAGGTCCTGGCTGACCAGTACGGGAATGCTGTGTCACTGTTTGGGCGGGACTGCTCCATCCAGCGGCGGCATCAGAAGATCATCGAGGAGGCACCAGCCACCATCGCCACACCAGCTGTGTTTGAGTTCATGGAGCAGGTACGCTTTGCCAAGCTGGGGCGGGGGCAGCTCTGAGCAGCATGGCCAGAAGGTGAGTGGCCCCAAGAAGAAGAGGGGGGCCCCTCCCAGAGGTGATCTCAGCAGCTCACAGATGTGTTGGATCAGCTGACCTCTGAGGCTCCCAAACATTTCCCAAGTAGCAGGTCCTCCATGCCAGTTGGAGACCACTAACAATTATCTGAGAAAACCACTGGAAACCCTGGGTTTCCGTCTGTCTTTCTCTGCAGTGTGCTGTCCGCCTGGCCAAGACCGTGGGCTACGTGAGCGCGGGGACAGTTGAATATCTCTACAGCCAGGATGGCAGCTTCTACTTCTTGGAGCTGAATCCCCGCCTGCAGGTGGAGCATCCCTGCACAGAAATGATTGCTGATGTCAACCTGCCAGCTGCCCAGCTACAGGTGAGCAAGTGGGCCCCAGCCCTGTGGTTTCTTCTGCCCCAGGTGGGAGGCCTAGTTCTGTCCCTCTTTTGGCTGGCTGTCCCTGGGGAATGACAATTTTGATGTGTATTGATGGAAACCGTGAAAACTAAGAAACTCCTGGGAAGCCATTTGTCTCCTTTGTCTGGCCAAGAGTCATTAGAGAAATGGGCAAAAGCTGTAGGCTTTCTCCCTAGAAAAACATTTTTCATATGACTTCAGAGCATTTGTGGACCCCTGACATCTATTCATAGACCCAGAGAAATAGTTCTCAACCTTTTTTGATTATTACTGTATTAGTCACTTTCCTGTTGCCAGGACGAAATACTGGACACCTGCAACTTAAAGGAGGAAAGATTTATTTGGCTCACAGTTTCTGCGTGTTTAGTCCATGATTGGCTGGGCTCCAAGGAAGAAGTAATATGGTAGAAGGGCATAGCGGAGGAAAGCTGCTCAAGTCACGGTAGCCAGGAAGAGGAGAGAGGGAAAGAGGGAGAGAGGGAGGGAGGGAAGGAGGAAAGGAGGAAGAGAGGGAGAGAAGGAGCATTCTAGAGCTTCTCTAATCTGCATCTTCAGACCTTCCAAACTCCTCCCACAAACCATTTCCAAAGGTTTCTGAGCCATATGGTCAGTTATAGTTACAGCAACAGTCCCTCTTCCAGTACCATTTTTTCATATTAGTTACTTTTTCACCGCTGAGACAAAATACCTGACAGCCACAAATTGAAGAAAGGAAGGTTTATTAGACTATGGTTTCAGAGTGTTTTGTTCTCTCTTGGCTGGCTTCAAGAGAGAAATGGCATGGAGGAAGGGCACAGTGGAGAAAAGCTGCTTACCCTACGGCAGCCGGGAAGCAGAGAGGGAGAAGAGAGGAGCCGGGTCCCGTCCCCAGTGACTCACCCCTCCAGCCAGGCCTCAGCTAACAGCACATGGACTCATCAATGAGTGTAGTGTCCCATGACCCAATCACTTTCCAAAAACCCCATCTCTGAACACAGGAGAGTTGGAGTGGGGAGGGCATTGTGGATTTAAACCATGCAATCAGCCTCTCTAAGGAGATTTTATAGACTTTTTCTTCCTAATCCCTTCCTGGTGAAATTTTGTCATCACAGCTCTATATCTCTTTGGGTACTATAAATATATCTGTGCTTCGTATGTAAAAAGAGTAAAACTTTTTCACCCCCGTAGGGACAGTGTCGAACCTATTAAGAACACCTGACCCACAGTTACAAACACTCAAAGAACTCTTAAAATTTTTTTAACATTTCCTCCCTTCCTCTTTTCTATCCTTCTCTCCTTCCTTCCCTCCTTCCCATCTCCCATTCTTTCATCACCAGAGTTATTATTGTTGTTTTATTTGATCTATTTATATATTTTAGTTTAAAACATTTCAGGTGAGTTGGAACTCTCCCTGGTATTATTTTTTCTTTTCTTTTTTTTTTTTTTGAGACAGGGTCTCGCTATGTAGTTCAGAGTGACCTTGAATTCACTATGTAGCCTAGGCTGGCCTTGAACTTTCAGTGATCCTCCTGCCTCAGCCTCCCGAGTGCTGGGATTATGGGTGTGCACCACCACACCTTATTTTTTCATTCTTGACGTTGACTTTTTTTTTTTTTTTTTTTTTTTTTTTTGCACGCAGTACTGGGAATAAACCCAGGGCCTTGTGTGATGTTGGCATTTTGGACAAGTTCAGGCAGAATGTCCCTTGACTTGGATTTGTTTGATTATTTCTTGGCAGAATATCACAGAGGTGATTATGAATTGTTCTTAGTGCATTGGTCAAGAGGCACAGCATGTCAAAATCAATCTTGTGGTTAAGCTGGTGTCCAGAATACCTGGGTTTTGTTTTTCTGCCTGCCAGCTTCCCCTGTGTCCTTCACAAAATCCCCTTTCCAGACAACACTGTCACTTCTCTCCTTTGCTCTGAGTGTCTGTACCTTGACCTTGATGCACATATTGCATTGTTGTGCAGTGTTGTTTCATGGATGCTTCTTCCACAATGACACTGTTTGCTTTGCAGGAGCCAGGTCTTACTTTACTTGTGGTGCCACACTGCAGCTCTGCGCGTCTATAGGCGCTCTGTGTCAGTCTATCCAAAATCATTGACTGAGCCTCTTCCTCTGGAATTCTGTGGGACTGACCTGTGGGGTGGATTTCTCGATTTCAGATTGCCATGGGTGTGCCACTGCACAGGTTGAAGGACATCCGGCTTCTGTATGGAGAGTCTCCATGGGGGGTGACACCCATTTTTTTTGAAATCCCTTCAAACCCTCCCCTCGCCCGTGGCCACGTCATTGCAGCCAGAATCACCAGTGAAAATCCAGATGAGGCAAGTGTGGGGCCCCTGCACTTCCATCATTTCAGACCTCGCAGCCTGGGGCAGACCCTGAATGTAGCCTTGGAGGAGACGCCAGTTGTCCAGGCTCCTTGGTGTATAGACAGGGACACTGGGGAGTAGAAGGGACATGTCTGTTTATTGGCCTATGGGTCGCATAGTATGTGCCTGGCACCAAGCAGATCACCCAGCATTTCAGTACTTACTTATAGGGCAATGCTGCTACTACTGGGCACTGTTACCCAGAGGACAGTTAGGAGCTGGCGTCATCCGTCCTGTGCTTCCTGCCGGGTCCTGCTGAGGCCAGGCAAGCCCAGTCATAATACACTGGCCATCTTTTGGACCAACATTCAGATTTAGAGCCCAGGACCTTGCATTTTTGGTTGCTTGTGCTTTTTGCTATAATATAAATAGAATCTGGCCTATTGCAAAAAGTCCTTTTGTGACTTGATCTTTTTTATTAGTGTATGTTTAAGATATAGGATAGTTACATTAATTTCGGGGAATATATATACTCCCCCAAATTGTATATATATATATATATATATATATATATATATATATATATATAATATCTTGACCATTTTGTGACTTGTTCTTAGATCTTGAAAAATGAGCCAGCTGTTACCTATCACAGTTCACACACTCACTGACCAGATTGTCACAGAACTCATTAATATGCTGCAGCTTATTTATTTATTGTACTTTATTTTTAAAATTTAATATATATTTAACATAAAATTATATGTACATATAATTTAAATATATGTATATATAATACAAATATATGTAAACATTAAATTGTACATATCAATGAGGTAACACAATTTTTTGATTTATGTGGATATTGTGTAATGTTTATATCTTTAATTCTGATAGTCAAGAAACTCGGGGTAAGAGAGCTCCCTCTTTTGATTAAAGAATTTTAAGCTGTGGGACCTAAATCTGTTTGGAATCTTTGCAGGCTAAACACCAGCTCTGTGCACAAGCAAAATGAGAACTGCTTAGAGAGCAGGGAGGTTATTACAGGTTCCTGGAAGGATGGAGAACTGGGTTTAGAAGCAGCCCAGGCACCTAGAATTCTCCATCTCTCACTGGATCCCAGGCACCTCTGCTAAATAGATGTGCCTCATTACTTAATTCAGGAACCCTGGTCCTAGTAAGGCTGTTCCAGGTCTACCCACCCTCACCAAGATCCCACTGGGAAGGAGGTGGGTCACCTTCCAAAAAGGAATCGTTTGTGCATTAGTATATGTAATATATGGCTCCACACAGGGTACGCTAGCTCTTTTCATCTGCAGGAATCTTCATCCAGAGTTGGAAATCTACACACACTTCACTTTTCTTTTTTTAGTACTGGGACTGGAACCCAGACCCTTGCACATGCTAAGCAAGTGCTGTACTACTGAGCTATACTCCCAGCCCCTACTTTTATTTTTATTTAAAATTTTATTATTTAAAATGTCCAGTGTATAAAACCAGACCATACCTTCACGCAGCTCCCTCAGTAATCAAACTTCGCCCACATTACATTGGCATCTCTACAGTTTTTTTAAAGTCTGAATTATAGACAAATGGATTCGCCACAAATTGCTATACCCACACCCATAGCAAGAGTAGCAATGTTTACTGAGCACGCTAAGCTTTTGACTGTGGTTAGGGTTCTTGGATTTTCCTAGAACTGAATTCTGCTGCAAATCGATCTGGAGTGATGATTTCTTCCATTTTGCTTTTTTTCCTATCTGGACACTAGGGGTTTAAGCCAAGCTCCGGGACAGTCCAGGAACTGAATTTCCGCAGCAGCAAGAATGTGTGGGGTTACTTCAGCGTGGCTGCCACGGGAGGCTTACACGAGTTTGCGGATTCACAGTTTGGGCACTGCTTCTCCTGGGGCGAGAACCGGGAGGAGGCCATTTCGTCAGTATCTCCTGCCTGCCTCCCCCTCCTTCCCTCTCTCCTCAGTCTGTCTCTCTTTCTTCCTCTGTCCATCCATCTGTCCTTCCTCTCTCTCCTTTCCTCTCTTTGTCTCTTCTTCTTCCCCAAGTCCTTCCTTCATTTTTTGGTTCCTTTAAGACCAAAAACCTCTCAGTGCATGGCTTTAGGAGACCAAGGCTGTGAATCACAGGCAGACCCTATTTTAAATACCCCTCTGGGCAGTTGAGATGGCTCAGCGGCTTAAGCGCCTGCCCGGCAAGCGCGAGGGCCCGAGTTCGACTCCCGGAACCCACATACGAAAAAGGGGCCGGTGATATTGCTCAGCGGCACGGGAGCCTGCTGGCGCTCGAGGTCCTGAGGTCGACCCCCCCGGTACCCACAAAAAAAAAAAAAAAAAAATACCCCTCTGCTTGAAGTTCAAAAACAAATTCTCAGCTGGGTGTGGTGGTGCACGCCTGTAGTCCCGGCACTCGGGAGGCTGAGGCAGGAGGATCACTGAGAGTTCAAGGCCAGCCTGGGCTACATAGTGAATCCAAGGCCAGCCTGAACTGCACAGCGAGACCCCGTCTCAAGAAAACAAAACAAAACAAAACAAAAAAACAAAGTCTCTTCCTTTATTGGAGACCCAGGAAGTATAATGAGCTCACCGAAGCTGTTTGGTCTTGAGCTTTTACGAGGTCTAACTTGAAGGAGACCTGAAGAAGATTCAGGGTCATACCAAGAGTTTTAAAGGTTCTGAGTATTACAGCTGAGAGAAAGGGTGGAAGCTTCTTGAGATCTAACCCTCATAACCAGTTCCCTTCTTGGCTGTATTCACACTGAGACTAAATTTCTTAGGATATGTTCTGGTGTGGCCACAGCCCTCTGTCCCCCATTCAGCGAGGCCATATTTGTCATAGTTCCTGCAGAGCTCAGAAAACCTGATCAAGGGACCCCAAATTCTGAAATGCCGCATCTTACATTTAAGGGTATAGAAGGGTAAAAACCCAGCTTACTTTGTAATTAAACATTCTCGGGTGGACAGATAACTGCCCTTCAGAGTGACAAAACCCAAAGGCATTGTGGATGTTTCATTTACAAAGCATTAGAGTCTGGCCCAGGGTACCTAGCAAGGAATTAATTTAATTGAGTTTGGCAGTTTTAATGACTGGACCTCTCTGCCAGCTTTGAATTCTTCGTTTTAATCATGTTTAATGGCAAATTGAGATCCTTGACATGTAGAGAATTATTTACAGCATGTAAGGCTTAAAGAAGGAGGTGGGAGGTGGTAGAGCTGGCCTGTGCCCTCTGTACTGGCACTAAAATGACCTGGAGTTTGTCCCATGCTGTGCATGACTAACCATAACTTTAACAGAATTCAGAGGGAATCATTGCAACTTTTCCTATTGCTGTTAGAGTCCAGTAAGAGGATCAACTGCGTTGGATTCCTGGGACTGGTTTCCAAGGACATCAGACCTCTCAGTGATGCACTGGGAGTGCCCCAAACACACAGGGACCAGTCAGTCACTCTTGAGTGGCTCTGCTTCCAGCTTCTAGTTCCAGCCCCGTATCTGGCTTCCCAAAGTTTAGTCATACCCATGTTTGATCTCACCATGTCTTTATTTTCTCACCACCAAAATGGGGCCATTATTGCCCCTTCCTTACTAGCTAGCTCACAGGGACACGGTCCCTTATGGGATGGCTTCTTACCCCTGGAAGAGGTGTATTCAGTACCTTGCCATCCTCTCATGTGTTTCCCCCCAAACACTTTTTGAAGTTGGAGGCTGTGTTTTGAGGAGTCTGCCACTGGGCTGCCTGGCTGTGAGCCAGGTAGCAGCCATCCCCATCTGTAGGTGCCCCCGATCCTGTTGGATGGAGTAGCCCTGTGAATGGTTGGAGGTGGCTCTAGCTCTGGGAACAGGAGATTTGAATAAGACCAAGAGAGACAGACCTGGTGTCAACCACAGAGCTTACCCTTTCTCTACCATCCATTAGCTAAGGTTATAGTTAAGAATAATTATAGTGATAATCACATTCGCAGTAGCTCACACATTTGTTGATCAGTGACTGTGTGCTTTACATGGAATGTCTCATTTTAATCTTCAAACACCTGTGTGACTTCAAGGATATTTTCCCATTTCCCAGATAAGGTAACTGAGGCCCAGAGTAGTTAAGTTACTTGTCCACTGACTGGCTGAGTAACCACTGACCTGAGAATGACATGCAGCCATATCTTAACTCCTATGCTCTTTTGGCACTCTGAGAACTAGTTCTGGAAAAGTGCATGGGGTCTCTGTAGGAGTTTGGAAAACAATCATGTGTCATTCCCCTCAAGGAACATGGTGGTGGCTTTGAAGGAACTGTCCATCCGGGGCGACTTCCGGACCACTGTGGAGTATCTCATTAACCTCCTGGAGACCGAGAGCTTCCAGAACAATGACATCGACACTGGCTGGTTGGACCACCTCATCGCCCAGAAAGTGCAGGTGGGGAGCTGCTGCGTCTCCACTCCAGGTGGCCGAGACCCACAGCTCCCCACAGACACTGAGACTTGGAATCTTTCCTAGGCGGAGAAGCCGGACATCATGCTCGGGGTGGTGTGCGGGGCCTTGAACGTGGCGGATGTGATGTTCAGAACGTGCATGACGGATTTCTTGCACTCTCTGGAAAGGTGGGGCCTGTATTATGTGTTAAGTATTGGTGCTGAAGAGTGCAGGCTGTGCTTTGAGTGGCAAATCAGTCACAAGGCAGCTGACGAGCCCTTCCCATCAACTTACCTGTGCAAAATCCCATGGATAACCCAAGCCACCCTGGAAGAGGAGGAGGGATGGGAGGGGGTGGGATGCTTGAGCCCTAGGCAGCAATCATTTTGCAGGCAGTCCTTGGGAGGCTGGTGCTGCCTTGTGTAAGGAACATGGTAGTGCTTGGGAGTTCAGAGTTCAAGGAAGGGAAACGTGGGATGAAAAGCAGAGCAGGCCAAAGGTTATCTCTCCTCATAGTCTCTTTCCCCGGCCCTTACCTGAATCTCAAGGTGACTAGTGAAAAGGACTAGAATGGAAAGTGACCTGGTGCTTGATATGTGGATAGTCTGGGATTTCCACCTCAACTCCGGTGACCCTTGGTGCTGGGCCATTGTGGGGGGCTGTCCTGTGCATTGTAGGATGATCGAGTCCACAGCATCTGTCCACTAGATGCCAGGAGCAGCCCTTCCCTGAGTCGAGACAGTTATGTCTCCAGTGTCCCAGGGGTAGGGACAAAGTTTGCCTCTGATTGAGAACTACTGTGACAGGCAAGTGAAACTAGGAAAAAGAGAATAAAGGATACACACTTTTAGTACTTGGGCTACTGTGATTTGTCGTGGTAATAAAGTCCCTATCCCTGTAGTGGTTTCTTTCATGACGAGGCAGGTATCCACACTGAGAATTTTTCCCAGATGAAACCATTATGGATTTTGCTCCTGAAAAGCATTTTTATCTGTTCACTTTTTTTTTTTTTTTTTGTGGGTACCAGGGGTCGACCTCAGGACCTCGCGTGCCAGCAGGCGCCCGTGCCACTGAGCGATATCACCGGCCCTTTTCTTCGTATGTGGGTTCCGGGAGTCGAACTCGGGCCCTCGCGCTTGCCAGGCAGGCGCTTACGCCGCTGAGCCATCTCACCGGCCCCCTCTGTTCACTTATTTTGCAGTGTGGGAATTGAATCCAAGATTTTCACACTGAGCTATATCCCCAGCCCTTTTTTTATTTTGAGACAGGTTCTCGCTAAGTCACTAAGTTGTCTGGGTTGGACTCGAACTTGTCATCTTCCTGCATCAGCCTCCCAGCGTGTTGGGATTATAGGCATGTGCCACCATGCTCAATCTGAAAAACCTTTTTAAAATCTCATGTTCTTCAACAATTCCTTACATTCTGAGGAATGCCAGGTTCCTTGGCATGATATAGGTCTTGTGCTTTTTAATCAGACTTAGCTTTTAGGTACAATCCATTTGCTGGTGCTTGAGAAGAGCAAAGAGCTAGGTTTTTTCTTTATGGTGCCAGGGATAGAACATAGAACCCAGGGCTTTGTGCATGCTTAGCATGTGCTCTACCACTGAGCACCACCCCCAGTGCCAAAAGGGTGATACTTTTGAATCCAGAGCATGGAATTCTCGGTCCCTTCCTGGGCTGACAGCAGCTCTGTCTTCTCTCTCAGGGGCCAGGTCCTCCCAGCGGATTCTCTGCTGAACACTGTGGATGTGGAGTTGATTTATGGAGGTGTCAAGTACATTCTCAAGGTAAAGGTCCTTGGGCTTCTCCCATGTTCCCAATCCGCCAGAGGCTTCAGGGAGATTGTTGTGTTTCTTCCATGAATCATCCCTAGAGAGGATTTTCTCGTGCCTGGACCTGAGCAATTGCGTTCCCTGGGGATCCCCAAGGAGTTCGTGAGCTTGGGTTTCAGAATGTGTAGAGCTGAGTGAGATGCACAGAGCATGATGGAGCACTGATTCATCTCCTGTGGCTGCTGTAAAAAGTGCTATGAACTGGTGGCTTAACCCAACAGAAGCTGAGTTTTTCACTCTCCTAGTGGCCAGAAATCAAAATCCAGGTGTCAGCTGGGCATGGGCTCTCCAAAGGCATGAGGGAAGGGCCTGTTCCAGGCCTCTCTGGCTTCTAGTGGTTGCTGGCATCCTCCATGTTTCTTAGTTTGTTGATACATTACTCCACTCTCTGCTTGCATCTTCACAGCCTTCTTCCCTCTGTGTGTGTGTGTGCGCGCGTGTCCATCCATTGTTGACCTCCTGTATCTGTGTCCCTCTGTCTCTTCTCGTTTTATAAGAACACCTATAACATTGAATTTAGCCCCCCTCCCACAATCCAGTAGGACTTCATCTTAAGTAATTACATCTGCACAGATCTGATTTCCAAACAAGGTCACATTCTGAAGTTCCACGAAAGTCATGAGTTCTGGGCAACACTCTTCCACCCAGCACAGAGTGTAAACAGAGCCTTTGCTGAGCTGGAACAGTGGTCCAGGTTCATTCACAGGGGCTGCATGGCTACACCAAGAGCCCATGAGTGGATTTCTGGTCTCTTTCCTGGTTCATCACCATCTGTGAGGCTTTCTCCAGTTGCTGTCCTCTGTTGGAAGTATCCTGTTACCCTTCCTGGGCCACTCGAGGTCAACGCAGGGCAGAGATTACCTGAGATGTGCAGGCCCGGTGTGGGGCCTGGAGTCCGCCGGAGGGTGGGTGAGCTGTGGCATTGGTGTTTGGGGCTCCGGGGCAGCTACAGGGGCTGATTGTCCCCTGAAAGTCAAGGCCTGTGTCACTTTGAAGGCTCATGTTCTTGGCTGGAAAAACAGGACAGAGTTGAAGTCTACTATACAGACTTTATTTTCTTTTGCTTTATTTTTAATATTGCTGAGCACACATTGAATTTTCAACTTTTTTTTTTTTTTTTTTTTTTTTTTGTGGGTACCGGGGGTCGACCTTAGGACCTTGTGCGCCAGCAGGCGCTTATGCCGCTGAGCTATCTCACCAGCCCGAATTTTCAACTTTTAATTCAACCAAACAAATGTGCTGTCATGGGGTACACTCTCGCTCTTCCCAATGCTTCTTGGCTACCTATGTACATCAGGGCCCCACAGACTTTATTTTAAATATGTCAGCTTTCTTGTCACTGAGAAATACCTGGGACCCTCAAGTCTGAGGAGGAGAGCTTTGTTTGCCCCACAGTTTCCAGTAGGTTCAGTCCATGGTAGGCTTGCTTCAAAGCAGAAGCAGCATGTTGGAAGAGCCTGGCCTGGTGCAGAAAAGCTGCTCATCCCATAGCAGCCAGCAAGTAGAGAGAGAAGGAAGGAGACAGGGACAAGAGTACAACCTTCCAGGTCACACCCCCAATGACCCAGCCTCTCCAACCAAGCCCCACATCCAAGCAAGAGACATTTGGGGGACATTTTAATCCTAAGCTATAACAATGTGGCACATCTCATTGTAGAAAACTTTTAAAAATTCTAAATAAGCATATAGAATCACAATACCAAATTTACTCTTCACTGACTTGGAAGCTATCTCTGTGAACATGTTAGCAGATTTTTTTCAGTTACTTTTTTCCCTTTATGCACTGATTTTACAAGGCTGAGGTCATGGTGCACACAGTGTTGCTGCTTTGCTCTTTCTTTCTTTCTTTCTTTTTTTATATGCGGGTACCGGGAGTCAAACTCAGGACCTCGTGCTTGCCAGGCAGGTCCACTGAGCTATATCACCGGCCCTGCTTTGCTATTTCTTGGCGTAAAGTTCTCCCATGTTGTGAACAAGTTTTTGTTTGTTTGTTTTGTTTTGTGTTTTTTGCAGTACTGGGAATGGAACCTAGGGCCTTGCATATGCTAGGCAAGTGCCGTATCCACAAGCTACATCCCTAGTCCATTTATAAAAAATTATTTTGAGACAGAGTATCACTAAGTCATTGAGCTGCCCAGACTGGCTTTGAACTTGTGATCTTCCTGCTTCAGCCTCCTGAGTAGCTGGGGTTATAGGTGTGCACCTATAATGCCTGACAATGAACAAGATTTCTGTAACATCAGTTTGGTGTCTGTAGAGCTAACAGGACTTTCAGGAGCGATGGAAACTTCCTCTATCTACACTGTCCACTTGGTTGCCCACATGGGCCTCCTGAGCCCTTGAAATGTGACAAGTATGACTAAGGTACTGGACTTTACATTTTATTTAACTTAAAGGTAAATGGCCACATGTAGATAAGACTTAACCAAATTGGACAGTGCAGGTCTGGAGTCCTATCATGAAGCTGTTGGATAGCTATTTTAATTGCAATTTTTATTATCATTACAAATAATGTTGTAATACATATTCCCATACTTTTTTTTTTTGTACTGGTGATTGAATTTAGGGCCTCATGCTTGCCAGGCAGGTGCTGTGCCACTGAGCTACATCCCTGGCCCTCCCATACTTTTTGCTATCTTTTGTCACAAAATACATATTTTGGCTGAGGGCCCTTTAGGACGTCTGTTTTCTGAGAGAGAACGTACGTGGTGAACTGAGGTGGAGCTGGTGTTGCAGCTGGATCAAAGCACAGAGTGGGGCCAGGGTCTGGCCGCATGGGCCTTTCTCAAGGGCCCCAAGTCTCCTGTGTGCCCCTGGGCAGAGCTGGGTCTGGGAGCAATGCCACAGTCCATGCTCAGGTCTCTTAGTCCATTCGGGCTGCTATAATAATGTAACATAGTCTGGTGGCTTATAAACAACAAAAATGGCCCATTCACAGCTCTGGAAGCTGAAAAATCCAAGATCAAGGCACCCATCATTTCAGCGTCTGGTGAGAGCCCATGTCTTAGTCACTTAGTCACTGCTGGGATACAACACCCACAACTTAAAGGAGGAGAGGTTTATTTTGCTTCACATTTTTAGTCCATAGTTGGCTGGCTCCAAGACAGGAAGGCATAGTAAAGGGTCTGGTGGAGGAAAACTTGCTCACATCCTGGCAACCAGGAAGCAGAGAGAGAAGGGTGAGCCATGGAGGGAGATACGGCCTTTCAGGTCACACCCCCAGTAAACCACATCTAACCAGGCCCCACCTCCTAGTAGCAAGTCAGCCGTAGTGCCCTCATAGTCCAACCACCTTCCAGAAACCCCACCTCTGAACTCGTGAGGCTTTGGGGGAACATTCCAGATCCAAACCATAACAGCCCACTTCCTGGTTCATAGTTATGCTCTCTGTCTCTGTGTCCTACATGGCGGAATGGAGCAAGGAAGTTCTCCAGGGTCCCTTTCCGAGGGAACTAATTCCATTTGTGGGGGCCCTAGCCCCTGACCTCATCACTGCCAAAGTCCCCACCTCCTACTACCATCATATTCAGGATTAGGTTTCAACACAGGACACTGGGGACACATAAACAGCCCACCAAACTACTGTGGAGTCCTCAGGGCACCCTCACACAGTCCCCAACTGTGGTGGCCCTGCTTGGGGCTGATACTTGGTGACAGGAATGAAAAGGAAGCCCAGCTCCAGAGGACACATAGTCAGTGAAACACGGCTGGACAGGACCTGTGTCTGCAGCCAGCAGTCATTTGTCCACCCCATGGGGCAGGCAGGGCTGAGACTCCAGGCCATTTTCAGTTCACTCTGTGCCCCCTGCCTTGGGGTGCACGAGGGCTGGGGCTACAGAGACGGAAGCATCCAGCCTGCCACTCCCTCAGCGTGCAGTCAGCCCTTGCCTGCTGTCATGGCAAGAAGAGCACATCCTGAATCCAGGCAATGACATGAACCTGTCCCCACAGGTGGCCCGGCAGTCTCTGACCATGTTCGTCCTCATCATGAACGGCAGCTACATTGAGATCGACGCCCACCAGCTGAACGACGGGGGGTTGCTGCTGTCGTACAATGGCAGCAGCTACACCACATACATGAAGGAAGAGGTGGACAGGTATGTGGGCACTGGGCACAGCTCTCTTGGTGGGATGGGGGGGTCGACGATGCAAAACTAGCCTGGGTACCAGCCTAAGAGTCTTAGATAAGACCCTCTGGTAAATTCTGGTGTCACCTGGAGAGGTTCCCCTCCTGGCTGAGATTCCATGCATGGAGGAATGTCAGGCATGGAGGAAGGGCCCCAGGGTCACCTTTCTAGTGACCTGGGAGGATTCAGACCCAAATGGGACATGACTTCCAGCTCCATGGCCTGCAAGGTATATGGTGAGGTGCCTGCTGCCCCCCATGTCTGGGTTGCAGTATCCACACCCTGCAGGGTGGGCATGGCTTATGCCCAACATCCAAGAGCTAGTTACTGAGCTACTCCAGGCAGGCAAGGAGCCAGGGTCTGGGATAGTGCCCTGGCTGCAGCTCCTGGAGTTTTGAGCCTGTCTGAAGGTGATGCATTAAATAAGTGGAGTGTGGCAGGAAAGGCTGCTGGGTGGAGGCAGGTGGTCTGGAAGCTCTAGGCACAGGGGCATCATGCAACTGGCTCAACACACCTTCTAGCTCCAGTGTGTCTGGCCACACTGACCTGTAGGTGAGCCGGGCAGAGCAGAAAACACAGACCCTGGCCAAGGAGAAGGAAGGGTGGGATATGTGAAAGTGAGTGTGTATGGGGGGGGTATGTGCATGTGTGTGTGCGCAGATGCCAGAGGCCCCACCTCTGAAAGGCACCAGGTAGAGGAGACAACATCTGCAGTCCTCAGTGTTCTAGAAGAAGGCAGATTCGATTTATACATGGGCAGCATTTATTATCTCTTTTCTAACTCATGTTCTAGCTTCCGATAATATTCAAGATGATTGTAAAGCTGGGCATGGTGGCCTACACCTGTAATCTCAGCACTCTGGGAGGCTGAGGCAGGAGGATTATGAATTCAAGTCTTATCAGGACAACTTAGTAAGACCCTATCTCAAAACGTAAAAAGTACAAAAAGGTCTGAGGATGTAGCTCGGTGGTGGAGCATCGCTGGGTTCAATTCCCCAGTACCAAGAATAGCTACAATAATAATATTTATTGATTGCTTTTTCTGTGCTGGGGTCAGTTGGGATTGCATCAGTAAAAGTAACTGGTTTTTACCAGGAAAAGAGCCACATATTTTGCTCAGTGAACTCATTTTCAGCATGTTTGTGATAACCGTCAAATGCCACCATTTGGGAATGTAGAGTCCCTAGTGCCGTGCAGAGGGTGACACGCATGCTGGCTTCGGAAAGGGAGATGCTGTGAGAAGCCTGACTCAGGATAGCTTGATGGCTGTCATCAGTCTTCCTGCCCTGCTCTCCTCACAGTTATCGAATCACTATTGGCAACAAGACGTGCGTGTTTGAGAAGGAGAATGATCCTACGGTCCTGAGGTCCTCGTCGGCTGGGAAGCTGATCCAGTACACGGTGGAGGATGGGGGCCATGTTGAAGCAGGGAGCAGCTACGCTGAGATAGAGGTGACTTCATGGTGTCCCTGGGGTGTGGATCTGCAGCCTTCAATCCCTGCTCCCCTGGCATTATCCATCTCTCAGGAAAGAGGCCTCACCTCTCAACCCCCAACCACTACCTGCAGATTCCTCAGAGGCAGTCTGTGGGCTGCAGCCCAAATTCTCTGCAGTAGTCAAAGGGAAAGCCTCAAACAATGCAGGAATAATGAAGAACTGATTAGCAATCATGATGACTCTGATGATAAACTGTTAAGCTACCAGACTCAGTGGTACATGCCTGTAATCCTGCTACTCTGGAGGCTGAGGCAGGTGGATCACAAATTCAAGGCCACTGGGTAACTTAGCAAACCTGTCTCAAAATTAAAAAAAAAAAAAAAAAAAAAAGGGGCTGGGGATGTAGCTCAGCATATCCCAGATTTAATCCTCAGTGTGTAAAAACAAAAGTGTTACACCAGCACTTGCAAAGCACTTAACATATGGCAAGTGCTGGTCTAAGCACAGACGTGATTTCCATTTCCCACACAAATGAATCAGGCCCAGGAAAGCTAAAGAACTTGCTCAGCATCACCCAGAGCCCAGACTCACACCTCTCCTCCCTTCTGTGCTGCCTGCCAAGGCAAGTGATGAGAGCAGCGGAAATACGGCAGTGACAGTTGCGAACATGTACTGACCTGCTGCCCTTGGGCAATTATTTCTAGATGTATAGGTCTGTCCCCCCATGTGGCCTCTGAACATGAAAGCCAGGACCCTGCCGCTGGTGTCACACAGCAGAATGAGTTACAGTAACTCTAATAAGTGGGGGGAGTATACTATAAAATAGTGATTAAAAAGTATAGTATAATAGGTACCTAAGCCACATAGTCATTTGGTCATTTATTATTGTCAACTATTATGTACTGCACATGATTGTGCTCTACTTTTATATGGCTGGCAGTGCAATAGGTTTGTTCATGCCAGCATCACTACTAACATGTGAACGATGCTTTGCACTCTGATATTAGGGCAACTGCAGTGTCACTAGGTGATAGGAATTGTTCAGTTTCCTTCTACTCGTATGGTACTACCATCATATATGAGGTCCACCAAGGACCAAAACATCATTATGCTGCATGTGACTGTACGCTAGTCACTCTATACAATATGATTTCATTATATTTCTAAAGAAATATTCCCTTCGGGGCCAGTGAGATGGCTCAGCGGCGTAAGCGCCTGCCTTGCAAGCGCGAGGGCCCGAGTTCGACTCCCGGATCCCACATACAAAAAAGGGGCCGGTGATATCGCTCAGTGGCACGGGTGCCTGTTGGTGCTCGAGGTCCTGAGGTCGACCCCCCGGTACCCACAAAAAAAAAAAAAAAGAAATATTCCCTTCGGAATTAAAGGGGGATGGGGATATAGCTCAATGGCAAAGCACAAGCCTAGCATGCACGGGGCCCTGGGTTCTGTCCCTAGCTCTGAAAAAAAAATCAATTTCTGTATCTGTGAAATGGGCATAATCAGCTCTGCCTTCCTGGCTGGGTTTGCGGATGGAGATCATTCGTGAACTTTGTCTGGTAAACAGGCTTGCCGTGAATGTTTCCTTGTGCTTCCTGCTTGAGCATTGCCCAGAGAGTCACTCTGTTCCCCTGCCAGAGCCCCTGCTCCAGAGTCACTAGTTGTGGGTGACTGTGGGTGCCCTAGGTCAGTCCTAGGGGGCTCTGTCCTACTTCTTTTTGCAAAACAGGTGATGAAGATGATCATGACCCTGAACGTGCAGGAGAGTGGCGTGGTGAAATACATCAAGCGTCCGGGAGCCGTGCTGGAAGCCGGCTGCGTGGTGGCCAGGCTGGAGCTCGATGATCCTTCTAAAGTGCACCCGGTATGAGGCACCCTGTCCCAGCAGCGCTGGCTGCTGCAGGCAAGTCCCTGGCCTACCCCTGTGCAGACGAGCAGGCCAGAGGTTCCCGTGCTCCTGCTTCTGCTCTCCTCCTGCAGACGCGTTAATCCCAGCAGCCGGTGTGGTGATGCAGCAACATCCTTAGCCCTTTCTTGTTTCTTATTTTGAGAAAGGGGCTTGATAAATTGCCTAGGCTGGGCTCAAACTTATGATACTCGTGCCTCAGCCTCCCCAAATGCTGGGATTACAGCCATGTGTCTGGCTTCCTCCTTTATTCTTCTCCCTCTAGCTAATTGAACCTCTCACACCTGGAGCCTGTTCCCTCTGCCTGGCAGGACCCACGCCTGGGCATCCCCACGGATACTTTGCACCCACAAACTTTAACTCCAGTGCCACCCCTGAGAGATGCTCTTGACCACCGTTTTTGTTTTTAAGTTTTTTTTTTTTAATTTTAGTTTTACAGAAGAATTATATAGATAGTACCGAGGGTTCCCATATATCCTGCACTGAATCCCCCATTAATAATTTGTCATTAATTTATCTCTAAAGTTATTAATTAACTACTATTAATTTAACTATTATTGTGATTGTATGGATTCATTTATGTTTTCATTTCATTTTGTTTTGCGGTACTGGGGATTGAACCCAGGGCCTTCACACTGAGCTATATCTGCAGCCCTTTCCTCACTTTTTATTTTGAGACTAGGTCTCACTAAATTGGCTGGGCTTGAATTTGTAATCCTCCTGCCTCAGTCTCCATTGTGCCACCATTGTCTGGCCCTGATATAGATCCATTGTTACTAACTAAAGTCCCTGTTTTACTCAGAATTCCTTGGATTTTCTTTTAATAATTGTGTTTAAGTATACATAACATAAAACTTACCATCTTAGCCATTTTTAAATGTACCATTCAGTGTATTAAATATACCATGCTGTTGGGCAACCATCTATCTCCAGACCTCTCTTCTTCTAAAACTGAAACCCCACATGCCCTCCACCTCCAGCCCCCAGCAGCCACCATTCTACCATTGTCCCTAGGAATTTACCTGCTATAGGTACTTTCTAGAAGAGGAAGCAAACATTATTTGTCCCTTTGTGACTGGGTTATTTCACTTAGCATAATCCCTGAGGCTTCATCTGTGTTGTACTGTGTGTCAGATTTTCTTTCTGTCTTTTTAGGACTGAATAATATTCCATCGAATATATCGTGTTTGCTGAGAGAAATGTATATACGACATTTATTTATACATTCATCCAGTGATGAATTGGAAAACCTGGACTGGGATATGAATTTTGCAATTTTAACTTCTTTTTTTTTTTTTTTGTGGGTACCGGGGGTCAAACTCAGGACCTCACGTGCCAGCAGGCGCCCGTGCTGCTGAGCGATATCACCGGCCCTTTTTTCCTTTGTATGTGGGTACCAGGAATCGAACTCAGGACCTCGCGCTTGCCAGGCAGGCGCTTATGCCACTGAGCTATCTCACCGGCCCCCTGCAATTTTAACTTCTAAGTGAAATATTTCTTCCTGTTATTTCTCAGGCTTTGTTCTTCCTCAGTTGTGCAAGCTGGCTGATCTGCCTTGTCCCCCAGTTTGTCTCATCTCCTGCGGGGTTGCATGATTTCCTGTGCTTGTTGTGTCTCATCAGGCCGAGCCCTTCACGGGGGCGCTACCTGCCCAACAGACCCTGCCCATCCTTGGAGAGAAGCTGCACCAGGTCTTCCATGGTGTCCTGGACAACCTGACCAACGTCATGAACGGCTACTGCCTGCCGGAGCCTTTTTTTAGCAGAAAGGTGAGTCACCTGCGAAGAGCAGATGTGGGTGGGTCTGTGTGCAGCCAGCGGGTTTTACTCTGTGACATCAGAGGGCTTTACCGATGCAACAGATGAGAAATTGGTGAGTCCTGCTGTGTCCGTGAGGGACCTGTCCTCAGGGAATTCCTCACTTTGTAAACTTGGGCATGCATGCTCTCATTGATGATTAACCGTTGCAAGCTACCTGGATCGTGGTGCTTCAGTCCAGCCAGAGACTGAGCCCGTTCAAGCAGGAAGTGAGGGAGGGAGTCAGTGTGCGACAGCCTCTCAGTGATACCACGAGCAAGGCGCTTTGTCCGGGAACAGCTGCCTTGCCATTCGCCGTCCCAGGTCCCACTGTCTGCTCCCTCTGCAGAGAAACAAGGCGCTCTGCACTCGGTGGACCTCCTTGAAAGGACCCCTGTGCTAAGCTTACCATGACTGAGGGTCACCCCGAGTGCTGTGTCCCATTCCTTCCCACCGTAGCAAGACACAGTGATGCTGGCGATGGTGGTGGTGGTGAGGGTCCCTTGCCTGGGACTTCCTGTGTGCCAGCTATTGTTCTCATTACTGGAAACTTACCTGGGCATTTGATTTCCAGCAGCCTGTGAGGTAGGAAGTGTTATTTCCATTTAGGGTTGAGGCAGTAGAGGCACACAGAGGCTAAGAAACTTGCCCTGTTTCACACATGAAGAGGCAAAGATAGGGTTCAAACCCTGGCCATCTGGCTTCAGAGTCTGTATTCTTATGTGATGCTGCCTAAGGATGGTTGCTGTGGACACCTTTATTTAATCTTCATACTTCCCTTTATATGCACTGATCAGTTCACTTTTAAACCTCTTTGGTTTGGGAATGGCACTATTATCATCCCCTTCCAAAGGCCTTTACAGCAGCTACCCAGACATCCTGGAAGCCGTATAGGGTGGCTGTTAGAGAGGCTCAGGAGCTAAATGGCTTGGGTTTGCTTCTTAGTAGCTGTGTGACTTTGAGGAACTTTATTAACCTCTCTGTGTTTAAGTTTCAATTGTGAAAGGGGAATAATCATTACACCTAGTTGGCAGGGTTCTTCCTGAGGATCAAATGACAACATGCAAAGCAAGATCTTCAACACTGGCCATCACTAAGCAAGTGTTGCACAGATGTTAGCTCACTGCATGACCTTGTGTTTACCCACCTTACCATGCTGGCTTTCTGGATGCACCAAGTGGGAGCAGGACCCTCCCTATGGGACACTGTGTACTCCCCTTGTGATCAAGGGCCATCCAGAGCCATTCCAACAACTTCAGATCTAGACCCTGGGCCACTTGAGTGCCCAGGGCCTGGCGGGTTGAGCTGGTTGTGTTGCATGGGTTGCCCAAGGTGGTGGCAGTGCCTTCACCCACAGTCCATTGCTGTGGTCCCCACTGCAGCTGAAAGAGTGGGTGCAGAAGCTCATGACGACTCTCCGACACCCAACACTGCCGCTGCTGGAGCTGCAAGAGATCATGACCAGCGTGGCAGGACACATCCCTGTCCCTGTGGAGAAGGCGATCCGCAGGGTGATGGCCCAGTATGCCAGCAACATCACCTCCGTCCTCTGCCAGTTCCCCAGCCAGCAGGTACGTACCCAGCCCAGTCCTGCTGTGCTCTGTGTCTCCGGATCCAGCCCCCAATCAAGTTGAGCTTCAGAGATCCACTCACAGTCCAGACTGTGGGGGACTGGGTTGTTTTCTTTTTCCATGCCTTCTCCGCAGTATCCCAGCATTTTCTCTCAGGCAGCAGCTGTTTGGATGCACATCCACCATCTTTAGGTCCTGCTCCATTAAGCTCAGATTCAGAATTGGAGTCAGCCACTGGTGCACACAGAGCAAGCACTTTCCAAAAACTAGACTGGCCGAAATCATTAGGGGAATTGCAAGTTTTTGTTACTGGGCCACAGTGTTGATGATCTTTCTCTGGATTTTGTAAATAGTCCTGGAGCCCTGTGGATGCCTAATAATATTTAAACATGGAAACCACGCCAGGCATGGTGGCACATGCCTGTAAACCTAGCACTGTGGGAGGCTGAGGCAGGAGTTAGCAAGATCCTGTTCAAGATAAACAGTAAAAGGATTGGGGGTATAGCTCAGTGTGAAGGTTCTGGGTTCAGTCCCCAGTACTGCAAAAAACAAGCAAACAAACAAATCACCTTTCTTGCCAAAAGCAGTGTACCAATGACATCAAATCTGATTGCTCCCTACCCAGCACCCACTTCTTGGCTGGAGCTGGAAATTTCCTTCTCTTTCCGCATCCGGTTCCTGTCTGCAGGGAGATATAATATAAACATGGGTACCTCTGTGTGATTGTCACTGTTTTTTTATTAGTTCTTGTTTGCAGTACATAATGTTTACATTCCTTGTATGGAGTTGGTGCATGTATATAACACATCTTAATTCCTTTTTTCATCCCCTTTCCCTCTCCTCCCTTCCCCTCCCTCCATCGCTTGATCCCCTTCCCATTTGAATAAGATCTATCTCCCTACTTCATATTATCTGTCTTTTATTTTGCTCTTTATTTATAATTTGGGTTTCTTATATAAGAGAAACCATGTAATATTTAAGCTTGTGTGTCTGATACATTATGGTCTCAAGGTCCATCCATTTTCCTACAAATGACTCAAGTTTATCTTTCTTTATGGCAGAGTAGTATTCCATTGTGCATAAATACCATATTTTCTTTATCCATTCATCTGTTGATGAAAATATAGGCTGTCCAAAATTTAGCTATATGAATTGTGCTGCTGTAAACATGGGTATGCATGTGTCACTGTAAGATGATGTCTTTTAATTCTTTGGGAAGACATCTAGAAAGGGAATAGCTGAGTCAAATGGAATTTCTAGTTTTAGTTTTTGCAGAATCTCCATGCTGATTTCCATAGCGGTTGTTTACATTTACATTCCCACCAACAGTGTTCCCTACCACTACCCCGCAGCCTTCCTAGCATTTGTTATTTGATTTCTTGATGATAGCCATTCTTTCTGGAGTAAAATTGAATCTTGGGGTTGTTTTAATTTGCATCTCTCTAATGGCCAGCAATATTGAGCATTTCTTCATGTGTTTATTGGCCATTTGTACTTCTTCTGAGAAGTGTCTATTCATTTCTATTCACTTGCCCATTTTTTGAGCAGGTCTTTTATTTTGGGGAGCGTCTAATTTTTGAGTTCTTTATATATTCTAGATATTAGTTCTCTCTCTGTGGAATAGCTAGCAAAATTTTTTTCCCAAAATTTTTTTCACTCTACTAGATGTTTCTTTTCCTGTATGGAAGCTTTTTAACTTGATATGATCCCATTTGTTGATTCTTGGTACTATTTCCTGTGCAACTGGGATTCTGTTCAGAAAGTCCTTGCCTACTCCTACGACTTCAAGAGTTTTACCTATTTTACCTTCCAGCAGGTTCTGTGTTTTTGTTTTAACATTTAGTTCTTTGGTTCATTTTTATTTTAGTTTAATACATGGTGAGAGATATGGGTCTAGATTCAATCTTCTGCATTTGGATAGCCAGTTTTCCCAACACCACTTATTAAAGAGACTATCTTTCCTTCAGTGTAGGTGTTTGGCCCCTTTATCAAATATCAAGTAGTTGAATGTGCTTGAGGTTATTTTTGCATCCTCTGTTCTGTTCACTGATCTACTTGTTTGTGCCAGTACCATGCTGTTTTTATCACAGTAGCTTTGTAATATAACTTCAGGTCTGGAACTGTGATGCCTCCCACTTTGCTCATGTTACCAAGAATTGCTTTTAGTATTCTGGGTCTCTTCTGGTTCCATATGAATTTTAGGGCTGTTTTCTCTAGTTCTGTGAAGAATGCTGTGGGTATTTTGATTGAGATTACATTAAATCTGTGTGTCAATTTTAGAAGTATGGCCATTTGAACTATATTGATTCTGCCTATCCAGGAACACGGGGTATTTTTCATTTTCTGATGTCTTCTTTGATTTCCTTTTTCAGAGTGCTGTAGTTTTCATTGTAGAGGTCTTTCATTGCCTTCGTTAGGTTAATTCCTATGTACTTAATTTTTCTTGGTGCTATTGTGAATGGTATTTTTCCTAATTTCTTTCTGGGTGGGTTCTTCATTAATGTACAGGAACACTACTGATTTTTGTGTTGATTTTGTATGCTGCTATATTACTGAATTTGGTTATTAATGCTCAGATTCTTTTGGTGGACTTTTTTTGGGTCTTCTATGTAGAGGATCATGTCATCTGCAAATAATTACAATGTGACTTCTTCCTTTCCTATACTTATCTCTTTCATTTCTTTTTCTTGCCTAATTGACCTTGCTAATGTTTCGAGTGCTGTGTTAAACAGGAATAGTGATAATGGACATCCTTGTCGTGTTCCTGATTGTGATTGTCACTCTAAGCCCTTGAGTTCTTCTGGCAGTACATCGAGGGAATAAACAGGGCTCTTTCAGGTGGTCAGATGGCTTCGGGGTTGGAATTTTTGGTCTTTGAACCCTGGATGGGACTATCCTGGGAGGCCGTGGTGGGTCCTTCTAGTAACTACCATGTGGCAGCTGGATTATGTAGCTGTCAGCAGTCAGACCTGTCTTGTTCTCCCCTTCAGATAGCCACCATCCTGGACTGCCATGTGGCCACTCTGCAGCGCAAGGCTGACCGCGAGGTCTTCTTCATGAATACCCAGAGCATTGTGCAGTTGGTCCAGAGGTGAGTCTTGGGGCTATAAGTATGGTTGTCACACTGAGTTCACGTACTGAGAACTTCCCTGGAGTCCTCATGGGGCAAGCTCACACTGATCAAAAGTACATTATGGTCCTACTACTACCGTTACGAAAAGCGGGGCCATGGATTTGACTTCTGTGAGTCTCAGTCTGTTAGTTGATAAATGGGAATTAAGAACACTTCACAAGGGCCGGTGAGATGGCTCAGCGGCTTAAGCGCCTGCCCGGCAAGCGCGAGGGCCCGAGTTCGACTCCCGGAACCCACATACGAAAAAAGGGCTGGTGATATCGCTCAGCGGCACAGGCGCCTGCTGGCGTGCGAGGTCCTGAGGTCGACCCCCCGGTACCCACAAAAAAAAAAAAAAAAAAAGAACACTTCACAAGCCGGGTATGGTGGAACATTCTTGTAATCCCAGCTATTCTGGAGGCTGAGGAAAGAAGATCATGTGCTCAAGGCCAGCCTGGGATACACAGTGAGACCTTGTTGAAAAACAAAACAAAACAGAAAAACCAAGCCAGGTATGGTGACATACATCTGTTCTCCCAGCACTGTTGGAGGCTGATGCAGTAGGATTGCAAGTTTGAGCTCAGCGTGAGCAGACCCTCTATCGAAAAAATAAAAGGGCTGTGAATTATCTTATTGTGAAGGCCCTGGATTCATTCTTCAGTACCACAAACAAACAAACAACAAAACAAAACAAAACAAAAAACTTTTAAAAACAAAAGACTTCGCAAGATAATCCATAAATGGGTTAAGTTTTATAAAGCAATGATGCTTTGCCAACACTCAACAAGTGGTGGCTTGGATTAAGAGACAGTGGGCTGATAAAGGGTTAAGTTATGCTTTTGGAGATCACTGCAAAGGAAAGGTGATGAATAATTTGTATTTTATCTTGTGTGCTTTTAGAGCAGAGGTAGTCTACTATAGAACTATTCTGATGATAAGAAGTATTTTTGCCATTTTTCATGAAGAATCCACCTTGCAAGAAAGCTTGGCTTATAGATGTAATTGCAGCATTCTCAGCTTTGGACCAGTCATTGGGGTGCAAAATTACCATGCGCTGGAAGCTAGGAGGGGTACAGAGAAGTGGGGATATGGAAGGCCACCCACTTCTCAAGCTGTTCCTTGACTCATAGAGACTCAGACCCACAACATAGGATGCCGCTGAGGAGGGTGTTAGTGTGTATTCCCACAAGGGGACAGTTTTGCAGCCAAGGGCTAGCAGGGGAGTCCTTGTCCCAAAGCATATCAACTGCTGACTTTTTTTTTTTTTTTTTTTTGTGGGTACCAGGGGGTCGACCTCAGGACCTCGCGCGCCAGCAGGCGCCCGTGCCGCTGAGCGATATCACCGGCCCCTTTTTTGTATGTGGGTTCCAGGAGTCGAACTCGGGCCCTCGTGCTTGCAAGGCAGGCGCTTAAACCGCTGAGCCATCTCACCGGCCCTCAACTGCTGACTTTAAACTCATCCTGCAAGCTTCAGAGAAACACCTGGAAGGGAAGAGCACGTGGTATTAGTCAAGGTCATTGGCAAATTCTTCCGTGTTGAACATAAATATTGAAGCTTTGCCCTGTGTTGCATGGTTTTTAAAATCACGTTTGGGTGAATGATGTTTTAGGTTCTTGCTGTCTTTTGTTGTCGTTGTCATCTAGTGATATGAAGGTTAGCCTGGTTTCTGCTTTACCAAAACTCTGAATTGTAGCTCCTTAGAAACCTAATTCCCTGGGTTCAGAAATATCTTAGAAGAGGAAATGTTTTGGGGGAACACTCACATTAAAGTTTTGTTTCCAGGGGGAAGTAGGATTTACATAGTGATCTTTTGGTAAATATCTTCAAGTCTGTCTTTTGAAAACATCTTTATACATTCTATAGGTGATTACTGTTTTATTTTTATTGTTAAAATCTGTTAAAATTGCCTTCCCTCTTTCAGCATCCGAACTCAGGTTTTTGCCTTCCTCATGGTGCCAGGCAGATACCATGCTGAGGCTCTGTCCTGGATACCAGCACAGCTTGGCCTCCAGCTTGATGGACAAAGTCATGGCTCTCTGTGGCTTGCAGAGATGATGACAAGGACCTGGCTCTATGTCCTCACAGGCTTAAGGGCTAGAGGACCCAGCCTTCAGATACTTTGTTTCCTCCTTTTTTTTTTTTTTTTTTTTTGTGGTCCATGGAATCAACATTTCCCCCTTTTAAAACCATAAAAGATTAAAAACATTCAGGAATGGTGGCTCATGCTTGTATTCTCAGCACTCTAGGAGGCCGAGGCAAGAGGATTGCAAGTTCAAGCCCAACTTGGGCAACTTAGTGACTTAGCAAAAGCCTGTCTCAAGGTAAAAAATAAAAATGGACTGAAGATGTAGCTCAATACAAAGACCCTGGGTTCAATCCTCAGTAGTGGTAATAAAAAAATAATAATAATAATTAAAATTTAAAGAAAGGACTAAGCTACTTGGTTGCTTCAGTATCCACAGCATGCGCATTAACCTAGCCGCCTTCCCTTCTCCCCAGGTACCGCAGTGGGACCCGAGGCTATTTGAAAACCGTGGTGCTGGATCTCCTGCGAAGATATTTGCAAGTCGAACACCATTTCCAACAAGGCAAGATATGCCACCTGCGCTGAGCCTGCCCCAACGGTGGCACTAGTGAGAAGCCCAAGGCAGGGGCAGCGTGGAGAAGCCCAGGAGTCAGCTCTGCGTGATCTTTTGTCTCCCCTGCAGCACACTTTGACAAGTGTGTGATAAACCTCAGGGAGCAGTTCAAGCCCGACATGTCCCGTGTGCTGGACTGCATCTTCTCACATGCGCAGGTGGCCAAGAAGAACCAGCTTGTGATCATGCTGATCGTAAGCAGGAAGGGGCTCTGCACCCCAAGTTGGGCTGGGTTGGGGGGTCCAAACATGATCTGGAAAGAGCCAGAAAGTAAATGTTTTAGACTTTGCAGGTCCTGTCCTCTGGGTCCGTGTCCTGTGCTCTGTGTGCTGTTGTGCCATGTGAGTGAGTGGGTTTGGCTATGCTCCAGGAAAGCACTGGGACAACAGGCAGTGGGTGGGATTTGCTGACCCCTGGGGGGATCATGCCTAATACAAAGCACCTGCTCTGTGCCAGGTACTCTGGGAGTGCTTTACAAAGAAGTGTTAACTCCTTTAATTCTCACAGCAACCCTAATAGATGGGAATTGTCCTTTCCTTCCTTTGGCAGAGCACAGAAGGGTGAAGCCACTTGCCCATGGTCACACAGCTTATAGGTTCAGTGCCAAGATTTGAACCCACAGCCTGGCTCCAGATTCATGAGCTGTTGCTCGGGGGATATTGTGTTCTGAGTCTTGTGGTACATCTTTTATTTTGCCTTTGTTAAGAAGGGAGATACTTCTTCATTCTTATTTCTTTTCCTATGAGGTAGCAATTAGCTGTCCTTCATAGTTGAAAAAGTTTTCCTTAATAGCTAGCAGTCTTTCATAGTTAAAGATCTTTTTTCACCTAATAATGGTCCTTGTTGACTTATTTTAAAAGTGGATCAGCAGAATAGGAGAGACATGCACTTGGCTTATAGTATGGGGGCTCACAAGTTTTCTCCCATAAAAGGCTCCAGATGGTAAATATTTCAGGATTTTGGTCATAGAGCCTGTATTACAGCTGCTTAGCTCTGCGTGTTCTGTCCTTGTCACCCAAGAGCAGCCACGAGCACGATGTCAATAAGTGAAAGTGACTATGTCCCTATAAAACTGTATACAGAGTCCACCAAAAAATGTATACATCGGGAAAAAGTTGTATAAATATTTTAATACTAGATTTATGGAGATATCATGAGATTAACGCGTTACCCTTGGCTTCTACAATTACAGAGGTGCTCAAAGTGGTGGCTGTTAGCTTCCAGACTTTTATTAATACAGTGAACTCCCAAAGTATGCATACATTTTTTTTTTTTTTTTTGTGAACTCTGTATAAAAACATTCAGTGGGCTGAATTTGAACCATGGCTTCTAAGGATAGCTAACATGCTAATAAGATGTGTAGGTAAATATTGGTATTTTTGTAAAGAATTGTTTAATACTCTCTTTGTACAGGAGATGTTAACCCTGATTGTGCATGACAATCCTGGTGGGGAGGTATGGCTTTTAAAAAAATGCAGATGCCAGAAGCCCAAACCCCCCTGTTTATTTAAACCAAAGTCTTTGGAGATGAGGCCCACGGGTTAGTTCTTTTTTTTTTTTTTGTGGGCACCGGGGGGTCGACCTCAGGACCTCGCGTGCCAGTAGGCGCCCATGCCACTGAGCGATATCACCGGCCCCTTTTTCGTACGTGGGTTCCGGGAGTCGAACTCGGGCCCTTGCGCTTGCCGGGCAGGCGCTTAAGCCGCTGAGCCATCTCACCGGCCCCCGGGTTAGTTCTTTTTGAAAGCTTCCCCAATGGGAAACTTACACATAGACTGTTTGTTAGATAATATTACTGGTTTCAGGTTCAATTTCTTTGGTGTTTTATTGGTTCTACAGATAGGTAGGAGAATCTTTTTTCACAAGGAGCTATGTGCTGAAATAGTATAGAGAATCATGGTGTCTGCAACCAACTTTCGAAAAAAGGATATGAGAGAGAGAGAGAGATTGATTATGCATATATACTTGTTACACCAAAATAAAATGTCCTATTGTAGTAAAAGTTTTCCAGTTAGTGAATCGAGGTGATAAGTATAAGGATTTCCAATATACCAGCCTTCAATACTTATGCAGTTTTGAATTTTTTTCAAAATTAACTTGGGTAACGGGCTCCCCAAGTGCAGTGTGCAGCCAGGACTGAGAACTTGCATCAAAGAAGACAGTTTCTCTTTGGGGGAATCCCACTGCTAAAGTAATAGAACCCTTTTCAAAATCCCTCCTTTGGATGGAGTGTTTTCGAGTTTGTTTGTAAAGCAAGGTACACCTATAATCTATTACAGGGAGCTTGACTTTCAAAGAAAAGCTGGGCGGGGCAGGTCCAGGGATTATTCGACATTTATTACTTCTCACACACAAATGGACTTTCTCCTGGGTGTGACGTCTAAAAATCCTGTACCAAAGACAGCCTGGGGCAGGCAGTGCAGTGGCTCGGCTCAGAGCCATTCCCCTTGGTTGGGGCTTCCTGGTGAAGGTGGGTAAAAATGTCCAGGTGTGGTTTGGGGGTTATATGTGAGATTCATTATTTTTCTGGCTCATTTGGTTCCATTCATGAGAAAAGAGTACGTTCTGTACACTGGATGGTGTCTGGTACCTAGGAAGCTTTCAGCAAAACTTTCAAATGGAATGATTACTGTGAAATGAACTACTTTTGAGTCTTTCAAGTTATCATCCAAGTTAACAAGAAAGAACAGTGTCTGGGGCTTTGGTATGTTGAGTGTGGTGCCCAGGCCTTTAAAATGTTCGTACACACTGCTGTTTAGTCTTTGGCCTCTTAGAAGCCTTCCGTCCTGGTTGTTGGCAGCACTTGTGCACTACTGTCCTTGCAGCCCCCAGCTGGGGGTGCGAGGTGGTGACAGTGAGGCCACAGCTACTTGATCACACAAAGAAAATCAGACTATGAGAAAGAGAAGACTTTAAAAACTTCCTATGAAATTTCTTAGCATTGACATGCCTGGGTGTTTATGTATGAAATATCAATGTGTTAAAAGTTGTTGATTATGAAAACATCTTGGGCTTACTATAACTAGGGAAATGCAGCAGCGCCTGTAGAAGTAGCTCATGGCCCTGCCATGTGTGAGGCTTCTTGGAGGAGAGTCCTGGCTGGTTCGGTGGAGTGTGGTTTATTTAGGAACTTAGATTTCCGGATCCTGGCCCTGTTCTCAGCAGGTGTTAGGGAAGCTTCTACTCTGAGCCATTCCCAAGCCCCTCTTGTAGTGAAGACATAGAACGGAAGCAGAGAACACATGTGTGTGGCCTGGTCTCCAGCAGAGGCCTCATTCAGAAGCAGCCAGGCAGGATGCACAGAGCAAACCAGCATCCCTTCCTTTTATCCTGCAAGATTCAGCTTCAGGCCCCTGTGCTGTGAAACTATGAGCCCTTCACTGGGCAGCAAGCACAGAGCAAAGAGAAGGGATTGAATAGATCTGTGCTGGAATCTGGCTTTGCTTGCCCGTGCTTGATTACATTGGGACAAGGCACTGTGCCTCTCTGAGCCTGAGTTTCCTCATCTGTAAAATAGATATCGTGATATTAACTCCCCAGAAGTTTGGGAGAATTTGGGGGAAATGTATGTAAAGGTTCTAGCTGCTTGTCTAGGACATAATAAGCACCTGATAATCACTGGCTATGAATGGTACAGCTTGAGCATCCCTAATTCAAAAATCCAGATGTGAAATGCTCCAAAATCTGAAATTTTTTTGACACCAATATGACACCCATGAGTAGAAAATTCCACATCCAGTTTCCTGTGATGGGTCACAGACAAAATGAAGGTGCACTAAATATACTGTATAAAATTATCTTTAGATTGTGTGCATAAGGTGAGTATAAAATATAAGTGAACTTCAAATTTAGACCCGAGTTTGTCCTGGAGATAACTCATTATATATATTCTAATATTCCAAAATCTAAAAGACTCTGAATCCAAAACAGTTCTGGTCCCAAGCTTTTTGAATAAGTGCTACTCATCCTGTTACAGGTAAGGAGTTATATTTTTCTTGTTACCAGGACTTGAGAGCATGTTTTAGAGTAGATGAGTGGGAGAATGAATGAATGAATGGAGTGGGGTGGGTATGCTGTAGGAAGGGACAAGGGCGTGTGTCTCTGACTTTACCGGGTGTGTCCTAGGAGTAGAATCTGACTTGTTGTGGGGCAGCTGCACCCCTGGCTGAGGTGAGTCCTGGAGCCTTGTCACTCTCTGCAGAGAAAAGCCATTTAGATTCTGTTTTTTCCCTCAAAGGATGAGCTCTGTGGCCCAGACCCTTCCCTGTCAGAGGAGCTGACCTCCATCCTCAATGAGCTCACTCAGCTGAGCAAGAGTGAACACTGCAAAGTGGCCCTCAGAGCCAGACAGGTAGGGTCTCAAAGTGATGTGGTACCCCAGTGTGTGGCCCCCTCACCCACCAGCTTCCCTCACATCAGCCGTCTGGCCCCTTACCCTGTAGGTCCTGATCGCCTCCCACCTCCCCTCCTATGAGCTGAGGCACAACCAGGTGGAGTCCATCTTCCTGTCTGCCATTGACATGTATGGCCACCAGTTCTGCCCAGAAAACCTCAAGGTGAGGCCTCTGCTTCCTTTCGGTGTCCCCAGAGCACTTATTGGGGCCCATGTGGGTCTTGGGGGCTGGGAGCTCCTCTTGCCCTCAAAGTGCTGCCAGTCTGGTGGTTCTGAACCCTGTGGCCAGGGCTGTGGGGTGGTAGGGAGGCTCTGGGAAAGGTGGTGTTGGAGCTCTGTCCTCCAGGAGGCGCAGGGCTTGTCTGGCAGCTGTAGTGTTAAAAGTTCGGGTATGATGAAGCGTGTTTGGAAGCCTCAGGTCCTACTGTGGCCAAGCTCTCCCATGGACAAGTCTGATCTTCCCAGCCCCAGCCCTGCCCCTCATGACTCTAGTTCATTTATCAGGGTGCAGGCAACCTTAGCATCTGAACCTGAGAGCTTCTTCTGCGTGCTGTCATCCCCAGGTGTCACTGTCCGATCTCAGGAGGAATCCTGTGTGCTGGCAACACTGGCTGCAGTTAGTGCCAGCAACATACTCAGCTTCTGCCCCTATCCCCACCCCAGCTGCTAGTTAAAACTTATCCACATTTGCTTTTTCTTTTTTCCATTTCCTATAGAAATTAATACTTTCAGAAACCACCATCTTTGATGTGCTGCCCACTTTCTTCTACCATGCTAACAAGATCGTACGCATGGCATCGCTGGAGGTAAGGAGCACAGGCGCAGGGAGCACCTGCAGAGCTGAGCATGCATGGTGAAGCATTCACTGCCTGACCACCGCGTCCCTGACCCCAGGCCACAGGCCTTGCGAACATGACCTTACCATTCTCCCTGCAAGATAGGAAATGTTACTGTGCCCATCTTACAGAGGAAGGAATTGAGGCTGAGAGAGGCAAGGAAAGACAGAAGCAGGATTCACACTATTTCTGTCTTGTTGCAAAGTCCATGCTGGTGGCCGTTGCTGTGTCCTGTGTCATTGCAGCCTCCCGCAGGCAGAGCACAGCTGAATGCTAACCCTGGAGCTGAGTCTGAGGCGCCTCGTCCAGGCTTTCCCACTCGTGTTCATTAAACGCCTCTGAAAGACTTCCTACCTGGAGCTATGAGAGACAGAGGAGCTTAGGCGACAACTTAAGGTGGCCGCGCATGAGAAGGATGTGTCCAGTCATAAAACCCACGTTGCAGTCAGATGGGCTTGCTCCTGCTCTGTTCTCCCTGAATTCAGTGGCCGTTAAGTGTTTGGTTAGTTTCAGGAATTCTGCGTTGTTAACCTGCTCTCGTAGGAAGTAGAGGTGATGTTGTATGTTCTCAGCGTGGCTGAGGGTGGGTTTCCCTCAACCTCTGATCCTCTGAGCTCTGTGTCTTTGTCCCCTGTGGTCCCACTCTCTACCCTCCATCTTTTAGACCCTGTGAATCACCCACCCTGAAGTCGAAAGTGCCAGCTGGGTCTTCATGAAGACCATTTGGGCCTGTGAGGATGTGACAGCCACAGGGCTTACAGCTTTTTGTTTTGTTTTGAAAGAATCCTTCTCAAGCCCCCCTCTTGGTTTCCAACAGTGAGACCCAGGACACCTTATCATTAGTGACTTCTTAAAGTGTGAAATCTAACCAGGCATGGTGGCACACACCTGTAATCCCAGCGCTCAAGGGAGCTGAGGTAGGAGGACCACAAGTTCAAGCCCAGCCTGGGCAACTTAAGGAGACCCTATCTCAATATTTTTAAAAACATTTAAATATTTAAAAAAGAGCTGGGGATATATTTCAGTGCATAGGCCCTTGGTTCAACCACCAGTACTGCAAAAACAAAACAAAACAAGTGTGAAATCCTATTTATGTCTATTAGAGATTTTTCTAGGCTGCTTTTATACATTACATCATTTTGTCCAGTACATTTACTGAGTGTAATTCAACCTTCTCTCTATGACCCAGGAACATTGCAAACACAAGATCTAGTTCAGCCTCTTGAGGTGATAGGATTTTATCCCTGCCCTCAATGTGCCAGGGGTCCCCAGGAGCATTCCCAGGTTCAGTGATTTGCTTGAACACACAGGAATCAAGATATAGTTGTCCTCAAAGCTGTGATTTAGGATGCAGGGCACAGTTAGCAAAGGGTGCATGAGGTGATGGGATGGACACCAGGCACAAGCTCCCAAGGGTCCTCTCCTGGTAGAGACACAGAGTTGAACCCTCCAGCAATGAGTTGCAACAGTGCATGTGAAGTGCAGTTTACTGGGGAAGCTTATGGGACTTGGTGCTTTTTTCTTTCTTTTTTCTTTTACTCTTTCTTCCCTTTCTCTCTTTCTCTTCCTTCCTTCCTTCCTTCCTTCCTTCCTTCCTTCCTTCCTTCCTTTCTTTCTTTCTTTCTTTCTTTTTCTTTCTCCTTCCTTCCTTCCCTCCTTCCTCCCTCCCTCCCTCCCTCTTTCTTTCTGTCTCCCTTTCTTCCTTCCTTTCTCTCTCTCTCTCTCTCTCTCTCTCCCTCTTTCTTTTTGAGACAGGTTCTTGCTAACTTGTTACATTGCCCAGCCTGGTCTCAAATTCATGATCTCCCAGCCTCAGCCTCCAAGAATGCTGAGATTACAGGCATGCACCTCCACACCTGTTTGGTGCCCAGGGTTTTGGGGCACGGGACTGGTCTTAGAGTTACCCTCTGCTACTAAACTCTGAGAAAGAAAGCAGATGTTCAGTGGGAACCATGTTATTCACACCTTTCTTATCAGAGAAGGCTGGGAATCCTCCCCAAGGTTCCCTGATGCTGGCAAGGGCCACCCTGGAAAGTCTTTAAAAAGCAGCTATTAGGCCTGCTAGGCTAACTCTTGCCACACAGTCCCTGTATTCTCTGTTCACTTGAAAAACTTGTGTTCACACTCTAAAACGTCATCATCCAGTGTGGCAGCCACTGGCCTCATAGGGGTAGTCAACACTTCAAATGCAACTTGTCTGCATTGAGCTGGGCTGGATTCCAAAGAGGGAGCATGGGGGAAGAAAGTAAGATACCTACATAATTTCTTATATCAGTCACATGTTGAAATGATATTTGGGGAGAAATAAAATACATTGTTACGGTTATTTTTACCTGTTACTTTTTTTTTCTATTTCCTTTTTGGCTACTAGAAAATTTAAATTATGTATGTGGCTTGTGTCGTATTTCTGTTGGTCAGAGCTGCTCCAGAGCAAGGGTTGGCAGACTATAGCCTATAGGCCACCTGGGACACACTGCTTGTTTTTGTAAATAAAGTTTTATTGAAGTAAAGCCATATCCATGCATTTACATAATTTTCAGGCTGCTTTCATGCTACTACAGCAGAAACTAATAGTTGCAACTGAGATGATACATCCCACAAAGCCAAAAATATTTGCTATCTAGTACTTCACAGGAAGTTTGTCAAGCCTTGTGAAAATGTTTTTCAGGGCTTTCAGAGATTGTGTAGAGATCATGTCTGGCATCCCTTCAGCCTGAGTTTTCTTGGGACTGTAGGACACCCTGATGCCCTCTGAATGCCCACTTGCTGTTTCTACTCTATCAGGTTTATGTGCGGAGGGGCTACATCGCCTATGAGCTAAACAGCCTGCAGCACCGGGAGCTCCCAGATGGCACCTGCGTAGTAGAGTTCCAGTTCATGTTGCCCTCTTCCCATCCAAACCGGTATGTAATGGTTACCCACCTGGTTTCTTTGCTCATAGTAGTCTTATCTCTGGAGAGACCCAACAAGGGCATCTGGGAGTGCTGCTGGGGAGGCATCAGAGAAATCCTTTCCCCATAGCAGCATGTTGTCATCTATAAAGTAGAGAAAATCCATGCCCACCTCCTATACCTCCACTGTCTAGTATGGTAGCTCAATGCCATGTGTGCCTCTTCAAATTAAAATAAATGAGGCAAGTGTGGTGGCACACGCCTATAAACCTAGCATAGGGGCGGCTGAGGCAGGAGGATCACAAGTCCTACCCCAGCCTGAGCAACTTAGCAATTTAACAAGACTGTGCCTCAAAAATAAAAAAGAAAAACAAAAAAAAAAAAAAAAAAAAAAAAAGGGCTGGGGATATAGCTCAATGTGAAGACCCCAAGTTCATTCCCAAGTGCTGCAAATTAAATAAATTAATTAATGAAAAAAAATGAAAAGAAATAAGAAATTTAGCCTCTCAGATGTAACTACATTTAAAATGTTCAGTAGCCACATGGGGCTCACAGCTATCATATTGGACAGTGAAGTTCTAGAACATTCCACCATCGTAGAAAGTTCTAGTGGACAGTGGTGACCTAGATCATTGTGAAGAGTAAATGAGATAAGGCACATAAAGCATTTAGGACATTAGCACGGGTATCAGCACTTTGTGATGATCACGCCTAATACTGCTATTACTACTGTGTGATGGCCTGCCGGTGGCCAGGAACTGCTGAATGCTTCCATATTCCTGTTGCAGTCAGCTCTGGCTGTTGACCAAAAGTATGTTCTCATCTCCATTTTACAGATGAGGGCCTTGGGACCTTCACTAAACAAAGGCTGAGCTGCTCATTCATGGGAAGAAGGGGTGGAAGCCCATGTACTGATCTTGCTTGAATTCTTCCCATGGTACTTGAGTCGAGGGTGCTTGGGAGCCAGGGACAGGAGCATAGGTGTCAGTCTGCCAGTGTCCCATGGAGTCTGTGCTCCAAAAGCTGGAGCTCAGTGAGCTCCCTTGTGCTCTCACCTGAGGTCGTCATTGCATCTGCAGCGGTAACTCACAGTCTCTTTTTTAACCCATTTTATTTTAGGACCCAGTGCCCCCTTCTGGTCAGGTGGAGAGTGATACCTTCCATAAAGTAATTATGTCTCCCTGGGATCCAAAGGGTTCCCCTTCACTCTTTATGGGTTCTCTGGTTCCTCTGTTTCCATTTCTTGTGGGGTTTCCCAAAGACCTTGCTTGTGGCTACAATGGTGTCAGATCATGATCTGGTGATTCAGCGGATCAGATCTTGTATCTTTACAGGCTGCAGGATTCATGCTCTCCTGAAGCAGGGACTTTCATGGCCTCTTGAGATTTTAAAAAATAAGTTCCTCTTCCCATTGATTTTTGGAAGAAAGGGGTTATGGGTGCAGAAAAGAGGGACTTCCCTGTGAGGCACTTCCTTCTGTATTCACTGTTTATTTTTACCATTCTTATTTCTTGAGAAGTGATTGTGATGTGTTGCCCAGTTGTGAGAAAAGTCTCACACTGCCTCTAGCCTGGGTTCATTTGGGGGTTAGTGGGAGATGTGGTATAGACATTTTGAAATTGTGTGCCCCTAAGGAGGAGTTCTTTTCTCTGCTAGGAAGGAAGGGTGGTGCTCCCAAGGGTTCTGCATCATATAATGCATTTTAGGAAGGATCTACATTATACTCAAGTTATTGCTGGTGAGCCCAAGATGGAAAATAGGGTCCTGTTTGAGTCCAGAGATATACTGAGGTCCCTGGAGGGATCCCTGACCGAGGTCGAAGGTCCTCATTGTTGATGTGGGCTGAGTCCTGGCTTGTGGCTGACCAAGCACAGACCTTTGAGGCCTCTGGGAAGGAACATGAGGAGTGCAGAACCCCACCCAGGAGGGCCTGGCCTCCCCTACCACCAGTGTCTGTAGAGCCAGGTATATGGTCAACTGGGTCACTGAGACCCTCAGAGAGGCCAGAGGAGAGCTTGGCAGGGCTTCTTGCAGCCTGCACCATGGATTTGGGTGCCCACTTGCTCTAGGCTCCCAAGGCGTTCTGAGCAGCGTGGGAGGGAGCTGTGTGCATGGCTGGAGGGGCTATAGTTCTAGTCCACCCATTGTTGTCCTGAAGGACAGTGGCCATCAAGCCCAGGTGTGTGTGTGTGTGTGTTTTCCAGCAGAAGCAGAAAATCTGGATTGTTTTTTAAAAAAATCTGAAATCCCTCGACTTTTCAATGTGAGTAGCTAACTCATGTGCTAAGAGTGCTGTATGAAACAAAGTCAGTCTGAATTCAACAGCACTGAATGTGGCTCTGTAACCTCTGGATTCAGTTATATGGAGAAGGGGACCTGGGTTGTGATTCCAGAGTTGCTGAACAGGAACACATGCACCTGTGTTGTGGGTCCCAAGGAGCACCCGGGTTTGATGATTTGCTGACAAGACTCCCTGTACTCAGTGTATAGTGATGTGGATGGCTCTGGTGTATTACAGCGCAAGGATCCAAAGCAGAATTAGCAAAAGAAAGGACCCATGGGTGAAGTCGAGGGGAGAGCAGGCACAAGCTCTGAGTCGCCTCCCAGGGGATTGACACAGGACACATGAGTTCCCCAAGCAATGTGTGTGACAGCACATGTCAGTGTTGGTTGCTGGCATGTTAGGGACCAGCACCCGGGCTTTTTATTGGCAGCTGGTCATGTAGGCATCTCTGCCTGGCCCCAAGATGCCAGGCACCCAGGGAAAGTAGGTGCTCAGCATAAGTCATGCTGTTTGCATAGACAGCTCAGGCGTAGCAAACCACCCTTACATTTAGGGAAGAGTGGGACCCTTCCCCAAATTCAGGTTCTTGGATGCCAACCAAGGGCCAACCTTGCAAGCAGGTCTCCTTCCTACAAAGAGAAGCTCAGGCCTCTGTGTTGACGCTTTTCTGCACGCCATCAGATCACCCCTCCTCCATCTGATTCCGGGTCTTGGTTCCAAAATCCTCAGGTGGTCTGTTTGAGTTACTCCTGGTGAGCCTCCAGGCCTGGGATCAGTGGGCATCTTGACTTGAATAGGCAGCTGATTTTACACCCAGAGGGGTTTGGTGAAGGGTGAGCCAAAGGCCTGGACTGTCCACAGAGCCGAGCCTACCCCCTCTCCAGCTGCCCAGGGCTGGGGCTCTTCAGGGAAATTTGATGCAGGGAATGTTCGTTCTGTGTGGCTCTGTTTACTACTTTGGAGCTTCCCGGGGGGATGGGTTGGACCTGGATTTGAGTGTACACACCATTCATTCATTTGTCCATTCATTCACTTATTGGGCTCCTACTATACACCAGGCCTTGAGGAATCAGATGAGACTCTTGACCCCTGACCCCAGCCCAATCTCCCCCACCAGCCCCCAGTTTTAGCCTCACATTGGAAGACTGGTCTGGCTCCCTGAAGTGTCCAGCTGTTTCCTGAAGCAGCAGCTCCTAGAGCTGAGGCTGCAGGCAGCTGCCTCATCCTCCCCTTGCTGTCACCCTGCAGGATGACAGTGCCCATCAGTGTCACCAACCCTGACCTGCTGAGGCACAGCACGGAGCTCTTCATGGACAGTGGCTTCTCCCCACTGTGCCAGCGGATGGGGGCCATGGTCGCCTTCAGGAGATTCGAGGATTTCACCAGGTACAGTGTGGCCAGGTCTCTCAAACACCCCAAATAGGGGGCCTGGGCAGGCTTCCCCTGACCTCACCCATTCATTGACACATTGGGCAGTGAGTTCAAAATAACAACTGAAGCTGGGTGCTGTGGTGGAGGCCTGTAATCCCAGCTACTTAGGAGGCTGAGGAAGGAGGATCACAAGTTCTAACCCAGGCTGGGCAACTGAGAGAGACCCTGAATCAAAATTTAAAAGAAGGGGTAGGGGAGCACAGTGCTCCCTGTATTCAATCCCCAGCACTGCAAAATAAATAAAAATACATTAGTTAATTTTTAAAAATAGAGGGCCGGTGAGATGGCTCAGCGGCTTAAGCGCCTGCCCGGCAAGCGCGAGGGCCCGAGTTCGACTCCCGGAACCCACATACGAAAAAGGGCCGGTGATATCGCTCAGTGGCTCGGGCGCCTACTGGCGCGCGAGGTCCTGAGGTCGACCCCCCGGTACCCACAAAAAAAAAAAAATAGAGTCATAGGAGAGTGATGGGGAACTGAGTGCTCAGTGGATACTGAGTTACACAGTACCACTAATATACTGTATGTTTCAAAAAGGTGGAAGAAAGGATTTTGAAAGTTTCACCATAAAGAAATGATAAATGGAGAGATAGATGTGTTTAACTTGATTTAAACATTATACACTATATCCACATATTGAAACATTACCCTCTTATTATGTATAATTGTTATATTTTTCTGTATCAGTTAAGAATAAATTGAAAGAAGTAACAGAATCACGATAGCGTTATAGCCAAGCATGTGAGGCCTTGTGTCAGCTTACCCATGTCTGAAGCCTGGCTCTCCACTTCTTAACTGTGAGACTAAGCAAATTATTTAACCTCTTTTAACTCTTCTCATCTGTGAAAAGGGCTTAATAGAAGGACCTACTTTATAGAGGAGTCACAAAAATTAAATGAGAGCAGATATGTGGAATAACATATTTAAGGTATAATTCCTATGTAAATGATATGCTTAGTAAATGTCAGGTGCTAGTACTATCACTGCCTTTTTTTCTGCTTGTTACTGTGTGGGATGCATTGTGCTTGAATTTTCCTGTTGACTTTCCACACAGCCTGGTGAGGTGTACGGATCATTCTCGTTAACCTCACAGGATTCCTGTGAGGGGAGGTCTTTTGGGTCTCCCAGCCAGTAAAAGCGGGAGCCAAGAGTTGACTTGCTACCCAGCTGATGACCTAGTGTTGAAATTCTTTCTTGGACCCCTGATCTCAGGCCCTATTGATTCATTCTTCACCTTTGGGAACAAGGCCATTGAGGTGTTGTGGACTAAGTCGAGGAGCCACAAGAGTCCTGCATGGAGTCTGATGAAATTGCAGTCTTGGCTAGGAAAGAAGGAGTGCCTGGAAGCTCCCATATGCCTGCCTTGAAAGCTTGACTGATATCCCCATGAGATAGTGGTCCCTTAGCCTTCTTCTATGTCCATGCCCCCAGGAACTTTGATGAAGTCATCTCCTGCTTTGCCAATGTGCCGCAAGACATCCCAGTCTTCAGCAAGGCCCGTACCACCCTGTACTCTGAGGACCACTCCAAGGTAAGCATCTGAGCCCAGGAGCAACCCAAAGGAGGGGACCCAGCCCTTCTACCCCCAGCCTTCATTTTTCTCTCACAGAGCCTCCGAGAGGAGCCCATCCACATCCTGAATGTGGCCATCCAGTGTGCAGACCACCTGGAGGATGAGGCGTTGGTGCCAGTTTTCCGGACTTTTGTACAATCCAAGGTACTTGGTGTGCCTCTGGCACTGGAGGGAGCTGATTGTCTTATTCTGTTTTGTGTGGCTGTAACAAAATACCTGAGGCTGAGTGCTTTTATAAAGTGAAGAGCTTTACTTAGCTCACAGTTCTGGAGGCTACACTGGGCAACCACGTCTGGTAAGAGGCTCTGCTGTGTCACAGTATGGCAGGTGGCATCACGTAGTGGGAGTGCATGTGAGAAATGACATGGGAGAGGAAGCCAGACAGCTGGGAGGGGCCAGGCCCACTATTTTGTACAACTCACTTTCATGGGAACAAACCTAGTCCTGTGAGAACTATGTCAGTCCCTTCTGAGGGCAATGCCCCACGATCTAATTCCTTCCCTTAAATGCCCTGCTGCCTCAGTACTGTTACACTGGGGCATTCCACTTCATTGTGAGTTTTGGTGGCAACAAACCAGGTTCTAACCACGTCATGGGTAGGGGAGAGGACTCTGGAGAAGGAGGAGGGGCTGGTCTTGGTGAGTTCGTGAGCCTCGCTGGGGTGCCTGTCCTGCTGAGTGCTTCCGAGCCACAAACCTGGCATCCCCAACTAGTTCTGCCCACATCCTAGGGCAGAGGTGGCTGAACATAGCAGAGCCTTGGCTTCTTCACTGGTAACACAGGGACAGCCTTTTCCTCTCTCAGGACATTGTAGTAATTAAGCAATCAAGTATATATATACTTAGCCTGTCTGGGGCACAGAGGATATGCTTAATAAGTAGGTTGGGGTTCTAGGGGGAAGCTTTTTGTTGGAACATCACAGAAACTTGCAGTTTTAAGATGGCCACTTACATTGACCACCGAGTGTGCAAATAACTACAGGTTGCTTTTGCAAGCATGTGGTGGCCATCCTCACATGCTCTCCTGCTGCAGTGCGGACAGCTATCACATTGCTCAGGGGCCACAGCCGCAGATGATGTGGTGCAGCGTGAGGAGCTGAGACAGTCCAAGGGCACTGGCTGCACAGGTGTGATTTCATCACCTGTGTGACAAGGGCAGGTTACTTTCCCTCTCTGACCCTTAGTTTCTCCATCTGTAAAATGGGATGCTGAGATTCTTAGCTCATAAAGAAAGCAAATCTGCCAGGTGTGCTGTCTGCCTGTTTATTCTTGACCTTCCTGATTTTGTCTCAGTGGAGAATTTTCAATTGCAGCTTTTTAGCCTGCATATTGGTATATGTGCCTTATTCTCCATATTAACTTGGTGGAAGGGATACTCTTACCTCTGTCTGACTTGACGCCCTTCAGAAGACCCAGCTTGGTGCTTGGGGGGCAGGCATTGCTGGGAGAATGAATGATGCTGAGTTGGGTTAAGGCTGTGGATGTTTGACCGTATATATAGTAGAGACCTAGGAGGGAAAGGGAAAACTTTTTTTTTAGTACTGAGGATCAAACCCAGGGGCGCCCTACAACTGGGCTATACCCATTTCATTTTAATGGCTACATTTAGCCTTTTACTTTATTAATCATGTTTATTACAGAATTAGCATTGCATGTTAATGATATTAATCATTACTTAATGATGTTCACTGCAGAAAGTGCTCAAGGTACAAATCTGAAAAGTAGGTTTTCAAACAAAACCATAACCCCATCCTCTGAGGCAGCCTGAAAATATTGGCACATTTCCATGCAGCCTGTCTCTTCTTATCCGAGCCAACATCATCACTGGGTTTTTAGTTGTCATCCCACTGCATAGGTACAGGGACATTTGAGCTGCCTATGGGTTTATCTGCCTCCTGACCAAGTCAAAGGGAACACACAATACTCGGGGGTTCTTACCCAGAGACGGTGGGGAGAGGTGTCAGATCACCTCCTGAAAGTGTGGCCTGTGAGCAGTTCTGCAGTGTGGGCAATCATGTTATGGAGTACTATGTGGCTATGAAAAGGAATGAAATAGTTTCTAAATACTGGCCTGGAGGGGTAGTTGTTAGATGTAAGAGATTAAATATATGTGTGTGTGACTATATACTTTATATGTACACATTACGTATACAAGAGAGGAGAATGAGAAGGAAAAACTGTTTTATGTGCTGTATTTCTATATTATTTAGGAACTCTTACATCAAGCATATATGAATGTGCACATTTGCACACACACAACTCATGTACACACGTTCACATGCACGGTCACTCACATGCACACATAGACACACGCTTAGTTGAGAACCAATAATCAGACTAATTTCTTTTTCTTTTTCTTTTTTTTTGTGGGTACCGGGGGTCAACCTCAGGACTTCGCGCGTCAGCAGGCGCCCGTGCTGCTGAGCGATATCACCGGCTCTTTTTTCGTATGTGGGTTCCGGGAGTCGAACTCAGGCCCTTGCGCTTGCCAGGCAGGCGCTTATGCCGCTGAGCCATCTCACCAGCCCAATCAGACTAATTTCTATATTAGAATCTTCATTCTGCAGTTTTCCAATCTACATCCCACTACAGTATTCTTTTGTTTGTGTGTATTTGTCTTTTTGAAACAGACCAAGATTGTTCATTTCCCCTAATAATTTTTCCTCATCATATTGACTAATCAATAACCTGTTTTCTTGTCTTTCCCAGTAAACCCTTATATAATACCACTGTAGTATTTATTTCATTTAGGGAGCAACTGAGAACAGTTTTATGCTTTTTTTTTTTTTTAACGCGGGTACCAGGAGTTGAACTCAGGACCTCGCGCTTGCCAGGCATGTGCTTATGCCACTGAGCTATCTCACCAGTCCCAGTTTTATGCTTTTTTTTTACGTACTGGGGATGGAACCCAGGGACTTGTGCATGACTTCCATGACTTCCCCAGCTCAGTTTCATTCTTTTCTTGCATAATTTTTATTGAAGTCTAAAGGGAGTGTCTGAATCACTCATGTATACAGCTTGACGGGTTTTCACAGTGAACAGACGAGTGTAATCAGCATTCAGACCAGAAATGGAGACTCCCACCCTCCACCGAAGCTGCTGGTACCTCCTTCCCTCACCGCCCCCGGAGACCCCTGACCATATCTGTTCTTCCATCTTATACAAAAAGAGAATCAGAGTTTGCATTCTTTAGTGTTGAACATTTTGCTCAAATTGTGTCCCCCCCACCCGGCTTTTTTGAGGTATAATTAATGAATACAAACTCTTACAGTGTACATGATGTTTCGCTTGTCTTTTAGAGGGGATGGTGGAGATTAAACTCAGCGCATTCACAATGGACTGCGTCTTGGCCCTTTTACTAGTACTATTATTTTTTTTTTTTTAGTTTTGAGACAGAGTCTCACTAAGTCTCTAAGTTGCTCACACTGGGCTTGAACTTGCTATCCTTTTGCTCTCCTCTTGTGTAATAGCTTTACTGAGATATAATTCACATACTGCACAACTCAATAAAAGTGTACAGTTCAGTGCCTTTCAATATGTCTACAGGGTTTCACAGCCATCATTCCAGTCAGTTGTAGAACATTTTCATCACCATTCTCCTGCCAAAAAATCTATACCAAATTCACAGTTTTTTGCTGTCATTCCCTCTCCCACTCTACCTCAGCCTTAGGCAACCACTGGTATCCTTTCTCTCACTCTGGATTTGCTCATTGTGGATGTTTCATACACATGGAATCATTCCCTGCAAGGTCTTTTGTAGCTGACTTCTTCCACATAGCATGTTTGGAGGAACATGTGTCGGTCCACCCTTCATTTTATACATAAGTAATATTCCATTGTGTCTTTGATTTTTAATGCAGAAAAATATCCTTGTGGATTATGGACTCCGAAGAATCACATTTCTGATTGCCCAAGAGGTCAGTCCCGTTCTCAGTTCATCTGTGTGAGTCTTTCCTGTTTTCCAACCCCCTGGGGCATTTCTTTGACACTTATTTTATAGATTGGGATAGAAGTGATCAGTTGCAAGAAAAGGGAACACTTTCAAATGATTCATTCTAGAAGACTAAGTTATCATTAACAATCACAAAATAAGTATAGAAATGTTTCATTGAGTCTTGCTTGATTTAACCATCTTTTGTGTGTATTCCTTTTTACAGAAAGAATTTCCCAAGTTTTTCACATTCAGAGCAAGAGATGAGGTATGACCAAAAGCAATGATACTGTTTTTTCTCCCGTGGCATTTTGGTATTCATGATGTCCCCAGTTCTTAAGGCATGCGCCTTTTCTAGAACATGGTGACTGATATGTAGACTCCAGCTGTCCCCTAGAATCATACTTCCTATGACATCCCATGTTTCCTGCACAGACCTTGAGGATCCTGTCCTTTCTGCCTTCACTGCAGGTTTCCCTCTCACTTGGATAATTTTTGTATTTGCTGGTGTACTCAGTAAGGCAGTTTTACCAGTCCCCCTTTCTTACATTCTTTTAGACCAGTGGTTGGCAAACTAGGACTTGTAGACCAGATGCCCATTTTAGAAATAAAGTTTTATTGGAACACAGCCACACCCATTTGATTATGTGTTGTCTACTGTAGCTTTCCCACTAAAGTAGCAGAAGTAAGTCATTTAATCAAGCCTGTTTGGTTCATCAGCCAAGAATATCTTGTGTCTGGCCCTTCAGGAAAATGTTTGCTGATCCCTGTTGTAGAACAAGTGGGCTCATTCCCAGAACAAATTCAAGACCGCACTCAGTTCAGAATTTATATTTTAATTTACCCAAAGCCTGAATTTTCCAGCCAAGACCAACGTTTTTATAACACGTTCATTTTGTCTTGTTCAGCTGCAACACCGTTAGTCACTTCCTTTTGGGAAGCACGTTCAACTGAGAACCAGGGGTTAGGACATTTGGGAAAGACTATGCTGTGACATGGAGAATAGCCTCATGTCACTGGCAGGTGCTGGGGGCTAGCTGGGCTGACCCAGGAGCTAAGACATGCCCCTAGCACTGCATTCTTGTGATGCCTGTGGCTGTCCTGATATCCTAGCAAAACCCCAAATCTCATGAGCCTGGGGGTTGCTTGCAGTTAGGTGCCACATTCCCAAGCACCATGGATGCTGCAGGCACAGTGCGTGATGCAGGCATGCAGATGCAGAACCAAACTCCACGGGGGTATCTCCGTGTGTCTGTCCTCCCTCTGACTGGCTTGCAGTTTGCAGAGGATCGCATTTACCGTCACTTGGAGCCCGCCCTGGCCTTCCAGCTGGAGCTCAGCCGGATGCGCAACTTTGACCTGACTGCTGTGCCCTGTGCCAATCACAAGATGCACCTTTACCTGGGCGCTGCCAAGGTGAATGAAGGGGTGGAAGTGACAGACCACAGGTTCTTCATCCGTGCCATCATTAGGCACTCAGACCTGATTACAAAGGTAAAATATCCTAGGACACTTTGTTTTTTTACTAATCCCCCATTGATGGGTATTAAACTGATCTCAGATTTTGCTACTTCAGTCAATGAGATGCTTTAATAGGTTTTAATATTGTTTAGCTGTGATGAGGGTAAAGATTAGGAGGCAATTGCCATTGGAAAGCTAATTTGTTAGAGTTCCAAGAAAGGTCTCCATACACCATGGGGGTGCACAGTGAGCACTGGGGTTGGTCAGGAGGCAGAAGAGTGAGGAGAAAAGGTGAGCGGGGAACCCTTACCGTGGCTCGCAGAGGAAGGAATGGCAAGGCAGGGTGAGCAGGGTTGGGCCTCACTAGTTTAAATAGTTGCCGTATCCCTGAGCATAGGGCTGTGCCTAGTTGTCTGGAACCTGGACCTAGGGTAATGAGGGTGGAAACAGTGGCCTGGGGTGGACAGGAGCGAAGGAGGGAATGGAGTGAAGGCACTGGGTTGGTTGTGGGTGACAAGCATACTCCTGGGAGAGTTGTTCACCATGTCTAGGAATAGGTAGCCCTGGGACGGCCAGTCACCGTAGGGGCAGGCACAGCGCAGATGTAACAAATGTCAGAAAACAGAAAATAAAAGGCCTAGTGAATACACCCTGGAGCCCAGGTGGCCCTCCAGCCCTTGAGCAGGGCTCTGCTGTTGTCAGAGGACACACATAGAGGAGGGGAGGGTTTTCCTTTCTGAGGCTGAGTTTCTGCCCAGCCAGAGTAGACCCTGGCCTGAAACGCTGCCTCCTTGCCCTGTGACAGGAAGCCTCCTTCGAGTACCTGCAGAATGAGGGGGAGCGGCTGCTCCTGGAGGCCATGGATGAGCTGGAGGTGGCATTCAACAACACAAGTGTGCGCACAGACTGCAACCACATCTTCCTCAACTTCGTGCCCACCGTCATCATGGACCCCTCCAAGGTTACACCTACTGGGGGCTCTCAATGGGTTCTGGGTTCAGCCTCCTGCAGTTCTTCACACCATACTGCCTTAGAGTATTATCTCCTGGCTCTCAAGATCTGAGTTCCATGATGAATCCATGTGCAGTGGAGGCTTGGCTGCTGTAGGAGGGGAAGGAACCTTCCACCACGCAGTTTTACAGCTGTGTTTTAGCTGTACCAGTGTGGGCTTGCCACACTGTAAGGGCAACACTCTTGCCCAGAATGTCTTGCAAAGCAGAGTTTTGTCTTCTCCCTGGTTCCAGGTGCTGCTGGAGACTGCGTGTGAGTCAGGGAGGGGAGGAGAACCTCAGATCTGGCTGAACTTTTTGTTGGCCACTTCTGCAGGAGCAGGCAGGTGTCTGTGGTGGTGATTTTGGGGTGAGAGTAGCCAGAGTATACCAGTTTGGCTCCATGGGGTACAGAGGGTCCAGCTCGCTTCACTACTCCACATAGTTCCAGGAGAAAGTCATGACCAGGCTTGAGAGGCGTAGCAAGATGGGTAACGTAGGAGCACTGGCTCTGCCACTTGTCAGCCTTAGTCTCTTTATCTGTCAACGAGAGATAAAAAATACCTGCCAGAGGCAGGGGAACGTATCTCAGTGGAAGAGCACTTTCCTAGAATGTGTGAGACCTGGGGTTCAATCCCCAGAACTGCAAAGAAAGAAAAGCCCACCTTGCTCCATAATTAAGAGGTTGAAATGCGATAATGGATTACAAATACCTTGCAAGATGGGTTTGATCATCATTAGCTGTTACTCTGTGTTGGATGCAAGATGCCAGCCATTTTGCACTGAATATAGCTCACCACACCCTTGTTATCAGCGCTATTGCCCATGTGTTTGTGCAGTGGGCTCTGAAACTGGAATTGCTGTGTTTGGGGACAGATCGAGGAGTCTGTGCGCTCCATGGTTATGCGCTACGGTAGCCGGTTGTGGAAACTCCGCGTGCTGCAGGCCGAGGTCAAGATCAATATACGGCCAACCACCACAGACAGTGCTGTGCCCATCCGCCTGTTCATCACGAATGAGTCGGGCTACTACCTGGATATCAGCCTCTACAAAGAAGTGACTGACCACAGATGTGGAAACGTAAGGCAGAGTTGGGCCTCAGAGGTCTAAGTTAGAGCAGGGTAGCAAGATGTAGATTAAATGAACCCTCAGTGCCCAACTTGCGTTGCCCGGGTGGATTGTGGCAGCTCTGAGAGCTCTCTGAATAAATAGCTCCAGGTTGTGATGAACTTCTAGCCTCTGAGTTCTGGTTGTTCATCCTGTAGAGTTTAATTCATCCTGCAGCCACATCTGAATTGAGACATGGAGTACTGTGGGGGATTATGATGTAACCCTCAGACTGGGAAGCAGGGAAGCAGGTATTTTCCCCAGCCACATTTGTAAAGTGAATCAAGCCTTCTTTTTATTGCCATTACTTTTATATGTATGTGTAAATACATGTGTGTGTATATATGTGTACACATGCATATATACGCAACACATTTTTATTTGAAACAATTAGACTCAAGACACTTAAAAAAAAAAGTACCTAACAAAAATAGGGCAGAGTTCTAATGTGCACGTCACCCAATTTTTCCAGTGATGCATTTTGCTGGACCATGATATAGTACCCAAACAGGAGGCTGGCATTGGTACAGTTTCGTTAACTCAAATGCAGACCTTATCCAGCATTCCAGTGTTTCTGCACACACTTTGGGGTTACTGTTACAGTGTTACTGTGTTACTGTGATCATGATATTATCGGAATTCCGTCTCCACATTTCCCACTGCCCTTCTTGTTCTGGTTGCCTGTGGTGGTGGAAAGGAGAACGTCAGGTGTCCTAGGCATTTAGTTTGTCAGAGGATGCACCAAGCCAGTGTGTTTTCACTGGGGAGAAGTGTGACTCTCTGGGATCTTCCTATTTTTCTTTCCTTCTGCTCCAGATCATGTTTCACTCCTTCGGTGACAAGCAAGGAAGCCTGCATGGGATGCTGATCAATACGCCCTATGTCACCAAGGATCTGCTTCAGGCTAAGCGATTTCAGGCACAGTCCCTGGGCACCACCTATGTGTATGACTTCCCGGAGATGTTCAGGCAGGCAAGTCCCTCGGCCCAGACGCGGCACCACCCCTGGGTCCTCTCACCCAACTCCCCCAGAACCAAACCCTCTTGTCTCTAGTCATGCTTCTGAGACACTGTCTAAAAAGAGCTACATGAAGAGGATGAAATTAATATTGGGAATGACTTTTTAGTATTTTTGCCCAAAATAAACCTAATTTTATCCTAACGATAGAAGTAGTATGATATAGAGATTTTGGAAAATAAAGAAGAAGGGAAAAATAAGAAAGTAACTCATAGGTGAGATGGCTCAGAGGCGTTACCGCCTGGCTGGCAAGCGCGAGGGCCCGAGTTCAACTCCCGGATCCCACATATGAGAAAAGGGCCAGTGATATCGCTCAGCAGCACGGGCGCCTGCTGGTGCACGAGGTCCTGAGGTCAACCCCCGGTACCCACAAAAAAAAAGAAAGAAAGAAAGTAACTCATAGTTCCATGTCCTGTGACAAGTTAATTAATAGTTCGATGTTTCCTTTTGGTCTTTTTAATGATCATTTATTAACTGCTACTTACCAGGCCCCATTTGAAGGCTAGAGAGACCATGAGAAAGAGGACAGGCCACTGCCTTTGAAGAGTTTCTAGTTTACTCTTAGAAAGTGTTTGGGAGGCCAGGCATAGTGCCGTGCACCTGCAGTCCCAGCTATTAGAGAGGCTGAGGAGGGAGAATCACTGGAGTGTAAGAGTTCAGGGCCGGTCTGGACAACACAGTGAGATCCCCATTTCAAAAAAAAAGGAAATAATGGTTTGTTGTATTTTTCTCTGATTATTAAAATACCCATTGGAAAATTCAGAAAAGTAGGAATAAGGAAATAAAATTGTACCCATATGTGATCTACTTATGATTGATTGATGCTTACAATAATACTCTAGTGTGTTTCTTTCAAGTATTTTTTCCGCACCTTTATTTTTTAAGTAGAAGGGTCTTTAAAGGAGACTGAACACACCGACAGCGGTGATGTAGATGTGTCTTCACATCCCCTCTGTTCCTCTGTAAATGGACATCTTGAATCTCAGGTCAGGACACTGTAGGCAGGGGGTGTCCACTTATGCCTGTACCTCAGGCAGAGGAGGTGAAAATAGAAGGCAAAGCCACTCTTTACGGTCACTCAGACTTGATCCTGAATCCTAGCTATGTCATTTGCTTCCTGTTGTCCCTGGGCAGGTTTCTTTACCTCTATGGGCCTCAGTTTCCTCCTCTGTAAAATGAAGACATAGACAACCTATGTCACAAGATTGTTGGAGAAATATACGTATATATAAGGTATTCACTAGGTGGATAATCAATGGAAACTTTTGTGATTAGAATGTCATTGTCTATATTCTTTTGCCTCTGACTTCAGAGGTCATAAATGAAGGAGGTGACTAAATCAGGAGTGAATCCATCCTGTCATTTAGCTAAAGTAACAGAGAATGCTGTGTGTGTTCAATGCATTTGAACTTGGATGAGAGGCAAACTTAGATTTTTTTTTTTTTTTGATGGGTACCGGGGGTCGACCTCAGGACCTCGCGCGCCAGCAGGCGCCCGTGCCGCTGAGCGATATCACCGGCCCTTTTCTCATATGTGGGTTCCGGGAGTCAAACTCGGGCCCTCGCGCTTGCCAGGCAGGCGCTTATGCCGCTGAGCCATCTCACTGGCCCCAAACTTAGATTTAGTGGAACATCTCCAAGGAAAATATATCTCATCAAAACTAACTCAAGAAGAAATAGAAAATCTGATTGGAATATATTATAAGCATTAAATAAATTAATAGTTTAAAAAAATCTATCCACTAAAATTGGGCCTGGGTGGTTTTAAAACAATTTCCGTTCAGTCTTTAAGAAACACATTTGTAATCTCAGCCACTCAAGAGGGTGAGGCTTAAAGGAAAGCAAGCTCGAGGCCACCTGGGCAACTTAGCAAAACTCTATCTCCAAATAAATAGAAGGGGCTGGGTAGCTGGGCATGTGGCCTCATGCTAGAGGGCTTGCCTAGCATGTATGAGACTGTGGGTTCAATCCCAGTACCACAGAATAGATAAACATTAAATAAAAATTTAAAGTACTTAAAAGAGCAGGGGAAATAGTTTAATGCTCCCTGGGTTCATTCCGTAGTACTGGGAAAAGGGAGGGAGGAAGAAAGGGTTGCTTGATTTTCTTTGTATATAAATTATTCTTAGAGTAGAAAAAAATGAATGCTTCTTAACTCATTTTATCAAGTTATTACCGTAATATTATTCCCTGATAAAGACTTTAAGAAAAGAGAAATTTGCTGTTTCACTTATGAACACAGGCACAAAAATAATAAAATGTTAGCAAATAACATTTATTAATGATTTTTTAAAAGTTTAGGCCAGTAGGGCTTATCACATGACTTCTTACATGATTTGATGTTAGGAAGTTTATTCATGTAATTTACCTTATTAGATTAGGAGAAAGTTTCTCAATAGGTAAAAAAAGTATTTGACCAAGCAGCAGCTATTCATAACAAAAACTTTTAATAAAGTAGGGATAGAAAGAAATTTAAGTGTCTTGATAAAATATATCAATCTAAAATTAACAACATTTAATGATGAAATATTAGAAGTATTCTTTAAAGAAAAATTTAAGATAGAAATATCCATTATCACTTCTGTTCCACATTCCTTACTCAAGTTCCTGGCCGATACAATAACAAGATAGGAAAGAAAAATTATAAACACTGGAAAGAAAAAAAGAAAAATGGTGTGTATTACAGAAGATATGTAAGAAATCCAAGAGAATCCATAGTACCAATTAGAGATGCAGCAAGGTTGCTAGACACCAAATTAATATACAAAAACATCAATTGCATTCCCATATACCATCAGTAATTATACAATTTACTTGGGAAAAATATCATTCACAACATCAAATTGACCTAGGAATAAGTCAAACAAAAAGTACAGAAGAGGAATTTCCTTTATGGAGGAAATTATAAAGCTTTATTGAAATACTTTAAGTGTAAATAAATGGAGAGATGTCCCATGTCCATGGATGATGGGATGTTTCAAATTGTGAAGATGTTATTTCTGTCCAAATTAATAAGTTCTGTATAATTCCAGAGGTGTTTTTTTTTTCTTTCTTGGTGAAACTTGGAAAGCTGATCTTTAAATTTTTACAGAAAAGCAAAAACCTGCAAATAGAACAAAAAATTTTTTTAAAAAGAACAAAATCAGAGGACTCATTGTAGCAGATGTCACAACTTTTTTTTTTTTTTTTTGTGGGTACCGGGGGTCAACCTCAGGACCTCGCACACCAGCAGGCACCTGTGCCGCTGAGCGATATCACCGGCCCCTTTTCGTATGTGGGTTCCGGGAGTCGAACTCAGGACCTCGCGCTTGCCAGGCAGGCGCTTATGCCGCTGAGCCATCTCATGGCTCATAAATCAATTAAAGAAGCAAGACTATAAAAAAATAGGGGCAAGAGTTAAACTCACAAAAAAGAAACTCATGTAGTTAAGAAACATATTAAAAGGCACTAATTTCATTAATATAAGCAAAGTAGGGATCGATACCATGCATAATTTCATACTCAATAGATGAATAAACATTTAAAAATATGAAGGAGCTCCTATGCATTTACTGACCTTGTAAAAGGGTTCAAAAAATTGCGAAGCAATTTCGTAGTATCAAGTTGAAGCTTCACATTCTCCATGACCCAGCAACTCCAGTCTTAGGAGTGTGTGTGCGCACGTGAGTGTGCGTCTGTGTGTGTCCGTATACACATGTATATATATATACATATACATGGTATAGATATATTTCATATATATTTATATTTGGAGAAATTCTCGTGTTCATAAGATAAGACCATAAGAACATTAATTACAGCATTGTTGGTAATACTGTAGAACTAGATACAACCCAAAGAGGGTTATGAATAAATAAATTGTAATGTATTCCCACTGTGGGAAACTGAACAGCAGGGATAGTGAAAGAAACTCGAGCTACATATTATCAGTATTATGAGTCTCTCCAACAAAAATGAAAATAGAAAAAGGTACAGAAGAATATGTTTAATATGATAATATGTAAAGTTTGTTATGCACAGTAATACTATGTGCCTTCAATGTATGCACACATGATGAAATAGAATCAAAAACATGCAGGAATGGCAAACATTAAATTCGGGACAATGTGTTCTTGGGGTTTTTAAGCGGGGAAGGGACAGCTATAACAGGAACTCAACCACATCTTTAAAAAATGTTGAGTAGGGCCAGGCATGGTGATGGGCACCTATGGTCCCAGCCACTTGGGAGGCTGATATCTCTTGAGCCCAAGAGTTTGGGACCAGCCTGGGCAACACAGTGAAACCTTGTCTCCAAAAAAATACTTAAGAAACTATGAAAATACTAAAATTTGACAAAGCCACCAGATGAGTGCCCAGGTGTTTATTATTCTACATGGGTTTTTTTTTTTGTGTGTGTGTGTGCATTTGTTTTGTTGTAGTTTTTGGTATGCTTTAAATGTTTCATGATTTAAAAAGAAAAACTAGGAAATTCACCCTGGGATTATGACAAGTCATCTCCAGGTGGAAAAGACAGTATTTCCCTCTGATGACTTCAGTTTTTCACTCTTTCCTTCTCCATCCCAGGCTCTCTTTAAACTGTGGGGCTCCCCAGACAAGTACCCCAAAGACATCCTGACATACACTGAATTAGTGCTGGACTCTCAGGACCAGCTGGTGGAGATGAACCGACTTCCTGGCGGCAATGAGGTAGGAGCTCGGCTCAGCCTGCTGCAGTGGGGCCACCCTTGTAAGATGCTTCCAGTGAAGGGCTGAACTCTTTTCCCTGGGCCCTCTTCTCCCTGACAGGTGGGCATGGTGGCCTTCAAAATGATGTTCAAGACCCCAGAGTATCCAGAAGGGCGGGACGTGGTCGTCATCAGCAATGACATCACCTTCCGCATTGGATCCTTCGGCCCACGGGAGGACATGGTGTACCTGCGGGCGTCAGAGCTGGCCCGGGCACAGGGCATCCCCAAAATCTACCTGGCAGCCAACAGTGGGGCCCGAATTGGCCTGGCAGATGAACTCAAACCCATGTTCCAGGTGGCCTGGGTGGACCCAGAGGACCCACACAAAGTACGTTGTGGAAGAGGGGTGGTGGTGCCATGCTGCTGAGCTAGTACAGGTTGGAATCCCAAAATCCTAAAGCCCAAAATTGGAAATGCTACAAAATCTCAGGCTTTTTGAGTGCCAGTGTGATGCTCCGTGTGGAAAATTCTGCACCTGACTTTGCATGATAGAATCACATCCGAAACACAAGTGCACTAAAGATATTGTATACAATTACAGGTATATGTATGAAACAAGTGCATTCTGGGTTTCAACCTGGGTCCAACTCCCAAAATATCTCATTACGTATATGTAAATATTAAAAAAAAAGTTTAAAATCCAAAACACTTCTGGTCCCAATCATTTCAAATAAGAAACACTCAACTTGTATTGTACTATCTAGGTGAAGAATGATTATACCAGCAACAGAGTAGAAAGAAATTAATTTATTTTTTATTGGTTTTTTAAAGACAGGGTCTCACTATTTAGTGCAGGCTGGCCTTGAACTCACAGCGATCCTCTTGCCTCAGCCTCCTGAGTGTTAGTATTACAGGCATGTGTTGCCATGCCCAGCCTAATTTTTTATGTATAAAGCATAGATATACATATTAAGCTTAAAAAGACACACAGTATATTAGTGGTAGTAAAATTTCATTTGAGCCAAGTGTGGTGGTACAAACATGTAAGCTTAGCACTCTGGGAAGCTGAGGCAGGAGGACTGCAAGTTTGAGCCCAGCCTGGCCAACTTAGTGACTTAGCAAGTTCCTGTCTTCCAAAAAAAAAAAAAAAAAAGCTGGGCATGTAGCTCAGTGCAAAGGCCCTGGGTTCAGTTCCCAGTATGGTAAAAAAAAAATGTTTTTTCACCTCTGGGAAATGGTGATTAGGAAAAAATGTCTACAAAGGCTCATAAGAGGGGCAATAATGAAAAAGGGTTTATAAATACTGAGCTGATATACTGAGCAGCTCTTGAATCCTTTGTGTACCAGGAATGCCCTGGCCTCAGAGAGTTCTTAAAAATCAGCTGGAGATGTAAAGACCTCAGCTGCCGTAAAAGGCAAAATAAATGGGAGAAAAGCGTGCACATGATGTGAGACTGCAGGGGACAGTCATTCTTTCCAGCCACAGTGTATGTCCTCAACATGGTAATGCTGCTTGTCTACCAATGAGACTTTTGTTTGTTTGCAGTACTGGGATTGAACCCAGGGCTTGGTACATGCTAGGCAAGTGCTCTCCACTGAGCTACACTCCCTGTCCTCTCTTTAATTATATTTTGAACTAGGGTCTCACCAAGTTGCCCAGATGACCTTGAACTTGGAATCCTCCTGTCTCAGTTTCCCAAATAGCTGGGATTACAGGCATGTACCACTAGGTACCTGGCCCAATATTTATGTGGGGAGGCAGCAAAAATTCTTTCTTAAACAGGTTGAACATTTCTAATTCAGAAATCTAAAATCCAGAATGCTCCAAAATCCAGAATCCCCCCACAACCTTGAGCACACTTATCCCATCATTCATGAAGCACTTCTTGAAGTCCTCTTTTGTGAGTGTCTTTATGAGAGGTGATAAAAAACAGGGTGAATGGTTCTGCCATGTGTCACCCAACAGAAAGGCAGGCTTGTAAAAATGCAATGGTGTGTCCTCATATACCTTATTCTCTGGATCTGGCATCGTGTGACTTCTGGCTCTCCTCCAAAGTCAAAATGACTATGAAAGGTAAATGTTTTCAATTGATTTAAGACAGTAAGAAAGCCACAAAAGTGCAACTAAAGACGCTCAAGAAAGAGGACTTCCAGAACAGCTTCAGAAAGTGGCAAGAATGATGGGATAAAAGTGTTCAAAGTCAGGGGGAGTATTTTGAGGGGGGTTAATGACAATGTATCTTTTACTGTAATAATTAAAAAAAAAATTAACATTCACAGTATTTTCAATCATACCTCAAATTCCAAAATTTGAAAATATCTGCAGTCCAAAACCAAGCCCTTTGGATAGGGGCTATATTATATATATATAAGGGCTATATTATATATATAATATAAAATGATATATTTCAGTATATCTCAAGGGGTAATATGTATACATTATATAGATATAGTAAACAGCGCATAAACAGTATATCTTTAATATTAAAATTTTATGGGGGGCTGCTAGCAATAAGGAAAAAAAATTTCAGAACGCTCCTTAGTGGAACAATGATGAAGAGACTGAGAAATTCTGAAGCAGAGAGACCGGGCGGAGCATGAGGCTGTGTTGTAAGGATGAGTGGAAGGTGCTGAGCTCCAAGCAGACCTTCTGTGTATAGCTGTATGGGAGAGTTGGTGACAGCGGCATGTTATTAATATCCACCCTACAGTGCTGACATTGAAAAAAAGCACAGTAGCTGTCCATGTAGGTAACTGCATTCATAGACTCACGGACGTGTATTTTTTAAGGGATTTAAATACCTGTACCTGACGCCCCAGGACTACACCAGAATCAGCTCCCTGAACTCTGTCCACTGCAAACACATTGAAGAAGGAGGAGAATCCAGGTAAATGACGTCCCAGGTAGCTCCTTGATTGTGTCCTTGGTTAATTTCAGCCTGTCCTGGGGACTCTGTCTTTTTGCCTCCAGGTCTGTGGGGGTGGTGTTTGTACAATTGGACCCCTGAGCTTCACTTTTTTTTTTTTGGCAGTACAGCGGACCCTCGAGTTATGACCGGCCTGACATACAAACAACTTGGGTTATGACCAGAATTTTAGTTTTAACTCAAGGCCAAAGTCTTGGGTTATGACCCGAATGCTGGCCGCTTGTGCTTCCACATGGTCTCAGATACGGATTTAACCCTTAAAGGGTTCTGGAAGGAACATTCCAACATCTTTCCTGTATGGGGTTAACTGAGAAATCCTGGGCCAATGTTTCTAAGGACACTGAGCTCTGCCTGTACACAGGAGGGAGACTTTGAAGGCTGTGTAGAGGAGCCTGAGCCTTCAGTTGTCAGCTCGAGTTACAACCAGCCCTAGGGAATGAATTGAGGTTTTTTGTTTTTTTTTTTTTTGTGGGTACCGGGGGTCGACCTCAGGACCTCGCGCGCCAGCAGGCACCCGTGCCGCTGAGCGATATCACCGGCCCCTTTTTCGTATGTGGGTTCCGGGAGTCAAACTCGGGCCCTTGTACTTGCCGGGCAGGCGCTTAAGCCGCTGAGCCATCTCACTTGAATTGAGTTTGTAAGTCAAGGGTCCACTACTGGGGATGGAACCTACAGCCTCATGCCTGGATGGCTGAGTTACATTCGTAGCCCTTTTACTTTCAATTTTATTTTGAGATCTGATCTCATTAAGTTGCCTAAGGCTGGCCTTGAAGTTGTCAATCCTGCCTCAGCCTCCCAAGTAGCTGGGATTGCTGGTGTGCACACCTACACGTGAGCTTCTATTTGAGGCACTGGTGACAAACATTTAGGTTATTTTCCAGGGTGAACCTACCCTGGTCATCCTAAAATAAGTCACCCTTTTCTCACAATTAGTGGAGAAGTAGATTGGATTCTCCTGATGTCCCAGCAGCTATTGGCTCACTTTTTACAACCAAATTATCCAGACTGATGCAGCAGTCATTTGGCAACTTAGGAAGGTGAGGCATGTGGGACACAGGGCTCTGTTCTCTGGTGATGTCAAAGGCTCTAGAATGTTTCCCCCAGGGCCAATTGTGTTTTTCTTAGTGGGATCAACCAATCAGAATTTTCCTGATGTGATTTTTCTGGAGTGTTACTGATATATGGAGGAGACTTTTTTTTTTTTTTCCTTTTAATTTCCATAGTCAAATAAGTTTGGGAAACACCAAGTTAAACGAAATCTCACAAGCGTCCTTCCTACAGGCCTTCTCAGAGTCTAACACATGAAAGGGCTTCATGAATTTTTTACAGGGATTCATTTGGACAGTGTTTCTCCTACTTAAGGTGGCCATGGGATCTTGATTGACTGACTGTGAACTAAGTGGCTTCCGCTTGTGTACCTCATCTCTTGGTAGACCACATGCTAGTCTAGATTGCTTTGGCAGGGGTGACATTTCACTGAGCCAGCCTCTGGATAGGCAGCATCTATGGCTGGGAGAAGGGTGGGCATAGCTATTGAGGATTGAACTCAGGGCCTTTACACTGAGCTACATCCTCAGCCCCTATTTTTAGTTTTTATTTTGAGAAAGGGTTTCGCTAAGTTGCTAGTTCCCCAGGCTGGACTCAAACTTGCTATCCTCCTGCCTCTGCCTCCCAGAGTGCTGGGATTACAGATGTGCGCCACTGTACCTAACTTCGGACCCCTGCTTCCATTTCTCCTCTGCCTTATGTATCCCCCTCCTGCCGCGGTCCATGGGAAACGCGTCTGCCTTGATTCGTTGGGGCTAGTGCCGGGTGTTTAACTTGCACTTGCTTCTTGAAGGTACGTCATCATAGACATCATTGGGAAAGAAGACGGCTTGGGCGTGGAGAACGTCAAAGCCTTGGGCATGATTGCCAGGGAGTCCTCCCTGGCTTACGATGAGATAGTCACCATCAGCATGGTGAGTCCTCTCCCATTTTCTTTCCTTTTTCAATTTTTCTGTTATGGAAACCTTAAAACAGTCACAGAAGCAGAGAGAATTACTATTGAGCCCCGTGTGCCAATTCCATAGCCCCACCATCTGTCAACATGCAACCTTTTCTTCGTCTCAGTCCCTCTGTTTTACAGTATTCTAAAGCCACTCCTTGATCGGCTCTTTTCAACCATTAATTCTTCTTTTTGTGGGGGGTACCAGGGGTCGACCTCAGGACCTCGCGCGCCAGCAGGCGCCCATGCCGCTGAGCGATATCACCGGCCCCTTTTTCGTATGTGGGTTCTGGGAGTCGAACTCGGGCCCCCGCGCTTGCCAGGCAGGGGCTTATGCCGCTGAGCCATCTCACCGGCCCTCAACCATTAATTCTTTAGGTGGACATTTAACAAATTTTTGTGGTACTGGGGATTGACTGAACCCAAGGGTTCTGTACCTCTGAGCTACATCCCCAACCCTTTATTTTTTTTCCTCTCTCTCTTTTTAAATTGAGACAGGGTCTCCTTAAGTTGCTCATGCTAGAACTTGCATCCTCCTGCCTCATCCTCCCAAGTAGCTGGCATTATAAGCATGTGCCACTGTGCCCTGTACCCCCACCCCACTTTTCTTTTTATATAACTGCAATTCTTTTACTATACCCAAGGAAATCAACAGTTTTTTCTAATATGATCAGAATCCAGTTTGGTTTCAGGGTTAACAGTTATCTCACAACTCTCCTTTTATTTTATTTATTTATTTATTTATTTATTTATTTATTTATTTATTTTTTATGTGGGTACTGGAAGTCGACCTCAGGACCTCACACCTTCTAGCAGGCGCTTGTGCCGCTGAGCAATATCACCGTCTCTTTTTTTTCCTTTATGTGGGTTCTGGGAGTCTAACTCAGGACTTCGCGCTTGCCCGGCAGGCACTTATGCCGCTGAGCTATCTCGCCGGCCCCCCACAACTCTCCTTTTATAGCTGGTTAGTTTGAATCAGGGTCTAATCTCTTATTTGCAGGTATCAAGTGGGAGAACTTTTATGTGACTTTAACTGGTATGAGTATTCCCCAGCCCAGCCTCATGACCTTCCCCAAACAGTACTCTTTAATGATAAGCTGTCATTCAAGGCCTTATTTTTTACATGCACTGTTGAATCTTCAGTTTCCAGGATGGAAGTTATTAGGCATGAGTGGCTTTTTTCAGCTTGTTTTCTATACACATGTGGCATATATGACTTTTAATTTTGAAATAGTTTAGGACCCACCAGAATTTACAAGATGGTGCAGAGAACTCCCAGGTCTAGCCTCCCCCATGACAGCATCTTACCTAAGCAGTACCCAACCAGGAAGTTAATGTTGGCACAGTTTCCACATGGTATAGGCCTTATTTGGATTTCACCAGTTTTTACATGCACTCCTAGACATGCTTTTGTTTGTGTGAAAAGCTGTGATTTCTCTAAAGTGACTGAGCTCTGAGGAGCTACACACAAGTGTGTTAAGGGCCTAAACATTCAGCATCTGCTGTTTGCCTTTGCAACCCTCTTATTTGTTAGCCATGATTTTTTTTAAATAGAAAACTGTGTTGCTCAGCTTTCTGTCACTATAAAAGACACCTGAGATAACCAGCTTGAAAAGAGAAAAGTTTATTTTGGCGCATGGGTTTGGAGGTTCCAGCCTTATTGCTTTGGGGTCTGTGACAGGCTGCACAGCATAGCAGGAGCGTGCGGTAGAAAGAAATTGATCACCTCATGGCCGGGAAGCCAGAGAGAGAGAGAGCAGGAGTCCCTGGTCCTCTTCAAGGACACACCCCCAGTGACCTAAGGACCTTCTACTAGTTCCCACCTCTTAAATTTCCCCCGCTCCCAATAGTGCCAAGCTGGGGACCAAGCCTGCAATATGTGGGCCTTTAGGGGCCGCTTAGGATCTGAGCTACAGTAAAAGCCAAGTTCCAACGAGTGGCTTTTGCTCTATCACCTGTCCCTATCTCCAGCTGCCATTGGCTGAGAGACCTTCCACTGGAATTCAGAAAGCTCCCTGTCTCCACAGGTGACCTGCCGCGCCCTTGGAATTGGGGCCTATGTGGTGAGGCTGGGCCAGCGGGTGATCCAGGTAGAAAACTCCCACATCATCCTCACGGGAGTGCGTGCTCTGAACAAGGTCACCAAGGCCGGGCCCATGGGGAGGATTTGTGGGGGCTGGGATCCTTTAAGCATCATCATCTGAGGGGGGATTTTTCCCAGTATGAAACCAGTTTCACCCCTATTGATGTAGAAGCTATTTTTCCTATTTGCAGTTACCTGGGCTCCTAATGAGCCACAATAAAATAAGTTTTAAGCTCTTTGGATGGAACTAACTCTTTCACATTTTTAAAAAGTTATCGAAGTGGCATTATACTTTGCAAAAAACTAGGAAGGCTCCCCCAGAGTAGTTCTTGCTTCTGTAATTTTGGTGTCATCCCCTCTCACACTCCATTTTTCCATGGTTAATTCAGTGGTCTATTTTTTTTCTTACTGTACTAAAACATCACCTGTGTTGCTATAAAGTTTCTGCTTTTATTTAATTTTTATTTACTTATTTATTTTGTGGTACTGGGGATTGAACCCAGGGCCTTTGCACTGGCCCACATCCTCAGCCCTGTTCTTTTTTTTTTTTAATTTTGAGACAGGGTCTCACTAAGTCATCAAGTTTTCCAAACGGGGCTCAAACTTGCAAACCTCCTGCCTCAGCCTCCCAGAGTGCTGGGACTGTAGGTTTGCAGCACCCCACTCAGCTGAGTCTCCATTTTTAATATCTGTTGGAAGCCCACTAGAGTGATAAGCCTTGCACCAGCTATGTCTGCTTCACCCGAAGACTTATTAGAGATGCACATTCTCGGGCCCTCAAAAGAACTTTCCAGATTGCCGAGGTTGTCAGCTGCTGCATCACTGGTTCTCAGCTTGGGCTGCGTATTGGAAGTATCTAGAAATTTAAAACCAACAACACCTAATGGTTCTCATGCAGTCAGTCTGGGTGCAGCCCGGGTGGCAGGATTCTAGAAAGCTCCCAGGTGATTCTGACACGCAGCCACTGAGTGAGTTGATTTCCAACAGTGGAAGGGCCTCGAACAGGGCAGGATTTACTAACTGTGTTGTATCAAAGCAGGTCCTGGGAAGAGAGGTCTACACATCTAACAACCAGCTGGGTGGCGTACAGATCATGCACTACAACGGCATCGCCCATGTCACTGTCCCGGACGACTTTGAGGGGGTGTACACCATCCTGGAGTGGCTGTCCTATATGCCAAAGGTACATTGTCCCCCCTGCAGCTTAGAGCCTGGAAGGCTCTGTTACCAAGTTTATTTGTTCACTGTGTCCTTGTCACCTCGGCTGGGGTGGGAGGGTGGGGGTCGGGGGCACTGTAAATGTAGTCGGGATTGGTTTTACTCCTTCCTCCTCCCCTCTCTGACACCTGGCTCTGGACTAGCTATTCTTGCTTTTTGGGTGATCTGGATGCCATCCTTAAAAGAGAAAGCCTTCTGTTGATCCTGTCAAAAGGGTAGAGAGAGACAGCATTGGACAATAGAGAACCTCAAGTTTCATGGTCAGTCTGGATTTGACTCCCGGCTTCCTCCTCAGTAACAGTGTGATCCTGGGACAATTTCTTGATCTTTCTGAGCCTCACTTTCCTCATGTGGGAAATGTGGATAATAGTAACACCTAGCTTATGGTGTTTTCATGATAACGAAGTGAAATGATGTTTAGAGCTCACCTAAGGCTACTCCTGATTGTCCTGGTTAGTTCAGAGGGAGATTCTTTAACTAGATAGTAACTAGGCAGATGCCTGAGTCTCAGTTTCTTCTACGTCCAGTGGGGATAATATTTGTCCTACCTGGTTCATAGGGGATCCACTGAACGCAGTGTAAGAGGTAGGTAAGAGTGGACATGGTTTCTGGTTAACATTCTATATAAATGAGTGACATTCTTATTCTTATATTTATTTCTGAAATGTTGGTTTCTAGTGTTCAGCCCATCCCAGACCTTCTGCTAAGAACCCCAAGTTCAAACATTGCAAATGTCACTACTTATTCCTGAGTGTTCCTCTTTTCCCATCTGCATGGCCCCTATTACCACTATCTGTAGTCAGTCTCTTGTTTTTCTTTCTTTCAAGACATGTTTTATTTGCCCTTATAGAACAGCAGCAATTCTTTAAGACTTTCTTTCACATCCCACCTTCACTGAATGTACCTGACCCCTGAGTGCACTCAGGACTTGAAAAACTAAAGTTTAAGACAGTCCATGGGTAGCCTGTCTTTGTCTGGCATTTTCCAACCAGAACAGTGGCTTCAGAAACTCTATTAGGATATTGCTAACATAAGACTTAAGATATAACATAATTGCTAACATGGAGGATATTGCTGCATAACCAGGCATAATCATAGCCAGAGGAGATAAATGTGCAAACAGATCATAGGTCTAACTGGAGACTGAGTTGGATACCTGGCTTTCTCTTCTAGGATATTCACAGCCCACTCCCTATCATCACACCCACCGACCCCATTGACAGAGAAGTTGAGTTTTTCCCATCCAGAGCTCCCTATGACCCTCGGTGGATGCTTGCAGGAAGACCTCACCCAAGTAAGTCCTCAAGTGTTTTGTCAGGGATGGGAGACTTAGGTTGCTTTTCTAAGTCTGAGATAAAGGACTACTTAGAAAGAGGTATTGTTTTTTGATCCCATAGTCCAGCAGGGTACACCTGAGCTCAAATGCAGGGGGAGAGAGGGGATGGAGATTTTAGTCTATGCCTTCCTGAGCCATTGACCAGCAAGGGTTGCAGACAGTTCTGATTTCTGGAGGTGAGGCCCTGGTCACATAGGTGGGAAATGTGCCGCAGTGTTAAAGTTTCCAGCCCTCCTTCCTTCTCAGCTTCTGTTTGGCTAAACCTTTGCAAGGAGACACTGTGAGTTTCCCAGGATGGGCACCTTGGCCTCTTCCACATATAAGCACCTGTGAACACATTCTCTCTCTCTACCTCTGAAAGAGATGGGTTTGTTTCCTGGAGATGTGTTATTACATTCTGAGTGAGATGAACAGACTGGAAAGCTGAGCTACCCCGTCAACATATCCCATCTAGAATTGCATGTGCTGCTGCTATAGGCATCAGCCAGCTCCTCCAGGAGGCATGACGCTCAGGACTGTGCCAGCCCCTGGACAGCAAGAGTCTTCATCACTTGCTTCTGCCCCTTCCCATTTCCCTGGGGTTTTCCCACCTGGATGCACTCAGTGGGGGCCTCTATCTCAATTGAAAAATGTTGGGCTTCTTAACAACAACTTTCTACATGGTGTGGGGCCAGCCATGAGGCCAACACTGTATCATTTGTGGCCTCCCACACCTGTAGCTCGAGATACTGCTTGCTGCTTGCCTTTTCTCTCCTTTGCATAACTGTAGCCATTTATGTTGGGCTGTGGATTTAAGTTACCATGCCCTTCCAGCTATAGCTGTGGCTGATATCCTCATATTCCACCTCTCTGGGAAGTTGACTTTCTTCCCAGTTTAATGGCTACTACTCTGCAGCCAGCAGGCCCAGGATGAGGTCTCAGGGCAGGTGGTCCCTTCCTGAAGTCCCACCTTGTGGGAGACATCCACCAGCTCTCCTGCCTGTTGGGAAAGGCAGCAGGACTGTGACTCAGATCTTAGTGTGCCTGGCCTTGACAGGCAGCTGAAGGAAGGTGGATGCTCCATGTGGACTGAATTTCTGACTCGATACAGTTTTTGCAGCCATGTTCCTTGTTTTTTTTTTGTTTGTTTGTTTGTTTTGAGTGAGGGTTCGGATTAGCATGATTTTAGAGGGAAAAGAGTATTAGGGCCATGAGTTCTAAGTCAGCTTGTCCTTAGGGTGATTCCCCAGCCAGGTGGATGCTGGGGGCCTCATCCACCTCCCAACCTGGGCCTCTGCCTTCTGCCCACAGCTCTGAAGGGAACCTGGCAGAGCGGATTCTTCGACCAGGGCAGTTTCAAGGAAATCATGGCACCCTGGGCCCCGACCGTGGTGGTAGGACGAGCCAGGTAACCCTGAAGATGGGAGCAGATCACACATACCTGGCTTCATTGGGCAGAGGGACTCTCTGGCACCAGGGACATTTTCTCCTCAGCCCCAGAATTTTCTGAAAGCAAAAACCAACTGGGGAGAGGTCTTTCTGGACGATGAACCACTTCATAAAGTCTGGACTTATCTGTCTGTGTGGTCTGAGGTGGCTTCTCAGCCAACTACTGCTGGGTGGGGACCCTTGCCCCTAGTGTCACTCCCTATCCCCTTTGGGACTCAGAAGGTGGCCCTGGGTGTCTGCCCAGAAAACTGCAGGCACTGAACATCAGGATCTCTTTCTATTTTAGGTGCTGTGTTGTGCTCCACTACTAGTAGAAGGCTTAATGGTTTGAATACTTCCAGAGCTGCAGAGCTCACTCTTTAGCAGCATAGCCCTCAATTTTTCTGAGGCTCCAGCTGCCAGAAAGTTCTTCTCTTACACTGAGCCCAAAGCTGTGCCTGACAAATTACCACTCAGATTCCTGGCACAGTGTCACAGCTATAAGTACAGGTACTGGAGTTGAACCTGAGGTCCAGCCCTGTCTCTATCCTTCATTCTCTCTGGGTCTCTGTGTCCTCATCTGTAAAATGGGAGTAATTCTATTCCCCCAAAATTATTGTTAAGCACTTAAGACATTATTGAGGGCTCACTAAGTGATAGTGGCTGCAATCACCATTTACCTCCTGAGTAATAAGCATTAAACTCCTAAACATACTATTGGCACTAAGGTGCTTTCTCCGTAAGTGTTTATTTTTAAAACCTTTTTTTGATAAGAACCTGAGATGCAGGCTTTTCTTCCTTCCAGCAGAAGCCCTGCCTTTGTGTATAGATAGCACCTCCCACCCACCACACAGGATCATTACTCAGATAAACAACAACAGGCTGGTGGCACACACGATAGGGAGCTGGCCAGCGGGATGTGGTGACAATTACTGATGCCATATTGTCCCCTGAGCTGAGTCTCCATCAGGCTCAGCGTCATTGGCCTTTCCACACTTGTCTGTGACTTGTCTGTGTCTGTGCTGGGCAGCATGGTAACTACAGGACCCACGTGACGATTACAGTTGAAATTTAGGGCTGGGGATGGCTCGGTGGCAGAGCACTTGCCCAGCCTGCATGAGGCCCTGGGTTCATCCACAGCACTGAGAAAAAATAAATAAATGAATGAATGAGTTTAAGGGAAAGAGGACAACCTGTCCACCTCCTCCCATTTGCTGGCTGCATCTTACTGCTCAGTAGCGGCTCATAGCTACGTTATTGGACAGTGCAGACAGAGACTGCAGCCTTCTGCATGAAAAGCCCTGGTGGATGCTGCTGCTCCGGCCCCTGCACTGCCCAGCTCTTCCTCTGCAGGGGCATCAGTGCTCTGCCAGCTTGGGAGGCTCTTGTCACTTGGGAGCTTTTCCTTTGCCTTTCAGTAAAGTAACTGCCAGAGCAGGGTCCTCCACACACCCTCAGCCCCACACCCAGCACTGCCTGCAACCTGGGCTGGACAGACCCTGCTGTCTGCACAATCCACTTGGGTACCACCCAGCACCTAGTTCCTGTGTCCTCATCTTCCAGGCTGGGGGGCATCCCTGTGGGTGTCATTGCCGCAGAATGTCGGACCGTGGAGGTGGCAATCCCTGCCGACCCTGCCAATCTGGATTCTGAGGCCAAGGTGAGGGGCTGGCAGCCCTAGCTGCTGGTTTAGCTGCCAATAGGATGGGTCTTGGCATGGTGGCCCCTCCCTTCCCCCAGTCCCTTGGTGGAGCAGCAGTGGCCTTGGTAAGGACCTTGGCCCTGGCAGGTTCTGCCTGTCCCTCTAGCTGCCCCCAATGGATGGATAATGTTCTGCACCATCTGCTTCTTCCTACATGGTGATGAAGGTCCACAACCCCGCTCTGCCTCCCACCCTACCTTGCTGCTGTTTCTGTGCCTGGCCACTGCCCATCCTGGGAATTGCAGAGAGATTGGGAGTGGGTCCTGGGGTCGGCTTTGCAAAGGCCCATTGTGGCCTCGAGTAGTTTGGTGCCCTTGTCAACCTGTGTGTGCAGACATTGGGAGCCTCTCTGGGCTGCAGGGAGAGGGTTTCTCCAGGGGCTGAGCGATGAGCTTCAGGCTCTCATTTGGATCCTGGCTCCGGCATTGTGCCAGAAGGGCAGGCTCACATGGCCTGCCCTCTGGGGTGAGGCTGTGGCACTGTCCCTAGGTCTGGGGCTGCCATCTGATCCAGGTGGCTCTGTGTCACAGATAATCCAGCAGGCAGGCCAGGTGTGGTTCCCTGACTCAGCCTACAAGACAGCCCAGGTCATCAAGGACTTCAACCGGGAGAAGCTGCCCCTGATGATCTTTGCCAACTGGAGGGGGTTCTCTGGGGGCATGAAAGGTGAGGCCGATCCTGCTTGCGTCCCTCTGCATGCTGATGCCGGTTTTCGGCTCACTCCCACTGTCACCTTATCGTGTTGGGCCTCTCAACACCCTAAGGAGAGGAGGCTGTTCCAGTGACACCACCCAGTATCGTACATGAGGGACTGGGCGTTGGAGGCAGTGTGACTTCTGGAGGTCACGCTCTGAGTAGCATGGCAGGGGTTGACCTCAGAAGCTCCCCAGTGACCTGGGTAGTCTCCTCCCTCGTGGTAAGCTGAGGAGGATATGTGCCCCTCTGCCTCCCTGGGGGCTGCACAGAGCCTCAGGTGACCTCAGAATCATGCAAGGGCCGTCTAAGCCACCGAGCATGTTGGTAGAGAGAGTGGCTCCCCGTGGGTGCCAAGGAAAGGGCTGGCGTGGGAGGCAGGCAGATCTGCTGTGCGTCCTGGCTGGCTGGCTGACCTCTCTGAGCCATCGTTTCCATCCTTTGTGAAAGGGGGTGAGAATGAGACCAACCTCAGAGGGCTCGGGGAGGACCCAGTGCACTGAGCCCTGAGTGCTCTTAAAGTTGATGAGGTCGCTACATTGTCACCACGTGGGGCCCAGGGACTGGGAGGATGGGTCTTGGTGGGAGATGAGGGCCATGCCGCCCATGGGCAGGGGAGAAGGCCCAGGTCCTGGTCAGGGAGGGGTCTGTGTGCGGGAAACACATAGCAGGGTGGGGACAGTCATGAGGGAGGCCGTGCCATCCGAGGTAGACGGGATCTTAAAGGTGGGCCGCTTCCCGTGCCTCCCTTTACGGATGAGGACACTGGCCCAGGCCAGGTGAGAGACCTGTCCAAGGTCCCTTGGCCACTTAGGGAGAAATCTATACCTGAGCCAGTCCCCAGTGCTCTCCAAGCCTCCCAGCCAAACACGCTCTCTCAGACCCCAGGACAACCGAGGCTGTGGCTTTGCATGTGGACAAATGGGGACCTGAAGTCCCCTCAGCAGACTGCGGCCTTGCTTTGCAGACATGTATGACCAGGTGCTGAAATTTGGATCCTACATCGTGGACGGCCTCCGGCAGTACAAACAGCCCATCCTGATCTACATCCCACCCTATGCTGAGCTCCGCGGGGGCTCTTGGGTGGTCCTGGACACCACCATCAACCCCCTGTGCATAGAGATATATGCGGACAAAGAGAGCAGGTGGGCGTGTCGCTGCACTCGTCACCCCTGAGCCCCTGGCTGGGGACCACAGGGGCCATCATCACTTCCTGAAGGACAGAGCACCTCCTTTGCAACAGCATTTTCTCAGCAGAGTTAGGGGCTGGTGCCAGGAAGTGGTAGAGGAATTGTATCTTCTTCCATAACTTATACTCACCTCCTTCCCAAAGAATTTGCAAAAGAAAAGATCGACTAGGCACAGTGGCACATGTCCAGTACTGAGGAGGCTGAGGATCATGAATTTGAAACAGCCTGGACAACATAGCAAGATCCTGTATCAACCCCAGCTCCCCCCAAAAAAGTTACTCACTTGTAGTGGCACACTCATATGATCCTAGCTACTTGGGAGGCTGAGGTTGGAGGGTCACAAGTTTGAGACCAGACTGGGCAATTTACTAAGACCCTGTCTCAAAATTAAAAAATGAAAAGTACTGGTGATACAGCTCAGTGTCCCCTGGGTTCAAGCTCCAGGACCACATACACAAACAAAAAAATCTAATTGGAAAAATAAATAGCAGCCAGGCTACTCAGGAGCCTGAGGCATGAGGATCTTGAGTTCAAGGTCAGCCTGGCCAATTTAGTGAGACCCTACCTCAAAAGAAAAAATAAAAAGAGTTGAGGATGGAGCTTAGTGGGCGAACACTTGCCCACCATTTCCCTCAATAAAAGACCTAACCAGAAAATAAGCACTGGTCATAGCCATGGTGATGGCCAATGTCATGCAGGAGATCATACCTCACTATTCTCTTGCTCGGTGGCTACTCCGTAATGGCAGGTAAAGCAAGGTGACTGGGGCTGGCATTTTTGATCCTCTAGTTTTTAAGGCTGATAATTTTCTGGTTAGGTCCTATTTTCAGGCAAACACAGCATGAACTGCTGGATTCAATCCTTAGTCCTGCAAAAGCACCCATGCTCACTGGAGGCCAGGATGAAAAGGAAAATGTGACACATTATGTATGTTTTTCTCTTGGTGGTGGTTCTAGTGCCATGACCCAGGGCCTTGCCCATGTCAGGCAAGCTTCGCTACCCAGTCCCTGAGTCTTGTTTATAACCCAGGGCCCAGCACAGTGCCGGAGTTTGGGTCAGGAAATAGCAGCTCAACAGACGGTGGAGTGAATACCTTAATATTTAACATTCCTAAGTCCAAAATCTAACCCTAACCTTGGCTCTAACCCAGATGCTGGTTCTTCACGGGAGAGAGCCCTTGGCACTCTCTTTAGGAGGAATGTATCCTGGGCACTCTTCTAGAAGGAAAGATGACAGCAATGCCTGCGGCATAGTGATTGGCGCCTTCACAGTGCAGGCTGTGCTGCATGCTGTGTTGGATGTGAAGGCCTCAGGAGTAGTTCTGCCCAAAACTTAGGCTCATGGTTCCTATGTTCACTCTGTCCTTCCTTTATTAATTCAGTGGACACTTACCGAATACGGCGTGCCAGGCATTTTGTGGGGTTTTGTGGCATGGGGGCAGATGAGCCAGGTCTGTCCTGCCTTCATGGTGCTGACCCTCGTGGGGGGCTGCTGAGTTCAGTCCTCCCGGAAGACTGAGGATCCTGAGCAACACTCATCTAAGGTCCTTGTTAATTTTTCTCTGGCCACTAGGAAGCTCAGAGCAGCCTGTTGTATCCCTTGGGACTTCCCAACTATCAAAAGAAGGGGGTGAGAGAGATTAAGGGGTAGTTAGAAGGTTGGAATGGGAGGGCCATTCATATGGGACCATGCTGCACTCTCCTTGTGCCTTGTCAGCTTTAAAGAACTCCGAAACAAGTTCCTGACTCTAAGGGAGCAGAAATCAGGAAACTCCGAAAGGTCTATGTCCTATGGAGAGAGTAGGAGAGTTAGGTTATCATGCAGAAAAGCGGATGTTTGTAAAATCCGAAGGGCTCTTCAGAGTCCAGAAAGCATTAGTTTAAAAGTTAGCTCAGTATTTCCTCCTGCAGGTGTAGAAACAGAGGCCCCAAGGGGAAGTGACTTTGCTGAGGGGACACAGCGGGTCAGCAAGGGCTGAGAGCCCACACCCAGACCTCTGAGCCGCTGCGCCTCCACCCTCCTCTGCTGCCACTTGCAGTCGCTTGCTTGGTGCTGCCCTGTACAACCTGTCCTCTTCTTTGCTCAGGGGGGGTGTGCTGGAGGCGGAGGGAATGGTGGAGATTAAGTTCCGGAAGAAGGAGCTGGTAAAGACCATGAGAAGGATCGACCTGACAGCCAAGAAGCTTGTAGAACAGCTTGGTAAGACGCTCCCGAAGCCATCACCTCTGAGGGCAGGAGAGGCCGATGGCTCATCGGGGGCGGTTAAAAATAAAGTGGAGAGATGCCAAACGCAGCTGCAATCGCTGTGAGATTTTTAAAATATTCACACTTTCAACTCAATCCTTTAAACAGTAAAAAATAAATATAGGTCAAGTATCACTTGTCTGAAAATGATTGGGACCAGAAGTGCATCAGATCTCAGTGAGACGCCCTGGGGTGGGGACTCACGAAATCCTTTTGTCATTATGATATATAATTTGTTTGTTAGGAAAACTGAAACACGATGTAATTTTTTAGTATACTTTAAGTTTGTACTGATGCTAATCCACTGATGCATGGGGACAGACGGAATTCTCCATTCGAAAGCCAGATAGGCAGAGCTCATCTTCCTGCCTCTCTGCAGGCTCTCATCTTCATCAACATTAAGTTCTTTATGTTTCATATACACCTTCTGCACACCACATGAAAGTAATTTTGTACAAATTTTTAAAACCCAGAGCCTCACAAATTCTAAGTTCTCTGCCACTCCACTATATCCCAGCCTCTTTCTTTTTTTGAGACAGGGTCTCACTAAGTTGCCCAGGCTGACTTTGAACTTGTGATTCTCCTGCCTCAGCCTCCTAGACAGCTAGGATTACAAGTGCGTGGCACTACATCTGCCTTATACAATATTTTCAGAGCGCCTGCTTTTTGACCATGATTGCCATAATATGAGGTCAGGTATGGAATTTTCCACTTGTGGCAGCATGTGAATGCCCAAACATTTGCAGATTTTGCAGCATTTTGGATTTCAGATTTTTGGATTAGGGATGTTCAACCTGTAATGCCATAGAAATTTATTTCTTAGCACACACAAAGCATAAGAACTGAAGCACTTTGGGCCAATGAGAAAATCAGAATTATGGTGGCCAAATATCCCTTTAGAATTTCCAATCAGGTGTGAAGAATGTCAATAGTAGCTTTGTTTCACGTGTAGTTTTTAGGTGCAGTTCTCTTCAGATGTCCCTCTTAGGTGTCCACATTATGGCAATGTCTTTATGACTGTCCTGCTCGCAAGATGTATTACTCTGTGTGTGTGTGTGTGTGTGTGTGTGTGTGTGTAATTTCTTTGGTTTGGTGTCAGGGAAAAGCTGACCTCAATAATTTGGGAGGTCTACTCCTATTTTCTGCTTTTGTGTAGAACTGATATTATTTCTTTAAATCTTGGATGGGAGCTTTCTAACCACCAACTCACCTTCTTTATTATATATGGAACTATTGCCATGGTCTGTTTCCTCTAGGATGAGCTTTGGCGATGTGTGTTTCAGGGAATCTATTCTATCTAAATTATTGAATTGACATAGTTATTATAATATCGTATTTTGTAATATTTGTTAAAATAATAACCAGTGGTTGGTTATGAAGCACAGTGGGTCTGATGGAAGGGGTCAGACGAAAACTGCCTGTAGAGTGTTGCCTTGCAGTTTGAACACATTTCATTTTTGTGTTTTTTTTTTTTTTTTTTGTGGGTACCGGGGGGGGTCGACCTCAGGACCTCGCGCGCCAGCAGGCGCCCGTGCCGCTGAGCGATATCACCGGCCCCTTTTTTGTATGTGGGTTTCGGGAGTCGAACTGGGGCCCTCGCGCTTGCAAGGCAGGCGCTTAAACCGCTGAGCCATCTCACCGGCCCAGTTTGAACACATTTCTAAGACAGCATCCGTAAGCTGCTTTAGGGGCGGTCTCATGGGGCAAAGCCTGTCCTGAAAACATTTTTGTGCCCTCTCAAAGAAAAATCCCCCACCCCAGCCTCCGGTGACTGCCTTCCCTGGTCTCCTGGGAGGTCCTGACTGTCCTGTCTACTCTCACCCCCACCCCCAGGGATGTCGGAGCTGTCAGACAAAATTCGCAGGGACCTGGAGGGGCAGCTGAAGGCTCGCGAGGAGCTGCTTCTCCCCATTTACCACCAGGTGGCGGTGCAGTTTGCCGAACTGCACGAAACGCCAGGCCGGATGCTGGAGAAGGGCACCATCTGTGTAAGGGCGCTGAGGGTGTGAAGGACCTGGCCCAAGGTCACTGGTTCCCACACACCAAGGAGACTGGGGTTCAGGGTTTAGAATTGGCTGACTTGAAGATCCCCTGGGGAGCTTTTAAAAAAACTCTCAGTGTTCACGTGGTGCATCAGAGCCACCAGAATATGAAATCTAAATATGGGGGGGGGAGCTGGGAGGAGGTCAGGGGACGCTATTTTTTTACATCCCCAAGAGGTCCCATAGGCCACAAGTTTGGGAACCACTGGTCTGATGTGTTTGTGACCGCTGAGCCAGTTTAGATCTGGGGAAGGTTCGAGGGCCCTTGTACCCGCGGTCTTCCCCTCTTCCCCCAGAATCGGCCCCTGCCATGTGTGCTGTTGTCACTTCTCTTGTCGCAGTGCTGTCCTTTGCAGTTGGCTTCAGCCCCGCATGATCTGCGCTGTGTCCGTGGGGATGGCGGAGGTGCTGCAGTGCTGGCAGAGTGTGGCCCTGCCCCTTCCTGAGCCTTCCTGAGCCCCCACTCCTGGCCCTTGCGATGGGATGTCGCAGCACCTGGGCCCAGGCTGCACTGCCCTGTGTGGGGTCCGGGGCTCATGCCTGCCTCCTGTACCTGCAGGACGTGCTGGAGTGGAGGACGTCGCGCACTTTCCTGTACTGGCGTCTGCGCCGGCTCCTCCTGGAGTATCAGGTCAAGCAGGAGATCCTCCAGGCAAGCGGCGAGCTGAGCCACGAGCACCTGCAGTCCACGCTGCGCCGCTGGTTCGTGGAGACTGAGGGTGCCGTCAAGGTGGGCCTGGGGTGCGGGGGAGGGGGCTGCCAGCGGCCTGTCCTGCAGCAGAGTCCCTGTCTAAGCAGCCCGTGTCCCTCCCAGGCCTACCTGTGGGACAATAACCAGGTGGTGGTGCAGTGGCTGGAGCAGCAATGGCAGAGGGGTGACAGCCAGCACTCAGCCATTTGGGAGAACATCAAGTACTTGAAGCGCGATGCCGTCCTCAAGACCATCCGCAGGTGCATGTCCCGCCCTGACCCCAACTGGCTGGCAGGTACCCAGCCTGGACTGGTCTCCAGCTGTCCCACCCTAGGGCAGCCCCTCGAGTCCACACCAGTTGTGGTGCCCTGGCCCAGCCTTCTGTGCTAAGGTCCACGGCCTTGGGCCAGGCAGCTCCAACGATGAGAGTGCACCCCCACCCCAGCCCACCAGCCCCCCTCTCTCCTGCGCAGTGGCCAGGGTGAGGCACGGAGCCCTGGGCCACCACGGAGGCGGGAGATGCTTCAGCACAGGGTCCTTGCTGGATTTTGTATGGTGATGTGTCTCAAGTTACAGTTGGAGCCTGCTTGGTTAGAGAACCCACATTCTAACCTTTCCAGGGAGACTCCTCCCCCTTGTCGTGAGGTCCCCTGGGGGGCAGCAGCAGGGCTCACGGGACCCTGTCTGGGGCATAAAGCTGAGGTTCAAGTCAGGGCACCTCGTGCAGACAGTGACGGCAAGGATGGTGCTACTGAGAAGCATTCTGACCCCCAGGAAGTAGCCCCTCCAGCCTCATGGGATTGTCGTGCCCTTGGTGACCACAGCAGGAAAGGAGCTCAGGGTTCTAGCCCACCCAGGGAGAGGACGTGTCCTTGCACAAGGACTCTGCCACCTAGCGGCCACCAGGCTAAGTAGCAGGAATAACCCCAGCCGTTCTCTTCTTCCCCCAGTCTGGTCCAGGAAAACCCAGAGGTGGCCATGGACTGCACGGTGTACCTGAGCCAGCTCATCAGCCCAGCTGAGCGGGCCCAGGTGGCTCAGCTGCTGTCCACGATGGACAGCCCGGCCTCCACCTGAGCTGCACCCAGCCATTCCCAGGACCATGAGTGAGAGAAGCCCCACTGACCTGCTGACCGACCGCAGGCGCCCACCTGATCTTGGGACTTGCTTTAAAGAACAGCAACAACAACAACAAAACACCAGTCCTGGGCACTTCTGTGGGCCCCAGCCAACTCCTGTGTCAATAAAAGGCTCAAAGTGCCCCTCTCAAGCAGGAGTCACCTCCCTGCACTCTGGGAAGTTCAGTTTGTCTGGTCAGACACTCTTTCGGCTGCACCACTGAATCAAACTGAACCAGAACACCCTGATTTCCTTGTGCTCTTTGGTGCCTAGTGCAGGGTCCAGGTGGTTGTTAGCGATTTTATATCATGTTTCAGAATCTTTTATTTTTATGTTTTGCTCAAGGCCAGCACTTGATATAAGTGTGTTGTCTACTTCAGCAGAATAAATAAGGAAAAAACAGACCAGACTAGAGAACATCTATTTTTGTATGAGGCTGACTTGAATACTACCTAATCACCCAGGAAACGGTACAAATTGTTTTTAAGAGACTAAATCAGTAGACACCCGTGAGTCACATGGAATGGCCCATTGTTGGGCTGTGTCTGTCACTCACTAGCAAATTTGCCATTTTGGAGAGAGAGGAAGCAAAATGAAGAGATGCCACAGAGCCAGGGCATCAGCAGGAGTCTCTCATGTGGCTCCCAGTGCTCAGCCTGCCCTTGCCCTCCAAGGAGAGCAAGGGTCAGCCCCTTGTCCACACCCAGCCAGGCAGCATTTGGTGCCTGCATGAGTTGGGGGTGCAGAGGCAGAGGGGAAGCCTTCCCAGACTCGAGGCCCAGCAGTGGACACTGTCGTCCCCTTGGAGGGCCTCCTGAGTCACTCTCGCTTCCTCGCCTATTGCCTTGGTGGGATCCAGCACCGAGGGGTGGAGCCATGGTGACCAGGACTGGACTGTGAAGGCCACACCGATGTGCTCAGGGAGGACTTTGCAATGCACCCCTAGCACTTTGCGATAAGCAGTGTCCAGGGTCTCAGACACTCCGGTCCCTCCCATCTGTGTCAGTGACAGGGGTCGGGGGAGTTGGCACCACCCCTAGTGCTGTAGTGGGCAGTTTGAGGACACTGAACATTATGTCAGGCCGAGGGGGGCACCATCAAGGCTGCCCAGGGAAGCTTCCACCAGCCAGGATGCTTGAGGATGTCCAGTCTGGCCATTGGCCAATGACAGCTCTGGCAAATGACAGTGGGGAGAGAGCTGAATTCTCGCATGTCCTGCCCAGGGGCTGGGGTGGATAGAGACTGATGCTGCTTCAGAATAGAAGGGTTCCTTTTGGGAAGCCCCCCTTGGCTTTGGAGGAAAAAGAAGGCAACAAAGAGCTGCTCCCCTTGAATGGTGGGCAGACAGCCTGCCAGGAAATGTGCAGAATAAACTATTTTTGAAGGAAGCGCTTTGGCTTTAATTCATTGTGTGACCATACAGCACTGGAGTGGAGCTCTTAAAAAGTTCCCATCCCAGGAGCAGCTGGGATGCAGTGGAGGGAAGCTGAGGGTTGGGCTGTAGTGCTCAGAAGCATCCTCTTTTCTAAGCACTGGGAGATTTGTTAAAAAAAAAAAAAAAAAAGTCATATGGAGCCCCATCCATATACCTGGTAAAAAGGAAGCAGCTCTGAAAGAAGGGAGGGTGGGCAGGGCCAGTTTCCCTTCCTTCCCTCCACCCTCACCCCTTTCTTTGACAAGGAAAGCAAAGCTGAGAGAGGTGATGGCACTTGTCCATCGTCACACACCAACGGGACCAGGAGGTGAGTTAAGTGTGTTCAACTCTAGAGCCTGGCCCATTCCTTTCATGACATAGGTTCCGAGCCTCCACACCACACAACAGAACCTCACACTTTTGCAAGTTCAGGGGGCTTCTCTGCACCGTGGGCGCCACCCACCCTGACTGGCTTCCTCCCAACTTCCTTCCCTTTCCCACCCCACCCTCCACCTTTATGATCTTTAGTTCCAAAATTCACTCAGTTCCTCTTCTCCATGTCATTTTTCACCCTAATGTGTTATTTTGAAAAATTCCAAACACCAAAAAGTTGAAGTATTTGCAGCAGATGCTAACTCTCAGCCACTGGCTCAATGGCATCTCCTACCTACCTGCTTCCTACCTACTTGCCCATCTCTCTGTCTCTCCCTTTAGCTGTAAATTTATCTCATCCTTTTATCACATTCCACAGCAAATCACAGGCATGAATCCCCTTCTCCAGGGCTGGGTTGTTTTTTGTTTTTTTTTTTGCATTTCAAACAAGGTTTTAAAAAACATTGTGCTGGGGTCTCCGTGCTATTGCTCCTCTCCACTTCTCATATCAGCAACATCCAGACCCAAGCAGTGCCACCTGTCTCCTCGTGCACTCAAAGATGGTGGGTGGGTAGAGCGGCAGGACCTGTTGCACCGTCTGCAATTGACATTGCCCCCAATGTCCCCTCTTCACCTAGTGGGCATGTAACCTCCTGGGGTGTGGTGGTTCAAGCCCCACTTCTGCCTAGTAACCTGCTGTATCTCCCCATCGCCCTTGTTGCTCTGCTTAGCACTGGGAAGAAGTGGAGGTGACTCCCTGCTAACAGGTTTCTCGGATGAGGACCCTGCAAAGCCACTGAATGGTCGTAAAAGTCTCTTTCTTGGGCACCAACGTGGAGCAGAATCTGTGGCAGTGGGTGAGTCTGACAGGCAGTACCTATGGGGGTTAAGACTTGGGTGCTGGGTTCTAATCCTGTTTTTCTCTGAGCCACTGGCTTAAACTCTCTGAGCTTCAGTATTTCATCTGTAAAATGAGGGAAATAATTATCCCTATCTCATAGGTTGCTCTGGGAATTAAGTGTTACTTAATCAGCCAGGAGACGTCAGTTGAGTTCTTTTCACATTCAGGCTGTTCTGTTTTTCTCCAAGTCCATGTATGCCTCTGATTGCAAAGCTATTTTTCACCTATGCATCTGGATCAAACCAGAGATTAACAAGGAGTATTTATTTGTGTATAGAATTTGCATGTGAATCCAAATTACCATTGAAATGGCCATTCACAGACTTATAAATTTAATGAACAATTAGTACAAATGAAATACAAGTTGTAGAAAAGAAATGGGGCCACTTACTGGGCTTTTGCAGTGTCAGACTGAGGATGTGACTCCCTGGAAAAGTCTGAGAGCTTGGTCCTTTGGGGATCTCTGAGAAGGTGTGGCAAGGCTGGAACGTAAAACGGTGACAGGTTGGGGACAGGAACTGGGAGGGGCCAGGTTATCAGCAGACTTGAACGCCAGCACCTTGAGTCCTGGAGCAAGGGAAAGGCATGCAGATTTGAATCCTGGAAATGGCCTTCCAGCTGCAATGTGAGGGACACGTCTGAGAGGCCGGATGAGTGGCAGGGAGGCCATCAGGCGGTGTCACAAGAGTATGAGCAAAGATGGTGCCCTAGATGATGGCGGCAGTGGAGATGGAGAAGGAAGGGACGTAAGCGCTCTTGGGGAGTCATTTTGGCAAGCTTGGTGATTGGTAAGTGCAGTTGTTTGGATATGGTTTGAATTTGTCCCAGTGTGGTCATGTTAAGAGGTGGGACCTAGAGCAAGCCCTTAACAAAGGACTGCGGGACTCCAGCCTCTACGGCTTCCTGTCTTGAGATAGGATCTCTTGCTCCCACATGCACTCTCACCATGCTGTGATCCGCCATGATGTGACCCAGTCAATAAGACCCTCACCAGAGCTGAGCCAGATGCCAGCACCAGCCCTTGGGCCTCCAAAACTATGAGAAAAATAAACTTCTTGTCTTTATAGAGATGAAATGCAACAAGAAACAGACTAATTCAATAAGCCTGTGCAGAAAGGGCTTCTATGGTGTTGCTGTTTCTAACTTAAGGAAGGGAAGAAATGGTGATGGAGAGATAAAATTGTAGAGGATATGCCACATGGTCAGTGGCCAGCCAGAATTCTCAGGATGGTTCCAGGGGAACTTTCAGCTGAAGAGAACAGGAAGTCTCATGTCAGGAGAGCGCAACCAAGACAAAATTGTCCCAAATCAGCTACTTCAGGCACTATTCTCTACAAAACTTCTTTCACAGACACTTCCTAGTATGTTCTCTCCGGGGACACTGTGCCCTAGCTGCCAATGAGTTATATCAGTGCTCTTTTTTTAAACCTAATGAGACTCTTTCTCTACAAGCTACTGACATCCAAAAGGGATTAAATCAATTTAGCTGGACATTTTACTAAGTTGAGGAGGAATCTGGCTAACCAATCAAATTGATAAATATGTGCTCTGTGTTTGGAGGCTTGTGCAGTCCATATTCACTGTCCTCCCTTAATTCAGGCCCTGATCAAGTCACGAAAGACTCCACCACTCTTCTCTTCAATCCATCAAGCCTGTGGCCAATTAACCAATATTCAAAGCTCAAAGGGTCATGGTCAGACTAAGTGCTGCAATGGAAATAAAACACATAGCTCTTGGTACAAAGGAAGAGCTCAAGTTTTCCCACAGTCAGTTCAATTGTCTTTACTGTCACCATTTTTATTATTGTTGTGGTATGGATCCAGTCATAGTACCCTCCCACTCAAAAGCCTTCCATAGCTCCCCATTGCCCATAGGATAAAACCCACACTATAAGCCTAATCTTCTCTGTATAACATCATCATAACCAACGAGGTTAAATTTTTTTTTTACTAACGTGTCCTACATTTCAGCCATACTATAATGTAGGTATTTACAGCATTTTCGCTAACATTATTAGGGGAGGGAATTAGACATAAGTTTGACTTTCTCTGGCCTCGTGAAACTCATGCTTTCTATTCAAAGTTCAGCAAGAGCTCAGTGCCAGACAGACAGCTAACTGAAGATTCGATTCCTGACCCAGGATGGTCCTAATGAACAGGAAAGATCTAGGAAGACACCTTGCCCAGGAAGAGGAAACTGAGGCTCAGAGAGATCAAGTAACTTGCCTTAAGTTATTCACTAAAAAATGTCAGTGTTAATCTAAGCCAAGATAGTAGGGGCAGAGATTCTGGGAATCTAACCTAGGGCCTTGAATATGCCAGACAAGTGCTCAGCTACTGATGGGACTTCTCTGGTTTTTTTCCCAGAGGCTTATGGTGGCATACCCCAACAAACATTATTAAATAAATTATTATAATATACTTAAATTGGCTATAATTAAAGGTTAAACTTTCTATGTCTAAAATAAGGTTTTCTTAAGATATTAAGATGCTCTTGGCTAAACTTATAAAACTAGATTAGAAAGCAAAGTTTTCATATTTTATTAAGATAGTTTCTTGTGTTTTCCACTGTTAGGCTTTTGGTTACTAAAAACTGAGCTTTAACAGTTAAAGATTATTTAAGTGGTGTATTGGGGACCCCTACAGTGAGTCTCCAATCTCCTGCCAGGTGTTATGGCCGCACTACGAGAAGAAAGAGCAAGAAACAAAATGGTGGTACAGGGGGATCTGGGATGACCAGTTGTTCACAGGGAACAAAAGGCCATGAGGCAGCCAGGAACCCAGCATTTATTAATTGATAAGGGGATTATTAGACCACTTCAGAGGGCAGTGGTGATCTTAAGCTAATGAGGATCTTGCCCTGGGCGTCTTTAGTCTTAGTAGTCTTAGTTTTAGTAGTCTTAGTCTTAGTCTTAGTAGGTGGGAGAGGATGGCCCACCCCTAATGGGATAATGGGAGATCTCAAAAGAGTGATACCAAAAATCCCAAGCCTCCATTCATCCCTTAGAGAAGTATGTAGAACTAGCCATTGTGAAATTGTGGTCCCCAACAGTGGTGGCTTGTAAAATTTTCAATAATTCGTTTATAATTGGCTAAATGAACAACTATTATCTTAGTTTATGACACAACCTATAAATCTGAGACAAGAGATATATCTAAAGACAAGCTACGCCATAGGTCTAAGCTTTAAAGTTAACTTTATGGAGTTAAGACTACATAAGTTTAGTACACACAAAGTAACTAATAGGTGCTCTTTTTTATACAATACACATCTAGAACTTAGACATACAAAATGATCAAAGTTGGCCTCTGTTTAGATTTGGTGCTGCCATTTAAAACTTGATCTGCACCTATTGGCTTTAATTAAACAAACATTGTGTTATTGTATAAACAAGATACACTTGTATATTGGGTAATAAGTCTACTCATGGTCATTAATACTCTTTCCTAGACTTACTGTTAGGGTTGAGACGCCCGCCGCGTGAAGGAAGACTCCAAGAAGCGTTCTCTCATGCAAAAGGCAAGGGGTTTTATTGACCAAGCATGCGTGGGGCTCACTGAACACGCAGGAACAGAGAGCCACGAGGTTTGTCTGTGCAGGGCTTATGTCTATAGAACAAAGGGAGGAGGGGTCTTTGCAAGCGCAGTTACAGAAGCAGATGGCATTGGTTAGTTTAAACAGCTTTTTACATTCATTGGGAGAAGACAATCATATGGAAATTTAAGGCTGGGCGGCGGAGGATCTCTCCTATTTTTGTAAATTCCTTAGTCATGGGGTTGTTCTTATCTCGTAAAGGCATGTTTTGTAAATTCTTTAGTCATGGGGTTGTTCTTATCTTGTAATCCAGATCCCTGGTCAGCCCTGTTCTCATTCTTATCTAACTTAGGCATCTTTAAACTGTAACAGCTTAATTCTCGGAACATTGGGAGGAGGAGGACAGCATGGATTGTATTTTACCAAAAGGGAAAATTCCTCTTACATTACGAGAGCCCTAAAGATGACCTTAATTCTTGTCAGTATAGTTACACCCTGTAAAACCTCTTAAAGGAGTCTAATTTTTGCCATAAGAGTAAAAACCAAGTAAATATATACAAAGATTTCTATACAGCTGTGATAGTAATTATTCCTAACCTAATGATATATTAAATGTATTTGTGTTTCTCAAGTGCAGGCCTTCAAAGATATAAAATTGAAAAAAATCTTGTCATGCCGGTGACTTCCAGGCTAAAGTGGTTTATGGTAGTAAACTTTTTCAGGCTCAAGCACCTGGCTTTCCCTTACTTGTGTTCCAAGTACTTGTGATAAACTGTGCATGTCAATCCAACATGAGACAGACAGCCAGATGATATGAATACTTTTTCAAGGCTTATGCTTGTGTGATTGCTATATAATTGTGTTATAACAGCTGGAGATACCTAAACAATCTACAGTCCAGGCCATGTCACTCTAAAGATTAAAGAGTAGACATTTATAAAGTACATCTATAAACAAGTACATTCAACTTAAATGGCTATTAAAAGACAATAGGTTTAGGTAAAAGTTTCTTTATGTCATTTAATATTTTGTAATTAGATAAAGATAACTAAAAAGTTATTTTATTCTGAAATAGAAATTTGAATGTATTTCACAAATATTAACAAAACCTAATATTTCTAATATAATAATATTATCATCATTGCCATGCCAAAAGGCTATGTTGCCCTTGATCTCAAATTTTACCTGTAAAACTTTATAATTGTTATCTGTTGACATTCTACAGGAATTCAATGTCTAAGACAACCATGATTGGTAAAATAAATAACAATGCTCTGGCCATACTTTATATTTCAAGGTGCTTGATATCCAGTTAAGATTATGACAGTTAAATCTACTGCTCCCACTTCAGTACTGGTATAAATTATCTTCCAGGTTTGATGATTTACTCAGCCTTTCTCCATATCTATAAAATAAGGACAATATGTCCAGCTATTAAGGTTTTTGAGATTGCTAAATTAGAATATATATGTATGTGCATGTTTGTATATATGCTCATTACATATACAAATACGTATATACACATATCTCATTTAGCATGGTCCTGGGCACATAGCAAGTGCTCCATTACCATTATCCGTTATTAATATTCTTCTCCAGCTCAGTGTCCTGGATTCAGCTTTGGGAAACCAACCTAAATGTTGTAAAGATCTGGACTTCAGAGAAATGACTTAAGTTGTCCAAGGTCACACAGCTGGGAAGGTTTGCTACTTGGTCAAGATGAGGCTGCGTGCCAACTGTCATGGACTTTCGAGTCCCTCCTTCCTCAGAATTCAGATCTCCCAGCACCAGATGCTAGGATCAGTCACTTGCGTCCAGGGCCAGCCAGGCACAGGGAGGGAGCCCTCACTGAAACCAAGCAGACCACCCACATGATGGCTTTCTGTCCAGTGGGGCTTTGCTCGCTGGCTGCTGCTCTTGGCAGGGAGCGTGGATTTCATGGCATCTGTGGGAGGTGTTAGATTTGATGCGTAAGAAGAGGTGGGAAAAGGCCAGAATTAGCAGGCCTTCTAACACACACTGCACGGGCTCCCCGGGTTGCAACCATCCCTTCTCACTCTCCCAGTGAGTGAGGAGCAGAGAAAATGCTCTAACGCTGGATTCCCAGATAAGGCAGCCTGGACCCCTCTGATATCCAGATTCCAGCTGTTCAAGACGCATCTTTGCCACACAGCCCTGGCTTCTGTGGATGACCTGATTCCAGCCTTGTGGCTTGGGTCTGGGTTGTGAATTCAAGTTCATCTACATTCCCAAGGAAGTCGAACAAACATGAGTTTTTATGTAATCCCCTTCCTAACTGTGTGACCTTGACCAAATCTCTTACCTTCTCTGAGCTTCAATTTTCCCCCCTTTAAAGGGGATAATAATGGCACCTACCGTAGGGGAGGTGTAGGGTAAATGCTATACTACAGGAAAAGCACATAGAACACATAGCACTTGCTAAAGGATAGTTTACATTCTTTCCAGCACCACCCTTGAAGGCAGTTAGAATGGGTGCAACCCCCGAGTGCAGCCAGGCTGAGGTGGGGTGGGAGTGGCGTGTAGCTTTCAGGTCGGTTTGCCGCACTCTGCCTGGCTTTTCTGGATGTCTCCTGGCTTTCTCTCCCACTCGCTCCTCCCACCAGGCTCTGTGCATCTGTTCCTGCGTACTTCTCGGGGTTCATTCCTGGACACCCCTCCCCCACCCCAGTCACTCTGCTCCTACCACACTGGCCTGCACCGTCCTTCCACCTCAGGACTGGGCACATATTGTCTCTGCCTGGAGCCCTTTCCCCAGTTCCTCTGCTGACTCTCGCCTGTAGCTCACTTACACGACTGTCCCCTTATCGAAGAAGACCTTGTCCTCAGTCTCATTCCCTTGTCCACATGATCATATCAAGAGAGGATGCAGAAAAACTTTTGACAAAAGCTAACACTCATTCGTAATAAAAAAAAATGAAGAAAATAAGTATAGAAATACCTTACCTGAATCTGATAAAAGTCATTTATGACGAACCAACAGCCACCATCATATTAGATGGGGCAAAACTAAATGCTTTCCCTCTAAATCAGTAAAAAGGCACAGACACCCACTACCACCACTTCTATTCAGCATAGCCTTCAAAACATTAGCCAGAGCAGTAAATCAAGAGAAAGAAAGAAGCCAAGTTGGAGAACACGGTGCATTTTCTCAGGGTGCCCAAGTACTCAGACAGAAATCATCACAATGAGGCAAACTGGGCTTTCTTCATTTAAATCTAATTATTTGAACATAATGTTTTCCTTATTGATCACACATTAAATGAATTAACTGCTTTTGCACACCTTTCTAAAAAGGAGCTAATTTTGTTCTTTTCTCATGACTCCTTGGGGGATAAGATGACTCAGGGAGTTGCCCCTGGAGCAAAAGGACTGAGGAGGCAGCAGGTATCAGGGAACAGGCAAAGTTAACCCAAGTGATTGGATGAACTGGTAAGAAATTTATAAAGCAGCAGTGTTTTTTAATTTTCCAATAAGTGGCATGTAATCTAACTATTTCTCACACCTGAATAGGTATCACATATTCAATGATCATTCTTTTATACAGTTTTTAAACTTCATCTGGAACAATGTAACTTCTTCATCTGGAGCAATGTAATTTATTTGAGCTAGAAACAGCTAGTGAGTCAGGGTTAGTGGAAATGGGCAGAGTTGGTATTTCAGATGAAGAATTAAACCTGTTTCCATCATCAGCATATCAGCTTTGTCCCTCTTCACCCTAAAGTGTTCGTGATTAACGAAAATATTGAGGAGCAAGAGAGATTTTTTTCCTCATTTAACTGGCTCTCATAGGATAGGGATGTGTTGGTGAGGATTAAGTTTGTGAAGTACACCGTATGCTCTTCGATAACATACGTGGACATGTGAAAACAGGCTTGCCTGGATAGCAGTATAGCAACACCACACACTGGCCTGAGCTCACTCTGAAGATGCTATGCTGACTTGTTGCCATGGTAATAATGATGGACACCTTGCCTTCCATTTCAACTGTCACTCTGTGAGCTGAGAGCAGTTATACCGTTACCACAGTGCTAGTGACAGTCCCTGGAGATGGGAAACTGCTGTACAGGTATGTTCAGATTGCTCCTCTGAGCACCACTTCCTCTCACCTGTAGCTGTACCTCTCACCTCTCACCTGATTTTTAAAAAGTATTTTACAGTTTTCTCTCACTACTCAATTTGTACTTTTGATTCTTCTATCAAGACAGTTCCTTAAATATTTTACCATATTTAGGGGAATTTATATTTCCTAACGCAGGTTTTGTACACACTGTGTGAGAAAATAGACAAGGGGGAGCACGCCCAGGCTGCTGCCATCAGGTCAGGAGATTCTTGACAATAAACAGAGCAGCAGACATTCCACAAAAGGGGAATTCCAGAGCTGTCCGTCTGTCTGTGCCGTAGGAGGGCTCCTGGGAGAGTAGTGACAGGACAGTGCCGTCACTCAGTGGAGTGGTGACTCTTTGTGATGAAGGGAATGAGGGTGACCCTCAGTGAGAGTCCTGGGGGTTTGCAAGCCCGGCTGTGGTCCGATCCCCCTAGGAAGGAGTGTGCCCCACCCCACAGAGTTTAGGAAAGGGTAGGAGGTGCTGAGGGCCAGCTTGGCAGGAAGGTCATGGGCAGAAAGATGCAGGCTCAGATCAGGTGCTGGAAGGCCGGGCTCCCTGCTCCCTTGAGAGTGTCTTCATTGGAAGAAAACGCATCTCTTTTAGGTCAGGAATTAAACTCTGGTGACTTCAGACTGGGTAATGACTTGGCCACTTCCTTGACTCAGGAACCAGGGAATCAATCTTCCAGGGGAAACTTTGGGGCAGGAGGGTTTGGGAAAGAGAGGAAGAGGAAGAGCTCTGGGTTCAGGCTTCCATGGCATAATCTGGAGGCCTCAGGGGTTCAGGGAGTGATGTCCCCAGGGAATCAGGGCATTCCTGTCCCAGATCCATCCTCTGTGTTGTGACTGTGGGAGGATCATTTAAAATCTTAAATTTTGGGGGCCAGCTCTGACCTCGCTCCTCACTGGCCAGTGGCTTGGCTGTCCTTGGCTCGTGGCCAAGGATGGGCCAGGACTCACAGATAATGGCAGCAGCAGGGCACTCTGGGGCACAGGTGGCTTGAAGGCCACGAGTTCAAGTACCTCGCAGTACTTGTAGATCCATCTACATTTTTCACAAATGACAAGATCATTCTTGGCACAAAGAATCACAGATGTTTAAGGTGTTTGCTATCCTATCATTACACAGTATATCCATGTATCCAAATGTCACACTGTACCCCAAAATGTGTACAATTTTTGTGTCAATTAAAAAGTCGAGGTGTGGATAATTATTCCTAATATAATCTAAGGTCTCTCTGCCAGCACGATGTTAACAGCTGTCTCTATTGTAATACATTTCCCAGGCTCTTGCCTCTTGGATACAGAAATAGTTCCTTCAAGGTCAAGACAGCCTATTGCCCACTCCAAGCAGTGCTGCAGAAGAGTCCGCCTGTGGCTGCCGGAAAGTGCACACCCTGGAGAGGACAAAGACGGAGGTGCTGTGTAACTTCAGTCGTTATGTGCATTCCTGAGCAATGATTCTGGCTCACCACTATCCCATATTTAAGAGAAAACTCTAAAGACGCTAGACCATATTCTTTTATTAGACGTGTGCAAGTTTAAATTCACTAACTCAATAGTAGTTCTACAACTACAGAAGTGAGAATCTATTTACAGCTAAAGTTCTGAGTGAGTAAACATCTCACTTGGATGTTTAGACATTTGCCTGATTTTTGGCCATTGGCTGAAATACAACTTTTTGTGCAATACTGTTGCCAGATAGTTTAAAAATCAAGACATTATTTAGAATAATTTTAGATGAACAACAACAACAAAAAGGAACAGATAGTACAGAACTTGAATCCTCTCCCTCACCCATCAGTTTCCTTTTAAAAATAACATCTTTTGCTAGTGGAATTTATTTGCGACAAGGACAGAACCGGTATTGATAGATTGTTATTAACTACAGTCCAGAGTTCTCACTGAGGTAAACTCAGTGTTGCGTGGTTCTTTGGGGTTGTTAACAGGCACTCTGCTTCCTTTATTTATCCCTCTCACTTTTTTATGGAACCTCTGGTAACTACTGAAATTTTTACTCTCTGTACTTTCACTTTCCCTCGATTTCATAGTTAGAATCATAGACTCTGCAGCTTTATCAGACTTGCACCGCTTAGCACCATACATTTCAGATGTTGTTGGGGGCCGGTGAAATGGCTCAGCGGCTTAAGCGCCTGCCTGGCAAGCGCGAGGGCCCGAGTTCGACTCCCGGAACCCACATACGAAAAAGGGGCTGGTGATATCGCTCAGTGGCATGGGCGCCTGCTGGCGCGCGAGGTCCTGAGGTCGACCCCCCGGTACCCACAAAAAAAAAAAAAAGATGTTGTTTATATCATTTTGTGCTGCATCCAGCGCAGCTCTCGAAGTTCCCAGGGGAAGGATGGTAGAAGGATGGAGAAATAAAGATAAGAGTCAGAATACAGAAAGCTGAGGTCAGGTGGAGCCCTCTCTCCAGATGGGAGGAAAGGACCTGCTCAACCTTTGCAGCACGTTTGTTTATACATGCGGCAGGTTGATGTCACGTGACACCCCTCTACCTAGCAACCTGTTTGCATGGCAACCTCAGGGCGCCTTGCATTCTCAGAGCTGGAGCAGCTTGTTTACCGGCTTGCCTCAGGTGTTCTTTGTTTTCAGGACTGGCCTTGCTCCAGCCCCACACGTGTTATTGATCTCCAGCTTAGGCTGCTCCCTACATCTGTCCCTTTTCTGTATTGTTGTTGCAAGCGATGGGTGGTCAGTTGAAGTTAGAGGAGCTGTGTTTGGAGGACTCTGTGGAAGACCTTCTTATTCTCAAACCCTTGTTATTCTGAGTGAACTTATTCGTTTATGCTAAAGATTTCCAGTCCAAGGATTTTAAGTCCCTGCATTCAGCAGTTTAACCCTATACAGCCCATTAATCCATAACAGTAGCCAATTACCAGTGTAGCTGGAAATTGTCAGAAGGTGTTAGTTTTTTGAGTTTCTTTTATAGCTAGCATATTACTATGGCATTGTTTTATACCTCTTGTAGCATACTTTTCTGTAGGATATTCAAGACCAAGTTAAGGTGAGACCTGTATTCATCAATTTTTGCTATCTATCAAGGTCAGTTAAGTCTCCTTAGGATTTACCTTGGAATCATGTGCAGCACCTCTTATTATTTCTGTCAGTGTCAGCCATATGGATGAGTCACGGCCATTGCTTGACCAAGTTGCTTTCTGTGAAAGCTTGGAAGATTTTTCTCTCTTAGTGACTCTCCTTACACACACTATACATCGTAAATCACTTTCCTCTGTGGTTCCACAATCTCCTTGGTCAGAAGACTGGGGACTCACCAAGGTATAGGATGTTGCAGCAGAGGTTCTCTTGTGTCCTGGGTCCTCATTGACCCTGGAGGGCTGAAGCCAAAATATTGGCTGTACTCCTAGCCCATCTATCTTTCTAGTTTTGGTCTCCAAATCTCAGTTGTTGAACATCCAGAAGAGAAGGTTAATGACCTTACATTGTATTGGGAGCAGTGAGTTTAATATTATACAGGATAGAACCATTATTTCCTACCAAACATGGATGTTTTAGCATTTGAATCCCTGTAGAATGTTAACAGACAACAGCTATATATTTTACACAGAAAATTAGAAATCAAAAGCCATGCATAATGTCGTAGCATGACAATCATGACATTTTTGTAACACACCTAAATTTCCATTTTGACGTAAAATAGCCGTTAGTCAATCATCCCTATCTAGTACATAAGAAGTTTTACCTAACTTGTTGACCTTTAATGGGATGTACATCTCATAAGTTTTTGTTAAAGGCAGATGTCTGAATCTGAAAGAAAAGCATATCACCATAAACAATCCCTGTTTTACATTTTGGAAGACCTGTACATATGAAGGTGTGAATACATTTAATACACCACAAGAATAATAACAATCAATTGTCACAGCCATATGAAAACCTTGGTACCCAAGCATCTTTAAATCAAAAACCTTATCATCTCATTTCTAGAAAACTTCATTTTTGATGATGAGCAATCTAAACATATCACAATAATATATTTTTAATAACATTTATTGGGGTGTCTCCCATAAGGCTATGGAAATCATTGGGGCTTTCTATTAATGAACAAGGACTGGACAAATATCTCCAGGCAGCTGCTTTCTTATTCATCAATTGGAGCCCTATCCAATAATTTCTCCCCACCCTAAGGATTTTTGTTTAATTATCTTAATTTTTTGATAACCTATGAGAAAACCAAATTTGATATCATAAGCATGATTTTTAAATCTATAAACCAAATTAAATTTTGAACAGATGATACAAAAGTGCAAAAGAAAAAAGGAAAAGAGAAAAAATTATTGAGCTTAAATTTAAAAAAACAGCTGTGAACTGATTGGACAAATGGACAAAAAAACAAGTACACAGCTTAACAGATTGGACAAACAGACAAACATCTTACAAAATCAGAGTGCACTCAAATATATTTTTGACCAAATTGAATTATAATAAAAGACCCTTCTTAACTTCTTTTCTTTTACCTGACTGAATTGTCTTTCTGCTGCTATAGTCCCATCACTAGTAGTATTTAAAAAGTTAATATTATATACTGCCAAGTGAAGTCTATTATGAGGTGTGAATTTTGTAGGGAAGGATTCCCTCTTTTTTTTTTATATGCAGGTACCAACAGTCGAACTCAGGACCTTGCGCTTGTCAGGCCAGTGCTTATGCCACTGAGCTACATCACCAGCCCTCCTCTTTTGTTTTTCTAGTTGCAATTTCAAGCATATGATGAGCATGCTCAACAATTCCTTGACCTTGAGGGTTACAAGGAATTTCAATGGTAAGAGAAATATGAAAAGTTTTACAAAACATTTGGAAGGCATATAGGCTGGGCCATTACCAGTCTTAAGTGCCTGAGGGCAGCCAAGGGTACTAAAGGCATCCAAGCAATAAGCAATGACACATTTATCTGCTTCACTAGTGCAGGCAGAAGCAAAAATAAATCCTGAGGAAGTATCCACTGAAAGGTGGACCCAGCATAGAGAGCCAAACTCAGGAATATGAGTGACATCCATTTGCCAGAGACGACTGGGGTAAAACCTCAGGGATTAACCCCCATAGAGAGTGAGGGAAGATGTATTACACATGGGGAACATTGTTTAACAATTTGTCGAGGCTGTTCCTGGGTTAAAAGGAACTGTGTGCAAGCCAGAAGCGTTTTGATGAAAGGTGGCATGGGAGGCAGAAGCCTGCTGAATGGCATCTGAGGGGGTAACAGTGACAGCAGCCAGCAATCTGTCTATTGCAGTGTTTCCCTCAGTGAGAGACCCTGGCAATTGGGAATGAGAATGTAAGTGACTGATAAAACAGGGGACATGGCACGACCAAACTGCAAGTTGGAGAGCATGAAATAAATGAAAAAGCTCTTTCTTGCCAGTGTGTATAGTGGCACTTTTAATGTGGTGCATCACACCATAAACATAAGCGCTATCTGAAAAGAGGTTAATTGGGGTGAATAATCTTTCGAGGCCCATATAACAGCCTGTAATTCAGTCTTTGTGCAGAAGAGAAACTCGTATCCTGTATTTGGGAAGAAGAGGCCGTTACATAACCTTCCCTGCCCAAAGATGACCCATCTGTGAAAACAGAGACACCTCCTGCTATGGGGGCCAAACTTATTTTTGAAGGGAAAACAAAGGGTGTGAGGGAAGCAAATTGAATTAATTTGTCTGAAGGATAATGACAATCGATAACACCAGGGAAGTTAGCCAATGCACACTTCCAAGAGGATGAAAATTGCCACAGCCACTGTTGTTGAACAGAAGAAAAGGGAACAATGATAGTTTGCACCTCACAACCAAAGAGCTGAACAGCACACATTTGCCCACAGGTGATCAGTTCTGCCACAGCATCATAAAAGGCAGTAATGGTTTTATGTGGAGCATGTGGCATATGTAGCCATTGTAAAGGGCCCTGACACTGCCAAAGGATCCCAGTGGGCACATGCTGAGTTGGGAAGATAATTAAAAACATTGGCAAAGACAGGTCAACTCTAGAGAGTTGAACAGTAGAGAGAGCCAGATTAACTTTGTGCAAGGTGGTTTTTGCCTCTGACGTAAGTGTCCTTGGAGATGTGGGGGCCGGTTCCCCTTTGAGAATGTCAAAGAGAGGGCCTAAACCATGAGTTGTTAGCCTAAGAGCTGGGTGGAGCCAATTAACATTACCAAGTAAAGTCTGCAGATCAGCTAGGGTTGCAAGACGATTAAGCTGGATCTGAACAATTTGGGGCACAATACGTCTCTGTTGGATAAGGTGTCCCAAACATGAAAAAGGTGCCATAGTTCGCATCTTTTTGGGGGCTACTATTAGGCCTGCATTATGAAGGGCATCATCCAATTGGATAAATACTTGGTGCAAGGTAGATGAGGATTCATGTGCTAGAAGAATATCATCCATGTAATGAATAAGATAAACAGATGGATGAGCCTGACAGGCTGACAAAATGTCTGCAGCCACAAACTCTTGACATAGGGTCAGACTATTTGCCATTCCTTGTGGCAGACAACACCATTAGAAGCGGCGCATAGGGGCCTGATGGTTGATGGAGGTAAACTGAAGGCAAAATGTTTTTTATCTTGAGGATGGAGAGGGATTGCAAAACAAAACAAAACAAAACAAAACAAAAAACCAGTCTTTTAAATCAATCACCATGAGGGAAAAAAGTAAAGGGATAGCTATAGGACTGGGCAGTCCTGGTCAAAGTGCTCCTGTAGGTTCCATGGTATGATTAACTGCCTGCAAATCCTGTAGTAATCTCCAACTTCCTGACTTCTTTTTTATTGCAAAAATTGGAGTATTCCAAGGGCGGTTGGAAGATTCTAGTTGTCCTGCCACCATCTGTTCATTAACCAGTGTATGAGCTGCTGTAAGCTTCTGCTGAGTGAGTGATGGATCTGCCACTGATCCATCCAAACAGGGTCATCAGACATCCAAGTTATCTTGGACACTGTCTGTGGGGTCGGAGAAGAGATCAAGGCCCCTCCTGAAAATGTGAAGGCGAGTATCCTATACCAAAATAGTACTTTTTAGGGTCTATTGGAAGGGATTCTCTCCTTCCCTGATTATATTTACCAAGCCCTTCAGTGGAAAGAAAACCTTGTTTTAACATCTGATGAGTCACCAAGGAGTTGGGACTGACCAAAAATGCCCCCATATCCTGAAATATGTCATGATCCCATAGATTGACTGGTATATAGAGGAGGACATAAGGGGAGAAATGTCCAGAATGGCCTTCTGCACCCCTCCAGGTTAACAACCTAGCAATTCTACCAGGGTGAGAAACACTGCTCACCTCCTGTAGATCTGTAGTTGCTACATCCAGAGGCCATGCCATAGGCCAGTGGCATTGGGCAATAACTGAAACATCCGCACCTGTGTCTAAACGCCCTTTGAATGTTTTTCCTTCAATAATCAATTCCATCTCGGTATGATCCTGTTTAATCAGTTGAACCTAATAATATCAGAGGACCTGAAACCCTTGGATCACCTTTCCTTATTTATAGATTTTCCAATTTTTGTCAAAAGAAGAATGACCAGTTGAGAAATATGAGAGTCTAGGTGACTTGAACAGTGTTTTGAATAGATTGAATCATAACCTTGATTTCCCCTGTATAATCAGCATTGATGACACCAGGCAACACCTGGAGACCTTTTAAAGAGAGACTGCTTTGGCCTAGCAGGAGTCCAACTCTTCCATGAGGCAAAGGTCCATAGACTCCAGTAGGAATAACTTGGGGTCCCATTTCCAGAGTTAGTACAAATCTGGAGGAGGGACTGAGGTCCAAGCCTCCGCTGTCTTTTGTCGCTCACCAGAGATTAGAAACATGCTTGGCGGTGGAAGGTAAGGCTGGGGAGGAATTAGGGAAAGCACCCCCACTGTTTGGCGGGGCCGGGGCTAACCCCACTGGAAGTTTCCCAGAATGAGTCAGACTTCCACATCAGTTTAGAATTTACACTCATTTGCCCAATGATACCCTTGTCTACACATTAGATATTAGAAGGTTTTGTAGAAGAGACAGATAATGGCTGTGCTGCCCTTACAGATGCAGCAGAGCAATCTCGGGCAAAATGTCCCTCGCCCCTGCAGCTGAAACAAGTAACCTTGTTCTTTCCCTTTCCTCTAGGCTGTGGATGAATAACCTGAGTGATAGTTGTTGCTGAGGTAGCCCTTTGTACATACAAGGGGCCAATGTCTGCACAAATCCGAATAATCTCAGACAGAGTAGCCCATTTTTTATGGGCTTGTAAAGCCTCTTTACACATTTGCATTTTTATTTATTTATTTTTTTTTTTTTTTTTTTGTGGGTACTGGGGGGTCGACCTCAGGACCTCGCACGCCAACAGGCGCCCGTGCCGCTGAGCGATATCACCGGCCCCTTTTTCATATGTGGGATCCGGGAGTCGAACTCGGGCCCTCGCGCTTGCAAGGCAGGCGCTTACGCCGCTGAGCCATCTCACCAGCCCACATTTGCATTTTTAAAGGCCAACTATTAACCAATTAACTTAAAGGATGACTCTATTCTATGAAGGGTGGAAGTCTCAGCCTGTGATGCAGCAAAATTTCCCTGAACTGAGATGGGAATGGCTGCTTGTGGTGCAGTTAAGGTTATCGGGCGTTGTGAAATGGAATTCACAGCAAAACACTTCTCTAGTGGGGAATGGTCTTTTTTGCCCCTCACCTCTCCTTCCTTTTCTAATTGAGCAAAGCTAGAGGATTAAGCTCTATTGGTGGGTGGGGGGGCTGTTGCTCTGCCATCTTTTTCCCACTCAGGACTTGATTTTAAAATAGTACTCTGGGGCCCAGTGAGATGGCTCAGCGGCATAAGCGCCTGCCTGGCAAGCGCAAGGCCCTGAGTTCGACTCCCGGAACCCACATACGAAAAAAGGGCCAGTGATATCACTCAGCAGCACGGGCACCTGCTGGCACACGAGGTCCTGAGGTCGACCCCTGGTACCCACAAAAAAATAAATAAATAAAATAAAATAAAATAGTACTCTGAACCAAATCCTCTGTGGTCATCTCAACAAGCATAAATCATCAAGACACTCCCTGAATCAGGTCCACAATGAAAAAGTAAATATGGAAATCAATAATACAACAAGCATTTCTATATATATCTGTGGTTCTTGAGAACCTGTTTGCTCATGTTTTACACCTGATGATATCAATATCAATACACCTCTGTGATCAGTATTGATGCTATCAATGCATCAATTCCCTACATTGATTCTCCTCCTTTTGTGTGCACAATGAGAAGTGTCCTCTCACCTGCTATTTCTTCATACTCTGGTCCCATGTTCAGGTGCCAATATGCTGCATCCAGTGGAGCTCTCAAAGTTCCCAGGGGACAATATGGTGGGAGGATGGAGAAATAAAGATAAAAGTCAGAATACAGAAAGCTGAGGAGGTCAGGTGGAGCTCTTTCTCCAGATGGGAGGGAGAGAACTGCTCAACCACCACAGCATATTTATTTATACATTTGGAAGGTTGATGTCATGTGACACCCCTTTGCCTAGCAACCTGTTTGCATGGCAACCTCCTGGTGCCTTGCGTTCTCAGAGCTGGAGCAGCATGGCTCACCTTGGACTCTCTTTGTTCTCCAGACTGGCCTTGCAGCCACTCCCCACAATTTTGTAGCTTGATAGTTCAATGATTCTTTACCAGTGAGTGATATTCCTTTTATACTTAAGTTTGTTGGTAATCCTATTGAGGGATGTCTGAGCTGCTTCCCATTTGAACAACCTGGAATAAAATTGCCAAAACAATTCTCTGCAGTTTTTTGTGTGGACATTATAATTTAATTGGGTAGATACCTAGGGATTCTGAACAGTTCCTTATATGGTAAGATTAGGTTTTGCTTTTTAAGTATTTCTTAAGATTCAAAAGTGAACCCTTTTAGGTCTGGTTCTTTCTTTTTTTAGAAGTTATTAATTATTGATTTAATTTCTTTAATATATAAAGGACTATTTAGATTGTTTCTCTTTGTGTAACTTTTGGAACTTTCTACTTTGAAGGAACTGGAGCGTTTCTGCCACACTATCCAATCTATGGGCAGAGAGTTTTTCAAAGTATTCCTTTTTATCTATGGAATCAGTACTGATTACTCCTCTTTGATTTACAGTATTGATCCTTTGTGTCTTTTACTTTTTCTTTGTGCTTAGCCTGGCTAGAGATTTATCAATCTTGCTGATTGTTTCAAAGAACTACGTTTTGGGTTTGCTGATTTTCAAGTTTTCAATACATTGATCTCTCCCATAATTGCTATTTCTTTCTTCTGTCTGTTTTATATTACGCTGCCTTATTCCCTAGTTTCCTATCATGGAAGCTAAAATTATTAAGTGTAGGCCTTTTTATTTTATATAATGTTGCATGCAATGCTATAAATTTCCTCTGAGAATTGGTTTTGCTGTATCTTAAAAATCCACAAGATGTATTTTGATTTTTTTTTTTTTTTTTTGTGGGTACCGGGGGAACGACCTCAGGACCTCACGCGCCAACAGGCACCCATGCCGCTGAGCGATATCACTGGCCCCTTTTTCGTATGTGGGTTCCGGGAGTCGAACTCGGGCCTTCGCGCTTGCAAGGCAGGCGCTTAAGCCGCTGAGCCGTCTCACCGGCCCCCAAAACGAGTTGATTTTTTTTGAGACAGGGTCTCACTATGTAGTTTAAGTTGGCCTTGTGTTTTGAAGAGTATGAGGTTTGGGCTCCAAATATTCAGAAAATTTCCAATTCTTTTTCTGTCATTGAATCTTAGTTTAATTCCATAGTGGTCTGGGAGCATATTTTGTATTAGTTCCACCTTTTCAATATGTCAAGGTATGATTTATGACCCACAATGATGAATGTGAGATGTGACTTTGAGAACAATGGGTATCCTATTGTTGATTGAAGTGTAGAGATGTTAGGGAGATCTAGTAGATTGTGAGTGCTTTTATTAGTTTCCTGTGTCTGTCAGGGCCAAGCACCAGATTGTCTTTAAATAAATGTATCATCTTACTGCTAAGGAGGCTGAAAGTCCAAACTCAAGGTACAGGCAGGACCATTCTCCTTCTGAAATCTCTACTCTTTTACTCCTTCCTACCTGCTGCCCCTTGATGGCAATCTTGGCTCCTTGGCTTTCAGCTGTAGCTCTTACTCTTCCTCCATCACCATATGGCATTCTCACCTCAAGGCTCTGTCTCTTCTCTTTATATAAAAACAAAAACAAAAAACAGTCATACTGGGTAGGGGCCCACTCTGCTCCAATGTGACCACTAGGGGAATATAGCTCCAGTAATTCTATGCCCAAATAAGGTCAAATCCTGAGGAACTGGATTAGAAATTTACTTTAATACATATTTGGAAGATAGAATATGATCCATTTCTGTGTTCCACTTCACCCTCACTTATTTTATTCCTGCTGGACCTGTCAAGTAATAATAAATAGTGCTGAAATCTTCCCCTATAGTGGTGGACTGATGTATTTCTCATTGCAGTTCCTTCCATTTTTGTCTGTTTTTCCTGTTTCCTGTCTTATTCCTTTTTCTTCCTTCCTCCACTGAGAAGCATGTCCCAGGAGTACCAGCTTTTGTACATGGTAATCACCTACCTACTTGAGCCATAGCAAGAAACTCCCAGAGTCACTGTTCAGCCACATCTATGTAGTAACAGTTTCTCTACTTTTCTCCTAGATTCTACTAAGGTCCTGATGGAAGTTGTTCCCTGTGACGCTGCAGAGGATGAGAAACAATCCAAGGTAAACTTGCCTTTCTTTGTCTGAGATGGAAATGTGGTTTTCTTAGTTTCTTCCTTTTTCAATCAAACTCAGATATGAAAGTCTGATCATGTACACGATAGATGACATTCATAGTTTTGTTTGGTGGGGAATGCCAACTGTGTCTATTATCAGGTGATACTTGATTCAAGATGACATTCAACTGGGCATGGTATATAGCATGTGCCTATAATCTCAGCTCTGTGGGAAGTTGAGCCAAGAAGACCACAAATTTAAGCCTAGCCTGGGCAACTTAGCGACTTAGTGCACCCATATCTCAACATAAAAATTTTTTAAAGCTGGGGACACAGCTACTGTGAAGGTTCTGGGTTCAACCCCCAGTACCACAAAAATAAAAATAAAATATAAAGATGGCATTCGTGTATGACAGCATCGGTTATCAACTGTATGGTAGTGAACATATTCCTGAGTTGTACTTTTTCTTAAGAATTTTACATTTGCCAGTCAAAATGGTCTTGGGAAATTGTATACACAAAGTGTGCACCTTTGCAGGAAGATACTCTATATGCTCATTTGAGGTAAAAGTTCAGACCGGTTTTTCCCCTCTAGTTTTCTAATATCACCATGGTGAACAAAGCACCTGTGCAAACAAGACTGGGCATGATGTGACCCACATGGTCCTCATAGTGTCTTCCCTTTTGTCACAGCAGGTGGAGTCCACAGCAAATGGAAATCGTATGTATTCCAAATTCACATGCTATGCAAAAATCTAAGTGCTGGAAATGGTGGGACTTTCTTGTTTTTGTTTAGAGAGCCACCCTGACTTCAGATTCCTGCTGAAAAAGACGGTCAGGGGTATGGTGAAAGAAGATGAATGATCTAGGCTTTTGGCCCTGTAAGTGGAAAAGACAAATGTAAATGCAGGCATGGGTCCCATTGTTGATGCTCTGTGCTAGAGAGCTGTATTCATCACTCAGCCATATAATAACTAATCACTGCGCCAGGGTGTTGCAGCACCTATGTATAAGCCTGGAAGAAATAGATCCTACAGAAACCCCAAATGCTACCTGTCCATCATTGTAAGGAGGCCTCAATGGTCACATGACCCAGGGCAGCAATAGGTGCATTTAACAGCAGACTTTGGCACAGGCATTAGTGTAAAACATACAGAAATGGTTCACATGGTTCTAGGCAGCTCAGACATTCAGACGGTGTGAAGCACCTGGTAGGACAGTACAGGTCAAAATGTGCCAGCACAGGGGACATCACTCAGCCCCTCACTCATGGTAGATAAGCATCCTTGAGTTATTACATTGTATTTCATAATATGATCACCACACGTGTTAGAAGTACTCAGATTCATTAGCACACACCCTCAAGGGACAGTGATGAGTAAAAACCCATGGTTCTTGGTTGTTAGCTTGGAGTCCCTCACTCTTGTTGCAAATCTCCAGGACAGCAGGTTAGACATCGTGAGCACTCAGCCCATCCCAAGCTCTATGGCGATCCGTCCCCATGTCCAGGCATAGTGTGAGTGTGGGCGCCACAGACTAAATGCATGTGCGCACTGCATTAAAAGGAAGACAGGAAGGAAAAATTTCACATGATTAAGAATGGTTATTTGTAAATGGTAAGATTGCAGTATCTTTAGATTATCTGTAAAAACATTAGCGAATGAATATAATAGAATATTTTGTCTGGTACAAGATTTTATAGAAGACATGATATGTATAATAGTGGTACATGTGGATCTTGGGGGAAAAATGATTTGGAAGACGAGAAAATAGTGGTGATTAAGCTTGACTTCTACATGGGCAAAAAAAGTCATGGACTCAGCTTTTTGTCTTTTTGTTTTATTTTGATACAACATGCATTTGGGTGTTTTTCCATTTTTTAGATAAACCGTTTCACAATAATGAGGTGACCTTTAGCTGGACAATCAAATGGTCTGCTTTTCAGTTCTGTCCTGGTTCTCTACTTTGCCTTATACGCTGGCCCTTACCCAGTTAAGTAATACAGTACTGCTAAATAATTCATGGGCAACAGGACCACTGTCATTCTATGTCTTTCCAGTTCCCCCCAACGTCTTGGTGGACTCGCTGCCTCCGGAGAGAACAGAAGAGGAGGACCCACTGAATGTCCTGGTAAGGTCACTCGTCATTCTCTGAAATAGAAATGTTGCCTCCTTGGTTTCTTCCCTTGTCAACTGAAGTAAGGCATGACACTCTGAAGATGTGAGTTACAGATGACATATACAATTTCCTTGGGGGTAGAATTTCAAGGGAGGGCATGTTACCAACTGAGACCCGAATCATGACAACATAAAAAAATGACAGCGTTGTTGCAAAGTGCAGGGCAGTACACTTTATCCTCAGTGGCATTTTTTCCTACTAGGAAATACATTTCCTAAATGCCAAGCAATATAGACTTCAGACACACATCCCCCATGAAGAGCTCGCGTTTTTTGGCACGAGTAGGTTTGCTCTCCTTTTGCCTTAGAGTTTCCTTGTCCTGACCACTGTTTTCCACTGATTTTCTAATGTTACCATTAGGGAAGATCTGTACACACAGAACACAGCATGGTGCGAGTCTGCTAGTGACTCCTTCCTATAATTACAGGTGGACACCAGAGGAACCGAAGATGGTATGTACGGGACTCACGCCCTTGCTGATGAGTCATGATGGGAAAGGCAGATGGTCTTGTGGCTGTAGTGTGCAAAGCCAACCTGACTCCAGGTTCCTGCTATGAATGAGGGCTGAGGATGTGGTGGTGGAAATTGATTTTCCACATAAAAAACTACAGCTGTTCTCTGTAGTCCCTGGAGGCAACTGTGGGTTTGGTGGTGTGGGGTTGTGTGCAGGTGGGTAAGGTTTGTCCACATGTGTACATGGGTGTGATTCTGAGCGTGTATGTTTGTGTGGATCACTAGGCACATACAGTAGTACCTCTGTTCATGAACACTTTTGTTTGTGAACAATTTGGTTGGCAAACAAAAGCATTTGGCAAAATTTTGTTTTTGTTTGCAAGCTCTACATCGGGTGACAAACACGACTGCAGCCATCTTTCCAACGCAAACACAAATGTGTCCATCTTTTCCAAGATCATGGAACAAATTAAGTTTGTGAACCGAGGTACCACTGCATTCCCTATGTTGCAAGTGACAGTGTTGTCAACCTAAAATGTCACCCTCCTTGGGGCATAATTATAGTTACATGTGCAAATTAATCAAATTGTGAACATTTTATGTGTATATTTCACTATATCTCAATTTTAACATTTTCACTGAAAAAAAAACAAAAATAATGATACAGAATTTCAAAACAAGATAGCAGGAGAGTAACAATCATTAATACATTGCACACTGTTATCTTCAAAGTAGTTGCTCAGATTAGAAGGTATAGGTATGAAAAAAACTGATCAAACAATATAAGCACAAACCTTTCTTTTCAATGAATTAATAGAAATTAGTAGTGTAATTATCTTAACTATTATATATATATATATTTTTTTTTCCTTTTCCTTTACTTCTTTTCTCCTTTCCCCCATCCTAGTTTCTCTTTCCTTTTGGACAGTTTCTTCCCATTTCACAATATCTATTGTACATTTTGTATCTTATTTACTCTTTAAGTTTCTTACACTAGGGAGACAATGCAATGTTTACACATGTGAGTCTGATTTATTTCACTTATGAGTATGGTCTCAAGTTGCACCCATTTACCTATAAAAGATTCAAGTTTATCCTTCTTTATAGCTGAGTAGTACTCTGTTGTAGAGAAATACCACATCTGTTTTATCTATTCCTTGGTTGATGGGCATTTGGGTTGTTTCGAAGATTTAGCTATTACAGACTGTGCTGCTATAAACATAGGTGCACATATATTGCTGTGGTATGTTTTTAATTCTTCTGGGAAGATATCCAGAAGGGGAATAGCTGGGTCAAATGGGACCTTTAATCCTAGTTTTTTGAGGAATCTCCACACTGATTTCCACAGTGGTTGCACCAGTCTTCACTCCCACCAACAGTGGAGAAGGATTCTTTTTTACCCACAGCCCTTCCAGCATTTCTTATTGGTTGATTTCTTGATGATAGCCATTCTTTCTGGGGTGAGATGGAATCTCAGTGTTGTTTTAATTTGCATCTCTCAAATGACCAATGACGTTGAACATTTTTTCGTATATTTATTTGTCATTTGTATTCTTCATCTGAGAAGTGTATATTCATCTCAGATGCCCATTTTTGGATTGGGTCTTTGAATTTGGGGGTTCTGAGTTTCTTCAGTTCTTTATATATATATATAAAGAATGGACAACCAGTCCTTGTATAGACACTGCTGGTTTTAGATAGATGTCCTTTGTCTGAGGGCCAATTGGCTAAAATTTTTTCCCGCTCTGTGGGTTGTCTTTTCACTCTGTTGGTGATTTCTTTGGATATGCAAAAGCTTTTTAATAAGATGAGATCCCAGTTGTTGACTCAATTAACATTTTAAGAACTCATCAGAACCCAGGGTAGTGTTCACAGGGGTCTAAAATAATAGAACTATGTTTCTTAATTTCTGTTACTGGGCCAATAGCTACTTCATTTACTTATCAACCTCACCTGTTGGTATGCCTCCATGTTTCCTCAAGGCTTTTTTTTTTCTCTTTTCTGGTCTGAGGATTTAACCTGGGGCTTTTGAATGCAGCTCCAGCTCCTACCATCTCTCTCCCTTTTTATTCTGGGTCAGGGCCTAGTTAATTTTATGGATTGTCTAGTAAGGCCTCCAACCTGTGATCCTGCCTTAGCTTCCCAGAGTGCTGGGATTACAGGCATGTGCCATCATGCTCAGCTTCCTAATGGCTTTTGGATGGTCAGGATTTTTCACTCTTTACACTTACCTCATTCACAATCTCTTTCCATGGAAGGCCTCAGAATGACTCCAACAATGGCAGTTAACACCACCTGAAGAAGGAGGGAAAAGGTGCCATGTGCACAGTTCACTGACCTAGATTGGTAGGACAGACATCAGCAGGAAGGGACGTCAGGTTCCTAGGCCTCTATTCAGGTTGGAATAGGAATGAGTTTACGAAACCCTGCTTTTAAAAGTCACTTGACAACCAGTCCTTGTGTAGACACTGCTGGCTGATAGCAATCTGGGGGAAGGCTCACAGACATTTTTCAGTACAGGGCAGGTGGGGGGACCCTGTCTCCAGTGCAGCGTGAGCTCAGGACCATGGAGGGGGCTGATCCCACAGTCTAGGGGGCCCTTGCTGTACCCAGGTATGGTCTGGATGGCGTCGCTTTCAGAGTATCTTTGACATGTTCTGGAATCTTCAGTCCCAAACTTTGCATTCTAACTCTCATAGACAAAAGAATCCTGGTCCTAGCTGGTCACTGTCAAGGTCATGGCTGTGTCCTCATTTCTTCTTGTCCCAGAGCTCAGACCTCTCTTAGGCCCAGGTGTGACCAATGAGTACCCTCTGGGCTAGGATCTTCTCAGATGTAGAAAGTCTGCTGCCTCTGCTTGTCCAGCCTATCGAGTCTGATGTCTTCCTAGCCTGTGCTCCAGGGTAGGGGCCTGAGGGTGGGCTGCTGACAGCACTGTGTCCCTCCAGCTACATTGCTCCTTCTACTGTCATCATGGCTGGAAGGAGTTTGTGGTCCCCGCCTGTCTCCTCTGTGTACATGTGGCCCTCCTGGAAGTAATGTGGACCTGGATGTTGACTTTACAGTATTAAGTGTCCCCAGGCCTCACATGCTGTCTGGCTCTATTGAATGTGCCCAGGAAGCACATAGAAATGAAAAATTGGATGCGGCCAGCAAATTCCTTTGGGAGGCAACACTAAGGGAGGGAGTCATGCCTTCCTCATTTTGGGGGCTCTAGGTATGTGATGTCCTGTGCGGCAGCCACTACACTGACGAGTCTGTATATATTTAAATTAACAGACCACTGGCAGTGTCTGTCAAAGGCTTCATACTCCATAGAGCCTGAGAGGCATCTGAGAGCCCAGAGGAAGGGGCAGGGTAATCGTGCATCATCCATTAGATCTGTGTGTTATCCATTGCAATAACGAAATACCTGAGGCTGAACACTTTATAAAGTAGAGGTGTGTTTAGCTCACAGTTAAGGAGATTCACTGGCATGGTGCTGGCATCTGTTTAGCTTTGAGGAAGGCTCGCTTGGCTGCATCCTAACATGATGGGATTCATCCTCATGGATGTATGATGAATGGGAGATATCACTTGGTGAGACAGGAAGCCAGAGGGACAGAGCCTGTTTGCTCATTTGATAGCACTCTTAAGGGAATTAATTAATGAGAGTCTGAGGAAACTATGTTAATACCTGTTGACTGTGGTGCCCCAAGGGACAAATCACCTTTTATCAGACTATACCTCTTAATGGTTTCAACACCTTACAACATAGCCACCAAGCCTCCAACACAGGGACACTAGCACCCTGCATGACCTCAACTGGTATAGAAGGCATGGGGAGCACTCTCCAAATAAAATTCTTGCTGATGTTTGTGTCCCTGAAGTTTTGCCTTTGGTGGAAGTCACTGTGATTCCTGCAGCAGGAATGAAGGCCCTGCAGATAGGCACTTGTGCTAGGATCCAAGGTGAAAGGCTTCCCGGCAGGAGCTGGGTATATCTGCTGCTCTGGAGACTGAGGAAGGGGGTAGTAAATCGAGAGAAACAGGAAAGTGGTTTCATTTTCATATTTTAATGACATAGGAGTAAGAATTAGAATGTCCCCTGGCTTTGAGCACGCTGTATGTGACCTTTGTCTTGCTAGTTACACCCACCTCCCCCCTCAGCCCTACACTTTCCTGCTTTTATCTCTGCCACGAGTCACAGTGCTTGGCTTTTGTTGGTTAGTATGACTCGGGAGTTCTGCATAAGAGATTTTGATGTGGTTTTGGGGTGTTGAGGAAAGGAATCTGGCGGGACAGGACTCCCTCACAGGTCCCCTGTGACCATGGAGACAGCTCTTCTAGTGTGTGCCAGATGGTGAGTGAGAAGGCAGTCCTCTTCCTCCGCACTTGCAGGGGTCACAGCAGCACTTCCTGTTCTGGCCTCACTGTCCACTCCTGGTTTGAAGGGGGGCTGGGTGGGTCTTCCTCCAGGCTTCCTGCACAGGTACTAGGTCCTCCTGGAGAAGAGTGATGGGAATTACATCCTTGACAAGTTCTCTCTCCCTTGTCCCTCACCCCCATCCAATTCCCACATTCTGGGGCTAGGTATAAAATCTGAATTTGCTTCCATTTAAGAGGCCCATGTCCAGCTGCCTTTTGAATCTAGAGGACATGTGGAAAGGGGCAGCACGCGCTGTCCATCACAGTCCCGCTGGCCACATCTACAAACAATGGGGAGTAGGATGGGCCCTGTGGGAGCAGGGCCAGGAGGACACTGCTCCTCAGTCCCAATGCCTTCACCAGACAGTGCTGCCTGTTCTCACCCTCATCCCTGTCCTCACACCTGCCAGGTGCCATCCCTCCTGGTCCACCCACAGCTTGGTGCAAGTCCTGCAAGTTCCCATTTATTCATGTGGACATAAGTCCACAAGCTCCAGAATTCACTTGTAGACTAAGGGGATTTAGACAAGTTTCTTTACCTCCAAACTTGCATTCATACTCTGCAGAAGCACAGGAAGTTTTAGAATTTTGTGAAAATCGAATTCTGCCTAATACCTAAGATCAAACTGGAAAAACACATGACAGTGGAGGTTGACAAGAAGAAAAGAAACGGGTAAGAAGAAGGACAGAAAAGAGACGGGTTGTGTGAAGTAGAAAGATAGGGAAGGGAATTCATTGTCTTGCCCAGAAAGTCACGGGGACAGTGGCTGCCTCTTGAGTTCTGAGTCTGGGCTCCATCAACACCGGGAGCAGTGGGGCCCCATGTTCTCACCCCGACTTTAGCTCTCCTTCCTTTTCCCAAGGTCACAGCACCACTGTCGTTGCCCTGGTTCACACCAGTTTTCCAGATTCCGAGGATCAGATGCAGGGAGCAGCAATTGGCACGTAGTTTTTTCCCTACCTGTGTCTTACTTATCCTATTTGTTATCCATAAACTCTTCCTGTCTGTTCCCCATTCCCTCTTTCCCCATCTATGATTTCTGCACACCCTCCCGAGAGCCCAGCCTCCCCATCGGTGTCTCCCCTGCGACCCAGCGCCTTGGTCTGTGTTGCAGATTCCCACACTGACACCAGTGCGGACAGGGACCTGGGGTCCAGCAGCTCAGAGGACCTGGAGCTGCCAGAGGGATGGGGAAGGGCAGCCCCTCCCTGCTCCTCCCCTCCATAGTCGCAGTTTACTCTCTGTGTGTTAAAGGGTAGTTTTGCAAGTCAGCTCTACTATTCATGTTGGATGTTTTACTTTGCATATATTAAAGAATATTTCATGACATATAATCAATGTTGGTTGTTTTATATTAAATAATAGTCCCCTGCTGCCAGTTGCTTTCAATCTTCTTTCTGTAAAACACACCATAGCAAAAAGCACTAAACAAAAGTAGAACTTCATGGACTTTAAAGCAGTCACCTTAGTGACCCCACCACCTCCACACCCCTGTCCTACATCCATTTTGTCTGCCGGAGGCAGAACATGACACATGATGGATTCTCCAGGCCCACAGATGTGCTCATGCTAGCCCAGATGTGGGCTGGACTCGGGGGACGCACGTCCCATTGGATACTGACTCTCGGCCTTAAAAGTCTTGGCGGTAGAGATCCTAGGTCAGTGATGGTGAAACTTTAAGAGACCAAGTGCCCAAACTACAACCCCAAACCCACTTATTTATCACAAAGTGCCAACATTGCAATTAAACCTGAATACTGAGGTTTTAGTTTAGAAAAACAACTCATACACTTGGCTTGTGTGCCAACAGAGAGGGCTCTGCGTGCCCACTGTGGCACACATGCCATAGGTTTGCCGCCACTGCCCTAAGTGTTTGGTGATTTCTTCAGTTACCTTGCTCATTTTCATTCCAGCCACACCGGACCCTCTAATGTGCCTGACGCCAGACATGTCTACTTTCTCATCCAGTCGGCACTTTCAGGAGAGGGGAGAGAAACACTGGAGGAGGGGACACAGAAAGCAATGGAGTAGACACTGCAGAGGACAGTGCAGTGCACTCAGGATGTTTCCTCTCATCTTTAATTATGAGAAATTTTAAAGTTAAAAGAATGCTGGAATGAATGAATGACCATGAATTCACCACCTAGAATCTTCTATTAGCATTTTACTGTACCATTAGCCCTCCACACCCATGGATTCAACTAACCATGGATCAAAACTGTTTCTTAAAATATTATATCTGTACTTAATACATTCAATATTCCTTATTCCATAAACAGTATAGTATAAGAGCTATTTATGTAGCATTTACATTGTATTAGGTAATACAAGCTATGTGGAGATGATTTAAAGTATATGGGAGGATGTATGGAGGTTCTGTGAAAATACCAGGACATTTTATAGAAAGGACTTGAGCATCTGCAGATTTCGGTATCCACAGGGGATCCTGGAACCCATCCCCCATGGGGAAGCAAAGGGTAACTCTAGCTGCTTTACCATGTCTCTCCAATGTATGTCAAAGTTAAGCTTCAGACATCAGTATTAAACAATCAGCATTTTAAAAAATACTTCAGAATCATTTGTGCCTCTGACACTACCCTGAGAATGCACCATGTGTGATCCAAACAGACACAGAAGCCCTGAAGCAGATGGGGAGGAGGGGATCTGCGCTCCTGAGCCCCACGGCCACCTTCGCATCTGAGCAGGTCCCCAAGACCCGGGGGAGAGGACAGCGTGGGAGTCATCATGTGGTCCACGCTGCTCATTTTGTGAAGAGGAAGCTGAGGCTTGTTTGGGGATGAGGACGCACATCCCAAGTCATTTAGTAAATCATCAAGGATTTGTTAAGCACTAACGCCAGGGTTCTCACACAATTCCATTTGATAATTTGATAAAAGTGATGGATCTTTCACCAGAAAAAATGCACATACAGAAGGACAGAAGGGTTTGCAGATCACTGAATCTATTTGTGTTACCCAAAGGCATAGTGGGCTGAGGCTGGACCCTTCAGCAGTGGCTTCTCCAACGTGCTGGGGGAAGCAGCCTCTGAATTGCTCCTGTCCTGCCAGATGCCAAAGCAAATATTCTCAGATGAGTGCTAGGAAATGAGAAGGTGGGCGGGAGACACCGTCTCCTCCTCCACTGCAGCTCAGCCAGCACTGAGCTCTCAAAGGCAAAGGCATCCTCAATTTCACTCCTCACTCCTCCTTCACTTCCTGTCTGTGAATCTGGAAGTTTCCATGGTGAACAGGCTTCCCAGGGGGAGAGGCACTGGCCTAACCCTTGGGGACACGGTCCAAAGGGCAGAGCTGGAACAGCAGGGGTTCCTGGGCAGCTCTGAGTGGACTCATGGAACGAGGGGTTCAGGACAGAGGGGTTCACTTACCTAAGGAAATTATCTTGGCTGTATGTAGAGATTCAGTTGTAAGAGTGTTCATTACAGTGTTATGATATCAATAAGGTGAAAAGAACCTAAATATCCACCAATAGGGAATTAGCCAAATAAGTAGAGGTTTAGGGGAATATGAAGCACAATCCTGGCATCTATCCACCCATCCATATTTATCCGCCTATCCAATTTGCCTGCCTGCCCATCCATCCAATCTATCAAGTGATACATACATTTACTGGGGCCTCTCAACAGACATCAGACTCAACACTGTAATCCTTAACAACCCTTTAAAAATTCTCATTCCTGTTTTCTCGCATCCCTGCATTTTTCCTGATATTTCTCCAAGAACTACCTCCTTTCTACTGACACCCAAAAATCTTAAGATCTTGCCCTTCCTTCCCTTTCACCTTTATTCTTTCTCATCTTACAAAAATGAGGATGCCCCATCCTCTCTTATCCAGTTTTTTCTACATCAAATTTTGCATCCTAAAAGTTCAGAAAGCCAGATCATGAAGACAGAATTATCCTATTAGAGGAGAAGGAGGGAATATTGAATGGGCAACCCCAGAATTAGCTTTAGCAGGTGGAGAGTTAAAAGATATAAACAAACAAATGTTCCCCACCATCACACTTATATCATAGAAGCTTTGCTATTTTTGAACAAAGTACAATACTTTCAGAAAATGTTTGCTGATGGGCAGACCAATCACTGTGCATGAGAGTTAGAAATCCTCCTGTATTGTGAAGGACCCAGGAATGTTTCTGAACCAGAGAAAGAGTTCTGGAAAAATCCAGAGTCAGTTTCCCCACTACCACCTTTGACTTTCAGGAAGGTTCATTCACACCTATCTAGGGAAGATCTAGAAAATTTTAAGATGAGTTTCTATATCCTGCTGAGTTTTCATATCCAGCCCTCTTCTCTTAAAGTCTAAGTCTCTCTGGGCTAAACCCACTTTGTGCCAACCACTGCTGTGAACATCTGGCCCTGGGTAGGTAATCAGAAGGTCCCCTCATTCTGAGCCCATTGCCATGGTGGGCTCATGAACCAAGCTGGTCATCAGAGCTCTCCTTAGGAGCTTCCTACTAGAGCTCTGGGAAAGAAGGTTTTTCCTACTGACGTGTCCTAGTAGGGCCAGGTGAGGCGAGGGCTGCCAATGGCTGTTCCCATGATGCAATGAAAGACAAACAGAAAAGACATAGAGAGGCAGACTTTCTTGGCAGTATCTCTCTGGAATTCCTGGATTCACCTATGTCTGATTCCCAGTCTCATTCTGGGATTTTCTATTTCATGACCTAGTATATTCTAATTTTTGTTGGACCTATTTTGTCTTGGGTCTCTGTATCTGTCAACTTTCCAATTTCTGGGACAAAATACCTGACACCTGCAATTTAAAAGGGGAGAGGTTTATTTTGGCTCAGGGTTTCAGTTCATGCTGAGCTGGCTCCAAGGCAGAGTATCATAGAGGAAGGGCATGGAGGAAGAAAGGTGCACAACTCATGGTAGCCAGGAAGCAGAAAGAGGGAAAAGAACCTTAAGGGAAGGGGCCAGGGGCCAAATCTGATCCCAAAGCTCACACCTTCTTGACCCGTTTCCTCTAACTAGGCCCAGCCTTCTATGAGCCTGTTCAGCTACGGGTTAACCCATTGGTGAGGTCAGCTTCCTTATCATCCAATCACTTCTCTGGGAGTCTCTTAATCTAGTCAAATTTGCCATCAAAATTATAGTCTATCACTTGCAGCTAAAAAGAATCATGTCTAATACAGGCCCAATATGCAGAGTTTAGCATTTTATGCGGCTTCTCTGATCCATACTCTCAGCCTCCACCTACCTCGTGGCAAGAATTCTATTCTTTCTATTCTATTCTATTCTATTCTATTCTATTCTATTCTATTCTATGGAATTCCATTGACTGTTCAATTAGATTCAGTGTAATTAAGTTCATCTAATTTACTTTGAGTGCCTACTAGATATAGGACATTTTTTTCAAGTTCTAGGAATGCAGTAGTGAATATGTACTGTTATGGCTTGTATATAGCTGTCCCCTCAAAGCCCCATGCAGTCACAGGTAGGGCTTTTAGGAAGTGGCTGGATCTAGGGTGCATGATGCTGGGATTAGGGTGTGATGCTGGGATTAAGGGCATGTCATTACCAAATTAGTCCAGTGACTGGTTTAGCATAGTTCTGGGCGAGGATAATTGGAAGACTCACCCTGGGTGTGGGTGGCACCCCCCAAAAGGTGGGTAGCCTGTAAAGAATAAAAGGGAGAGGCAGGCAGGCTGCTGCTTGCAGCTTGCTGCCTTCTGCCTGCCGTGCCACACCATGTACTGTTTCTGCTCTTCAATGCCCCTCTGTTCTGCTACCCTGCCTTGGAGCCAGCTACAGACTGTGAGCTGAAATAAACCTTTCCTCCTTTGATTTGTGGTGTTGAGTATTTTGTCTCAGCAATGAGAAAAGTAACTTAAGACATGTACCTATCTTTATTCTTAAGGAATTGAAAGTGACTTATACACAGCCCATAAGTAATGTGATAAATGTTCTTATGTACCAGGTGCATTGAGACTGCAGAGAACGTTGGACCTTTACAATTCAGAATTTTTTTTACTATGATGGGAGCCAATATGGTTTTGTATGTCAGAGCAAGGGCTTTGGGACTACTGGGATATATTTATCTTCTACTGTTTTATAGCTGGTGACTTTCAGTCAAAAGGCTTCACCCATTTGAGCCTTATTTTCCTCATCTGTAAAATGGGGATGATAACAGAATCTATATAGGTTATATTGAAAAGCTAATGAAAGAACAAACAGATCAAGTGCCTGGCATCAATAGATGATCTTTATATCCACCCACTCCTCTGTCTTTGGAGAGCAGTAGGTCCAGCAACGGAACTTCCTCTGCCCTCCTTCAGCACCACAACCCTGGGGACTTGCATGTTTCCTAACACATCAAAGGTGCTTAAAACACCTTTAATAAGTAAGTATTGAAAGCACAGCCACAAATTGCGGGTAGGATGGCAGCAGACAGAAGACAGAGGCTCAATCACTGGGCAGGAGCCTCAGTGTCAAAGTCAGAATTTCTGGCTGGGGATTAGGATGCAGTATGCCCAGAGCTCTAGGCTGGGAGACTTGATTTGAAGCTATATAATGGACAAAGTCTTTTCCTAAGATTCAGAAAATATTCATTTATAGCAATAAATGGAGGCAGGTGAGGGAACCGAGTGTGGGGTCACTCTGTCCCTCCTCAGAGCTCAGAGTCTTTCCTGTGACCCATCCTCCTCCTTGGGATGACAGACAACAAGCAGAGATCAGTAATCCAGTGTCGCTACCTTTCTTTACAGAAGGGGAAGTTGGAACACCAAGGAACTTGTCCGTGGTGAACCACCAGGTGAATAAGAGACAGCCAGGAACTTGTCTCTCTACCATCTAGGTGGTCATTCTGTCCTGTTCCCCATCAGAGATTTTCATCAGAGCTTTTTATTTGTATTGGAGTTGGAATGGATAAGAGGTTGAAGTGGGGTGGGACAGGGGACAGCTTGAGAGTGTCCTATGCCCTCTGCTATGCCTCTTCTCCAACCCTGAGAGGCCTTCCTCTCCCATGCTGCATTTCCATCTTTCCCTGGGAGAAGTCCCTTTGGCCTCACTGTCTCTGAATGGTCTAGGGGCCATTGCTCAATTCTCTGCCTCTTCTGCCAGTGCCAATGCCTTTTGTTTCTTTTTGTGATACTGAAGATTAAACCCAGGGTCTCATGCATGCTTGGCAAGTGTTCTACCACTTATCTATATCCCCATCACTTGTCTCCATTTATTGACATAAATGAATATTTTCTGAATACACCCAGTCCCTTTTAAATTTTTATTTTGAGATAGGGGCTCACAAACTTGTCCAGGCTGGCCTTGAATTTGTGATCCTCCTGTCTCAGCCTCTCAAGTAGCTGGAATTACAGGCACATACTACTGTGCCCAACACATTCAATACCCCTTGTAACTGCCTTGCCCCCTCCAATCTAGTCTCCATACCAGGGAAAAAACCTTGGGTTTTCACAGGGGCCAGGCCCATAACACAGGAGAGAGCCAGGTCTGAGCGAACTAATCTGTGTCTGTCTAAAATGGCAGCTGCTACTCAGCTCATATTGGTGCTGTCATGCAAGAAAAGCCGGGCTCAGCATGGCCAGGTCTTGCAATTTTCAGCAGAAGTCAGAATGTAGTGTGTGTGTGTGTGTGTGTGTAATTTCCTATTTAGAAAGGCAAGACATCTGAAGGGGGAGTTAGCCTGCAACCCTCGGTTTACAGCTCTCCCTGGTGTCTCCTACCCATTATCAGCCTAAGCCTCACAGTGTAAGATCAGCCCAGGATAGATGGGAAAAGCAGAGCCAGCCAGAGGCCTTGGCAGGAAGTCAGCGCTGACAGAAGGGTCTCAACAAAGTTGCTGAGTTTCTGGAAGCCCAGGCACTTTTCCCCTGCTTCACAGAATGCTCCACCCAGCTCCTAGATGCTGACAGCCCAAGATGTGGAATTTCCTTCGAATTGCTGATCATTGGGAAAAGTGATATTGATGTTGCTTCTCATTAAGGGCTGGCCTGATTTAAACTTTGGAGGGCTCCTGCCTGTCTCTGGCCATGGCAGGAGCTGGGGAGAATGCTATTTTTATTAAATTGGAGAGGCGGATCAAGAGGCCTAAGTGGTCGGGAAGGCAGAGGGTGGAATCACAGTGGTGTGGAGACCCAAGTTCTCCACAACTCATTTACAGAGACGGTGGGGACGCAGGTCTCAGAACATCAGTCATGGTGCCTTCTCCCACCCAGGGTCGATGATCATGGCAAGTGGACAGCACAGTGGGTCTGGCGACAGGGCCTGAAAGTGGCACAAGCAGAATGATTAGAGTGGTCAGCTGTGATTTACAGGAGGCCTCCTTTGCAGATTCTTTCTGTGGGGTTCGAGTTGCACTTGGAGACCAGTCAGAATAAATGGGCGCCAAGACAGCTGGCATTCACTGCCCCTGAAGGCCAGCGACCTGGCAGGCAGGAAACAGGGGCTCAGGGGCCATTGCCCCACACCCCCATGTGGCACTTACTGGTCTCTGATTTCCAATGACAGCGATGCTTCCCACAGGTGAGCAATTTATGCTTCACTGTTTCCATTTTACAGATGAGGAAACTGAGACCTAAGAGGGTCACAGAAAATAAGCAAAGCCGGGTCTCAGCCTGGTCAGCCCCACTGCAAGACTCAAAGTCATGGACTTGGACTCAGGAGCCCCTTGGTCTCTGTCCGATGCCAGACCCATAGGAGATGCAGGAGATGCTTATTACTTGCTCACTTGCTCACTAATGCATTCAACCACTCCCTGCCTTGTGTTAAATGTTCCCATGCATTATCCTTTTGGATCCCACAGGACCTGGCCAAGGTCAGATCAAAAGGGTTTTGAGAGCCAGGCAGATCTGGAGACAATGGAAACAGTAGTAAGTGAGCTAAATCCTCAACTTGCAGGACAGGGGGTCAGTAGATAATTCTAAAATCGATCAGTCAGGATGCTGAGGTGTAATCCTGTTGCTCAGAGGAGGGAAGGTAGCCCCCAGGGAATTAAAGCCTGTAGGAACAAGGGAGGAGGTGATGGTGTCACACCAAGAGCTTTTCTGTACTATGTTGTTTATCTCACCTACACATTACTCTAAGAAAAATGCCAGACAATTAAACACACATAAAATTGACTCATTTTTCTCCACGTTGCCTGGAGATTTCTCTCACCTGTTTCTCTTTCATATTTCTCAATGACCTATAAACTCCTTCAAGGCAGGGACCATATAACCCTCTTATACCCTTGTGCCTAGCATGCCTGGCACTTGGAGGATGTTCCAAAGAGTTCTGCAGAAAGTCAATATAAGGGTGAGGAGAATGCCAGCCACATAGATTCAGATCTCCCATACAAGGAATTGGCCTTATACTACTTCATGATTTTTGCTATATCCACGTATCACCTAAATAACTGCCAGTTACTGTTTTTCTTTATGATAATAGACCTTTTGAAATCTTAAAATACATTTACAGTTATTCCTTACTATGTGCAAGGCATTAATACCCAACCCCAAGGATATCAAAATTCAAAGAAGCTCAAGTCTCTTATATAAAATGGCATAATATTTACATAGAACCTATGCCCACCCTCCTATATATTTTAAATCTTCTCTAGATGAATTATAATATGTAACATGATATAAATGCTATGTAAATGATTGTTATGTATATCTTTTAGGGAATAGTGACAAGAAAAAATATATGCATTGTCAGTGAAGATAGAGCCATCACAGGCCTAACTACTTGGTATATAAATGGATGCAGGGTGAACAATGCTAAAAGGGGGTTCTGGAGAGAGGCTGAGGGTCTCTGAAATGTCCAGAAGCTACAGCAGGGTACACACACATCCCTGCACTCTTGTGATTTCAGTGTAGTGCTAGACCACACCAAATTCAAATTTTGCTGTTTAGAACATAACTGAAATTGTTATTTTTCAAATATTTTCAAACCATGGTTGGCTGATTCTGTAGATTTTGAACATTTAGACGCCTAATTGTATTTAAATACATGTATTTAAAAAGAAAACTATATTATCAATACCTTAAAGAGCAAACCTGCATCAATTGCCATGATAGGAGGTTACTATAAGTATAAATCAGAGGAGTTTGATGCAATCCCAGTTACTGGGGAGGCTGAGGCAGGAGGAGCACAAGTTTGAGGCCAGTCTGGGTAACTAAGACCCTGTCTCAAAATAAGTAAATAAATAGGACTGAAAACTTAGCTCAGGGGTACAGCGTCCCTGGGTTCAAAACAAAAACAAAACAAGAGGAAAACAAAAGAGAATTACAGAATTCAGTTGTTGCCTGCCTGACAATCTTACCTGGACCCTGATGCCACTGGGTAAGGTTGTGTGGTAAAGGCCTATGTAATCAGAAGGACTGAAGGGTACTGAAAAGGAATGCTTTCTTCACTACTATTTAGAACCCCAAATGGAGTGGCTTTGTCTCCGTGTTGTTAGAGGCCTGCCTCTGAGCCAGGGCACAGTGAGCACCAAGCTCTGAGAAATGCTGGCTCAGTGACTCATGGCTTCCTTTCGATTCTGTCCACTCACAGAGTGGGGCATCCTTTTGGGAGTGGCTCTCTTCAGTGTCCCTGACTCCCAGGCCCCTGAGAAGGACAGAAGGACACAGTCTGCCCAGCCTCTGAGCTGTCCATCTGGAATTCCAGGACTCCCCCCAGGACTTCTGGTCAGGTGGTAGAAAATAGTATTTATGGCTCAGTGACCAGATGGAGCTGGAATGACCCATACCTGGACGTAGTGATGAATAAAGTCAACAGTGCTCTGTCCAGTGTGTCTGAGATGCAGGCCAAGGGCCAAATAATATCCCTTCATCCTAACACTTTTTTTTTTGCAGAGGATGAAGGCACATTATTTGGCCCCAGCCTGAAGTTGTTAGGGTCTGGCTAGAAATTACATCTCTCCAAAATATATTTTTTTTCTAATAAGAAAATTAGTACACATTCATTATGGGGACTTCAAAATATACACACAGAAAGTGGAAGAACACAAATCATCTGTTATGGTTTGTGTCTAGATGTCCCCCCAAAGCCTCACAGGGCTTTTTCAGAGGTGGCTGAATCTAGTGTGTGTGATGCGGGCATTAAGGGCATGATTAGTAAATCAGCCCACTGATTGGTTTGGCATAATTCTGGCTAGGGTTAAGGATGTGAGTGCTACACCTGCCCTAGGGCAGGTAGCCTTCATACACTATAAGGGACAGAAAGAGTCTTGTCTTCTCCCTCCTTTGTTGCTTTTGCTGCCTTCTGCCGCCATGAACTGTTGCCCCACTGCCATGTGCCACCCTGCCTTGTAGCCAGCTGATTATGGACTGAAATCTCTACAAACTGTGAGCCAAATAAACCTTTCCTCCCTTTAACTTTGGGCATCAGGTATTTTGTCTCAGCAATGAGAAAAGTAACTAAGACGCCATCTATATGTATCCTCCATATGCAGCACAATTCTCAACACATACTAGGTGTTCAGCAAATGCTTATGGATTAAATTGTCAAATGTACTAATGCAGGTGAGGATTGGGAAGAGCTCTCTTTGAAATGTTTATTTCACAGGATCCCTGCTTGCCCAGAGTAACCTCAACACCAACCAACATCATCAACATTTTCAAGTTTTTTCTATGCTTGGTGTCTCAGATCCCTCCAAGTTTATAAAGAAGGCAGGGACCTGGCTGCATAAAGCCCCCTCTCTCTGCTGCTCCCTGGACCCTTTACCTGCATCTATTCAGTGTGTTTGGTCTTGTTATTATCACTACTTTTCAGATGATAAAAAGGCTCAGAAAGGCAAAGTAACACATCATCACACAGCTTGTGAATGGGTGAGAGATGAAACCCCAGTGTGCCCAAAGCCCATCACACTCTGCTACTTCTAATCTCAGTTCCTATAGAGACAACCCCCATACCCCGCTAAAACAAAATCCATGATGATGACATCACAACAGTAATACATCCCAAAGCATGCCCCACTGTCATATAGCACGGTGGACAATCCCTAGAGCAGTGGTGGTGAACCTGTGGCGCACACTCTGCTACTTTGTATCATTGAAAGCTCTAAAAGGTTCGCCATCACTGTCCTAGAGGCTCAATCTTCTCCATGGCCAAGGCCCATGAGAGAGAGGTTGGCATTGCTAATAGAACTTGTAGTCCTTCATTTATTTCATGTTCGGTCATATAATAGTATTTCATTCATTGCAAAATTCCAAATCTTAATTTATGTTCACATACTACTTCATTAGTGTTCAATTAGTGTCCTGTTTCTGTTCATATAGTACTTCATTTACAGTTAAACCATAAATCTTTTGGGGAGGGGCCAAACATGTTCACTGGAAGATAGTCTATTTAATAAATGGTGCTGGGAAAACTGGCTTTTCACATGCCAAAGACTAAGACTAGACCCATGTCTATCACCATGCACAAAACTAAAGTAAAAATGGATCAAAGATCTAAATATTACAACAGAAACACTAAATCTACTGGAAGAGAAAGTAGGTAGAAATCTTGAAGACATAGGAGTAGGCAGAGACTTCATGAACAATAACCAAACTGCACGGGAAATACTTCAAAGAATCAACAACTGGGATCTCATCTTATTAAAAAGATTTTGCACATCAAAAGAAATCACCACAGAGTGGTGAAAAGAAAACCCACAGAGTGGGAAAATATTTTAGCCAACTGTCACTCAAAGGACTTCTATCTAGAACAGATAAAGAATTGAAAAAAGTCAGACCCCCCAAATTCAAAGACCCAATCCAAAAACAGGCATCTGCGATGAATATGCACATGAAGAAATACAAATGGCAAATAAATATATGAAAAAATGTTCATCGTCACTGGTCATTCAAGAGATGCAAATTAAAGCAACACTGAGATTCTATCTCACTCCAAAAAGAATGGCTATCATCAAGAAATCAGCCAATAACAAATGCTTGCAGGGCTGTGGGGAAAAAGGAACACTTCTCCACTGTTGGTGGGAGTGTAGACTGGTACAACCACTATGGAAATCAGTGTGGAGATTCCTCAAAAAACCAGGATTAGAGGTCCCATTTGACCTAGCTATTTCCCTTTTGGGTATTTTCCCAGAAGAATTAAAAACATCATACCACAGCGATATATATGCACCTATGTTTATAGCAGCACAATTTGTAATAGCTAAATCTTCGAAACAACCCAAATGCCCATCAACCAAGGAATGGATAAAAAAGATGTGGTGTTTTTACATAATAGAGCATTACTCAGCTATAAAGAAGGATAAACTTGAGTCTTTTATAGGTAAATGATGCAATATGAGACCATACTCATAAGTGAAATAAATCAGACTTGCATGTGTATTGTCTCCCTAGTGTAAGAAACTGAAAGAGTAAATAAGATCCAAAATGTACAATAGATATTGTGAAAGGGAAAGAAACTGCTCAAAAGGAAAGAACAACTGGAATGAGGGAAAGAAGAAAAGGAAGGGAAAAGATATATATACAAGACAGCTAAGAGAATTGTACTACTAATTTTTTCAGTTCATTGAAAAGAATGGTTTGTGCTTACAATGATCAATTTTTCATGCCTATTATCTTGTAATCTGAGCAACTACTTTGAAGATAACAATACGCAATATATCAACCACTGTTAATTTCTTATTACGTTGTTTTGAAATTCTATATCATTGTTTTTATTGGTTTTTTTCTCTTTAAAGTAAAAGTTTTTAAAAAGTTCCTTTGCATTGTCTGGGACCCTGATGCCCCCTTTACTGGAGATTAACTTGCCTGGCCTTGAACGTCATGCGAATGGAGTCGTGTGCTAGTTTTCCTTTAATGCCTGGTTTCTTTTGCTCAGTGTTACGTCTGTGAGATGTAATCACACTCTTGAGTACATCAACAGTTCTTGTCTTTTCCATTTGATCTGTACCCATGCTCCTTTTTACTTTTTATTTTTGGTGGTACTAGGGTTTGAATTCAGGACCTTTGCACTGAGTTACATCCCTAACCCTTTTTTCTGTTTCTTATTTTGATACAGGGTCTGCTAAGTCTCTAAGTTGTCCAGGTTGGGCTCAAACTTGTAATCCTCCTGCCTCAGCCTCCCAGAGTGGTAGAATTATAGAATACGCTACCATGAAGGACATGTGGCTGGCTTTTCCCATTTGAGACTTTTCCCATTTCCCATCTGATGAGTAGAGCTGCCAGGAGAATTCTGGCTCAAATCTTGAGGTAGATGTAAGTGCTCATTTCTCTTGGGTACATACTCAGAAGTGGAATTACAGATGCATGAGTGGGTGGATGTTTAGCTTTTGTGGACACCTCCAACTCTCCAGCTTGGCCCTCACTCTAGGAAGACCATCCTGGCCTGCATCAGCTTTCTCTCTGAAAGACCCACTCTCCATCTCTGCACCTCACTGCTGGCCATACTTGGGAAGTCCAGGGCTCCCTCACATCCTGGCCCACGAGAGCCTTCCCTGGCCTGGTGGTTTTTGTAGAGATGGGATTTGGCAGAGGGTAGGGAAGGAAGGAGGACCCACTCTCCTGTTCACATGGCAATAGTTACTGCATCCATCACTCACTAGTTACGTGATGCTGGGAAAGTTATTTTATTTGTAAAATGGGGATAAAAATATCAGCTCTAGATAACATGCTTACTTGATATCTGATGTGATACAACTGTTCAAGAGCTGAGAGTGGTTCTTATAGCTCCAGCTTTGACCCTCCCACCAACCCCATGAAAAAGACCTTGATTTTACACAATAGCAGGCAAGTATTCCCAGCTAGGAATGGCTGAGTTGGGGTTCAAAGCCACCCAAGGACTCACAGTCCTGTTGCCTTGCAGGACTTGCTGCAGGCATCTCTGCAGGGATATTTCTCATCCACAGAGGTCTCTGGACCAAGGCTGGGCTCAGAGGTCCACATTGAGTCCAGATGGGCTACAGAGCCCGCTCACCTGGGTCAGCCTCCAGCAAAGCCCTTGGCCGAAGTAGCCTGGAGCCATCCTCAGCCTGGGGCTTGACTATGGTGGCAGAAGGCTGGTGCTCTTGGACTGGTGAACTGGTCACCTGGAACTTGGAGGAGCCTGGGTAGCAGGGACACAAGTCAAAGCCAAACAAAGGCAGCTATGATGTCTCTTATTTTAGAACCAAAATAACGTAGATTTTTTTTTTTTTTTTTTGCAGCCGTGCGAATTTATAAACAAGAGCCCTTGCCTACCATGCATAAGGCTCTGGACTCAATCCCTGGCACTAGAAAAATATCTACAAACAAGCATCCATATCTCTAGCACCACTCTATCCATTCTGATAGCCAATGGCCATGTGTGACTCTTGTGCACTGGAAATGTGGCCAGACTGAATTGAAATGTTGTATAAGTGTAAAATACACACCAGGTTTTAAAAAATTGGCATGAAAAAAGGGAATACAAATGATCTCAATAATGTTTTATATTTATTCCACCTTTTCAAAATTTATTAGTACATTTGTAATACATAGCAATTACATGCATTGTGGATAATTGGTACACGTACAATACACATTTCAATTTTTAATGTCCCCGTCTGCTTCACCTCTCCCTCACTCCTCCACCTCTTGGTCCCCTGTTTCCTATTATCTACCTTTTATCTTGCTCTTTTATTCATTCTATGGGTTTCTCATACAAGAGAAAACATACAGTATTTAAGTTTGTGTGCTTGATTTATTTCAGTTAAATTGTGGGTTCAACATGCAGCTATTCTTCTACAAATGACTGAAATTTATCCTTCTTTATAGCAGAGTAGTACTTCATTGTGTATAAATTTTCTTTATCCATTCATCTATTGATGGACACAGGTCACTTGTACAATGTAGCTATTATGAACTGTGTTGCTATAAACATGGGAATGCATGTGTAACTGTAGTACTATGTCGATGTCTTTAACTCTTTCAGGAAGATACCTAGAAGGGGAATACAGTAATATCTCTGTTCATGAATGCTTCTGTTTGCGAACAATTCAGTTTACAGAAGCATTTGGCAAAATTTTGCTCCCATTCAAAAATTCTGCATTGGGTGGCAAACATGACCGTGGCCATGTTCCCTGGACAAACACAAATGTGGCCATCTTCACCAGAATTGCAGAACAAATTAAGTTCATGAACTGAGGTACCACTGTAGTTAGGTCAAGTGAAATTTGTTTTTATTCTTTTGAGGAATCTCCATATTGATACCCATAATGGCTGTACTAGTTTATACTCCCACCAACACTGTAGAAGGATTTCCTTTTTCCCCACAGCCTCACCAGCATTTGTTATTATTTGATTTCTTGATGGTAGCCATTCTTTCTGAAGTAAGATGGAACCTTAGTATTGTTCGAATTTGCATTTCTTTCATGGTCAAGGATGCTGAACATTTTTTCATGTATTTTTTGGCCATTTGTACTTCTTCTAGGAAGTGTCTATTCATTTCAGATGTCCATTTTTTATTGGTTCTTTTATTTGGGGAGTCTAATTTTTTGAGGTCTTTATATATTCTAGACAATAATCCTCTGTTCAAGGCATAGCTGGAAATTTTTTTTCTATCCTGTAGGTTGTTTCTTCACTCTGTTGGTTGTTTCATTTGATGTGCAGAAGCTTTTTAATTTGACACAATCCCATTTGTTGATTCTTGAGGTTATTTCTTGAGCAAGTGGAGTTCTGTTCAGAAATTCTCTGCCAATGCCTATAACTTCAAGAGTTTTACCTATTTCATCTTCTAGCAGATTGTGTGTTTCTGTTTTAATGTTTAGATATTTAAACCATTTTCATTTTAGTTTAGTACATGATGAGAGATATGAATCTAGCTTTTTTCTTCTGCATGTGAATAGCTAGTTTTCCCAGCACCACTTGCTAAAGAGGCTATCTTTCCTTCAGTTTATGTTTTTGGCCCCCTTATCGAAGCTCAAATAGTTGAATGTGCTTGGGGTTGTTTCTACATCCTCTTTTCTGTTCCACTGATCCACATGAGTTTTTGTGCCAGTACGATGTTGTTTTTATCACTGTAGCTTTGTAATATAATTTGAAATCTGGGAATGTGATGCCTCCTGCTTTGCTCTTGCTACTCAGGACTGCTTTTGCTATTCTGGTTCTCTTCTGGTTCCATATGAATTTTAGGATTTTTTTTGTTTGTTTGTTTGTTTTGTTTGTTTGTTTGGCACCATGAACTGAACTCATGACCTTGCACTTTCCAGGCAGGTGCTGTGCCACTGAGCTCCTAGGATTGCTCCTAGGATTGTTTTTTCTAGTTCTGTGAGAAATACTGTTGTTTTGACTGAGATTGCATAAAGTCTATATATCAGTTTTGGGATTATGGCCATTTTGGTTCTGCATATTCAAGAAACAGAAGATATCCTTCCATTTTCTTATGTCTTTTCTCTCCTTTTTTAGAGTAGTATAGTTTTGTTGTAGAGGTCTTTCTCTTCCATGGTGAGATTAATTCCTAAGTGTTTAATTATTCTTGATGCTATTATGAACACTGTTATTTTCCTAATTTGTTTCTCAGTGGGTTCGCTGTTGGTGTACAGGAATGCTATGGATTTTTGTGAGTTGATTTTGTATCCTGGTACATTGCTGCCTTTGGTTATTAATTCTAGGAATCTTTTGTGGAAGTTTCTGGGTCTTCTATGTAAAGGACCATGTCATCTGTGAATAATGATAATCTGACTTCTTTTGTTCCTGTACATATTCCTTTTATTTCTTCTCTTGCCTGATTGCAGTGGCTAATGTTTCAAGTACTATACTGCACAGGAGTGGTGATAGTGGACATCCTTGTCATGTTCCCAATTTTACTTTATTTATTGGGACAGGGTTTTGCTATGTAGTTCAGGTTGGCCTTGAATTCACTATGGAGCTCAGGTTGGCCTCAAACTAATGATGATACTCCTGCCTCAGCCTCCTGAGTGCTGGCATTACAGGCATGTGCCACCATGGTTGGCAATGTTCTTGATTTTATAGGGAAAACTTTCAGGTTTTTCCAACTTAATATAATCCTGGCAATAAGTTTGTCATGAATAGCTTTATCAGACTGAGATAAAGTCTTTACCTATTTTCTTCAGGTATTTTATCATGAATGGATGTTGGATTTTTGTCCAAATCTTTTTCTGCATCTATTGATATGATCATGTGATTTTTTTTCCTTGCTTCTGTTTATGTGCTGTTAGATATCGACTTTTGAAGGCTGAACCATCCTTGCATCCCTGTGATGAAATCTACTTAGTCATAATGCATGATCTTTTTACGATTTTTTTTTTTTTTTTTTGCATTCTATTTGCCAGTACCCTGTTGAGGATTTTTGCTATGTTCACTCAAGAGATTGAACTGTAGTTTTCTTTTTTAGTAGGGTGCTTGCCTAATCTCGGAATCAGGGTAATTCTATCCTCCATAAATGAGTTTGGGAAACTCCTTCCCCTTCAATTTCATTAAATAATTTGAGGAGTATTAGTGTTAGAACTTCTCTAAAGTTCTTGTAGAATTCAGTGGCGAATCCATCAGACTTTGGGCTTCTCTAAGTTAGTAGGTTTTTTATTACTGCCTCAATTTCATTGTGTGCAACTGGATTGCTCAGACTTTTTATATTTTCTTGGTTCAGTGTTGGTAACTCCTATGTATCCAGGAATGTATCCATTTCTTCAGGATTCTCCAATTTGTTGGAATATGGTTTTTCTAATTATCTTTGGATTTTACTAATGATCTTTGGATTTTGGTAATGCCCATTGTGATTTCACATTTTTCATTTCTAACTGTGTTGATGTGGGTCTTTTCTTTCCTTCCTTTGGTGAGTTTGGCTAAGCGATTTTTCATTTTGTTTATTCTTTCAGAGAACCAGCTCTTTGCTTCATTGATTCTTTGAATTGCTTTTTGTATTCAAGTTCCTTAATTTCTGCTCTGAGCTTTATGATTTCCCTCCTTGTACTAGTTTTGGATTTGGAATATTCTTGTGCTAGTTTTTTGAGGTGCATCACTAGGTTACTTGGGCTTGCTCCGTTTTTCTAATGTGATCCTTCACAGCAATAAATTTCCCTTTTAGGACTGCTTTCATTGTGTCCCATAGGTTGTTATGTTTTACTAGTGTCTTAGTTACTTTTCTCGTTGCTGAGACAAAATACCCGACACCCAAAGTTAAGGAAGGAAAGGTTTATTTAGCTCACAGTTTGTGGAAGTTTCAGTCCATAATTGGCTGCCTCCAAGGCAGAGTGGCACATGGCAGTGGGGCAACAGTTCACAGTGGCACAGAAGACAGCAAAAGCAACAAGAGAGCGAAAGAGACAGAGACAGATGGACACAAACCTTTCTGTCCCTTTTATTCCATGCAGGCTACTTGCCCTAGGGTGGATGTAGCACACACATCCTTAATCCCAGCATTGGACCATGAAACAATCACAGATTCAGCCACCTCTGAAAAGCCTGCCTCCCATAACCACCTGAGGCTTTGGGAGGCTATCCAGACACGAACCATAACAATTAGCATTATCATTTGATTCTAGGAATTGTTAAATTTCTTCCCTGATTATGTGACCCACTGAATGGTCAGGAGTATATTATTATTAATACCCAGGTACTTGTAAATTCTGATTTCTTTTGTGATTAATATCTAGTTTGAGTGCACTATAACCTTATAGTATACAAGGAGAGATTTTGATTCCTTTGTATTTATGTAAGCAGACTTCATGGACTAGTATCTGGTCTATGTTGGAGAAATTTCCACGTGCTATTAAGGTGTATTTTGTTGTAGTAGAGTAGAACACTCTGTAGATACCTATTATTTGTTCAAAGGTGTGATTCAGCTCTCATATTTCTTTGTTAACATTTGTTTAGTTGATCTATTTGGAAAAACTGGGTATTTAGGTCACCCATTACGATTGTGTGGGTGTTTATTTGTTCTTTTTATGTCCAGTGCATATATATTTACAATGTTTATCTCTTCCTGTTGAAGTGTTCCCTTAACTAATATGTATGGACCTTCTTTGCCATTTCTGATCAGTTTTAGCTTGAAGATTACTTGGATAATGTAACTGCTAATCCTGGTTGCTTTCAGAGTCCTGGTGGATGGAACACTGTTTTCCAGCCTTTGATTTTTTTGTATATGCATTTATTTTTGGATTAAATAAGTCTCTTGAATGCAAGAGACTGTTGGGCTCTCTTTTTTTATCTGATCTGTTGATCTATGTGTTTTAAATGGGGAGTCAAGGCCATTTATGTTGAGAGTTATTACTGAAAAGTATTGACATTCCTGTAATTGCATTTTTTTCTATTGTTTACTCATCTTGCTTGACATACTCACTTCTTGTAACTTTTTGGCTTTCTAGGCCATCCTTGAAAATTTTTTGGAGTGCTGGTTTGGTGTTCATGTATCTCTTTAAGACTTTTTTTTGGTCATGGAATGTCCTTAATTCTCCATCAATTTTGAAAGATAGTTTTGCAGGCTACATTAGTCTGGGTTGGAGGTTGTTTTCTTTTAGGGTTTGAAACAATTCACTCCAAGCTCTCCTCGTCTTTATATTTTGTGATGAAAAGTCTGCTGTAATTCTAGTGGGTTTACCTTCATAAGTGATCTGTTGTTTTTCTCCGATAGCTTTTGGTATTCTATCTCTTTGTTAGACATCTGGAATTTTGACTATGATGTGTCTTGCGGGAACTTCTTTTAATCACACTGGACCCTCTTTTTCTCATCATTAAAAGGAGCATAAGACATGGCGTGGTGGCATGTGGCTGTAATCCCAGAACTCTGGGAAGTTGAAGAAGGTTTGCAAGTTTGAGCCCAGGCTGGTCCAACTTAGTGCAACCCTGTCTCAAAATATTTTTTAAAAAAATTAAAAAGGGCTCAATGTGAAGACCCTGGGTTGAAGCCCAGTACTGGAAAAACAAAACAATAAAGACACCTTCCTTGCCAAAAGGCATAAGTATTCATGGAAAGCAATTAGCGCAGTGTGTCTGGCATATTAGAGATGCCCATAGAGACAATGATAGTAATATAGAAATAATGGTAGAGCTATTATGACTAATACTAGGAGTTATGCTGCCTGAAAACTTGTATCCATACCAACTCGCTTAATTTCACAACTATCCTTTCTGATTGCTCCCACTACAGTGATGTAGACCTAGAGGTGCCCCTAGTCACACAGGCACCGGGTGGCAGAGGAAGAATTCACACACAGGCCTCTGCACCCCTGCCTCTGCCCCACCCCTGCTCTCTAGGCCTGTTTCCTCACTGGTACCTCCCACTGACCAGGGCCTCAGGCACCACAGCTTGGTGACCACTGCTAGGAACTCTTCCTTTCTGCCAATGAGACCACAAACTTATTCCCTCAACCAAGAAATCGCACATGATAAAAAACAGCACTTTGGACACCTGGCACTGTTGTCCACCGTGTCAAAAGTGGTGGTGTTTCCTGGCCAGCTCTAGCTCAGGAATCCAGAGCTAGGCTTAATTAAGCTCAGTCCTGGCAAAACTTGCCTGTGAGACTGACTTGAGCCGCCCCTATCATCTAGGTCTCAGTTTCCTCTACTGTGTGAACTAGACAAAGTTTCTGCAACTAACTATTCCCACTTTTTTTGTATGCCCCAGGAGCAAAGAATGGCTTTTACATTTTCAATGAGAAAAGAATTTGTGACGTATGAAAATGACATAGTTTATACAGAATTCAAATTTCAGAATCCATAATAGAATTTATCGGAACAGTCACTCTCTTACGTATTGTCTTTGGCTTATACACAATACCAGAGGTAAGCAGAGTATGGCCTCCAAAGTGGATAATACTACTAAAAGTACTGCTATGTTTATTAAGAACACACTATAATAATATATTTACAAAAATTTGCCAACCCCCAAACAAGATCATTCTAAAGATATATTTTAACCACAGTAATGAATCACATATAAGGACTCTTATCCCCATAAAATCCAGAATTATGACCTGCAATAACCCAGGTCCGAGTGGCCCACGAAGTTACTGAGCATTGCGCAGTCACCTGAGAGTGTCAGGTGAAGTCTATCTAACCAGAATCCACATCCATCTGGGAAACAGTGCAGCGAAATGGTCAAGATGCTCAGTTGGAGCTCACCAGGGCGGCGACAGGAGCCAGGAGAAGCCCCACGGGGCAGCTATAAAACCTCGTCCGGCTGGCTTTCTGGACTCCGTTTCCCAGACTGGCACTGGGGATGTGAGGGAAGCCTCCAGCGTCCTCGCGTGACTCAGCCTCCTGCCCGCAGGCTCTTAGGCGCCCCTGGCTCACACGAGCTGCGCCTCCACCCGAGCCACCCTCCGGTGCTGCCCAGGTACTCACCCGGCATCTCCAAAGCAACCACTCAATACCTACCACCCGGCACCAGCAGACTGCGCGTCTTAAGGGAACAAGGAGCATTTCCTTTGGCTCAGTGCTAGGCCAGCCAGCCAATCAGCGTGGGCACACGCACCTCTTGCTGGCTGGGTGGCTCCCTGGAACCTGAGGGGGTGCCCTTAGAGTGAAGCTGGCTAGTCCGGACCTTTGCTCAGAGACCCAGAGCTCGAGGGCTGGGCGCGAGCTCGTGGTCTGACTTCCAGTAGTTGGCGGCAGCCTGGTCCTGCGCAGCCGCTGAGTGAGGGGCTCTGTGTCCTTATTATGCTGTAGGACAGGTGCTCTGAAAGGAGTGGACATTTGGGGAACACTTACATGAAACTAAGGGCAGAGAGCTTCCTCGTTCATTCTATCACCCGCACCTCACCTGCTCCCAAAATGAGTTGGAACCCAACTGGCACAAATCATTGAAATAATAACAAGACCCCATAAATGAATGGGGAGGGGGGTCCAGAATTCACCCTGAAAAGAGATTCCTAATTTAAGGGCTTCTTATAAAGCGTTTTAGGGAAGGGCTTCCACACTGTGGTTAAATTCATAGCTACTTGAGTCCCACAGGATGATTTAAACAAGAATGAATGTTATGGCCTTCTTTGTTACCCTATCTAAAAGTAACACCCAAAATTTTTTTAATTAAAAAAATAATTTTGGGGGTAGTAGGGATTGAACACAGGGGCACTGGACCCCTGAGTTATGTCCTCAGCCTTTTGGGTCTCTCAAAATTGTCCAGGCTGGGCTAGAACTTGAGATCATCCTGGCTCAGCCTCCAAATAGCTAGGTTACATGCATATAACCCCACACAAGCAAAAAATTGTTTTAAAGTATTTTAAAACCGAAAATAAAGACATGCCTGGCTAGGGAGGATGCAGGAGAAAGTCTGCGAGTTTGAGGCCACCCTGGGCTACACAGCGAGTTCAAGGCCATACTCACACATAATGAGTACACAGCGAGTTCTCACTCAACTACACAGTGAGAACCTGTCTTTAAAAATTAATAAACAAGCCAGGCATGGTGGCACAAGCCTGTAATCCCAGCAGCCGGGGGGCTGAGGCAGGAGGATCATTGCAAGACCATCCTGGGCTAAAAAAGGGGGCTCAAAGCCAGCCTGAACTGCAAAGCGAGACTCTGTCTCAAAAAGACTAAATAAATAAATAAACAAAATAATAAACTGAACACAGTAAAATGAGGCTGAATAACTCTTTGAAATAGTTCAGTACAAAAAAGCTTTGTTGATGACAGGAGGCACAAAAATTACTGAGTCTTCAACCTTGACTTTGAGAAAAATATGGAGGGGGACAGAAGATTGGACAGAGCAGAAAAGGACGGTTTCAGAACTGCTCCCCCCCGAGTTCTATCTAAAGCAACGGATTTGAGGAAACCTCTGATAAAAGGTGAGAAGCACAGTCACAGCCACTGGAAACTTTCTGACAAGGGTTCAAAGGTGAGAGACAGTATGCATCATGCCAGAGGCTTGGGCAGAGCCATTGTACCAGAGGGCAAAGCTCAGGACCACTGTGGGGGGGAGAGTATCGGAGGTGGGGGAGGGGTCGGCTCACTAAGCTAGCAGATGACAGTGCGATCCCTAGAGTTACTGTGGATAGATTTAATATGGGGGAGAACGTCGCCTTACGGATCCTGCTGATTGTTTGCCCTCAGTCCCATCCTCAGGCACCGCAAACATTCATTCACATTCAACCCACAAAAAGTCCAAGCTGGAAGTAGGACACTCAAGAAACACCCAGGCAGAAGGAATGAGTGCAGAAACAGTTGGGACAGGGAGCCAGCCACGCTCTAAGTTCTTGATTTTAAGGACAGGCCTCAGCAGTAGAAAGGTACAATCCCAGCAGGTACAGGTATTCCATTAGAAACTAACTTTATTGACTGTGTGGACTGCACTGATGAAACTCTCAATCCGATATTTCGAAGGTGTACTAAACACAAGGATCATCAATCCTTGTGCAGGGAAACAACACCCACCGACATCTATGGGTCATAAGCTGTAAACTCTATACGGAATATCAGAAAAGCTACTGAGCTGGAGACTTCCCCCATCCCACCCATGCACACTGTGAAATGCAAAGGTATGATACGGTACACAGACGTAGAAGAAGGCATCTGTTTAGTTTCTAGTGCAGACTTTTCATTTCTATGCTTGGTATGCTGGCAAACTGCATTTCTGATGTTTGGCATGGGTTTTGCAAAGTGCTTCGTTCCAATGAATTCTCAGGAAGGGTCAAGGTACAAAGTGAAGTCCAGGGAAGGTCTGGGAAGCCCAGCTAGCCCAGTTCTCCTGGCCAGCACAGCAGTTTGCAGATCAAAGGGCTCAGGCTGAGGTCAGGATGATCAGGTATCAGGAGAATATACAGGAAGTTTCAGGCCAGACTAGCAGCTCTCATGTCCCCAGTGGCCTACACATGGGTACAGAGGACAGAAGCACCAGGCTGCACTCTAGTCCCCAAGATTTCAGTGCTGCAGATGTATCACAGAGCAGCCCTAAACAGGAAATGTGCCACCTCCATTTCCCTAAGGTCCCCTCTTCATAAACCAAACCTGCTGCCCAGAGGCCCAGGATGACAGGAAGGTAGTAGGGAGGTAAATAAGTCATATTTGAATGATAAAGTCCTCTCCATTTATTTGGGATGAGGATGGAGAAGAGGACAACTGCAAGGTCACAGACATAGCTGCAAAAGGGTGCCAGAAGCCGGTATCCACCAAGCCCTGACTCTGCCAGGAGGCTTCTAGGGAAGAGGTAGCCAGCTAACAGAGATGCCCTGGATCCTTTGTGTCGATCATAAAAATGTCATGACAGTTCCTTTCTTTCCAATCTGCCAGGGCTCCAAGGGATAAAAGCGGATAATTATCCTTCAGGAAACAGAAAATGATGTCAGCTGCTTGGCAAACTCTTCACCTTGCAAGACCCCTGTTACATACTCTCACCATGGGCTCTCAGGCCAGCCCACATCAGCCCTCAGATATTTTGCTGCCCTGCTCATCCCAGTTAAGCTCTTCCCTGGCCCTGTCAGATGTAGTCTGCAGATGGAGACATGGGGGCTGCAAACCAGAAATGGTTCAGCTGTATCCAGGTGTCTAGACATCCAAGCTAAAGCTCTTTTCTCTGTATGGTGGCCCCCTCCTCCCGGCCTCATTTGGTTCCAAAGGTCAAGGTCTAGAGACACACCCAGATTGCCCTTCAGCAGCCTGGAAATGTTCTCTCTGAAAATCAGACTCCCTGGCTTCCTCGGGGTAATAACACCCTCCTACCCTGCCAGGTGTCAAGGCAGGTGCAGGCCACAGGCCATCCCAATGACCACCCCCCCCCCGGCAGGGTCCTTGAGGACTTGTCTAAACAGCTCCTTCCCAGTGCACAGATGGAAGTACTGAGGTCCAAGAAAACACACCTTGCCCAGGTGTCCCAGGGATGGCTGCTAAGCCAGGAATCCAACAATCCTGGACCCACTGGGAACACAAACTCACCATCGGGGGCCTAAGGAGTGTACAGGCTTCCTGAAATGGACTCTATTGTATCCTTCTTCGGCAGGGCCAGGGTTTTTTTTTTTCCCCTGACTTTACATAGGGGCCCAGAGGCAAGGTCACTGCCTCTGCTTGCACGGTTGTCCCAGATGGGTCCTTTCACTACCCCTACATACCGGTCAGGGCCCAAGGCCAGCTCCTTGGTGAGGAACTCGAAGAAGCCAGCGCTGTGTCCGCGGTTCTCCTCCGCTGTGCCCACCACACCGATGGAAGAGACGAGCAGCTGGGCGCAGGGCTCTGTGGATCCTCCCAGCACCATGGTCAAGCCAGGCCGCACAGTAACGCTCACGCGCTGAGAGGAACACAAAAGTTTCAAAGTTGGGGATGCAGCGAGCAGGACTGTGCACGCGGGGGCGTGCAGCGCCTGGACGCGCAGGGCCTGAAGGGCCAGGGTCCTTCAAAGTCACGTGGGGGTCACGGCAGAGGAGGGCTAGAGGGGGCAGTGCAAGGCAGGCCAGCAGATTCATGGCGCATGGAAGGGCACGCTGGTGGGCGAACTGGAGGTCCCTGAGAGGAGTCTGGGGCAGTGTGGAGGCAGGGCGTGGACAGAGCCGGACCCCTGGTCCCAAAACCTCCCCTCGCCCAGGGCACCCCTATCCTCGCTCACGTCCTCGGGTTTGCTCAGGATGGTGGCGACGGCCGCGCAAAGCCGCTTCTCCAGCCCGGCGGGCAGGCGGCTGGCGGGCAGGTTCGTGTCCAGCTCGATGAAGGGCATGTCCAGCGCGAAGGCGGAAGCAGCCTCAGCGGAGAAAGAACGCACGGTCTGGCCGCTGTACCTCAGGATGGCGGAATGGGCGCTTGGGTGGGGCGCCACGGCAACCAGGTTATTCATTGGCTGGGCAAAATCGGCGCTCCCCCATTGGTCACCAGGGTTACACCCCCTTCTCTGAGGTCGCGGCGGTGGCTCTGATTTCCGGAAGTCCTACCTCCCACCCGGCTAGTTGTAACTCCAGCCCCGGCCTGTCGCTGCAGGAGAGGAGGCCCTTTCCACCCGCTCCAGCCCTGGGAGCAGAGTTGTTTTTCCCTCTGCCTCAGGCTCAGAGCCAGCCTGTTGCTAATCCGTATTCACGTGGAAGTCTGAACACACACATCTGTAGGGACTCTCATAGGCTTGACCCTAATAACGATGGCTATGCTGGTTAAATAATACTTAGAACGCGTTGCCACAATTTCAAAGTCAGGCAACTTCAAGTTTCCTGTGGGAATCTGCGCTTCTCTAAAACAGTTTGGAGACCTGGTAACACGCGTGGGTGCAGGTTGGGGCCAGGCAAGTCCCTAGGGCTATGGTATCTCTACCTGGTCCCAAGACACCTGCCCTTGTAGCCTGTTGTGTGAGTGGTGACTCACTGTCCTCCGGGGAGTGACAGGGTTATTTGAACAAGGTTATCTATTCAGTTACACATAGAGCAGTCTAAACGTGCATATTAAAAACGCCTCAACGGGAAGGCCATTGAGCCAACAGTCTATCATTACTCGTCCTGTCAGCAGTTTCTTAAAGACTCACAAAGGGGCTAAGACACAAGACAGGTCGATTGGGACAGTCCTGGAGGTGGCAAGTTTGGGACCCAGAATTGGGCATGGAGAAGACAGTGGTTAGGGTTAGGAGTAAGCATGGGAGAGCATACTGCTTGGCAACGCCTGGAGGGCCAAGAAATAAGTGGGGACTTCCCTCCCTGCAAGATGGGTCATGAACCAGCCCGGTACTCAATATCCCAAAGTGAGAGCTTGTGATGGTGCATTTTATAGATGAGGAGACTGAGGTTCAGAGGGTAAAGTGACTCCACCAGGGTCCCACAACCAGAAAAGCCAACATAAGTGGGGAAGTCAGCTCCTTCCCAGGACTCCCTACTATTCAGCAGGCCACCCCGCCCCATGACACTCACATGCATGAGTTCCGTGATGGCCACCAAGTCAGACAGAGATTTGGGGACCAGTGAGGAAGTCCTGGTCTCGAAGGAACTTGTCCTCGAGCAGCTGCAGGCAACTGTCCAGCTCAGCCAAAGTGGATGACAGGGGCACTCCTGGGGCACTGGCTGACGCAGCACAACAGGGATCATCATCTAAAGGGCTGATGGGAAGAGAATCAAAGCCAGGCATGATGGCAGATGCCTGTATTCCCAGCACTCTGGCAGGCTGAGGCAGGAGGATTGAAAGAGCCCATCCTGGGCCACTTAGCAACTTAATGAGACTCTGCTCAAAATAAAAGTTAAAGGGGGGTAGGTGAGGATGTAGTTCAGTGTGAAGGTCCTTATTTCAATCCCCAGTATGAGAGAGAGAGAGAGAAGGAGAAGGAGGAGGAGGAGGAGGAGGAGGAGAAGGAGAAGGAGAAGAAGAAGAAAGAAGAAGAAGAAGAAGAAGAAGAAGAAGAAGAAGAAGAAGAAGAAGAAGAAGCAGAAGAGGGACAAAGAAGAGGAGGAAGAAGAGAAAAAGAAGAAGAAGAGGGATGAGAAGGAGAGGAGTGAGAAGAGAGAGAGACGGTGCCCAAAGCCCATATTTTATCCCACCCTCATTCTATCATCAGTTCTTTGGATTTCTCCTCATCCCTATCTACTCCTTTCTGGCTTAAAGTCTTCCTCAAGACTAGTATCTCCACACAGAGCCCTCCCCAGTGCAGCAGGCATCCTGTCTGCACTCCCCCACCCACCTCTCAACTGCACCCCAAATTGCTCAGGTGGGCCTTGTGTGAATCCACTGGGATGTAGCTAAAGTGCATGTTCCTAAACATTCTGACCAGCGGTCTCTGGCAGTCCCAGGACTTGGTGTTCTAAGGTTCTAAGTTCCCAGGTCTCATCAGAAAGCTTAAAACAGAAAGCTCCATTCTTGGATCTCCCCGCAAGGTGTCCCTGCCTCCCCTAGCTCACCCTCTGCCACGCGGCCCAGGTGCAGCAACTCCTCAGGGCCATGTGCTGCCAGGACAGGGACTCATCCACTCAGGCATCAAGGAAGAGGAGGCCACTATGCTGGTCCTTGGATCACAGATGCTGACCCCACCAGAGGCCCATCTGCCCTGTGCCCACACTCTTGAAGCCCGGGCCAAGCAGAACCTCAGTTTGAGCTTGTGGGCATGGTGATTCCCTGGAACAGTAATCTACCTGCTACCCCAAGCCATTCCCACCTTGCATTATACACACCAGTCTCCTCCCTGGGCTGTAGGTTTACCCCCTCTCATTCATCTTCCTGTCCCAGGTAGGGATCCAGGCCCTTCTGACCAGGCTGGCTGAACTTTCTACACCCCAAAGCCTCAGCCACTCCTATTCCCAGGTCTCTGTTTGACTTTGCTTTTGCAAGGAATACCTGTCCCCTTCAGCCACCCAGCCTCCAGCAGCTCGACACTTCTTCCCTTCCAGTGCCAAACCCTCCAATCTCCCTCCTTACTGGGGGTTCTCATGTCTGGCTCACTTCTACATACCTCACCCTCCAGCCCAGGCCAGCTTGGAGAGGACCCTGGTGCCCAGTTAATTTGTATGGAGTCAGAGGGCCTTGGTGGAACCAGAGTTCAGCCTGGCCAGAGGGCTACGCATGGTCCTTGTACTAAACGGACACCATCAGCCCTGCCAGTTCTCTCTCCAGAAACTGCCTGTGTCCAGCCCCTGTCCCATAGCAGGTGACCCAAGCCAAGAGTATCAGAGGCAGTGGGAGAAGGGTAGAGGTTTGGCTGAGCAGGGGGCTGCCCAGGGGGCTCTGGCTTGGTGCCTGCCCTGCTGTCCAGACATGGCCCCGCCTCCTCCTCTGGATTCTGCTCCAGCTGTGTTTTGCAGGCCAAGCAGACCACAGTGCGGCAGCTCAGGAAGGGGGCTGGCCTCCCCCACTGCCCTGCCACAGAGCTCTCCAGAAACCTGTAGTGGTTTAGTTTAATTATTACGGGTAGGCAGAGCAGCCTAAAGAGAGGATCGGACAAATGAGCTAATTCAAGCAGCTGGTTAATCAAGCAGCTGGTTAAGCTTAGAAAAAGTAAAAGTGAAAGAAGGAAAAACACAAGAACAAAGGATAAAAGGTTAGGATAAAAATAGAGAAGGACTCTTCCTTGCAGAAAAACTAAGTTAGTTAACAGCTCCTCTCTACCTCTAGACTGGATTTCAACCTGACCTGGAGAAATATTAGAAATGCAAGATAAGCACTTTCTTCTGAATTCTTTTGAACTCATTTCCTTTGAAACAAGCCCTTTCCTGTGCTCTGCCTATTTGTACAAGAGCAGCCCAAGGAGCACAGTTCAGATTTCTGTTGGAATCCCCTCATGACAGACATCTGTCATGAGCTATTTCTTCTTATTATTTCCAATAAAACTCTTAACTTCTTACTTTTGGGTCACGACTTCATTCTCCATCTTTGTGAAGCCGCAAGCTCAGTTTGTACAGAATTTACTGTTTCAGCTCTACTTCCCGCCACACTCTCTGGGTCCTCTCCTGCTCCATTTTATCCAGTATTTTGAAGAATGCCTTGTATTCATAGGCAGACTGGGGTCCTTTAAAAACACACAGCTGGTAATTGGTGCAACAGATTCCACACTGTAGAGGCTGAGGCTTTCCACTTCTCTACACACCTGGCCTGACCAGGATGTGGCTCCAGGCAGGAAGGGAAAGGTTTGGGGTTTGAAGACCTTTCCTTTTTTCTTCTGGTATAGGGGTTAAACCCAAGACAAACAGGGGTCTCACTCCCACCTCCTTCCCTGTCTAAGCCCTCGCCCATGGGTTCCAGCTCAGCCAAGTCCCCCTGACCAGGCCTGCAATCTGGCTCTGCCTCCAATCCCTGCATGTGAGGAGTGGAGGGTTACCAAATTTCTAGCCATTGCCGGATCCACAGCTGCATAGTATGCTGGGTTACAGGGAGGGTTGCTCTGGCAACAGTTGGTGCAAGTAATTGCTTGTCACTGGTCGGCTAGGAGGTAGTTATCACTGGCCACAATGACCAGGACCTCTGAGGGCACTGTGTGGCTCTATCTTTGCCTGGCATCCTCAATGGCTGGAGGGAGAGGGCAGGAAAACTACCTGGGAGTAGCAGAGAGTAGGGAAAGAGGCTGGGGTTCACAGACCTTTCAGATGGAAGGCAGAAGTCTAGGGTCAGGACTCCAGTCAGGTTCACAAGTTTAGAGTCTCAGGCTGGATGAAAGGAACTGTGCAGAGTCACAGAGGATGAGAGGAGGGATAGACTGAAAAAAAAAATGGACTGGGGAAAAAAGTGAAAGAAATGGAGACTGGGAGAGATCTCCCAGCAAAGCGGTGTCTATGGCTTCATTTCCCAACCCTATAAAACATAATGAACCCCTGGTAGTTTTGGGGAGGTCAATATTTTTTATGTATAAATTGGGGCAGGGAAAGAGACACAGCAAATGGGGCGGGACAGAGAGTAGGAAAAGGAAGAAAAGCTCTTTGGACCTCAAGAGCCCAGCTCTGGATGAGGAAGGGACCCAGGATGTTGCTTTCTCCTGTGTTTGGAAGTCTGATCACAGACTCCCTCTTAACCATGCTTAACCCAGTTTACCCTCAGGTTGAAGAGGGAGAAGAGGGACAAGTGGATAGACACCAGTAGGAGTGAGAGAATCAACACAGAAGCCCAGCCTAGAACTGGTCCTTGGCTGCACCAGGAGCCTCTCCCCACTCTATCCCATTTCAGAGCTTCTGGGTCTGATAGATCAAGTGTAAGATCAAGGGCACCAAAGAAGACCCCGCCTGTTATGGTTTGTATCTAGATGTCTCCCCAAAGCCTTATGTGCTCAAAGCGGGGGCTTTTGGGAGGTGGCTGGATCATGGTTATGTGATACTGGGATTACGGGTGTGTGTAACTAAATCGGTTTAGCATAGTTCTGGGTGTGGATAACGAGAAGGCCCACCTTGGGTGTGGGTGGCACCACCCAAAAAGCTTGTAGCCTGGATGGAATATAAAGAAACAGAAAGAAGGCAGGCTCGCTGCTGCTTCACTGCCTTCTGCCGGCCACACCATGAACTGTTTCTCCTCAGTGATGCTCCTCTGCCATACCACTCTGCCTCGGAGCCACCTGACTATGGACTGAAACCTCCACAAACTGTGAGCTAAAATAAACCTTTCCTCCTTTAACTTTGGGTGTTGGGTATTTTGTCTCAACAAAGCAAGAAGTAATTAAGACATCACCCTTAGTAATCCTTGTCAATAGGAGACTTCACATGGAACCCACTTCTTGGATTTGACACACACACTCCCTCCATCTTGGTGTTCATGTTTTGTTAATTCTACCCCAGGGCACCTTGGGGCCGAAGCTCACATTCCTGTGGTCATCTCCCTGCCATGATGTTAGGTGAATGGCTCCTGCTGGAACATTCCAATGGGGAAGAATAAACAGCTTTTACCTAACTTATACAAATAGTGTTTAAAATGTCTCAAGATACAAAATAGGCATTTCAGAAGAAAAGTCATTTTTAAAAACTCGATTTTCTAGACAAAAGTAAATAACCGATATGTATTGTCTTGCAATCTTTAACTACTAAGAGTGCTTGTTTAGGCAGCACATATGCTAACTACTAAGAAAATACACTTAATTCTATATAGTACCTTTCATTTACTTGAAGCAATCTAACACCTTCATGATACTGTTTTACAGATAAGACAATCCAGTTTTGAAACTACTATCACTAAAATGTTATCTTGAAGAAATTTGTTGGTGCTCTTTTGTTGGAACTCAAACATTTAGTCTTTTGAAAAAATGGATTCTGCATGTATCTGGAAAGACTATCTGGGATTCTTTTTTTTTTGTGGGTGCCGGGGGTCGACCTCGGGATCTCGCGTGCCAGCCCATGCCACTGAGCGATATCACCGGCCCTTTTTTTGTATGTGGGATCCGGGAGTCGAACTTGGCCCCTCGCGCTTGCCAGGCAGGCACTTATGCCGCTGAGCCACCTCACTGGGCCCTATCTGGGATTCTGATGGAAGTTTAACTTCTACCAAAAAAGTCTCACTTATCCAAAGATACAGACTGGTTTGGAAAAATCAGTTACTAGGAATACTGACAGGCTGTTACTGACATAATTACTCAAAGGCTGCATGGTATTTGTTGAGTAGGTATAGAAGTAAACTAAACGGGAGATGGTATGTGATGTAAATGCAACAATAAAAGCAACAGAAAGGGCAGACAGTCCAGAAATAATGTCTTCCAAACACCTCTGCTATGAGCTTTAGCAGCTGTAGGTCTCTTGTATCGAGTAGTGAGTTCCCAGGCATCCACTTGAATCTTTACATTATCTAAGAGAAAAAATGAGCAAAAGGAAAAGAGGACACAAATACTGTGACAAATCCAAATGCGATCACTGTTTTTAAATATTCACAGAATAATCCAAATTGTCCAAAACTTTCAAGGTCATGACCCTTCTCCCAGAGATTATACAGTTTCTGAGTGATTTTCAAAGATTTTCAAAGATTTTCAAAGTCTCTACCAATTAAAAACCAAAAAAGTAAATGGCTTCTCTAATGTTTATAAAAATTTGTTTTCCAATCACTCTGATGGTCAACTGGGCTGTCAGTTCTATTACACAGCCTCCAGGATCACGTCCTCATTTCTCCACACATTAAACAAATATGTGTATTTTCCAGGATAGCCCACAAACTTCCCTTTAAAGAAAGCAATGCAGAAGCAGGATGAGTGAAAATTTACAAACTGAAACCGAAACATTTTCTAAGATTGTTCTCATATTCCTGGTATGTTTGAGAAAGTTCCAGTTCTGTAATCCATCCAGATATTTTTTCATCACAGAAATTCAAGATCCAGATGACAATAAAGTTCAAGCATGATCCTGTGAGTGATGTAGTTAACTGGGGAGAGAAGAACCTTTTGGCCTCCTATAAAATTGCTTCCCTTTCTCTGAAGCTAACAAATGTAGCAAAGACTGGCAGGCTGTACACAATTTCAGCTACCATACTGGTGATGACAGGGCCATCTATATGTCACTGTGGCTCATGATAAGAAGTACCATGGAAATGACTATATCTATATGAAGTGACTATATATCCATTCCACCTCCACGACCACTACATTCATTTTCCATGGCTTCGGTCTCAGTTCTCACCTGGTGCTGCTGGTGCTCCTCTTCTAAGTCCATCAGATCCCAATTGTACCCCAGTCCAGCTTGTTGCTTGTTCCATAACTCCAAAAGCAATACGACTCAAATTCCCATGAATATTGCAAAAACACTGTTGGCTCATTATCAAATAAACTGGAGAGCTTTGAAGCCAAGAAAGAAGCATTTAGTCTCCTGTCATCACACACTTCAGCACAGAGTAGACACATGATCATTGGACCTCCAATGTTAGGGTTACAGATTTCAGTGCTGCTTGGTTTACTGTCCATTAGTAGCTCAAAAATAAAATAAGTGAAGCCGAGCAAAGCTGCAACAAACAGCATTTCTGTGTAAAATCCAAAAAAGGCAAAATAGATAGCGTTCTTTTCTCCATAATAACCCTGGATGAAAGGGCTGATGCCCTCCTCCATGAAGTCTCCTCCTAGCCATGGGGCTGAGTGGATCATATGACCCAAGTTAGAGAGCTTGCCTCTGTGAGGATGCAGCCAGGCCCTGCAGGGGAGCTGGTCAGTTTCAGTAGTCTCCGTCCTGCATGGTCAGCCAGCCCTAGGCAGAAGCAGCATGGTGAATGGGACTGGTGGAGGAAAGCAGCTCATGGTGTGACATCCTGGAAGTAGAGAGCAAGAAATTACAAATCTTAAAAAGCTGACAACCAGAAACTTCTGGAAAAATGTTCCTGACATAGTAATGTCCAGATAGACCTTCACCTTTCAAGTATTCTCTCCATATTTTTTGTCTAAAGACTCTGAACACTTTTGTGTGTCAGTGATTTCATAACAGGATCTGCAGGGGCCTGAGTACCACATAGAGAATCAGTTTTAAAGGTTTCTTGCAAATCTGACAACCCTGTTGCACTGTTCCAGCTCCCCAATCTATGGCTGGCTGTGGCCCTGTGTGACTCTTCTAATCCTGTTTATGATCATCTTGCCTCACTCTGTGAAGCCCATCATACCTGCTGAGCCTGGGACTCAAGCAGTGTGAGCATCCCTGACCAGGCCCTGGGGCCCCCGGGGAGTGGGGTCAGGCCTGTCAGTCCCCTCTTGGCTGAAGGACCAGGTCATCTCATTCTGCAAAACTCATTAGACTTCTGTCTCAGTTCTCTTCCCACAGCCCCCATCCATATTTCTTCCTCTTCTCCTGGGAACTTTCGTACTCTAAACCCCTATCCCATGTCTCCACAGTCAGAAGAAGCAATCAGAGAAATTCCATTATGGGGACTGCTCTTGATGGTCACACTTATTGTCATCGTCCCTGGCATACCTTATATACTGCCTCACCCATAGGATTCCCTCCTGGTCTAAGGTAGGGATAGACCTGTGATATCCTCCAAATATCTATTTCTAAGTGGCCAGACAATGCCCAGTGAAGCGGTCCAAAAGAAAAAATTCCTTCAAGGTGATAAAGTGATTTGACTTCCTGACTCCATTTATTTGGCCTGATGTCACATATCCCTCAAAAAACAGATCTGATAGTTCACTCCTACTATCAGCTTGCAACTGTTGATGTCCCCGGATCCAGAACCACTTTCATTCCTAACAGTAGGGGCATTATTTGAGAGGTAAATGGGCCTTGCAGCTCCAAGAAGGACCCCATCTTCTTTCTCTCTTTCTCTTTTTTTTTTTTTAATATGCGGGTACCAGGAGTCAAACTCAGGACCTCGCGCTTGCCAGGCAGGCGCTTATGCCGCTGAGCTATATCACTGGCCCAGGACCCCATCTTCTGTGGTTGCCACTGTCATTGTGTTTTCCATCCTCATCTACACACACACACACACACACACACACACAAACACACACAGAGTTCATATATACTACTGGCTTCACCTGCCAAACCTGGCCTGCCAGTGTCCTAGGTTGGAGGAGAAAGAACAATGCCCCTAGTCAATAAATCAGTTCACCGGAACAACAGCGACAACAAAAACCCCTCAGAAAGTTCAGCTCTACTAATTCTGCCTGTGTGTGAGAGGGCAGGGGCAGACCTTGCAGAGACAACCTCGCTCAGGGCCAAGGATGCTCATGCTGTGCAGAGGGGTTTTGGGGGGATTTGGAGGGGTAGGAACAAACCCCTAGAAGCTTCCTGCTTAATGGGAGGGTCTTGGGGAGTGAGGTATGTTGGGGTGTGTAGGGTGGGGGAGAGGGAGTTTGAATATCAACAGTAAGTTAGCCAAAATTAAGAGTGAACCAGCCCCTGGGATGCTCAAAGGTGCATGTCTTCTTCTCTTGAACTCTCTAGTGGTTGCCCTGAGCCCTGCACAGCTGCAATCATCCAGAGCAAAGGGGATTTACAGCGAAGGTAAATGGAGCTGTAACTTCCAGGCCCTTGTTTGCCTTGGGAGAGGCCATGTGCTTTTGGAAAATTTGCAGAAGATATTTTTACAAGTTAGTTGAATCCTACTGTCTCTTTCTATTGCAAATTCCCATGTCACTCATCTCCTGTTCTGTTCGGATTGGCTGTGGGTATTTTAGATGTGGCTAATGGGGAAGGTAAAATTGGAGGACCATTTTGTATGGGTTTAATGGGACACTGAAGTCACTTCTTTGTCTAAATTACTAGTGCTATCTTGGTGCATACATAGCTTCAGGGTCATGCCTACTGCCAGAAGAGAAAACATGTGTCAGGGGCTCTGGGGACAGCCCTGTGGAAGTCAAGGGAGTGAAGCCCCAGGTGACAGCAGCACTAAGAATGACAAGGAGGGTTTGGGACACTGGGATAGCTCTGCCTTAGCGGCCAGGTGGGGGGTCAGGTGGTGACCTTGGTGCTCCCTGGGGGAGCTGCTCAGCAGCAGCACTGTAGGAATTCACTAAGGGCCTGGGTCAGCTGAAAGAGACCTTCACAATCTGGGACCCTCATTGTGCTCAAACTAGAGAGAGTACTGCCAGGTACCCACAGAAGGAGTTGAGTTGAACCTACCCCTTTCTTCTCCAAGGCAAGAGTCAACCACATTCCTGCTACCTGTTGTGCAGAGTTGGGGGACAGTGGGCCTCCCTGGGACAGTGTCTTCAGAGTCACTTGACTGTTCCCCAGGGCCTCTGCAGAGGAGGCTGTCCCCACATCTCTCCCACCTCTTTGGAGACCTATGAACAGTTTAGATCACCCCAGACCTTGGAATGGATTAATCCCATGTTATCTAACTCCAAGAGTACCATGGACCCCAAACTAAGGATTCTCTCCTTACTCAGTTTCCCACCCTAAATTGAGTACAACCTCAAAGTCCAAATTTACCCAAAGGTGCTACAAAGATATAAAATGACAAAGATACCCCAATAAAAATTCAACATAGAAATGTCCTCTTGGGCTGGTGAGATGGCTCAGTGGCGTAAGCGCCTGCCTTGCAAGCACGAGGGCCCGAGTTCGACTCCCGGATCCCACATACGAAAAAGGGGCCGGTGATATCGCTCAGCGGCACGGGCGCCTGCTGGCGCGCGAGGTCCTGAGGTCGACCCCCGGTACCCACAAAAAAAAAAAAAAAAAAAAAAAAGAAATGTCCTCTCATTATAAATTTCTAAGTGTGAAATTCAAAGATAAAAGTATAATCTGTTTTCAAAGCTGGATGTGCTGGTACATGACTGTAATCTTAGCACTCTGGGAAGCTGAGGCAGAAGTATCAAAAACTTGAGCCTGGGCAACTTAGTGAGACCCTGTCTCAAAATAAAATATAAAAGGGCTAGGGAATATGGCTCAGTGGGAAAGCCCTAGGTTCAATCCCCAGTACCACACACATCCACACAGACACACACGCACACACAACAGACAGTTGCCCTTTTAGGTTCAAGTTCTAAGAAAGAAACATGAAAGTTTTAAGGTAAAAGTGTTATGCAGCTAGTTAGACATTAGCAAGCTTGAAGGACAAAGGGGAGCCCAAAATAGTGTTTTTAGTAAGTTATTAAGTAAAAAAAAAAAAAAAAAAAAAAAAGACAAGGAACTCAGTGATTAATACACTTACAATCATTTATTTGGTCTCAGACCCCAAGACATTGGCCTCTATTTCTAGAACAAGGCATATAGCACTACATCAGGAAAGGAAACTTTCTTTAAACACCCTCCTGCCTTGGGCTGAGGCCTGGTTTAAATTAAGAAATTCATTTGTTTCTTTTTGTTTGTTTCAGACGGGGTCTCACTATGTAGCCCAGGCTGGCCTCAAACTCACTGCGAATCTCCTGCCTCAGCCTCTGAAGGGCTGGGATTACAGGTGTGCACCACCACACCCGCCATAAGAAGTTATCTTTCGTAGGTTTCTTTCCTAAGTTTCATGCACAGCTAAGGGCCCTGAGGGAACACTAACCATTTGAAAAGGACAGGAAGACATTTTGCAGTTCCAATGTAATTTCTAAGAAAAATATCCATAAACATCGTAATCACCCCCATTCCCCAAATCTCAGGAGTAATTCTTGTGTGCATAAAAAGATACCAGACTCAAACTTGGTGCAGATGCATACGTGCTGGCACTTCCTGCCTTTTTGCTTGAAGGTGTAACTCTCTCTATATCTACTTTACAATAAATTCCACCTGTACTTCAGCTTATATGTCTTGGCTGAATTCTTTCAACAAGGCACAAAGGAACCAGTAAGGTTCCTGAGAGCCTGTTCCTCATAGCATCGGGAGTCAGGACCCAACTTCCAAGTGAAAAAGCCCAAAATATTCAAAAAGAATGTATCAAAGGCCAGGGTTGTTACCTCCTCTCATTATGTATGTTGTCGTGATGCTCCTATTGTGTTCCTGGAGATGGCAGCTGGCCAACAGCTGTGTCAGGGCTGCATTAGTGTATGGAAGGGCATCAGCCCCTGGGTTGGTGGCGTAGGGTACACAAGCTCCATGGTGAAGAGCCCTGGGCTGCCCGAGTCTACCTTTACACTCTATGCCCATTTCAACTTTCATCCTGAAGTGAGTCCCATAACATTACTTCTCTTCCATGGATCAAGTCTCTTCAGTTCCCCAATCCTGGGTCAAATTCTATTCAACCTACTGACCCACATTTCTTCCTCTGCCATTTCGCCTTTGGATGAGTTGGCAGCTCCAAGGATTAATCTCCTCGCTTCTGGAAAGCAAGGACCCATATTCCTTGACTGCTCTACTGAGTAGTTCCCTGGGCAAGCTTCACCCCTCAGACCTGCCCCTTGGCCCCAATAGGAAGGATGTGCCCCAAGGGCCTATCTGCCAGGGGTCCTCACCCCATCTGCCAGTTCTTTGGGAAGGTGCACCCCACTTAGCCAGGTCCCAGGGTCCTGCTCTTGCCTGAATGTCCTTTTCTCCACACTCCTGCTAGGCACTGTAGGGACAGTAGGGACAGGAACAGTCCCTGTGGCAGGCAGTGGAAGAGAGCAGGAAGGGTAGGTGGTGCTGCTCTCCTGGAGGCCTGGGACTCACCCCATAATGGTTTACAGATGCACTGCAATGCTGACTCCTTCTCCCAGCCGAGGTCTTCAGTGGTGACTTCATAACCCAGTTTTTGAGATGGTGGCAGCATCAGAGGGTCCCCTTGCCTATGTGGCAGCAAAGGAATCTTATGTTTTCATGGCCTAGCACTATGGGTTGTGGGTGGGCAATTCCTCAAGTTTTCTGTCTGCCCTGGTGTTGTGTCTGCCACCTTCTCGTACTAGGTCTTCTTGGAAACTTCTGTATCAATCAGGGAGATTGGGATCCACTCTTCTTCAGTTCTTTGGAGCCAGTTGTGTTGTTGTTGGACACTTCCTGTGCAGTCACGGTAAACCTCCAGTGCAGCTGTGTGAACTCACAGTGGCATTTCATGGGGTGGAGGACCTCATACAGGAGACCTGGGGATTCTCAGCTCTGTCTCTAAAGCTCTGTCCATGGAGGTTTCTCTGAACCCCATGCCTAGTCAAGAAGGAAGACAGCTCTCCATAGACCCCCAGGGGACTAAATTGTACACCCCCAAGGACATTGGGGCCTCTTCTCTACTATTTTGCTGTTCCATCACTCCCATCCCTTTCTCACTTTCTCACAGGAGTCTGCAACCATCTTCTACATCCCAGGGACTTGGACACACTGGCGTTTTGGAGGCTGCAATGGGGTGACATCCTTGCGCTGTGCTCCAGGCTGAGGTGCAAAGTGTCTTAAAAATTCCTCAGACAACACTAGCTCCATCTGAAGATAAGCCTGCAGATTGAACTGCATTCAAGAAATATAAGGCCATCTGGTTTTGAGGCACCACCTTCCTGATTTGCATGGCATCACCATTTAGGAGAGAGATAAAATGATGGCTCTGGTTAAAAGTGGCTCTTTATACTTAGCTAAAGCTTGCACTTTTAATCCTATGGCAATGGAGGTGGCCCCTGGAACAAGTACAGCTATGGTAGAAAACTGTGAGTAGGCTTTTTTATATGGTGTCTTTAATAACCCCAAGTTATATGAGACTGTTGGCAAATAGGAAATGATCCCTTCTAGGAGGTACGAGCATCCCCAGGCTTATCATGCAACCCACTTAAAAGGCAAGAAAAGCCAACATCTCTGACTTCCACAGCCCAGAGCCATCCCCAACACACATGGTACACTCTTGATGGTAAAGACTGGTTTTGCAGGCCAAGCCCTATAGACTCAGCTATCACAAGAGTATTATCCATCTGTTGAGGAGTCTAACCTATTTTATGGGAAGCCTGCATGAGAATCATTTCATTTTTCAATACATAAGGTAGCAGTCTAATCCAGGTGCATTTGGTCTTCACTTAGCCATTGGTATCCATGGCGTACTCCACAGTCTATGCTCGGTGTAGCATTAACCTTTTCTAATAGTTATTCAAACGCATATTGTCTTACCTCGGCCTTGATTTTGAACATATCTGGTATCTCCTACTTAGCAAAGGGGAAGAGGGATTTCCTATTTGTAGTGGGAAGGTGCATTCTGTTGCGTTCTCAAGCAATTACAAAGCCTCTCCTGTATCGTTAGATTGGCTCCTGAACATTGCAAGGCAGTTTGCTAGTGTGTGAGAGAGGGAGCTCTCTCATACCCAGCAGTCAGCATGATAAGGGGCCTCGGAATCTGTGATAGCTCAGTCTATAACAGGTAGTAGTGAATCTGGTTTGTGGTTAGGAAGAGGATGAAAAAGTAAAGAGTAGCAGGAATAGGATGCATGCTGCTTAGTATGTGTGGCTCAGGTCTCGTCTATTGCAGAGATAAGGGGTTGCTGTCCAATCAGGCAACTGTGGGTCTCCGGGAGGACCAGGGGATTTTCCTTCCTGTGGTGCTCTTTTTAGTGTAGTGTGGTGAAAGCACAGTTTGACACCTGCAAGTGTGAGAGAACAATGAGTAGTTAGGACTACAGCCTTAGGGGGCATCCATTGTTCCATTAGTTGGTCCTCCACTTGGTGGTTTTTTCCACGTTTCATGGAACTTTGCTCAGAGTTGCAAAGGGTTCAGAGGGTACTCAGGGTAGTCTCATCCTACAGAAAGCAAAATCATGCATAGAGGTCAGAATTCAGTTAAGCTATTATATAGATAGATAATATCTATCTATATAATATATATCTTTTTTTCATTGTCTAAATGTGGGAAACATCCATTTTGTAGAGGTCCAAATGTTTCTCCCAGATGTAATCTTATGAGGGCTGAACAGTAGCCTGCTTCCAGGGACCACTCTTATGCTGAGAAAGCCAATCGCCATTATCATTTTCCCTTTTAGGCAAGGTTCCTCGCGTAGATTGACAAAAGTAATTTGTAGAGTATGCCTCATCTTTTTGGTTTTATGGTCTCTGGAGTTCTTCAGTCAGCATGTAGTCTGGTCAATTCCCAGTTTTACCTACCTGCGGCATTGAGTTCAAGCTAAAGACATGGCTGTTATCACTCTGTGTGCGTGAGCTATACCATACCTGGGAATAATTTGATTTAGGGAATGCTCAAGACACTTGTGAGGCCTTTTCTGGTCTTACGGGATATCCCTCAACTGAGGTGGAGAAAATATCAACAAAAACCTGTAACTGTACTTAAAAGTTTCCAGTACTCTTGGGCATTTGGATGAAGTTCACATGTGTCTCCTCAAAAGGACCTCAGAAACTACTGGCAGCTTTTCTTTTTGGGGTTGTTTTTGGCACAGCATTGGCATCTTTGGGTCACCCCTTTTGTTGCCTGGCACAATCCTGGTTCTCTGAGGTGTGGTCTGTCCAATTCAGTTAACAGAGCTTGCCTGTAGTAGCAGGCTTGGTGAGTGTCATTAATTATGACAAACATAAGCTTCTCTGGTAATAAAATGACCCAATGAGGATTTATAGTCACTCACTAATACTGTATCCAACAAGACCACGCCCTTTACCTGGTGTTACCCCCATTCTCTAAGCAGACAACACCAAAATCTCTCAAGAGAATAGTAGGAAATTTCCCTATTCTGTCCTTGCTCAGTGATGTATTGAGGCCCCAGTATTTGCCCTGCTGTCAGAGTGCACAGCCAAATAGCCCTGGAGGAAACCTTTATCTGGGAAGCTCTACATTCTGCACAAACTTGGTCCACTGTGCAAAGCCCATTCCTCTGGAATTCCAGCCTTGAATATTTTGGGAGAGGTTTATGGCCTGTTTGGATGGAGATGGTGGCATATTTTTAAGTTTCCTGGTCATTGCGGATCTTGTAGGCTATGCCTTTCTACCAAGAACAGTTCATCTCCATGGCTCCTTCAGGTTTTTTTTAATTGTACTTGATTTCATGAGGATTTTGTCCCATAAAGGTCATACTGACCATCAGTACATTCTCACGTGCTCCTGGGTTTAAGTCTGGTGTAGTCTTTTCTAGCCAGATAGAAGTGTCTTCAGTGTCCCTGCTGTAGCTGTTGTATTTTATTTAAGCAATTTGCTTGGATACTACACTTGAGTCTTCATAGCATATACTTTTGGTCATGGTCAATTCAGATCTTGTGGTCATTTTCACTGGGATTCCTGCATGGTTTCACCAGTTATTGCTTCTGTTGGATCTAGAGTGCTTTGGCAGCCAGCCTCAGGTAAAGGATCTGGGACTCCTCGTTAGCCTTATTCAAGATAAGATGCTTCACTTCATCAGTTCACGTTATCTGAAGCAAGGCCTGTTCCTCCACTTAAGTGGGTGGTGGGTGGCAAAGATGCTAGAAAAGAGTCCCCCCGTCTTCTAAGTACCATCACAGTGAGGAGGGTTAGAACTTTTCAATGTAGCAGATCACAAGTCGTAACAGGGCTTAGGTTCAGAAATAACCTGTTGGCTGACCTTGAGAATTTAGCCCTCCCATCTCAAGGTATGGTAACTTGGTAGGAATTGTCCTGCACTGGGTTAGATACCCTGACCAAATTGAGCGCCTTGATGGGTTATAAAAATGAGACCATTCCACACTCACCATCATACTTGGGATGGGCTGCTTCCTCTAATCTTCTGGCAGCTCTGGAGACTGCAGGGGGACAACCAGGACCTAGCTGAGGAAAGTGGAGCCCCTGTTGGGATCAGAGGGAGATTTGGAGGTCAACACAGTTAGCGGCATTCTTTCCTCCCCTTTGGCATTTCTTTTCTTTCTTTTTGCCTTTTTTTATGTGGGTACCGGGAGTTGACCTCAGGACCTCGCGCTTGCCAGCAAGCACTTGTGCCACTGAGTTATCTCACAGGCTCTTTTTTTCCTTTATGCGGGTTCCAGGAGTCTAACTCAGGACCTTGCGCTTGCCAGGCAGGCGCTTATGCCGCTGAGCCATCTCACCGGCCCCTCTTTGGCATTTCTATTCTCACCCAGAGGCCTCTGCTTTGGTGTCTGAAGTCTTTCCAACATATGTTTAGTTTCACATTTAGAAGAGGCTTGGATATTTAAAAGCATGAAAGATTGAGCACATAGTATTTCACATTTTTTTCCCTATCTCTCATAAAACAATTCAAGTTTCAATATAGCATAAGAATTTGGGTCCTGTCTGGTTCATTATCATGGAGCTTCTTGTGCCAAGTCCTTAGTCTGTGGAAGTGAGGGATACTAGGATCAGTTGTGTGCTGGAAGGTCCAAGAGGAGGGTACTTCAATAAAGAAATAGAGATTCTCAAGAAAACCTAACAAAAATTCTGGAAATGGGAAACTCAGTCAGATTAAAAATAACTCAGTGGAAAGTCCCAACAATGGACTGGATCAAAGAGAAGAAAGAATGTCGGCGCATGAGGACAACTTTGTCAAAATAGTACATTCAGACAACAGGAAAGAAGAAAATGAGAGAACGAAGAGAGCATGTAGGACCTCTGGGACACCATGAAGAGATCAAGCAGCCACATTCACAGCAGATCAGAGGGAGGAGAGCTTTGTACTAAGGACATAGAAACCTACCCAGTGAAGTAATAGCCCAAAATTTCTCAAATATTGGAAAGGAGTGAATATCTGGCCACAGGGAGCATTTAGGACTCCAACTAGACTGGTAGTGAACCTCTCTACAGTTAAGAACCTCTCTACAGTTAAGAAATTTAACTAATTTCTTAGTTAAAATGCCAAAAGTATAGAACAAAGAAAGTTAAAAATTGCAGAAGTACCTAGCTACATTCTAAAGGCAAAACCACTGCAATAACATCCGATTCCACATCAGAAACTGCAAATATATTTTAACCCTGAAAGAAAGTGACAAGAAAAATGACTGAAACAGTAGCAGAAGATGCCCCCCACCAGCCAGTATGCTTCAGTTTGTTATTTGCCCAGCTAATAGTTCCGATTACAGTTCCTATTACTTTTGTTTCTTAGCAATGGCTGGTCACTGTGATGCATAGCTGTTCATTATGATGCATATGGTAAGAACCAATCCCCAATTGACAAGCCCTTCTGCCTCTGTACTTCCTGCTTGCTTATCCCACTTAAACCCTAGACCACCAGAGATCAGGGCCTGACATTTTGAGGAACAATTGATTCCTAGCCTGTGCCCATCACTGTAAAATAAATCTGCCTCCAAATCCTGGGGGTCATTATGGTGTTTCTGTTTGCTGTTGCATCTGGTGCTTCGGCTGGGAAGCCCAACTGTGCTGACTTCTTTGGTCACCGGTCATGGCCTTCATGGACAGAGCAGGACCTCTCCAGGTCCCAATGGGAAGGCATGCCCTCGAGATTTCTCAGGTCCCTTCGCAGGTCTGGAGGAGGATTCCTGGCTCCCCGCTCGAGCAGCTCACATCAGACACCAAAGGGAGGAGGACGCAGTCCGTCTGTCTGTCTGCCTGCCTGCCTTCCTGCCTGATTCTGGTAAGACCCCCAAGGGCACCCCGGTTAGTCTGTCTGTCAGTCCTACTCAGCTCAAGCAGAAGGGGAGTCTGATCAACTCCCGTTAGTCAGGACCATCCACAAGGGTTAGAATGTTTAACCTCTGAGTGCCTGTTGAATGAATGCGTGAGTGGAACGGACAGCATAAGCCATAGGCTGCTCTATCTGTGCACCAAGACTGGGAAGCACTGGTCACAGTGGCTGATTGGGCCTTTACCTGTGGTTCCATGGCTATCAACATATGGCATAACAGAGGCCTTGCACCCTCTTTAGCTAAGTTGCGCCTAAGTCCCCATGAGGGGCATGGCCAGGCAGGCATCTGAATGATCTCTCTCTGAGGGGCACCCACCATTTGTCTGTTGTGCCATCGTTCAAGGGTACTCAACACGCATGTAGGAAGTCAGAGATGGGAACTAATTAGTCAAAACCCATAGTCCCTAACTGCAGGAAAAAGGGCTTTTATGGAGTTAGAAATGAAACTAAACTGCTCCCTACATCTCAAAGAAAAAAAAAAAAAGGGAAAAAAGAGGCCCATTCTTCCTGAGAATTCTGCCTTGGCACCCTCATCGGCTGCCATAGCTGCTGCCAACAGTTTCAGCCCCCCCACTCCCGACTCAGCTACTTCCAGCAAATTGAACTGGTTCCAGCTAGCCATTGCCTGCACTCAGCCATGGAGGCCCTCCCCTTGAACCTTCTGCTTCATGGCAATGCTTCTCCTGGTCAGATGGCATCATCTAACGCCCACCCAAGATGACTGTCAGCAATTCCTTCTGAGTTCCACATTTTGACTGAGGAAAAATTGCACTGTCTGCCCTGATGAGTGAGTTGCCATGGCCTTTCCCAAAGGTTGCCCAGCCTAGAAATCTAAAATCAGTCAAGTGCTTCTCAAAGACATCAAAGGGGGGGAACAAAAAGCCCATCAATATGTACACTAAAAAAATAATGCCCCCTCCATCTGTGAGACGCAAAAATCCTGACTATCCAGGCCCACCTCAACCTGAACCCCTCCTCACCCTGTCTGGCCTGGATGGATAGGAGAGACTGAGCTCTATCAAATTTGGCGCCCAAGAGCCCGTGGTCATTGCAAAAGTCGGGGGCAAACCTGTGACTTTCCTGGTAGACAATGAAACAGAACTCTCTGCCTTCAAAATTTCTGTCTGTCAGAAAGTTACCATCACTGGGGCAACTGGGACTCTTGCCTCTCGCCTCTTCTGCCAGGCACAAACTTGCAGCCTAAGAGGACATCTCACCAAACACGAATTCCTGTCACCAAGTCAGTCAGCTTTCCTCTTGTTTAACCCTGCACTTTCCCCAAAAGGAAGATGATGCCTGTATCAGCCTGAGACAGATAACTGCAATCCTGAAATTCTGCAAACTCTCCTCCCAGAAGTATAAGCCCCAGACTTGCCTCAAGGCCTGGCCACCAACCATGCCACCTCACTGAAACCCCCATTGCTGTCAGATGTCATGGGAAGCACAAACAGGCATCCAGCCACACAGCACTTTGAGATCCTGATAGACTGTTAATCACCTTGCACTCTGTGGCTCCCAACCCACACACAAACTTTTTGGACTGTTACATCCAGATGCTTGCTGGTTTACATGTCTAGATTTAAAAGATGCCTTCTTCTGCTTGTGAGCCGCTCCCATAAGCCCCTTCAACTGGGAAAATCCTGAGACAAGACGCAACTCACTTGGACTCAATTACCACAAGTGTTTAAAAACTCTCCCACTATTTTTGGGGTGGCTCTAACAACAGATTTAGCCAACCACCAGCACCTTTTCTCAGAGACAGCCTGTTTCTCTGTCCCCTCCTGCTTGCCATCATCGTCCCCTGAGAAAAAGTAATAAACTGCTAAAATATACCTCTCTTACCTGTAAAGCCAGTTTGAGGTCTCTGATCTGCCAACGCTGCCGTGATTGTCCTCCATATATGTTGCTTCAGTCTTCTGCCACCCACAGCCTGCTGGTACACGTGCCTGGACCTAAAGAATGCCTTCTTCTGCCTTCAAGTGGCTCCTGTCAGCCAGCCCCTCTTCACCTTTAAATGGAAAGACCCCAGTTCTGAATGCAAAAGTCAACTGACCTGGACTCAACTTCCCAGAGGTTCAAAAACTTATTTACCCTCTTTGGAAAAGCCCTCATAGCTGACCTCACTAGTTTCCTAGCGCAAAATATCACTGCATTTCTGATTAATGACACCCAAGCTGTCTGCTGGAAAGACACAAAAGCTCTGCTGCAATATCTGGCAGAAACTGGTTACAAGAAAGAAACTGTGCAAATTTCTTGGAGCTGCTGGCTTCTACAGAATCTGGATCCTTGAGTTCACAAAAACAATGGTGCTCATTCAGACTGTCAGCCCCTGGGAGTGCCCAGTGGCCTACCTGTGCAAATACTTGGATCTGGCCACTAAGGGCTGCCTCCCCCTTTGCCTCCGTGCTCTAATAGCCACTGTCCTTCTGATCAAAAAAGCTGACAAGGGCCGGTGAGATGGCTCAGTGGCGTAAGTGCCTGCCTGGCAAGCATGAGGGCCTGAGTTCGACTCCCGGAACCCACATACGAAAAAAGGGCCGGTGATATCGCACGGGCGTCTGCTGGCACGTGAGTTCCTGAGGTCGACCCCCCAGTACCCCCCTCAAAAAAAAAAGCTGACAAGCTCACCTTAGGCCGAGACCTAACTGTCCAGGTGCCACATGTTGTACTGGACCTCCTGGATAACTGTGGACCACTCAGTCCTGCCATGTATCTGCCCACCCAGCTGGGCCCACCACACCATGACCTAAAAATGGATCCTCTGACAGATGCTAGTACACCCTGTTTATGGATGGAAGTAGCTCTGTTAGGACAGGTTAGATATGCTGTGGTCACCTTGGACAAAGTTATTTTGGCCAAAGATCTCCTGCTACTGCTTCCTGTGCTGTTTGGAAACCTGCCATCAATGCAAAATAATTCAATCCAGAGGCCTAAGCCCCCTCCAGGGATCCAATTGACTGAAACATCAACCCCAGCCAGAAAACCTTTACCTGGTACTCCCAGAAAATCAGAGCCAGACCTGCCCCCACTGTTTGTTCTGCAAGCTCAAGCCTCAGCACAGACACCTGTGCCTCTGCAGCCAGCTCAGGCTTCAGCATCTGTGTCACTGGCCCTGACCTCCACCTGGCATGGCTTAGTGCTCTTCTGCACCTACTCAGGCTGGCCAAGACAACAGAAGTTTGTAGGGTCCTGCTGTCCCTAGATATGTCCTATTCTTGACTGTCGGCCACAATAATGGGCCTGCATTTGTAGCAGAGATAACTCTAAACTGGCAGAACTATTAAAGATTAAATAAAAACTACATATAGCATACAGGCCACAATCTCTAAAAAGTTGAGAAAATAAAACATAACCCATTCAGAAACAGCTTGTAACTAGCTCTACAAAAGTTTAGCTAAAAGATCAGCTATACCTGTAGGCACTCCTGCATACACATATAACCCAGGTGCGTATTAACTACCTCGATGAATTTCAGAAATCCGGCCTTAGATCTGCTGTTGAATTTACCTGGACCAGACAGTTCACTCTGAAGAGACGACATACTCAAAGCCCTGCTCTGGTCACTCTGGACGCTGACCGTTCCATGCATGGCTGAAGCCTGAGGACACCATTCACAGGATTGCTCCATACCTATTCCCCTTGATTTTTGTGCCTTTTCAGGCTGCTTACCCCAGTCTTGGTTTCCCCACCCCTCTGCTAGCTGTGGTTTTGCCTTAAACTCTATGGACAGTTGCCCCAAGAAAATAGAACAATCAAATACTTGACCAAGATTTGATGAGCATCCAAGGAACATTGGACACTCTCCTAAATCAGATTAACTCCCTCATTACCTTGTCAGAGTAATGTTACAGAACAGACAGGCCTAAATTATGTCTCTTCCTGAAAGCGATTTAGAAAAAAACTCTATAACAAGACAATCTTGGAGACTTTGGGTAGGGCCCATCCTAGAACCACTGACAGCCCTAATGTACTGCTTCTAGTTGGGCCTTGTCTCAAAAGATCACATATAACATGCCCAGCAAAGATTTGCCAGGGAAACTAAAAGAGGGGGGAAATGTAGCAGAAGGTGCTCCCCCCACCAGCCAGTATACTTCAGTTTGTTATTTGCCCAGCTAATAGTTCTGGCTACAGTTCCTGTTACTTTTGTTTCTTAGAAAAGGCTGGTCACTGTGATGCATAGCTGGTCACTATGATACATATTGTAAGAACCAATCCCCCATTGACAAGTCCTTCTGCCTCTGTACTTCCTGCTTGCTTATCCCATATAAGCCCTAGACCACCAGAGATCAGGGCCTGACATTTTGAGGAATGACTGATTCCTAGTCAGTGCCTGTCGATGTAAAATAAATCTGCCTCCAAATCCTGGGTGGCATTTTGGTGTTTCTGTTTGCCATTACATAACCAGCAGATTATCCTTTAGATTGAAAGCCCTTCTGAAATGAGCATAAATTAAAGGATTTCATGGCCCTAGACTCAATATTACAGAGATACTTAAGGGAATCCTACACCCAGAAGTGGAAGAAAGATTAACACAATCACAAGAATACAGGAGAGGATAAATCTCACTAGGTGAGTCAACACACAAACAGAAATAGGAAAGAGTCCAACATTAACAACATATTGTAAACCACCACAGGTCTAAGATGAATAAGACAAGAAATAACACAGAATACAGGCAGGGCTTTTTTTTAGCTTTCTCTGGAGCCCCATCAGACCAATCTGCTTGATTAATGCATTGGCTCAGCCCAGGAGATGTATCGTCACTCTCAAATGGCTTCTCCTGGATCAATATCAACTGGAGAGGAAGTACCTACCACTTGCATCCCCTGCTTTTCTTGGAAAAGGTTACCTGAGCATTTAGTGTGTATAGCAAGTCACTGTCTAGGGTAGAACCAGGCATTAGGTCCACATAGAAAGCTGTGAGTTAATAGTAGGCTCCTAAGCTGCATGGCAGAGGCTGCAGAAAAGCCTGTTCTTGGGCTTTCCTGATACTCCTGCAATAGCAACAATGCATCAGACTTTTTGTCAGCAAGGATATTAGGAATAAATATGTAGAGTCAGTGTTGATTTGTTCCACACTGTTACTTTTACCTGGGGCTCTTGGAGACAGAGAATGATTGAAGCCGAGATGGTCACGGGAGACCCAAGATCCCCTTTGTTCTGAGTAAAGCCATCATCAACTTTTGCAATCTGATGTTTTGACTCTTCACTGAGCCATTCTTTTTATTGGAGGGTTTGGTTCAGTTTTTCTTCCTCTGTCCATTTTCATTACACTGCACACATTGGCCCTTTGCTAAAGTCCACGTTCCATCTTGGGTAGATCTCATAGCTCCACAATCCCAGGCTTGAATGATTTGGATGATGATGGTATCTGTTTCAATGAAAATGGTGTCCTATCTTTAAATTTCCTGTTCATTATGGATCTCACAGGCTGTGTTCACCATGGAGTTCATCCCAAGGCTCCTTTGGTTTTTAAAAATTTGTACCTGATGTCATCTGAATTTATCCAAAAAAGGTCAAATTGACTATCCCTACATTCTCAGAGTTCTCTGGGTCTAAGTTAATATATTGTGAGTCTGGTATACTCTTTTCCAGCCATGCAGAAAGGTCTTCAGTGCCCCATCCTGTAGCTGATTTATTTTGTTTAAGCTCATTTTGGGTACTCACCAGAGTCCTCCTAGGATGCCCAGTCTGGTCCTATTGTCCTATTGTTCTATTCATATAGATTCCAGACTGGTTCCACCTAAGATATTGGCCCTTCTGGATCTGATTGTTAAGGACACTAACCTGGTGTAAGAGATATGAGGAGCCTCATTAACTTTATTTAAGACCAGACACCCCTCTTCATCACTTAAACTTACATGAAGCAAGGCCTGTTAGTCTGTCCTAGTGGGTGGTTTTGGAGGACCACCTGGATGACTCTCCTTGAAAAAAGAGCAATTATCTCCATTTTAGCTAAACCTGGCCCTATTATTGATATGTATAGAGCTGGCTAGGACCTTTCCTTATCCCTTCAATTGGCTTTAAGCAAAGCAAATTGGTCTGGCTGAAGTGCTGATGTGTAATCTTTGAAGCAATGTGACAGGTCAGTGTTACCCTGCCCCAGTAGCTCCCAAAACACATGTGGGCTGGGTGGGAGGGAGAACTGTGCTCCATGCTGTTGGCTGGGATCGAGCCTCGAGATAAGAGGCTACGACTTCCCAGGGCATAAAAGATTACACACGAGAGCTATAGCACCAACCCCAAAACATTAGATACTACCTCGAATTGTGTTATGCAGATTACTCTTTCTGCATATCCTTCTCTTTGCATATTGCAGAGGTGATTTCAGGCCACTTACCTAGCCCAGCTCAGGGTACTCACATACTTTCCACCACTCTCCCAGTCACTCATCACCAAGCCACTCCCCTCCTCGAGAATTAATAAAACCCAGGTTCAGCCCTGGATCCAGGCCTTTGTTCTGGTTAACCACCACCCTGGTTGGACTTAGGACTCCCTTGGCTCTCCACAAATACAAATATGCCTTAGTGTCTTATTCTGGTCATGGGTTGCCCTGAAAGTGGTAGATTGGAATTAACTCTCTGGAAGTCAAATAATTTTTCAGGGATTACAAATAAAAAACTTCCTGGACTGCGATGAGGACTGGGAAGGGCTCTCTATAGGCGGTAGGTGGCAAAGACACTAGAAAAGATCTCCCATACCTTCTGAGGGCTATCATAGTGAGAAGGGTTATAGCTTTTCAATTTAGCAGACTATAAGTCAAAACTGAGATTAGGTTCCACTATAGTCTGTTGGGTGACTTGGGAATTCAACCCAAGCCTCTCATGGGATATTGGCCTAGTGGGAATTGCCCAACTCTTTTGGGGTCAATGCCCTGGCCAAATTGAGTGCTTCGATGGATCTTTAAAGAGGAGACCATTACAGACTCACCATCACTGAGAAGGGATTTTTTTCTCCTGATGCTGCAGCAGCTCCAGGGACTGGAGGAAGGCCCAGGAGAGGGTAATGGAGGCCCTGTTGGGATCAGGGAAATATTTGGGGTTTAAAGCTGTTAATAACATTTCTCTTCCCTTTCCACATCTCTGTTGTCCAGCAGAGGTCTCTGCTTTGGTGCCTGTAGTCTTCCCACCATATGTTTAGTCTCATATAGAAGAGTCTCGGTTATTTTAAACCATCAAACATTGAAAATATGGTATTACATGTCATTTTCCTTATCTTTAGTAAAACAATTCTTGTTGCAACGAAGTGTAAGAATTTTGGTTAAGTATGGTTCATCATTCTCCTTTGTCAGCAGTTAGAAAATCCCCACTACTTGGGGGGCACTTTTGAATTTTATCACAGTATGTTTATCCATCAGACCGGCAAAGCTGGGCTTTAAGATAATCTGGGGGGGGGGGTGCGGTGGGGCGGCTCAGTGGCGTAAGCGCCTGCCTGGCAAGTGCAAGGTCCTGAGTTCGACTCCCGGTACCCACATATGAAAAGAGGGCCGGTGATATCGCTCAGCAGCACGGGCGCTTGCTGGTGCGAGGGGTCCTGAGGTCGAACCCCTGTACCCACAAAAAAAAAAAAAGATAATCTGGGGGGGAAATGACTCTAAAAAGAACAGGCCTAATTTAGACAAAATGGAGTCAGTTATAGAAGGGTTTGAGTCTTCATTCAGGGGCAACAACCATGGGCCTGTGTCTGTGGTTGTGAGGACTCCAGCCACTGACACCAACTAGGACCACAGCCTCATCCTCCCCAGCTTTGAAAAAAAAGGGTGCAGGGAAGAGGATGGCAGTGAGATTCTGGTTTTCTGAACCTCCAATCTGTCCCAGGGTCACAGACATCAGAACAAAAGTTGTAGTTGACACATGTGCAGGACTCAGAGGAAACACAGCCTGGGAGGAAGTGAATATTCTTTCAAGACAGAGTTGACCTCTTGGATACCAGAGGAGTAACGAAAAGAGGCAGAAGAAAGAACGTTGGAGCTTGAGGAAAACTTTATGAAAATAGTACATTCAACTAACAAGAAAGAAAAATGAGAAAAAATGAGGAGAATACACAAGATCTTAGGAACACTATGATGAGTTCAAATACCCCAAAAGGAGAAGAGCTTTGTGATCAGGCATAGAAAAGCTATTCAGTGAAATAATAACCTAAAATTATATGAACACCCAGGTACAGGGGCATTTAGGACCCCACCTAGATCAGAAGTGAATCTCCCTGCAGTATTTCATGTTTAAAATAAGAAAAATACGGGCCGGTGAGATAGCTCAGCAGCTAAGTGCCTGCCTGGCAAGTGCGAGGTCCTGAGTTCGACTCCTGGTACCCACATAAAGGAAAAAAAGGGCCGGTGATATCACTCAGCAGCACAAGTGCTTGCTGGCAAGCACGAGGTCCTGAGTTCAACTCCCAGTACCCACATAAAAAATAAAATAAAATAAAATAAAATAAAATAAAATAAAATAAAATAACAAAAATACAAGATGAAGAAAAAATATTAAAAGCCGCAACACAGAAGTTCCCTGCTACATTTTAAAGGCAAACCACATCAAAATAACAAGAGATTGCTCATCAGAAACCCCAAAAGCTAAAAGGATATGGCATGGTGTATTTCAATTCCTGAAAGTAAATGCCATCAAAATAACTGAACCCAACAGGTTGGCCTTCTGAAGCAAAGGTTTTCCAAAATAAACATAAACTAAAGGAATTTATGGCCACTAGACCAGCACAACAGAGATACTTAAGGTAACCCTACTTAAGAGGGAGAAAGATTAACACAATCATCGGAACACAGGAAGGAATAAATCTCAGTAGAGGAGTCAACACGCAATTGAGAAGTAGGAAAGAGTCCAATATTATCAAAATGTTGTAAACTACCACATGTCTAAGATGAATAAAATAGAAAGAAATGAACACAGAATTTTCAAAACCACCAAACAAATAAACGAAATGAGAAGACGAATTGGATGCATTTCCATAATAACCCTGAATGTGAGTGGTCTTAATTCTCCAATGAAAAATGCAGACTGATTGTACTAAAAGCACAAGATGGAACAACGTGCTTTGTGCACAACACTTATGTCACCTTCAAAAACATACACAGATTGAAACAGAAAAGATGGGCAAAAAATACTCTAAGTAGATGTAATCTGAAAACAAGCAAGACTAGTTCTGCTTTTATCTGACGAAGTAGACTTTAACCCACGACCAATTCGAATACTCTAAGAAGACCACTCCATACTGGTGAAGGGAACAATTACTCAAGAAAATATACTAGTTACAAATATACATGCACTGAATGTTAGAGCACCAAATTTTCAAAACAAAGCGTACTACATATACATGGAGAGATGGACCCCAATACAATATTAGTGGGGTGAGTGTACTGCCTCATTCTCACCAATTGATACATCATGTAAAGAAAAGAACAGCAAAGATATACCAGAAAGGAAAAGCACTCAACAGACATCTAGAGAATATTTTAACTAATAGCTATCTAATGCCTATTCTTTTACCAGACATGGAAATTTTTCCAATACACCTCATATATTTTAGTCCACAAAGAAATCCTAAAACAGGGCCAGTGAGATGGCTCAGTGGTATAAGCGCCTGCCTTGCAAGCGCGAGGGCCCGAGTTCGACTCCCGGAACCCATATACGAAAAAAGGGCCGGTGATATCGCTCAGCGGCACGGGTGCCTGTTGGCACACGAGGTCCTGAGGTCGACCCCCCGGTACCCACAAAAAAAAAAAAAAAAAAAAAGAAATCCTAAAACATTAAAAAATTGCAATAGGGGCCGGTGAGATGGCTCAGCGGCATAAGCACCTGCCTGGCAAGCGCAAGGGCCTGAGTTTGACTCCCAGAACCCACATATGAAAAAACGGCCGGTGATATCGCTCAGCGGCACAGGCGCCTGCTGGCGCGCGAGGTCCTGAGGTCGACCCCCAGTACCCACACGCACAAAAAAAGTTGCAATAACTTCTTTCATGTTATCAGATCACACTAGCATGAAATAGAAATGAACAGCAAGAAAAACTACAGAAAACACACCAAACACGGTAATTAAACAAGACACCATTGAACAAACAGGGGTTCCATATTGTAGTAGAGTTACCCGATTAACTTGTAACATTCTCAAAGAAAATTCTTCAGACCTTAGGAAAGCCTTGTCCAACACTAGGAAGATTCTTTTTGATTCAGTTACTGTCCACTGAAAAGCAACAGGCACCTGTGATCTGTTTTTGATCAGAATGCAAAAGAAGGCATCTTTTAAACAAAGGCGGTAAACCACATGGATTGTGCAGTCAGTGCCTAAGTACAAAGATCAGGCATAGTAGGGTGAACGTCTGGACATTTTCACTCATAGCCTGTAAATCCTAAACAAAGCAGTATGCTTCCAGTCAGGGTTTTGTTTTGTTTTTGTTTTTTGTTTTTTGTTTTTTCCTGGCAGAAGAAGAAAATTATTAGGTGACTGAAGAGGCTGGTTTAAGTCACATTTTAAAACATCTGGAATATAAGTTCAATTTTATCAAGTGCCTGGCCTCATAAGGGCTATTGTTTACAGAGGGAATTGGTGTACCAATATCTGAAGAAGACCTTAACAGGAAGGGCTTTTTAAAGTTTTGTGTGGAATCCTATCAGCCAAACCTGCTTGACTAGCTCATTGGTTCATGCCAGGAGCATATCCTCAGCTGTGGGATGGTTTCTCCGGGATCAATGTCAGCTGGAGGGGAAGTGCCTACTAGGATGCTACTTGCATTTGTACCCTATGCTTTTCTGGGAAGAAAGTTACCTGAGCATTTACTTTGCATAAATAGTCCCTCCTAAGGAGTGGAACCAGACATTCAGGTCCACTGAGAAAGCTGTGTGTTAAGTACAGGGCTCTTAAGGTACGTGGCAGAGGCTGCAGGAAAGCCTGTTCCTGGGCTTTCTGAATACTCCTGCAATAGGAGCAATCCAATTAGACTCTTCATCACTGAGGACATTAGGAATAAATATGTACCTTTGGTGTGGATTGATAACACTGTGACTTTTACTTGGGGCTCTTGAGGAGAGATAATGATTGGATCTGAGATGGTAATGGGAGACCCAAGGTCCCCTCAGTCCTGAGTAAAGTTATCATCAACTTCGGCAATCTGATGTTTTGGCTCTTCACTGAACCATTCCTATTATTGAAGGGTTTGGTTCATTTTTTTCTTCCACTGTCCATTTTCATTACACTACCCACAATGGTTCTTTGCTAACATCCTTGTTCTAGGGTTAATCCTGTAGCTCTAAAATGCCAGGCTTGAATATTTCAGATCATGATGGTCTCTCTCAATGAAAATGGTGGATTTTATAAGTTGTCTCCACCAACCAAGAGTGGTTTACCCATGTGACTCCTTCAGTTTTTGAAATTTGTACCTGATGCTATGTGAATTTCGTCCAGTAAAGATTATATTGACCATTTCTACATTTTTAGGGGATTCTAGTTCTAATTTAATATTTCATAGATGTGATTAATTTATTTAGTCTTTTGAGACAGGGTCTCACTATGTAGTTCAGACTGGCCTTAAACTCATTATGTAGCCCAGACTGTCCTCGAACTCACAACAATCCTTTTGTCTCAGCCTCCCAAGTGCCAGGCTTATAGGTGTGCACCATCACACCATAAGTCTGATATACTCTTTTTTTTTATTTTGTTTAAGCTCATTTTGGGTACCCACCTGAGTCCTTCCAGGATATATTTCTGGTCACATTCCAGTAGGATCTTGCTGTCCTTTCCATATGGATTCCAGTTTGGTTCTACCTGTGGCATTGCTCCTTCTGGATCACACTGTTGAGGACTTTGGCCTGGTGTGACGGATCTGAAACTCCTCATGAGCCTTATTTAAGATAAGACATTTCTCTTTCCCAGTAAACCTTATCTGAAACAGAGCCTGTTTATCTGCCCTAGTGGGTGGTGGGTGGCAAAGATGCTAGAAAGTTTCCCCCCACCTTCTGAGGACCATCATAGTAAGGAGGGTTAGAGCTTTTCAATTTAGCAAAGCACAAGTCAAAAGTGAATTTAGGTTCAGACATAGCCTATAGGCTGACGTTGGGAATTTAGCATTTGCCTCCCATCAAATATCGTCTTAGGGAGAACTGCCTAGCTCTACTGGGGTAGATTCCCTGGACAAATTCAGTATCCTGACAAGTCTTAAAGAAGAAGACCATTTCAGATTCACCATCATATTGAGGAGAGGCTATTTCTCCTGATGCTCTGCCAGGTCCCCAGACTGGAGGGAGGGCCAAGTGAGGGGAGTAGAGGCCCACTAGGATCAGGGGGAGGTTTCGGGGTTTAAAGCTGTTAGCAGCATTCTCTCTTCCCCTTTGGCATTTCTATTGTCGTCCAGCAGAGGTCTCTGCTTTGGTGCCTGAAGTCTTTCCACCATATGTTTAGTGTCATATTTAGAAGAGTATGGGTTATTTTAAAGCATAAAAATTGAACATATGGTATTACACGCCATTTTCCTTATCTCTGCTAAAACAATTGTAGTTGCAAAATAGTGTAAGAATTCGAGTCACGTCTGTTTCATCATTCTTGCCAGCAGCAAGAAAATCTGCTCTAGTAGGGGGTAATTTTGCATTTCATCACAGTATGTATATCCATTAGACCAGTCGTGCTTGAATTTAAGATAATCTGAGGGAAAGAATGACTTAGAAAAGGACAGGTCAGAGCCAGACAAAACACTGTTAGTTAGCTCAAGGTATAGGTGTCATTCGGAGAGAAACAGCCGTGGGCCTCTGTCTGTGATTGGGACTGACCACAAGTAGAACCACAGCCTCATCCTCAACAGCTTTGAGGACAAAGCTGCAGGGAAGAGGGTTGGAATGCAAAGCTGCTTTTGTGAACCTCCAGTTTGCCAGGATCAAATAGGTCAGCACAGGATTTGTGGTTGTCAAGTAAACAAGGCTCACGTGACGTACAGCCTGGTAGAAGTGAATGTTCTCTCAGGGCAGCTTCGGCCTCTTGGAATCCACAGAAATGGATTCTGAACTGCAGGAAGATGAGTCAGTGGTGGTTTCAGGAGCCGCATGTCCAGAGGCCTGAGCAGATGATGAGGTGGCCCTAAAGACAAGCTTCCTCCTCACTTTGCCCTCACGAGTGGCACGGATGCCAGACTTAGAGGCCGACTTAGGTTTGCACTTTGAAGCAGCCTTGCTTGTCATGTCACTGGGTTCCCTAGGTGAATTTGGCCGCTTCTGCTTCGGTGGGTCTGCGGGAACAGGACTCAAAACAGGGGCCCTAGGATCTCCATGCATAGAGGTTTTCATAGTGCTGGATCCCATGGCCACAATGGGGTTGCTATGGCAAGGGGGGCCTCCAGTGCAGAGGCCCACACTTCCTCCATGGTGGTTTGTGGTGCTTGAGGTTCCTCTTCCAGTTGAAGAGATGCTCAGTGCCTCAAAGGAGGTTATAAAGTCCAGGGGCAGCTCTTCCCTCTCAGAGCCCTTTGGTATTGCTGAAACTGCCCATGTCCCTGTGTCTGGGCTTCTGTTAGCCAATATTGACCAGAGCTGCCTGTTATCCTGAATATGGGTCACAGCACTGGGCATGTGGGTGGCCATGGCAGAGGCAGAGGCAGTGGATGTACCAGGAGAGGAAAGACCCTGGGTGACACTGGAGATAGGCTGGGTGCCGTCATGGATAGCTAAGGTTGTGGCAGAGGCAGAGGCAATGGATGTACCAAGAGGGGAAAAACCCCGGATGACACTGGAGACCGGCTGATTGTTGGCACCAGTCCCAGAGGTCATATTGGTATGCAAGGAACCCCCAGAGGCTGCTTGTATTGTGCTACTCAGTACTGGCTGGTCTGAAGTAGAGGTTGGGGCCAGGTCCAGAGCTATAGCTTCCCAGTCTCCAAAATGGAGCATGCTGGGAGAGGGGGTGGCTCCATGCCGCTGCCCATCAGTGGCCCCTGACATGAGCTGGTTGCTGGATGCAGACTCAGTAGGATTTTCCTCATGGGTGGCTGTGTGGGAGAACCTCAGGCCTGGCAGGGTGGAGGCAGCCCTGGCTGAGGCTATGCTGCCACTGGAAGGTGTCACAATCACCTGGGCAGAGGGGAAGGAGCTCCCACTGGAGCTAGCAGCAGGCTCTGGGAGGAGAGGCTGGGGCAGGGATGTGTTGTCGAGGGGGGTGAGCCAGAAGTCAGTCACTGAGAGGGTGGCTAAGCTTGCAGATGTGCTGGCGGAGAGGCAGTCATCCTGGGCAGAGGCAACCTTTGGAAGATTGGGAAAGAATGGGACACCAGGATCTGCAGTGGGACAGTGGCTCTGTGAGGAGAGAAGAGAGCTTGCACATACTGGGGACAGAGAATACATTTCGGAGGTGCTGGGGATAGCAGGGAAGGCAGACCCAGCACCTGCTGCTGCTCTTTCAGAGGCCCCGGGACTCAAAGGGACCAGGTGGTCCCCATTCCTAGGGGGCTCCCAGTTGGACTTCCGCTTTCCCTTCCTGTGGGGAAGGGCCTCCCCAGCTGAAGGACCAGGCACCGAAGGGATTTCTCTCCTAGTGCCATCCTTGCCTACAGGGGTCAGTAAGGAGTCAGAGGCTGTGGCCGTGGAGTGTGAAGAGGAGCCTGGAAGGGGCTTTGAGGAGGAGGGGCGGGTCGCTGAGGTGCACTTCCTTCCAGAGCCAGGATGCACAGAGGTGGTCACAGTAGCAGATGCTGGGAGGGCCCAGGGGCCCAGGGAGTCCTGCTCCATTATGCACTTCCTTTTCTCTGCCTTTTTGCAGGGCACTGTAGGTACAGTAGATGGAGAAGCAGTTCTTGAGGCAGGCAGGGAAAGAGAAGACTGTGCAGTATTTCTGTCCTGGGGGGCCAGAGACTCACCCTGCAAAGCGCGGTTGATGCGACGGAACGCGGTCTCCTTCTCCCAATCCAGGTGTTCAGCGGTGACTCGATAACCCAGTCTCAGAGGTGGCGGCAGCATCAGATGTTTCCGCCTAAGTGGCAGCAGGGGAATCTTGCGTTTTCGTGACCTAGCTCTGCGGGTTGTGTGCACGCAATTCCTGGAGGATTTTATCTGCCTTGGTGTTGTGTCTGCCACCTTCTCATACTCAGTCTTCTTGGAAACTTGTGGGGTTGCACACAGAGACTGGAAGCCATTCTCCTTCGGTTCCTTGGAGGAGCGGCAGGACAGCTGGATGTAGCTTGTGGCCGGGCGACTCCTGTGTGGCTGCAGTGAACCACCAGCAGAGTTGTATGAGCTGGTGATGATGGCATTTTGCAGGGTCAACAAGCTCACACAGGAGGCCTGAAAGCAGAGGTTAACTTCATCTCTGGAGCTCTGGTCATGGAGGTTTTTCTCCAGAGGCCCAGACTTCGGGACAAAGGAAATCAGGCCTCCCTGGCCCACCACGGGTCTAAATGCAGATTGAACAAGCCCGAGACCATGGCAGCTCCTTCTGTGGCAATCCTGCTGCTCCATGACCGCTGTCCCTTTCTCACTCTGTCTTGGGGCTTTTACTGTCATCTTCTCTGTAACTAGGCAATGAGCATACGTAGGATTTGACACCTGGAAAGGGGTGACTTCTTGCTCCCACGCAGAGTCGATCAGAGACTCAATACTTTTGGTTGAGCTGCAGAAACTGTCCAGAGAGGGCGCCAGCTTTTTCTGACGATAGCCCTGAAGACGGAGGTAAGGACCTTCAGAAAGGAGCACCAGGTCTGCAGGGCTCAGGAAGAGTGTTTTGGAGAAGCTTTTCCAAAGCACTGATGGAATGCTCAGGATGTTTTGGGATGACTGGCAAGTCGATCCGCGGACAGGTGGCAAAGAACTGGGCAGGTGGGGTGAGGGCCTCTGGCAGATGGACCCTGGGGTACACCTTTCCTGTTGGGGCCAAGGGCAAAGGGCCAAGGTTGAGGGGCAAAGCTTGCCCAGGGGACTACTCACCAGAGCAGTTGAGGAATATGGGATCCTTGCTTTCCAGAAGTGAGGAGCTTACTCCTTGGAGCTGCCAACTCATCCAAAGGCGAAATGTCAGTGATTCCTTGTAGCTCTGAAGCTGCTTTGAGCAAAGAACTGACTGAAAAATGCACGCATGCGCAAACAGTGAAAACCGGCCTGGGCACCTGCAGCATACCTATGAGGAAGGCCCTCATGGAAGGTACACGCAGGCACGCAAGATGCTTGAAGGACAGCCTGAGGGACCGCTTGTGAAGAAGCTGCAAATCCATCTCCCTGACCCGGTGAGGTTTCCTGACCTCCTCCCGAGGGTTGAGGATGATAGGTATAAAGGTGAATGAGTTGTTGCGATTACTGCAACCCCTTAGCCTGGTTGACAGTCCCGGGTGCTGTGGCCAGATGCTGTCATGGATGGTCCCTGACCAGGGGACTGCACAGGAGCAGGGTTCCTGCCAGAGCAGCTCCAGCACGACATGAAAGCTTTTAAATCGGGACTTGCAGTTTTTATTGCCTTTACCCTGGGAACCTTAGAGGGGACAACCTGCCAAGAAGGAAGCGCCTGCACCACCCAGGATCCACTGCTGGTTGTCATTGCGTTTTGGTTGTTCTGAGAATAATACTAATCATTTCACAGTCCAATTAGGGTTAATATTTTACAATCTAGATTCCATTTATTTAGACTCTAAGTAAAATACGGTTTTGTTTTGGGTTTTTTTTGATACCGGAAATCAAACTCAGGACCTTGAGCTTGCCAGGCAGGTGCTGTGCTGCTGAGCTAAATCCCCAGCCCCCTCTAAGTAAAATATGGAAGCCTTGCAAACACATCGATTATTTCCCCTCTGGTCTTTATGTAATTACTATGTCATATGTCTTATCTTTATAAAAATGATATAATTTGCATATTCAAATGCATTGTGCATACTGCAGAACTTCAGTGGAAAAAATAACCTATTGCATTTATCAAAATACTTACCATTCAATTGTTCTTCTTCTTTTCCTGAAGTTCCATCCTTGCTTTTCAAGTTTTTTACCTTCATCCTGAAGAAATTCCTTTCACATATTTTTATAGCTTGCTTTCTAGAGTAAGTTTTTTTCACCTTTATATATCTTTGTGTTTATTTTTTTGGCCCTCAATCCTTAAGGATACTTCTGCCACCATATAATATCCTAGGTTGATCTTTTTTTTTTTTTTCCCCCAGCACTGAAAGATATTCTTTCAATCACTTCTGGCTGGTATATTTTCTGAGGAGAAGTCACAGACCTTCACATTGATATGTCGCTATATTTAACATGTCATTTTCTCTAACCACTTTCAAGTGTTTTCTTCATGTTTCCTGAGAATTTATTAATTTTTTTGTTTTCTCTTCCTTTGTTCTTCAGATTATTTTATTGATCTACAAGCTCTCTGACTCCTGTCATTTCTCTAATGAGAACTTATCTCTTCCATTAATTTCAAGAGTATTTGCCTTTCTTTCCTTGAGAATGGTTATAATAGATACTTTTTGTGATTTTTTTTTTAATGTGGACTTTTTCAGGGCTGTATTCTTGACTTTTCCCTTGAGAATTGGTGTGCTTTTCCTAATTTGGTGTATATTTTATTGTGTAATTTTGGGTAGTGTCCTGGGCAGTTTGCTGATTATTTTGTAAGATTCTGATTGCTATTAAAATCCTCAGGGCTGGTGAGATAGCTCAGCGGCATAAGCACCTGCCTGGCAAGCGCAAGGTCCTGAGTTTGACTCCCGGAACCCACATAAAGGAAAAAAGGGTCAGTGATATTGCTCAGTGGCACAAATGCTTGCTGGCAAGCGCGAGGTCCTGAGGTCGACTCCCGGTACCCACATTAAAAAAAAAAAAAAAAATCCTCAGACGAGTGTCCATTCTCTTTTTTTCTGTTGTCTTGCTAAGCAGTCAACACAGCAGGGTCATTCTACTCACTGTATTTTGCCTTCAGTGCACAGCTGTTCCACTCTCATTGCAGAGCCCAGGCCATTGCCGTGCGATGGTGTCCACAAGGTTTTCCCACCCGTCGGTTCCTCTGCGAGATTAGTGATGGTTCACATCGTAGTCACTTCTTGAAGCTTTGGCTCTGCCTCTTTGAGTCTGTTCTGTGCATGTGCAGCTCAGTGTGCGTCTGTGAACTGTATTGGCGCCTATGCAAATTTAAGTAATTCCTTTCTCCAGCTCTCTCCTCTTCAGAATTCTACCCACATCCTTCGGGTGCTGGGGCCTCTCATGTCTACATGACTAGGTCAACTCTCATGAGTACTGCAATAGAGGAAAGGAAAAGCGTAACGGAGATTTCCCTCACTCTCTTCAAACAACGCAGGTCTCTTTTCCCGTTCTTTTGCAGGGACAGGTGATTTGTCAGGGCTTTAGTTCTCTTTGTCACTCCCAAGGTTGCAGGACATCTTTGTAACGAGCGAGAAAGAAACAGCAGGAGTGGGGATGACCCCTCTTATCCTCCAAGGCACCCTCCCACGCCAGAGACTCTCACTTGCCTGGATAGATACAAAGATATGGTCCCAGAATTCTTCCTCTCAGGGCTTGCTGGAATTAATTTCCCCCGGGGAAAACCAGGAGACCCAGGAGGGAAAAACATATTCCATATACAGTAACAGCCCATTAAAGTCCAGGTTTGGACTCTAGTACCCACTTGCCTATCGCTCTTTTCCCGTCAGTATTTTGAAATAGTGTATACTTTCTGTCCTCTGTCTGGTTTTCAGTTGTAATCTGTGTGGCTGTGTGGACGATAGGTTATATGCGACTTTCCATCTTGTCCCAATCAAAATTCTACAGTTATTTTAGAATAAATGCATTTACATTGTCCCATAGGTTAGGTTTTCTTTTTTGAAAAGTCTGAATGCTATTCCATGGTATGTATATAACACTTCATTTTATCCATTCATCTCACTGGTAATGTTTAGGCTGTTTCCACATCTTGGTTATTTTGGATAGTGGTGCACTTAACATGGAAGTGCAGATGCCTTTGATCCTGATTTCTGTTCCGTGGAGAGGTACCCAGAAATGGAATTTGCAGATTATGCCTAATGAAGCAAGCCAGTCACAGGATGAATACAACACAGTTTTACTTACATGAGGCACTTAAAATAAACTCATCGAAAGAGAGAGTAGTACAATGGTTTCTAGGGTCTGGGGCGAGGGGATAGGACCTGCTGTTTATTGAGTACAGAGTGTCAGTTACGGAGCGTGAATGAGATCTAACAGTGTTCTGCACCACAACGTGACCATGCTGAACAATCCTGTAATGTACAATTAGAAATTGGTGATGAGATCAGACATCGCAAGTCTTCTCATCACAACTAAAAGGGTGTTAGGCAGTTTCTGGTGGTAAAGAAATGTTTGGGAATATACAACTGAAGGGTTAATAAACTGGATAAATGTCAAAGTCTATAACCAGGCCATTTCCAAGAAATAAAAACTAGAAATATTTGACAACAAAGGAATTAATGAGTATTTCACTAAATGAGCATTTGTAAATGCAAAGGAGCGATGATGTTATAGCCATCTCTGTTTTAATGTGCTCATAGTGCATTAAAATGTTCTTCCCTACAAAACTGAAGTCACCTTATTTGTAATTTTTTAAATATTTTTCTATTATTTTGTGATTAAAGGTACAATTTGGGTATTCCTTAAATAAGCATGAAGAAATTGTCTTTCTTGATGCATCCTTAATTCCTATTTTACTTTAATTTAGGAGTTGGGTTTCGTGACTTGGGGAAGTGAATAGTCAAATAAAAAAACAAAATGAGTGGCCAAGGGGGGGGGGGCCCTGATTAAGTACGGGAGGAGATGTCCTTGAAAAATCACTATCAGTCCTAGAAGATTCTCCAGACTGCTCTTGGTATGAAATTAAATGGAATTGATACACTTGATTCTAGTAGTATAACAACAATCTCATCCAATACGGATGAATGAAATCAAGAAAACTTTTCACTGAGCAACATTACTACTTCACAATTTTGAGGAAGGCAGAAATAAATGCTAAATTATGAGAATACGTGTAATATCTCCCCCTCTTCTTGATATAGAAATGGAAACTTAATGAAATGTATCCTTATCACCATTGCTTGTTTACCAGTGTTTCTCCAAATAAGGTCTTCAATGCTATATATTATTTCCTATGCATTTTGCATTCTGTTCAAACTAGTTGGAGGTAATTATTCTAGGGGCATCTTTAACAAGAGTAGAAATCATTGAAAGAATGGGGAAGGGTAAAGAAAATTTTATCACAGACACATAGAGTGCACTTGAAGCACATATTTATACAAATCAGAATTGCATTTATTGGAGACACTGATCCTGTAAGAACCGCTGAACTCTGTGCTGGACTTCCAGTCCCTCTTCCTTCCAGTCCCCCTGGGGCTGAAGGCTGTGCTCCAGGAAGGCGTCTGCCCTGTCTCCAGTGTTCTTGTCCAGGTCCTTGACCGGATCCATCTGTGTAGGACCAACCCCCACCCCCTCCCCAAAATAAACCCTCTCTGCTTCTACCTATCCTGGTATGGGGCACCATGCAGTCTTCTCCAGCAGGCTATAGCCCCGCAGAGGGAAAGGAGGCAGCATGCAACAGAGAGAGATTTAAAAGCGTGTTGTAAAAGGCGCTGTGGCTGAAGGGAGCAGGATAGATTTGAAAGAACCAAAGTAGCTGGACCAGAGAAAAGAGAATGGTGCTGCTTGGAGCCGCACACAGCCCATGATCTACTGTAAAAACAACAGGAAAGAGATCAGGAGGATGCTGGGAAAATGGAAAGAAGGGAGAGGAGCTGGATTCGAGTGTTGTTAATTGCTTGATTGTGGACAAACATCTGTCTTTACCTTTCAGGTGTCTTTCTGGGTTTTGGTTTATCATAATATGGACTGGCCTCAGATTACTCGCTTGTCAAGATAACCCCTATGAAAGCACCCACCAGGTTCTCCTGATGGGGTAATTATTACCACCACCACTACTCCTGCTATGTGCCACCAAGGAAGAGTAGGGGACAGGTAGTTTCATCATGACTTCCTCCAAGTAACTCCAACCATGTCTATACTAGCTCCTTTCTGGCTCTTGTTACACTCCCTGCAACCCACCCCTTGGGGTGTGTGTATGTGTGTGTGTGTGTGTGTTCCCCAGAGCAAGAAAGACTGGCTTCTCCATTGCCCTGAGGACTGCCATTAAAGTACCAAGCCACATGGCTGGTTGGCAGGAGAGCAAAATGACCTACTGCCTCGTTTTCCTGCCTCGGGCTTGGCCTCGGAGCCCTCCTAATTGGGAAGGAGAGGCAGGGGCTTTTTACTGGCAGCAGAGACCCCAGCAAGAAGGCAAGGAGATGTGGCAGGTCCTGCAGGGGAAGTCACATTTAGCTCTGAGAACTGGAGCTGGTTTAAGGGCTATGACTGGGGAGGCATCATCACACCTGCTGAGCAGAGTTTTGGGACAGTGAGTCTCCCGGCCCCAGAGTGGGGGGCGAGGGGATGGAGAGGAAGGTGGGGCATGCTAAGGCTGGAGGAGAATGAGGGCAACAACTGATGTTACCATGGGCACTCTGTGGGTTTACTCTAGCCCAGTAGTTCTTAATGAAAGAGGGGAACAGTTTTGCCACTTCCAAATTAGGTTGCTAGATAATATGCAGGTCACCCCATTTAATTGAAACCTCAGATAAATAAAGAATAAGATTTTAGAATAAGTGTATTACTAAATCTGGCAAACCTATGCCAGGGCAAGTTTGACAATGTCTGGAAACATTTTGGTTGTCACAGCTGGGGGTGCTCTTGGCATCTAGTGGGAAGTGGCCCAGGATACTGCTAAACACCCTGGAATGACAGCCACCCCTGCCTGCTACGCCTCCATGACCACCAAAAAGTATCTGTCCTAGAATAGCAATACAATTTTTTACCTGACTTGCTTGGGACCACAAGTGTTTTGGGTTGTTTTTGTTGTGGTTGTGGTTGTGGTTGTGTTTTTTTTTGTTTTTCAGATCTTGGAATGTTTTCACATACAAAGCGAGTTGTCTTGGGGACAAGATCCAGGTCTACATGAAATTCATTTATCATGTATGCTTTGTTCCCTAATTTTATACAATATTTGTTGTTGACCAGTGTTTTGACTGCAACCTGTCACACGAGGTCAGGTGTGGAATTTTCCATGGGGGCTTCAGGCCCTGAGAATCCAGTCCTCTCTCAGGTCCCCCCTCCACCCTACTAAGAAGCACAAAGAAAACTTACTTTTTGATTTACTGGGTAGGGACAATGACAGCTTCCTCTCTGTTGTGTGGTGTCAGCCACGTTGCAATCCTACGACTCCTTTCCAACAGGGACAGAACAATGTGAACTTTCCTGTGTGGTGCAGTTCCCGCAATTCTCAGAATTCTACACTCTGCATCTCTCACACTGTGTCCAGCTGCCTGGCTTCAGTTCCACAGAAATGGCGTCGTCTTATCCATCTCTGTGTCTCCGACGCTGGAGTCACCAGAACATTTCTTGCTGGGTTGTTCATGAGCACATCTGTTGGTGATGTCACAGCCACTAAAAAAATACTGTACTGTAATCTGAGGACACCGCTAAGGAAATGAGGACAAAGGGGAAAATGCTGCATTTCTTTCAGAGTTTCCTTTTTTGCCATATTCAAAGGAGATGTGCAGGGGAAATTTTGAGCTCAGACTCTGCTCTTGGTCGGGATCCTCTCTCTCCTCAGATGCTTGAAGCCTTGTGCTGGAAGCACCTTGCCAGCGGACTGTCTTCTGTTAGAATCAACTTGGTTCAAGGTGGTCCCTTAGTTCCTGAAGGAAGAGATACTGGAGAGCGGACCCTTTTTCCTCAGTGGTTCCCAAGAATGCATGATTTCTATGATAAGCCCACCCAATGCCTAGCTGGCTCTCCAGGTATAATGATTCTCTAAGTACACATATGCATGAGTAGCCAAGAAGTCTTGGAACAGAGGAGAAACCTAGGTTTACTTCCCAGAAGATGTGACACAGTGATCAACTCTCTGCCCGGTGTGCAAAAATTTAAGAACACTCCGCACCTGACTCCATTTACTGAGCACTTCTCTGGGACAATGGCTAGGCTCATTCCCCTCCATCAAATGATGGTGCAAACGGAAAGAGAAGCAGAGCTTGAGTGGGGAGAGCTGGGGTTGACATTGGCTTGGAACACAGGAGAAAGATGCGTGGACTCCCACTGCTTCCTGTTTCCTGTCATGGGACTGGACAGGAGAAAGCAGCCACGAGACAAACCTGCAGAGTGGAGACTCGTGGGCAGGTGAAGTGTTCAGCTCCTCCTTCCTTTCTCTGTAGTTAGATGTCAACCCCTCATTGGCCGAGGGGAGGGAGAGGGCAGGGCATAGAATTAATCAAGAGGCATAGGGTTCACATCCTGGCCATGTCAGGCACGCAGTCAAATCAATAGTAAACTATTTTGCAACTGTGAATTTTAAGCAGTGCTCTAGAGATAATACACAAGGGCTGACTTGGGTCTTTAAAAAGGGATCTCATTCAGGAAGAGATTTTGGAGCACCTTTCTGGTCCCTAAACACAAAGAAGGAGCCGTCTTTCCAAGGACAAAGTCATGAACATTTAGTCTCAGACATTAGTCTGAGTTTTGGGCTGAGATAGGAAAGGCCCCAGGCAAGCTCAGGAACAGGAAAAGCAGAAAGGAACAGTCAGGATCACAGTGAACACGGCAAGAACAGAGAGAAGGAGTTGATCGATGGGGTCAGATGTTCCTGCAGGGGTGGGGAACTAAGAAGGAGTCTGGTCTGGTACTGAACGCACAGAGAAGCTGTTGCAGCCTGTTCTGTAGGTCATGCCTGGGCTGGTTTTCATCAAGGGTTCTGTGGCCAACACTCAGGATGGGGTGCTGAGCTCCGACGTGGAAAGTGGTCGGTTGTGAGGCGAACATTGGTGGTCAGATGATCTAAGAGAAGCTGTTGATTTTGGTGTCTGCAATTTTTTTGTGTGTGTGTGGGTACCGGGGGGTCGACCTCAGGACCTCGCGCTTGCCAGGCAGGCGCTTACACCACTGAGCGATATCACTGGCCCAGTGTCTGCAAATTTTACTCCTTGTTAGGGTGTTGTGACAAATTCCAAGCTCCTGACATGTCTGAGCACAAAGTGCAAGTCCTTCTCCATGAAGTCCTTTCCTCCCCTGCGCATTTTGTATGAAAGGAGGGCCACTAGTATTTTATTTCCCAGTGTTTTATCTGCTATGAATCTCATCTAGGGTAGTTTTCATTTCTGGTACTTCACTTGGCAGTTCATCCTTTCTTCTTTCTTTGTGAAACTTTGTCTCTCTCCGTTCATTTCAAGGTGTCTCGTCCTATCTAACTTCTCTTTTAAAATTGATGATGCAGGGTCTTTGCGATGTATCTTCAGTTATGATAACATCTGTTTTAATTGGGTAAACAGGACATCTGTTAACTGCTTTCTTGTTTTTTCTTGCGTATTTGTTTTGCTGTGTGGTAGTAAGGATTGAATGCACGGCTTCTGCTAAGGGACTTTCTACTACGCCACTTCCCCAGCCCTTTATTTTTTTATTATTTTGAGACAGAGTCTATCTTATTTACTTTTTTTGTTGCTGAGACAAAATACCCAATACCTAAAGTTAAAGAGAAAAGGCTTACTTTGGCTCACCATTTGTAGAGGTTTCAGTCCATAATCAGCTGGCTCCAAGGCAGGGTGACAGGGCAGAGGGCCATCACAAAACAATTCATGGCGTGGAAGGTGGAAGGCGGAAGGTGGAAGGCAGGAGGCAGCAAAAGCAGCAAGCAGGAAGTGACAACAGCAGCCCTCTTTCTGTCCCTTATAGTCTATCCAGGCTACATGCCCTTAGGGCAGGTAGCACTCACACCCAGTGTGGGCCTTCCTATTATCCACACCCAGAACTATACCAAACCAATCAGTGGACTAACTTAATAATCACACACCCTCAATCCCAGCATAACACACTCTAGATCCAGCCACCTCTGAAAAACCCCACCTATGACTGTGTGATGCTTTGGAGGGACATCTAGACATAAGCCATAACAGGGTCTCACTAAGTCACTAAATTGCCCAAGCTGGGCTCAAGTTTGCAATCTTCCTGTATCAGCCTCCCAGAGCACTAAATGTATTATCCGTGTCACTTGTTTCATCATATGTCAAATGGTTCTGGATTCTATCTTGGATATATCTAATTTTATGTAAAGATGCTAAGGACCAATATTTTTGTTTTGCTGGCTACCAGCCCAATTTGATCTATACTGCAAATTCGAAGGAGTTCCTATGATTTGTGGTTCCCAAGCCATACAGATTTAGATGACTTTTGCCATGACCTTAGGATCTCAGCTTTGTTTGAGTTAAACCTCAGGGATCTAGGGTCTGGGGGTAGGTCTGCTGGCACCTTGATTTTCTCCCATACTTTTTCCTTCTATCTTCAGATCAGATCTCCCGAAGTACAGCTTAGCACTGGGAATTTGCAGGGTGGTTTCCTCAAACTCATTCCTCTTTACAGTCTTCCAACTGTGTGTGATTTTTCCAGACATTCTCTTCCAGTTTTCTGGCACATAACTGGAACTTTAGGTTCCCTGCACTGCTGAGTGCTTCCTATGACTAAGGCCATGTTCACACCAAGTATCAAGATGTCAGAGAGTGACAAAATGGTGAAATTAATAAAATGGTAAAGTTAATTGCCACCGATTTGTGACATCAGCTCTCCCAAGTGAGAAGGGAAAGCCCCACAGTGTAGTCTGTCACGGCTACGACTAAGGAAAAATTTCCTGGAGTCTAGATGATATAGAATGGGGATAAAGAAAAGCCACAGACTCTTACACACAAAAGAAAAAGAAAGAAAGAAGAAAGAAGGAAAGAAAGAAAGAAAGAGAGAGAGAGAGAAAGAAAAGGTGCACATCACAAAGTTGGTCCAAGCATTACGAGTTCCCTTTCTTCTCCTCAAGCCAAAATAGCTGGACCTCTTTTGCAGTTCTTTGTGTCAGCCTGCAAGCCCCTTCTAGGTCCCAAGCTCCCTTAAAAGTAGTTCATAGGACACGGGGAGGAGAATGGAAAACTCTTTGCTGGTTTGATATTTCCAAACATGCTGTTGTCCCCTCCAGTCTGTCCTCCATGGTTTGCTTTCCTGGGTGGCTCCATAGATGCTTCTCACATACTGCCCCAAATTTTACTCCTGGGTTCAGTGAGAGAAAAGGATGTGTGTGTTTCTTGCATCTTAAAAGGAACCTGGAAACAGTGATACCATTTTTAATTTGTAGATTAAACTAGTCTGAACCATGAGTGCAAACAATAGAAAATTAGAGATCATTTTTAAAATTACTTTCAGAAAATGAAGAGGGAGAAATATTTTCACAGTTGTGCTGTCCTCATGTGCTCCTTGGTTAAGAAAAGTCCATTTTACTATGCCATGTTCATGGAAGAGCATGGAAGAAAACCAAGAAAGCAGAGAAAGACACACATCTTTGTGACTAGATGAAAAGACATAAAATCTTCACTATATGAGCACTATAATAAAAATATATGACTCCTACGCTAGGGTAATAAGCTAGGCACATATAAATAAGCACCACATGGTATCAATTACATGTGGATTTTAAAAGAGCAGAAATCACAGACAGGGCCGGTGACATCACTCAGCGGTATAAGCGCCTGCCTGGCAAGCGCAAGGTCCAGAGTTCGACCCCCAGTACCTAGAAAAAAGAAAAGAAAAAGGAAATCACAGACAGAGAGTTGAATGGTTGTTCTGTGGTCTGGGATAGAATAAGGTAGGGATGGGGAAAGCTGTGGTACCACAGTGTACCAGGTTTCAGTAGAAAACAGAAAACTTTCTAAATATGGAGAAGTAATTTAACATAAAGATGAGTTGAGTCATATAGAACTAGAAACAGCCACAATCAGAAAAGAACTTCTTTAAAACACTCCAAACCATAGTAAAAATCCCAGAAGTCTGACACGAGAACAGAATCTTAAAAGTTGTTAGAAAAAAACAACAAATAACTTATAAAGGTAATTCCATTATAATTACAGCAGACTTCTCGACACAAACCTCACAGACCAGGAGAGCTTGGATGAAGTGTTTCAAGCCCTAAAAGTAAAAAACTTCCAACCCAGACTGATACATCCTTCCCCCCACAACCTGACTCAGGCCTTTTTCTCTTGATAGTTTTAAAAGAGATTTGCCAAGGTCATGAGACTTATTGAGATGCTCCATTTATTTTCCTCTTTCATATATTTCAGACCATTATTTATTCCTTCCAAAGGCCAGAGGGTGACTTAGAATTTGTACTCTTCAGTATGTTCATTTCCACTCTTCTTACTTCCTAAGTACATTTAATCTGTGTTCAAATGTTCAAACCCCAAGTTTAGTGTCCAGTAGATTCTCTGTAACAGAGAACTTTGCCTGCAGGTTACATGAGTACCAAGGGCAGAAGCAAAAAGTGACTTCAGAGAAATATCTTTTCTTCTTCTCATCAACTGTTTCATCATGGAAGATGAGGGAGAGATAAAAAATTAGCAATAAAAGGAACCATAACATTCTGGTCTCCTGGGTCTGGAATTCTGAAGTTGGATGCAGAATAAAGATGTTTCTTGGCTTATAAACAAGGTCACACAACAGTTGCACACACATGGAAGCTGAGGCTGGGTCTGTAAGGGCAGATGAGAGAGGCATAAAAAAAACAAAACAAAACAAAACAGGGCAAAACACAGATGACTAACATCATAAAATCATCACATGCTTATCTGTGGCTGACAATTGTAATGCTTATCTGTGGCTGATGATTATAAGATCATCACATGCTTATCATGTACCATGTGTTTGAAAAAAATGTACCCTACGGTATCCTTTATGAAAATGTTACCCGCACTTACTGCATGGTTAAGAAATCCTCAACTGACCTTGTTCTCTTCCCAGAAACAAAGGCTAAGGCCCCGATTGGCATAGCCCACACCAATTAACAAAACGTTTGCCTCTCTAAGCATGGGCACAGCTCATACTCACGGGGCAACCCAAGCAGGATGCCCCCTATCTTGCAGCTCACTCTGCTGCTAAGATAGCTCTTCTTCTGCTTTCTCTGCATTTGCTGCACTTTAAATAAACTTTCACTTTGCACTACACCAGTCTTGAGTCCCCCGTTTTCCGTTAAAAACGCCACTTCTTCATTCTTCGCCGGAGTGAGCGCAAGGACCTTAAGAGAGGCAGAGGGTCATTATAGGGGACCCCCAGTCCCCTCTTCAAAGACCTCCCCACTGGATACAATAGATCCATCTGGATCAGCTTCACTCTGGGGTTCACTCCCTCATTTAGATTCATCTCTGCTCTGGCATAAAAGTCTCTGGCCCGGATGTTGGATACTTAACCCGGGGAAAGCATGTGCTTCCTTCCTCCCCATTTGTAACAGCCTTCTCCAATCTATTTCCTCCCTCTTTATCCCCTGTAGTTTCAGATATTGGATCCCAAACCCCAGAAAACACCTCGCCCACAGCTGTAAATCTCTACTCTTCTCTCACCTCTTCCAGTTTCCCTTCCCAGCTCAGCACCAGGCCCCTTGTCCCTTCCCATCCACTCCATGATCCCAGCCACCAGTGTGGAGTGTGTCTCAGTCACATCAAGGGACCAGGTCTTCCTCCTCAGCACCAGTTTCCTTGTGCCTGAGGGCCTTCTCACAGAGTTATATAAAAAGGCAGCTCTTGGCTCAGGACTTGTAGGGACATTATAACAGGAATATATTCAACCCCAGCAAGTTGCCGGTAACAAAAATGTATGTGGAATCCAACTGGCTCCTCAAAATGTTGGAAGAAAAAAATTATATGAAAAGGGAAAGCTCAGGAGGTATATGAAGATCTAATGACAATCAGAAGGTGAATCCCATGTGTGGAGATGTGGCAGTAGGGACCAAGGTCACAATTGCTCCAAGGGCCCAGCTTCAGGGTTCTTTCAGCAGGGTGGGTCTGTATGTCCATGGAATGTCCTTCATTCTGTCCTCTGTGCACACTGAGACAACCTCAGCTCCCATCTGTGTGTCATCCTGAGGCAAAGTCTCCCCATCCACAAAGATGTTGATACAGCATCTGTGATAGTTAACTGGTTGTGTCAACTTGAGAAAGAAAGACCCAACTAAATGGGATAGGCATAGTTCCGAGTGTGGCTGAGGGCATTTACTGAAGACAGAAGACCCACCCGAGGCGGCTTATCACCTGAATGGTATAAAGCAGAAATGAAGAAGGAAAGCTCGCTTCTGTTTCTCTGGAGGAGCTCCAGTCTTCATCTTCACCTTGGATGTCATCTCCTGGCTTCCAGCACGGACCCTTCAGCCTTCCATCAAAGGCCCTTTGGCCTCCTGATACAGAATCCCACAGGACACCACACCGAGCTCCAGGCCTTCGACTGGATCCTGGAGATCACTCCAGTGCACAAACAGACCTCTTTGCACTCTTCCACACCTGACTCTGTGGGCGGCCATTGTAAGCCAATCTTGTAGATTCTTACACATTTGTATACTTTGCATTAAATCTGTTTCTCCAGTAAGCACTGACTGATACAGTGTGTTTTTCTAGAATGAGAAGTATTAAGGTAAAGACTTTAATCAGGGTTGACTGGCATTTGCCAGATTGAAAATGAAAGTATTCACTCATGAAATGGACTCAGAAGTCCAGAGATGAAGAGTGTAATGAGGTAACCATTTCAGTGTGGCTCTTCATTTCACATGACAGACATTTCTGAGTACACAAGAAAGCTGCGTCTGACCCACCTGGAGATGGGCTGAGTGGGGGCCTCACGGGTTGATGGCAAGGAAAGAAGTGGCTTGAGGAAGTGAGGATTTTGCGTTTGAAACTACTGTTTCTCTGTGTGGGCTTTAAATACTTACGTGTTCTACAACTCTAGACATAAGTTAGATAATCATGTGTACAACTTGAGATGATACTAACCTGCTAATAGGTCACGGCATGTACAGATTTTCATAAGGTTAGCTGTGTGGTCCAGTAGCCTAGATCCTTCTCTCTGGTGATTCCTGTGGAGAGAACTTCGGAGATTTTCTAGTTTTCTAGGCCCTTACTTCAAGAAGCAAACATGTTATTCTCAAGAGGAGCCACTTTATCCTCTGATCAAAATGAGTAATAACCATTAAAGTCAAAGAAAATAAATTAATGCTATACAAATATCAACTCCCATATACTTATCTGTACGAGAAATAAACTGAACCGTGCAATTTAAAATCAAAAACATGTAAAATATGTAGAATGGAGCCTTTGAAAAATGTATGGAACCAACAAAGAAATTCTATAAAAATAAGAAAGGAAACCCCTGAGATCTGAGTTTTTTGTTTGTCCGAGCAGGAAAATCAGTGGAAGTTACTTTGTGATTTTTTGAGGTAGTTTGTTATGCAGCAATACATAATAAATATGTTTTTCATGTCATTGATTTAAGTTGATATATGTGAAAGTTTATTAATAGCTGTAATTTCAAAAAAGATGACAAAACTGAAAATGTAAAGATTGGTCCCAAACTCTTCTGTATGTCTAAAATGAATTCTTACATAGATTACACTGATAGAAATAAGGCTGGAATACATAATAGGTCAGAAGAAGAATAAGGTATGCTTGGGAGTCTGGGAGGAACTGAGGACAGGCCACCAAATGTTTCTGCTCCTATAGAAGAAAGCAATTATGCCATGAAAAAGTACCAAACCGAAATCCAAAATTATATTGAAAGTATGGGCAGCAGAAGTGACCAATGTGAGGACAGAGTATCAGAATTATATGACCGTGGTGATGTCAGTGATCATATATTAAGAGATATCTTAAAAATAAAGGAACATAAAAATGCATCCAGGGCTGGTGAGACAGCTCAGTGGCATAAGCGTCTGCCTGGCAAGTGCGAGGTCCTGAGTTCAACTCCCGGTACCCACATACGAAAAAAGGGCTGGTGATATCACTCAGAGGTATGGGCACCTGCTGGCATGAGAGATCCTGAGTTCGACCCCCAGTACCCACACACACACACACACAAAATGCATCCAATAGCTGCTAGATGATGCAAAGAAGACTAATCTAAGAGTAACTGGAATTACTGAAAAATCAGAGGACATCACATATGGCATTTAAAGACCTGTTTTATAGAAATAATAGCAGAAAACTTTCCAAATACAGGGAAAGAATTCAACATCCAGGTAAGTGAGGCATATGGAACAAAAAACAGCCACAATCAGAAAACAACTTCTCCTCAACACATCCTACTCAAAATCCCAGGAAATCTAACACAAGGACAGAATTTTAAAAGGTGTTAGAGAAAAACAACAAATCACTTATAAAGATAAATCCATCAGAAGTATAGCAGACTTCACAACACAAACCTCAAAGTACGGGAGAACTTGGAGTGAAGTATATCAAGCCCTAAAAGAAAATAACCTCCAACCCAGGCTGCTATATCTAGTGAAACAATCTTTCAAAATTGATAGAGGAATAAGATCTTTCCATAATAAAGAACACCATAAGAAAAGTTTGACCACCAAACCAACTCCAAAAAATTCTGAAGAATATCCTAGAAAGAGACAATGAAGCTAACAATGCCAAAAAGTTGAATAGAAAAGATCAGGCAGTGTGAGTAGTTAAACAAAAAGGGGAAAAAAGAGAATCAGCAAAAAAGAAAATAATGCAATGGGGCTGGTGAGATGGCTCAGCGGCATAAGCGCCTGCCTTGCAAGCACGAGGGCCCGAGTTCGACTCCCGGATCCCACATACGAAAAAGGGGCCGGTGACATCGCTCAGCGGCATGGGTGCCTGTTGGCGCGCGAGGTCCTGAGGTCGACCCCCCGGTACCCAAAAAAAAAAAAAAAAAAAAAAAAAAAAAAAAGAAAATAATGCAATGAAAGGAATAAGTCAATACCATTCAATGTGAAAGGTCTCAATTCAACAATCAAAAGACAGAGATTGGTAGAATGGATCAAGAAACAAAACCTAACAATATGGAACATACAAGAAACACCCTTAATTCAAAAAGAAATTTACAGATTAAAAAAATTGAAGGATGTAAAGCAATATTCCATGCAATGGGAACCTGGAAAAAAGCAGGAGTTGCTATCCCAACTTCAGCCAAAATGGATTTCAAGCCAGAACTGATCAGAAGTGACAAAGGTCACTACATATTTGTTAAGGGAACAATTCAACAGAGAGAGAGATAATAATTATAAACATATACACACTAAACATCAGCATACTCAACTTCATAAAACAAACTCTACTGGACATGAAAAATCAGATAAACGACAATACAAGTGTAATGGGGGACTTCAGTACCCCACTGTCATGAATGGACAGATAAGCTAGACAAAAAAAAAAAATCAACAAAGAAATATCAGAGTTGAACCAAACCTTTGAACAAATGGACTTAATAGATATCTACAGAATGTTCCACCCAACAAGGACAGAACGCATATTCTTCTCAGCAGCCCGTGGGATCTTCTCCAAAACAGACTCACATACTGGCTCATAAAGCATGCTTAAGTAAATGCAAAAGAATTGAAATTATCTCATGCATATTATCAGGTCATAATGCAATAAAACTAGAAGTCAATTTCAAAAGAAACCACAGAAATTAAACAAAATACTCCTTAATAATCACTGAGTCACAGAAGAAATCAAGAAATAAATTAGGTAGTTCCTAGAAATGAATGGTAATACCAGTACAACATTCCAGAACATATGGGACAAAATGAAAGCAGTCCTAAGAGGGAAGTTTATAGCCGTGAACACCCACATCAGAAAAACAGAGCAAGCCCAAATAAACAACCTAATGATAAACCCCAAGTTCTTAGAAAAACAAGAACAATCCAATTCTAGAGCTTGTATGAGGAAGGAAATTATAAAGATCAGAGATAAAATTCAGACTAAAAAAACATACAAAGAATCAATGAGTTGAAGAGTTGGTTCTTTGAAAAATGAATAAAATTTTCAAAGCCCTAGCCAATCTTACCAAAAAAGGAAAGAAAATACCAAAATCTATGCAATTAGAAATGAAAAAGGTGGGCCGGTGAGATGGCTCAGCGGCTTAAGCGCCTGCCCGGCAAGCGCGAGGGCCCGAGTTCGACTCCCGGAACCCACATACAAAAAAGGGGCCGGTGATATCGCTCAGTGGCATGGGCGCCTGCTGGTGCGCGAGGTCCTGAGGTCGACCCCCCGGTACCCACAAAAAAAAAAAAAAAAAAAAAGAAATGAAAAAGGTGAAATCACAACAGATTCTGCAGAAATACAAAAAAATCATTGGTAACTACTTTGAGTTACTTTGTACTCTAATAAAATGGAGAATTCACAAGGAATGGATAGATTCCAAGATACATATGAACAAGCAAGGCTGAACCAAAAAAATATAGAAATCCTGAATAATCCAAAAACAGGCACTGAGACTGAAGAAGTAATTTTTATTTTTGTTTTGTTTTGTTTTGTTTTTTTCTTTTCCATTTATTTTTTTTCAAACTTTATTTATTTTTTTTAAAGACAACAAGTAAACATTCTTATGTATTAACAAACTCAAGCATTAGAGAATGTACAAATACCTTTTGGAGAAAAATATTACTCAGTATAAGATTAACCCATGTAAAAGCTAAGTAAAAATAGAAGACTAAGGAATGGAATAGTCACAGTGAAATTGCATTTTCATACTAGGGAGACAATACGATGTTTACAAATGTGCATCCAGTTTATTTCACTTGTGAGTATTTTCTCGAGTTGCATCCATTTACCTATAAAAGTTTCCAGTTTATCTTTCTTTATGGCTGAGTAGTACTCCATTGTATAGAAATACCACATCTTTTTTATCCATTCCTCAGTTAATGGGCATTTGGGTTGTTTCCACGATCTAGCTATTACAAATTGTGTTGCTATAAACATGGGTGCACATATATCGCTGTGGTACGATGTTTTTAATTCTTCTGGGAAGATACCCAGAAGGGGAATAGCTGGGTCAAATGGGACCTCCAATCCCAGTTTTTCGAGGAGTCTCCACACGGATTTCCACAGTGGTTGCACCAGTCGACACTCCCACCAACAGTGGAGAAGGGTTCCTTTTTCCCCACAGCCCCTCCAGCATTTGTTGTTAGTTGATTTCTTGATAATAGCCATTCTTTCTGGGGTGAGATGGAATCTCAGTGTTGTTTTAATTTGCATCTCTCGGATGACTAGTGATGTTGAACACTTTTTCCATATATTTATTTGCCATTTGTATTTCTTCATGTGAGAAGTGTTTATTCATCTCAGATGCCCATTTTTGGATTGGGTCTTTAAATTTGGGAGGTCTGATTTTTTTTGAGTTCTTTGTATGTTCTCGATAGTAATCCTTTGTCTGAGGAACAGCTGGCAAACAGTTTTTCCCACGTTGTGGGTTGTCTCTTCACTCTGTTGGTGGTTTCTCTTGCTGTGCAAAAGTTTTTTAATAAGATGAGATCCCAGTTGTTGATTCTTTGTGATACTTCCTGTGCGATGGGGGTTTTATTCATAAAGTCTTTGCCTACACCAATGTCTTCAAGAGTTTTACCTATTCTATTTTCCAGGAGATTTAATGTTTCTGTTTTAATATTGAGTTCTTTGATCCATTTTGAATTTAGTTTAGTGCACGGTGAAAGATATGGGTCTAATTTTAATCTTCAGCATGTGTAGAGCCAATTTTTCCAGCACCATTTATTAAAGAGGCTATCTTTCTTCCAGTGAATGTGTTTGGCACCTTTGTCAAAGATAAGGTGGCTTAGTATGTCTGGAGTTGTTTCTGCATCTTCTATTCTATTCCACTGATCTTCAGGTCTGTTTTTTTGCCAATACCACGCTGTTTTTATCACAGTAGCCTTATAGTATAATTTCAAATCAGGGATTGTGATGCCCCCTGCCTAGCTTTTGTTGCCCAGAATTGCCTTTGCTATTCTAGGTCTCTTCTGGTTCCAGATTAATATTAGGATTGTTTTCTCTAATTCTGTGAGATATGTTGTTGGAATTTTGATCGGAATTGCATTAAATCTGTATAACAGTTTTGGAAGTATGGTCATTTTCACTATATTGGTTCTTCTGACCCAAGAGCAAGGGATATCTTTCCATTTTCTGATATCCTCTTCAATCTCCTTTTTCAGAGTACTGTAGTTTTCAGTGTAGAGGTCTTTTACATCCTTTGTGAGACTGATTCCTAGGTATTTCATTTTTTTAGATGTGATTGTGAAAGGTGTTGTTTCCCTAATTTCTCTCTCAGTGAGTTTGTTATTGGTGTACAGGAAGGCTATTGATTTTTGAGTGTTGACTTTGTATCCAGCTACACTACTGAATTTGCTTATTACATCTAGCAATTTTTTAGTGGAGTTTTTGGGGTCTTCTGTGTAGAGTATCATGTCGCCTGCAAATAATGATAATTTAACTTGAAGAAGTAATTTTTTAAAAAAACTATCAACTAAGAAAAGTTCAGGACCTGATGTATTCACTGCCAAATTCTAAAAGAACTTTAGAGAAGATCTAATGCCAGTATTCCTCAAACCAATGAAATTGAAAGGAAAGCTGTAGTTCCAAAGAAACTCCTGGAAGCAAGAATTACCCTGATTCCAAAACCAGAAAAGGACCCAACCAAAAAAAGAAAATTACAGGCCAGTCTCTATAATAAACAGAGACACAAAAATCCTCAGTAAGATAGTGGCAAACAGAATGCAGCAAATCAAAAAGATCATACACCATGACCAAGAAGGATTCATTCCAGGCATGTAGGGATGATTCAACATATGCAACTCAATAAATGTAATACACCACATAAACAGAAGCAAGGACCAAAATCATATAATCATCTCAATAGCCTCAAAAAAACTATTTGAGAGAATGCAACATCCATTCATGATAAAAAAAAAAAAACTGAAGAGAATAAGTGTAGAAGGTCTTTATCTCAATTTGATAAAAGCCATCTATAACAAATCGAAGGCCAACATCATATTAAATGGAGACAAGCTGAAAGTTTTCCCTCTAAAATCAGAAACAAGATCACCATTCCTGTTCAGTATAGTTCTCAAAACATTAGCCCGAGCAATCAGGCAAGAGAAAGAAATAACAAGCCATATGGACAGGAAATGAAGTTAAGTTACAGTAAGTTCCTGACTTATGAATATTATGGTTGTGAACTTTCACGGGTATACTGTACAAGACTCACTCTGTTGGCTTAGGGTTAAGGTTGGGCTTACAAATGAATCTGACTTACAAACAATTCTCCCCGAACAGAACTCGTTCATAAGTCAGGGACTTACTGTATGATTATATGTAGATGACGTGATCCTCTACATAGAGGATGCCAAAAACTCCATCAAAAGTCTCCTAGAATTAGTGCAAATTCAGCAGCATAGCAGGATACAAGTCAACATTCAAAAATCAGTAGCACTCCTGCACACCAATAACGAACTCACCAAGAGTGAAATCAGGGAAGCAATACTTTTCACAATGGCATCAAGAAAAATGAAATACTTAGGGATTAACCTTACAGAAGAAGTGGACAGCTTCTACAATGAAAACAACAATATTCTGGAAAAGAAGACAGAAGAATCTGAAAATGGAAAGATAGCCCCTGTTCTCGGATAGGCAGAACCAATATAGTCAAAATGGCCTTATTTCCAGAACTGTTATACTAATTTTTTTTCTTTTATACAAATTTAATGAAATCACAATCAAACTACCAATAGCATTCCTCACAGAACTAGAAAAAACAATTCTAAAATTCATACGGAATCAGAAGAGACCAAGAATAGCAAAAGTAATTTGGGGCAATAAGAGTAAGGCCAGAGGCATCAAAATACCAGACTTAATGCTATACTACAAAGTTACAGTGATAAAAACAGCATGGTACTAGCAAGAAAAAAAAAAACAGACTTGTGGATCAACGGAACAAAATAAAGGATGCAAAAACAACTTCAAGTATCAGCTACCTTATCTTTTACAAAAGGACCAAATACTTTTGCTGGAGGAAAGATAGCCCCTTTAACAGATGGTTCTGGGAAAACTAGTTACCCACATCCCAGTGATGAAACTTAGACCATATCTCTCACCATGCGCTAACTAAAATCAAAATAGATCAAATGTCTAAATATTAAAGCAGAAAAAATCTGCTGGAAGACAAAATAGGTAAAACTCTTGAAGACATAGGCATAGACACTTTCTGAACAGAACTCTGGCTGGACAAGAAATAAGACCAAGAATCACCAAATGAGGTCACCTCAAATTAAAAAGCTTCCACACAGCAAAGTAAACCACCAACAGAGTGAAGAGACAACCCACAGAATGGGAAAAAAATTTTGCCAGGTACTCCTTACACAAAGGACTTATATCTATTATATATAAGGAACTCAAAAATATTGGGGAGGGGCTGGGAACATAGCTCAGTGGCACAGCGCCTGACTGGCAAGCACAAGGTCATGAGTTCAATTCCTGGTAAAAAAAAAAATTTTTAAATAAAACTGTTCTAAAAATATTGGGGAAAAAATCCCCCCAATTTAAAGATCCAATAAAAATTGGGCATCTGAAATGAATAGATGCTTCTTATATAAAGAAGTATAAACGGTCAATAAATACATGAAGAAATATTCAACATTGCTAACCGTTCAAGAAATGCAAATTAGTGCTGGTGAGATAGCTCAGCGGCATAAGCGCCTGCCTGGCAAGCGCAAGGTCCTGAGTTCGACTCCCGGAACCACATAAAGGAAAAAAAGGGCTGGTGATATTGTTCAGTGGCACAAGCGCCTGCTGGCAAGCACAAGGTCCTGAGTTCGACTCCCAGCACTCACATAAAAAAATGCAAATTAAAATAACACTAAGATTCCATCTCACTCCAGAAAGAATGGCTATCTTCAAGAAATCAAATAATAAATACTGGAGAGGCTGCAACAAAAAAGAAACACTTCTTCATTTTTGGCAGTCGTGTACACTGGTACAGCCACTATAGAAATAAATATGGAGATTTCTCAAAAAATGAAAAATAGAAATTGCATTTGATCCAGCTATTTCTCTCCTAGGGATCTTCTCAAAAGAGTTAAAGATATCGTATTACAGTAATACACTAATACCCATGTTTATAGCAGAACAACTTTATAATAGCTAAATCTTGGAAGCAACCTGTATATCTATCAACAGATGAATGGATAAAGACATATGGGAAGGGAAAAAATAACTAGAGGGAGGGACAAGGGAGGGGAGGGAAATGAGAAAAAAAATGGGCAGGTGTGAAGTGCTATGTACATGTGCCAAGTCCCTACAAGGAATGTGATAATCACATACTACAAACCTGTATAGTAAAAACATATATATGGATTAAAAACAATTTTAAAATGTCATATACCTGTACCAACTCTCCATATGAATGTAATCATTATCTACTACAAACACGTACCAATTAAAAAAATAAATATTTTTTAGAAACAATGATTCTGTAGGGTTTGTAGAATGGAACATTTTGTCCTAAAGACTACTTGTGGTGGGTGGATGTACCTCCGTGGTAGAGGGCTTGGCTAGCATGTATGGGGCCCTGGATTTGATCCTCAGCACCACAAAATAAATAAATAAACAAATAGAAATAAATTATTTATTTAACATCTATCTATATGGCTTTTTTAAAGGCTACTCATTCTCATTTTAATGTTATAATTTCTTCTCCCTCTAACCTTCTAATGTTAGCTCCCACATGATAGCACACTCCAATAATGTTTGTACAGAACTGGTTATATTGAGACATATAATTTATTTTGTCATTTATTGATTAACTTTTTCCCCAAATTTTGACATTCTGCTACAGATAAAGTGAACTTAATTAAAGCTTTCCCTCAGATCTTCAATCTGGAGAGTTCCAGAATGCTAAGGACTTTCAAATACAAACATTGCAAAAATCAGATTCCTATAATTGCAGATACAAAATTCTGGATGAAGCAGCATTATAGATCCTGCTTTACACAGTCAGACAAAAACACTGGAGATACATGGCGTGTTGCTAACTTATTTAAAAAGGCACTTTTATTCAAGTCAGGGAAACCCTGGGAGCCAGGCATGTACAGAGGCTGAACATCAAAGGTTCACTTTGCACGTGCTGGTGTCATTACCTTGGGGTCAGAGCAGATTGGCCCTATCCCTAGAGGCCTTGTTTGACGACACACATTTGGGGACAGGATGTGGGATTTTAAAATAGACAAAATTACAAAATAGACATTGTAAGTCCAGGATACTTGAACCTGTCCGTGATAGCAGGCAAGGCCAACTTCACTACTGTCCTAGGAGAAGGCAGGCAGGCAAGTGCCTATCTGTCAAAATCTCCATTTTGAAAAATATAGCAAGAAAATGAAACTCAAAGTCAGACACTCAAGTAAACTGGGATCCTCATTTCCTTTTTTCTCCTTAACGAAAAAATTCCAAACAAGAAATGAACAGAAATGCAATTCCTGGCTGAAGGAAGGAAGGGAGGGAGGGAGTCCACTGGAGGGAAAATCAAGCTACTAGGGTTGGTCATTTCCACTACTCAGGCCATCAGGTGTAACCAAAGGGAGCACAAGGCCTGCTCGTGATTAGTTAAAAAATAAATAAAGAGACAACATCTTAGGGATCAATTCTCCATGAGCAAGAGTCAGTGAAATTACAAACTTGGTAATAATCCCCAGAACCTGAGAACATTTTAGAGGAGTTATGATATATTAAGTTAAATTTATTAAAATAGTAAGAAATAATAACATTTCATATATGTATATATTCATGTAGATGTAACTATACCTTTATATACATGTGTACATATGAAATACTATTGAAGATTCAATTCAAGGGACAAATACAATGTGAAAGGACTTACAAAAATATTAATCATTATTTTTGGGTGGAGTTGTGTGTTTTTCAGTTTGCCTCAGTAAGACAGTAGTGCTTGAGAGCTGGGCCTGTGCCTCTGCTTTGGGTACGAAATGATGAGCAGCCAGCAAATACCAGCACTATCATTACTGTGATGAGCAAACAAGACAATTTAATCGACTAAATTTAATCCAATCTCCCCTAGATTGAGTCTCATTCCTGAAATCTTGTTTAACTATGAGTTGTTTAAAAATCACAAGGACTGGGCCGGTGAGATGGCTCAGCGGCGTACGCGCCTGCCTGGCAAGCGCGAGGGCTCAAGTTCGACTCCTGGAACCCACATATGAAAAAAAGGGCCGGTGATATCGTTCAGCAGCATGGGCGCCTGCTGGCGCGCAAGGTCCTGAGGTCGACCCCTGGTATCCACAAAAAAAAAAAAAAAAAAAAAAAAAATCACAAGGACTATATTTTGTTTCACAAAAACAGGAAAAGTGCATCTCATATTATAATGTAAGAGGAACAGTATGCTAAATATATTTTTTAGTTTTGATTCTGCAATAAATAGTAAAAGAAAAGCTTCTAAGGCTGCATTATTGCAGGGGAATCATTTTTGCATTTTTAAAATTCTAAACATGGATTTTCACAATCTTGGAGGAAAAAGCCCTTTTGAATAAGTGACTGGGATCTAATGATAATCAATTTAGGAAGGATTTCTGAGAAAATTTAATTTCCTCAATTGAAAGAAAAGATGTTACTTTCATTAAAACCAATTTGAAACTAGCTTCCTTTGTAAAGATTTTGATGCTAAAGATTTTAATTGAAAAGTTTCTAGCTTGTGTCTTGTCACCAGTTCAGACCGGGGAGGTTCACTTGAGATTTAGGCAGCCTGAGGAAGAGACACAGAACTGCAGACTTGATTAGACATGTTTATTCATCTGCTCAGCTGTAGTCCATCTGTTTAGCTGCTCTTGTGGCCCCAGCCACTGTACACTCCTGGCAGCCCTTGGTCTCTTAATCTCCTCTTCTCATAGCCATTGTCAGCTGCTGAGACACCCACTTCTCACAGCAATCCTCAGCTACATTTATACCAAAATACACAATGTGCCAGTAGCGACCTTGGTTATATAATTTATTTACACCGGCCGCCATTGACTTTGGCTACAGAAGTTATTTACATGGAGAGACGCGCCTGTGCTGGAATTCTGCTGACGCAGAGCCCACTGTCTCCATGATCCCCTTCACCCACAGCCTGAACCAAAGTACCACCATCTTGCACTTTTGCATTTCCCTACAGCCTAATGCCAAATCTTAAAAACACACATAACATTTAAGAAAAAGCATCTTTTTGTGCGATTTACCCATGACATTAGTGAAAAAAATCTCATTGATGGTGGAATTAACTCAAAATATGATGGAATTAAGGAAGACAAGCAGTGTGTGACAAGCCTCCATTGCAGATGTTCAAGAACAACACGTGGCTGGTGATTATCATCTACGTCTAGGCCCTTTTACCTCATCACATGAACACCCAAGGAAGAATCACGTCTTCATTCCAAGTAGCATCGCAAATATCAGAAGTTCAAGCCACAAGACTTTTATAGGTACATTTGTTTTGTATTTTTATTACCTACTGGTAGCGATTACACACAGTGGGCCCCAATACTTCCACGCATGTAAAGATGAAAGACCCCCAAGGGATATTATTATTCATCCTGTGGACTGACAATGTCATGTAGTTTTTTGTACTTTCAAACTCAGAAACATGTTGTATGCATAACGCGTACAACCGGCTATCAGCCACAAATAGTGCTAGAACAAAAACAACCATTCAGAAGTTTCTTATGAACTATGGGCATTAGCTGATTCTGGCATCTAAAATTTGTCTGCTCCTTGAGCAAAACTTTTTCTTGTCTCTGATTATAGATGAGAACCACCTGCAGTTTTTTTTTTAAGGAACTCTAACATTTAGGACATGCTTCACTCTGTGTTGTCTAATATGGTAGCCACTGGTGGTTTTTGAGCACTCAAAATTTGACTAGGTCCATGTGTGTAAATGACAATGATTTTGGACATATAGGGGCTAAGTAAGTTATTTAAAGTATTTTTATTTTTAAGAGTTTTAAAAGAAAACTTAGAATTGCACATGTGGCTGGCATTATGTTTCTTTAGGCAGCACTGACATAAAAAGTGGACTCTCAAATTCAAGTGTACACTAAGTTACTGGGTGTGTGGTTAAAGTACACACTCTGATTCTCCAGGACTGGGCTGGCCTGAGAATCTGGATTTCTGACTTGAGCTCGCCACTCATGCTGTGGGCTCCTGACCTCGGGATGCACAGCAAGGCCAGGAGCCAACTGAATCTGATCCTCTCTGGCCCAGAAGTGAGGTCGAAGGCAATGTTTAAAAGCCCCCAGGTGATTCTAACCTACACTAGGCGAAGTCAACCTTTATGGCAAGGAATGCAATCTGGTGCTCAGGCCCTGCAGGGAGAGATAAAGTGCATGTGATCATCGTTCCTGAGGACGTAGCTTCATTGCAGGCTCCAGAGCTGACCCCTGCAGTGTGTGCCTCCCTTACGGACTGGGCGCTACAGGAAATAGTGCCTGATGCAACATCACAAGTCTGATTTATTTTTGTCATCCAATTTGGAGAAAAGTATGCCCCTAAAGTAAATGATAACAGCGCAGCTCCATGTTGCAGAGTCACGATGCTGGACCACACCTACCAGATTCCTGAAGCCAGGTTCACTCAGATGCGTCAAGTCTTGCTCCTCTCCTCTCTGTTCGCAGAGTCTAGCATAGTGTGCCACATAAGCGATGATGGATGTGCTTCACGTGAGTACTGTATAACGTATGCTTTGGCACCCATCGCAGCCCACAATAGTAAACTGGGAAAAAACGAATTACTTTATTTTCTAAGTGAATTTATCTCTTGCTCTTGAGATAGTAAAACCTGACTTAGACATTTTGTTCTTAACCATCCCTCTTAAGTGTCACATAGTCGCAGAACCTTCTATGAGATGATCATAAGGAAGTTGAGTGACGTCATGGGTAGTTTGTGCGCAAGATTTATTTCTGAGGCTCTCATTAGCTCCCTCCATACAGCTGCATTAGGACAAGACACTCTGGGCTCTGACCCTGTTATTAGGGCTAGTTGGAGATAACAGTAATCCACAAAGACATTTCTCTTCAAGGATTTCTGCCCTCTGACCACTGTCCCATTCAAGTTCTGGGTCTTAGTTTTTACCAAGTTAGAACACAAAACCAAGCTGTGCATGGTGGCTCATGCCTATAGTCTCTCACAGCCTGAGGCAGGAGGATTGCAAGTTCCAGCCCAGCCTGGGCAGCTAAGTGACTTCACAAGACCTTGTCTCAAGATAAAAAATAATAAAGGGCTGTGGATGTAGCTACGTGCAAAGGCCCTGGGTTCAATACCCAGTACTGAAAAAACAAACGGCAACAAAACCACAGGTTCAAGGGAATTCCTCCCTCTGTCTTGATTTCCCTAGATGCAATCCATCTTGCCTCTGACTCCTGGAATTTCTTCATAACCACAGGAAAACAGAACCCTGAAATGCAATCACCTAGTCACGAGAAATAAGTGGCACAATGAATTTCAAGGAGAAAACAAACTTTAATATTTTAACATTATTTTATAATGAGTAAAAGTATTTTTTCCATCATTCATTTACTTAATGTCTATATTTAGACAAAGTCTTGGCTAATTGTTTTTTTTTTTTTTTTATGTGGGTACCGGGAGTCGACCTCAGGACCTCGCGCTTGCCAGGCAGGTGCTTACGCCACTGAGCGATATCACTGGCCTTGCTAATTTTTATAATTTTTATAATAAACAACAGCCATGATCACTCACCTTCATGGATCTTATGCACTACAGAGAAGGAAAATCTTCAATGAGATAATCAGATAACAATATAAAAAGAATAAGAGGGACTTGTTATAAATATAGTCCCGGGTGATTGGTTCTTAGATCCCCCCCAAAATATAAAAGTTCGCAGATGCTCAAGTCCCTAACTGAAAATTATAGCATTTGCATAAAACCTAAGCGCCTCCTCCCACATATGTTAAATTATCTCTATATTACTTTAATACCTGATATAGTGAAAATGCTATAAAATACTTGTTGCCTCCCAGACTTTTCCCTTTCCTTCAATCACAACGCCCCACACTTGCCTGCCCCAATTCAATAAAAGTAGCTGTATGTAGCTACTAAAAATTAAATTTAAATTAACTAGGATTTCCAATTCAGTTCATTATTATGCCAAGTGAAATAACCCAGACACAGAAAGAAAAATATTGTATGATCTCCCTTATATATGTATGAAATTTAAAAATCAAATAAACACATAGTGAATAAAAACAATGGTAACCAGAAAATGAAAAGACATAGTCAAAGAACACAAAATACCAGATTCAAAGGATGAACAAGTAAGAGATTTAATGTACAACATGAGAACTATAGATAATATGGTTTGCCATGATTTTTCATCTTTATGGTAGTGTGAAAGAAATATGCATTGAATAGATTTCAGACTTTGGATTTTGATGTTTTCCTAGACTGGCAATATTCATTAATACCAGATGTGATCTAAAAATATAATGAAAATTTAAATTTAGAAAAAATACTTCAGTAAAAGACATCACCATTAATCCCCCTTCAAAATACTCCTGTTTGCTTCAAGCACACTTACATCATTCTTGACACCTTCTGACACAGTTCTAGAAGTCCTCTTTTGTGAATGTTTTAGTCACTATCTTGTGGCTGCCTCAATGTCCTAAAACAATTAAAAATGTTTCTCCCCAGCAATAATGTTACAGCTTTCAGGTAGTGATAGATAATCATATTTGACTACCTGAATTATTTATTTTATACTAATAAAATTAAACTCTTTTTCATAGTACTGTTTACAAACCAGTAACTGTAGCTCAATATAAATCAGTATTACTGAGCATACACTATGAACAAAGTCTGTCCTTTTCTACACATATCTTGCTCTTAACGTTTCTCCTTTTCTCCCTTAGCATAAGCTCATGTTAAACTGACTGAACCTCTTGACTTATTCTCTCTCTCTCCTCTCTCTCTCTCTCTCTCTCTCTCTCATCTCTCCCTGTTTCTTTCTCCTCTCTTACCTTTGCAAAATGATTTACCCTTAGCCTAAAACTTTCCCTGCAGAAAGCATTTCTTCAGTGTTTGCTCTTCATTCCATCTGTTTCACTGTTGTCATGTTCAGTTACATCTTCCTGTTTAGCAGTTTTGTGTGGCTTCTGTTCACCAATAATTGCCCCACAACACCTATTCTAGTTTTTTCATTCTCTTTCTTGGAAGAAGGCGACTTTATATAATCATTTGACTTTATCTTTTTGACACACAATAGAAGCAATTTACACTGTTTGTAATTCTAACCCATCTAAATAAGATAGCACTACAAAGGAAGTTCTCACATTTTCCCCATCCACAGGTAATTCTCACAAATATCTCATGCAAACACATTCAAAATATAGCAAGTAATTAATTTAAATTTCCTAAAATGTTAATTTTTTCAATAACACTCTAAACTACACAGGAATACATGCCAAGCAATCTACCATCAAACTACACACAATGCTAAACAAGATTTTTAATCTGTATTCATTACATGAGAAAATATATTTTAAGCTACAACATCCTTAAAGAGGAAAAATGTAGCAATTATTTCTGAGTTGATCTTAATGTATTGTTTCCTAAAAATATGTGCCTGTGATGGATATCCATATACACAAATCCAAATAATGAAATCACAGTTTGTGGTTTTTATCTAAAATGAGGGCCGGTGAGATGGCTCAGCGGCTTAAGTGCCTGCCCGGCAAGCACAAGGGCCCGAGTTCGACTCCCGGATCCCACATACGAAAAAGGGGCCGGTGATATCACTCAGCGGCACGGGCGCCTGCTGGCGCGCGAGGTCCTGAGGTCGACCCCGGTACCCACAAAAAAAAAAAAATAAAAAAAAAAAAATAAAATGAACTACGTGTTATCACAGAATCATAGGAAAAAAATATTGCCAACAACACACACAAAATTTTCTCTGGGGGATGACTTATAGCCTTTTAAAATTTCTTCAGAGATGGGTATATTTCAAACTCTTCTCAGGAAACATGATGAATTTAGTATTCTTAGCTGAGTGTGTGTGTGTTTGTGTGTGTGTGTGTGTGTGTGTGTGTGTGTGTGTGTTTCAGAGCTAGGGATGACACCGAGGACCTGGCACCCACTAGGCAAGGGATGTATATTGTCCAAGTACAACCCCAGCCCCAGTATTCATAAATGTTAAATGTTACATGTCAATTCTTTCCTCTCCAGAACTCAGGAATCCTGTTATTGAATCCCTTCTCTCCTTATGTAAACACTGGATCCTGACTGATAAGCATTTGAACAGTATTTTAAAAGTATTTGAAAATGTAAATCTGCAATATGAACAGTGATAGTGTTTTTATAGTAGATGTTCACCCAGTTTTATGCAGGCGCGATATGGCACAGGACAACAGTTTTGGTCGTATGCTATTTCTAGGGCAATAGGAAAACCATGTGGATTTCAATCAGGGCTTTTTAGTAATCTCTTATGTGATACTGGAACCTAAACATGCCTAATTCTATAATTATGTACACATTTCTCTTCTAATATAAAACTTTCTATGAGACTGTGTTGATCTGTGCTTTTTGGTGCTTGCCTCAAACTCCTGCACTCAGGTGACCCTCTGAGTACCTGGGATCACAGGTATACACACCCAAGTGGGGCTTACGACTGAAGACATTTAGGATTTATTTTTGAAATGGAGTCTTCTTGCGCCATGCTGATTTAGTGTTTTACTGCTAAAACCTCTAGTGGTTTACTGATAAAACCTTTCCATTACATTTTTAAATGCACGTTAGCATAGTTCAGAAATATATACTTGCATATATTAATGATAAACTATAATATTAATTCCTTGAAACAAAAATGTTGTTATATAGAATGAAAAAACAGTCCCTTGGTTTTATCCACGTTTCATCATTTTCAAAATTTCTGAATTCTGCGTTTGCAGTAACTGACTGCCCCAATTTAGTATATTTTAAAATATTTATCTTCTTAAATCCATTGTTGTCCCTGGAGAATGTCATCTACTCCTATTCCCAATATATTTATTCAGATGGCAGAGTGGAGAGCAGCAGAGAGCCTTTCTGAGATGTGGTGACCAGACGCTGGAATATAGCAACATGAGGAAGAGGAGGAGGAGGGAAGTGGGTCCCTGGGACCCAGGAAGGATCTGAAGCAAGAATTGAAGCCCACGGAGAGAGTGAAGAGAGAGACTTCAATGAAAAAGAAGGAGGTAGCTGGCGGCACTTTCTCCCTGAGCCCCGACTCACCGCATGGGAGGGGCGGCTGAAACCTGCTGACAAATGGAACTACTGGCGACCTCAGAGGCCTCCACGGACCAGTGGAAGGGAGCAGTCTATGCAGTAGACTGCAATGGTTGGTGAGTTATTCGGGTTCAGACATCCCCCAGGAGAGGGTGATGGTCCAGTAGCCATCTTGGAGAGGGGCCAACTGAGCTCCGAACTCAGAACAGCTTCGGGACAGCTCCAGGTTGCTGGGTGACATCTCCAGGTGACAGGGTCAGGTTGCAGAATTCAAGTCAGCAGGAGGTCAGGGAGCAGAGGTCAGGCCAGCAGAGGTGCACAGAGTGTTACAGGCTAAACAACTCAGGTTCCAGCCTCACAGCTAGAAACCAGCCTGAACTTCACTGGAACTAAAGTTGCAGGCTTGCTGAGATTATCCACTACCCCACTGTAAAGCTGGCTTACTGGGATTAATCACCTCGGATCTGGATTCTGTCTGCCCACCTTGTCTACCAGTGACAATAGAGACACACCTTGAAGTGGACATTTCTTTTCTTATTTTCCTCTTCTTTTTTCTTTTTTTTTTTTACTGTTGTTATTTTGTTTTTTTCTTGATTGTTCTCGTTTTTATATGAGTGTGAACATTATTTCTAGTTTTGTTGTTGTTGTGCTGTTCTTGTTTTTATTTCTTCCTTCTCTCTTTCCCTCCTGTCTTATTTACTAGTTTCCCAAAGTTTGCATAATCTTCTTTGTCCTCTAATCTTTTCCTTTTCTTCTATTTCTCTATTTCCCCCCTCATCCCTTTTAAATTTTCTCCCCTGAGGGTAAAATCACCACATTGAGGGCCTATTTACTGAATACAATTTTCTGGTTCATTTTAGATTTTGTTATATAACCACAAATCTAGTTCACATGGTTAAAGGTGGCAAATTAATAGTTACCACAGTTTGTCATTTCCTAGGCTGTGTTTGATGCTATTATTATTGCTAATTGTAAAGAACCAGGGCTGGGCCAAGTAGGCAGCAACTTCTCATCACCAATAAATAGAAGAGGTAGGATCTTGCAACAGACTCAAAACCCAAAAGCCAGCTACACCTGGAAGACGACTCTGAGAAGCAGCCATTTCCTAAGGGTTCTAAATACTAGCAATAAAGCTACCCACATAAGCAATTTACAAGTATCAACCTAGTAACTAAACTAAAAAAAAGAAAAGACACTTAAACAAGATGCAAACCCCATTCATACCTGTGTTCTAAGTCCTCTGGGTGGCTCAAACTTGATATGTACCAAACTGAAGACCTTGGCCTTGACATTATCCTTCTTCCTGAGTCTATAGGAATCTTCTCTGCCATGCATTTTCACCCTTGTAGTAAATAGCACCTAATAAATAGCACTGAAGCAGTGATTCTGGGGAAAGCCTGAATCTGAGGAAACTCAAAAGGCTCTAGCCCTCCCTAAGGTCCCCACCAAGTTCCATGAAGTGACTCACCAAGCTCTGTACTTTTTGTCTGCTCATTTTTCATATCTTATTACTGGTATTCACTCTTACACCCACCATTTTGGTCCCTCCTTTTTTATTAGAGTACGTTTGGGATACATAAATACATTCACTGTGGGGAATTGGTACACGTACATAACACACCTTGATCCTTTTACTTTTCCTTCCCCTCCATCTTTCCCCATTCCCAGATCCCCTTCCCATCATGGCAAAATCTATCTCCCTGTTTCCTATATCTATAATTTTGCTCTTTAAATTGTTTATACTTTGGGTTTCCCATGTAAGAAATATGAAAATGTTACTGAATATGGGTTCTGGGGGCTTCTTTCCAGGTGCCTGGTGTCCTGAACAAAGAATTGGACAAGGCACACAGAAAAGGAGGTGAGGGTGTAGAGTTACTGAAGGCCAAAGCAGGAACACTTTTCAGGGCTGGAGTGGGCAGCTGAAGAAGGCTCACAGCAGTCCTGAGGGCAATGGGAAAGGGGCTTTGAGTATCCAAAATACCTGAGTTGGCCCCACCTCAAGTAAATATGGCATTGGGACAATCTGCCTATCAAAAACTTCTTGGCCTCATGCCAGATATAAATGATCCATCAGGAATAGGGATTTCTGATTGGTCTGTGAACAGCATCAGATTCCAATGATGGTTAAGAAAAACACTCATTGTTCCTGTAAGCTGCACCCAAATGCCTTAGCCTGGAGTCATTTGGGTCTCGTGTCCTGTGCACATCTTCTCTTTTTAGAAAACATCTTGCTCAACCAGTTAAGCCTTTGGATTTCTTTTTTTCTGGCACATTCCTTCCTAGTTGGTCTTCTGGTTTGCCCCAGGCCTCATCTACCTCAGAAAGAGGTGGGAAGGGCCTGATCTCTTAGGTAGAAGCAGCTGCTGCATAGTGGCACCAGTACAGAAGTTGAACTCAAAGGGCATGTTGGTATCTTGTCCTGTGCTTTACTAGCTATGGAATCTTGGAGGAAATTATTTAATCTACTGAAATGTCAGTGACTTTATTGCACCATTAAGTAGCATACTATCTACCTCATAGCTATGTGGAATGGACAAATGTGGTAAGGAATGTAAAATCACCTTTTAAACTGTAGTACTTGTGTACCAATACAAGACCAAATGAACCCAGTGGCATTCAATGACTTAACATTGAGAATATTTTCTTTTAATCTGAGTACAATAAACAAAATGGCAGTAGTGACTAGAAAAGAATGGAAAAAGTTGGAAGTTGGGGCATATAGAATTCTAATTTATAACTGGGAAGTTTCAGTAAATTATTGGTAGAGAAATCTTATAGAAGTATATTGATTTGGTGCATAAGTCTTCCTTGATGTTAAATATTTGGACCTTGAATAAATTCCTGTGATTGAGTATCTCATATGTGCTGGGCAGTGAGATAGTGAACATACCCAAAGAGGGTTTATGGTACAGTGTTAGAAGAAAAAATATACATAAACATAATGTAACAAACCATTGCAGTCACAGACTTTTAATGATTTACATTTTTCTCTGGTTGATATCAATACATTTATCTTTTCTTTTCCTTTTTTATGTATACTTACTTATTAGTGCATATTAGTTTTACAAGATATTGGTGTGCATTATGACACTTTGATGTTTATACAGTAAAACCTTCGATTGCAAGTCACTTGTCCTGTGATGTTCTGCAAGATGAGTGTCTTAGTTACTTTTGTCTCCTTGTCAGACAAAATACCAACACCCAAAGTTAAAGAAGTAAATGTTTATTTAGCTCACAGTTTGTAGAGGTTTCAGTCCATAATCTGCTGGCTCCAAGGCAAGGTGGCACGTGGCAGAAGGGCAACCATTCATGGCGGTGGAAGACAGCAAAAGCAACAAGAGCAAAAGGGGAAGAGAAACTCCTTCCTTTCCTTATATTGCATGTAGACTACCCACCCTAGGGCAGGTACAGCACTCACACCCCCAATCCCAGCACTGGACAATGAACTAATCACAAACTCTAGATTCAGCCACCTCCAAAAAGCCCACCCCCCATGGCTGCATGAGGCTTTGGGGGGACATCTAGACACAAACCATAACAATGAACAAATACGAGTGGTATGTGATGCTGAATGTCACATGATCACAACCGCACCAATGGTTCTCTCTCTCTCTCTCTCTCTCTCTCTCACTGCAGGCTGTAGCAGTGTGAGTGATAAATTTGTTTAACAACAATGCAATGTCACATTTCCATGAAATCCTCAAAAGGAGGCAAAAGTAGGTGTCACTGTTGTTAAAGTTGCTCAAAAAGAAAAGGATTCCACTGAGCCAGTACAGAGTGAGCCCATTAGTGACAGTGAAAGTGAACCCTCACAATAAAGCTTCTTATCTCCCTCACACTAACCACGAAGGTTTTCAAAAGTAAGTGCAGGTCCAATTATTTTTCTTTATATTTTGTATTTTCTTTATTATTTTGTATTATATTATAGTAATCATTTTTATATGACTATTTTTAGTTTGTGGAATGAATCATCTGAGTTTCCATTGTTTCTTACGGGAAAATTCGTTTTGATATACAAGTGATTTGAATTACAATTCCAGAGTGAATTATGCTTGCAAATCAGTGTTTTACTGTATGTATAATTCTGATCATCACCATTCCTCCATCACTTTCCCTTACACCCCCTTCCCACCTCCACCTAATTCCTTTCTCAGTCCCACATGGTTCATTCTTTTTTTTTTTTTTGAGACAGGGTCTCGCTATGCAGTTCAGGTTGTCCTTGAACTTGCTTATGTAGCCCAGGCTGGCCTCAAACTCATGATGATCCTCTTGCCTCAGGCTTCTGAATGCTGGGATTACAGGCGTGTGCACCATGGCTGGCCTTATTTTTTTCCACTTCAGTGTTTGTTTTGTAATCTCTTGTTTTGTTGTTTTATTCATTACTCCCATAATTGTACAAAGTTATCGTATACAGCGTGATAACTCCATACATGTATACAGTGTGTAACATCTAAATCAGAGTAGTTAATATTTTTATCTCCTTAAATTTTCTGAAAAGTTTTATTAACACATAATTATACTTACTGAGAAGAGTATAATTTGATATCTCAATTTATGGACACAACACATACTGACCACATCAAGGCAATCAACACTCCCCTCTTATCATTTCAATGTATTTGGAGAACGGAAAATTCAAACTCCTGCCCTATAGGCACAAACTTGGAATATTTGTAATTTGCCCTCTCTCTTCCCCTTGCCTTCCCTCACTTCCTTTATCCCATTCCTCCTTCCTGTGATAGTTAGGCTTAACTTTAAATTAGGTAATGAATTGTGATAGCACAATGCTTATCTACTGTTGACCACTGATGAGTTCATAGCTGAATGGGCTATTAGGAGTTGGGGTCAGGTGGATGAAATAGGGCGTGGAGACATGACCTTGGGGACTATCTGGGTCTCTGCTCCCTTTCTCTCTGGCTCCTCCCTTGCTCTCTGCTTCCTAGCTGCTGCGAGGTGAGCAGCTTTCCTCTGCAACACCCTTCCACCATGTTTCTGCCTCGGAGCCAGCTGACCATGGACTGAAACATCCGAAACTGCGAGTCAACATAAACCTTTGCTCTTTCAAGTTGTGCATGTTACTTATTTTGTACCAGTGAACAAAGCTGACTAATACATTTTCCTTATTTTTTATTTTCAATGCTGAGGATCAAACCCAGGGCCTTAGGCGTGTTAGGCAAGCCCTCCAACATTGAGTAGCACTTTCAACTCTCTTTTTAAGTTGCCTCTTTTTAGGTTGATTAGCTCAGATATTTTATTATAGAAATAAAGTCTAACACGATCAATTTAGATTTAGCTATCTTGTTAATCTCTTGTAATATTTTCTTGTTTGAATATTTTGTAGAATATATATATTCATATATACATATTTTTGTATGTATATATATTTGTTCCTAGAGTTAATTGACTATCCTTTCCTACTGCAAGAATGATGAACAAAATTGGGAATACTAGGTAATCATGGTTTATGGAAAGTTGCAAAACAAGTAATATTTTTTTCATTAAGTATGTAGATTGCAATCTTTATTTTTCTGGTAGATCTCCTTTACTGGGGTGTTAGTTTTCTAGTGCTGTCTCTGAGATCCCAAACTTGGCACCTCAAAGCCACATGTATTTACTATCACTTGGTTTCTGTGGGTATGAGTTCGAACATGGCTTAGCTGGGTCCTCTGCTCAGGGTCTCACAAGGCTGCTATCATGTTATCATTTAGGCTACATTTGGGGGCTTGAATGAGGAGAAATCTATTTCCAAGCTCATTCAGTTTGTGGTGGAATTTATTTTGTTATTAAATAAGTGAGGTCCCCCATTTTTTGCTGGCAGCCAGCTGGAGATTTAGCTCAGGTCCTAAAGGTTGACTACAGCCATTAGAGGCTATTCCTCATTCTTTGCCATGTGGGGCTTCCTCAGCATGGGCTGCTTACTTCATGTAACCAGCAAGGGGGTCTCCAAACAGAGGGTTTAAATAAGGCTCACCCAGGAAAATCTACTTTTTTTTTCTAACGTGTGTACCGGGAGTCGAACTCAGGATCTTGCACTTGCCAGCAGGTGCTTGTGCTGCTGAGTGATATCACCGGCATTTTTTTCCCTTTATGTGGGTACCTGGAGTCAAACTCAGTACCTCACACTTGCCAGGCAGGCGCTTATGCCGCTGAGCCATATCACTGGCCTGAATCTACCTATCTGATTAACTCAAAATTAACAAATTTGGAATCTTAATTAAATCTGCAAATCCTTCACATGTTCTATATTCCACTGCCAGGTGTAAAGGAGAAAGGAAATGGGCATGAAGGCAAGAAAAGAGACAGGCTGTATGAGGTAGGAAGATGGGGATGAGAAGTCAGTGTTTTGCCCAGAAAGTCACGGGGACAGTGGCTGCCTCTTGAGTTCTGAGTCTGGTCTCCATCAACACCGGGAGCAGCGGGGCCCCACGTTCTCACCCCGACTTTAGCTCTCCTTCCTTTTCCCAAGGTCACAGCATCACTGTCGTTACCCTGGTTCACACCAGTTTTCCAGATCCTGAGGATCAGACGCAGGGAGCAGCAATTGGCACGTAGTTTTTTTCCCTACCTGTGTCTTATTTATCCTATTTGTTATCCATAAACTCTTCCTGTCTGTTCCCCATTCCCTCTTTCCCCATCTATGATTTCTGCACACCCTCCTGGGAGCCCAGCTTCCCCACCGCTTTCTCCTCTGCGGCCCAGAGCCTTTTTGATCTGTGTTGCAGATTCCCACACTGACACCAGTGTGGACAGAGACCCGGGGGGCTCAGAGGACCTGGAGCTGCCAGAGGGATGGGGAAGGGCAGCCCCTCCCTCCTCCTCCCCTCCATAGTCGCAGTTTACTCTCTGTGTGTTAAAGGGTAGTTTTGCAAGTCAGCTCTACTGTTCATGTTGGATGTTTTCTATTAACACTGGATGATAATGTTTAATGTTGGACATTTTACTTTGAATATATTAAAGAGTATTTTGTAAGTTAATGTTGGCTCTTATATTAATAGGTGCTTGCTATTAGTTGCTTTAATATTTTTCATGTAAAACAAAGCACATCATAATAAAGAAACCTTAAACAAAAGTAGAACTTGATGGACTTTAAAGCAGTCACCCTAGTGACCCCATCACTCTCACTCCCTTTCCTACACCCACTTTGTCTTCACTGGTCACAGTAACTGCTGATTTAGCAGTTACCATCGGTTCTTTGTCAAAGTCTCTCTAGGGATTTTTTTGGACTGAAGTCTGTTTGCTCCTGTGGAAGGGATTGTGGGGACTCTACCACCCAAGGTCTTCCATGACAAATGGAAAGTTGGCTCCTTTACACCTAGAAGTCAGCTGGGCTGGTGTGAAATCCACGGCTCCCTGTCTGTCTCCTTGCGGATCTGTACTACATTGCTTTCCTTCCTTCTGGCATGGGTGGATTCTCTCTAAAAGCTGGGGTGATGTTACTTCTCATCCTCTTGCACATCTTTTGCTCTTTTATTTTACATGACTAAAGGGTTTTTATTTTTCTTTAAAGTCCAGGATTTTACTAGAATGCTACTTATTATTAGTCACTCTTCAGTTTTAACCTGAAGAAATAATTACAGACCATTTTTTTTTATTACCAGAAAAAATTTGAGTTCTAGTTTTTAATATCAGCTTCGGTTTTTCTCTCTCGGGCTACTCATAAATCCGCAAGATTGCTATGATTATCTCCACTTCTTGGCCATTCTCTCAAATTTTTTTATCATCTCTTCCTTAATTTCTTTTAAAAATATTTCTTTCTCTTTTTTTTTTTTTTTTTTTTTTTCATCTTCTGTTTTTTGTTCAGGCACAACTCTTCCCTGTGTTTTTTCTAGTTTACTTTTCATTGCTGTTGTGATTTTTTTGGATTTTGTTTACTCTTTCCTGGTTTTTCTCTACCATTTCTTTCTCTCTTTCTGATTCATGATACTCTTTCAACCTTTTTGTCCTTATTTTTCTCAATGGCTTTTGCCTGATTTTTAGAAGTACACTGCCGGTAAACCAGTCTCGTCAGCAGCGAGACCTTATGTGTTCAGTAATAGCATATTCCTTTTTTTCCCATACAGTACTTGTATGTAGAATTGACATCAATATTTTTCTGCTGCTCATTTTCTTATGATATTTGTTTTCATGACTTTTTATGAATAGCAGGATTCAGCAAAGATTCTTCAAACTGAAAGCACTTCCTGGTATTTCTGTGCAAGGGTGGCAAATATAGTGAGCTATTTCCTGGCATTTCCTATCTCTTGGCCTCTCTCACCCTTTAATGGGAGTTCTCACCTCCTTCCTATAATTCCTGGCCTTCTCTATGGTTGATCTTGCCCCCCAGTTATTATTCCTCCATGGGAGGCCTCTCTTGGACATCTGCTACCATACACCTAATCTGTATTCCCCTTAAATGTGTATCTATTGTAATAATCCTAGATCATCTTTTCCACTACCTGAAAAAGTATTTCCCTTTTGATTTATTTTACTCTTCTTAATTGATCAGTATTTCATCCTTACAAATATCTACTTTTAGTATCTTCCTGTTTATTTCATTAGAGAATTTGTTTCTTGAGATATACGTTTGTATCGTTTTGTTTGAGGTTTTAATTTTAGTTTTTACTTCTCGATGTATCTATTTTCAGAGTGATCTGTTTCAGGTATGGAAATTTATTTCTAGATAGTGTGTAGCTGCTGCTTCTTTTGAATCCTTTAATTTCCCAGATATGCACATGCAAGGTCATGCTTTATGTACATCGCAGAATCCCAAATGGCTGTCCTTACTTCCTTGTTATATTTAAAAGCATACTTAGGAAATAAGCTCTGGGAAGAAAACACCTCATTAATTTTCCTTATTGATTTTTAAAAGCTCAGTCTACTCGTACAAACGAGTCGTCCATATTATGCCCAGAATATTTATTCAGACTTAAAAACAGAAAACGCTGTTATTTGCAACAATATGTATGAACCTAAGTGAAATAAGCAGGCACAGAAAGAAATGCTCCTCAGCCTCACTGAGAATTCTGCAAAGCAGAGTATGGAGTGGTGGCTACCAGTCTGTGAGGCAGGATGAGAAAGTTCTGTGAATCTAACACAGAGCAAAGTTCCTACAGTAAGTGATATTGTATTATGTACTTGGAATCAATATTTCATCTTTAGAATTATTTTTAGTTTCTTTTAGTTTATTGTGGCATCAAAATCTGACTTTGATACTTAGATTTGAGGCATTTGATAACTATTAATTTTTCCTTTATTTAGAAGTGTATGAATCTCTACGTCAAAGTGCTTTGTTACAGAAAATCAGCACACCACTCTGAAAATAGATACATGAAACTTGCTGAGGGAGTAGATCTTAAATGTTCTCACCACACACGGGTAAGTATGTTATTTAGTGGGTGTGTTAATTCATTTGCTTGTGGTATTTGAATATTAAAACATCCCACTATACTCCTTAAAAATATTTTTTTAACAATTTTATTTCACCAAAGATGAAAATGTCTTGAAAATTATACCTAGACTGAAGAGTTAGATTGTTTTAGAAAAATTATTCCACCAGAATCATCAGCTCTGGGTATAAAATATATAGTTGAAACCATATGATCAAAGATTGAGCCAGTTTTGTTCCAGCTTATGAAATACCCTTAATTGCTCCACTAACGGTTTGAAGCAATGGAAAGACCCTTCTCAAAGTGACAAATGATTGTTTATAGGCTTACATTTACCAAAAGTGACTGATCTTGATTTCAAGTATATCAATTAGATATTAAAGTTGCTAAAACTATACATTCTCATGACATAATTAGTAAATTTACATAAAAGTGAACCAGGAAAATCTTAGGATTTATCAAAATATAATATTGATGGAGTGTTACATATATATAAAACAAAGAATGACCCAAAGATATTGTGTACAGTGTATAAATTTATGTTGTTGTTCTTGTATATCATTTCTATTATGTCATATAAGTAAAATATTTTAAAGAAAAATATTTGAGATCAATTACCTATAGCAGTCCCCTTCCTCCTGTGTAAGGGTTTTTAAATTTTCTTTTTGCCATGGGTCTCTGTCTTAGTCTGTTTGCACTTCTGTAATGAAATACCAGAGCCTGGAAAACTTATAAACAAGAGGAGGAAAGTATAGTATCAAGCTTCATTTATCTCACTAAGGCCTTGTTGCTGCATCAGCCATGACAGAAAGCAAACTCTTTTTAAACACCCCACTTCTCGCATCATTGCACTGGGAATTATGTTTCCAACAGATGTACTCTGGAGGACCCATTCATACCATAGCAGCCTCCCTAAGTATGTAACCAGGGCTGTAATGAGGTAGAAACTCTCACCTTTGCTGTGTAAGAGCTCTAGTGAGCAGAACAGTGAGTGGAGCTGGCAGGGGGTCCCAGGGTGCAACTGCATGGAGGCCCAAGGTTGATCCCTGGTGATAAGAGGGGCCCATAACTACCGCAAGCTGTCTCGTCCTCTGAGGTCCATGCAGGGGAACACCTGCCAAGGGACTATGACCCGTCACTAATTGTCAGGCCAGGGCAGGCCCTATCCAGCAAAGGGGGAGGGCCCACAGTCTCACAAAACTACTTCCATTGTCACCCTGGAGCTCAGGATGGAGAAGGGAGAGAGATGGTTGCTGCAGATTGTGACTTCTACACCTGACAAAAGAAAATATCAGGATTTGACTGATATTTTTCTGTCTAAGCAGAAATGGAAACTTGAAATAGAAATGAATGGAATTTGGGGGAAAAGGAGGCATTCTTGCAGACTTAGTTTGTGCCACTGGCAGCGCCCACCTAATGCAATGATGAATCTCATTGCACCATGTTGCACCCTGGGGTCTTGTGGGGGCCAGGAGCTGCCGGAGGGGAGGAGCAAAGATTCTATTTTGAAACAATATTTTAATTAATAAAGGGCTAATAGTCTGAACAGAAGCAAAATAAAATTTAGAGCTTCTTTCTTCCCACACAGAGTGAACACATAAAAGCACCATTTACTTTTAAATTATTCCATCTATTCCAATTTTCTCTAGTGTTTTTTTTTTTTTTTTTTGTGGGTACCGGGGGGTCGACCTCAGGACCTCGCGTGCCAGCAGGCGCCCGTGCCACTGAGCAATATCACCGGCCCCTTTTTGGTATGTGGGTTCCGGGAGTCGAACTCGGGCCCTCGCGCTTGCCGCGCAGGCGCTTAAGCCGCTGAGCCATCTCACCGGCCCCTTCTCTAGTGTTTTTGTCATGAATGGGTGTTAGACTTTGTCAAATGCTTTTTCCGTGTCTATTGAGATGATCATGTGATTTTTGTCTTTGACTCTGTTAATATGGTGTATTACATTTATTGATTTGCATATGTTAAACTATCCCAGCATCCCTGGGATGAATCCTACTTGCTCATGATGTATAATCTTGTTGATGATTTGCTGCATTCTGTTTGCCACTATCTTACTGAGGATTTTTGCATCTGTGTTCATTAGGGAGATTGTTCTGTAGTTTTCTTTTCTGGTTGGGTCCTTCTCTGTTTTAGGTATCAGAGAAATACTTGCTTCTAGGAATAATTTTGGAAGTATTGCTTCCCTTTCAATTTCATTAAAGAGTTTCAGCATTAGTGGCATTAGGACTTCTCTAAATTTCTTGTAGAATTCAACAGTGAATTCATCAGGGCCTGGGCTGTTCTTTGTTGGTAGGTTTTTCATTGCATATTTTCAATTTCATTGACTGCTTTTGGGTTATTTAGAATATTTATATCTTCTGACTCAGTTTTGGTAATTCATGTGTCCAGGAATCTGTCCATTTCATCTGTGTTTTCCATCTTACTAGAGTACAGGTTACTGAAGTAAGTATTGATGATCTTCTGAATTTCCACAGGATCTGTTGTGACTTCACCCTTTTCATTTCTAATTGCTTGAATTTGAGTCTTTTCTTTCCTCTTTTTGATAAAGTTGGCTAAGGGTTTATCAATTTTATTTAATCTTTCAAAGAACCACTCTTTCATACATTGATTCCTTGTATTGTTTTCTTAGTATCAATTGCATTAATTGCTGCTCTGATCTTCATCATTTCCTCTCTCATATGAGATTTGGGTTTGATTTGCTCTTCCTTTTCTAGGAGTTTGAAGTTCAACATTGAGTTGTTTATTTGATCTCTTTCTGTTTTCCTGATGTGAGAATTTACCACTATAAATTTCCCTCATATAACTGCTCTTTGTGTCCCATAAGTTCTGATATGTCGTATCAGCAATTTCATTTAATTGTAGATACTGTTTAATTTCTTCTTTAATTTCCTCTGTGACCCATTGGTTGTTCAGGAGGATGTTGTTTAATTTCCATGTGTTTATGTAGTTTTTGTTGTTTCTTTTGCTGTTGATTTCCAATTTCATTGCACTATGGTCGGATAATATGCATGGGATAATTTCAGTTCCTTTGCATTTACTTAAGCATGTTCTATGGGCTAGTATGTGGTCTCTTTGGAGAACGTCCCATGTGCAGCTAAGAATGTGTATTCTGATGTTGTAGGGTGGAACACCCTGTAAACATCTAAGTCCATTTGTTCACAGGTTTGTTTTAATTCTGATATTTCTTGTTGATTTTTTGTCTGGTTAATCTATCTAATCGTGAGAGCGGGATATTAAGGTCCCCCATTACAAGTGTGTTAGTGCTTATTTGATTTTTCATGTCCGTTAGTATTTTTTTTATGTAGTTGTGAGCCCCTGTGTTTGGTGCATACATATTTATGATTCTTATCTCTTCTTCTTGGCATCTTCCCCTAATAAGTATGTAAAGACCCTCTTTTAGGCTCTTTTGATCACTCTTGGCTTGAAGTTCACATTGTCTGCAAATACAATAGCTACCCCTGCTTTTTTCTTGAGGTCCTGTCTCATGGAGTATTGTTTTTCATCCTTGAACTTTCCGTCTATGAATTTCTTTTTGAATTAAACGTGTTTCTTGTATGCAGTATATTGTTGGGTCTTGCTTCCTGATCCATTCTGCTAGTCTATTTCTTTTGATTGGTGAATCAAGACCATTTACATTAATGGTTATAACAGATATGTATTGGCATATCTTTCTCATATTATTTTCTTGCTGTTGATTTCCTGTTTTCCCCCTTTGTTTAATTGCTTGCTCTGCCTGGTGGCTTCTTTCTATTGGTGTTCTTGTGGTTGCAGTCTTTGTTTTCTCTTCTAATATATGCTTCAGAGCATTCTGAAGAGCTGGTTTGGTGGTCATGAATTTCTTCAGTTGTTCTTTGTCATGGAAGTATCTTATTTCTCCATCAATTTTGAATGATGGTTTTGTGGGGTACATCAATCTGGGTTGGTTTGTTTTCTTTTAGGGCTTGAAATAACTCACTCCAAGATCTCCTTGATTTAAGAAGGCAAAGTCTTGTGTTGAGAAGTCCGCTGTGATTCTGATGGACTTTCCTTTATAGGTGATTTGTTTCTTTTCTCTGTCCTCAAGATCTGATATTCTATCCTCACATTCATTCAATCTGTTGCATATACTTTCAATGGAGGTTTTAAACTCTTAGATTTCTGTTTGGATCTGTTTTGTGGATTCCATTTCTTTCCTAGGTTGGGCATTTATGGTTTCCATCATTTCCCTAAGCTCTTCTATTTTTTAATCTGTGTTTACTCTAATATCTTTCATTTTGAGCTTCATTCCTTTTTGTACCTGAGAGATTTTTTCTATAGCTTTTTTCCACTTGTTTATCACTGCTGTTGCTATTTTCTCAGATGGAGAAATGCAAATAGCAAATAAATATATGAAAAAAATGTTCAACATCACGTTATTAGAGAGATGCAAATTTAAAAAACACTGAGATTCCATCTCACTCTGGAAAGAAGGGCTATCACCAAGAAATCAACCAATAAAAAATGCTGGAGGGGCTGTGGGGAAAAAGGAACACTTCACTGTTGGTGAGATTGTAAACTGGTGCAACCACTGTGGAAATCAGTATGGAGATGCCTCAAAAAACTAGGATTAGAGGTCCCATTTTACCCTGCTGTTCCCCTTCTGGGTATCTTCCCAGAAGAATTAAAAACATCATACTACAGCAATATATGTGCACCCATGTATATAGCAGCAGAGTTTGTAATAGCTAAATCATGAAAACGAACCCAAATGCCCATCAACTGAGGAATGGATAAAGAAGATGTGGATTTTCTTTTTATATAATGGGGTGCTACTCAGCCATAAAGAAAGATAACTTTGAGGCATTTCTAGGTAAATGGATGCAACTTGAGACCATACTGTTAAGTGAAATAAATCAGACTCATATGTGTCAACATTGCATTGTCTCCCTGGTGTGAGAAAGTGAAAGAGTAAGTAAGGACCAAAATGTACAATGGATATTGTGAAATGGGAAGAAATTGTTCTAAAGGAAAGAAGAACTAAGGTGGGGGAAGGGAGAAAGGAAGGAAGGGAAAAGGGAAAAAACAAAAAAGGATAAAATGGAAACCAAGTTTTGTAAATAGGGAAAGGAAGATGGGTTGAAGGGAAGAGAGGGGATTGGGAAAAACAGAGAAATCTGGACCGGTGAGATGGCTCAGCGGCTTAAGCGCCTGCCTTGCAAGCGCGAGGGCCCGAGTTCGACTCCCGGAACCCACATACGAAAAAGGGGCTGGTGATATCGCTCAGCGGCACGGGTGCCTGCTGGCACGCGAGGTCCTGAGGTCGACCCCCGGTACCCACAAAAAAAAAAAAAGAGAAAAAAAGAAAAACAGAGAAATCAAAATATATCATGTACAGGTACAAATTCCCTACAAGGAATATGTGATTGTTATGTATATCTATGTGGGTACCGGGAGTCAACCTCAGGACCTCAAGCATTTGTGCCACTGAGTGATATCACCGGCCCTTTTTATTTTTTCTTTATGTGAGTTCCGGGAGTCGAACCAGGACCTCGTGCTTGCTGGGCAGGTGCTTATGCCCCTGAGCTATCTCACCGGCCCTGTTACGTATATCTAAAATGTACCAATAAACTTAATTATATAAAAAATAATAAATTATTCCATAAATTCTGAAAGCACATTAAACCTAATGGTTCTGTGGGGTTTTTTTCAAGATTTTTAACCCACCTGTGTATTTTACTTCCCACAGTATCTTTGGTTTGGTTATAGTTTGCGCTTTCCCCCCAGGTTTCATGTGTGGAAATTCAGTCCCCATTGTGAGGTATTTAGAGGTTGGAAACATAATCCCATCACAGTGTTCAGAGATGTAAGTCATTGGGCTGGAGCCCCCATTATTCACAAGAAGAGGGTGAGAGACTAGAGAAAAAACTACATGGGCTTTGTCCCTGTCTCTTACATATGATACCCTGTGTCACCCCAGGACTTTGCCAGCAAGAAGGATATCAGCAGATGCAGCACCTTGACCTTGGACCTCCAGAACTCTGAGCCAAAACGGACCTCTTTCCTTAAAAAGTTACCCCAGCCAAGGTATTCAGTTATTAGCAATAGAAAATAGACTTGTACAGAGTTCTTTGGGTTGCTGTGTTCACTTAGCAAGACAGCTTGGACAGCCTCCTACATCTGAGAGACCCTCAGAGGTCTCTGACTTCCCAATTGAGGTCCTTGTTGAGAGGCAGTTAGCTTTTTTCCAACAGCCTGTTTCAGACAATGGCTCAGTGAAACTAGATCTTAATCCCCCAAGCCTGAGTATCTGCTCCCCTCTCCTCTTCCAATCCACAGAAAACTCCTGAGTTACAGCTTAAAATCCCTAACGCTCTGCTCCCCTCATCTCTTCCAGTTTCCCTTCCCAGCTCAGCACCAGGCCCTTTGTCCCTTCCCATTCACTCCGTGCTCCCAGCCTCCAGTGTGGAGTGTGTCTCAGTCACATCAAGGGACCAGGTCTTCCTCCTCAGCACCAGTTTCCTTGCGCCTGAGGGCCTTCTCACAGAGTTATATAAAAAGGCAGCTCTTGGCTCAGGAATGTGGGAACATAACTGATATGTATCCAACCTCAGCAGTTTGCTGGGTGAGAAAAATGTATGTAAAGACCAGCTGGCTCCTCAAAATGTTGGAAGAAGAATATTACATGAAAAGGGAAAGCTCAGCAGGTATATGAAGACCTAACGAAAATCAGGAGGTGAATCCGATGTGTGGGGATGTTGCAGGAGGGCCCGAAGTCGGGATTGTTCCAAGGGCCCAGCTCCAGGGACCTCTGAGCAGGGTGGCTCTGTGTGTCACACAGAACATGGAATTTTTCTTCATTCTGTCCTCTGTGCACACTGAGACGACCTCGGCTCACCTCTGTGTGTCATCCTGAGGCCAAATCTCCCCATCCACAGAGATGCTGAGCTAGTGTGCTCTTCTAGAAAGAGACAATTTGGGGTATAGGTTCTCATCTGGACTGACTGGTGTTTGCCAGATTGAAAATGGAAATACCCACTCACGATATGGACTCAGAAGGCCATGGACGCGAATGTGAGGAGGCGACTGCTTCAGCGCAGCTCTTCACGTCACAGGACGGACATTTCCAAGAGCGCAGGAAGGCTGAGCCTGACCCACCTGGAGAAGAGTGACGGGGGTCTCAGGGGCTGGGGGCAAGGAATCAGGGGGCTTGAGGAAGTGATCGTTTTGCACTTGAGAATACTGTTCTCTGCGTGGCCTTTAAAAATTTACATGCTGTATAATTTTAGACATAAGCTAAGATAATAATGTGTAAGCTCTGACATACTATTAAAATGGTAATAAGTCATGACATGCTTAAACATTCATAAGGTTGGCCATATGGTCCAGTAGCCTGCATCATTCTTTCTTGTGATCAGTGGTGAAACATTTGGGGATATTCTGCTTTTCTAGGCACTGACTATATAAGTCAAACATTAAATTCTCAGGATTGCTCCATGGGCTCAGTTCCAGGGACCACTCAGCTGGGTGAGTCTGTGCGTCACACGGAACATGGAATTTTTCTTCATTCTGTCCTCCATGCACACTGAGACAACCTCAACCCACATCTGTGCGGTGTGCTCTGATGCTCTTCCCATCCATAGAAATATTGACTTGGCCCTTGAGCTCCTGACCTCAGTATGTTTTTTCCACAAAAAGACAGTTTTGGGGTACAGTCTAATCTTATCCCTGATCAAAATGAGTAATAACCATTCAAGTCAAAGAAAATAAACAACACTATACAAAAGTCTATTTCTACATGCTTATCTGTAGAGAAAATAAACTCAAGACCAAACAATTTAAACTCAAAAGATAAAATATACAGGCAGAAATTGAATGCTAATGTCTGGTGTCCTGAATAACTAACTTAAAGATAGTAATACATAATGTATTAACCATTGTTACCCTCCTATTATGTTGTTTTGAAAATTTGTTCTTCTTTTGATTTGTTTTGTTTTTTTCTTCTCTTTAAAATAAAAAAAAATAAAAAATAAAAATAAAAAAAAATAAAAGAAAAAATATATATATACAGGCAGAAGGCTTAGGAAACGTATGGAGATTAACAAAGAAATTCCATAGACACATGAATTAATAGCCGTAATTTTTTTTTTTTTTTTTTTTTTTTTTTTTTTGAGACAGAGTCTCGCTATGTAGTGCAGGCTGGCCTTGAACTTGCTTATGTAGCCCAGGCTGGCCTCAAACTCATGGCGATCCTCCTGCCTCAGCCTCCCAAATCCTGGGATTACAGGCATGCACCACCATGCCTGGAAATAGCTGTAATTTTGAAAATGACGAAACTCCTGAATATATAAATATTGGTCCAATAAACTCACGTATATGTTTGAAATTAATTCTCACATAGGTTAGATTAAATGGAAATAATGTTGGAATACACAATGGGTCAGCATAAGAAAAAGGTATGCTTGGGGGTCTGGGAGGAATGGAGGACAGGCCACCAAATAGTTCTGCTCCTGGGGAACAAAGGTGCCATCCCAGCACACCCATCATAAAGGGGAAACAGTGTGCCAAAAGGGTCGCTTCCAGCCAGGGGCTCTGCAATCTGAAGGCAAGGGCGATTCCTACAGGTCGCAGTGATCACAGAACCCAGTTTCACAGGCTCAGCCCCTTGAATGTGGAGCCAAACACAGAGGACACTAACAGAGATTTCTTCTGAGTAACGAGTTTGAGAAGGAGCAGAACCCAGACCATGGTGGAGATGACACCCCAAGAGCGCTGCCTCCTGAGACACCAGCGCTGGGTCTGGCTCCCCAAGACCTCTCTTGTCCCCTCCCCTGCTGCAGAGGATGGAGGCGCTCCCATGCAGATCTGCGTCCTGCACCTGCCTCTCCTCAGCTACTCTGAGCTGCCCTGGACTCTGGATCCTTCTGCATCCCTATACTGAATCGCCAGCTGAGGGGACACAAACTCTGTGCTGTGGATTTACTGAGTCATTTTTTTCTTGGTTTGCACAGGAGAGAATGACCTGCTGAAGTCCCTCATGTCAGTGAACTGCTGGTCCTGGTGTCTGTGCTGTGATGTTACCGTGTCTCTGGGACTCTCCAGGCCTGAAGTGCCTTCTGAAGGTACCCCCCCAGAAGACCTTGACTCTTAGATAAAAGTTGCCCACCCCAGGAACATCTGCTGTGCTTCTTGGCACTGTGGTTCACTGGCTGCAGCCTTGTTCCTGTCCCAGCCCTACACGCTGTGCTCAAGTATCTGCAGCACTGAGTCCCAGGAGCGTGGCAGACCCTGACACACGCTCAATCCCAGAAACAGGAAACATGAAGAAAACCCTTGAACGTGGTTAGAGAAAATGACATTTTAAATATAGGGAAATATCAATGTAAAGGTCTGTGACTTCTCCTCAGAAAATATACCAACCAGAAGTAATTGAAAGAATATTTTTCAGTGCTGGAAGAAAAGATCAACCCAGGATACTATATGTGGCACAGGTATCCTTAAGGACTGAAGGCCAAACAAAAAAAATACCAAGATGGAAGGAAGTGAAAGAAAACTCAGACAGTTCATCACTAGAAAACATGCTATAAAAATACGTGAAAGGAAATTCTTCAGGGTGAAGGTAAATAACATGAGAAGGAAGGATGTAACTTCAAGGAAAAAAAGAACAAAAGAGTAGTAAGTATTTGGGTAAATGCCATAGTTTATTTTTTTCCATTAAAGTTCTTTAATACATGTAATGCACTTGAATACACAAACTATACCATTCTTAAAAGGTCATACATAGAACATAGAGATTACATAAACACTGAAGGGGAAATTATATGCCTGCAAGGCTTTGTCTGTATTTTACTTAGAATCTAAATAAGGGGAATCTAGATTGTAAAATATTAACCCTAATCTGACTGTGAAATGATTAGGGCACCTAATATTATTCCCAGAACAACCAAAACACAAAGACAACCTCACTCAAGAAAAATGCAGTGACCTCAGTTTTTAGAAGCTGTGAATGAAGAAGCGAAAACATTCACACACAGATTTCTGCAAGAACACAACCTAGATTTTTCTTGGTGAAATGCCTAGGAATAGGATTGTGGGTCATAAGGTCCCAAGCGCTTTCCCAGCCTATCCCGGTCTATACCTCAGCTGCCACCCAGCAGGCCCTGGGTAGTGTTCCAGGACTTCTTTCTTGGCAGCTGTCTGCTCCAGGGTTCCCAGGCTAAGGGCGGGAAGACAGCCACACACTGACCCAAAAGCTCTCAAGTCATGCAGGACCTGCTCATGTGGGAACCCTGAATTTCCCAGCAGCCTCCCACTCTGCGAGTGAGGGGCCATCCCTGACAGAACCTCCCACAGCACCTGGTGCTCTCAGCTGGGCTGAGGGACAACTGTAACTGCAATAGCACCTTCCTCTTCAGACCTATCACCCTCAAGCCTGAGGAGGAGCTCAGAAAACCTGGCTAGGTCCAAGGGACAGATTCACAGCTTTTTTGCACACAGTCCCTCAGGCTCTCCCTCCAGCAGCTGGGGCTCCTACCCATAACTTCCATGAGTGGTCCTTCCGCCCAGGTAAGTTGAAAACTCCAGTGGCTTTTTAAGGTTTGCTCACATGCTTGCATTCCTTCTTCCCTCCTGGGCTTTCCTCCTTTCCCAACAACAAATTGTCATTGCCATCTCACCTGTGGATGAGTCGGCAACTCCGAGTGGCACACTCCTCCTGGCTTCCAGAAAACAGGATCCTACGTTTCCTGAGTGCTCCTGTGAGTAGTTCCCTGGGGAAGCTTTGACCCTCAGCTTCCCCCCACTACAAGGACCTGTCCCCAAGGGCCCATCTACCTGGACCCTCACCGCATCTGACCAGCGCCCTGGGCACGCACACCTCCTTCAGCCCTCCTCATGTTTGCGGATCGACTTGCCGGTCATCCCGCAAGCATCCTGGGCTTACATCAGTGGTTTGGAAAAGCATCTCCAAAATGCTGTTTTGAATCCTGAAGACTCTGTTTTCCTTGCAGGGGGATCCATACCTCAATCTACAGGCCTGTCTTCAGAAAAAGCTGGTGCTCTCTGTGGACAGTTTCTAGACACTGTATAGCTCAGCCCACAGTACTGAGCAGACTGATTGGCTTTTTGCCTAGGAGCAGGAAGTCTCCCCTTTCCAAGTTCAAAACACATGTGTGCCCATAGCCTGGCAGAGTGGTGGTGGTAATAAGAACCATGACAGAAAAGGGGAAAGAGACAGTGGTCATGGAGCAGCAGGCCCACCACCGAAGGGGCCCCGAGGATCTCAGGGGGCTACTATCCGCATTTAGGCCCATACTGGGCCAGCGAGGCCTGATTTCCTTTGTCCCAAGGCCTGGGCCTCTGCCTAGAAACCTGCATGCCCAGAGGTCCAGAGACAAAGCTGAACCCTGCCCCCAGCCCTCCTGTGTGAGCTTTTTCACTCAGCGAAATGCTATCACCAGCGCATACATCTCCACCGGAGGGTTACTAGGACTGTGCAGGAGGGGTCCAGCCACAACCCGCACCAGGCTTCTCCGCGGGTCCTCCAAAGATCCAAGAGAGAATGGCTTCCAGTCTCTGCGTTCAGTCCCAGAAGTTCCCAAGAAAACCAAGTACAAGAAGGTGGCAGACACAACATCAAGGCAGACAGAATCCTTGAGGAATTGTGTGCACACTACAGACAGTGCTGGCTCAAGAAAACGAAAGATTCCCCTCCTGTGTCATAGGCAAGGGGACTCTCTGATGCTGCTACCACCTCTGTAACTGAGTTATCAAGTCATTGCTGAACATATCGATTGGGAGGAAGAGGTAGCATTGCAGTGTATCAACAGCACACTGATGGGTAAGTCGCAGACTCCCAAGGTCAGCAACATCACATGGCCTTCCTGCTCTCCTCACCAATGGACTGCTTCTCTACCCTCTGTTCTGCCAGCGCCCAGCAGGAATGCAGGGGAGAGTAGGGACAGGAAAGAACAGGACTCCCGGGTCCGAGAGGCCCTCCTGGCATCTGCTGCAGTGGCCACCTTGGTGCATCCTAGGTCTGGAAGGAAGCGCATCTTAGCTGCCCCCTTCTCCACCTCACAGCATCTTCCAGGCCCCTCTTCACATTCCATGGCCACAGCCTCAGGATCCTCACTGACACCTGTTCTATCTCCTGCTGCCGGCAAGGATGACATCAGGAGAGTATCTCCTATCTTGTCTGGGCCTTAAGCCAGGGAGGCCCTTCCCTACAAGAACAAAAAGGAGCTCACCCTGGGGCCCCCTACAAATGGGGAGGACCTGGGCACCTTGAGTCCTAAGGCCTCTGAAAGATCAGCAGCAGGTGCTGGGTCTCTCTTCTCTGCCATCCCCAGCACCTCCACGATGTCCCCATCGCCAATGTGCATGGACTCTCCTGTTGTCTCCCAGAGGAGCTCTCCCAGAGCAGACCCTGGGGCCCTGTTCTTCACCAGCCTTTCAACTCCTGCCTGTGGTCACCACACCTCAGCCAGCGCATCCACAGGCATGGCTCCCCAGTCAGTAACTGACTCCGAGGTCACCCCTATGGACACCACACCTCCCCTGAGCCTCTCCTCCTAGGGCCTCCCATTGGTTCATGGGAGCTCCATTCCCTCTGCCCAGGCAATGTGACACCCCCAGTTGCAGCACAGCCTCAGCCAGGGACGCCTCCACCCTGCCAGCATGGAGGTTCTGCCATCGGGCCACACCAGGGAAACATCCTATCAAGTCCGCTTCAAGCAGACTTATTTGGCCACAAAGAACTTTTCCAAAACAGATCATGTATTAGGTCCACAAAGCAATTTCTGTAGCATTAAAAAAGCAGTAATGTCTTGCAGGTTATCAGAGCATAATAGTATGAAAGAGAAATCAACAGGAAAAGAATCTACAGAAATTGCCTTAAACACATAGCAATTAAACAACACATTATTGAACTAACAGTGGTTCCATATTGTAGCACTCACTCCCTGCATCACTACCCCTGGGCCTGGGGCTCAGTGTTGACAGGCTTATTTAGGGAGCCTGGACATGAGTAGATTCATCAGGAGATCCTCAGGTCCTTGAAAGGCTGTTTGGGCAAAAAAAAAATCCCCTGGGTGTTGCATGTTGCACACAATCCCTGGGTGTCTGGGTGAAATATAGTAACTGAGTCAGCGGCTCTCTGTAGTGAGGCTTCAGGTTCTGTTCCCATACTGGGAAACCAGCTGCAGTTGGAGATGAGAAGCCCTAGGGAGCTCTTCCAAAAGGCAGCCAGACCAAGTGCCCCTCATGGAGAGGCCAGACTCCCGGCCCACCTACCCTGGCCCCTGTTGCCCTTGTTATGGGCACAGATGAGGAGGAGGAGTCCACAGTCTCTCAGCATCCATGCTGGTGGTGCTGCCCAGGGGCTGGGCCCTGACTTTGTGTGCTTGGATGTTGTCCTGGGGGAAAGGCTGCACTGACCAGCAGGGACTGTGGGATGACAGGACTTCTGAGCATTTGCGTGCGTGCACACACACGCACACTCATGCATAGTCCTCACACCCTCTCTTTAAGCCTGGCCTGGCCAGCAAGGAGTCTCTACCCCTCCAACCACTAGAGGCTTCCCAAGCCATGGGGATACCCCTCCCCCTCTCTTGACCCCAGAGCCCAGGTCAGGGCGGGGTCTCCCAGACTGGTGGAAATACTGTCCGATTGCTACCGTGCATGCTCCCATTCTAGCAGGAAGCACCAGGCCAGCATCCCACACAATGCTTTTAGGGGACCTGAAGATGAAGGAGACGTGACCTCAGCCCTCAGCAGGACAGAGATGAACTTAACTCTGACGTGGTCCAGTCATTGCCACAGTGGGCTTTAGGGAGGGAGTGCTGCTGCAAGATCCTGGGTAGTTAGTGAGCTTCTCTATGCCTCTGTTTCTTAATCTGTAAAACAGGAATACTAATGGTACCTCCTTCACAGAGTTGCTGTGAAGATTAAACAACATGGTGTTGTGCGAAGACTCACAGGAATACCAAGTACAAGGCCAATGTTAGTGGTTGCTACATCAGGTCCTCATGAATGTTAAGCTGTGAGAATAGAGAAGAAAGTGCTCGTTCTGATGGGGCCAGGGGCAGAAGGCTTCGTGGAGGAGGGGCTGTCTCTGCTGGGCTGTCCTTGTGGGAGGACATTTAGGTAGATGGGACAGAAAGTGCAGAGTCTTCTAAGTAGGGAGGCGAGAAGATAGCTGAGACCTAGAATAATAAAGGAGATGGAAAGGCGGTTGGGGGCTCTACTGTGCCAGAGAGGGACCCAGGCCTCACCCAAGGGTGCTGAGCCAAGGGTGGACAGGGTCAGGTTTGTGCACTGTGAGGCAGCTGGCAGTATAGAAGGGGCTGGCTGGGAGGGACTCCCACACAGGAACATGACAGAGAGGTCTGGCCCTGGGAGCAGCCAGAGAAGAGATGTTCAGAAGTCCAGGTCCTTGGCCCCTTTGGTGTGAGTAGTGAGAGAGGCATCCCAGAGGGCTGCGAGGGTGTGTGGACATGGGACCAATGACAGAGAATTAGAACAGGAGGAAGAGCACGGCTGGGGGAGGAGGAAGATTTGATTTGTCTTGGCCTGAAGAATTTGAGATGTTGCATGTACATGCCTGGTGCTCAGAGGGAGAATCTGGATACCTCGTCATTATTCCTCAGGATCCTTGAAGTCACGAGAGGGTGAGGAAGAGGGATGAAGTGGGGTTGTATTGGAGGCAAAAGTACAGAGATGAGAGTCTGGCTGGGAACTCTGGGGATCACCCACATTCACAGGTACCCGCAGTGGTTAATGGCTGCAGCTCTTGGCTGTGTGTGCTTGCAGTTTCTTCATCACCAGAATAGGGACAAAACTAACAGCACCTACTCGTGAGGGACAAGGCAAGAGGGACAGAGTACTCCTATTAATAGGAAGGGTGCTTGGAAGGGCAAGTGCTGTGCAGACCCATTTCCTGTTGCAATCATAGTCATCTTGTCAGTCTAAGAAGTTTGTAGCTGGAGGTCACCACCTTTGCAAGACAGTGGCAGCCCCACTGAAGTTTGAAGGCAGAGGGAGGGGGCGTAGGCACCCCTCTATGTCCTTAGCAAACATAGTTCTCTGCCAGATGCTGACCAACTGCCCAGTATAAGAGTTCAAAAATACACCTCCACTCAGCTGCTAGTTTCCTTCTCACCCCCACAAATGGACCCTTCCAGGGTCTGATTTTGGGCTGGAGACCAGCTGCAGGGCCTGCCTTCCTCCTGGGAGGAGCCACCAGGACTCCAAGGTTGGGATTTAGGGGCCCCACTGTCTAGGCCCAGGGCCTGGGCTCTGGAGGATAGGGTGTGGGGACAAAGCCAGGGCCCTGGGACATTAATGCATCCACCAAATTGAGGAGGTACCAGTCTGGAGTGGGGTCCATGAGTCTAAAGAGACCCCCATCCCTCTGGGATGCCCTGCCCAAAAGAACCATGTCCCCAAGTCCCACTGGGCCCTCATCCTCTGAGGAGACTCTGCCCTCAGTGACCTCTGCATCCTTCTGCCCCCCCACCCCACCCCACTTTAGCCCTTCCTAGCGTACATGGCTAGGGCCATTCGCTAGGCCCTTGCTGTCCAAAGAACTCAGTCCTGTGTCCACACTTGTCTCCAAATGTGTCTGCCCACTTCCATCCAGCCCCCTCTCCACCGCTGCTGCCCCCACCCACCCTCCAAGATGAGGTCAAGGGAGTGTTTGGGGTCAGGGGAGGTTATGCCCAGGAAAGTGGTAGAGATCCTAAGCCCTGTTCAGGGACAGCTGGCAGGCTCTGAGAGACAGCTTGCAGGCTCCATAGCTAAAAGCTTCCTGAGGGCTCCTGCTGTGTTCACTAAGCTTGTTCACAAGGGTCTGCCCTCCCAGCCATGCCCATGGCCTCTCATCCTCTTCCTGGGACTGCTCCCATCCAGCCTTGGGCACCATGTTGGGGTTTCCTCTCGACTTCTCTAGTCCTGCTAGAACAGAGGAACAATGAGGGCAGAAACGTTCACCGCTGCAACCCTGGGGCCTGGCATAGCACCTGGCACATGGTGGTGGTCTTGGAAAAGGCACACAACCAATGAGGCAAAAGGGTCATGCTTTGTTTGCTGTCCACCCAGGTAAGGGGCGTGGAAATCTGGCCACAGTGACCCATGCTGGGTGATGTTTCCAGGTCACCTTTGAGAGGCAGGGCCAGGGGCTCTGGGACCCAGATGCATGTCTTAACACACACATTTATTCCTCAAAGCTCCACACAGGGCTGTTATGAGGATTAAGGGAAATGAGGGCAGAGAGCCCTCCAACAGGACCCACAACAGAGTTGGGACCAAATCCAGGGGGGCAATGTACGGACATGAGTAGGATCATGATATTGGGGGCCCCCAGTCCCAGGGCCAGACTCCAGCTCCACTACTTGTAGGGTGACCTCAGGCCTCAATTCCCTCCTTCTGGAAGCTTCCCTGGGCTTTCCATCCCCCAAGAAAAAAACAAGGATGCCACCTCTTCCATGTTCCACTAATGCCTCCTTATCACATGAACCAAAACTCTTGCTCAGCATTCACTAGCTCTTGAGTGTCTCCTGCTTATCCAGAGATATAGAAAGACATAAACCAACCCACACCAGTGGCTAAATGGTGAAAACTTGAGACCAGTTCTCTGACACAAAAGAACTAGATTCTAAGAGAACAAGTAACCTGACGGGGTTGGGGGAGGTTGTGGGGGACTACCTGGAGGTGGTGATAACTCCAGATCTGAAAAGCAACTGGAAATGAATTTTCTGGGCCTCAGGTTCTCCAACTCTAAAGTAGAGAGAAACCCTTCCCCCCCACCCACCCTCACACAAAATGACCTCCACAGGGCCTCCTTGGAACTCCCAGACATAAGGACAATGTGAACAAGAAAAGCACTATGTGGAAATAGCTGGTGGCTTTCAATTTTTTCATGCGCTATGGGCCAGGCAAGCAGAAGGTGAGAGTTGGAAAGGGTTGGAACGGGGCTGGTGGGAGTGGTGAGGGATGGGAGTATTGTAGGAAGCTCCGAGGCAGGGGCCTGACAGGGTCTGTGTTGCCCTCGCATTGGGCTTTTAGCACCATCCGCCTCTCCTGCCCCACAGGAGAGGGACTCCGTCTCACAGGCCCTGGGTGCCCTAGCTTGTACCCCTTGCTAGACACTGAGCAGTCTTCAGAGCTAGGACCCTGGACGAAAGATTGCTATTGGCTCAGGGACCCCGGAGATCCCTACCTAGTGGCTCATCCTGTGCCAAACACTTGCAAGGAGTAGCAGGAAGTCTCCAGAAGCTTTCTAGAAAATGCAGCTAGGTGTCAGCCAGCTTCATCTTTTACCCTTGGGCAATGTTTCCTGCCCCTGGACTGTTCCTGTGCCCCCTTCCCCATGTGCCCTTGTTCCACCATATGCTCCAGTGAGACTTCACTAGGGCTTGTGCTTGGCTTCCAGTGCTATTAGGAAGGAAGGAGGCTCTCAACATCGCTCTTCTTAGGGGCCGGTGAGATGGCTCAGCGGCATAAGCGCCTGCCTTGCAAGCGCGAGGGCCCGAGTTCGACTCCCGGATCCCACATACGAAAAAGGGGCCAGTGATATCGCTCAGCGGCACGGGTGCCTGTTGGCGCACGAGGTCCTGAGGTCGACCCCCCGGTACCCATGAAAAAACAAACAAACAATCAACATCGCTCTTCTTTGGCTACAACGTACATCAAAACCTATGGGAAACTTCCCGGGTAACTATAGTGATCCACCCCTCCACCTGCCCCCATGCCAGGCTATTGCTCATCCACTCCCCTAGCTCCCCCTGTCTGGCTAGAATCACCCAGCTGCTCCTGCACCTGCCCTGACTGAAGGGCATTCAGCTGGGATCCCTGCCACGCACCTTGCCAGTTGGCTTCTGCATCACCATTCTCTGGCTTGCTGTGGACTTCTATCTGGGGACCCTCCACATGCAGGGACTCCCCAAAGAAGCCTGTGCTGTCAGCTCCCCAATCCCACATGCATGGACTCTTCCAAGTAGTAAGGAATCCTCCTGCCCCATGCAGAGGCCCTCTGCTGCCTTCACCACCTGAGCAGATAGTCCAGGCTCCAGAGCCCCTGACATATAGTCACCTCCCTCTTCCTACCCCAAAGGACACAGAGGGAACGAGAAGATGCTGAAGATGACGATGATGACAGTCACAAAGAGGCAGGGTAATAAGGAAAGCAGTCCATCTAGCAGTGAGGAAGTAGCAAGATCCAGGCCCCTGGACACCAAGAGAGACCTCACTTCCATGGAGTACATCCCTGGGCCTTTGGAAGAAAATCCCCACGTCATTATCCTAGAAAACACATTTATTGGAGAAGGACAGGTGTCTCTCATGAGCTGCTCCTCTGGTGGCCATAATGTCCCCAGTCATATGGCCCTGCTATATGTGTCCTGGATGTCAGGCCGCTGCATGCACATGCATAAATGCTCCCTGATGCAGCCTCATCCATCCATGCTGCTGGAGAAGTCAGCCAAAGAAGTGCTCCATGCTCCCAGGGGTCAGAGAAGAAGGTGCAGAGAGAAAAGCCCTCAGTCTCTGCAGTAGAGAGCTCTCCTCCACCCACAGCTACTGGTCACAGTCCCTGAAAAACAAAAGTATCCATGCCATGGTGCTAACACTGTCACTGCTGATGCCTGGATCACTACTATGGGATCATGAGCTGACCGCACATCCTCAGCTTCGCTGTGCTGTTACTGAGGAAAATCTGGGCACCTTATGGACCCTTTCATGTCAAAAACAGAACAAGGTCTGTAAGAATACAATGGCCTTGAAGGGCTTGATGGATAAAACAGAGGCCAAAGCAGACGGCACTGCCCCTTGGCCTGTCCTTTCTTTTTCCTTCCGTGCAGCAGGGAGTGCAGACTCACCGTCCCTGCCACTGATCCCAGCCATTCCTACCACCACGGACTGGGTACACAGGTTCCTGGGCCCCCAACCCTGTCTGTCCCTCTGCTTTCCCCCACCAACACCAAATAGTGACAAGAATAATACCCACAATCTCATTCTCCTCTTTTGCCTCTTTCTGCTTGGTCCTATGGAGAGCCCTCCCGGTCCTCGTCGCGGTCAAGGAAGTTTATATGTGTAATCCCACGGAAAAGTTATTGGAATCCTAGAGGGTTAATTCCAACCTACCACTTCCAGTGCAACAGATAGCAAGAATAAAGACACTAAGACATATTCATAGTTGTGGGGAGCCAAGGAGTCCTAAGTCCAGCCAAGATGGTGGTTACTGGAACAAAGGCCTCGACCCAGAGCTGAACCCAGGTTTTATTAATTCTTGAGGGGAATGGCTTGGGGATGAGTGACTGGGAGAGTGGTGGGAACTACATGAATACCCTGAGCTGGGCTAGGTAGGTGGCCTGAAATCACCTCTGCAATAGGCAGAGGGAAGGATATGCAGAAAGAGTAATCTGCATAACACAATTTGAGGTAGTATCTAATGTTTTGGGGTCGGTGCTTCAGCTCTGATGTGTAATCTTCTATGCCCTGGGAAGTCATAGCCTCTTTCTTGAGGCTTGATCCCAGCCAACAGCGTGGAGCACAGTTCTCCCTCCCAACAGGCTCACACATGTTTTTTGGGAGCTATGGGGGCAGGGTAACACTGACCTGTTGCCTTGCTTCAAAAACTACACATCAGCACCTCGGCTGGACCAATTTACACTA